>CM029018.1:127972755-129305186 GCA_016801055.1 Panax notoginseng | reverse complement strand
GCTCTGCGGCATGGGCCTTAAGGCATGGAGTTGGTGCCACGGCGCGGAACTCCAGTTTTCAAATTTCCAGTTCGCAAAGAACATAGAGTCAGGAAAAATTATCCTTGCATGATCATTAAATACATTAATTAAACATACACATATACTAGAATTCGTACATAATCATTACCCAACCTTTATAGAGTGATTTTAACAAGTTTAAACACATAATTACTTTAATCGAATTATATAAATTTCACTGGTCTTGATGTTCTTGAAAGTTTTGAAACAAAACATGAAGATTGGTACTACGGGTTCGTTATAACACTAAATCAGTCCATTCGAAGTTTTTTTTTCTTCGTTTTAACATGCATAATCATATACAAGTGTAAAATTTATGAGACAACATATGACTGACGTATTAAATTTACGTGTAAGGGCCATATGGCCATATTTCTATACTCTGTAATTTTGAAGAAACAATTTACGACATTTTTTTATGAAACTGATGTTATGGAACCATACAATATAGTAAAACATGCTATGATGACATATTAACACATATATTCACATAATCGTTACCCTTTCCAACTACAGAGATTTTAATCAGAAACTTGAAAGCCATTTTCATGAAACTTTAATGACGTAAATAAAACTGGGTTGAAGAGATTACCCTCAAGCAATCCTTCAATATCACAATTTCCTCTAACTCTCTGAATTCTCTGACTCTCAGGTTTTTTGTTTCAAAATAACATACGTAATAATGAAAACTGATGAAGGCGCACTTATTATAACTAGTAACGTTGAGGTCAGTTAACCCATACGTGGTTAACTGCTCTCAACTTCCTTTAAAGCTCTGTTTGGTTATTCTTAATGACTCAAACCCATTTAATTTGATGAACTTCTTATACTATAGTTTAATAATATCACACCCATTTACACAATAAATCAAATATCTTATTTAATTTAATTTAAATATAATATAATAATTTCTCATTAATTCACATAGACATAAAATTAAATTTCTCATTTATTAATTATGTCAAACTATTAAATCTCTAATTATTTATAAATTAATTAAAATAACATTATGTTTATTAAATATTTTATTTAATTCAATAAGCTCGCATAAATACATAATTTGAATAATAGAAATTCTTCACATTAATTTAATAAATATAACACATATAATTAAATTAATCTACCACAATTTCATCAATTAATTATTTAATCCAATAATTAAACCATCAAAAAATATTTATTTAATTCAATAAATATTAAAATTAAATTACAAAATCTCATTTGTCATAATTATTAAAGCAATTTGCTATCTTCTAACAAAGCTAAACAAGCAATTAAATGTATAATTTTAATTTTTTTAAAGTTTAGTTTACTTTTATTTTAAAAGTTCTCTGTATTATACAGAGTTTCATAAACAATCAGTTAAAGATATGGGTTAAACATGTTAATTTGTTCATATAAACAGTTTTTATATGATTTGTATATTATTTAGTGTTGATTAATCCATGAAAATAGGATATATGTGAAGAAATTATGTTTATAGAGAAATATAGTGATATAAGTATGATATAACTTATTTTAGAATAAAAATTGATGCCTAATTCATATTTGTATGTGTAAATTGATTTTTGATTATGAAAATACATGAAGAAACGAAAACAGTGGGTTTCAAACTAACTGTTTTAGTTAAAAAATGAATTCATAGCGATTAATTTTGCTAAGAATGTAAAAAAGTGAAGAAATACTAAAAATAGTGAGTTTAAAGGTTGTAATTTGGGAGTTTATGTTGTTTATATGGTTAGAAACATGTTAAGACTAGTAATTGTTGTTTCTGTGAAGTTTATACAACTTGGGTAAGTTGGTATGATTGTTAGAAATGAGCTTTTAGGTCAATTTGGCTTTGTTATGTGTTCAATCGTGAACTGCATAACCTGATACCAGGTACCCTCGCCCCAGCAGGCATTACTAGTGTATTTTGTGCCGCCCCAGTAGGTATCCCACCCCGACGGGCTTTTTTAGCTCAAAAACCCCGCCCCGACGGGGGTGGGTAGACTGACCAAGTGTTAGAGAAAATCTGACCGGACATATTTTACTAAACTTGGCATAACATTTTCATATGGACTCCGATTGATGTGATTCAAGATTATCCGGAACGAGGACGAGTTGACCTACAACTTTTGTTCTTTAAGGTTTGCAATTTGAAGTCTTTAGTAGGGGTCAAAATGGCCATATTTAGGACTGATGTGCATTTAGAGGCAATCGGAGGGCGTTGGGATGCATGTATGCAAGTGTAATCCTTTGTGTGTTAATCAAACCCAATCTAAAGAACATGATAAGGTGTTGGGCATGTAATAAGATGTTATATCTGGTTATTAACGTTCATATGTTGACATGGCATGATAATTTGATAAGTTGTAAAAGAGTTAAAATGTGATGCTCATGAAATGATGTTATGTTTTTTAAACATAAGATTCGAGACTTCGGTAATGTAATATGTGATTTGTGGTAGTAAGAAAAACTTAAACTAAGTTAACAGGCTATACTAAAAGTGGGAACTAAACTTATGAAGTTAATATTAGTGTAACTAATAAGTGTTGTCAATGCATATGGTATGTGTAGGATTTGTGGTGAACGTGAGTAATGATCGTTTAATCTACGCACGAGGCAAGTTTCCTAATCCCACTCTTATGTGTCCTAACTTGATTTCGTTTATGCAATTTTATCGTGTTTACAAGTTATGCAAAGTTATTTTTTCTGTTTTCTTGTTAGAAATTGGAACCTTAGCTTACCATTTTGTTCAAGCAAGGTTTATTATATCTTTGCAATGCTTTGAACTTTATTCTTAAAGCATGATTTTAGGGAATTACATTATTCATTTATGGATCATAACCACTCTGTAATACGTCATTGTTGAACCCTTGTATTGTCATTAAACTTTTGATTTAACTAATCCTTAGTTGATGTACGCTGAACTCTAAATTATCGTTAAAGCTTATCCAACCCAAACTTCCTTTGGTGCGGACTCATATTTTAAAACTGAGATGAACAACCCTATTTTAGGGGATTATTTAAGCGTAAACGTTAAGATGTTTGTGCACAATACATGGTATGAAGAGCTGATCTCCCTAAGTACGAGAAAGAAGGTCCATATAGTCTAAGGACTATTAAAGGTTTAAGTAAAAATTCTTATAACTGGGACATAGTTCATGGTCTTATGACCCTCAAATGAATTTCAATTTCAGTTTTTGGTTATCGATGCTATAATATGTTATTCAATTCAGTTAAACTTATTAATTACCAATTATTATGTTTTCATTAAGTGAGCATTTATTTGGCTCACTCTTGCATATATATAACCATTGCAGCTAAAATTGAGAAGGTTGATGAGCCAACCAATAGCAAAGGGAAATGAAAGATTAACAAGTGTTGATGACTTGTTAATTTATTGAGATTTATGTTTTCAGACTTGGTTTAATTATATGATGTAATTAATTAATTTTTCGCATTGTTTTAAGGTTAGACAACTTAGGATTTATTGGATTTAATTATGTAACCCTTTAATGGGAAGTTTTATTGCTAAAATTTTATTAAATTTGGGTAGTTAGAAATAAATGTTTGAACAGTGAACACCAAATCCTATGGAATAAAGTACCCAAATTTAGGGGTGTCACATGTATGGTATCAAAGCCGACTCTCGAAAGCTCGGGTTGGTCATCTGATCGAGTTGCCGAAGGTGGGGACACGAAGCCAGTCGGTATTATCCCACAATGGCTAGAGAGGCAAAGATCTTTGGGCCGTGTGTGTGATCAGTTCTGACGGGGACGTCAGGAATTTAAGTGGGGAGTTTGTAACACCCCAGTCCCACATCGAAAGATAGGGGAAAAATTTCTGCATATAAGAAAATAAGTTACTACCAATAGTACCTTCAAGTCATGACCTTTTGAGTGAGCCTATAGTGGACTAAGATGACCCAAGAAGATACTATTTGTTTTGAACTAGGGATTTAACCTGAGTTATTTCATATGGTATCAAAGTCATAGGTTATGAATCTTAGGTGAGGGGGGAAACCTTAGGAAGTAACCTTATAAGAGATTGTAAAGATTGTGGTGATAAACTCTTATCAAGTTTTAAGGAAGAAATAATAAAACACTCTATGTGCTTATGTGGTTACAAATTATGTGCTCGTGAGTGTCTAGTAGTGACAGTTAGTAATTAAAAACTTAAAATTTTTGTTGTCAAGATGGCTAATGTGGGAGAATCCAGTCAAGCTAGGGAGGAGGGACCTCAGATGTCTAGAGAGGAGGAGCCTCGAGATGTTCAAGTAGTCTGGGAATAGCTAGTGCTAAGGGAGTCATCTCTGTTGGTCACAGTTGCTAGTTATGCCCCGGAGTTTGAGCAGGAGAGGTTACCTGATGATGAGGATGAGGTAGAGACGGATGAAGACCCTATGGAGCTACTACAGACAGATGAAGAGGAGAAAGAGGAAGAGGAAGAGATTCCACTAAACTCTATTGCAGGTTAAATGTATGACGAGGTGTATGATCGTAACATTGAGCTTTAGGATAGGGTCAGGAAATTAGAGGAGCTAGTAGATCAATGACAGACTTTGATAGCGAAGAAGGACGATGAGATCCAGGATCTGGACAAACATCTCGGTAATGTAGGATGGTAGCTGATTGACACAAAGGGGAAAAGGAGGAGATGATAGAAGAGGTTGCGAAACTGAAGGATAACCTAAAAGAAGAATTTGCCAAAAGAGTAAGAGCTGAAGATGCTTACGAGAAGGCTTCCCAGCATGCAGACGTAGCAGAGGGAGAGGTCAAGATGGAAGAGATGGACTGTGTTTTCAATACTACGATAAATAGAGCTCAAGACCGAGTCATGTACTCTCCAACTCAGTTCGAGGAGTTGCCATGGTATATGTTAGATCTGAGAACAATGTTCTGTATTATGGAAGAGGAGCGTCATAAGGCTGTGCAGCGACTTAGTAGGCCTTAATAGAAAGTGTAATTATTGAATGAATAACTATATAATAAATAAGATGTAAATCCCAAGTGTTATGTGACCAATGGGATATGATAATGTTATCCTGAAACTTTATTAGTTCAGGAAAGTGATGTAAATAGCAGTGATGCTATCATTCCTATGTCTTTAAAAGAGTATGAATGAATAAAGTGTTAATATTTAGTCAAGATGTTGTGTATTACGTGTTGATCTTTTATGATATGAAAGTTAAGTAGAAAATACTTATAGGATTGAGGAATAATCTAATAAGTGTATTTTAAACAGAAAATACCTCAAAGACGTCAACCACGACAAAGAACCCGTGAGGGGTCTACCAGTAACAACAACGCCAATGCTAACCCAGTTTAGCAGTTGGTAACATTATTGATGGGAGCACTTTAGAATCAGTTATAGAACCAGGCAGCAACCTTTAAAGATTTTAAGGCGGTGGGACCACCAGAGTTTCGTGGGTCCATGAATCCAGCTGAGGCATAGACTTGGATCATGGAAATAGAAAAGGTTTTTAACGTTACTAGAGTCGGTGAAGACCAAAAGACTGCTTTTGCAACATTCATGTTGAAAGCAGAAGCCAGCTACTGGTGGCAGGCAAACAATACCCGAGGGGGACATGAAGTAATTGCATGGAATAGATTTAAGGAAATATTTTTTGAAACCAATTTTCCAGAAAGCTCACAGAATCATACGGAAGTCCAATTTTTAGAGCTGAAGCAGGGTACGATGACGGTGTCGGAGTATGCAGCAAAATTCAATGAGTTAGCGAGGTTTGCACCATATCAGGTTAACACAAACGAGCACAAGGCAAGAAGGTTTGAACAGGGACTGAAGCCCTATTTGTACAATAGAGTCTCTATGTTTTAACTGAAAACATTTGCAGTAGTACTTGAGAAGGCGATTATCGCGAAGGGTGGAAGCGATGCCTTAACAAAATATAATCAAGAACAGAGAAAAAAGAAGAATGAGAATGAAGGCAAAACTGGTGGTAGCAGTAGTGGAAATAATAACCTGAAGAGGAAGTGGAATGAGGGTGCTGGTGCTGGAAGTCAGCAGAGTAGCCAGCACAAGAGGAAATTTGAAGCGTGTGATACCTGTGGAAGAAATTATAATGGCATATGCTTGAGGGATAAGCGATTATGCTTTAACTGTGGCCATGAGGGTCACATTGCTCCAAATTTCCATCAACCGAAGAAGAATGCTTGTTACACATGCGGGTCTAATGATCATTTGGCTCGTGAGTGTCCTCGAAAGAAAGCTGGAGGTATAACTAGAAGCAAGGGAGGTGGCAGTGGAGGTACATTGGCTATTGTTGGACCGACGTCATCGAGCAAACCCACAACCAGAACCTTCAACATGACTGTGTAGGATGCGGTGAAGTCAAAAGATGTGCTGTCAGGTTTCATTCCAATCAATGATATACATGCTTATGTATTATTTGATTCGGATGCTACTTGCTCATTTAATTTATATTTGACGAACTTACTAAGAGTTTGGGGCTGCCTAGTGAAGAGTTAAATTTCCCTTTGAATATAGAAATAGCGAATATGGAGGTGATTCCTGTTAGATGCATATATAAGAACTGTAAGGTAAATATTAAGGGAAATATTATGACAGTAGATTTAATCCCGATTAAACCTGGGGAGTTTGATGTTATACTGGGGATGGATTTGTTATTCAATTATGGAGAGATAATTGATTGCCAAAATAAATGTGTAAGCCTTAAGACTCCGTCAAAGATAGTTTTCCATGGTAGAAAATCACATAGACAAGCGAGTTGTCTAACGAATATGTAAGCCAAAAAGTTATTGAGGCAAGACTGTGTAGGATATTTAGCTTACATAGTCGAAACTCAGAAGAAGGGAGTGAAACTGGAGGAGATACCAGTTGTTAGGGATTTTGTGGACGTATTTCTGGATGATTTGCCAGGACTTCCGCCTAACAGAGAGATTGAGTTCGTAATCGATCTAGTATCAGGGACTGCTCTAATATCGAAGGCCGGTATAGGATGGCTCTGGTGGAGATGAAGGAATTGATGGGACAAGTGCAAGAGCTGCTAAACAAGAAATACATTCAACCGAGTGCATCACCGTGGGGGCGCTGGTGTTATTTGTGAAGAAGAAGGTTGGGTCAATGCGTCTTTGCATTGATTATAGGGAGTTAAACAAAGTCACTATTAAGAATAAGTATCCGTTACCAAGAATAGATATCTTGTTTGATCACCTGAAAGGAGCTAGATACTTCTCGAAGATAGATTTGAGAAGTGGATATCATCAACTAAAGGTAAGAAAGGAGGATGTACCGAAGACGATATTTAGAACTTGGTATGGACACTACGAGTTTCTGGTAATGTCTTTTGGTTTGACCAATGCCCGTGCAACATTCATGGATTTGATGAACAAGGTGTTTAAACCATTCTTAGATAAGTTTGTGATGGTGTTCATTAATGATATCCTGGTGTACTCCAAATCTCTAGAGGAACACGTGGAACATTTACGTTTGACGTTGGAGACGCTACGAAGGGAAAAGTTGTATGCGAAATTCTCTAAGTGTGAATTCTGGCTAGAACATGTATAATTTCTTGGCCATGTGATTGACAAAGTTGGGATTTCAGTGGATCCATCAAAGGTTGAAGCTATAATAAATTTGGAACAACCAAGGACACCATCAAAGGTGAAGAGTTTCTTGAGACTGGCAGGTTACTACAAACGGTTTATTCAAGACTTTTCCATGATTTCCACTCTGTTGACAAATTTGACAAGGAAAGCTGTAAAATTTGTTTGGACGGAGAAATGCGAAGAGAGGTTTTAGGAGTTGAAAAAGAACCTAAGCATGGCACCTGTGTTATCATTACCGGATAATATAGGAAACTTTAAAGGACTGGGTTGTGTGCTTATGCAAAATGGCAAAGTCATTGCATATGCTTCAAAGCAATTGAAGGATTATTAGAAAGGATACCCGACTCATGATTTAGAGTTGGATGTGGTGGTATTTGCTCTGAAGATATGGAGACACTATCTCTATGGGGAAAAATGTGAAATATATACGGACCATAAAAGTCTGAAGTATATTTTCACACAGAAGGATCTGAACATGAGTCAAAGGCGATTGTTAGAACTGATAAAAGATTATGATTGTGAAATATTTTATCATCCGGGTAATGCAAATGTGGTTGTCGATGCATTGAGTAGAAAGGGTCGGGAGAAGTTGACGTTGTTAACTACTCAGGATGAGCTCATTTCAGTAATGGAGAAACTAGAGTTGGAAGTAAAATTTCCAAACGAATCAGATCAAAGATTATTCCAGATGGAAGCTAGCTCAAGTTTAGTGGACATGGTAAAGAATGCCCAACTTTAAGATGAAGGATGCGAGAAAATCAAGGAAAGAGTGTCTAAAGGTAGTGAGGTGAAATTCAAGATCGATACTGAAGGATTACTAAGGTTTAGGGGAAGAATTTGGGTTCCGCCAGTACCCAAGATTAAAGGCAAAATTTTGACTGAAGCTCATAATTTAAGATATTCATTTCACCCGGGAGCGCGAAGATGTATTAGCATTTATGACAGCATTTCTGGTGTCCAAATATGAAAAGAGATGTTGCAGAATGTGTCACGAAATGCTTGACATGTCAAAAAGTCAAGGTCGAGCATTAGAGACCAAGCAGATTACTTCAACCGTTGGAAATACCGGAATGGAAGTGTGAGCATATAACAATGGATTTTGTGGTAGGTCTTCGGATCACTCAGAAAGGGTACGATGCAATTTGGGTGATTGTGGAAAGACTGACGAAATCAACAAACTTTTTTCCAATAAAGATTAAATTCAATCTGGATCAGTTGGCAAAGTTATATGTCAAGGAGACCGTTTTGAGACATGGAGTTTCATTGTCAATTGTGTCAGACAGAGATCCGTGATTCACATCAAACTTTTGGAAGAGACTACAAGAATGTATGGGAACACAGTTGAGAATGAGTACGACCTACCATCCTCAAACGGACGGCCAAAGTGAGCGAACAATCTAGGCGTTAGAGGATATGCTGAGAGCGTGCATTATGAATTTTAAAGGAAACTGAAATGATCACCTATTATTGGCTGAATTCGCCTACAACAATAGTTACCACACGAGCATTGGCATGCCGCCTTACGAAGCATTGTACGGTAGAAAGTGCAGAACTCCACTATACTGGGTTGAAGTTGGTGAATGTCAACTATTAGGACCGAAACTGATATAGCAGACCGCTGAGTTTGTCAAACTCATCAGAGCAAGTTTGATAGCTTTTCAAGACAGACAGACAGACAGAAGAAATATACCAATCAACACAGACAAAATCATGCATTTGACGTTAAAAATTTTATTTTCCTAAAAGTTTCCCCTTGGAAGGGCAAGATTCGGTTTGGTAAGAAAGGAAAGCTAAGTCCGAGATTTATTGGACACTTTGAGGTGTTGCGAAGAGTAGGGGAAGTAGCTTACGAGGTAGCTCTACCTCCAGAATTGGAATATGTTCACAATGTATTTCATGTTTCGGTGTTACAATAGTATAAACCCGATTACAAGCATGTGATCAAGTATGAACCATTACGATTTGATAAAGATTTATCTTACGAAGAAATTCCTATCCAGATAGTTGACAGGAAAGAACAAGTACTCAGGAATAAAGTGATACCTTCTATGAAGGAAATATGAAAGAATCACAATGTCGAGGAAGCTACGTGAGAACTCGAAGACAAGATGATAAAAAGCTATCCTGATTTATTTGTTTGATCTATATCTTTGATTCTAGGGACAGAATCCTTGTAAGGAAGGAAGAATGTGACAAATGAATTGTTTGAGTTGTGATTTTGAGAAAAGAATCCTTGTAAGGAGGGAAAGATGTAACAATCCAGAATTTTATATGTAATTTCAAATATTTATTGAATTAAATAAATATTTTAGTTGATATATTTATTGTTAAATAAATATTTATTTAATTTTATTATTTATTAGTTAAATAAATAATTCATGAGTAGTGAGGAATTAACTTGATTAAGTGTAATATGTTAATTAAGTTGATATTCGATAATTTTGTATGTTGAAGTTAATTACATTAAAAGAGTGATGAATTAATATTCTAATTTAATTTAATAATTAAATTAGAGAGTTGATAAGGATTAAATGAATTGTTACAATATTGTTTTAATTTAATTTAGTAATTCAAGTGATGTACTAAGTTATTAAATAAAATTATAATGAGAATTATAATTTTGCGGCAATTTGATAATATAATATTTTAATTTAATAACTTGTTGTTAGTTTAATTTAATAAAATTAGAATATATGAATTTAATTAAATAAAGTGTGGCAATAAACTATATAATAAATGAGTTAATAAAATAAATTAAAAGATTTTTAATTCAATTTTTCCAAACAAGGCTTAAGGATTTTAAGTCTTTAATTTTAAATTTGTTTTAGTCAAACAAGCCTTATGGCTTTTGATTTTCAAAAGAACTGTAACTGACATCAGTTATTATATGAATTAATATGTAATATATGTATATGTTAGTTATATTACGTTATTATATATTAGTTATATTATATTATACTGTGTTAAGTTAGAAGAAGAGAAAAAGAACATAGAAGAGAAAGAAGAGAAAACACAGAGAAAGTGTTGCCTCTTTTTTTAGTTCTAACAAAAGATCTCTAACTCATGCAAGCATACATGTGTCAACAAGTAATACAGAGTAAGTCGAGTATTGATCCACGGAGAAAGATTTCTAAATTAAACTATTATGCATCAACTAAATCACTATTCTTATATGCTTAAACTAATCCTTATGATTGTGAATTACTCTAAAATCAAATAATAACTAAAAGAAGAATATTAATGTAATAAATCAAATCTGGAAATAATGGGATCCTAACGTCATTTAATAGTTCATCTAATTATAACCGTCTTGCAAGATTATTCACGTATCACAGAAAAGTAGCCAAGAGCCCTAATGTAAACATAACCATTTTTTAATGCATTATGACCTACTTACATAACATCCACATGCGATAGACACCATGTAATCCTTAATAAAACCAACCTCACTATATTTCTATGTGAAATTGTAGCAATATTGAATTTAAGCACCAGCCCTTATAAACTCATACGGTGAAACAATATATGTCTATCTGGTTCACGAAATACAAAGCTAAGCAAAATAGCCCCATATATGCATGCTATCATGCTTACAATCCATACTCGCATGTTATTTTTTAATTCCATACAAGCACATAAAACGAATGGTGATCAATCATTCATGCATTCAAATCAACCATAATAGAAATTCCTTATGATACACAAACAGTCCAGCAATCAGGCCATAAGTTAGACTACGTATTAAAATCCATTAGAATCCCATAATGGAGTTTAGTTCATGACTGAACCAAAAGCCATTATGGGATCAAAACAACGCATGGAAAATAAATAAGCAATTGAAAGAGAATAGATTGAATTGATCAAACCCAATTGCTGATTATAATCCAAACGTAACGTTCAAATCCTCACCAATATCCAGCAACATAAAAGTAGTTCATCAACAATGATTGAAATCCAAAGAAGAAGTAGAAAATAATACGTCTATGCTAGGCTCATCAATGGAAATCTCTCAAAGCATAAACCCTAGTTCTCTATTGTGAAAAACACGCAAAAACTAATGATAAAATGCATCTGGTACCAACCAGAATTGTTTTAACAAACTCCAACTCTTACAATTTAAAAATTAAAATAAAATTAATTAGCAGCTGCAGATGTCACGCGCGGGCGCGTGAGTCCCCTTTGTAATCATCGCGCGGGCGCGGGTGTGTAAAGTAGGCTCTGTCCAGTTGCTTGTGCGGGGGCGCGTGTTGAAGCCTGTATAGCCGCACGGCCGCGCGGCTTCTGCAACTTGAATTCTCAGGTCTCTGCTGCTCTTCTGTTATGTGTCATGCTGCTACTGATGCTTTAACATGCAACTGTTGCTCTTTTGTTCACCACTGCTTAGCTCTTTTGTTCACTCGATCCTCATGTTGTGCCTTCATTGATCACATGCCATCTACCAATGTCGAGCTCATGCCATTTCCTGCACTTTTGCACCAAAGGAGTTCTCAATACATGCAATGCAAAATATTATGAAATGTAACTAAAAACACACTAAAATGTACTTGAGATAGGTATAGTTCTCGTGAATTGATATTTAATAAGTAGGTATAAACCCACTTATCAGAAAGAAAAGAGAGAGAGAGAGAGAGCTCTAGAGAAATTTCAGAGAAAATTAGAAGAAGAGGAGAATTATCAAAGCAATTTGCCATCTTATAACAAAGCTAAACAAGCAATTGAAGGTATAATTTTAATTTTTTTAAAGTTTTGTTTTATTTTATTTTAAAAGTTCTCTGTGTTTGAGTTTCATGAAGAATTAGTTGAAGATATGGGTTACACATGTTAATTTTTTCATATAAACAGTTTGCATATGATTTGTAGGTGATTTAGTGTTGATTAATCCATAAAAACATGATATATGTGAAGAAATTGTGTTTATAGAGAAATATAGTGATATAAGTATTATAGCATCCCCAAATCCGGGTACTTTTTACCACGAATCTGGTATACTATTTCTATAACTATTGTGGAAGATATAAACATAAATTATTTATATATTAAACTTTTACAACATAAACCCCAAGGTCTACAACCTTAACTTAATACATACCTTCAATATTTAAAAAGTTTTACAATGCTATTTTCGTCAGAAAATTTAATAAATCTAACTGCACCACAATTTAATCTTGAACTTTGACTTTGCTTCTGTCTTTATTCGAGCTTTCATCTAAATCTAAAATTTTTTATCATGATATAGCAAGGGTGAGCATCAAATTTGCCCAGCAAGCATAAGTTTAATTGAGGATATATCATGATTGAAAGAATTGGACAATAAGCTGGCTAACTTTCAACAATATAAACATTGTGAAAGAGCATAAACAAATTTTCTTAGCTGAAAGACCAATGAAAGACCAAGTCAATAAAAATGAATGGTCAATAATGAACATGAACAGATTAACTGAACCAAATGGTAATGAAGGTGATTAGCCTTTCATACTTGATGAACATTTACAATATGCACAACGTGCGAATTAATAATCAATATAGACGTGAATAATCAACAACAATTATTCATTAACATGCTTTGAACATGCAACTCAAGTTTGAGTTAAGGAAAAACTTGCCTGATTCGTTGACTACTGCTACGCAGTTTAAGTTAACTTCTTTTGGTAAGACATATCGTTAATAATTAGATTGGTCTTTCAATCAGCATATTCTACTTTGTATAATAATACAATTACTTCATTAATAGATTATCTAACACTTAATCAAATATTAGATAACATCTTAACACATCAGTATTATTATCATTCTTCAAAAATTCTTTAATCACTATATCATAACCATTATGATTTAACACTCGCTTTTTCATTTCATAAGTTATTCTTTAACATCTAATAAGTTAAATACTAATCCAGCCACCTGGATTCTAAATCCAACAACCCAAACTGCAATCCAACTAACTAGATTCCAAATCTAACAACTAAATTGCAATCCAGCAAGCCTAAATTTACCAATCCATCAATCCAGCAAGCTGGATTCTAAATTCTTCAATTCAGTAAGCCTTTTTAAAATCCAGCAAGCTGGATTCATCAGATTTTCCAATCCAGCAAGTTGGATTCCATATCTCATTAACGAAAATACCAAATTAACTTATTATTTTTCTATCTTTTGGCCATGCATATATACATATATTTCATACACAAAAAGTATTTTTCCATAATTTTCTAACTTCCGTTGGTATTTTTCAAAAATTATTTTTAGTTAATTCCTTAAGAAATTAGCTACCTCGTGCTTACCTCCAGAAATTCCCATCTCTTGGCACAATCTTATACGTGTTAATGTGACACTCCAGTTTAAATTTCGTGGCCATCGGAGTTATAGAACTCCGGTTATAGCGATTTTTGTCAGAAAATCACAAAAATTGAAATGGTCATAACTTGGTCATTGTAAGTCGGAATAAGCTCACTTTTGGACAGAAACTACTTTATACCATATATTTTCATGTCCCAAAAGGCCAGAATTTTTCTCACAAATTAAGTGGCTGAAACTGCCCTTTTAAAATTTTGGACAGAAGCTAAATGGCATTTTACAGTTTTTCGTGCTTTGCTAAAAATATTCCATACGGAAATCTACAACTCCTTTTTCAGTGATTCCACTTGGAGATGTTAGGAAACTTATCATATTATCCTCTCAAATTTTTTCAGAATTTTTAAACGCCAGAAAAGTGATCAAATTACCCCTGGTCCTGACTGTTCATAAACAGTCCATTTTTCTCAAAATGCACAAAACTGTTTTTCCTAAAACAGTCACTACGACTTGTGTACTCAACATTTTTGTGTGCTACCACTTGGCTTTATTAGTTAACTTACATATCTAGCACCTCTCTTTGACAGATAGTAAAAATAAGGTGTAGATAAAAAACGGTGGAAATCCAAAATACATAGAAATTTTATGGCTTATAAACTAGAAAAATCACTTTTCTTTATTTTTGATTTCCAACTAAAACAACACCCAACATGGGTAAATCTAAACATGAAACACTCATTAACATGTATATTCATAGTTTTTGAGTTTAGAAAACTTGATTCAAGATTTGATTTGGAATAATCAAAAATTACATAACAAAAGGTATTTATACCTTTGATTTTCATGCTCTTCTTCTTCTTCTTCTTCTTCTTCCATGGATAGCTATGGAGTTAAGAAAATTTTAAGAAAACTCTCCCTCCTCCTCCTCTATGGCTGCCGAATCCTCTCTACTCTCTGTCTCTCTCTCTATTTGGTTTATTCTTGGTGTTAGCTAGATGAAGGAGATGAAAGAGAAAATTAAGATAGCTGTATTGTTGAAATCTTGATCACATGCTCCACTCTTTCTTTTTCCTCCATGACATCCCGCCATGTGGCTGCCAAATTATGCTCCACTAATTCTCTCTCTCTCTCTCTCTCTCTCATTAAATCACCAAAGCTTGCCTAGAAGAATGAACAAAGTGTTGGCCAAATAAAGTGAGGACACATAGGAGGGTTGGTGAGAGTGGTTCACCAACTAAATTAAATAGACCACATTCTTCCCCCTCCTTTTCTTCCTTCTCCACATCCGGCCATGTGGCTTAAGATTGCCCAAAAATTGATTTTTGTTTTATCTCTTATTTAGTATATCAAATGACAAAAAGGCCCCTCTCCCAATGGGCTAAATGTTGGGTCAAACTTTTAATTCTTTTGGGCTACTAAATTTAGTTTGTTTGGGTTATCTAATCTATAATCTCTTGGCCTTTGAATTTAATTTCTTTGGGCCATCCAATATTTCATTTGGGCCATAACAAAATATAATATTTCCAACACTCTTAATATTATCATTCCCTAATTATTTAATTAGGGTTTTTATTTCCTCAAGTATACATAATTCCTTACTCATGCACATTTATTTTCTTGACCTAATTAGACTTGCTATAATTAGGTTATAAAATTAATTAACCGAGATGTATAAAATAAATCTTTTAGAATTAGTATATATTTTATATACCATAATTCTCTCATCTCATAACCCTTAAGTTATTCAACCCTTCATTCCTCATATATAATTAGGATTACACTAGTTTCTTTTATTTGATTATGTAATAAACAAATATAAACCATCACATAATATTCATATTCACTTACTCACATAATCATTAAAAAAATTGTGACATGCTCCACAATTCTCTTAGATTAGGTTACTAGTATATATTTAAATACTAGAACCACTAAATAAAAATAACCCTTTAGGTAATTTAATTCTCATACTTAATTTAAATAACTTATTTAAGTTATACAATTTATATTGTATAATTAAATTTAATTTCCTCCTCCTCTCCATAAATTGTTTTCAAACAATTTATTTATATATTAAATATATAATTTAATATATTCAATCATTTATTCAAATATGAATTTAATTTACTAACTGCTTGATACCAATATACATATTTGCATATTGAATCTCCTCTCATATTTTTACTTCTCACACTAATTTTTGACTTTTCTCCATAAAAGTCAACTATTGACTTTGACCAAAAGTCAACCTTTACATATTTTGTGTTTACTGTCCATTCTGACTAAACTTGACGTCTCGGACGCAACCGAGCAGTCCGTGCTTCAAAATTCTATCTCTAACTCAAATTTTGAGTTTTCAATTACTTCATTCTTTTTACTAATCGTATTAACTAACGACTTTATAGTTATTCAAATTCTTATTTGCTAGTCAAGGCCAACGTTCAAGCTATGTTAACTACTAACATAGTTTTATCTTGATCCTTATATTATTAACTTAATTCATCATTCATCTTGCTAAAATATTTATAGCACCTTACTAAGTATATATATTTCTATACATATACTCATCTTCGCTTAATCTCATAGCTTTTCTTGATGTGAAATCTTATTTCCTTAATAAAATTTTCATATGTACTTATATAACCTTTCTTAGACTATTCATTTTACATCAAATTTATAGGTATCGTAGTACCTCATTCTTGATATTCCTTCAAGTACATATTAATTTATTTCTAGGGTTTTGGATTTTTGTAACCCATATTTTCTCTATTCTCTTTCGAATAGCAAACCATATAGGTTTTACTTGAAAATTTTAAATAAATTCTCAAATTCTCTTCTAGGTTTTATTCTTTAACCTTTATTCTAATCATTCGAGATTTTATAAATTTTCGGGTTGTCACATTCACCCCTTCTTCTAAGAATTTCATCCCCAAAATTAAAGCATACTAATCTCTGCTTATTCGATTGATCAAAACTAGGTTTTTAACTTAACCTTTACGATTTCCTCATTTGAGGATTTCTCATCTATTATCACATTTCACCATAACTACTCACTAGGAGTTTACATCTTCTAAACATTCATCAAAACTAGGTTGTCATAATAACCTTTATTCCATCATCTCAGATTCTACTCGTACATAACGAGTTCACACTATTTCATATTCATCATCACATACTATCACAACATTACTCTAAAGAGTTTAAAATATTCATATCTGTATGAGGGATCATAAAAACCATGAACTTTGAGGTTTAGGGTATTTCTACCTGCTACCTCTTTCAATTAAGAAAGAAAGGTACTCTACCTCTGAAATATTTTATATTTGGTATGTTTACAATCACAAAGAAGGTAAACTACCGATGCGGGTACTTTAGAGGATCAGTCTGTTGTACCTTAGTAATCGGAACTACTATATGCTTTCTTAGATTGAAATATTTTATCCAATTAGTGTATCCCCATTTTTAAGGTTGTTCACCTCAGACTTATCATAAGATTCCGCACCAAAATAATTTGGTTTGGGATAAGCTTTCAAAGAATACTTTGAATTTCATAAACATTTGTCTAGCTGAATCAAATACCTTAGACGCATATCAAATAATTTGAATTTCAATTGAAACATTGCTAGCCAAATTTAGTTGGCAATAAATTATCTTTAAAATTCTTAAAATCATTTTGACGTCATGATACCGCACTGTATATACAGTTCGTTTGAGGATTCCGTCATTTTGTGACTTTGTCATACTACATCATTCCATAGTGGGTTGACGATATTTAGATCACATACCACACTAGGTAATTATGCATTGATAACTCCATTATTTTTATCGTTCTGCATCAGGTTCCATGATACATTGATGATATATAAAATACATTTTGACATCTCAAATCATTTTTTTCTAGCCGAATCAATTAGCATAGACTCTTCTTTAAACCATTCAAAAATCTTTGAAAATCATCTTCTTCTTTTTTATGCTATCATGCCGCAACAGGTAACGATGTGTTAGTAGTACGAAGCCCACTTCTACACAGTTGTAACCCTATGTTGAGGATAACAAAAATTCATTTTATTTCGAAAGGTATATCAGTGCGAATTTAGCTTGATGTCAAAAACTTTGAAGTCTAGCATAGCTAGAAGATTTGGAATACATATGCTTCCACCATCAACTTCACTTTCTCTACTGATTCATTACTTAATAAGTCTATCTATTTCTATCATCCTCAATTCTCTATTCACAACTTTCTTATACCTAGTTCATCAAACTTACCACACATTATGAGTTCAGGAACTTTTCACAATCATATGAGTTTCAGAACTTATCCTAGACAGGCCATAGGCGTCCATTCGCTGAGGGGTTCAAAAACATACCATATGATTATGAGTCATGAACTTACCATAAGTATGAGTTTTAAGAACTCGTAACTAATCCTTATATTCTCTACCTATTCGTTATACACATGAGAAAAGAATCACCTTATCAACATGTATATAGCAAATAGTGCCACATCAGGTTCCAATGATTATCAATGTAAGAAACTAAGTGGTTATAACCTAAGGTACCCCTACCTAAGGTTTATAACCTACGGCCTTGATACCACCTGTAGCATCCCCAAATCCGGGTACTTTTTACCACGAATCTGGTATACTATTTCTACAACTATTGTGGAAGATATAAACATAAATTAAACTTTTACAACATAAACCCCAAGGTCTACAACCTTAACTGAACGTATACCTTCAATATTTAAAAAGTTTTACAATGCTATTTTCGTCAGAAAATTTAATAAATCTAACTGCACCATAATTTAATCTTGAACTTTGACTTTGCTTCTGTCTTTATTCGAGCTTTCATCTAAATCTAATTTTTTTATCATGATATAGCAAGGGTGAGCATCAAATTTGCCCAACAAGCATAAGTTTAATTGAGGATATATCATGATAGAAAGAATTGAACAATAAGCTGGCTAACTTTCAACAATATAAACATTGTGAAAGAGCATAAATAAATTTTCTTAGCTGAAAGACCAATTCAATAAGAATGAATGGTTAATAATGAACATGAACAGATTAAATGAACCAAATGGTAATGAAGGTGATCAGCCTTTCATACCTGATGAACATTTACTATATGCACAACGTGCGAATCAATAATCAATATAGACGTGAATAATCAACAACAATTATTCATTAACATGCTTTAAACATGCAACTCAAGTTTGAGTTAAGGAAAAACTTGTCTGATTCGTTGACTACTGCTACGCAGTTTAAGTTAACTTCTTTTGGTAAGACCTATCATTAATAATAAGATTGGTTTTTCAATCAGCATATTCTACTTTGTATCATAATACAATTACTTTATTAATAGATTATCTAACACTTAATCAAATATTAGATAACATCTTAATACATCAGTATTATTATCATTCTTTGAAAATTCTTTAATCACTATATCATAACCATTATGATTTAACACTCGCTTTTTCATTTCATAAGTTATTCTTTAACATCTAATAAGTTAAATACTAATCCAGCCACCTGGATTCTAAATCCAACAACCCAAACTGTAATCCAGCTAACTGGATTCCAAATCTAACAACTAGATTGCAATCCAGCAAGCCTGAATTTACCAATCCATCAATCCAGCAAGCTGGATTCTAAATTCTTCAATTCAGTAAGCCTCTTTTAAATTCAGCAAGCTGGATTCATCAGATTTTTCAATCCAACAAGCTAGATTCCATATCTCATTAACGAAAATATCAAATTAACTTATTATTTTTCTATCTTTTGGCCATGATTATATACATATATTTCATACAGAAAAAGTATTTTTCCATAATTTTCCAACTTCCTTTGGTATTTTTCAAATATCATTTTTAGTTAATTCCTTAAGAAATTAGCTACCTCGTGCTTACCTCCAGAAATTCCCATCTCTTGGCACAATCTTATACGTGTTAATGTGACACTCCAGATTTAAATTTCGTGGCCATCGGAGTTATAGAACTCCGGTTATAGCGATTTTTGTCAGAAAATCACAAAAATTGAAATGGTCATAACTTGGTCATTGTAAGTCGGAATAAGCTCACTTTTGGACAGAAACTACTTTATACCATATATTTTCATGTCCCAAAAGGCCAGAATTTTTCTCACAAATTAAGTGGCTGAAACTGCCCTTTTAAAATTTTGGACAGAAGCTAAATGGCATTTTACAGTTTTTCGTGCTTTGCTAAAAATATTCCATACGGAAATCTACAACTCCTTTTTCAGTGATTCCACTTGGAGATGTTAGGAAACTTATCATATTATCCTCTCAAATTTTTTCAGAATTTTTAAACGCCAGAAAAGTGATGAAATTACCCCTGGTCCTGACTGTTCATAAACAGTCCATTTTTCTCAAAATGCACAAAACTGTTTTTCCTAAAACAGTCACTACTACGACTTGTGTACTCAACATTTTTGTGTGCTACCACTTGGCTTTATTAGTTAACTTACATATCTAGCACCTCTCTTTGACAGATAGTAAAAATAAGGTGTAGATAAAAAACGGTGGAAATCCAAAATACATAGAAATTTTATGGCTTATAAACTAGAAAAATCACTTTTCTTTATTTTTGATTTCCAACTAAAACAACACCCAACATGGGTAAATCTAAACATGAAACACTCATTAACATGTATATTCATGGTTTTTGAGTTTAGAAAACTTGATTCAAGATTTGATTTGGAATAATCAAAAATTACATAACAAAAGGTATTTATACCTTTGATTTTCATGCTCTTCTTCTTCTTCTTCTTTTTCTTCTTCCATGGATTGCTATGGATTTAAGAAAATTTTAAGAAAACTCTCCCTCCTCCCCCTCTATGGCTGCCGAATCCTCTCTACTCTCTCCCGTAAGACCCCAACTTTTATAAATAAAGATAAATTTTCTATAAATATCATTTTTGAATATTATGGAGTTAATTTGATATAATGTTATAGTGTTGGGTAATATTTATAAATTTTGCAAAGTACGCAAGTTGTTATATAATATTCGATTGGTCGGGGAATATTCGTTTTAACAAGGAATATTCGTACAAGGGCACAATCATTGGTGGACCCCACAATGAATTATTGTCGGATTGAGAAAACGACAAAAATATTTTATTAAAAATAACGGCGGAAGTTTTACCATTGATACTGTTGAACTACTCGGTAGTAAAAGTACAGTAATATGTGTAGTTGCATAGTAGCACACCGTATTGATTATTAATGCTTATGTGAGAAGTCACTCAGTTTGATTCAATTATTGTCAGTTAATAATATAAATTATTTAGCGATAATGACGTTTTGTTTTATTCGTATTATTAACGTAATAAAACAGAAACATCTTTTTATATAAAACAGAATACTTTATTAAAGTTATTCTATAAATAGAATATATTATATTTTATTTAAAAGATTTTTCTTTAAATATAGACCGTCAGATTAAAGTAATCAATCTGGACCGTTCATGGATTAGTTACTATGCATTCTATTTTTCTATAAATAGCAGCTCATTCCTTCATTATTTCTTACGAATTCACTAAACTCTAGAGAGAGAAACTATAGAAAGAAACTATAGAGAGAGAGAGAAGAAGAGTATTCTGCTACTTAACTACTTCCTTATTTCAGCTCTTCTTTAAAATGGTAAGGGGTGTTATTTTTTCTTATTTATGAAGAGAACTGTTGTTATTTCATTTTTTATTATTCTGTTGGAATAACTTGTATACGCGGTCTACCCTATACTTGGTGACATTCTTCTGTTATTCTGTTGGAACATCCTATCTGTGTGTTTTACACCGGACCTGGTTCCGTCTTGTTATTATTCTGTTGGAACATCCTGTCTGTGTGTTTTACACCGGACCTGGTTCCATTATTTATTATTCTGTCGGAATATCCTGTCTGTGCGTTTACGCCGGACCTGGTTCCATTATTTATTATTCTGTCGGAATATCCTGTCTGTGCGTTTACGCCGGACCTGGTTCCATTATTTATTATTCTGTTGGAATAACCTGTCTGTGCGGTCTATAGCATGTCGGGTGATTTCTTTTGTTATTCCATTCTTTATTATACTCAGTTGGTTAAGTTTTAACTTCTATACTCCATGAAATCAGTGGAATATCCTTGATAATTGCGGTTCATCCAGTATCTTCTCATGAAAATATTCTTCTAAGCATTCTTAAATTTTACTTCACAAAGCAGTATCATGTTGACAATTTGGACGTTGTTAATTCTTGGATAAATTAATTCTTGAACTTGTTTTATTGAATTCTTATATCATTGTCATCATCCTCATGTTTATAAAATGTTAAAAGTCATATGTGGCCTGTAGTGCATAGATGGACTTGGTATGATTATGACCGGGGATTATTCGGTATAATCATGACCGTAATGTTACAAATGATGTGGTAAAAGTCCTCATTGGCTCGTAGTGCGTTGATGGACAGTTGTTGGCATGATCATGACCATTAATGAATACACGAATATCCTTGGCCGTAGTGCACGGGTGATTCGATGATGTGGATTATTTTATTAAGCTGAGTCCCAGCGATCACAGTGTTGAAAAATCTTTTAAATCATAAAAGATAGTAGAGTTTATTTTCTACTTGACTCTTTTAATGGATTGCTTGTTCTGCTGCAGTTAAACTTGATGTCTATTATATTTTTATCAGTTTAACATTGTTGAAGGCTAATGATAATTTATTCTACATTATCTTAGTCATAATATTTCTTACTGGGCTAGTTGAGCTCACCCTTTCTTTCACTGTTCTCTTCAGGAAATGAGAACGTAGCTGGGGCAAGTCGGGGAACGGAGTGATGGTCCGAATGATAGTATTAGTTAGTAGTCCTCACTATTCTATGTAATAGTTTGTTAATAAATGTAATGAGGACTCCTTTTGAGTATGAATACTCTCTAGAAGATAATATTTGTATTCAAACTCACAGTTTATGTTTTGTCGTATTGTACACGACAATTGTATGAGTAAGTTGTATTTGTATTCTGTACTATGTATCTGACGACCCAAGATGGGTGATGTATACCTAATTTTGGGGGCGTCACAGGCATGCTTGAAACATAGGAATCGTATATCTTCAATAACTAAACAATAGTTACGAAGTACTATCGATAATTCAAAATAGTACTTCTTTCCCTTCAAAACATTTCATCATGAACAACATTCATAAAGTTTGGTTCAAGACCATAAGCTTTCCATACTTTCTTTGAAAAGGACAACCCGGCACCAAGTCCATAAGTCTGGCATATCTTATGAGCACGTCTAGGTGATCAGCCTATAGTACTCTATATTGGACAACACTACTTTCTTTAAACGTATGTACGTTTAAGATTTTGGCAACCTCACGTGCCTGTCATTTGAGGACAAAACATTTGTTTAGCATACTCAATGTTCTTTTAAAAAACCGCACCAACATAGTTTGGCAAAACATTGACAATAGTTCAATAGATTATAAGAAATCTATGAAGCATCTTAAGTCTAGCCGAAGGAATTGGCTTTAACTTCATCATATATCAATTCATGCGTAATGGACATGAATTACAAAGCTTGTCCAAAGAATTTAGACAAGGGTCAGAATACTTGCCTTTAACGTCTGCTACTATTTTAATACTTTTCATTAGAGTCTTTAAGGTCTCTACAATACATAACCATATAACATACCACATTAGGTCATGAACAAGCATGCATAGTTCCTAATGTATCTTACCCTTCTTCTCAATCTAATTGGTCCTTAGATTGTTTAATCATGGGTTCAAGTTTATCACATTACTTTGCTCTTATTTTCACATTTGAGTGACTTATCTTCAACCTTTAGTGTATTACTTAAGGTTTATAACATCCTAATTGATGTTACTTTAGGTTTAGCAATGTATTAGTTCATTACTAATCAACCAATTTCCTTTCTATCCTTGTAAGCTTTCATTACTATGCTTGGTTTAGTGCTGGCGCTGCGGCACCAGCTTCTCCTCTCTATGTCGCGTTGCGACGCCACTCTTCAGTGGTTGAGGTCCGGACTCGGCACTGCAGCGCGAGTCTTAGTGTTAACTTTCACGCTGCGGCGCAAAACTTCAGTAGCTCATAGCCATTCTTGGCGCTGCGGCGCCACTTATATTTTCTTGACTGGCGTTGCGGTGCCAGTCCTCAGCACTAGAAAAATTTTGACAGACAAATTTTTATATGAGATTCCCGAGCTCATAACTTCTTCATTATAAGTTTGAATTGGCTCGTTCAAAAGTCGTTAGCTCACAAATTACATGCTCTAAGTGTTCATATAAGAATTTTATATTTTCGAATCCGTTAACTCAAAATTCACCTTTTAGTTCATTTTAACGAAAACGATAAACGTTCGTGAACGTTCAACGCTCGTTTCTTCGTTCTAAGTCGGAATTCGGTCATTTTTGAGTCCGTAACTCTTAAATGCCAATTGAGACTATTCTCCATCGAAAACCAACATTTTCGATTTCCATATCAAAATTTGACTTCCATTCCGAGAATTTCACGATTTCGACGATTACCGTCTAATCTCGTAAATTTCTTCATAACTTCGTTACTTGAGATTTTTACACCGTTCTAAATGGATTCATTCCATTGTCACAACATGTATAATCTAAGTCTACAAATGATGGTGTTAAACTTGTCCATCAACAACAACATAATCAAATGTTTTCAATACTTTCAATGGTCTAAACTTTCATACTTTGGATTTCACTTCACATGGTTTATTAAAGTTTAATTTCCATAACAACCATCCTTATTCTTTCTTATACAAACTCCATCAATCCTCACTTCTCTAAAAAATTACCAATGAAGAGAGGAAGACAAATGGTATAGGATCTTACCCTTGAAGTTCAAACTTTGTTCTTCCTTGTTCTTCCTTGAATTATGAAAGACTAACTTTTTATAACTTATTCTCTCTAACAATTAAGCACTTATAATGTTTGTGGAAATATAATAAGTAAGACATGATCTAACTCCTCTTCTATATATAGAGATTACAAAGTGAGGGCATAGTAGTCATTTAGGCCCTTCCACCTCCTTAATCCACCTCCTTAACCACCTCCTTACTATTCCAACCTTGGTCACCAAGTAAATCACTTTACTTGGTCACCAAGATGTGCCATGTGATCATGGGGCCCACATGGGTTGCCCCATGGGTCATCTTACCCATTGGATCGATCCACGGATCCGTGTCTTAAGTTGGGCTTTAAGTTAATTAACTTAACTTATGCTTAGGACTTGTATTAACAAACCTTTGGGCTTTAACATTATTTACACTTGGGCTTGCACATTGATCCCTATTGGACTTTACATTTCCTACACAATCCTACAAGTCCATTACATATGGCTTAAAGCCTTATAACGTAATATATACGTATTAATCTCATATTCTAACTCGTATACTTATTCATCATATACGGCATACCCTCATTCATACATACTTGTATAATACCTCGTATCATACTCGTATTCATTACCTTGTACAATACTCACGTATCATACGACATTAGCGTTTAACTTCTTAACGCTTTACTTTTCCTCACGTTCTCGAATTAAGTCTGCAGGTGAAAAACTGCATTTGTCATACTTGAATTATTATTACATAATCCATCCTCCCTTGATATTCTATCATTACATATTTCTCGGAAGTTTAAGCAGAAATGCGTGAATAATATTTTTCCAAAAATTTCTCGGAAAGCTTTTATTTTCGTCTTGGAAATTCAAACACTTTAATTCCTTCACGTAGTCAAAATAGTACAATATTCTGACAAATCTAGGTTATAGAATGACATTCATCTTGCTAACACATAATAATAACATATAATATAATTTTATTCATTATTTAATTAAATAAAATTATTTTATAATAAATCTGAATTTCTCGGTCATTACAGAGGAAGCTGAAGATAGCTCCAAGGATGATGCATTTAAAGCTGACAAAATGTTTGAGGGTACTGAGTAGGCTGCAAGGGGTTATTGATCAACAAAATACATGTTGGGCACTCAGTTCTGAAGCCTGTAGTGACATATTGATGATAGGGACAGACTAGAGGATAGAAAGTTAAAACGAATAGCAGCGCGTCAAGACCATCTTTTTCTACACAAAATGCTTTCAATGCTTCTTTGGCAGAGGCGTTTGCTAGAATGAATCCCACTGCTGCTGACCAGTTCCAATTCCCAAGTCCGCAACCACTACTAGCATATCGACCATCAGATTTAGACGTTGAGGAGGTGCCACCTCCTGCTTAGTTGTTGCAGGGAAGTCCTCTTGTGCCTTATCGCTGTATTTTAACAATGAGGACATTGTTTATGTTATGTTTTGGGGAGTATTAGTATTTGTCTAATATTGTTTAGTTCTATTCATGTTGAATATGTCATTTTGCATGTATAGTGTATTTTTACATTTGTTAGTTAATACTAGTTCATGTTTGTATTGTATATTAGTTGCATCATTAGTATAATGTAGTTTAGTTTTTGTAGTTTAGTTTATAAATAGTTGTTATTTTTGTTTTAGTCATGTAAAAAAAACTGAAAAATCGAAAATCTCAAAAATATTAGTTAGTTTAAAGTTTTTGTTTTGCATTTAGTTCATATTTGCATGATTCAAGCTTTTAGATGGTTGAAGTCTATTTGGGCCAATGATGAGATTGGAATTGCGTAGACAAGAATAGTATTGTCTTCTAGGGCTTTGATGTAATTTTTTATCATGACTTAAATCTTTGCCTATTTGAAACTGGTATAATCAGGATAGCACCATAATAATGACTAGGTTGACTGATTGGGTTTAAATTTACACATAATGGACTTCTTAAGGAAAATGTTAGTTTGAATAAAAGAAAGTCATGAATAAGTGGTGATGGCTATGATTAAGTAGAAACCTAAGTTTGGGGGAAGATTTGGGATATATCTAGAAAAAAGGAAAAAAGAATGAAAAAAAGTATGAATAAACACCATGGCTAGTTTAGTTATGTGGCCTTTGTTACTTTAGTAAGTACGCCCGAGGGGATGTCTCTACACCTAGCGCCCTAAAGCTGTGACACCCCCAAATCCGGGTACTTCATTCCCTCAGGTTTTGGTGTTCACTTTATAAAAGCATTCATATTTAACTACCCAATCATAATAAAATTGAATAATAAATCTTTCCATAAAGGATTACATTAATAAAATCTCCCAGGTTATCTAACCATTACATACAATCACTCAAATGCGAAAAATTAAATAACTCCATTACAATCATTAAAATAAAGTCTGATAATAAAATATCAACATGATTACAAGTCATCAATATGTGTTCATCTTTCCCTTTCCTTTACTAGTGCTAGGTACATCGACCTTCTCAACTTTAGTTGTAATAGTTATATAAGCAAGGGTGAGCAAACAACGCTCACTTGAAATGATAATGAATAAATCTTTACAACAATTGCCAAATAATAGGCTCAATAGAACTGAACAATATGTTCTATTAAAGACAATCAAAATTCTGAATCATATATCTAAGGGTCCTAAGACCTCGAATTATGTCCACAATTATAAGTAATCTTTCAACTTAAACATTAAAAGTCATAAGACTATAAGGACTCCTCGTACTTAGGGGGATAAGCCCTTCGTACAATGTATTGTGCACAAACATTTCAACACTATGCATAAATTATCCCCTAATCATAGGGTTGCTCATCTCAGCATTTAGAATACAAGTCCGCACCAAAGTAAGTTTGGTTTGGATACGTTTCAAGGGTAATTTGGAATTCAATGGTCATTAACTAAGGATTAGTTGAATAAAAAGGTAACTCTATGTTACGGAATAAACCATAATTGAATCAACATTGTATACTAAGTTTATGATTTAGGAATAATCTAATAGCATAAGTATTGAATAATATAACATACCTAGCTTTTGAACAACATTAAGCTAAGGTTAACACCATAGAATTGAATATTAAGCATGCACAATAAGTAATAACTTGAACCATAAAACTTGTTCATCAGAATGAAGATTATTGCATGCTAAAATAACAAGTTTACGTTTAGAAAAACTTGTGCAATGCAATAATAGAACTAGCTCAACGAAAGTGTAGAGTTAGAAAAACTTGCACTAATGCGAATATTCAATAATAATACTAGATGTGGAATCATCAACAATAATTATCCACTAACGTGCTTGAAAAATAATAACTCGAGATTGAGTTAGAGAACTTGCATAAACATAAACAAGTTAGATACAATAAACTTGCACAATGTAACAATAGATTTAGAGAACTTGCGTAATCATAATCCAGATATGGTAAGGAACTTACCTTGCTTGTAGGCTAAACCGTAACAACTCGAATCACAATATATATATATATATATATATATATATATATATATATATGAGTCCGGATCCAGTCCGGAATCCCGGACTTTATAAAATACGGACCTTTTTTTTTTGCTTTTTTTTTGAAACAACTAGAAAAAAATAAAAAATTATGGAATTAAAATTTTTTCATAATACAGTGTTTTTGGTGTGATTTGGGTACGTATAACAAAATATGTATGTACAGTCTGTGCAGATTGTACCACCACTTTTTGGTATAGGTATTCAAAACACGTCCAAAACATTGTATTATGAAAAAATATCAGTTTCATAAAATATTAAATATTTTTTTTAGTTGTTTTAAAAAAAAGCAAAAAAAAAAAAAATAGGGTCTGTATTTTAGGACCTGTCCGGGAGTCCGGACAGGATCCTGTGTGTGTGTGTGTGTATGTGTGTGTGTGTGTGTGTGTGTGCCATCATGACATAATTAGTTACTACCAACATTATATATATAAATAAGTATATACATCATGTAAGGTTTGATTTTTAATCACGTAATCAAATTATATCAGTAATAAAACTAGTAGCATATTCAAAATATGCTCATTCTTAGTAAAGAAATACTGAAATAATATCTTAACAGTCCTTCTATTAAATCAGAACAACTTTTTCAGACTTTGAGTAATTAAAACACTGTCTGACCATTCTGCTAACTCGCGCTACGGCGCCACAGTTTACACTGTAGGCCGGCACTGCGGCGCGTGAGGAACAAGCCAATGCGTGGCACTGCGGCGTGGCACTGGCACTGCGGCGCTAGAATTGTACTGCTGGGCCACGATGCGGCGCCGAACTACGGCCCTCGGTGACCAGCCTCGGCAACAGCATAAACAAAGCCAAATTTGGCCTACAAGCTACTTTCTAACAACCAAATTAACATGTAATACATACAGAGACTTCACATAAAACATAATTTAAAGACTCTTAACATGATTTTACCCATATAACAACATAAACATCGAATTTAAAACATCTAATTTCACTATTTTTTGATAAAACTTCACTTTTTCACATTTTCAGTAAAAATCGTCACTGTGATTTTGTTTTTCAACCAAAACAATTAATTCAAAATACCTTGTTTATATTTATTCATCCTCTTTCGAATTCAATAGTCAATTTATATATTATACAAAGAATTAAACCTAAATTTTACTCTAAACCAAGCTATATTCATATATTTTCATACCAATTCACTGTAATATGGTGTTCTTCACAAATATCTACATAACATGAATTAATTCATCTATAAACTTATGAAACAACTTTATAACAACCAATTTATCATATAAAACTATATATAAAAAATAACTCAACCTCTACAAAGATTTTACAGATAATTTTGGAAGAGAATACAACTATAACTTTTGAAAAATAAAAGAGTTAAGATTATACCTTAGTTTTAGAAGATGATGGCTAATCTTTGATTATCAAGCTTTCTTTTTCTCCAATTCTTTTCTCAATTTCTCTAGACTTCTCTCACTTCTCTCTAAATTTTCTCTATAACTATTATTCTAAATTTAAATTAAAATATTATTATAATAATTCATTTAATCATTATAAACTCTCTAACTTAATTTATAATTTAAATTAGAATATTATCTCATGATAATTAATTCCTCGACTCCTTAATTATTTATTTAACAAATAATTAACCAATCAAATCAAATCAAATTAAATATTTATTCAACAATAACCACATCCATTAAATATTCATATAATTCAATAAATATTTAAAATTACAATTTAAAAATTTTGGATTGTTACATCCTTCCTTTCTTATAAGGATTCTGTCCCCAGAATCACAGTTCAAACAAATCATTCGTCATATTCTTCCCTACTTACAAAGATTTTGTCCCCAGAGTCGATGACACAGATTAAACAAATAACTTAGGATAATCTTTCATCATTTTATCTTCGAGTTCCCACGTAGCTTCTTCAGCATTGTGGTTCCTCCATATCACCTTCACGGAAGGTATTACTTTATTCCTGAGCACCTGTTCTTTCCTATCGACTATCTGGACAGGAACCTCTTCATAGGACAAGTCTTTATCAAACTGTAATGGTTCGTACTCGATCACGTGCTTGTAATCGGGTTTATACGGTCGTAACACCTAAACGTGAAAAACATTGTGAATATTTTCCAATTCTGGAGGTAGAGCTACCTCGTAAGCTACTTCTACAACTCTTCGCAGCACTTCAAAGGGTCCAATAAACCTCGACCTTAGCTTTATCTTTTTATCAAAACGAATTTTCCTTTTTCAAGGAGAAACTTTTAGGAATACGTAATTTCCTACGTCAAATGTACGATCTTGTCTATGTTGATCAGCATACTTTTTCTATCTGTCTTGGGCTGCTACCAATCTTGTCCTGATGAGTTTGACAACCTCAGCTATTTGTTGTACCAGTTCTGGTCCTAACAGTTGGCGTTCACCGACTTCATCCCAGCATAGTGGAGTTCTACACTTTCTCCCGTATAATGCTTCGTAAGGTGGCATACCGATGCTCGTGTGGTAACTGTTGTGGTAGTCAAATTCCACCAATGGTAAGTGTTCATCCTAGCTCCCATTGAAATCCATGATGAATGCTCTCAGCAAATCTTCCAATGTCTGGATTGTTCATTCACTTTGGCCTTCTGTTTGTGGATGATATGCCGTACTCATTCTCAACTGTGTTCCCATACATTCTTGTAGTCTCTTCCAAAAGTTTGACGTGAATCACGGATCTCTATCTGACAGAATTGACACCGGCACTCCATGTCTCAAGACGATCTCTTTAACATACAACCTTGCCAACTGATCAAGGTTGAACCTAATTTTTATTGGCAAAAAGTGTGTGTTTTTGTCAGTCTGTCCACTATCACCCAAATCGCATCGCATCCTCTCTGAGTAGTTGGAAGTCCCACCATAAAATCTATTGTGATGTGTTTCCACTTCCATTCTGGTATTTCAAACGGTTGAAGTAATCCGCTTGGTCTTTGATGCTCAGCCTTGACTCTTTGACATGTCAAGCATTTCGTGACACATTCTGCGACATCTCTTTCATGTTTGGCCACCAAAAATGACGTCGTAGATCTTGATACATCTTCGTACTTCTTGGATGAATTGAGTATCTTAAATTATGAGCTTCGGTCAAGATTTATTCTTTAATATCTGGTACTACTGCAACCCAGATTCTTCCCTCGAATCTCAGTAACCCTTCGGTATCGATCTTGTATTTCACTTCTTTTCCTTTGTTTACACCTTCCTTTATTTTTCTTCATTCTTCATTTTGTAGTTGAGCATTCTTCACCTTGTCCACTAAAGTTGGACCAGCTTCTTTCTAGAATAGTCGTTCATCAGATTCTTTTGGAAATTTTATTTCCAACTCTAGCTTTGTCATTGCTGAAATAAGTTCTTCCTGAGTGGTTATCAGCATCAACTTTTCCCGACCTTTCCTGCTCAAAGCATTTGCAACCACATTCGCTTTGCCTGGATTATAAAAGATCTCACAATCGTAATTTTCTATCAATTCCATCCATCTTCTTAGACGTATGTTCAGGTCCTTCTGAGTGAAAATATACTTCAGACTCTTATGGTCCGTGTAGATCTCACATTTCTCTCCATAGAGATAGTGTCGCCATATCTTCAGAGCAAATACTACTGCAGCCAATTCCAAATCATGAGTCGTATACCCTTTCTCATAGTCCTTCAGTTGCCTTGATGCATATGCAATAACTTTGCCTTTCTGCATAAGGACACATCCTAATCCTTTATGTGAGGCATCACTATACACCACAAAGTTTCCTGTACTATCTGGTAATGACAACACATGTGCCACACTTAACTTCTTCTTCAAATCTTGAAAACTTTCTTCACATTTTCCGTCCAAACAAATTTTACAGCTTTTCTTGTCAAATTTGTTAACGGAATGGCAATCTTAGAAAAATCTTGAATAAATCGTCTATAATAACCAGTCAGTCCCAAGAAACTCCTCACCTCCGATGGTGTCCTTGGTTATTCCCAATTGATTACGGCTTCCACTTTTGATGGATCCACTGAAATCCCATCTTTGTCAATTACATGCCCAAGAAATTGTATATGATCGAGCCAAAAATTACATTTGAGAATTTCGCGTACAACTTTTCCTTTCTTAGTGTCTCCAATGTCAGACGTAAATGTACTACGTATTCTTCTTGAGTTTTGGAATACACCAGAATATATTCGATAAACACCACCACAAACTTTTCCAAGAATGGTTTAAACACCATGTTCATCAAATCCATGAATGCAGCAGGGGCATTGGTCAAACCAAAAGACATCACCAAAAACTCGTAATGTCCATACCGAGTTCTGAATGCCATTTTCGGTACATCCTCCTTCCTTACTTTCAATTGATGATACCCACTTCTCAAATCTATTTTCGAGAAGTATTTAGCACCCTTCAACTGATCAAACAAGTCGTCTATTCTTGGCAACAGATATTTATTCTTAATAGTGACTTTGTTTAATTTCCTATAATCAATGCAAAGACACATTGACCCAACCTTCTTCTTCATGAATAACATCAGCGCTCCCCACGGTGATACGCTTGGTTGAATATACTTCTTGTCTAGCAGCTCCTGCAGTTGTACCATCAGTTCCTTTATCTCTACCAGATCCATTCTTTATGGGGCCTTCGATATCGGTGTTGTTCCTGGCGCTAAATCGATCACAAACTCAATCTCTCTGTCAGGCGGAAATCCTTGCAAATCTTCTGGAAACACATCTACAAATTCCTTAACCACTGATATCTCTTCCAGTTTCACACCCTTCTTCTGAGTGTCGACTATGTAAGCTAAATGACCCACACAGCCTTGACTCAACAACATCTTGGCCTACATAATCGTCAGACATCTCATTTGTCTAGGCAATTTGCTACCATAGAAAACTACCTTTGATGAAGTCATAAGGTTAACACATTTCTTTTGGCAATCAATTATCGCTCCATAATTGAATAGCCAATCCATTCCAAAAATAACATCGAACTCTCCAAGTCTAATCGGAATTAAACCTACCATCATGATATTCCCCTTAATATTCACCCTACAGTTCTTGTATATGAACCTAACAGGAATTACTTCCTTATTCGTAATTTCTATGTTTAATGGTAAATTCTATTCTTCACTAGGCAATCCTAACCTCTTAGCAAATTCATCAGATATAAACGAGCAAGTAGCACCCAAATTAAGTAATGCATAAGCATCAATATCATTGATTGGAATAATATCTGACACACCATCCTTTGATTGCACAGCATCTTGCACAGTCATGTTGAAGGTTCTAGTTGTGGGTTTGTTTGATGTCGTTGGTCCAGCAATGGCCCATGTACCTCCACTGCTACCTCCCTTATTTCCTATTGCCTCTCCAGCCTTCTTCTTAGGGCACTCACGAGTAAAGTGATCCTTAGACCCGCACGTGAAGCAAACGTTCTTCTTGGGTTGATTGCAATTTGGGGCGATGTGACCCTTCTGGCCACAGTAAAAGCATACTCGTTTCCCAAGTAAACATACACCCTAGTGAAACTTCTCGCATGTAGCATATGCTTCGAATTTCTTATTCTGCTTGTTACCCTGCTGAATTCCAGCACTCACATTTCCATTCCATTTCCTCTTCAGATTATTGTTGCCATTTCCACTACCACCACCTCCATTCTTAATTTCCACTTCATTCTTCTTTTTCTGTTCTTGATTAAACTTCGTTACAGCCTCGCCTCCACCTTAAGCGAGAATTGCCTTCTCCATTACCGCTGTAAATATCTTCAGCTGGAACGAGGAGACCCTACTGTACAACCAAGATTTCAGTCCCTGTTCAAACCTCTTAGCCTTGCGCTCATCCGTGCTGACTTGATATGGCGCAAACCTCGCCGACTCGTTGAATTTTGTGGTATACTCCGATACCGTTATCGTACCTTGCTTCAGTTCTAGAAACTGAACCTCTACCTAACTCTTCAAACTCTCTAGGAAATAAGCCTCGAAGAATATCTCCTTAAACCTATCCCAAGTCATCACCCCTTGTCCTTCTCGCGTTTTATTGGCCTGCCACCAATAACTAGCCTATGCTTTCAACATGAATGTTACAAAAGAAGTCTTCTGATCTTCCCCTACTCTCGCAACATCGAATACTTTCTCTATCTCTATGATCCAGGTCTGTGTCTCCACTGAATTCTGGTGGTCCAACCGCCTTGAAATCCTTAAATGTTGTACCTTGATTCTACGGTTGATTCTGCAGTGCACCCGTAAGTAACGTCATCAGCTACTAAACTGGGTTAGCCTCAACATCGTTATTGTTGGATCCCTTAGTGGTTCTCTATCGTGGTTGACGTCTTGGAGGCATTTTCTGTTAAAAATACACCTATTTGATTATTACTCACTCCTTTAAGTATTTTCTACTTAACTTGCATCTCATAAAATAAATCATCACATAACATATAACACTTTGAATAAAATAAAATAACAACTTTTATTCATTCATAATCTTTTTGACAAACATAAGAACAATAACATCACTTGTGAGATCCCGAAATTATGAAATGAAAGTATTCAATTTTTTTATAATTATTATTTTATTTAGTAAATAGTTAAATTGAGAAAGGGTTAAAGTTAAGGGTGATATGTGAAAATTTTACAAAGTATGCAAGTTGTTATAAAATATTCGTTTAGTCGGGAAATATCCGTACGACGGCACAATCATTGGTGGACCCCATAATAGAAGTATTGTCGTAGTAAGAAAATGACAGAATTATCTTTTTATAAAAATAACGGCGAAAGTGTTACCGTTAAAACTGTTGAACTACCCAGTAGTAAAAGTACAGTAATACGTGTGGTTGCATAGTAACACACGGTATTGATTATTGATGCTTACGTAAGAAGTCACTCAGTTATACTCAATTATTGCTGCATCATATCTTTCATATTATTGATTCAATTATTGTCATAGTATCATCTGCATAATATGTTATATTATTAAATCAATAATTGAGACGGCAAAGTTATTCATATTATTATTTGTAATATTGGCAATGTCTAGAAGTTCTGTCAAGGAGAGGTTTGGTCACCTAATTGCACGCCAATAAGGAAAAATCCTTATCAAAAAGCCTCATCTTTCCTGGGAACGACCTGGTTGTTAAATATTGTGAGTTATAATATTAATGATGAATAAGTTCGTGTTGATTAAAGATGAAATTGATAGTTCCATTGTGTTAGAATTATTAGTGTTAGTGGAAATCGACATTTATTTCGATATTAATTGATATCTGGAAGTTATACTGACCAATCAGGTAATTAATCGGATAAATGAGCAATTAATTGCTATTAATTCACATGATTATAACTATTTATTTACATGTGTATACTATTGATTCACATTCTTGTACTATTAGGGGAGGTGGTATAAGATTGATAATACTTGCATGACTAAGTTAAAAATAGAGGTATAGATGGAGGTACTATACTGTAATTTATATTTTCACATGTCTAGAACTATTGAATCACATGATTTACTATTGATTCACATGATTTACTATTAGGGGAGGTGGTGCAAGTTTGATAATACTTGTAGGACTAAATTAAAAATAAAAGAAAAGAGGAAGGTATTATACTGTAATATTTCGAGCCCCAAAACGTGCAATTATTGAAACTATATTTTCCTATAAATAGAAGCTCATTCCTTCATTATTTTTACCAATTCACTAAAGCTATAGAGCAATTATTATAGAGAGAAATTATAGAGAGAAAGGAGAAGAGAAGTCTGCTACCTCACTATTCCAGTTTTCTTCTAAGGTAAGGGATATTATTTTTTTCGTATTCATGAAGAGAGCTATTGTTATTCAATTCCTTATTATTCTGTTGGAATAACCTGTATACGTGGACTACCGTATACATGGTGAAATTCTTCTGTTATTCTATTATTTATTATTCTGTTGGAATATCATGTCTGTGCGTATTACGCATAACCTGGTTGCATTATTTATTATTCTGTTGAAATATCCTGTCTGTACGGATTACGTATGACCTGGTTCCGTTATTTATTATTCTGTTGGAATAACATGTCTGTACAGTCTATCGCATGCCTGGTGAATTCTTCTGTTATTTCATTCTTTATTATTCTGTTAGAATAACATGTCTACTCGGACTACCGCATGCATGGTGAATTCTTCTGTTATTCCATTATTTATTATTCTGTTGGAATAACATGTCTATATGGATTACCGCATGCATGGTGAATGATCCTTCGTATTCATTCCTTATTAAATTGTGGAAATGATCTGTCTACGTGGATTACCGCATGGCGGGAAAAAATCCATTTGCAGTTCCGTAATTTTTCTGACCCTCAAAAATTCTGAAAAAATTTAAAATGATAATTTGATAAGTTTTCTAGATTGTGTCCAAAAATGGCGATTTTTGGATGTATAGATTAGGAGTTATGAATTTTATAGGAAAATACTATTTTAAAAGTAAACCTATATAACTCCTTGTGGTTAACTCCAAAATTTATGAAATTTTTATTGGGAGTACATATATATAACAGGAGTATACCCTATAAATTTCAAAATTTTTGGACAAAAGTAAAGTTTATGATAAATGTCTAAATATTCGGTAGTTTTGGCCATATGAAAAATTGTAAATGAATTTTAAAAATTCCGAAAAAAAATATTTTTTCAATATGGAACTATATTCTGCTAAATACCAGAAAAGAAAACTTTTTGATACTGATTTGTTATTTTTCATGAAAATAGTTTAGTTACGAACATATGAATTAAATATGTTATGTGAAGTTAAAAAATTGGCCAATAGGATTTTATGGCTTAGAAATCCTATATAAGGTATATGCAGATTTTTTATAAGGGATTTGATCATTGGTGATTAAAACTTATGAGTATGGCACTTTTTTAATGATTAAATGCATTATTTGGTAAAGTGTAAACAATTAAAATAAATTATTTATAAGTTTAAGAAATGATTAAAATATTATTATAATATTAATGATATTAGATTATGGAATTATTAAGTGATTGATAACATTTGGATATTTTAAACTCTGGATAAATTTAAACTCTTTAATATTTATCCTTGATTTCGTTTGATTAATGCTTATATTATTATCATCATCCTCATGCTTATATTATGATGAAAATCATCTTTGGCTTACGTGTAAAGATGGACTGTTGATTATTGGTTTTATAGTTATATATCTTTGGCTTACGTGCAAAGATGACTGTTAATTATTAGTTTTACAGTTGTTTATCTTTGGCTTACGTGTAAAGATGGACTATTGATTATTAGTTTTACAGTTGTATATCTTTGGCTTACGTGCAAAAATGGACTGTTGATTATTGGTTTTACAATTGTATATCTTTGGCTTAAGTGCAAAGATAGACTGTTGATTATTGGTTTTACAGTTGTATATCTTTGGCTTACGTGCAAAGATGAACTATTGATTGATAAGTATCTTTGGCTTATGCGCATAGATGAACTGTTTATTGGTATGATTATGACCAGGGATCATTCGGTATAATCACGACCCATAATGTTATAGACGATGTGGTAAAAGTCCTCATTGGCCCGTAGTGCATTGAATGTAATATCCGAGATTTTCTTTGTAATTTAATAATTATCAATAAACGATCTTATATGAAATTTTTGGGTGATTTCATTTATTAGATGTATATGTGTTGTACATATATGTGTTATTTCAAGATATTTGATGAGATGTATTTAAATGGTTGGTTTAGTTTTATTTAACTATTTAAATTGATTAAGTAGGGAATTAATCTATTTATTACGTGGTATGGTATTAAATCATGAGCTGGAGTTCGGAGCGGAATTTAGAAGTGCGGACTGCGTATTCGAGTCCATAACGTCGAAATTAGTCAAGATAGACTGTAACCACGAAAAAGTGTTACGGTTGACTTTTTGGTCAAAGTCAACCAGTTGACTTTTTCGAGGAAAAAGTAAACTATGAATTTCAGAGGTTAATTTGACTAAACGGATAGTCCCATGACGTCCGGAACATCGACTTTAGTAAGAATCGAAATAAGTTTCGCAACGTTCGGCTACGAAGGGTATAATGGTCAAAGTAATTTATTAATTGATTAATTGATTATTATAATGTTTTATTTAAACAAGTCAGCAGCTGGTGGAACCCTTGTGACTCACGAATTGGAACAAGGGAGGGAGTATACGTATATTACATAATAGCTAAGGTGGGAGTACTTTATTTTATTCCTTAAAATTAAATTCCTTTCATTTTCTCTAACTCCCACATTCATTTTCTCTAACTCCCACATTCTTCCTATTAATTAACTAAATTATTGTATTATTAAGTATTATAAGTAACTAATAATTAGAGTTGGGGGTTAAGGGAGTTGGGGGTTATGGGAATCAAAAGACTCAAACATATATCCATCAAGCTATTCATATATACATATCACTCAAACATCTTTTTCTTTTAAGAAAATTCCACCAAGTGAGTAAACATGGAGAGAAATTGAGAGTGATAGATAGTGTGGTAAAATTTTGGAGTTTTGGGGAGTTTATACAAACAAGTGTGGAGGATTTTCAGAAGTTAAACAAGAAGAAATTCGCATCAAGTAAGCAACTCATGAACCTTTATATGATTTCAATGGAAATAGCTAGAAAATGCCTCTTAGTTGCTAATATATTCAAATTATGGTAATTTAGTGAGTTTGTTTGTTGTAATATGTTCATATATATTTGTAGATGATATCTGGACAGTAGGAGTCAAGCACATGCATGCTCGAATCAAAATCACAAATTTTTTCAAAGTTGGTTGAATGTGAAATCTGTGATATTTGGGTTTTTCGGAGCCTCAGAATCATGGTGTATATGACTCGATTAGCGTATGTAATAATTTTATAAAATAGTATGTAGCATGAGGTACAACCTGTCCAAATATCATAAGAAAGTGAGTTAAATTGAGCAAGTTATGAAAATCGTAAGCATGCATGTTGGTAATAAAATCTGCAGAATTCTGGAAATTCCAAAAAAATTTCCAAGTATAAAACTAGTGCTGGCACGTTTTTCTATGCAGTTGGTTTGTGATCTTAGCATGCTAGTTTCATGAATGTTATATTTTTGTAAATTACCTTGATGTATGAAGTTTATTGTGTCCAAGTATCATGGTCATATCATCTGTAGATTAGTGGGAATAAAATCGCAAAAGTGGCTGCAAGAAACAAAAAATTGATGTCTTTCTTGGGACTATTTTGATTAGTCTGTTTCGGGGGCATTTTCATCCACTTTGTTGTACTTTAAAAATTTTGGAAAAATTTGTAGTATTAATATAAGAAGATATGAAGGTCCTGTAAAAATTTGAGAATTTTTGGTCATACGGTTTGAGAGTTATGAATTTTATGGTTAAGGTCACTTTTTGAGAAGATACCCGAATAACTCTTTGTGTGTAAGTCCAAAAATTACAAAATTTTTACTAGAAGTGCATGTGTATAGCAGGAGTTAACCCTGAAAAGTTTAGAATTTTTGGAGCTAATCTCGATTTATGAAAAATCGAAGAATATTTGGCTATTATGGACTATTTAAAAATAGTAGATGGATTTTAAAAATTTCGGGAAAAATATATGTTCAATGTGGGACAATATTCTACAAAATGCAGAAAAAAAATATTTTTGAGACTGATTTGGTATTTTTCATATAAATGATGTTATATGGATAAATGAATTTAATTATATATGTGATGTCATAATTATGAAAAATGAGATTTTCCGACTTGAGACCCTTAAGAATATTTTATGCAGATTTTTGGTAGAGTTTTTGTATGAAAAATGTCACAAATTTATGTTTCCCAATTTCTTTTATTTAATCATGTGGCCTATACGTAGCAATGTGTTATGTAATTGAATTGAATAAATAATATGTGTGAGTTTAATCTTTTTATTAAAATAAAAGGGAACCATTACCCTTCATAGTGGTGTTCGAGAACCAAATTACTTAACGTGACACATGTGAATAGGTTACGTGAAGGGCTAGTAGGTAGCAGTAATTATAGAAGACGTAATAGGCAAGTTTCTTACCCTATTTTTCATTATGAATTAATTCAACTCTTATTCAGTTGATTGCAGTGAGGGTAAGTTTGGGCTTGTGATTAATTAATCATTCGTGCAAGCTCCTTTATTGTAAAGTTCTATAACTTCAATTGTGATGCGAAACGTTACTGTTGATTATTCAGTTCCTATTGCAACTGCTATACTTTAAAGTTTGTATTCCTTCAATGAACTATATTCAAGCATGCTTTCTAGTTTTCGTTCCAGCTAGATGTTATTGATGCAAACATAGTATATTGTTTGAACAATTCAAATCCTTTGAAGCTATTTAATGTTTACCAATCCAAATTGCTTTGGTGAGGTCCCGCATGAATACTAAGATGAACAACCTGAATAATCGGGTAAACAGATGTCGGGCATATAGTCCCATTTACGCTTATGCGTTTAAACTTTATACTTGAGCACAATGTAGGGTACGATAGGCTGATCACCTGGAGTACTTGCAGAGACCGTTTACAATCTATTTGATTGTTAAACCGTCTGATGGTTTTTGATGAAACAAAGTAATGTTCAGGGTATCTAACACCCCTTAGTATGCTATTGAGAACTCCAGAACTCTTATCTTGATATTCCAGCTTGTCTCTTGATAGTTATTTCAACTGTTGAGGAATATTCATATTAATGCTTTTACTTCTGATGTATGTTCTCAAACTACTTTATATACTTGCTGGGCAATTTGTGCTCATTCTTGCTTAAACCTTTCAGTTAAGGCTGATAACGCTGAGGACTTGGGCAAGGATAAGGGAAAGTATCAGATGAAATGATGAGAGTTATTTATGTAATAATTATATTTCCGCATATGATGTAATGTAGTGATAAACGCTAAGTTTAAGTTTCAGTTTATTAAAGGTTGTAAAGACTTGGGACTTTATTTTGAATCAGTATGTAATAGTTAATACTATTATTATTATTATTATTATTATTATTATTATTATTATTATTATTATTATTATTGAGAGTCCACTATCTCTATATTGATTTCCGATCTTTTAATGATTCCTATAATCAAATGAAAGTGCCACAACACATGTTTAGATCCAAGATGAGACTTAGGAACTATTCCTAGTTCTGTAATGAACTTTTCTTCCAAACAATCAACTTGCAGCTTCATTTATAGTTATATACTTTGTCTTTATCACTAAACTAGCAACTCTTTGCTGATTGAAATCTTTCCAATCCACTTCACCAACGTTTAAGGTAACACTTTACCTTAAAGTGGATTTTCTGTCGTCTTGGTCTGTCTAAAAAAAACTTGAGTCTGTTAAGCCCTCTAGTTTTAATTTAAACCCACCATGAATATGACGACATCCTTAGTGCCGGTTAAGTACTTTAAGATATTTTTCACAGACTCATAGTGAACTTCTCCAGAATATAACTGATCAACATCAAGTCTCGTTACATTTTATTGCACACATGATAGTTACTCATGTGATCTCTCCTTTAGGAGTCTATGAGGACTATTAAGAGAGATATACTCCATGACTCATCAACATGAAACATCCCATGGAATTTGTCATGCTAAACGACTTTAGCATCAAATGAATATACGTTTCTCGGGTTAAGTTGAGCATCCTCTTAAATCTATGTATATAGATTTTTATCCCCAATTAAGATACTCTTCCGAAATCATTCATGGAGGAATGTTTAGACAACTTTATCTTTACTGATTATAGCATTGGTATGTCATTCCTTATCCATGGTATATCAACATATAATATTAGGAATGTCACAACGCTCCCACTGACCCTTTTGTACACACTAGGTTTATTCTTGTTTTTGATAAAATCAAACTCTTTTAATTGTCTCATCAAAATGAATGTTCCATATTCGAGAAGCTTGCTTCAATCTACTTCTCTAAGTGTCTACAACTCTTACCTCATCGTATATAACTGGATCATCATCTTCTATGATGTGTACCTCATCATCATCTTCTATTATGAATCCATACCTCCCAGGCATCTTCGGTACTATTCCAGATTTACGATTCGGTTGTGGTACAATAGGTCTGTGTAAAGGTTCCTCTTATTTGACTTATAGTGTTTTGTAGTTCTTGAACTCTTCAAGATATATTATCCTCCCACTAGCCCCTTCAATGATAAACACCTTTATCTTAAAAGAAAGCGTGTTTCGCAATAAACACCTTTTGCTAAGTAGGATTATAGAACATATACCCTAAACTTACTTTAGGATGTCCCACAAATTGACACTTGTCAAATCTTGTCCCAAACTTATCCTTTGAAATCTTTTCACATAAGTTGGACAACCCCTTATCTTAACATACTTAAGATTAGGAATCTTCCATGTCCATAACTTTTATGGAGTCTTGGGGGGAATTTTGAGGTTATCCTTTCCGTAGATATGCAACAATTTCTAGGATATTACCCAGAAGGATACTGGAATGTCGATAAAATCATTAGGGACCGCACCGTGTCCAACAAGGTACGATTTTTCCTTTCAGATACATTAATCAATTATTGCGTATCAGGAGGCGTCCATTATGAGAAAACCATTTGAGATGATCTAGAAACTTATTGCACAAATATTCCTTCTTTGATCCGATCAAAGAAACCTAATACTTTGCCAATTTGTTTCACTTCTAAATTCTTTGAACCTTTTAAATAATTCACACTTGTATTTCAGCAAATACACACATTCAACTCTTTGAATGATCATATCCTTTTCTTATACTAATTTGTTCAATATACAAAATTATTTTCATGTAAGTCAAGTATGTAAAATCTATTAAGTAATATTCCAGTTCTATACAAAACATTATTATTATAAATAGAACAAAAATTGTTCTTAAATATAATACCAAATATTTCATTGTCCAATAACAAAAGAGAAATAGTGTAACAACCCGATATTTTCTACATAAATAAATAAGAAATTTTACGTATAATTTTATTTTTTTTTATTTTATTTAAGGATGAGAATTTGTACAAGATAATGTGTATGTGTATTTATGTGGTAAATAAAAATATATTTAATATATAAATATTTACAAATAATTTTATTTTAAAATTATTGATTATTATAAAGTACATTCTTATAATAATTAACTTTATAGTAGAAATATTTTTATTTATTATTTTCCATAAAAATATAATCATATATTATTTAAATAATATATGAAGTGATTTTTAGAATAATTATAATAATTATTTTATTATATGAATTTTAGTACATGCTATTAAGTTAATTATTGTACCATAATTATTAAGGTTAAATGTGAAACCCCAGATTTTATGAATAAATATTTAATTTTTCTCGAAATAATTTTTTTTATATTAATGTGTGGATTTGATATAATAGTTATGGGTAGTATTTATAAATTTTGTAAAGTATGCAAGTTGTCATATTATATTCGATTGGTCGGAGAATATTCTTTTTGTCGGGGAATATCCGTACGACGGTACAATTATTGGTGGACCCCACAACGGAATTATTGTCGGATTGAGAAAACGACAAAAATACTTTATGAAAATAACGGCGGAAGTTTTACCGTTGATACTGTTGAACTACTCGGTAGTAAAAGTACAGTAATACGTGTGGTTGCATAGTAGCACATGGTATTAATTATTAATGCTTATGTGAGAAGTCACTCAGTTTGATTCCATTATTGTCAGTTAATAATATGAATTATTTAGCGATAATGACGTTTTGTTTTATTCGTATTATTAACGTAATAAAACAGAAACATCTTTTTATATAAAACAGAATACTTTATTAAAGTTATTCTATAAATAGAATATATTATATTTTATTTAAAAGATTTTTCTTTAAATATGGACCATCAGATTAAAGTAATCAATCTGGACCGTTCATGGATTAGTTACTATGCATTCCATTTTCCTATAAATAGAAGCTCATTCCTTCATTATTTTCTTACGAATTCACTGAACTCTAGAGAGAGAAACTATAGAGAGAGACTATATAGAGATAGAAGAAAAGTTTCTGCTACTTCACTACTCTTATATCCAGTTCTTTTACGTAAGGGGTGTTATTCTTTCTTATTCATGAAGAGAACTGTTGTTATTCCATTTATTATTATTCTGTTGGAATAACCTGTATACGCGGTCTACCCTATACTTGGTGACATTCTTCTATTATTCTGTTGGAACATCCTGTCTGTGTGTTTTACACCCGACCTGGTTCCGTTTTTATTATTATTCTGTTGGAACATCCTGTCTGTGTGTTTTACACGGACCTGGTTCCGTTTTTATTATTATTCTGTTGGAACATCCTGTCTGTGTGTTTTACACCGGACCTGGTTCCGTTTTTATTATTATTCTGTTGGAACATCCTGTCTGTGTGTTTTACACCGGACCTGGTTCCGTCTTGTTATTATTCTGTTGGAACATCCTGTCTGTCTGTGTTTTTACACGCCGGACCTGGTTCCATTATTTATTATTCTGTCGGAATATCCTGTCTGTGCGTTTACGCCGGACCTGGTTCCATTATTTATTATTCTGTCGGAATATCCTGTCTGTGCGTTTACGCCGGACCTGGTTCCATTATTTATTATTCTGTTGGAATAACCTGTCTGTGCGGTCTATCGCATGCATGGTGATTTCTTTTGTTATTCCATTCTTTATTATACTCAGTTGGTTAAGTTTTGACTTCTATACTCCATGAAATTTGTGGAATATCCTTGATAATTGCGTTTCATCCAGTATCTTTTCATGAAAATATTCTTCTAAGTATTCTTGAATTTTACTCCACAAAGCAGTATCATGTTGACAATTTGGACGTTGTTAATTCTTGGATAAATTAATTCTTGAACTTGTTTTATTGAATTCTTATATCATTGTCATCATCCTCATGTTTATAAAATGTTGAAAGTCATCTGTGGCCTGTAGTGCATAGATGGACTTGGTATGATTATGACCAGGGATTATTCGGTATAATCATGACCGTAATGTTACAAATGATGTGGTAAAAGTCCTCATTGGCCCGTAGTGCATTGATGGACAGTTGTTGGCATGATCATGACCATTAATGAATATACGAATATCCTTGGCCGTAGTGCAGGGGTGATTCGATGATGTGAATTATTTTATTAAGCTGAGTCTCAGCGATCACAGTGTTGGAAAATCTTTTAAATCATAAAAGATAGTAGAGTTTATTTTCTACTTGACTCTTTTAATGGATTGCTTGTTCCGCTGCAGTTAAACTTGATGTCTATTATATTTTATCAGTTTAACATTGTTGAAGGCTAATGATAATTTATTCTGCATTATCTTAGTCATGATATTTCTTACTGGGCTAGTTGAGCTCACCCTTTCTTTCACTGTTCTCTTCAGGAAATGAGAACGTAGCTGGGGCAAGTCGGGGAACGGAGTGATGGTCCGAATGATAGTATTAGTTAGTAGTCCTCACTATTCTATGTAATGGTGTGTTAATAAATGTAATGAGGACTCCTTTTGAGTATGAATACTTTCTAGAAGATAATATTTGTATTCAAACTCACAGTTTATGTTTTGTCGTATTGTACACGACAGTTGTATTAGTAAGTTGTATTTGTATTATGTACTTTGTATCTGACGACCCAAGATGGGTGATGTATACCTAATTTTGGGGGCGTCACAGTTGGTATCAAAGCTTAGGGATATGATCCCTGGCTAAGATGTGAGAATAGAACTAGGAGGGGAGAGACGGGGAATTCCTTCGCTAGTATGACCTACCTAAGTTTATTTGCATGGTATTTAATTGGTCGGTCATAATATAAGGATAATATATGACATATCAATTAACTTTTATTTTGTGGCAGTATCTGAAAATGGCATCTGAGAATGTTGAGAATAGCAATGAAGCCCAGGCGATTATTGATTCACCACATATCAATAATCAGGATAATGTTCATCAGGAAGGTGACAATCCTCATGCAAACAACAACACTGACCAGATGATGAATGATGCAATGTTTAGAGGTTTTATGCAATTCATGCAACAACAGGTGAAAGCGGCTCCTGTCCACAACGTAGGTGGAAATACTGAAAACTCTCAGGCGGTCACCGCTAAGCAGTTAAAGGAGCTGGGACCACCGGAGTTTAAGGGAGAACCCAAACCACTTGTAGCTGAAACATGGATAAAGCAGATCACCAAGATATTTGATGTCTTGGGTTGCTCCGAGGAGCAAAAGGTTCCCTTTGCCGCCTTTATGTTGCGAGGAGAGGCAGATTACTGGTGGAATCGATAAAGCGTACTCAACCTGCCGCACTGAAGATGTCCTGGGAGAAGTTCCAAGAGCTGTTTAACGACAAATATTTTCCCGAGAGTATTCGTCACATGAAGGAGGTGGAGTTCATCAAATTGGAGCAGAATAATATGACTGTGTCGCAGTACGAGGCAAAATTTGCGGAGTTATCCCGGTTTGCGTCCCACCTGGTGGATAATGAAGAAAGAATGACGCGGATGTTTTCAAGAGGTTTGAAGCCGGAGATACGTCAACATCTTGTTTCTCATAAATTGTGTTTGTATTCAGATGTTGTAAATAGGGCTCAGTTGGTGGAGCGCGATAACGAGACAACGCAGCCAAAAGAGAGCAGCCGGTAAAATGATAATACTAGTGAAAGCAGTCATCGAAGCGGTGACAACAAGCGTGGAGGGAATCAACAGGCCAGAAATGGTAACCACTTCGGTGGTAATCAGGGCCAAAATAATAAGAATGGGCATTTCAAGAAGAAGAGATTCAACAATGATGGAAAGACGTCAGCACCAGCACCTGTCGTTAAGGAAGGAGAACGATCACCTATCATATGTTTCAAATGCGGAGGGGAGGGGCACATCAGTCCAAACTGCGCGATGCCGTCCAAAGCATGTTATAATTGTGGAAGAGAAGGTCATTTAGCCCGATTTTGTCGTTCACCGAAGACAAGTTCAGATAGGATGGAGGCACCAAAGACCGTCCCAGAAAAGCCAAAGCCAGTAGTTTAAGAGAGAGTATTTTTTTTTCGTGACGAGGAACCTGAATAAAATTATCACGGGTATGTTAGTCATAAACTCTTGCGAAGTCTATACCGTGTTAGATACCGTTCTACTCACTCTTTTATTTCACCTAGTTGTGTTAAATGTTTGAAGTTAACTCCGGAGAACTTAGACTTTGATATGTCTGTTTAAACTCAGTTGGGAGAAACCTTCGTTACCTCTACTATTTATAAATCTTGTTCAAATCAACACTTTCACGTTACCTGTCGATCTTATCTCTTTGAAAATACTTGCCTTTGATGTGATTTTTTTGAAACGATTGGTTCACTACTCATCATGCTTCTCGTAAGGTTGTTAGCTTTCATATTCCTAACCAACCTGTTATGCAAATTCAAAGTAACCAAACCACTAAAGTCAATCATTGTCATATCAAGCCATAAGTAAAAATCCCCGTTCCTTTCGCTGTTGACTTCCTGGTGTGGAATGCACCGAAGCTAGACTTTCCGTAGGAGACGTTGTAAATGATGATGGCAAGTTGATAGGTATCAATGTGACGTGTTATCCAAGTCTTGGATGAGGGTCACAGTTTTGAACGATATTTCTATTGTTAATAAATTTCTTGACGTATTCTTGAAGACTTCTTAGCCTACCCCAGAGCGTAAAATTGAATTTTGTATTGACCCCAGTACAAAACCTATTTCTTAAACCCTCAAATATTTCTTCAACTAAAACGAACGTATTATGCGCCAAAGACGTTGGCTCGAGCTGTTGAAGATTACGATCGTACCATTCAATAACATCGTGAAAAAGTGAACGTGATAGCTGACGCGTTGTGTAGAAGATCGTATACGGTTACAAGTGTGAATATTCGAACCCACGTGAAGATAACGAATATACGATTAAAATCGACTTTAATCGATAAAGTTAAAGCCGCTCAAGCTACATACTAAGAGCTGATAAATGTGAAGAAGAAGGTTCAAGAGGGCGTTATTCTAGAAGCAAGAATCGACGAAGAGAGGAAATCTCAACTCTCGATTTAATTGGCCCATTTGAAATCCTCGATGAAGTAGGAACTGTGGCCTATAGACTCGTTTTACCGCCAAGTATGTTGCGTGTTCAGAACATTTTTTTTTACGTATCGATGTTATGTAAATATGTGGACGACCCGAACCGCATTATTAATTTAAAACCGGACGAAATAGCGAAAGATTTAACGTATGAGGAGATACGTGTTAACATCTTGGATAAGAAGGATCATATTCGATGCTTAAAGGTTATACCTCAAGAGTTAGAATTTGAAGTGAAGTCAAGGTATCCTCACATGTTCGGCATACCAAGTACGTACGTAAATTTCGAGGGCGAAATTCTATAAGGAGGGGAGATTGTGAAACCCCAGATTTTATGAATAAATATTTAATTTTTCTCGAAATAATTTTTTTTATATTAATGTGTGGATTTGATATAATAGTTATGGGTAGTATTTATAAATTTTGTAAAGTATGCAAGTTGTCATATTATATTCGATTGGTCGGAGAATATTCTTTTTGTCGGGGAATATCCGTACGACGGTACAATTATTGGTGGACCCCACAACGGAATTATTGTCGGATTGAGAAAACGACAAAAATACTTTATGAAAATAACGGCGGAAGTTTTACCGTTGATACTGTTGAACTACTCGGTAGTAAAAGTACAGTAATACGTGTGGTTGCATAGTAGCACATGGTATTAATTATTAATGCTTATGTGAGAAGTCACTCAGTTTGATTCCATTATTGTCAGTTAATAATATGAATTATTTAGCGATAATGACGTTTTGTTTTATTCGTATTATTAACGTAATAAAACAGAAACATCTTTTTATATAAAACAGAATACTTTATTAAAGTTATTCTATAAATAGAATATATTATATTTTATTTAAAAGATTTTTCTTTAAATATGGACCATCAGATTAAAGTAATCAATCTGGACCGTTCATGGATTAGTTACTATGCATTCCATTTTCCTATAAATAGAAGCTCATTCCTTCATTATTTTCTTACGAATTCACTGAACTCTAGAGAGAGAAACTATAGAGAGAGACTATATAGAGATAGAAGAAAAGTTTTCTGCTACTTCACTACTCTTATATCCAGTTCTTTTACGGTAAGGGGTGTTATTCTTTCTTATTCATGAAGAGAACTGTTGTTATTCCATTTATTATTATTCTGTTGGAATAACCTGTATACGCGGTCTACCCTATACTTGGTGACATTCTTCTATTATTCTGTTGGAACATCCTGTCTGTGTGTTTTACACCGGACCTGGTTCCGTTTTTATTATTATTCTGTTGGAACATCCTGTCTGTGTGTTTTACACCGGACCTGGTTCCGTTTTTATTATTATTCTGTTGGAACATCCTGTCTGTGTGTTTTACACCGACCTGGTTCCGTTTTTATTATTATTCTGTTGGAACATCCTGTCTGTGTGTTTTACACCGGACCTGGTTCCGTCTTGTTATTATTCTGTTGGAACATCCTGTCTGTGTGTTTTACGCCGGACCTGGTTCCATTATTTATTATTCTGTCGGAATATCCTGTCTGTGCGTTTACGCCGGACCTGGTTCCATTATTTATTATTCTGTCGGAATATCCTGTCTGTGCGTTTACGCCGGACCTGGTTCCATTATTTATTATTCTGTTGGAATAACCTGTCTGTGCGGTCTATCGCATGCATGGTGATTTCTTTTGTTATTCCATTCTTTATTATACTCAGTTGGTTAAGTTTTGACTTCTATACTCCATGAAATTTGTGGAATATCCTTGATAATTGCGTTTCATCCAGTATCTTTTCATGAAAATATTCTTCTAAGTATTCTTGAATTTTACTCCACAAAGCAGTATCATGTTGACAATTTGGACGTTGTTAATTCTTGGATAAATTAATTCTTGAACTTGTTTTATTGAATTCTTATATCATTGTCATCATCCTCATGTTTATAAAATGTTGAAAGTCATCTGTGGCCTGTAGTGCATAGATGGACTTGGTATGATTATGACCAGGGATTATTCGGTATAATCATGACCGTAATGTTACAAATGATGTGGTAAAAGTCCTCATTGGCCCGTAGTGCATTGATGGACAGTTGTTGGCATGATCATGACCATTAATGAATATACGAATATCCTTGGCCGTAGTGCAGGGGTGATTCGATGATGTGAATTATTTTATTAAGCTGAGTCTCAGCGATCACAGTGTTGGAAAATCTTTTAAATCATAAAAGATAGTAGAGTTTATTTTCTACTTGACTCTTTTAATGGATTGCTTGTTCCGCTGCAGTTAAACTTGATGTCTATTATATTTTATCAGTTTAACATTGTTGAAGGCTAATGATAATTTATTCTGCATTATCTTAGTCATGATATTTCTTACTGGGCTAGTTGAGCTCACCCTTTCTTTCACTGTTCTCTTCAGGAAATGAGAACGTAGCTGGGGCAAGTCGGGAACGGAGTGATGGTCCGAATGATAGTATTAGTTAGTAGTCCTCACTATTCTATGTAATGGTGTGTTAATAAATGTAATGAGGACTCCTTTTGAGTATGAATACTTTCTAGAAGATAATATTTGTATTCAAACTCACAGTTTATGTTTTGTCGTATTGTACACGACAGTTGTATTAGTAAGTTGTATTTGTATTATGTACTTTGTATCTGACGACCCAAGATGGGTGATGTATACCTAATTTTGGGGGCGTCACATTAAATATGAAAAATAAATCAGATATGGAATCCAAACCCTAATTTTGGATTTTTATCGAGGAATAAGAATAATAATATAATAATATTATATTTTAATTTTTTGCAGTGCTATAAATATATACGATATGTACGTATAGATAATGGTCGGTCAATTATGTTGTGGCATGTCAAAACGATAGCATTAATTCGTTAAACCCTAATTTTACTGTGTTAAACCCTAACTTGAAACTCAAACCGGAGTTTGTGATTGGTAGGAAATTGTGGTACGTGAATTATGACCATTAATTTAATAATTAATTAGGTAAACCCTAATTAAAAAGTCTAAAAACCCTAATTGCAAATTAGAAACCCTAATTTTCAATTTGAAACCCTAATTGCTAAAATGGTAATTGTAATTATTATTTTAGTAAGTAATTATGTTAATTAGGAAACTCTAATTAATAATTTGGTAAACCCTAATTATATTAAGAAACCCTATGTATTATTTTTTTAAAAACCTAATTTTCTATTAAAACCTTAATTTTTAATTAGTAAGTTATAATTATAATTTTATTGAACTTTAATCTTAATTGTTCAAACCCTAAAAATTATTTGGGAAACCTTAAGGTTTAAAATCTAGTGATTAAAACCTAGATTCAAGTACCGTGGACAAGAATACCCTTAATTACTTTGTTAATTTACTAAAATAGCATTTTTTGGATTTATTTAATTGAGCTTGCTTGCAAATATTGCCATAATTTGGGTTGTTTACCAACCCTAAATATCTCATGTGCTAAAATCATTTCATATCAGCCAATACACCAGCCATACATTGTATCTAGCTCAATATAAATATAGATTAAGAGAGAGAAAGTTCATAATTTGGGTCATTTGTGTTCTAACACTCAACCTAGCCATCCTCTCTCTAAACCCACGAAATTCTCTAAGTTTTTCAGTCCTCAACCAAGTTCTTAGAACATCACAAACAGAATAGGAAGCAAGATCAAAGCAATTTCAAGAAGGAGGTATAACCCTAAAACTCAATTTTGATTCTTTAAAGCCTTGTTAGATTTCTTGTTTATGTGTTTATTTAAGTGTTAGAAGATGTTATATGATGATTTATGATGTTACATCATAGATCTATAACCTCAAAGTACCTTAAAATTAAAGTTTTTCAAAACTGCCATGAACCCTAATTTTGTGTCTGACAACCGAATGTCAGAGGCCATAGATCTGAGTCTGTTAATGATTTTGCATGTTTGATGTTTTATACTTGTAGTTTGCTGTAAGGACTGTACTCTGAACTTGAAATCAGGCTTAGATCATGTCCAGATCAAAAGTTATTCATGGTCAAACTCAGTTGACCAAGCATGACCAAGAGTTTCTGGGCAGTCCAGAAACTCAAGAACATTGTCTGACAACATTTTTCAAGGCTCTTATATGTCAGGTGTTAAATGTTTTGTGGATGTTGTTGCATCTAGTTTGTATCCAGTAAGTTATACTCCAGATCCATGCTTTTAAATCACTCAAATAATCAACAGATTGTAAGTAGTGGATGGTCAAAGTAGGTCTCTCGGCATTGACTTTCAAATTATGGGCAACCTAGAATATGTTCTTCAGCGTCTGACAAGAAGTTTGTGGTCCCAGATCTTGCATATTTTTGGCTGGTTTGTTTGTGTTGGTATTTTAAGATTTTACTCCTGTATGCGTGCTACATATTCATGCTCATAAATCACCTAAGAGATAAACAGAATGATCGTAATCTATGGTCAAACTAGGCCACTCACTCACGGATGGAGTTTCTGGGAAAACCCAGAAACCGTATGAACATTAGTTCTGACAATGTTTAACCAGATTATAGATTATACTTTTGATGTAGTTAAGTCGGTTTGATGGTTAATAATTGTACCTTGTCATGTATACTACAACCCTAAACAATTAAATCACATTAATAGTAACTAGAACGTATAGGAATTTAAGCCACAAAATGGACCTAGAAGCTGACTGGGTTTCTGGAAAACCTAGAAAGTTCTGACAACGATTTTGAATGGCCAGATCTTTGTGCTATGTGTTTGTATGACTGATTTGATGCTTGATTCATGTAGTATTACATAAACACTACATGATCAATCCCTAAGATTGTCCAGATCATGTGTACACTGAAAATTAAAGCCGGTCAAACTAGGTACCTTAGCCACTGAATGTCAGTGTTCTTGGCCCTCAAGAACACCTATTGCGACAAAAATCGTCGCTAAAGCCTTTAGCGGCGGATTTAATTATTTTTGATTTATAATTTCTGAAAATTCATTAAAAATAGAAATAAATTTCTAAAAATTACAAAATCAGTTTTAAAAATTATTTTAAATTATGAAAAATAACTTTTAATTATTTGGGATATTTTTCATTAATATTTATAATTATTTGAATATTAATGGTATTTAATTTATTTAATTAGTGTATTAAATAAAAGGGAGAAAAATGATTTTTATATGATAAAAATCATTTTAAATAAGAATAAAGTGTTTTTGAGTTATAAAAGTCAACTTTTAATAATTTTACATATTCTACATAAATATTAGTATTTATTTAAATATTATTGATAATTAATTTATTAACTAAATGCATTAAATAAATAAATTAAAAATAATTTTCTTATGTTAAAAGTCATTTAAAATGATAATAAGGTATTTAAAAATATTTTAAGTTATAAAACATAACTTTTAATCTTTTATGGTAAATTTCAATAATTATTTGATATTAAAGATATTAGATTTATTTAATACTTATATTAAATAAATTAGTTTAAAAATGATTTTAATATTATAAAAATTATTTTAAATGAAAATAAGGTGTTTAAAGATATTTTAAGTTATAAAACATAACTTGTAATATTTAAAGAATAATTTTATTAATAATTAAATACTAATGATTATTAAGTTATTATTAATAATATTAAATTTATTTAATAATTATATTAAATAAATAGTTTATAAATGGTTTTATTAATTTAAAAATCATTTAAAAGGATATAAATGAATTAAAAATATTTTAAGTTATGAATAATGACTTTTAATATTTTGATAAATAGAACATTAATACTTTAATAATAATGGTAATTATTTAGAAATGATTTTAAATGTTTTAAAAATCATTTAAGGGTAATTTTAATACTTTAAAAAAATATTTCAAGTTATTATAAATAACTTTAATATTTTAGAAATGATTTTATTAATAGTTTAATACTAATTAAATATTAATGATAATAGAATTGATTAGTATTTAAATCATTTTAATGTGATTCCGATGTTTGAAATTTCGTGATAAATTATAATAAATGTTTTAAAATTATATTAAGTCATTTAAAAATAATATGACTGATATTAAGTTACAGAATAGAGTCTTAGACTCGATAATTACCCGATAAAATTGTCGGTACACCGACATGTTTCAGAAATTGATCTGGACTTAGATAATGTGGTTAGATAAGTGATTATTTGTGATACAATGGTTGTTAAATCTATGTGCCAATGTGATTAGGGTATGTGCTGACTGCAATAAGCAGTGTTATGTGTTATAGTATGTTGTTCTAATAGAACGAACGATCTTATTAATGATAGATCGTGAGAAAAGCGATAAATCTAAATTACAAACTGTAAGCAGCGCTTCAGGCAAGTATCTTACCTTTGTATTTTTTTTATGCAATGGACATGAGTAAGAATGTTTCTAAACTATATTATTACTGTACAGATTATTAACCGTATATTATATACGCTCATTGCTTATCAACATGTTAGTATATGGTAATTCAGATATATATATATATTCTGTTCGTTAATTTTTGTAAATGGTTAAACAAGTGTTCCCACTTGGATAATCATTGTATTTAATCACATGTTGATATACCTTTGTCAATTACCCGTATATATATATATATATATATATATATATATATATATATATATATATATATATATGTTGAATTATAGATTTTTGTTGAAACAAGATAAAACCTTTGATTTGAAACCCAGACAAGTATGAACATCCCTACACAGGAAAACTTTTATGCACTCAAGGCGGAACAGAGTGAACGATCCTATCGTTCTTGTAATGTAGTATTGATCAATGCAGGGCATAACGGGCTGATAACCCCCCGTGCCCGTAAGTTATGTCGGTTTACAGATGAATTTCTGTTTAACCTTTTCGAAAATGAAAACAATGTTCATGGCATGTCACCATAACCTCAGTTATAGTCATTATGTAGTTTCAAAAATTTGAAAGAGAGTTGTTATGTTATTATTATCGGTTCAGAATACTTCACAACTATTGACTTGTTGTAAAAGAATAGTACAAAGAAAATATTTAAATCCTTTCAGCTTATATATATATATATATATATATATATATATAATTGTTATTACTTGCTGGGCACTCGAATGCTCAACATTGCTTAATTTAAATATTTTCAGTTAAGTGTGAACGACCAGAGAGCTCTGCTAAGACCAAGGAAAAAGGGAAAGGTTGCTGATTGAATGCAAATGTTATCTTGTGTAATAGTTGATATTAATATTAAGACAATTATGATATATATTATCTATCATGGGTTGTAATGAATGTTTAAAGGTTACGTACTTGGGAGCTAGACTCTGATAATTATGTAAATTAAGTTTGACTTTTATATTATTGTTATTATTATTAGTATTATTCCGCTCATAGAAATGGTATCGTGAAGAACCGAGTTCGGGTTTCAAATACCCGAGTTTGGGGTCGTCATAGGTTGGTGTCAGAGCTTAGGGGTTAAAAACCTTAGGTGGGATAGACTTTAGGCTATAACCTTAGAACAGAGGGAAACGTTGAAAATATAAATAACTCATATAGAGTTTAAAAAGGAGATGAATTGAGTAAATTCATCGTAAGATAAAATAAAAGATAACTTATATAAAATTATTATGTGCTGTGTGTATATACTATATGCTAGTCTAGATAAATTATGTGTGTAAATGTCAGATAGAAAGGAATAGGATACCCTTAGATCGTCAAGAAGAAGTCAATCTCCATACCTGAGCTAATATCAAAGCCAATCGCTGAAATAGAGGCTCACATTGAAAGCTACCTCAATGAGGTGGTTGATTTAAAAAGTGTAGTACCAGACCTAGAGGCGATAATATGTTTGATAGGTAAAGTATAGTTAAAGAATGTGTGGTCAATGTCGAGTTCTTAAACTCGTATGTTTGTGGTGAGTTCTTAAACTCATAATGTATGGTAAGTTGAACGAACTAGGTGTAGTTAGGTGTGAATGGATTACTGAGGATGATGGGACTATATAGAATACTACCCAACTGATCATTAGTGAATGCGTAAGAAATAAGTAGTACTAGTATTACTTGAATAGGTATGATTCTATGCTATGTATATAATAGGTATGTTTGTATAAGATAATTTTTCTCAAATTTTGTATAAGTTGTGGCAGCGATTCACGACTTTTGAGTCACAAAGGGATATCGGATGATTAAAGCAATATGTGCTATGGTATGTCAGGTATTATGAATATGAGTCTATGTGGGATTAATGAAATAAGGTAGTATAAAGATAGTAGATATTTATCTGTATACTGGTTACTACAGTAAATCAAATTTTCAAAATCTAATATTTTGAGTACATGATTATTGGAATAGAAAGTTTTGTGTTATATGCTTATATATATACGATAAGGCTTAGAATAAAGAATAAATAGTGATAATGCTGTCAAGGAGACGAAAATGAAATACACGGACAGAAGAACCTGTCAACAAAGCTGGAAGACAACCAGACCCGATACATAATTTTGCGAATATGGACGATCAAGCTATGCAGAACGAAATACCAGTCACGAGAAGATCAGTCAAATAATCGATCGACGAGCGTCAAAGACTTCAAGGCGATCGTACTGTTAAGATTTGGAGGATCAATTGACCTTGTAACAACGTTTGTGATAACTAGAATAACGGAAGGGACAAAAGATAGTTTTTTCATCTATACGATGAAAGGAAAGGAGATAAAGGGCAAGTCTGCACGATTTCAGTGTGGATAAATGGAATATAAGTAGAAGAATATCCAAGAAGGAGAAAGGAGGCAAGTAATGCGAATACGGGAAAAGGCAGCAGGACATTGGCAACAACGGGACCAACATCAACAAACAAACCAACGAAATCAACCGCAAGCATCTTCAACCTGACCGTTCAAGAAACTGTAGCAGCCGAGAATGCAACTCCAGGTATTACTTGAACCAATTTTATTTTTATATATTATTTTCTTATATATAGTAAATTGGTTTATAAAGAAATTTTGAGGGAGAAATTTGAGTTCTTTTAGAAATTAAATTTCCATTTAATCAGAAAGACAAGCTTTATGTGAATAGTTAAAGATCAGTTCGATCAATTTTGATCAAGATCTACTCGCAATGATTGTGTATGATATGTACCCTTGCTAAGACCAAGGAAAAAGGGAAAGGTTGCTGATTAAATGCAAATGTTATCTTGTGTAATAGTTGATATTAATATTAAGACAACTATGATATATATTATCTATCATGGGTTGTAATGAATGTTTAAAGGTTACGTACTTGGGAGCTAGACTCTGATAATTATGTAAATTAAGTTTGACTTTTATATTATTGTTATTATTATTAGTATTATTCCGCTCATAGAAATGGTATCGTGAAGAACCGATTTCGGGTTTCAAGTACCCGAGTTTGGGGTCATCAAAAATAGTATTTCTAACAAGAACTGGAATACAATAATAACTTATTGACATAATTAATAGATTTACCCGTAGGCATTGCTAAACTATAAGTTTCTATGGCTAATGTAGCAACCTTTGCTTCATTTCCCACACATAAGATTACTTATCTTTGTTTAGCTTTCTACTTCTTCTTGGTCCCTTCATAAATATATCTTTATGATAACCAAAGTCGGTATCCAATACCCAAGTAGAAACTTGACTTAAAGAAAAAATTATTTTAAATCATGAACAAATTTGTACTTGTAACAGAAACTTCACTAAGCTTCTTATTTTGGTTAGCAACTGCAAGATGCTTCTAGCAGTTTCTTTTCAGTGTCCAGGCTTATTGCAGTGGAAGCAAACTCCTTTGCTATCCGTATCAGTTTTGTTCTTATTATCCTTTATTTTTGCCTTTCTATTTACCTTCTTCAAATCATTCTTCTTTTCAGAAGATCCTTTGGCCCCTACTAGTAAGACTTAGTCTTTCTTGGTGGAAAGTGACTCAGCATTTTCAACATGTTAAGCAAATCAGCGAGGCTGATATCTAGCTTATTCATATAAAAAAATCACAACAATTGTGAAAGGAGTCCGGGAGTGAGTGCAAGATCGAATCTTGGTTCAACTTTCCATCCATGACAAAACCCATTGCCCTAATTGTTTAATCAAATTGATCATGTTTAGGACATGTGTTTGTACTGTAGTGTCATTGGTCATTGTATATCGAAAGAGCTCCTTAAATATCTAATATATATTAGTCCTACTTTTCTCACCATCAACTACTTGACATGCAGGAGTATAGTAAAAGTATCCATAGTTTCAGGCTGACGCTGAAGCTTGCTACTCATGGATACGAGCATGATGCATTGAGCCAACTGTGCATCATCTTACCACTTTCTAAAAATAGCAATCTCTTTCTCAAAGGCATTATCTGCAACCATTGCAAGGATAGGCGTATTAAGGCCATAAGATAGCTTTTCAGCCATGAGAACTATTCTCAATTTTCTTAACCAATCCGTTTAACTCGGTCTGGTTAAATAACATCTAATATACTTCACAGTGATAGTAATTTTAGACATTATAAAATTTTGTGAATGAATTTGTAATTAACAACATTTTAGCATACATTCTTTTATTAATTACAAAAATAATTTAGGCCTTATTTTAAATTGGTATCTCCCTCTATTTTCTTCAAACTATATTACCCTCACTTATATAGTTCGGCAAAATCTAATTAAAGATTTGCTAGTGAGAATAAGGATCCCATTTCAAATGTATATAGCCTTGTGGTGACACAACAAACTATATATAAATAAATAGATAGACAACTCTTGTCAATTACATCAACTGTGCAACTCCTTGTATTTTGCCTCTTAGATCCAACCTAGCACTCCATATATTCAAAAAAGAAAAATATTGTCCTTGTGGTGACACAACAAAACAACATTGTTCAATTTTCTTTATAAGCATCAAATGTGATAAAATTAATATCTCAAAGAATTAAGATAAGCCTTGTGGTGACACAACAAATTTATAATAATTAATTGATACTCTATTATTTTTATCATACTAGAAGGCGACATTCGATATTCTAAATATCTTTGAACTCTTAGGACTTAATATAAAAAATTTGAGGGGTTTGTTATTAATTTGTCTCGTCTTGTTTAGCGCGCATGCACACATACACACACACACACACACACACACACACACACACACACACACATATATATACATATATATATATATATATATATATATATATATATATATATTATGCACATATAGAATACTATATTCTACCTGGATTGATTATGGACTTTTATTCTAGTTTGGTTCACTAGAGCCACCAAGTGAACCAAAAGGTCAAACCCTAGGGGTATAAGAATTAATATTTAAATATAACAATTATATTTAAACCCGGGCTCCATTACAAACGGGTCTTCACGCGCTCCTTTCTCCTTAATCTCTAATTCTTCAAAATTAATTCTAACTATTCCTATTACAAAACTATTTAATATAAATAGAAACCTTGATCAGCAGTCAAAGGGAAGTACATAGGAGGGAGATAGAATTTACATTAAGAAAAATTAGAGAAGACGATGTACGCAGACCCCATTTAATAAAACTCATACATTCATGCATCCAACTAAAATAAAATCCAATCGCATTGGTCAATAGTCCATAATCAATCCCATTTATTATCATACACATCACCATATGCATCAATAAATAACATTCATCTCATGAATAATAAACATTCAATATATATATTGATATCATTTAATGGGTAAATTTAGTTAGTATAAAATCTAATTTTGAATCAAAATAAACTCCTTTATTTTAATCCAAATTTAAATCAAAATTAAACTATTTTATTTTAATTTATCCAATTTTGAATAAAATAAACTATTTTATTTTAATCAAAATAAACTCTTTTATTTTAATTAATTATGGAATCCAATTCTATATAAAAAAAATTTATTAAAGGAAACACGGATTTTCATTCATATTCACAAATAAACTCTTTTATTTTGAATAATATGAAATCTTGTTTCATATCTAAATAAACTCCTTTATTTAAAGAAATTAGGGTTCTTTCTCCTATTCACAAATAAACTCTTTTATTTTGAATAATATGAAATCTTATTTCATATCTAAATAAACTCCTTTATTTAAGTAAATATGAAATCCAATTTCAATTCTAATTAGTTATCATGGAATCTAATTCTAACTCTAATTAGTTAGCATGAAATCTAATTTTGAAATTAACTCTATCAGTCTATAACACACATCAGACTCAGTATCAGGTCAAACTATTTCAGTCTGACTTGAGTTCGACAAAGTTATAACGTCCCGACGGTCTAACCGACAATTATTCGAGTTTAAGTTCAATTAAACTCTGCCTAACACTTAACAATTATCTCAGATAATTTTAATATTAGTCAAAATAATTTTCATAAGCTCGTAATAATTTTTAAATAATTATTACTATTTATCTTGATTATTCAATTATTAATATTGTATTTAAATGAATTAAATACCACATAATTCTTTTGTCATTAATATCTATTTATTATCAAATATTAATGAAATACATGTTATAATATTATAATATATTTATAATATATCAAAGTATTTTTAATACCTTAAAATCATATTTATATAATTTTTAAACAATTAATTTCATTATCCGATAATTACTTTTAATATTAAAATATTAATATTTTCATGACAAAATATCAAAAGTTATATTTTATAGCTTAAAATATTTTTATAACACTTAAATTATTTTTATATGATTTATAAAGCATTAATTCTATTTTTCCATAATCTATTTAATATATTTATTAAATAAATTAACTATCATTAATAATTAATTAATGAAATTCATCACAAAATATTATAAGTCACTAAAAAATAACTTAAAATATTTTATTATACCATAATATTATTTTTCATGTATTAAAATTATTTTTAAATCATTTATTTAATATTATAAATAAATAAATTAAATACCATTTATATTCCAAAAATATTAAATATTTATGAAATGTACTCAAAATAATTAAAAACTATTTCTCAGACTTTAAAATAATTTTTCATAATTTATTATGTATTTTTAATAATTAAAAACCATTATTTATTTATTTATTTAATAAAATAATTAATTTTTCGAATTTAAGTGTCGCTAAAGGTGGCTTTGGTGACACAACCGTCGCTGAAAGTGTTCTTCAGTTGTTCATAGCCAAACCCAGAATTGCATGTCAGTGAGAAAGGTCTTACATTTGACAAACATTTGATCCATGATACTAAGGTTTTCTAGCCATATAAAAGTGTTTAGATTGTAGTATAAATGTAATACTACCATTATTAATCAATTTCATGCCCATAACATATCATATATGAGAGATCTAGGTCCTAGAACATTATGTCAGAGCTGTTCTTCATTTCTGGGATTTCCAGAAATGAAGAACAGTTGTTAGGCTCTACTTTGAAGCCTCATAACTTGGAATCTAGGTTTGCTTTGTGATATCTAATGGTCCCTACATGTAGTCATGATGTTATAGTATAATAGCATATCAACAGATCGGTCTAACAACAATATATAGAAGAAGTCAAGAACGGTCAAAGTTGTAGTCCGAAATCGGTTCTTGAAGATTCTGGGTTACCCAGAATCTCCTTCCGGGGAGTTGGTCAACGCTGGTTTGACCTCGATTAATTTAGATCCTGATCATGATATGGGTAATATACTGACTTGTATGGGTAGTTCATATACCCATCTACAACACAAAAATAAGAACATGACCAAATCACATAACCGTAGCAAGATCCATGACCTTGAACATCTTGTCAGAGAGCTTCTGAAATTCTGGGCTGCCCAGAATTTCATTTTCGTGAACGGTCAACAGGCTTTGACCACGTATAATTTCTAATCTACACATGATATGTACCTGTTTCCAGTTACAGATCATAGTCCAAATGACATACTACAGATATATAACTTAAAACAAGAAAAATCAAAAACAGAAAGAGATCTACGGCCACTGACATTAGCTTGTCAGGTGACATTTTTAGGGTTCTAAGTCAGTTTTAAAAATCTTGATTTCGTACATCCTGATGTTATGGATCCATGATCCAACAACCTAGATCATTAAAATACACCCTCTTACACATATCTAACCAATCAATTAAAATATCTAACAACAAATCATAATATTTTTGAAATTAGGGTTCTTATACCTTTCTAGTGCTTGATCTTGATTCTGATCCTTGTGATCTGTTTAAGGAGACCTATAAACTGATCATGTCTCAATATTTCACTCTCTCCCACTCTAGAATTTCAGATTTAGAGAGAGAAGGGTCTAGAATAAAATGAAAAAATAAAGTAGACTTTTTCTCTCTCTCAATCCATATATATTACATGATGCTATGTAATGGCTGTCAATTTTAGCTGAGATATTTGAGATATAAGTCACGAGCTAGGCTTAGGGGGGTTCACCCACTTCACTAGGACAATTCTTGCAAGTTAAGTCACAATAATGCAACAAAGGGTAAAAATGTCATTTCACACACAAAATTAATGGCATACTTGTCTTTGTCCAAACCTTTAGGGTTTAGGGTTTGAACCCTTAGGTTTTTGGCAATTTGTTTTCTAAAATTTCCAATTTAGGTTTTCAATAATAGAAAATTAATATTTCTAAATTAGAATTCGAATTCTATAATTATATTAAGATTTCTTAATCATAATTTAAGTTTGCTAATTAGGATTTAATAATTCCTAATTAAAATTGTTAATTTAGTAATTAGGGTCAAAATTGTCATTAGGGCTTATAACCCACGAATTTAGGGCTATTTAAAACGTTTTAAATAGAAAAAAATATTTCTAATTTAGAAATTAGGTTCCCTAATTAGATTAGGGTTTTCTAATTACTCTAACTTGAAAATTAGGATTTATATTTCCTAATTAACATTAAAATTATTAAATTCACACTTAGGTTTTTCCCTAATTTTAAATTAGGGTTTCTAATCCATAAATTATAGTTTTCTAAATTTGAAATTAGGGTTTGCTAATTAATTAAGCTTTACTCTAATTAATATTAAAATTATTTACACTTATGCCATTAAGTTCCCAATTTAGGGTTTCCAACTTCCGAATTAGGGTTTCGAATCCCCGAAACTGAAATTAGGGTTTCAGAACCGGTTTCTAGGATTTCTTATCCATTGCTAGGGTTTTCTAATCGAACGTTGACGTTCTTAATCATATTAGGGTTTGACACTGATAAAATTTATCTGGTCAACTCTTGACCCTTAACCACATATTGAACACATAAATGACCATATACACAGAACATAAACACATATACACTTAATCCTGAATAATTCTCCTAAATCCTTCACAAAATTTTGAAATCTTCAAAATTTCTTCTTAAAAATATCAAACGCATACACTTATTTTCTGTCTAGGTTCTAATATTGAACCCTAAATAAATTAATAAAAATTTAAAAAATATTCAAAATTCTCGGGTTGTCACATACCTGACCCCCGAGTTTGGTGCTCACGATCCATCATCTAACTACCCATTCAATTATGAATATAAACATATATACCATTAAATAATATCATCAATACAATGTCCTAGGTTTTCAAACCTTAACATAATAAACATACCCTTAGATATACAAATAGGGTTAAACATAACAACACAATAAATAAATTTCATATTAACTACTCCTGCAATTTGACTTTGCCTTTGTCCTTCTCTGACCCTCCTGCTACTTCGTTCTTAGCTGAAATGCTATATTTAAGCAAGGGTGAGCAACGAGTTTGCTCCGCAAGTTAAAATATACAATAAAGTATAGGAATCAAGAATATTATAGTCTAGATTTGACATAACTTCAACAGTGTTTCAAAGAACTTTGAATTAGCTGAATAAATCATTTATCAATAACAAACTTTATCGCATTTCATGTTAAACAACAATTCAGTGACGAAAGAGTAAAACGCTTTCGAAGTTTCAATAAGGTTCAATCGATTATCAAGAGATAATACAATCTTAATTACAAAGTGGATTATTTCCAAATTTTATGCTGAGTGAACCCAATGGATCTTGAACAAATCGAGTAATTAATAGTTATTTAATGCTGAAATTACCCAGGTGTATCGGATAACCATAAAGATTAAATCAAAGCCCTCCGCAAGTACATAAAGTGATCAGCATCATTGTACCCAATATTATGCATAATACTTAAGCTCGCGCAACAGTCGTATTTTCGACCACAAAGTCCCCTTTTATATAAAGGTTGTTCATCTCAGTCTTACAACAAGAATTCGTATCGCAACAATATAGTTTGGATTTAAAGAAATACTATGATTTCAACATCTAATATCTATCTCGATCTAGTGAAAATAATTGGCATTGATCATTCAATAACAATTGAATTAGAACGTATCAAGTTTCAACAAATATTTGTCTCGCCAAAACAATTAGCTAAGACACAGCTCAAAAACTGTTCTATAATGGATAGAAATCAACTGCACTATTTGCAATCAACAATAATACTTATAGATGTGAATAACCAACAATAGTTATTCACCTGTCACGCTTTTGAAAATTAAAACTCAGTTTAAATTAATGAACTTGCACTAACTGCGAATAATCAATAATAAATCTTAGATGTAAAATAATCAGCAATAATTACCCACTACTATATTTGAAAAGTAATAACTCGAGATTATGTTAAGGAAACTTGCCTCGGTTGTTGACTACTCCTACACAATATAACTTTGCTTCGTTTGAAAGACCTATAATCAATAATATCGGTCTTGCAATTGGCATAACACATCACAACATATAATAATGTCATTTAAAGTCACTATACCACTTAAACACATAATCGTGTAGTCATAGCAGTGTTTATAATCTATACAATCACTTATTAGGTCTAACTAGTTCAGTTTGGTTGGACTTCGATATTAATATTAAGTCTTGATTGCTATATCCGATAATTAACGAGTTTATTATTAATCAAACTCTATTTCAAAACTTCAATATTATTATAGATAATTAAAATATCCTTTATAATATTTTTCGGAAGCGTATAATAATTTTCAAATAATTATTATCTTTTATGATAATTTTTTTAACATTAGAATCATTTTTAAATGATTTAAATACTGAATAATCCCATTATCATTAGTATTTAAATAATAATAAAATATTAATAAAATCCTTGTCAAAATATTAAATTTATTTATAAAAACTCATGTTTTTTAAAACACTAATATTCCCCTTAAATGATTTTTAAAACATTTAAAATCATCAAAATATTAATGTATTTTTCATCAAAATATTAAAAGTCATTTATTATAAGTTAAAATACTTTTAAATCATTTATATCATTTTTTAATGATTTTCAAATCATAAAAACCATTTTTAAACCATTTATTTAATATAACTATTAAATAAATCTAATATCATTAATATTAAATTATTAATAAAATTTACCTCAAAATATTAAAAGTAATCTTTTAAAACTTAAAATATTTTTTAACACTTTATTATCATTTAAAATGATTTTTATAATATTAAAATAATTTTAACCAATTTATTTAATTTAATTATTAAATAAATTTAATATCATTAATATTTAAATAATTTAAAATATTAATGAAAATTATGTCAAATTATCAAAAGTTAATTTTTATAACTTAAAATAATTTTTAAAACTCATTTTGGATTTTTTAGAAATTATTTTCTATTTTTAATGATTTATTGGAAATTAATATAATTAATTTTAATAAAACTGTCGCTAAAGGTTTTAGCGACATAAACTTTCACTATTGGTGTTGTTGAGCCTCAAGAACACTCAAAGTCAGTTCCTTGGTGTCTACTTTGACCATCCTTAATTCCCAGTTTATGATGTTTATGGGCTTACAAATGTACTGCTCATGTAGTATTTGTGAAAGCCCCGAACCCGGGTCCCAAAACCCCGCAAATCCGGTACAATCAATCTAGCACTATTACAATTATTCTATAACTATTGCGGAAGATATAAACATAAATTGTTTATACAATAAACTTTACACATTATTTCTCCAAGGTCGAGTAACCTTCAAATAAACACAATTCATAACATGTCTAACATATAACCTTATTATCATACTATACTATTACAATTTAGCTGCACATCAAATCCCAAGCTGAACTTGGGTTTATCATTTCCTGTATCCGACTTATGTTTCTTAATCTGCAATGATAAATCATGATATAGCAAGGGTGAGCATGCGGGTTGCCCAACAAGTTTAAATTTATAATTTAACGATATATCATGATTGAAATAATCTGAATAATAAGCTGGCTATAATGCAACAATATAATTGTGAACTAGCAGGAACAAACTTTTGACTGAACAAGTATTAAACATGAACAAATATATCTGGACCAACTGGTAATGAAGGTGATCAGCCTTTCATACCTGACTTATACATGTAATATGTACATAGTACAATTCTACAAATACAATCAACAATGATTAACCATAAGCATATCTGAATGAAATAACTCTTAATAGAGTTAAGTAAAAGTTTCCTGAACCGTTGATTACCGTTATGCAATTTAATAAGCTTTGTCTAAACCTAATATATACATAATATCGATATACAAATTATAATAATATCATCACAATATAATACTATTATATATACACAAAGAATAAACTAAACACATAACACATAACCCTATCAGTCTATTCAGCACATAAAACTTAGCATCAAGTTAGATTATTTAAGTCTAAGTTGAATTCGACACAATTCTAACATCCCGACGGTCTAGTCAGACAAAATTTCGAGTTTAAGTTCAATTAAACTCTGTCTAAATATTTAACCATTATCTAAGATAATTTTAATATCAGGCAAAAATAATTTTTCTAAACTCGTAATAATTTTCACATTATTATCATTATTTATCATGAATTTTTAATCATTAATATCGTATTTAAATAAATTAAACACCACATAATTCATTTATCATTAATATTTATTTAATATCAAATATTAATGAAAATCATCATATAATATAATAATATATTTATAATATCACAAAGTATTTTTAATACCTTAAAATCACCTTTATATGATTTTTAAACAATTAAATTCATTATTCGATAATTGCTATTAATATTAAAATATTAATATTTTCATGACAAAATATCAAAAGTTATATATTATAACTTAAAATATTTTTATAACACTTAAAACATTTTTATATGATTTTTAAATCATTAATTCTATTTTTTCACAATTTATTTAATATAATTATTAAATAAACTAATTATCATTAATATTGATTAATTAATGAAATTCCTCACAAAATATTAAAAATAACTTAAAATATTTTTTTTAACATAATATTATTTTTCATAATTTTTCATGTATTAAAAATAATTTTTAAACAATTTATTTAATATTATAATTAAATAAATTAAATACCATTTATAATCCATAAATATTAAATATTTATGAAATATACTCTAAATAATTAAAAACTATTTTTCAGACTTTAAAATAATTTTTCAGAATTTATTTAGTATTTTTAATAATTAAAAACCATTTATTTCTATTTATTTAATTAAAATAAATAATTTCCAGAAAATGATTATTAATAAATGGCCCTATAGCGATAGAACCGTCGCTATAGGTGTTCTCGAGCCTGTTCTTGAGCTGCCCAGAACTTCAAGTCAGTGAACAAGGTCCCTAGTTTGACCGGGGATTGATGTAGGTTTTTGTTGATTCTAGACTTCTAATTTGTATTAAGGTTATAGTATCCAAGTAATACTACATCTGAAATCAAGTTTCAAGGTCATTACACAACATCACAGCAAGATCTAAGCTATCAAAATGACTGACAACGCTGTTCTTAATTTTATGGGTTTTCCAGAAAATGAAGAACAGACGTAGGTGCTACTTTGGCCCTTTTAATCTCCACATCCCCGACTTGGTTAGGGTGATATGAAGGTTCAATACTATAGTCTTGATGTCAGGGTACAACAAAACATCAACAGATCGGTCTAACAACAACACATGGAAGAAATCAAGGCCGGTCAAAGTAGTAGTCAGAAAACGGGTCTTGAAGATTCTGGGTTAGCCAGAATCTCCTTCCGGCCAGTTGGTCAACATGGGTTTGACCACGATTAACTATGATTCTGTTATGGATTTGAGTGAACTAAAGACTTTAGAATGTAGTCTTTATGTCAGGCTACACGATCAAACCAAAAACGTGGCATAATACATAAAATACAAGCAAGATCAAGGGCTTCGAAAAGCATGTCAGACCACCTGGAAAAGTTCTGGGTTGCCCAGATTCAAAATTTTGTGCTCGGTCAACGGACTTTGACCGATCATATCTTGCAATCTAAACATGATATGAGCTTGCTTCAAGTCCCAAATTAAAGCCCTTACTACAAAGACCATTTCTATAACATCAAACACCATTAACACCTAACACAGAGAGATCTATGAGGTCTGACATATGGCTGTCAGACAACTTTTCAAAGTTTTTCCAGATTTTTCAAAACTTCAAAATCGTGCATCTAAATGTTATGAATCCATGATCCAACAACCCAGATCACTTATTAACATCCTAATACACAACTTTAACCAACAACTTATAACATCTAACATCAAATACAAAGATTTTCAAGATTTATGGTTTTTTATACCTTTTTGGCTTTAATCTTGATTCTGATCATTATGATCTGTTCTTAGCTTGCTATGGATCATATAAGGGACTGATATACTCCATATTTTCGTGGGTCTAGAGAGAGAAAGTGTGGGTTGAGAGTTTATAGCAATTTAGCAAAATCTATCAACTTTATCTCTCCTCAATTATTTTTAGAATTGGTTGAATTGAAATGGCTGATATCAGGGGTTGATCTTCTGACTTTTAAGGCACATGGTGTATCTTAGCTGGTCTCCAACTACATATAGTACAATAATTGAAAGCTACCTACAATAATGCACCAAGGGCATTTTAGACATTTTGATTTTTTTTATTTTTAATGGCATATTAGTAAATTGACCAAACCTTTAGGGTTTAGGGTTTAACCCTTAAGGTTTTGGGTTTAACCCTAAAATATTTGAAATTAAATTTTTAGGATTTCCAAATTTGGGTTTTCGAAATAGAAAATTAATATTTCAAAATTATAATTAGGATTTTCTAATTATATTAAAATTTACTAATCATTATTCAAGATTACTAATTAGGATTAACATTTCGTAATTAAAATTGCTAATTTAGCAATTAGGTTTCATCATCATGCATTAGGGTTTATAACCCAAGAATTAGGGTTTCTAAATTATTAAAAAATCTAATTAATCATTAGTATTATCCCTAATTAGGTTTGTAAATAAAATACATTAACCTTATACATAGCATTTAAATTCCCAAATTAGGATTTTTAATATCCGAATTAGGGTGTCAAATTTTTGGAACTAAAATTAGGTTTCCAGAACCGGATTTTTAAGGTTTTCAAACTGAACAATGACGTTCTTAATATAATATTAGGGTTTGCCACTGATATAGTTTATCTGGTCAACCCTTGACCCTTAACCACATACTGTACTCATATACAACCATATACACAGAGCATATACACTTATATACTTAATCGTAAATAATTCACCACCAAAAATTTTTAAATTCACAAAATTCCTTTTCAGAAAGGTCAAATCTATACACTTATTTTCTGTTTAGGTTTATTATTTAACCTTTATTTTATAATTTAAGATTTAAATAATTTTTTAAATTCTCGGGTCGTCACATTCACCCCTTCTTCTAAAAATTTCGTCCCCGAAATTTACCTTGCACCATGCACCATTCATACACAGCATCGCATACTACCCAATACATTCCTCACAGGAATTAAAACTATGAAATTGTGCTGAGGGGTTTTACAGACTATTGTCTGTCATTTTCGCAAAGGTTTTATGGAAATTCATCCGTAAACCGTCATAACTTATGGACATAGTGGGTAATTAGCCCGATATGCCCTGTACTTATTAAGTACTGCTGGTCTGATCTGTTTCTCGTATCCGCCTTGGGCGCATAAACTTTTACCTCAGTCTTATTGGATTCCGCATCAAAATAATTTGGTTCGGGAAAGTTTTCAAAGACTCTTAGAGTTTTCATAACATTGGTCTAGCTGAATTGAATAGCGTAGACTCATATCAATAATTCAATTCAATCGAATTATTTATGTGTAGCCAAACCCCATTGTCAAATTAAATTTTTTTTGAAAATATTTTTGAGATTGACGTCATGATGTCGTACTGTATTAACAGTCCGTTTGAGGATGTCGTCATTATATGACTTTGTCATAACACATCATACAATAGTGGAACAACGATTTTAGATCAATTTAACACTAAGTATTCCTACATTTATAACTCCATCAACTTTGTATCATCTCTGCATCAGGTTATATGGTACATAAGTGATAAATAAAAATATATTTTGATATTTCAAATCATTATTGTCTAGCTGAAATGAGTAGCATAGACTGTACTTTAAACCGTTTCAAAAATGATTACGAGTCTACATTTTTTTTAAAAGCACATAATGCGTATTTAGCTTGATGTCAAAATTTCGAAGTCTAGCATATCTAGCAGATTTGGAAAACCTAATGTCTCCACTAATGATCAATTGCTTAGTAATCTATCTATTCCTATTATCCTCAATACTCTTTTCACACAAAACTATACCCAGTTTATCAAACTTACCACACTTATGAGTTTAGGAACTTTCCACAGTTATATGAGTTTAAGAACTTGTCCTAGACAAACCTTTGGCATCCATTCACTGAGGGGTTCATAAACATTTCATATAACTATGAGTCATGAACGTAGCATAAGTTTAAGTTTTAAGAACTCGTACTTAACCTGATATTCTCTACCTATAACCTATCTATCTGTTATACACATGAGAAAAGAATCACCTTCTCAACATGCATATAGCAAATAGCGTGACACAAACATTTCAATGATTATTAGTGCCAGAAACTAAGTGGTTTTTACACCAAGTACAATTCAACTCCCGTACGAAGAATCATTCAACTTAGCTGCTGACATGAGTCCTCAATTGAAATCCCCACTTAATCCTAACTACATTCTCAATACGAATTTCATTCAACTCGTATTCATAATCCTTTCCTGACTATGTACCAATTCATAGTACCACTGACACATAATATTCTTGTCACAGACTTGTCTATCATTCGCTTAATCCATATCAGATCACGGGGTGATCTCATCATGTATATAATACGATTCATTTCTATTCTATGATCGTTTTGCTTTTCGATCCTCTATCACTCTACTTTTAGTATTTTAGACTCGATCTACTCATCATTAATGTTCACTTTATTATCAGAGTTAGGAAACTCTGTATCTTATAACTCGCCGAGATTTGTCTTTGAATCTTACCGACACACAAACTCTTTTTCAGTTAGTACTTATCCTAATCACTGCAGTTATTAGACTAAGGTATCACTACCCTAGGTTTATAACCAACAGCTTTGATACCAACTGTGAAAGCCCCGAACCCGGTCCCAAAACCCCGCGGATCTAGTACAATCAATCTAGCACTATTACAATTATTTTATAACTATTGCGGAAGATATAAACATAAATTATTTATACAATATTCTTTACACATTATTTCCCCAAGGTCGAGTAACATTCAAATAAACACAATTTATAACATATCTAACATATAACCTTATTATCATACTACAGTATTACAATTTAGCTGCACATCAAATCCCAAGCTGAACTTGGGTTTATCCTTTCCTGTATCCGATGTATGCTTCTTAATCTGCAATGTTAAATCATGATATGGCAAGGGTGACCATGAGGGTTGCCCAACAATGTTAAATCATGATATAGCAGGAACAAACTTTTGACTGAACAAGTATTAAACATGAACAAATATATCTGGACCAACAGGTAATGAAGGTGATCAGCCTTTCATACCTGACTTATACATGCAATATGTACAAAGTACAATTCTACAATGGCATTCAGCAATAATTAACTATAAGCATATCTGATTGAAACAACTCTTAGTAGAGTTAAGTAAAACTTGTCTGAACCGTTGATTACCATTACACAATTTAATAAGCTTTGTCTAAACCTAATATATACATAATATCGATATACAAATTAGAATAATATCATCAAAATATAATACTATTATATATATATATACAAAGAATAACCTAAACACATAACACGTAACCCTATCAGTATATTCAGCACATAAAACTTAGCATCAAGTTAGACTATTTAAATCTGAGTTGAATCCGACACAATTCTAACATCCTAACGGTCTAGTCAGAAAAAATTTCGAGTTTAAGTTCAATTAAACTCTGTCTAAACACTTAACCATTATCTAAGATAATTTTAATATCAGTCAAAAATAATTTTTCTAAGCTCGTAATAATTTTCACATAATTATCATCATTTATCATGAATTTTTAATCATTAATATCGTATTTAAATAAATTAAACACCACATAATTTTTTTATCATTAATATTTATTTTATATCAAATATTAATGAAAATAATCACATAATATAATAATATATTTATAATATCACAAAATATTTTTAATACCTTAAAATCACCTTTATATGATTTTTAAACAATTAAATTCATTATCCGATAATTGCTATTAATATTAAAATATTAATATTTTCATGACAAAATATAAAAAGTTATATATTATAACTTAAAATATTTTTATAACACTTAAATCATTTTTATATGATTTTTAAATCATTAATTCTATTTTTCTACAATTTATTTAATATAGTAATTAAATAAGCTAATTATCATTAATGTTGATTAATTAATGAAATTCCACACAAAATATTAAACGTCATTAAAAATAACTTAAAATATTTTCTTTTACCATAATATTATTTATCATGATTTTTTATGTATTAAAAATCATTTTTAAATAATTTATTTAATATTATAATTAAATAAATTAAATACCATTTATATTCTAAAAATATTAAATATTTATGAAATATACTCAAAATAATTAAAAACTATTTTTTAGACTTTAAAATAATTTTTCAAAATTTATTTAGTATTTTTAATAATTAAAAACCATTTATTTATATTTATTTAATTAAAATAAATAATTTTCAGAAAATAATTATTAATAAGTGGCCCTATAGCCACAGAACCGTCGCTATAGGTGTTCTTGAGCCTGTTTTTGAGCTGCCCAGAACTTCAAGTCAGTGAACAAGGTCCCTAGTTTGACCGGGGATTGATGTAGGTTCTTGTTGATTCTGGACTTCTAATTTGTATTAAGGTTGTAGTATCCATGTAATACTACATCTGAAATAAAGTTTCAAGGTCATTACACAACATCACAACAAGATCTAAGCTATCAAAATGACTGACAACGCTGTTCTTCATTTTCTGGGTTTTCCAAAAAATGAAGAACAGACGTAGGTGCTACTTTGGCCCTTTTAATCTTCATATCCCCGGCTTGGTTAGGGTGATATGAAGGTTCAATACTATAGTCTTGATGTCAGGGTACAACAAAACATCAACAGTTCAGTCTAACAACAACAAATGGAAGAAATCAAGGCCGGTCAAAGTAGTAGTCAGAAAATGGGTCTTGAAGATTCTGGGTTAGCCAGAATCTCCTTCCGGCCAGTTGGTCAACGTGGGTTTGACCACGATTAACTACGATTTTGTTATGGATCTGAGTGAACTAAATACTTCAGAATGTAGTCTTTATGTCAGGCTACACGATCAAATGAACAATGTGACATAATACATAAAATACAAGCAAGATCAAGGGCCTGGAAAAGTTCTGGGTTGCCCATATTCAAAATTTTGTGCTCGATCAACGGACTTTGACCGATCATATCTTGCAATCTAAACATGATATGGGCTTTCTTCAAGTCCCAAATTATAGCCCTTACTACAAAGACCAGTTCTATAACATCAAACACCATTAACACCTAACACAGAGAGATCTATGAGGTCCGACATATGGCTGTCAGACAACTTTTCAAAGTTTTTCTAGATTTTTCAAAACTTCAAAATCGTGCATCTAGATGTTATGGATTCATTAACCAACAACCCATATCACTTATTAACATCCTAATACACAACTTTAACCAACAACTTATAACATCTAACATCAAATACAAAGATTTTCAAGATTTAGGGGGTTTTTTATACCTTTTTCGCTTTGATCTTGATTCTGATCATCATGATCTGTTCTTAGCTTGCTATGGATCATATAAGGGACTGATATACTCCATATTTTCGTGGGTCTAGAGAGAGAAAGTGTGGGTTGAGAGTTTGTAGCAATTTAGCAAAATCTATTAACTTTCTCTCTCCTCAATTATTTTTAGAATTGGTTGAATTGAAATGGCTGATATCAGGGGTTGATCTTCTGACTTTTAAGGCACATGGTGTATCTTAGCTAGTCTCCAACTACGTATAGGACAATAATTGAAAGCTACCTACAATAATGCACCAAGGGCATTTTAGATATTTTGGTTTTTTTTTTGTTTTTAATGGCATATTAGTAAATTGTCTAAACCTTTAGGGTTTAGGGTTTAACCCTTAAGGTTTAGGATTTGACCCATAGGGTTTAGGGTTTAACCCTAAAATATTTGAAATTAAATTTCTAGGATTTCCAAATCTGGGTTTTCAAAATAGAAAATTAATATTTCAAAATTATAATTAGGATTTTCTAATTATATTAAAATTTACTAATCATTATTCAAGATTGCTAATTAGGATTAATATTTTCTAATTAAAATTGCTAATTTAGCAATTAGATTTCATCATCATGCATTAGGGTTTATAACCCAAGAATTAAGGTTTTTAAATTATTAAAAAATCTAATTAATCATTAGGGTTATCCCTAATTAGGTTTATAAATAAAATACATTAACCTTATACATAGCATTTAAATTCCCAAATTTGGATTTTAATATCCGAATTAGGGTTTCAAATTCTCGGAACTGAAATTAGGGTTTCCAAAACTAGTTTTAGGGTTTTTTATAAATCGCTAGGGTTTTCTAACTGAACAATGACGTTCTTAATATAATATTAGGGTTTACCACTGATATAGTTTATTTGGTCAACCCTTGACCCTTAACCACATACTGTACTCATATACAACCATATACATAGAACATATACACTTATATACTTAATCCTGAATAATTCACCAGTAAAAATTTTTAAATTCACAAAATTCCTTTTCAGAAACGTCAAATCCATACACTTATTTTCTGTCTAGGTTTATTATTTAACCTTTATTTAATAATTTAAGATTTAAATAATTTTCTAAATTCTTGGGTCGTCACAATATTGATGTAATACTACATGTACCAACAACAATAAAGGTCAAACTACATCACGTATGCAAGATCTAAGGGCTCAAAGTGGTTGTCAGCCCCTTTCAGGGTTTTCTGGGTTACCTAGAAACCCAGGCAGTGCTGGATAGCTACTTTGTGCCTTGATTAATTCAAGTTCTGGTCATTATTTGGGTGTTTGATTGTTACAATGTTGTAGTCCTCATATTAAAGAACAACAATACTACAATTGGGTAGTTTAACTGCATCACAATCACAAGATCTGAGGCAGTCAAACCATGTCAGAAACCTTGTTCTTCAGTTTTCTAGGAATTCCAGAAAACCACTTTTGTGTTCGGTCAACCTAGTTTGACTGCCTACTACTTTGATCCTGTTTGTTGTTTATATGATCTAAAGCCATGATTCTATTGTCCATATACCATAGTATAACATTGATAATGTGACGTCCCAAAATTCGGGTATCTTCCAACCCGACATATGCTGCTACACGGTGCTACAGTTCACACATTCATTCAATTGAAATACCTCAGAAAAGTAAAAATATCTTCTATATATTCCAAAACAATATTACCTTACCCAAGTTCTTTATAACCATTACATTGATTCTTTGTTATAATATCAAATAATAACAACATTCATTCTATACTATTAGAAACGCAATCTATTGGTTCGCCTTAGCCTTTCCTTTATCTTTACCGGATACTTCAGTTCATTCGGTCTTAGCTGCATTCATATGGTTCAAGCAAGAGTGAGCATAACTAGCTCAACAAGTATGACAATTTCATTTAAACAACAAGTTTGAATCATATAAATCGTATATCTTCAATAACTGAATCAATACTTATGAAGTACTATTGATAATTCTAAATAGCACTTCTTTTTTCTTTAAAATGTTTCACAATGAACAACATTCATTAAACATAAATCTCGGTCCAAGACCTTGAGCATTTCATTCTTTCTTTGACAAGGACAACCCGACACCAAGTTCGTAAGTCCGGCATATCTTACGAGCATGTCTAGGTGATCAACCTATAGTACTCTATGTTGTACAACACTACTTTCTTTAAACGTATTTACGTTTAAGTTTTGGCAACCTCACGTGCCTGTCGTTTGACGACAAAATATTTGTTTATGCATACTCAGTCTTTCTTTGAAACCATACCAAAATAGTTTGGCAAAACTTTTACAACATTGACAATAGTTTGATAGATTATAAGAAATGCATAAAACATCTTAAGTCTAGCCGAATGAATTGGCTTTGACTTCATCATACATCAATTCATGCGTAAGATACATGAATTTACAAAGCTTTTCTAGAATGAACATAAACAATGGTCAGAATACTTGCCTTTAGCGTCTTCTACAGTAATTATACTTTTCCTTTGAGTCTTTAAGGTTTCTACAATACATGATCACAGAAAAAAACCACATTAGGTCATAAACAATCATGTAAGGTCACTACTATATCTTACCCTTCTTCTCAATTTAATCATGCCTTAGATTGTTTAACATTCGCTACGGTTTAACGTATTACATTGCTCTTACGTTTACGTAATCTTTCATCAACCTTTAATTATAATTCTTAAGATTTTAATCATCTGTAACAACCCGATATTTTCTACATAAATAAATAAGAAATTTTGCGTATAAATTTTTTTTTATTAAGGATGAGGATTTGTACAAGATAATGTATATATGTAATTATGTAATAAATAAAAATATATTTATTGCATAAATGTTTGCAAATAATTTTATTTTAGAATTATTGATTATTATAAAGCATATTCTTATAATAATTATTTTTATAGTAGAAATATTTTTATTAATTATTTTCCATGAAAATATAATTATATATTATTTAAATAATATATTAAGTGATTTTTTTGAATAATTATAATAATTATTTTATTATATGAATTTTAGTACAAATTATTAAGTTAATTATTTTACCTTAATTATTAAGGTTAAATAGGAAGAATAAATCAGATATGGAATCCAAACCCTAATTTTGGATTATTGTCAAGGTATGAGAATAATAATATAATATTAATTATATTTTAATTTTTCAGTGCTATGAATATGCACTGTATGTGTGTGGGCTGATAATGTCGGTTGAATTATGTGTATAATGTCAAAACCCTAGTATTACTGTTAAACCCTAATTTCGAAGTCATATTAGACTTTAAAATCTGTTAAGATACTATGTTATGTGGTGTATTATGAATATTTGTTGCTAATTAGGAAAAACCCTAAATATAGGAGACATTAATTGTAAATTAAAACTCTAATTTCTTGAATTAGAAACCCTAAATAATATTTTGCTAATTGCTAAACAGAAAAACCTAATTTAAAACTCAAGTTGAGTTCGACACTGTACATAACTGTGATATAGGATGTATGTTATGTATTATATAATTTTATATTGATTAGGTAAACCCTAATTAATAATTAGAAATATAAATTTCTAGAAACCCTAATATTTATTTTATAAACCCTAACCCGTGATTTTGACCCTAATTGCTTAATTAGCGATTTTAATTAGGAAATATTAATCCTAATTACCAAGATTTAAGTTATGATTAAGAAAATTTATTTAATTAGAAAATTCTAATTATAAGTTAGAAATACTAAAATTTCTATTTTTAAAACCTAATTTGGAAATCCTAAAATCAAATTTTTCCAAACCCTAAACCCTAAGTTTTTTTTCAAACCCTAAACCCTAGATTGCTCAAACCCTAAACCCTAAGGGTTTGCAACAAATGGAAATTCTAAAAAAAGGAAATGACTAAAATGCCTTTTTGTGCATTATGTAGTGTAACTTGTAAATCTAGAAATTTGTGATTGGTGACCAAACCCTACCCACTCCTTGACTTAATAAATCTCAGCATTTCAGCTCTATTTGACAGCTAGATCAGATTTTTTTATTGCATTGAATTGCTAGATAAATAGATTGAGACAGAGAAATTATCTACTTTATTTCTCATTCTCTCCAAGAGCTTCTCTCTCCTCAAATTTTGAAATCTAGAGTGAGAGAGAGTGATAAAAAAAGTTAACATCAGTTCATATCAAGCCTATAACAGATCAACAATGTCAGATTCAAAGATCAAGCTTTAAATGTATAAGAACCCTAATTTAGAAAATCTTATGATTTGTTGTTAGATGTTGTAATTTATTTGTTAGATATGTGTTAGAGGGTGTCTATTAGTGATCTGGGTTGTTGGATCATGGATCCATAACACTTAGATGCACGAAATCAGCCTTTTCAAAAAATCTGGAAAAAATTTGAAACATGGTCTGACAAGTAATGTCGGAGGCCGTAGATCTTATTATGTTCATGATTTATAATGTTTTATGTGTTAGATCTATAGTTGGATATGTGGTCTGTAACCTGGAAGTGGATTTATAGTTGTTTGAAGTCTAGATTGCAAGTTATGATCGGTCAAATTCTGTTGACCGAGGTTGACCGGTGTAACAACCCGATATTTTTCATATAAATAAATAAGAAATTTTGCGTATAATTTTTTTTAAGGATGATGATTTGTTCAAGATATTGTATATATGTATTTATGTGGTAAATAAAAATATATTTATTACATAAATATTTACAAAATGAATTTATTTTAGAATTTTTAATTATTATAAAGTATATTCTTATAATAATTAAAATTATGGTAGAAATGTTTTTATTAATTATTTTTCATGAAAATATAAGCATATATTATTTAAATAATATATGAAGTGATTTTTAGAATAATTATAATAATTATTTATTATATAAATTTTAGTATAAGTTATTAAGTTAATTATTTTACCTTACTTGTTAAGGTTAAACATGAAGAATAAATCAGATATGAAATCCAAACCCTAATTTTGGATTATTGTCAAGGTATGAGAATAATAATATAATATTAATTATATTTTGATTTTTTCAGTGCTATTGAATATGTACTGTATTTCAGTATTGATAATGGTAGGTCAATTACGGTGTATTATGACCAAACCCTAGTAATAATGCTAAACCCTAATTTGAGATCCAAATTAGAGTGCAAGATTATTTTATAGGTGTGTTATATAATTTATGTTGTGTATTAAATGAATTAATTAAGTGAACCCTAATTAAAATTCTAGAAACCCTAATTTCTAGAAAATCATAATTATAATCTAGAAACCCTAAATAATTTTTGAAAATGAGGAACCCTAATTTGAAATTTAAATTAGAGTTCGAGATTGGTTGTAATTTTGTTAATGTGATTAATTAGCAAGTATTATAATCACAATTGCTAATTTTGGAAATCCTAAAATTTTAAACACTAATTTGATAATTAGAAAACCTAATTATAAATTGGTAACCCTAATTATCAAAATCGTAAACCCTAATTGCTATTTTAGCAATGTTAATGATAATTATATGATCTAAATCCTAATGTTACTATATAAGGCAATTAGATAATTAATCATAATTAGGAAACCCTAATTTCAAAATTTTAGAAACTAAAATTTAGTTAATTTTTATTTGATTTTATTTATTTTTGTGCAAACTCTAATTGCTAAATTTTATTATTGTTTTGTGCTAAACCTTAGGGTTAAACCCTAAGGGTTTGCCAAGTTCCAATTATGCCATTAAAATGATTTATCAAAAGACCATTATGCCCCTTCTGCATTATTAAAGCTATAGAATATGTTTTGACATTTAGGTGAGTAGGTGACTAACTCATAACCACTCCACATGCTTAAAATCACAGTAACAAGTCACCTTCATCAGCCATTCATGCACATTGTTGGTCTATATATAGTTTGAAGAGAGAGAGAAAATCATTTTTTGTTCACTTATTTTGTCCAACACCCAAACCTTCTCTCTCAAGCTCCAAACCTCCGAAAATATAAGCTATATTAGTCCCAAATCAAAGCCCCACGTTCACCATAAACAGATCAGCAACACAAAATCAGAAATTTTTCAAAGAAAGGTATAAAACCCTAGCATAAATTCTGTCCATCGATTCTGTGTTAGATGTTAATTTTTATTGTTAGAATATATTGGTTGTAGTCCATTTTGACGATCTACGTTGCTAAATGTTGGATCCATAACATTTAGAAGCTCGAATTTGTGTTTTTCAAAAATCTGGAAAAACTTGGTTCTGTGGTCTGACAACGAATGTCAGTGGCCACAGATCCTTACTCGTTTATGATTTATGTCGTTTTAAAGTTGATATGTGTAGTCTGACATGTGGTCTGGTATCTGGAACAAGAATCAGTCTGTGATATAGTCTAGATTGCAAGATATTTTAAGTCAAATGGCGTTGACCAGCCATGACCGGGCGTTTCTGGGAAACCCAGAAACAGCCCAGAAATGGCCTGACAACATTTTCAACCGTCTTAATCTGTTTGTTTATTGGAATTTTGTTGTTTTTTTGTTATCTAAGTTGTAGTATGTAGTTTATACTATACGTTTATGCCTTAAAATATCCTAAATATAAAACTGGTTGATTGCAGTGGATTGTCAAACTAGGACAGACGAACTTGGAAGCTGTTTTCTGGGTAACCCAGAAAACGCTTGACCATGTCTTCTGACATGGTTTGACTGGCCTTTTTTATGTTTGATCTGTTGTTGTTTCAGTGATTTAGTGTAATAGAACTCTTCCTTGTCATGTTGGCTACGCACTGCAACCTTTAAATTACTAAAAATTACAAGGATTTCAAGTTGTGGAAGCCCAAAAGTGTATGCTCGAGCTGTTCTTCATTTCTGGGCAACCTAGAAATGAAGAACAGCCTCTGACAACACTTTTGGAGGCTCAGATCTTTTCCGTTTATTGCTTGTTGTTCATGTTTATTGTTGGATAATGTAGTCCTTCACTAGCACTACACGATCGAAACAACAACATGCCCAGAAACTACTTGAGAAGTGTTTAATCAGTGGTCAAAGAAGGTCCCTCGAAACTGTCTATGGTGTTCTGGGTTTTGGCCAAGAACATGAAGAACACCTATAGCGACGGTTCTGTCGCCATAGTTGGCCTTTAGCGACAGATAGCTTATTATTTTTCGGAAATTAATAAAAAAATAGAAAAAATTAGTTTTAAATTATTAAAAATACAAAATAAATTATAAAAAATTATTTTAAATTCCAAAAATTAGTTTTAATTATTTTAAATATATTTCATAAATATTTAATATTTTTGAAATATTAAAAGTATTTAATTTATTTAATTATAATATTAAATAAATTATTTAAAAATAATTTTAATATTGGAAAAAACATTAAAAATTATATTATGATATAAGAAAATATTTTAAGTTATTTTTAATGACTTTTAACATTTTTGTGATAAATTTCATTAATAAATTGATATTAATGGTAATTAATTTATTTACTAAATGAATTAAATAAATTAATTAAAAATAATTTTATTATATTAAAAATCATTTTAAATGAAAATAAAATGTTTAAAAATATTTTAAGTTATAAAATATAACTTTTAATATTTAAAGGATAATTTCATTAATAATTAAATATTAATGATTATTAAGTTATTACTAATGATATTAAATTTGTTTAATAATTATATTAAATAAATGGTTTTATTAATTTAAAAATCATTTAAAAGGGATATAAATGAATTAAAAATATTTTAAGTTATGAATAATTACTTTTAATATTTTGATAAATAGAACATTAATACTTTGATAATAATGGTAATTATTTAGAAATGATTTTAAATATTTTAAAAATCATTTAAAGGTAATTTTAATACTTTAAAAATATTTTGAGTTATTATAAATAACTTTAATATTTTAAAAATGATTTCATTAATAGTTTAATACTAATTAAATATTAATGATATTTGAATTGATTAGTATTTAAAGCATTTTAATGTGATTCCGATGTTTGAAATTTCGTGATAAATTATAATATATTAAGTCATTTAAAAATAATATGACTAATATTAAGTTACAGAATAAAGTCTTAGACTCGATAATTACCCGATAAAGTTGTCGGTACACCGGCATGTTTCAAAAATTGATCTGGACTTAGATAATGTGATTAGATAAATGATTATTTGTGATTCAATGGTTGTTAAATCTATGTGCCAATGTGATTAGGGTATATGCTGACTGCAATATATAAGCAGTGTTATGTGTTATAGTATATTGTTCTAATCGAACGAATGATCTGATTAATGATAGGTCGTGAGATAAGCGATAAATCTAAATTACAAACTGTAAGCAGCGCTTCAGGCAAGTATCTAACCTTTGTATTTTCTTTATGCAATGGACATGAGTAAGAATATTTCTAAACTATATTATTACTGTACAGATTATTAACCTTATATTATATATGCTCATTGCTTATCAACATGTTAGTATATGGTAATTCAGATATATATATTCTGTTCGTTAATTTCTGTAAATGGTTAAACAAGTGTCCCCACTTGGATAATTATTGTATTTAATCACATGTTGATATACCTTTGTCAATTACCCGTATATATATATATATATATATATATATATATATATATATATATATATATATATATATATATATATATGTTCAATTATAGATTATTATTGAAACAAGATAAAACCTTTGATTTGGAACCCATACAAGTATGAACATCCCTACACGGAAAAAAAATTTATGCACCCAAGGTGGAACAGAGTGAACGATCCTATCGTTCTTGTAATGTAGTATTGATCAGTGCGGGGTATAACGGGCTGATCACCTCCCGTGCCCGTAAGTTATGTCGGTTTACAGATGAATTTCTGTTTAACCTTTTCGAAAATAAAAATAATGTTCATGGCATGTCACCATAACCCCAGTTATAGTCATTATGTAGTTTCAAAGATTTGAAAGAGAGTTGTTATGTTATTATTATCGGTTCAGAATACTTCGTAACTATTGACTGGTTGTAGAAGAATAGTACAAAGAAAATATTTAAATCCTTTCAGCTCATATATATATAATTGTTATTACTTGCTGGGCACTCAAATGCTCATCCTTGCTTAAATTTAAATATTTTCAGTTAAGTGCGAGCGACCAGAGAGCTCTGCTAAGAACAAAGGAAAAGGGAAGGTTGCTGAATGAACAAATTACTATGTTATGTAATAGTTTGATGATATTAAGACAATTATGATATATATTATCTATCATTGGTTGTAATGAATGTTTAAAGGTTACATACTTGGGAGCTAAACTCTGATAATTATGTAAATTAAGTTGATCTTTTATATTATTGTTATTATTATTAGTATTATTCCGCTCATAGAAATGGTATCGTGAAGAACCGAGTTCGGGTTTCAAGTACCCGAGTTTGGGGTCCTCACAACCGGTAAAAAAATCTGGGCAACCCAGAAATTAAAATATCCGTCTGACAAGATTTTTAACCTTCTTGATCTGTCAAGTTTTTAATGTAATGATGTTTTTGTTGTAGCAGACTTATAGCCTGGTATATGTAATTTGAAATTATGTCCTTAGATTCCACTAGTAATCAACAGATCGGGTGTGGCAGTTGGTCAAACAAGGCATGTCGAACATGTTTACCGTTTCTGGGAATTTCCAGAAAACTTTAAGCACAGCCGTCTGACAACCTTTGACCGGGTTGGATTTGGAAATTTCGATGTTTTTGGACTGCGTTAATGGTATATAAATGTTTTATGGCATGATCACTATAGGTTTAAACATTTATAACACCAATAAAGTGATCCGAACCTAACTTAAAATGATAGAAAAGGTGCCTAGTCGATCTGCTTGGTTTCAGGTGAAACCTAGGAAAGGCCTGACAATGATTTTGAATGCCCAGAATATCTGGTTGTGTTGTTGTTTGAGATAATTGTTGATTGGTTCGTGTAGTGTTACATAAACACTATACGATCAATCTTTAACCTAGCCTAGAAACACAATAGGCTAAGATTTATATCTGGTCAAACAAGGTAGCATGAACTCTGACATGAGTTTCTGAAAATTGGCCAAGAACACCAAGAACACATTCAGCGACGCTTTTTGTCGCCTAATGTCCCTTTAGCGACGATTTTGAATTTATTTAATTTCAGATTTTTCAAAAATTAATTAAAAATAGAAATAAATTGTAAGACCCCAAATTTTATCAAATAAAAGTATTCAATTTTTCTTATAATTACTATTCAGTAAATGGTTAAATTGATAAATGTTAATGTTAAGGGTGATATATGAATTTTTTTTTTAAAATACACAAGTGGTTATAAAATATTCATTGTTGTCGGGGAATATTCGTTTGGTCGTGGAATATTCTTTCTGTCAGGAAATATTCGTACGACAGCGCAGATATTTGTGGCCCCATAACAGAATAACTGTCGGATGCAGATAACGACAAAAAATTGAGTTTTTATAATTAACGGCGAAGTTGTTACCGTTAACACTGTTAGAATACCCGGTAGTTAAAATACAGTAATACGCGTTATTGCACAGTAGCACACGGTACTGCACGGTATTTTTGAAATTATTGATTCTTACATAAGAAGGCACAACTGAATAATTATCACAGTAATTACTGTTCAATATTTTATTTTATTGATTCAATAATTGCTGCGTTGATATTTTATATTATTGTTGTTTCAACAATTATTACTGCACAGTATTTTCCATTATCATATCAATAATTCATATTATTTGAATAATATTATTACATAGCATTATTGGCAATGTCTAGAAAGTTCTGTCTAAGGAGAGGTTTGGTTATCTAATTGCGCGCCAATAAGGAGAAATCCTTATTGGAAAGCCCCCTCTTTCCTAGGAACGACCTGGTTGTCATTAATGTGATTCTGTAATATTATTTGTGAATAATTAATTATTGATTCATATGATAAGGAAATATTTATTTTATGTGGATATAAATAAGCGATATATTTTTGTGGTTAAAAATGAAGGAGTTAATGTTGAGGTATTTTATCTGTATTTTTGTCGGAACAAAGGTATTGAAAATGAAATTAGGATTTTAGAGATATTTTGCGGGGGTTATAATTTTTAATCCGACCGTTAAAAATGAACGTATGATTTATTATGAATTTTACGAGATGACTAGTTCAGAAATTGTTAAATTTTCGGAGTTAATCATTTTGGTGAAAAATTCTAGAATTAGTGGGCCCCACTCTTGGGTGGTGAAAATGTGCTGAGATATTTATTCAAATGTGGTGGGTGAGAATAGTAGCAGGTAAAGCCATCAGGTTGCAGGTTAAGTCTGCTTCGGCGTGCTAACATTTTCCTATAAATAGAGGGCTAAGTTAGAATTAAAAAACACACCAGAAACATAAGCTTTCTCTCTTTCTCTCTCTATATTATGAAGAATATTTTGTGAGTATTTAGATACTTTGAGAGTTGCTATTCAGTGCAAGTTTTCTTCGACTTTGCATTCCACTCAGAAATACTGTACTTTTGAGGTAAGGGGTAGTAAGGGATTTTAAGGGTTGTTATATTTTTCAGTTTCGAAATTTTTCTGACCTTCAGAAAATTCTGGAAAAATTTAAAATGATATTTTGATGAGTTTTATTGATTGTATCCAAAAATGGTGATTTTTGGATGTATAGATTAAGACTTATGAATTTTACGGGGAAAGACTATTTTAAAAGTAACCGCTTATAACTCCTTGTGGTTAACTCCAACATTTATAAAAATTTTATTGGAAGTATATCTATATAATATCAGTGTACTTTGTGAATTTCGGAGTTTTTGGATAAAGGTACAATTTATGATAAATGTCTAAATATTCGGCTGTTTTGGCCATATGAAAAATAGTAAATGAGTTTTAAAAATTCTGAAAAAAATATATGTTCAATATGGGACTATATTCTGCTAAATTTCAGAAAAAAAATATTTTTGGAACAGATTTGGTATTTTTCATAATAATAGACTAATTATGAGTAAATGAATTAAATATGTTATGTGAAGTAAGAAAATTGGAAAATAAGATTTTATGGCTTGAGAATCCTATATGAGGTATATGTAGATTTTTGATGAGAGTTTTGGTTATTTGTAATGAAATCTTATGAGATTGACATTTTAGGATGATTAAAATGCATTATTTAGTAAAGTGTAAACAATTAAAATAAATTGTTTATAAATTTAAGAAATGTTATTCTTTTAATATCATTATACCAAAATATTGGTATGAATTTTATTGTGAAATTTTTACCTTTTTGTGTCGAAGTTACTATTCATGAGTTACTATTCACGAGTTACTATTCACGAGTTACTATTCACGAGTACTATTCATGACAAAAATTGGTTTCTTTTTCTGACCAAATTATCGTTGATTTATGATTGTTGCTCTTGAAAATAAATACAGTTGTTGATCATATTATTTTTATTATCCTATATAACATTTTTATAACTCTGATGTTGAATTTCTCTTTTACTTGAGTGTAAAGATGGGTAAATTATTGGTATGATCGTGACTGAGGAATATCTTTGGCCTGTAGTGCAAAGATGAATTGTTAACTGGTATGATCATGACCATTGAATTTATAATTGAATATATATTTAACTTAAGTGTAAAGATGAATTGATTAACATGGTTATAATTATTGTTTATATAAATTCTGAAATGATTATATATTTCTTTGAGATATGAATATATTTGGCCTGTAGTGCAAATATGAACTGTTGAGAAATATCTTTGGCCTGTAGTGCAAAGATGAATTGTTGATGAATATCTTTGGCCCGTAGTGCAAAGATGTCCTGTTGTTGAATATCTTTGGCCTATAGTGCAAAGATGGTCTGTTGATGAATATCTTTGGCCGTAGTGCAATGATGAAATTATTAGTATGATTATAAACAGGAACTGTGATTTGGTATAACCATGATCTTTGATGTTTCAGGTAAAGACATGTGATGAAAATTATCTTCGTCCTGGGTGCGAAGAAAAATTTAGAATCACAATTATGATTATGAGTTATTCATATGATTGTGGAAAGGAACTGTTGAGTGATGTTACAGGGATAAAACATTATTGGTGGATTTTTAACATGGAGAAGATAATAGACTTTATAGTCTATTTGACTCTTCTAATGGATTGCTCGTTCCGTTGCAACTATGGTTGAAATTTTTATCATCTACCATATGTTCTAAATCTCTGATTTATTACTGATGAAGATTATTTATATTTTATTTATCTTTAGTCATGATATTCTTTACTGGGCTAGTTGTGCTCACCCTTTTGTTTCATAATTTCTTTTACGTAATAAGAGTGTAGCTGGGTCGAGCGGGGGTAACAAGGGAATAGAACGGTGGTCATCATTTAGTAGTTATATTTGGTGAAGAAAATAGGGTGAGGCGAACCCAACGTTGGAAGGGTGTTTTGTCACTATCATACAAGATGTCTAATGACATACAATCTCGTGTCATTATAAGACAGGGTTGTGCTCATCCACTTGCTGAGTATATCTATGAGCACTACCTATATAATCTTGGTGTTTGTTTGAAGTATAATTCACGATTAAAGACAGTGGAGATAATGATAAGTCAAGAGAAGACTCACCATTTGGAAGAATATGATAGTAATCTTCTCGTTTTTCTTTGGGGTCTATTGGGTCAACCAAGGATAATTCTGTGGCCATATGATATCTATCATAACCTAGACGCATGACCTCCTATGCACGAAGGTTTCCTTGAGCACTTTCCAAAGATTCTAATTTCTAAAATAGTTTTTGACTATACCTTTATGTAAAGTGTCATTGTGAGGTGCTGTCCACGGTTGGAACATGAGTCATATTTGGTATATATTTGTATCAAAACTCACATCATATATGTTGTTGTATTTTGCACGACAATTGTTGTAATAAAGTTATAGTTATTTTCTGTACCATGTATTTGGCGACTCAGAATAGGTTGAATGGAGTGGACCTATTTTGGGGTCGTTACATTTTGGTATCAGAGCTTAGGGATATGGTCTCTGGCGGAGATCGGGGAATATAACTAGGAGGGGAGAGATGAGTAAATCATTCGCTAGTGTGTCCTACCTAAGCTTATTTGTTGGTCAATCATAATATCGGGATATTATGTGATATGTTAATTTGTTAAATTAACCCTTGTTTTGAAGCTGTATTCTATATTTAAAATACTGGAGATGAGCAATGGAGAAATTATGATGACAGGAAAGATAGAATTTGAAATGAAAGCAAGGTATTCTCAACTCTTTGAAATATCAGGTATGTAAATTTCGGGGAAGAAATTTCATAAGGAGGGGAGATTGTAAGACACCGAATTTTATCAAATAAAAGTATTCAATTTTTCTTATAATTACTATTCAGTAAATGGTTAAGTTGATAAATGTTAAAGTTAAGGGTGATATATAAATTTTTTTTTCAAAATACACAAGTGGTTATAAAATATTCATTGTTGTCGGGAAATATTCGTTTGGTCGTGGGATATTCTTTCTGTCGGGGAATATTCGTATGATGGCGCAGACATTTGTGGGTCACATAACAGAATAACTGTCGGATGAAGATAACGACAAAAAATTGAGTTTATATAATTAACGGCGTAGTTGTTACCGTTAACACTGTTGGAATACCCGGTGGTTAAAATATAGTAATACGCGTTATTGTACAGTAGCACACGGTATTACACAGTATTTTTGAAATTATTGATTCTTACGTAAGAAGGCACAACTGAATAATTGTCACAGTAATTACTGTTCAATATTTTATTTTATTGATTCAATAATTGCTGCGTTGATATTTTATATTATTGTTATTTCAATAATTATTACTGCACAGTATTTCCCATTATCATATCAATAATTCATATTATTTGAATAATATTATTAGATAGCATTATTGGCAATGTCTAGAAAGTTCTGTCTAAGGAGAGGTTTGGTCATCTAATTGCGCGCCAATAATGATAAATCCTTATTGGAAAGCCCCCTCTTTCCTGGGAACGGCCTGGTTGTCATTAATGTGATTCTGTAATATTATTTATGAATAATTAATTATTGATTCATATGATAAGGAAATATTTATTTTATGTGGATATAAATAAGGGATATATTTTTGTGGTTAAAAATGAAGGAGTTAATGTTGAGGTGTTTTATCTGTATTTTTGTCAGAACGGAGGTATTGAAAATCAAATTAGGGTTTTTGAGATATTTTACGGGGGTTATAATTTTTAATCCGACCGTTGGATCGTGGTAATATTTGGATATGTTATACATATATAAGTTGAGTATATGTCCACAAATTTTGAACCGTTAAAAATGAACGTATGATTTATTATAAATTTTACGAGATGAGTGGTTCAGAAATTGTTAAATTTTCGGAGTTAATCATTTTGGTGAAAAATTCTAGAATTGGTGAGCGCCACTCTTGGTTGGTGAAGATGTGCTGAGATTTTTATTCAAATGTGGTGGGTGGAAATAGTAGCAGGTAAAGCCATCAGGTTGCAGGTTAAGTCTGCTTCGGCGTGCTAACATTTTCCTATAAATAGAGGGCTAAGTTAGAATTAAAAAACACACCAAAAACATAAGCTCTCTCTCTTTCTCTCTCTATATTATGAAGAATATTTTGTAAGTATTTAGATACTTTGAGAGTTGCTATTCAGTGCAAGTTTCCTTCGACTTTGCATTCCAGTCAGAAATACTGCACTTTTGAGGTAAGTGATAGTAAGGGATTTTAAGGGTTGTTATGTTTTTCAGTTTCGTAATTTTTTTGACCTTCAAATAATTCTGAAAAAATTTGAAATAATATTTTGATGAGTTTTATTGATTGTGTCCAAAAATGGTGATTTTTGGATGTATAGATTAAGAGTTAAGAGTTATGAATTTTACGGGGAAAGACTATTTTAAAAGTAACCGCTTATAACTCCATGTGGTTAACTCCAAAATTGATGAAATTTTTATTAAAAGTATATCTATATAATATCAGTGTACTTTGTGAATTTTAGAATTTTTGGATAAAGATACAATTTATGATAAATGTCCAAATATTCGGCTGTTTTGGCCATATGAAAAATAGTAAATGAGTTTTAAAAATTCTGAGAAAAATATATGTTCAATATGGGACTATATTCTGCTAAATCCCAAAAAAGAAATATTTTTGGAACTGATTTAGTATTTTTCATAAAAATAGACTAGTTATAGGTAAATAAATTAAATATGTTATGTGAAGAAAGAAAATTGGAAAATAGAATTTTATGGCTTGAGAATCCTATATGAGGTATATGCAGATTTTTGATGAGAGTTTTGGTTATTGGTAATGAAATCTTATGAGATTAGCATTTTAGGATGATTAAAATGCATTATTTAGTAAAGTGTAAACAATTAAAATAAATTATTTATAAATTTAAGAAATGTTATTCTTTTAATATCATTATACCAAAATATTGGTATGAATTTTATTGTGAAATTTTTACCTTTTTGTGTCGGGGTTACTATTCATGAGTTACTATTTACGAGTTACTATTCACGGGTTACTATTCACGGGTACTATTAATGACAAAAATTGATTTCTTTTTCTGACCAAATTATCGTTGATTTATGATTGTTGCTCTTGAAAATAAATGCAGTTGTTGATCATATTATTTTTATTATCATATATAACATTTTTATAACCCTGATGTTGAATTTCTCTTTTACTTGAGTGTAAAGATGAGTAAATTATTGGTATGATCGTGACTGAGGAATATCTTTGGCCTGTAGTGCAAAATGACTTGTTAACTGGTATGATCATGACCATTGAATTTACAATTGAATATCTTTAGCTTAAGTGTAAAGATGAATTGATTAACATGGTTATAATTATTGTTTATATAAATTCTGAAATGATTATATATTTCTTTGAGATATGAATATATTTGGCCTGTAGTGCAAATATGAACCGTTGAGAAATATCTTTGGCATGTAGTGCAAAGATGAATTGTTGATGAATATCTTTGGCCCGTAGTGCAAAGATGACCTGTTGTTGAATATCTTTGGCCTGTAGTGCAAAGATGGTCTGTTGATGAATATCTTTGGCCGTAGTGCAAAGATGAAATATTTAGTATGATTATAAACAGGAACTGTGATTTGGTATAACCATGATCTTTGATGTTTCAGGTAAAGACATGTAATGAAAATTATCTTCGTCCTGGGTGCGAAGAAAAATTTAGAATCACAATTATGATTATGAGTTATTCATATGATTGTGGAAAGGAACTGTTGAGCGATGTTACAGGGATAAAACATTATTGGTGGATTTTTAACATGGAGAAGATAATAGACTTTATAGTCTATTTGACTCTTCTAATGGAGTGCTCGTTCCGCTGTAACTATAGTTGAAATTTTTATCATCTACCAAGTGTTCTAAATCTCTGATTTATTACTGATGAAGATTATTTATATTTTATTTATCTTTAGTCATGATATTCTACGAGCACTACCTATATAATCTTGGTGTTTGTTTGATGTATAATTCACGATTAAAGACAGTGGAGATAATGATAAATCAAGAGAAGACTCACCATTGGGAAGAATATGATAGTAATCTTCTCGTTTTTCTTTAGGGTCTATTGGGTCAACCAAGGATAATTCTGTGGCCATATGATATCTATCATAACCTAGACGCATGGCCTCCCATGTACGAAGGTTTCCTTGAGCACTTTCCAAAGATTCTAATTTCTAAAACAGTTTTTGACTATACCTTTATGTAAGGTGTCATTGTGAGGTGATGTCCACGGTTGGGACATGAGTCACATTTGGTATATATTTGTATCCAAACTCACAGCATATATGTTGTTGTATTTTGCACGACAATTGTTGTAATAAAGTTGTAGTTATTTACTGTACCATGTATTTGGCGACTCAGAATAGGTTGGATGGAATGGACCTATTTTGGAGTCGTTACATAAATAGATTTTAATTATTAAAAATATTTAGAAAATTTCAAAATTTTATTTTAAATTCTGAAAATTAGTTTTTAATTATTTTAAATATATTTCATAAATATTTAATATTTTTGGAATATTAAAAGTTTTTAATTTATTTAATTATAATATTAAATAAATTATTTAAAAATGATTTTAATACATGAAAAATCATTTAAAATTATATTATGGTATAAGAAAATAATTTAAGTTATTTATGATAACTTTTAATATTTTGTGATGAAATTTCATTAATTAATTAATATTAATGGTAATTAAGTTATTTAATAAATGTGTTAAATAAATTATGAAAAATAGAATTAATAATTTATAAATCATACAAAAATGATTTAAAAGTTATAAAAGTATTTTTAAGTTATAAATATATAACTTTTGATATTTTGTCATAAAAAATATTAATATTTTAATATTAATGATATTAGATTTATTTAATAATTATATTAAATAAATTAGTTTAAAAATGAATTTTATATTAGAAAAATCATTTTAAATAAAAATAAATAGTTTAAAAATATTTTAAGCTATAAAATATAACTTTCAATATTTAACGGTAAATTTCGTTAATTATTATTTATTAATGATATTAAGGTTATTTAATAATTATATTAAACAAATTAGTTTAAAAATAATTTTAATATTATAAAAATCATTTAAAATGAAAATAAAGTGTTTAAAGATATTTTAAGTTATAAAATGTGACGCCCCCAAAAAAGGTATACAACACTCATTCTGAGTCGCCAAAATACATGGTACAGAAATAACTACATCTTTATTATTACAACACAAGAACTGTGAGTTTAAATACAAATATTGTCATTTAGACAATATCCACACTCAAATAAGTCCTCATTATAATTATTGATACATTATTTCACAAAAATGGTGAGGACTACTAAAGTAACTTCTAGAACCATCATTCCATACCCCGACTAGTACTCGCTACATTCTCGCCTCCTGAGAAAAATGGAACAAAAAGGAAAAGGGTGAGCTCAACTAGCCCAGTAAAGAATATTATGACTAAGATAATACAGAACAAATTATCGTTAGTCTTCAACAGGGAAAAATCTAATAGAATATAAATAGACAACAAGTTTTAAATCAATAACTGCAGCGGAAACAGCAAACCATTAGAAGAGTCAAGTAGAGAATGAGTTCTACTATCTTCTAAGATTTAAAAGTCCATCATCAATATTTTATCCCTGTAACAACAATCAATAACCATCTTTAATCAAATATTCATCTTTGCACTACAGGCCAAAGATATTCATTTGTATCACCAGTCGGTCATGTTCATCTCAACACATGTTCATCTTTGCACTACGGGCCAAAGATATTCATCAGTTAATCATTCATCTTTGCACTACGGGCCAAAGATATTCAGTAATATCATCATTTAGGACTGAGGATGATGAAAAATATCTTAAAGAAAACGAATCCAGTGAAATAAAATAACAAATATTAAGGATTCGTATTTCGATTTATCCATGTCCAAAAATACCTTATAATTATTCATAGTGAAGTAGAATTCAAGAATGATCAAAACATGGATACAATCAAAGCTAGTACCCAGAATAGATATTTTGGACGAAAAGAAGAAAATTTTATTTTTCGGTGAATAGTAACTCGTGAATAGTAACTCATGAATAGTAACCCCGACGTGAAAAGTTCCAAATTTGATAAAAATTTCTAACCAATATTTCGGCATAATGATATTGAAGAAATAATATCATTTTTGAATAAAATAACATCCCTTACCTCGTAAAGACAGTACTTCTGGTCGGAATACCGGTATAAGGCTGAAAGACACTTGCTCTGATGAATAGAAACTCTCAAAGTATCTAAATACTCACAAAATACACTCAATAATCTAGAGAGAGAAAGAGAGAAAACTTGTTTCTGGTGTGATTTTCAATTCTAACTTAGCCCTCTATTTATAGGAAAATGCTAGCACGCCGAAGCAGACTTAACCTGCAACCTGATGGCTTTACCTGCTACTATTCCCACCCACCACATTTGAATAAAAATCTCAGCACATTTCTTCACCAACCAAGAGTGGGGCCCACCAATTCTAGAATTTTCTACCAAAATGATTAACTTCGAAAATTCAACAATTTTAAACCAGTCATCTCGTAAAATTCATAATAAATCATACGTTCATTTTTAACGGTTCAAAATTTGTGGACATATACTCAACTTATATATGTATAACATATCCAAAAATTACCACGATCCAACGGACGGATTAAAAATTATAACCCCCGCAAAATATCTCAAAAACCCTGATTTTTAATACCTCCATTCTGACAAAAATACTGATAAAAACCTCAACATTAACTCCTTCATTTTTAACCACAAAAATATATCCCTCATTTATATCCACAAAAATAAATATTTCCTTATCATTTGAATCAATAATTAATTATTCACAAATAATATTACAGAATCACATTTATGACAACCAGGCCGTTCCCAGGAAAGAGGGGGCTTTCCAATAAGGATTTCTCCTTACTGGCGCGCAATTAGATGACCAAACCTCTCCTTAGATAGAACTTTCTAGACATTGCCAATAATGTTATCTAATAATATTATTCAAATAATATGAATTATTGATCTGATAATGGGAAATACTGTGTAGTGACAATTATTGAAACAACAGTAATATAAAATATCAACGCAGCAATTATTGAATCAATAAAATAAAATACTGAACAGTAATTACTGTAACCATTATTGAGTAGTGCCTTCTTACGTAAGAATCAATAATTGGTGCAATACCGTGTGCTACTGTGTAACAACGCGTATTACTGTGTTTTAACCACCGGGTATTCTAACAGTATTAACGGTAACAACTACGCCGTTATTAATAAACAACATATACTTGTCGTTTTCTTCATCCAATCGCTTTCCGTTATGGGGCCCACAAAAGACTGCGCCGTCGTACGAATATTCCCCGACAGGAAGAATATTCCACGACCAAACGAATATTCTCCGACAACAATGAATATTTTATAACCACCTGCTTATTTGAAATATTTGCGCATTTTACCCATAACTAACCTCATTAATCAATTTAACACTTACTATTTCAAAATAATAAATAGAGGGAATTTAAATTTCATTTATTAATAATTTGGGGTCTTACAACCTCCCCTCCTTATGAAATTTCGTCCTCGAAATTGACGTACGTACCTGGTGTTTCGAAAAGATGAGGATACCTCGCTTTCATTTCCGTTTCCAACTCCCAGGTCATTTCCTCAATAGCATGGTTTCTCCACAAAACTTTAACTTGTGGTATGACCTTCGTGCGTAGGACATGGTCCTTTCTATCCAAGATCTTGACAGGTACCTCTTCGTACGTTAAGTCTTCAGCTATCTCGTCCGGTTCTAACTCAATAACGTGGTCTGGGTCTTTCACATATTTACGTAACACAGATATATAAAAAACATTATGAACACGAGACATACTTGGAGGTAACGCGAGTCTATAGGCCACATTTCCTACTCGGTCAAGAATTTGAAATGGACCAATAAATCGTGGATTGAGCTTTCCTCTCTTCCCAAATCTTGTAACTCCTTTCCATGGAGCCACACGCAATAATACATGATCCCCAATGTCAAATTCCATGTCCTTTCGATGAAGATCCGCATAACTCTTTTGTCGATCCTGTGCCGTTTGTATACGTTGTCGAATCGTTTGGATATTCTCTGTAGTCATGCGTACCAACTCTGGTCCCAACAATGTTGCTTCACCCACCTCGTCCCAGCATACTGGAGAGCGACACTTTCGTCCATATAATGCTTCAAATGGGGCCACACCTATACTTGCCTGATAACTGTTATTGTAAGAGAATTCCACCAATGGTAGGTACTTATCCCAACTCCCTTTGAAATCTAGGACACAAAGTCTTAATAGATCTTCAAGAGTTTGAATAGTCCTCTCTGATTGTCCGTCCGTTTGAGGATGGTATGCCGAACTAAATCGTAAATCTGTGCCCATAGCTTTTTGCAAGCTAACCCAAAATCTTGAAGTGAATCTTGGGTCACGATCCGAAACTATGGATACTGGCATGCCATGCAGTCTCACAATCTCATCTACGTATATACGAGCAAGACGTTCAAGGGAATAAGTCTCCCGTATCGGCAAGAAATGAGCAGACTTGGTTAATCTATCAACAATAACCCAAATAGCATTTATGCCTTGAGAAACCGTGGGAAGACCCGTAACGAAATCCATGGTAATGTGTTCCCACTTCCATTTCGGAATCTCAAGTGGTTGCAATGGACCCTTTGGCACTTGATGTTCCGCCTTTACACGTTGACAAGCTAAACACCTCGAGATAAACTTTGCAATCTCTCTCTTCATATTATTCCACCAAAATGTATGTCGAAGATCACGATACATTTTGGTACTTCCAGGATGGATTGTAAATGGTGTATTGTGTGCTTCCATCATGATCTTGTACTTTAAATCAGAATCGTTAGGAACACAAAGTCTGGAGTGGACTCGAAGTATTCCTTCTTCATCGATTCTTGCTTCTGGAATAGAACCTTCTTGCACTTTCTTCTTCATATGCATCAGCTCTATGTCCGTAGCTTGAGCAGCTTTAACTTTATCGATTAAAGTCGGTTCTACTCGTATATTTGATATCATCATGTGGGTACTTGGAGCCTTCATCTCTATCTCCATCCTTTGCAAGTCATACAAAATGGGCCTTTGTGTTAACAACATTGCACTCGTACTCGCATATGATCTTCTACTCAATGCGTCAGCTACTACGTTTGCTTTTCCAGGATGATATTGGATGGTATGATCGTAATCTTTCAACAGCTCGAGCCAACGTCGCTGCCGCATGTTGAGTTCCTTTTGGGTGAAGAAATATTTGAGGCTTTTATGATCTGTATAGATCTCCACTTTCTCCCCATACAGGTAGTGTCTCCAGATCTTCAACGCGAAAACTACTGCTGCCAACTCCAAATCATGAGTAGGATAATTCCTCTCATATTCTTTGAGTTGTCGCGAGACATAGGCTATGACTTTCCCATGTTGCATGAGAACACATCCTAACCCTTTGCCTGAAGCATCACTGTAGATAACAAATCCATCCGAACCAGATGGTATTGTCAGAACAAGTGCCGAAATGAGTCTCCTCTTAAGCTCTTGAAAACTCTTCTCGCATTCCTCGCTCCATACGAATTTGATATCTTTCCGAGTCAGCTGAGTTAACGGGATAGCGATTCGAGAAAACCCTTCCACGAATCTCTGATAATAAACAGCTAAGCCTAGAAAGCTACGTACTTCGGTCACCGTCTTTGGTTGCTCCCAACTTTGTATTGCTTCAATCTTCACCGGGTCAACAGATACTCCATGTTTTGACACCACGTGCCCTAGAAAAGCTACTTCCTCAAGCCAGAACTCGCATTTCTTCAACTTAGCATATAACTTATTTTCACGCAGCCTTTGGAGTACCAGCTTCAAATGATGCTCATGATCTTCACGGCTTTTGGAATATATGAGGATGTCATCAATAAAGACAACAACGAACTGATCCAAATAATCCTTGAATACTCGGTTCATCATATCCATGAAAGCCGCAGGAGCATTAGTCAATCCAAAAGACATGACTAGGAATTCATAATGCCCGTACCGAGTTCTGAAGGCAGTCTTTGGAATATCCTCAGTTTTAACCTTCAGCTGATGATATCCAAAACGAAGATCGATCTTTGAAAAGAATTGTGCCCCTTGTAACTGGTCAAACAGGTCATCAATACGAGGTAGCGGATACCTATTCTTAATAGTGACATGGTTTAATTCCCGGTAATCAATATAAAGTCGCATACTCCCGTCTTTCTTCTTTACAAATAAAACAGGAGCACCCCAAGGAGATGTACTAGGACGAATGACCCCGATGTCCAACAACTCTTGTAGTTGGACTTTTAACTCCTGAAGTTCAATAGGAGCCATTCGATATGGGGTTTTAGAAATGGGCTTTGTACCAGGTTCAAGATCAATAAAGAATTCAATTTCTCGTTCCGAGGGTAGACCGGGAAGTTCTTCAGGAAATACGTCAGGAAAGTCAATAACAACAGGAATATTATTCAAATTTGACGTGTCTTTATTCAAATCCATAACATGGGCTAAGAAAGCTTGACATCCGTTTTTTAATAAACGAATGGCTTTATGGCTTGATATAACAGTGATTGATTTTAATGGCTTAGTTGTTTGAATTCGTACAACATGTTGGTTAGGAATATGAAAACTAACAACCTTACGAAAACAATCAATTTTGGCATGATGAGTAGTTAGCCAATCAATCCCTAAAATCACATCAAAAGCAAGTATCTTTAAAGAGATAAGGTCAACAGGTAAGGTGATGGTGCCAGCTTGGATCACATAAGATTTATAAACAGTGGATGTGATGAAAGTTTCTCCTAACGGAGTCTCCACAGATAAATCAAAGTCTAACTTCTCCGGAGTCAAGTTTAAACGTTGAGCACAAGCAGGAGAGATAAAAGAATGGGTAGAACCGGTATCTAATAAGGTATAAACTTCGCATGAATTTATGATTAGCTTACCCGTGATCACCTCGTTTGGGTTCCTCGCATGTTGACCAGTCACGACAAACGCTCTTCCAGGAACCGTTGACTTTATCTTTTCTGGGACAGCTTTTTGAGTCACCATCCCCGCTGGACTTGGTTTTGCTACAGTACAATCTCGAGCGATATGTCCTTCCTTTCCACAATTATAACATACCTTAAACTGTTGTGGGCAGTTTGGGCTGATATGTCCTTCTTTTCCGCACTTATAGCATATAATCGGTGGTCGTTCTCCTCCCTTGGAACCAGTTGCTGCTGGTGCTGACGTCTTCGTATTGTCATTGTTGAATCTCCTCTTTTTAAAATCTCCTCCCGACTCGCTTCTTCTATTTTCATAGCCACGATTACCACCAGAGTGGTTGCCGTTCTTGTCTGTATTTTTCTTTCTCTGCTGGTTATCATTGTTCTGATGACTGTTGTCACCGATATGATCCTGGTTGTGGTCCCTCAGTTGACCGTACTCATTATCTCGCTCTAATAATTGAGCCCTGTTGACAACATCTGAATGGAGAGAAAATTTATGAGAAATGAGATATTGACGTATGCCAGGTTTCAAACCTCTCAAAAACATCCTCGTCATACGTTCCTCATTCTCCACCAAATGAGGTGCAAACCTGGACAACTCTGCAAACCTCGCCTCATACTGAGACACCGTCATGTTATTCTGCTCCAGTCTAATAAACTCTACCTCCTTCATATGACGAATACTTTCAGGAAAGTACTTGTCATTGAACAGTTTCTGAAATGTCTCCCAAGACATGCTGAGTGCGGTTGGATGGGTACGCTTCACAGACTCCCACCAGTAATCTGCCTCGCCACGGAACATAAAGGTGGCGAATGGAACCTTCTGTTCCTCCGTGCATCCCAAGACATCGAATATCTTGGTAATTTGCTTGACCCACGTTTCCGCCATGATCAGATCCGGCTTTCCCTTAAATTCTGGTGGTCCCAATTCTTTGAACTGTTTGGCTGTGACAAACCGTGAATTGCTATCATTTCCTCCTGTATTTTGAACACGAGTCTCCCTCGTCTGGTTTTGCATGAATTGCAAAAAACTTCTAAACATTCCATCATTCATCATCTGCTCATTGGTGTTGTTCACAGGAGGAACATTGTCAGTCTGTTGCACGTTCTCCTCGTTGGTAAGCACCGGTATCTCCACGGTCTCATTTACTCGACTGTTAATATTCTCAGTCGACATTCTCAAATACCCATAAAACAAGGGTTAATTAAATAAATTAACAAATCACATAATACCCCTATATTATGACTGACCAATAAATAAGCTTAGGTAGGACACACTAGCGAATGATTTATTCGTCTCTCCCCTCCTAGTTCTATTCTCCGATCTCCGCCAGAGATCATATCCCTAAGCTCTGATACCAACTGTGACGCCCCCAAAATAGGTATACAACACCCATTCTGAGTCGCCAAAATACATGGTACAGAAATAACTACATCTTTATTATTACAACACAAGAACTGTGAGTTTAAATACAAATATTGTCATTTAGACAATATCCACACTCAAATAAGTCCTCATTACAATTATTAATACATTATTTCAAAAATGGTGAGGACTACTAAAGTAACTTCTAGAACCATCATTCCATACCCCGACTAGTACTCGCTACATTCTCGCCTCCTGAGAAAAATGGAACAAAAAGGAAAAGGGTGAGCTCAATTAGCCCAGTAAAGAATATTATGACTAAGATAATACAGAACAAATTATCGTTAGTTTTCAACAGGGAAAAATCTAATAGAATACAATAGACAACAAGTTTTAAATCAATAACTGCAGCGGAAACAGCAAACCATTAGAAGAGTCAAGTAGAGAATGAGTTCTACTATCTTCTAAGATTTAAAAGTCCATCATCAATATTTTATCCCTGTAACAATAATCAATAACCATCTTTAATCAAATATTCATCTTTGCACTACAGGCCAAAGATATTCATTTGTATCACCAGTCGGTCATGTTCATCTCAACACCTGTTCATCTTTGCACTACGGGCCAAAGATATTCATCAGTTAATCATTCATCTTTGCACTACGGGCCAAAGATATTCAGTAATATCATCATTTAGGACTGAGGATGATGAAAAATATCTTAAAGAAAACGAATCCAGTGAAACAAAATAACAAATATTAAGGATTCGTATTTCGATTTATCCATGTCCAAAAATACCTTATAATTATTCATAGTGAAGTAGAATTCAAGAATGATCAAAACATGGATACAATCAAAGCTAGTACCCAGAATAGATATTTTGGACGAAAAGAAGAAAATTTTATTTTTCGGTGAATAGTAACTTGTGAATAGTAACTCATGAATAGTAACCCCGACGTGAAAAGTTCCAAATTTGATAAAAATTTCCAACCAATATTTCGGCATAATGATATTGAAGAAATAATATCATTTTTGAATAAAATAACATCCCTTACCTCGTAAAGACAGTACTTCTAGTCGGAATACCGGTATAAGGCTGAAAGACACTTGCTCTGATGAATAGAAACTCTCAAAGTATCTAAATACTCACAAAATACACTCAATAATCTAGAGAGAGAAAGAGAGAAAACTTGTTTCTGGTGTGATTTTCAATTCTAACTTAGCCCTCTATTTATAGGAAAATGCTAGCACGCCGAAGCAGACTTAACCTGCAACCTGATGGCTTTACCTGCTACTATTCCCACCCACCACATTTGAATAAAAATCTCAGCACATTTCTTCACCAACCAAGAGTGGGGCCCACCAATTCTAGAATTTTCTACCAAAATGATTAACTCCGAAAATTCAACAATTTCTGAACCAGTCATCTCGTAAAATTCATAATAAATCATACGTTCATTTTTAACGGTTCAAAATTTGTGGACATATACTCAACTTATATATGTATAACATATCCAAAAATTACCACGATCCAGCGGTCGGATTAAAAATTATAACCCCCGCAAAATATCTCAAAAACCCTGATTTTTAATACCTCCATTCCGATAAAAACCTCAACATTAACTCCTTCATTTTTAACCACAAAAATATATCCCTCATTTATATCCACAAAAATAAATATTTCCTTATCATATGAATCAATAATTAATTATTCACAAATAATATTACAGAATCACATTTATGACAACCAGGCCGTTCCCAGGAAAGAGGGGCTTTCCAATAAGGATTTCTCCTTACTGGCGCGCAATTAGATGACCAAACCTCTCCTTAGACAGAACTTTCTAGACATTGCCAATAATGTTATCTAATAATATTATTCAAATAATATGAATTATTGATCTGATAATGGGAAATACTGTGTAGTGACAATTATTGAAACAACAGTAATATAAAATATCAACGCAGCAATTATTGAATCAATAAAATAAAATACTGAACAGTAATTACTGTAACCATTATTGAGTAGTGCCTTCTTACGTAAGAATCAATAATTGGTGCAATACCGTGTGCTACTGTGTAACAACGCGTATTACTGTGTTTTAACCACCGGGTATTCTAACAGTATTAACGGTAACAACTACGCCGTTATTAATAAACAACATATACTTGTCGTTTTCTTCATCCAATCGCTTTCCGTTATGGGGCCCACAAAAGACTGCGCCGTCGTACGAATATTCCCCGACAGGAAAAATATTCCACGACCAAACGAATATTTCCCGACAACAATGAATATTTTATAACAACCTGCTTATTTGTAATATTTGCGCATTTTACCCATAACTAACCTCATTAATCAATTTAACACTTACTATTTCAAAATAATAAATAGAGGGAATTTAAATTTCATTTATTAATAATTTGGAGTCTTACATAAAATATAACTTTTAATATTTAAAGGATAATTTTATTAATAATTTAATATTAATGATATTAAGTTTATTTAATAATTATATTAAATAAATAGTTTTAAAATGGTTTTATTTATTTAAAAATTATTTAAAAGGGATAGAAATGAATTAAAAATATTTTAAGTTATGAATAATGACTTTTAATATTTTGATAAATAGAACATTAATACTTTGATAATAATGGTAATTATTTAGAAATGATTTTAAATGTTTTAAAAATTATTTAAGGGTAATTTTAATACTTTAAAAGTATTTCAAGTTATTATAAATAACTTTAATATTTTAGAAATGATTTCATTAATAGTTTAATACTAATTAAATATTAATGATAATGGAATTGATTAGTATTTAGATCATTTTAAGGTGATTCCGATGTTTGAAATTTCGTGATAAATTATAATAAATGTTTTAAAATTATATTAAGTCATTTAAAAATAATATGACTGATATTAAGTTACAGAATAGAGTCTTAGACTCGATAATTACCCGATAAAGTTGTGGTACACCGACATGTTTTAGAAATTGATCTGGACTTAGATAATGTGATTAGATAAGTGATTATTTGTGATTCAATGGTTGTTAAATTTATGTGCCAATGTGATTAAGGTATGTGCTGACTGCAATAAGCAGTGTTATGTGTTATAGTATGTTGTTCTAATCGAACGAACGATCTTATTAATGATAGGTCGTCAGATAAGCGATAAGTCTAAATTGCAAACTGTAAGCAGCGCTTCAGGCAAGTATCTAACCTTTGCATTTTCTTTATGCAATGGACATTAGTAAGAATGTTTCTAAACTATATTATTATTGTACAGATTATTAACCTTATATTATATACGCTCATTGCTTATCAATATGTTAGTATATGGTAATTTAGATATATATATTCTGTTCGTTAATTTCTGTAAATGGTTAAACAAGTGTCCCCACTTGGATAATCGTTGTATTTAATCACATGTTGATATACCTTTGTCAATTACCCGTATATATATATATGTTGAATTATAGATTATTATTGAAACAAGATAAAACCTTTGATTTGGAACCCAGACAAGTATGAACATCCCTACACGGGAAAACTTTTATGTGCCCAAGGCGGAATAGAGTGAACGATCCTATCGTTCTTGTAATGTAGTATTGTTCAATGCAGGGCATAACGGGTTGATCACCCGTGCCCGTAAGTTATGTCGGTTTACAGATGAATTTCTGTTTAACCTTTTCGAAAATGAAAACAATGTTCATGGCATGTCACCATAACCCCAGTTATAGTCATTATGTAGTTTCAAAAATTTGAAAGAGAGTTGTTATGTTATTATTATCGATTCAGAATACTTCACAACTATTGACTTGTTGTAGAAGAATAGTACAAAGAAAACATTTAAATCCTTTCAGCTTATATATATATATATATATATATATATATATATATATATATATATATTATTGCTATTACTTGCTGGGCACTCAAATGCTCATCCTTGCTTAAATTTAAATGTTTTCAGCTAAGTGCGAACGACTAGAGAGCTCTGCTAAGAACAAAGAAAAAGGGAAGGTTGCTGAATGAACGAATTACTATGTTATGTAATAGTTTGATATTATTAAGACAATTATGATATATATTATCTATCATGGGTTGTAATTAATGTTTAAAGGTTACGTACTTGGGGGATTAGACTCTGATGATATGTAAATTAAGTTGATCTTTATATTATTGTTATTATTATTAGTATTATTCCGCTCATAGAAATGGTATCGTGAAGAACCGAGTTTGGGTTTCAAGTACCCGAGTTTGGGGTCTTCACATCATCCCTAAGGATGTTATTTCAAGTTAAGTAAAGTTATAATTTCTCTTTAATCAACTTCCATTTCCTTTACATGCTTTACTATTCTTCTCTGCCTCTTCTCTAGTACTGGTGCTGCGGCGCCAACTTTCTATATAGAGCTCGCGCTGCGGCGCGACTCTTCAGTAGGTGATGCCCAGTCTCGGCGCTGCCGCGCCAATCCCCTTGCTATGTGCCGCGCTGCGGCCCCACTCTTCTGTGGCTGAAGGTCAAGTCTGGCGCTGCGGCGTCAAGGACAGTGCTTTGGGCGGCGCAGCGGCGCCGACCTTGAGCCTTAGAAAATTTTGACTGTTGATTTCTTATATGAATTTTTCTGAATCATAACTCATTCGTTATAAGTCCGAATTGGCTCATTTAAAATCCATTAGCTAACAAATCATATGCTCTATGATTTCAATAGAAAATATTTCCTTTTTGAATCTTTTAACTCGGAATTCATCGATTAGTTTGTTATTACGCGTTTGTTAAACATTCGAAGACATTCAAAGCTTGTTTCTCCGTTATAAGTTAGAATTTGGTCATTTTCGAGTCTGCAACTCTCAAATGCAAATTTAGACTATTCTCCATTGAAAACCAACATTTTCGAGCTAAATTGTAACTTTTAACTTTCATTCCGAGAATTTAACGATTTCGACGATTATCATCTAATCTCGCAAATTTCGCCATGACTTCGTTACTTGAGATTTTTACAACGATCAAAATGGATTCATTCCATTATTCTAACATCCGAACCAAACATATTTCATTAAATCATTTACGTGACAAGCTCTTACAAGTTCTTCACTAGTTCATCACTTAAATAAGCATGAATTACTTGAACATGTCTTATTAAGGTTTAAGTCCATTTATTAGCCATCTTTATCATTTCTTATCATACATGCTCCACTAATCAACACTTATCTATCAAACTACAATTGAAGAGATGGAAGATTAATAATTTAGAGGTTCTTAACCTTGTTAATCAAGCTTGGTTCCTCTTCTTTCTTCTTGATATGACAAGTTTAGCTCTTACTTTTCTCTCTCAAATATAATCTAAGTTGTTGGTGTATTTAAACAAGCAACAAATGAAAATCCAAAGCTTCTATTTATAAGAATTGTAAAGTGAGGGCATTTTAGTCAAAAGGCCATCCCACCTCCTTAAATCACCTCCTTACTATTCCTTCCTTGGTCATTGCACAACTTATCCTTTGCTTGCTCACCACACATGGTCAACCATAACTCACCTATGGGGCCCGCATGGGTTTCCCCATGGGTTATCTTACCCGTTTACCCATTGGTTCGATCCACAGATCCGGTTCTTAGTTTGGGCTTTAGCTTTAATTACCTTGGGCCTAAAGTTGGACTTGCATTTCATAATCTTTGGGCTTTAACATAATACCAATTGGGCTTGCAAAATTCTTACACAAATCCTACATGTTCAATGCAATAGGATTAAAGTGTTTAACGTAAAATCCTCATATCCCCTACGTATACTAGTTCGTATAATCTTTCATCATACACGTTATACTAACTTTCATATATACTCATATAATGCATCGTATCATACTCGTATTCACTGCCTCGTATAATACTCGCTATTATACGATCATCATTTATTCCAATCCTTATGTTCCTTAACATTCTCAAATTTAGTACGCAGGCAAAAAACTGCGTTAGCCATACTTGAATTACTATTATATTATCCATCCTCCCTTATTATTCTATCATTACGTATTTCTCGGAAGTTCAAAAATAATTCGCGAGTAGAAATTGGTGAATAGTATTTTTTTGAAAATTTCTCGGAAAGCTTTTATTTTCTTCTTGAAAATTCAAACACTTTAATTCCTTCACATAGCCAGGATACTATGACATTCTGACACATTTAGGTTGTAGAACAACCTTCATCTTACTAACACATAATAATAACATATAAGATAATTTTATTCATTATTTAATCAAATAAAATTATTTTACAAATAATTCAAATTTCTCGGTCGTTACATCCTTCACCTCTTATAAGGACTCTGTCCCCAGAATCTCATATTATATTAAATAAATAGCTAAGGGTAATTCTTCTTTATCTTTTCTTCAAGTTCGCACGTTGCTTCTTCGGCATCGTGGTTCTTCCATAACACCTTTACCGAAGGTATAACTTTGTTCCTCAGAACTTGCTCTTTTGTATCAATGATTTAAATAGGCATTTCTTCATATGTCAAGTCCTTCTTGATATGAATAGGTTCATATTCTATCACGTGCTTATAATCTGGCTTATAAGGACGTAACACAGAGACATGAAATACATTATGTTTTCGTTCTAGGTCCAGAGGTAACGCTACCATGTAAGTTACCTCTCCTACCCTTTTTAATATTTCGAAAGGTCCTTTAAACCTTGGACTTCACTTTCCCTTCTTTCCAAAGCGTATCTTTCCTTTCCAGGGAGATACCTTTAGAAATACATACGAGCCTATTTCAAACATTTTGTTCACTCGACGTGAATCTATATATTTTGTCTGTCTGTCTTGCGCTGCTACTAGATGTATTCATATCAGCTTTACTATTTTCACAGTCTACTGCACCAATTCTGGTCCTAGCATTCGACTTTCTCCCACTTCATCCCAATATAATGGTGTTCTGCACTTCCTTCCATATAAAGCTTCATAAGGCGGCATGCCTATGCTCGCATAATAACTATTGTTATATGCAAACTCTACTAGCGGTAGATGATCATCCCAACTACCCTTGAAATCCATAACGTAAGATCTCAACATATCTTCTAGCGTCTGAATTATTCTCTCGCTCTGCCCATCAGTTTGTGGATGATAAGCCGTACTCAACTTCAGCTGCGTTCCCATTTATTCTTGCAGACTCCTCCAAAAGTTTGATGTGAATCATGGATCACGATCTGACACTATCGAAACTAGTACTCCATGTCTGAAAATAACTTCCTTAACATAAAGTTTGGCTAACTAAGTTATACTTAACCCTTATTTGTAAAAAGTGAGCTGACTTTGTCAACCGGTCCACTATTACCCAAATCGCATCATACCCCTTCTGAGTAATTGGAAGTCCCACCACAAAGTCCATCGTGATATGCTCCCATTTCCATTATGAAATCTCTAATGACTGTAACAAGCCACTTGGTCGTTGATGTTCGGCCTTAACTTTTTGACAAGTCAACCTACTCACGTATTCTGCTATCTCTGTTTTCATGTTCGGCCACCAAAAACTCTGTCGAAGGTCTTGATACATCTTAGTACTATTAGGATGAATCGAGTACGTCGAACTATGAGCCTCTTGTAACACTTGCTCCTTTAATTCCGTCTCATTCGGAACCCAAATTCTTCCTTCAAATCTTAATAATCCCTCATTATCAAAATTGTACTTTAATTCTTTTTCATCGGTTAGCCGCTTCTTCATTTGGTCACACTCCTCATTTCTGAGTTGTACCTCCTTAACTCTCTCTACAATAGTAGATCGAATCTCAATTGTAAACAATCTCGGACCCGACTCACTCGGTAACTTCCCCTTCAACTCCATCCTAGCCATCTCTGTTATTAACTCAGTTTGAGCCGTTAACATAGACAACTTTTCCCGACCCTTCCTACTTAAGGCGTCGACTACTACATTGGCTTTTCCCAGGTGATATAGGATTTCAAAGTCTTCCTTTATCAACTCCAGCCATCTCCTTTGTCTCATATTCAACTCCTTTTGTGTGAAGATATATTTTAAACTCTTATGGTCCGTGTATATCTCATATTTCTCCCCATATAAGTAATGCCTCCATATCTTCAAGGCAAACACTACTGTAGCCAGTTCCAGATCATGAGTAGGATAAACTTTCTCATAATACTTCAACTGCCGTGATGCATACGCAATGACATTTCCATCCTGCATGACCAAGCAACCAAGTCCCCTATGCGAAGCATCGCTATTAACTACAAAATTCCATGTATCGTTGGGTAAAGACAATATTGTTCTTGGAAACTATCTTCACACTTTTTCATCCACACATACTTCACTATCTTCCTTGTCAGGTTAGCAAACGGAGTAGCTATCCTAGAAAAATCTTGGATAAATCTTCGATAGTATCCCGCTAACCCTAGGAAACTCTGTACCTTAGTCGGCATTTTCGGCTGTTCCCAACTCATCACTGCTTCCACCTTCGCTGGGTCCACAAAAATTCAGTCTCGGTCGATAACATGACATAAAAACTGTACCTTTTCTAGCCAAAATTCACATTTAGTGAATTTTGTATATAACTTCTCCTTCCTTAGTGTCTCCAATACTAACCTTAAGTGTTCAACATGATCTTCTGGCATCTTAGAATAGGCTAGAATATCATCGATAAACAGTACGACGAACTTGCCCAAATACTGTTTGAACACTCTGTTCATCGTATCCATAAATGCAGCTGGTGCTTTAGTCAACCCAAATGACATCACCAGAAACTCGTAATGGTCGTATCGAGTCCTGAATGTCGTCTTAGGTACATCCTCCTTCCTAACCTTCAACTGACGATACCCCGTTCGTAAATATATCTTAGAAAAATAATGTGACCCTTTCAACTGATCAAAGAGATCATCGATCCTGGGCAATGGGTATTTATTCTTTATCGTTACTTGTTCAACTCTCGGTAGTCAATACAAATTCGTAACGATTCGTCCTTCTTTTTCACAAATAGTACTGGTGCTCCCCACGGCGAAACACTCGGTTGAATGTACTTTCTATCCAACAGTTCTTGTAACTGAACCATTAACTCCTTCATCTCCACTGGCACCATACGATACGGTACCCTTGAAACTGGTGCCGCTCTTGGCACGATATCTATCACGAATTTGGTCTCCCTATCTGGTGGAAGACCCGACAATTCACTTGAAAATACATCCATGAATTCTTTCACTATCGGTATTTATTCCATCGTTGCTCCCACTCTCTGGGTATCAATAACATGACACAAATAACCTACACATCCCTTCCTCAACAATTTCTTAGTTTGTGTCATAGTAAGACAACACAAACATCCCGGCGATTTATTACCGTAAAACACGACATGAGGCTGTCTTAACGTTCTAATTTTTACACTTTTCTTTTGGCAATCTATTATTGACCCATGGTTAAACAACCAATCCATCCCAAAAATTACATCGAATTCTCCTAACTTTATCGGTATCAAATCTACCGATAATTTATAACCTCATATATCTACGCAACAACTCCTATGAATTTCTTCGACAGGAAGTATTTCTTCGTTTGGTACCTTGATATTCAAAGGTACATGCAATCTTTCAGGAAGTAATCTTAAGCGTTTAGCAAAATCACATGTTATGAAAGAACATGTAGCACCCAAATCAAACAACACGTAAACATTTATATCGTTAATCGACATAATACCTGCAACTACATCCCCGGATGCAACTACATCTTGGACCGTTATGTTAAAGGTATGGGCCATCGGCCTACCCGTCGGTGCTGGACCACCAATAGCTAACTTACCACTATTAGCGCCCTTATTCCCGTCCGTCCCCTTCTTTAAGCAGTTCTTCGCTATGTGATCAGTTGATCCACACATGAAGCATCCATGGTTTTTCTTCAGACTTGGACAGTTAGGCGAAATGTGCCCCTCCTGTCCACAATTGTAACACACCGCCTTTCCTTGGAGACAGACTCCTAAATGAGTCTTTCTACAGTTCTTGCATACCTCCATCCTTCTCTTAGGATCTCCTTGCTTCACTCTAGTATTTCCAAAGTTAAATCTCTTTCTTTTCTTCCCATCGCCACTAACACTGGCTCCTTCTGTCTTCACTCCCCTGTCTATCTTATTCTTGTTCTTCTTCTCCTTGTGGTATTGGCTTAGAGCCTCGTTACCACCCTCGACAATTATTACCTTCTCTAGTATGGTCCCAAAAGAGTTACTTTGGAACAAAGATATTCGGCTACAGAGCCAGGGTTTTAAGCCCTACTCAAACCTCCTAGCCTTCCTCACCTCAGTGTCCACTTGATGTGGAGCAAACCTCACCAGTTCATTGAACTTGGCAGCGTATTTGGGAACTGTCATCTCCCCTTGTTCCAACTCTAGAAACTGCATCTCCATCCTCCCCTGCATACTTGTGGGAAAGTAGTTCTTGAAGAAAATCTCCTTGAACTACGTCCATGTAAGGTTCTCTATTCTCGCCCTAGCCTGGTTTGCCTTCCACCAGAAAATGGCTTCTCCCTTCATCATATAGGTAGCAAAAGCAACCTTTTACCCCTCGTCGACATTTGCAATAACAAATGCCTTCTCTATTTCTTTTAACCAAGTCTGGGCTTCTATTGGGTCCGTAGTTCCTTTGAACTTCGGCGGACCGACACTCTTAAAATCCTTAAAAGTAGTAGCCCGTACTACTGCAGGATTTACGGGAATATTCGCCCCATTCCTATTAAACGCAGCCGTTAATAAATTAACGAACTCTTGCATCGGTTTAACCGGACCTCCTTCCAGTTGATTGACATTAGCTTCTTGATTTTGTTGTCTTCTTCTTGGCGGCTTTTTGCTATTAAGATAATCAACACATCATTATTACTTCCTTCTTGTTAGTTAGTTATTATATATTATTATAAAATAACTTTAACTCATTGCACAATATGTTCCATAAAAAGGCTTATATTGATTTACTTCTTGTAGTATAATACTACATCAATCGTCATTACACAGCCTTAGCTAATTACATTACTATCCCGCAATTGCTTTCCAAAAATTGGGATTTACAAAAGATTACCCTTTGATATACAAAAGAGGGTTTTACGTCAATACTAGATACATCATATTTACATATGTAACTATACTCTAGCTACTACTAGTTTATATCTGCCTTATTGCATTCTCAAAATTCGCGTTGGCAAGACCGATAATAATATCTCGACTGATAGTATGCCGAGTCTGCCTTGCCTCTATCGGATACCCAGCTACTTGCTGCTAAAAATCCGCATGAGAACTCCTATGTATATAGGACATTCTACCAATCTTTTTCTTCTTGACCTTTAGCTCATGCCTGAGCTCAAAGGTTTCCTGTTTCAGCTCATGGACCTCGTCCTTCGCCAAAACACGCTCATCAGGCTCCTCCTCCCACATCGATTCCATACGCTTCTTATCCTCCAGGATTTCCTAGATCTCCTCCTTCAGCTCCCTTACTTCCCTCACAACTGGATATTTCTATCCAATAATTCTATGAACAGTGCCTTCATCGACTCCCTCGGAGTCGTATCTTCCTCAGGTGTCACAGTGTTAAATGACACCTCCTCCATCTTCTCCTCCGACATGCCATCAAACAAAGGCATGAGGTCTAAGTTTTTTGAGTCTCCAGACTCGACTATAACCACTTCAGGCTCTTCTGCTATAGAGGTCGGTAAGATCTTTACTTGATTTACGGACTCCTCGCTAACAACATGTATATCCCTATACATCTCATTATTTCCTGACATCTACAACAAAATAATTTAGTTTGATTAGTACATGTCAGTAGAATAATAAAAACACATATCACATTTAATGCATTTTTAGGGTTAACTTCGTCTTTTACTTCTTTAACTTTTCTTAAGGTTATGACTTAAGGTTCTTTTCTCCCCCTTAAGTTTTATAACCTACTGCTTTGATACCAACCTATGACGCCCCCAAAGCTGAGTATCTTCTAACTCGACATATGGTGCTACATGGTGCTATAGTTCACACATTCATTCAATTGAAATACCTCAAAAGAGTGAAAATGTCTTCTATATATTCCAAAACAATATTACCTTACCCAGGTTCTTTATAACCATTACATTTATTCTTTGTTATAATATCAAATAATAACAACATTCATTCTATACTATTACAAAGGCAATCTATTGGTTCGCCTTAGCCATTCCTTTATCTTTACCAGATCCTTCAGTCCGTTCGGTCTTAGCTGAATTCATATGGTTCAAGCAAGAGTGAGCATAACTAGCTCAGCAATTATGACAATTTCATTTAAACAACAGGCTTGAATCATATAAATTGTATATCTTCAATATCTTAATTAATAGTTATGAAGTACTATTGATAATTAAAAATAGCACTTCTCTTTTCTTTAAAATGTTTCACAATGAACAACATTCGTTAAACATAAATTTCGGTCCAAGACCTTGAGCATTTCATTCTTTCTTTGAAAAGGACAACCCGGCACCAAGTCCGTAAGTTCGGCATATCTTACGAGCACGTCTAGGTGAACAACCTATAGTACTCTATATTGTAGAACACTACTTTCTTTAAACGTATTTATGTTTAAGTTTTGGCAACCTCACGTGCCTGTCGTTTGACGACAGAACATTTGTTTATGTATACTCAGTCTTTCTTTGAAACCATACCAAAATAGTTTTGCAAAACGTTGACAACATTGACAATAATTCGATAGATTATAGGAAATCCATTAAACATCTTAAGTTTAGCCAAAGGAATTGTCTTTGACTTCATCATACATCAACTCATGCGTAAAATACATGAATTTACAAAGCTTGTCCAGCATGAACATAGACAAGGGTCAGAATACTTGCCTTTAGCGTCTTCTATAGTAATTATACTTTTCCTTTGAGTCTTTAAGGTTTCTACAATATATAATCACATAACATACCACATTAGGTCATAAACAATCATGTAAGGTCACTACTAAATCTTATCCTTCTTCTCAATCTAATCATGCCTTAGATTGTTTAACATTCGCTACGGTTTATCGTATTACATTGTTCTTACGTTTACGTAATCTTTCATTAACCTTTAGTTATAATTCTTAAGGTTTTAATCATCCCTAAAGATGTTATTTCAAGTTAAGTAAAGTTATAATTTCTCTTTAATCAACTTCCATTTCCTTTACATGCTTTACTATTTTTCTCTGCCTCTTCTCTAGTACTGGCGCTGCGGCGCCAGCTTTCTATATAGAGCTCGCGCTGCGACGCAACTCTTTAGTAGGTGATGCCCGGTCTTGGCGCTGCGACGCCAATCCCCTTGCTATGTGCCGCGCTACGGTGCCACTCTTCAGTGGCTAAAGGTGAAGTCTGGTGTTGCGGTGCCAAGAACAGTGATTTGGACGGCGCTGCGGCACAGACCCTGAGCCTCAGAAAATTTTGACAGTTTATTTCTTATTTGAATTTTCTGGGCTCATAAATCATTCGTTATAAGCCCGAATTGGCTCATTCAAAAGCCATTAGCTCACAAATCATATGCTCTATGATTTCATTAGAAAATATTTTATTTTTGAATCTTTTAACTCGAAATTCACCTATAAGTTCGTTATTGCGCGTTTGTTAAATGTTCAAAGATGTTCAAAGCTCGTTTCTCCGTTCTAAGTCATAATTTGGTCATTTTCGAGTCCGCAACTCTCAAATGCAAATTTAGACTATTCTGCATCGAAAGCTAACGTTTCTGAGCTAAATTATAACTTTTAACTTTCATTCTGAGAATTTAACGATTTCGACGGTTTTCGTCTAATCTCGCAAATTTTGCCATGACTTCGTTACTTGAGATTTTTACAATGATCAAAATGGATTCATTCCATCATTCTAACATCCTATCCAAACATATTTCATTAAATCATTTATATGACAAACTCTTACAAGTTCTTCATTAGTTCATCACTTAAATAAGTATGAATTACTTGAACATGGCTTATTAAGGTTTAAGTCCATTTAGTAGCCATCTTTATCATTTCTTATCATATATGCTCCACTAATCAACACTTCTCTATCAAACTACAATTGAAGATATTGAAGATTAATAATCTAGAGGTTCTTACCCTTGATAATTAAGCTTGGTTCCTCTTCTTTCTTCTTGATATGACAAGTTTAGCTCTTACTTTTCTCTCTCAAATATAATCTAAGATGTTGGTGTATTTGAACAAGCAACAAATGAAAATCCAAAGCTTCTATTTATAGGAATTGCAAAGTGAGGGAATTTTAGTCAAAAGGCCATCCCACCTCCTTAAACCATCTCCTTACTATTCCTTCCTTGGTCATCACACAACTTATCCTTTGCTTGCTCACCACACATGGTCAACTATAACTCACCTATGGGGCCCACATTGGTGTCCCCATGGGTTATCTTACCTGTTTACCCATTGGTTCGATCCACGGATCCGGTTCTTAGTTTGGGCTTTAACTTTAATTATCTTGGGCCTAAAGTTGGACTTGCATTTCATAATCTTTGGGCTGTAACATAATACCAATTGGGCTTGCAAAATTCTTACACAAATCCTACAAGTCCAATGCAATAGGATTAAAGCGTTTAACGTAAAATCCTCATATCCCTTACGTATAATAGTTCGTATAATCTTTCGTCATACACGTTATACTAACTTTCATATATAGTCGTATAATACATCGTATCATACTCGTATTCATTACCTCATATAATACTTGCTATTATACGATCATCATTTATTCCAATCCTTACGTTCCTTAACATTCTCAAATTTAGTACGCAGGCAAAAAACTGCATTAGCCATACTTGAATTATTATTACATTATCCATCCTCCCTTATTATTTTATCATTACGTATTTCTCGAAAGTTCAAAAATAATTCCCGAGCAGAAATCAGTGAATAGTGTTTTTTGAAAAATTTCTCGGAAAGCTTTTATTTTCGTCTTAGAAATTCAAACACTTTAATTCCTTCACGTAGCTAGAATACTACTGTGAGGACCATGAACTCAGGTACTTGAAACCCGAACTCGGTTCATTACGATACCATTTCTATGAGCGGAATAATACTAATAATAATAACAATAATATAAATAACAAACTTAACTTACATTTATCAGAGTCTAATCCCAAGTACGTAACCTTTAAACATTCATTACAAATCATGATAGATAATATATATCATACTTGTCTTAATAGTATTAAACTATTACATAAGATAACGTTCATTCATTCATTCAGCGACCTTTCCCTTTTTCTTGTTCTTAGTAGAGCTCTCTGATCGTTCACACTTAGCTGAAAATATTTAAATTAAGTAAGGATGAGCATTTGAGTGCCCAGCAAGTAATAGCAATTATATATATATAATTTGAAAGAATTTAAATATTTTTTTTGTACTATTCTTCTACAACAAGTTAATAGTTGTGAAGTATTCTGAACAGATAATAATAACATAACAACTCTCTTTCAAAATTTTAAAACTATATATTGACTATAACTGGGTTTATGATGACATGCCATGAACATTGTTTTCATTTTCGAAAAGGTTAAACAGAAATTCATCTATAAACCGTCATAACTTACAGGCATTAGGTTGTACTTCCCATGGGCCCTGTATTGATCAATACTACATTACACGAACGATAGGATCGTGCACTCTGTTTCGCCTTGGGCGCATAAAAGTTTTCCCGTCTAGGGATGTTCATACTTGTCTGGGTTCTAAATCAAAGGTTTTATCTTGTTCAACAATAATCTATAATTCAACATATATGTATACGGGTAATTGACAAAGGTATATCAACATGTGATGAAATACAATGATTATCCAAGTGGGGACACTTGTTTAACCATTTCTAGAAATTAACGAACAGAATATATATATCTGAATTATCATATACTAACATGTTGATAATCAATGAGCTTATATAATATAAGGTTCATAATTTGTACAGTAATAATATAATTTAGAAACATTCTTACTCATGTCCATTGCATAAAGAAAATGCAAAGGTAAGATACTTGTCTGAAGCGCTGCTTACAGTTTGTAATTTAGATTTATCGCTTATCTCACGACCTATCATTAATAAGATCGTTCGTTCGATTAGAATAACATACTATAACACATAACACTGCTTATTGCAGTCAGCATATACCCTAATCACATTGGCACATATGTTTAATAATCATTGAATCACAAATAACCACATATCTCAATAAATTATCTAAGTCCAGATCAATTTCTGAAACATGTCGGTGTACCGACGGCTTTATCGAGTAATTATCTAGTCTAAGACTCTATCCTGTAATTCCACATCTGTAAGAATCGGTCATATTATTTTTAAATGACCTAATAATAATTTTAAAACATTTATTATGATTTATCATAAATTTCAAACCTCGGAATCATATTTAAATGATTTAAATACTAATCAATTCTATTATCATTAATATTTAATTAGTATTAAACTATTAATGAAATTATTTTCAAAATGTTAAAGTTATGTCTTAGATGCATGCATTGGCTGAGATTATGTGTCTTGTTGCTGAGATTTGTCAATATATAGCACATGGGGTTGTTGGATTTGGTCACCAACTTCCCCTATTGTCAAAACCTACAAATATAGCTTTAATAATACAAAAGGGGCATTTTTGTCATTTGGTAAATCATTTAAATGGAAAAATTGTAATCTTGGCAAACTCTTAGGGTTTAGGGTTTGGGTTAGGGTTTGGACCATTTTAGGGTTTAAAATAATTTCCTAGAATTTCTAATTTAAGGTTTGTAAAAATAAAATAAAATAATAAATTTTAGTTTCAAAATACAAAATTAAGGTTTCTTAATTAATTAGGTTTTTAATTACTTAACACCTTACTAATTAGGTTTAAGATACACTAATTAGCATTAAGCTTTCCAAATCAACAATTATGGTTTACAATTTAAATAAATTAAGGTTTATAAAATAAATATTAGGGTTTCTAGAAATTAATATTTCTAAATTAGGGTTATATAACAGTGTCAAACTCAACATGAGTTTTAAATTAGGGTTTTAATTTACAATTAGGGTTTTCTAATGATTATTAATAATTATAATTATCATGAATCACATAACATATTGCCTTAACAGATTTTAAAGTCTCATGTGACTTCAAAATTAGGGGTTGTCAGTAAAAATTAGGGTTTTATCATAATACCCTGTTGGGGTTTCGATACAGAAACGCACAACGAAAATTAAAATTTAAAGCAATTTCGAAACCCTAAAACAGGATCCATGCGAAAAATAATTAATTCAGTGGTAAGAAATTATATCGATTGTAAAAGCTAGAATCGATGAGGTCGAATCTCCAACGCAATTCAAACGGACTGCGTCTCTACGGTATCCACACGAACGCTCCACACGAATCGTCCTACGATCTGCAGAAGAAGGAAACGTGGTACTAGCCACCAAGGATGAGGATTTTTGAACTGTTTTCTCTAGTCTCTCTCTAAGAGCGGCTAGGGTTTTTGTTTTGACGTAAAACCTAAAGTGACTGATATATATCATATATATAGCAGTTAGGAGGAATTAATCAAAACTTAATGTTATTAAAATCCGAATTTATATATATATATATCTTAATTAAGTCTTACTTAATTAATATACCTATATATAAATTATCCTATTAATTTAAATTCGTAATTTAAAATTATATCAATCATATTGACATATTTAAATCTTTACAATTTAAATTAATTTTCTTTTAATTACGTTCTTTGTGTGTGACCCTATAGGTTATTATTACGTTGGAAATAACTTTAAAATCATATTATAAAGTTATAAACGGTGAGCGGCATCTAGTAATGCATCACTGCTACCCAAGTAATAATAAGATCGATGATTCGATGCAACCTTTTCGTGACCAATGTTTCAATGTAATTTAATCCTTTTAACCTTAATATCCTAGATTAAACTCGAGTCATGGAATGTGTCATACTCTTCATAATTTAATATGAGTTTTCTTGATCAATGAGTAGACTATATGAAACAAATCACTATTTGAGCATGGCCATGCATTTCATAGTCCTACTCAATCAAGAGGCCTATGGATATCACCTATAAAATATAGGATGGTTAAATTCCATCTAGATCACTCATATTTCTCACACGATTCACAATGAACCCAATAATCACCTTTATAGTCCACCCTATTAAAGGTGACATTTGATGATATCAAAGTACATAAATTCTCGTGTAGTAATATAGCGATTTCAGGTCGGAGGACCATTACATCATTGTCACTATGAGAATTGCTAATGACACTTCGCATAATGCTCCATATAGAATTCTCATGGTGGGTCTGTCCAGTACATCGTTCTCTAACATGTACCTATGCATTGACTTAATATCTCATATATTTATGACCAATGAGATTTGGTCATCAGTCAATCCACATACTAGTCTCAATGCATCATTGTTGTCCCATCAACAATGATACTCAACTAGGGACATTTAAGAACAATGATACTAATTGTAATTATATAATCTCATGTTCAAGTCACGTACTTGAAACTATATAATTTATATCACTATTCTAAGGAATTTTATTATGTTAATAATTATATTAAGCAGTAAATAAAATCATAATAAAATTATTTATTTATTCAATCAAATATAATATCAAAATGTTAAGCAATTATATCAAATAATTGGCCTCTAGGGCATAAACTCTAACATACCCCATAATTGACCAACCATTGTCAGTCCACAAAAATATGGTACATAATTACAGCACTGAAAAATCAAAATATAATATTATTATATTATTATTCTTATCCATTGATAAAAATCTAAAAGTAGGGTTTGGATTCCATATCTGATTTATTCTTCATATATAACATTATTAATTAAGTTAAAATAATTAACTTAATTAATCTTGCATAAATTCATATAATAAAATAAATAATTATTATAATAATTCTAAAAATCATTTCATATATTATTTAAATAATATATAATTATATTTTCATGGAAAATAATTAATAAAAATATTTCCACTATAAAATTAATTATTATAAGAATATAATTTATAATAATCAATAATTCTAAATAAAATAATTTGTAAACATTCATGTAATAAATATATTTTTATTTATTACATATACACATTATCTTGTACAAATCCTCATCCTTGAAAAAAAAAATTATATGCAAAATTTATGATTTAATTTTTATAAAAAATACTGGGTTGTTACATTCACCCTCCCTTATAAAGATTCCGTCCTCGGAATCACCGTTTTAAAAACCTATACATACACGGTTACATAGTATACAAAATCTTTGCAAGTAGATCTTGATCATCGTTTGATCGAACTGATCTTTAAATATACACATAAAGCTTATCTTTCTGATTAAACGGAAATTTGATTTCTAAAAGAACTCAAATTTCTCCCTCAAAATTTCTTTATAAACTAATTTACTATATATAAGAAAATAATATAATAAAAAAAATAAAATTGGTTCGAGTAATACCTGGAGTTGCATCCCCGGCTGTTACAGTTTCTTGAACGATCATGTTGAAGACGTTTGCGGTTGATTTCGTTGGTTTATTTGTTGATGTTGGTCCCGTTCTCGCCAATGTCCTGCTGCCTTTTCCCGTATTCACATTCCTTGCCTCCGGCCTTCTCCTTCTTGAACGGTCTTCCACCTTATACTCCATTGATCCACACTTAAATCACGCAGACTTGCCCTTTATCTCCTTTCCTTTTATCGTTTAGGTGACAAAACTATCTTTTGCCCCTTCTGTTACAACCCGAGAATTTAGATAATTATTAAAATCCTAAAATGATGGATTAAAGGTTATAAGATTAACCTAGACAGAAAATAAGTGTATGGAATTGACGTTTCTGTGAAGGAATTTTAAGGATTTCAAAATTTTTAAGAAGAACCTATTTGGTTTCTTAATTGAATGAGAACAAAGAAATATGGGTTACAAAATTTCAAAACCCTAGAAATGAATTAATATGTACTTGAAGGAATATCGAGAATAAGGTATTACGATACCTGTAAATTCAATGTGAACGAAATAGTCTAAGAAATGTTATATAAGTACATATAGAAATTTTATTAAGGAGATAAGATTTCATATGAAGAGATGTTGTAAGGTTAAACGAAGATGAGTATATGTATAGAAATATATATACTTAGTAAGGTGCTATAAATATTTTAGCAAGAGGAATGTTGAATTAAGTTAATGATATAAGGATCAAGATAAAACTATGTTAGTAATTAACATAGCTTGAACGTTGACCTTGACTGGCAAATAAGAATTTAAATAAATATAAAGTCGTTAATTTATACGATTAGCAATATGAAAGGAGTAATTTAAAACTCAAAATTTGAGTTAGAGATAGAATTTTGAAGCATGGACTGCTCGGTTGCGTCCGGAACGTCAAGATTAGTCAAAATGGGCAGTAAACACAAAGTGTGTAAAGGTTGACTTTTGTTCAAAGTCAACAGTTGACTTTTTATGGAGAAAAGTCAAAATCAGTGTGAGAAGTGAAAGATGTTATATGAATAATGATATAATATTTAATATTATACCAATGATGTAAAACTAAAATATGAGATGAGATCCAATATGTAGATATGAATATTGGTATCAAAGTAGTTAGTAAATTAAATTCATATTTGAATAAATGATTGAATATATTAAATTATATATTTAGTATATAAATAAATTGTTTGAAAATAATTTATGGAGAGGAGGAGGAAATTAAATTAAGTATACAATATGAATTGTATAACTTGAATAAGTTATTAAGTATGAGAATTAAATAACCAAAATGGTTATTGTTATTTAGTGGTCCTAGTATTTATATATATACTAGTGTCCTAATCTAAGAGAATTGTGGAGCATGTCAATTTATTTTATGATTATGTGAGTAAGTGAATACGAATATTATGTGATGGCAAATAAAAGAAACTAGTGTAATCCTAATTATATATTAGGAATGAAGGGTGGAATAACTTAAGGGTTATGAGATGAGAGAATTATGGTATATAAAATATATACTAATTTTAAGAGATTTATTTTATACATCTCAGTTAATTAATTTTATAACCTAATTAATGTAAGTCTAATTGGGTTAAGAAAATTAAGTGTACTTGGGTAAGAATTTATATTTAACTTGAGTACATAGAAACCCTAATGAAATGAGTAGGGTAAGATGAAATTAAATGTAATGGACCATATTAATTTTTATGGCCCAAACATTTTAGCTAGGAAGTCCAAATATTTTATTTGGAAAAGCCAAATGAATTAAGTGTTAAGTCCAAGTGAGCCCAATTGTTAAGGAACATGTGGGAGAATAACAATAAATAATATTAAGTTAAGAGATATATTTTTATTATCTCAAGTTATTAATTTTATAACTTAATTAAAACAAGTTTAGTTGGGTTATAGAATTTAATATACAAGAGTGGTGACTTAAATTCTAAATGTTTGGAATGGATACCCTAATTAAATAATTAGGGAATGAGAATATTAAAAGTAATGGATGATGCTATTTGTTATGGCCCAAAGAACTAAAGTTAGTAGCCAAAAGAATTAAAAGAATGGCCCAATCAATAATTTAAAGAGCCCAAAATTTGATCCAAGTAAAGGGGGGACATTTTGGACATTAAGTATGCTAGATAAAGCAATAAAAATCAAAGCAAGACTTGGGCAAGATAAGGCCATTTGGCCGGATTTTACAAGGAGAGGAAGGAAGAGATTTGTTGGAGATTGTAATTAAGCACATGGTTAATTCATTTGGCAATATTGGTTCCAACAACTCTAGCCATGTGTCACCCTTTTATTTTGCCAACATTCTTAACCCCATTTGTGCAAGTAAAGAGATAAGGATAAGGGAGATGAATGTGATGATGGGTTACTTTAGTTGGTAACCTACTCCTTACATGTGTCATTTCTTTATTTCACCAACACATTAATTAAACTTGCAAGCAAGCTCTTGGTAACTAAGAAAGAAAGAGAAAGAACTAGAGAGAGGAAGAGAGAAAGAGGAGGTTAGGCAGTCATGTGGGAGATGGAGAGGAGAGAGAAAGTCCATCCATGGAAGAAGAAGAAGAAGAAGAAGAAGAAGAAGAGCATGAAAATCAAAGGTATAAATACCTTTTGTTATGTAATTTTTGATTATTCCAAATCAAACTTTGAATCTATGTTTCTAAACTCAAAAACCTTAGATCTATGTGTTTATGAGTGTTTAATGTTTAGATCTACCCATATTGGGTGTTGATTTAGTTGGAAATCGAAAATAAAGAAAAGTGATTTTTCTAGTTTTATAAGCTCTAAAATTTCTATGTACTTTGGATTTCCACCGTTTTTGATCTACACCTTCTTTTTTCGATCCGTCGAAGGGATGTGCTAGATATGTAAGTTAAATACTAAACCCAAGTGGTAGCACTCAAAAATGTTGAGTACACAAGTTGTAGCGACTGTTTTACCAAAAATAGTTTCGTTGCTAAAAATGAAAAACAGACTATTTTGGACAGTCAAAAAGTAGGGGCAGTTTGGTCATTTTTAGGGCATGTAAAAATTCTGGAAAAATTTGGGAGTATACTATGATAAGTTATGTAACATCTCCAAGTGAAATCACTGAAAAAGGAGTTGTAGATTTCCGTATGGAAAATATTTAATAAAGCACGAAAAATTGCAAAAAAGCAATTTAGCTTCTGCCCAAAAGTTTAAAAGGGCTGTTTCGGCCACTTAGTTTGTGAGAAAAATTCTGGCCTTTTGGGACATGAAAATATATGATATCAAGTACCTTGTGTCCAAAAATGAGCTCATTCCGAGTTAAAATGAGCAAGTTATGACCATTTCAATTTCTGTGATTTTCCGACGAAAATGGCTATAACCGGAGTTCTATAACTCCGATGGCCACGAAATTTAAAGTGGAGTGTCACGTTAAGACGCATAAGATTGTTCCAAGAGATGGGAATTTCTGGAGTTAAGCACGAGGTAGCTAATTTCTTAAGGAATTAACTAAAAATGATTTTTAAAAAATACCAAAGGAAGTTGGAAAATTTTGGAAAAATACTTTTTGTGTATGAAATATGTGTATACATATTTGTACAAAGGATAGAAAAATAATAAGTTGATTTGGTATTTTCGTGTACGGATATGGAATCTAGCTTGCTGGATTAGAAAATCTGATGAATCCAGCTTGCTGGATTGAAAAGAAGTTTACTGAATTGAAAATATGTTGAATCCAACTTGCTGGATTGCAATCTAGTTGCTGGATTTGTAATCTAGTTTGCTGGATTGCAGTTTGACTTGCTGGATTAAAGGAATTATGTATCCAGTCTGCTGGATTGGTCATTAGGTTGAAGGATTATGAATCCAGCTAGCTGGATTGAAGTATTAGAGAAAACAGCTTACTGAATTAGAGAAAACAGTTTGCTGAATTATAAACATTTTGCTGGATTATAGAAAAGAGTTTATAATATGAAAGATTAAGTGTTTAATCATAATGAATATGATACAGTGATTGAATAATTATCCAAGAATGATAATAATACCGATGTGTTACGATGTTATCTAATATTTGATTAAGTGTTAGATAATCTATTGACAAAGTAATTGTATTATGATACAAAGTAGAATATGCTGATTGAAAGACCAATCTTATTATTAATGATAGGTCTTACCAAAAGAAGTTAACTTAAACTGCGTAGCAGTAGTCAACGAATCAGGCAAGTTTTTCCTTAACTCAAACTTGAGTTGTATGTTCAAAGCATGTTAATGAATAATTGTTGTTGATTATTCACGTCTATATTGGTTATTGATTCGCACGTTGTGCATATTGTAAATGTTCATCAGGTATGAAAGGCTGATCACCTTCATTACCATTTGGTTCAGTTAATCTGTTCATGTTTATGCTTGAACATTCATTTTTATTGACTTGGTCGTTCAGCTAAGAAAATTTGTTCATGCTCTTTCACAATGTTTATATTGTTGAAAGTTAGCTAGCTTATTGTTCAATTCTTTCAATCATGATATATCTTTATTGAATTTAAACTTGCTGGGCAAATTTGATGCTCACCCTTGCTATATCATGATAAAATTTTTAGATTAAGATGAAAGCTTGAGTAAAGGCAGAAGTGAAGACAAAGTGCAAGATTAAATTACATTGCAGTTAGATCTATTAAATTTTCTGACGAAAATAGTATTGTAAATCTTCTAAGATATTGAAGGTATGTATTAAGTTAAGGTTGTAGACCTTGGGAATGATGTGAAAAAGTTTAATGTATAAACAATTTATGTTTATATCTTCGGCAATAGTTATAGAAATAGTATACCAGATCCTTGGTGATTAGGACCAGGATCTGGGGATGCTAAAGTTGGTATCAGAGCTGTAGGTTATAAACCTTAGGTAGGTGTACCATAGGAGATACCCGCGGAGAGATGATAAGTAATAAACTCGAATAGAGTTTGAGTGATAAGAGATGAATTTTTGGAAATTCATTATTAAGTAAAGAGAAAGATAAATAGGATTCAAAGATGAATCTTGAAGAGCTATAAGGATAAGAATCTGGAGTTACCTGACTCCAGTAATAGAGATGAAAAGTGATAATAAATAGACTATGTCTATAAGATGAGAAGTGTTAATAAAATCATAATATACTATGATTAAAGAGAAGAATAAGAAGATCGTAAAATAAAACGATCGTAAGTATAAGGAGAAATGATTACCAAATAAGATCACGACGTGATCAGATTAAATCGTTGAATAACATAAGATATGTTAAGTGATTGGAATGATATAGCTTGACGCTATAAAGAGAATGTACTATGAAATGGTACGATGTAAACTCAGAAAAGAGTGGAAAAGATTAACATACGGATTAAAGAAAATTCGTATTAAGAAAAGAGAAATTAAGAATGATGAGGGATTTCAATTGAGGACTCAAGTCAGCAGCTGAGTTGTATGATTCCTTGTATGGGCGGGGAGTTTGTACTTGGTTTTAGAATCACTTAGCTTCCTGGTCGATATAGTGGTTAGGTTGACCAATTCTTTGTATGGGCGGGGAATTGTCTGCTTAGCTTCCTATATTGATTAGTGGCCAAGTTTGGTTTGACGACCACTTAGTTTCTGATGCTGATACTCATTGGAACCTGGTATCGCGCTATTTGTTATATGCACGTGGATAAGGTGATTCTTTTCTCATGTGTATAACGAATAGGTAGAGAATATAAGGTTAAGTACGAGTTCTTAAAACTCATACTTATGGTACGTTCGTGACTCATAATTATATGAAATATTTATGAACCCCTCAGCGAATGGACGCCAAAGGTCTGACTAGGACAAGTTCTTAAACTCATATGATTGTGGAAAGTTCCTGAACTCATAATGTGTGGTAAGTTTGACGAACTGGTATAGTTATGTTGAGATTGGAGAATTGAAGATGATAGAAATAGATAGACTTATTAAGAAATGGATCAGTAGAGAAATTGAAGTTGATGGTGGAATCATAGGTATTTCAAATCTTCTAGCTATACTAGACTTCAAAGTTTTTGACATCAAGCTAAATTCGCACTGATGTGCCTTTCGAAATAAAATGAATTGTGTAGAAGTGGGCTTCGTACTACTAACACATCGTTACCTGTTGTGGCGTGACGACACCAAAGATGATTTTCAAAGATTTTTGAACGGTTTAAAGAAGAGTCTATGCTAATTGATTCGGCTAGACAAAAATAATTTGAGATGTCAAAATGTATTTTTTTAATATCATCAATGTATCATGAAACCTGGTGCAAAGATGATAAAAATGATGGAGTTATCAATGCAGAATTACTTAGTGTCGGATGTGATCTAAAGATCGTCAGCCCACTATGGTATGATGTAGTATGACAAAGTCACACAATGACGGAATCCTCAAACGTACTATAAATACAGTGCGGTATCATGACGTCATAAAATGATTTTAAGAATTTTAAAGATAATTTATTGCCAACTGAATTTGGCTAGAAATGTTTCGATTGAAATTCGAATGATTGATATGCGTCTAAGCTATTTGATTCAGCTAGACAAATGTTTATGAAATTCAAAGTATTCTTTGAAAGCTTATGCCAAACCAAATTGTTTTGGTGCGGAATCTTATGATGAGTCTGAGGTGAATAACCCTAAAAATGGGGATATACTAATGGGATAAAATATTCCAATCTAAGAACGCATATAGTCGTTCCGATTACTAAGGTACAACAGACTGATCCTCTAAAGTACCCGCATCGGTAGTTTACCTTCTTTGTGATTGTAAACATACCAAATATAAAATATTTCAGAGGTAGAGTACCTTTCTTTCTTAATTGAAAGAGGTAGCAGGTAGAAATACCCTAAACCTCAAAGTTCATGATTTTATGATCCCTCAGACAGATATAAAAATATTTTAAACTCCTCAGAGTAATGTTGAGATAGTATGTGATTATTGATATGAATAGTGTGAACTCGTTGAGTACGAGTAGAATCTGAGATGATTGAATAAAGGTTATTATGACAACCTAGTTTTGCTGAATGTTTAGAAGATGTAAACTCCTAGTGAGTAGTTATGGTGAAATGTGATAATAGATGAGAAATCCTCAAAGGAGAAAATTGTAAAGGTTAAGTTAAAAACCAAGTTTTGATCAAGAGAATAAGCAGATATTAGTATGCTTTAATTTCGGGGACGAAATTCTTAGAAGAAGGGGTGAATGTGACAACCCGAGAATTTAGATAATTATTAAAATCCTAAAATGATGGATTAAAGGTTATAAGATTAACCTAGACAGAAAATAAGTGTATGAAATTGACGTTTCTGTGAAGGAATTTTAAGGATTTCAAAATTTTTAAGAAGAACCTATTTGGTTTCTTAATTGAATGAGAATAAAGAAATATGGGTTACAAAATTTCAAAACCCTAGAAATGAATTAATATGTACTTGAAGGAATATCGAGAATAAGGTATTACGATACCTGTAAATTCAATGTGAACGGAATAGTCTAAGAAATGTTATATAAGTACATATAGAAATTTTATTAAGGAGATAAGATTTCACATGAAGAGATGTTGTAAGGTTAAACGAAGATGAGTATATGTATAGAAATATATATACTTAGTAAGGTGCTATAAATATTTTAGCAAGAGGAATGTTGAATTAAGTTAATGATATAAGGATCAAGATAAAACTATGTTAGTAATTAACATAGCTTGAACGTTGGCCTTGACTGACAAATAAGAATTTGAATAAATATAAAGTCGTTAATTTATACGATTAGCAATATGAAAGGAGTAATTTAAAACTCAAAATTTGAGTTAGAGATAGAATTTTGAAGCATGGACTGCTCGGTTGCGTCCGGAACGTCAAGATTAGTCAAAATGGGCAGTAAACACAAAGTGTGTAAAGGTTGACTTTTGTTCAAAGTCAACAGTTGACTTTTTATGGAGAAAAGTCAAAATCAGTGTGAGAAGTGAAAGATGTTATATGAATAATGATATAATATTTAATATTATACCAATGATGTAAAACTAAAATATGAGATGAGATCCAATATGTAGATATGAATATTGGTATCAAAGTAGTTAGTAAATTAAATTCATATTTGAATAAATGATTGAATATATTAAATTATATATTTAGTATATAAATAAATTGTTTGAAAACAATTTATGGAGAGGAGGAGGAAATTAAATTAAGTATACAATATGAATTGTATAACTTGAATAAGTTATTAAGTATGAGAATTAAATAACCAAAATGGTTATTGTTATTTAGTGGTCCTAGTATTTATATATATACTAGTGTCTTAATCTAAGAGAATTGTGGAGCATGTCACAATTTATTTTATGATTATGTGAGTAAGTGAATACGAATATTATGTGATGGCAAATAAAAGAAACTAGTGTAATCCTAATTATATATTAGGAATGAAGGGTGGAATAACTTAAGGGTTATGGGATGAGAGAATTATGGTATATAAAATATATACTAATTTTAAGAGATTTATTTTATACATCTCGGTTAATTAATTTTATAACCTAATTAATGTAAGTCTAATTGGGTTAAGAAAATTAAGTGTACTTGGGTAAGAATTTATATTTAACTTGAGTACATAGAAACCCTAATGAAATGAGTAGGGTAAGATGAAATTAAATGTAATGGACCATATTAATTTTTATGGCCCAAACATTTTAGCTAGGAAGTCCAAATATTTTATTTGGAAAAGCCAAAGGAATTAAGTGTTAAGTCCAAGTGAGCCCAATTGTTAAGGAACATGTGGGAGAATAACAATAAATAATATTAAGTTAAGAGATATATTTTTATTATCTCAAGTTATTAATTTTATAACTTAATTAAAACAAGTTTAGTTGGATTATAGAATTTAATATACAAGAGTGGTGACTTAAATTCTAAATGTTTGGAATGGATACCCTAATTAAATAATTAGGGAATGAGAATATTAAAAGTAATGGATGATGCTATTTGTTATGGCCCAAAGAACTAAAGTTAGTAGCCAAAAGAATTAAAAGAATGGCCCAATCAATAATTTAAAGAGCCCAAAATTTGATCCAAGTAAAGGGGGGACATTTTGGACATTAAGTATGCTAGATAAAGCAATAAAAATCAAAGCAAGACTTGGGCAAGATAAGGCCATTTGGCCGGATTTTACAAGGAGAGGAAGGAAGAGATTTGTTGGAGATTGTAATTAAGCACATGGTTAATTCATTTGGCAATATTGGTTCCAACAACTCTAGCCATGTGTCACCCTTTTATTTTGCCAACATTCTTAACCCCATTTGTGCAAGTAAAGAGATAAGGATAAGGGAGATGAATGTGATGATGGGTTACTTTAGTTGGTAACCTACTCCTTACATGTGTCATTTCTTTATTTCACCAACACATTAATTAAACTTGCAAGCAAGCTCTTGGTAACTAAGAAAGAAAGAGAAAGAACTAGAGAGAGGAAGAGAGAAAGAGGAGGTTCGGTAGTCATGTGGGAGATGGAGAGGAGAGAGAAAGTCCATCCATGGAAGAAGAAGAAGAAGAAGAAGAGCATGAAAATCAAAGGTATAAATACCTTTTGTTATGTAATTTTTGATTATTCCAAATCAAACTTTGAATCTATGTTTCTAAACTCAAAAACCTTAGATCTATGTGTTTATGAGTGTTTAATGTTTAGATCTACCCATATTGGGTGTTGATTTAGTTGGAAATCGAAAATAAAGAAAGGTGATTTTTCTAGTTTTATAAGCTCTAAAATTTCTATGTACTTTAGATTTCCACCGTTTTTGATCTACACCTTCTTTTTGCGATCCGTCGAAGGGATGTGCTAGATATGTAAGTTAACTACTAAACCCAAGTGGTAGCACTCAAAAATGTTGAGTACACAAGTTGTAGCGACTGTTTTACCAAAAACAGTTTCGTTGCTAAAAATGAAAAACAGACTATTTTGGACAGTCAAAAAGTAGGGGCAGTTTGGTCATTTTTAGGGCATGTAAAAATTCTGGAAAAATTTGGGAGTATACTATGATAAGTTATGTAACATTTCCAAGTGGAATCACTGAAAAAGGAGTTGTAGATTTCCGTATGGAAAATATTTAATAAAGCACGAAAAATTACAAAAAAGCAATTTAGCTTCTGCCCAAAAGTTTAAAAGGGCTGTTTCGGCCACTTAGTTTGTGAGAAAAATTCTGGCCTTTTGGGACATGAAAATATATGATATCAAGTACCTTGTGTCCAAAAATGAGCTCATTCCGAGTTAAAATGAGCAAGTTATGACCATTTCAATTTCTGTGATTTCCGACGAAAATGGCTATAACCGGAGTTCTATAACTCCGATGGCCACGAAATTTAAACTGGAGTGTCACGTTAAGACGCATAAGATTGTGCCAAGAGATGGGAATTTCTGGAGTTAAGCACGAGGTAGCTAATTTCTTAAGGAATTAACTAAAAATGATTTTTAAAAAATACCAAAGGAAGTTGGAAAATTTTGGAAAAATACTTTTTGTGTATGAAATATGTGTATACATATTTGTACAAAGGATAGAAAAATAATAAGTTGATTTGCTATTTTCGTGTACGGATATGGAATCCAGCTTGCTGGATTGAAAAGAAGTTTACTGAATTGAAAATATGTTGAATCCAACTTGCTGGATTGCAATCTAGTTGCTGGATTTGTAATCTAGTTTGCTGGATTGCAGTTTGACTTGCTGGATTAAAGGAATTATGTATCCAGTCTGCTGGATTGGTCATTAGGTTGAAGGATTATGAATCCAGCTAGCTGGATTGAAGTATTAGAGAAAACAGCTTACTGAATTAGAGAAAACAGTTTGCTGAATTATAAACATTTTGCTGGATTATAGAAAAGAGTTTATAATATGAAAGATTAAGTGTTTAATCATAATGAATATGATACAGTGATTGAATAATTATCCAAGAATGATAATAATACCGATGTGTTACGATGTTATCTAATATTTGATTAAGTGTTAGATAATCTATTGACAAAGTAATTGTATTATGATACAAAGTAGAATATGCTGATTGAAAGACCAATCTTATTATTAATGATAGGTCTTACCAAAAGAAGTTAACTTAAACTGCGTAGCAGTAGTCAACGAATCAGGCAAGTTTTTCCTTAACTCAAACTTGAGTTGTATGTTCAAAGCATGTTAATGAATAATTGTTGTTGATTATTCACGTCTATATTGGTTATTGATTCGCACGTTGTGCATATTGTAAATGTTCATCAGGTATGAAAGGCTGATCACCTTCATTACCATTTGGTTCAGTTAATCTGTTCATGTTTATGCTTGAACATTCATTTTTATTGACTTGGTCGTTCAGCTAAGAAAATTTGTTCATGCTCTTTCACAATGTTTATATTGTTGAAAGTTAGCTAGCTTATTGTTCAATTCTTTCAATCATGATATATCTTTATTGAATTTAAACTTGCTGGGCAAATTTGATGCTCACCCTTGCTATATCATGATAAAATTTTTAGATTAAGATGAAAGCTTGAGTAAAGGCAGAAGTGAAGACAAAGTGCAAGATTAAATTACATTGCAGTTAGATCTATTAAATTTTCTGACGAAAATAGTATTGTAAATCTTCTAAGATATTGAAGGTATGTATTAAGTTAAGGTTGTAGACCTTGGGAATGATGTGAAAAAGTTTAATGTATAAACAATTTATGTTTATATCTTCGGCAATAGTTATAGAAATAGTATACCAGATCCTTGGTGATTAGGACCAGGATCTGGGGATGCTAAAGTTGGTATCATAGCTGTAGGTTATAAACCTTAGGTAGGTGTACCATAGGAGATACCCGCGGAGAGATGATAAGTAATAAACTCGAATAGAGTTTGAGTGATAAGAGATGAATTTTTAGAAATTCATTATTAAGTAAAGAGAAAGATAAATAGGATTCAAAGATGAATCTTGAAGAGCTATAAGGATAAGAATCTGGAGTTACCTGACTCTAGTAATAGAGATGAAAAGTGATAATAAATAGACTATGTCTATAAGATGAGAAGTGTTAATAAAATCATAATATACTATGATTAAAGAGAAGAATAAGAAGATCGTAAAATAAAACGATCGTAAGTATAAGGAGAAATGATTACCAAATAAGATCACGACGTGATCAGATTAAATCGTTGAATAACATAAGATATGTTAAGTGATTGGAATGATATAGCTTGACGCTATAAAGAGAATGTACTATGAAATGGTACGATGTAAACTCAGAAAAGAGTGGAAAAGATTAACATACGGATTAAAGAAAATTCGTATTAAGAAAAGAGAAATTAAGAATGATGAGGGATTTCAATTGAGGACTCAAGTCAGCAGCTAAGTTGTATGATTCCTTGTATGGGCGGGGAGTTTGTACTTGGTTTTAGAATCACTTAGCTTCCTGGTCGATATAGTGGTTAGGTTGACCAATTCTTTGTATGGGCGGGGAATTGTCCGCTTAGCTTCCTATATTGATTAGTGGCCAAGTTTGGTTTGACGACCACTTAGTTTCTGATGCTGATACTCATTGGAACCTGGTATCGCGCTATTTGTTATATGCACGTGGATAAGGTGATTCTTTTCTCATGTGTATAACGAATAGGTAGAGAATATAAGGTTAAGTACGAGTTCTTAAAACTCATACTTATGGTACGTTCGTGACTCATAATTATATGAAATATTTATGAACCCCTCAGCGAATGGACGCCAAAGGTCTGACTAGGACAAGTTCTTAAACTCATATGATTGTGGAAAGTTCCTGAACTCATAATGTGTGGTAAGTTTGACGAACTGGTATAGTTATGTTGAGATTGGAGAATTGAAGATGATAGAAATAGATAGACTTATTAAGAAATGGATCAGTAGAGAAATTGAAGTTGATGGTGGAATCATAGGTATTTCAAATCTTCTAGCTATACTAGACTTCAAAGTTTTTGACATCAAGCTAAATTCGCACTGATGTGCCTTTCGAAATAAAATGAATTTTTGTTATCCTCAACATAGGGTTACAACTGTGTAGAAGTGGGCTTCGTACTACTAACACATCGTTACCTGTTGTGGCGTGATGACACCAAAGATGATTTTCAAAGATTTTTGAACGGTTTAAAGAAGAGTCTATGCTAATTGATTCGGCTAGACAAAAGTAATTTGAGATGTCAAAATGTATTTTTTTAATATCATCAATGTATCATGAAACCTGGTGCAAAGATGATAAAAATGATGGAGTTATCAATGCAGAATTACTTAGTGTCGGATGTGATCTAAAGATCGTCAGCCCACTATGATATGATGTAGTATGACAAAGTCACACAATGACGGAATCCTCAAACGTACTATAAATACAGTGCGGTATCATGACGTCATACAATGATTTTAAGAATTTTAAAGATAATTTATTGCCAACTGAATTTGGCTAGAAATGTTTCGATTGAAATTCGAATGATTGATATGCGTCTAAGCTATTTGATTCAGCTAGACAAATGTTTATGAAATTCAAAGTATTCTTTGAAAGCTTATGCCAAACCAAATTGTTTTGGTGCGGAATCTTATGATGAGTCTGAGGTGAATAACCCTAAAAATGGGGATATACTAATGGGATAAAATATTCCAATCTAAGAACGCATATAGTCGTTCCGATTACTAAGGTACAACAGACTGATCCTCTAAAGTACCCGCATCGGTAGTTTACCTTCTTTGTGATTGTAAACATACCAAATATAAAATATTTCAGAGGTAGAGTACCTTTCTTTCTTAATTGAAAGAGGTAGCAGGTAGAAATACCCTAAACCTCAAAGTTCATGATTTTATGATCCCTTAGACAGATATAAAAATATTTTAAACTCCTCAGAGTAATGTTGGGATAGTATGTGATTATGGATATGAATAGTGTGAACTCGTTGAGTACGAGTAGAATCTGAGATGATTGAATAAAGGTTATTATGACAACCTAGTTTTGCTGAATGTTTAGAAGATGTAAACTCCTAGTGAGTAGTTATGGTGAAATGTGATAATAGATGAGAAATCCTCAAAGGAGAAAATTGTAAAGGTTAAGTTAAAAACCTAGTTTTGATCAAGAGAATAAGCAGAGATTAGTATGCTTTAATTTCGGGGACGAAATTCTTAGAAGAAGGGGTGAATGTGACAACCCGAGAATTTAGATAATTATTAAAATCCTAAAATGATGGATTAAAGGTTATAAGATTAACCTAGACAGAAAATAAGTGTATGAAATTGACGTTTCTGTGAAGGAATTTTAAGGATTTCAAAATTTTTAAGAAGAACCTATTTGGTTTCTTAATTGAATGAGAATAAAGAAATATGGGTTACAAAATTTCAAAACCCTAGAAATGAATTAATATGTACTTGAAGGAATATCGAGAATAAGGTATTACGATACCTGTAAATTCAATGTGAACGGAATAGTCTAAGAAATGTTATATAAGTACATATAGAAATTTTATTAAGGAGATAAGATTTCACATGAAGAGATGTTGTAAGGTTAAACGAAGATGAGTATATGAATAGAAATATATATACTTAGTAAGGTGCTATAAATATTTTAGCAAGAGGAATGTTGAATTAAGTTAATGATATAAGGATCAAGATAAAACTATGTTAGTAATTAACATAGCTTGAACGTTGGCCTTGACTGACAAATAAGAATTTGAATAAATATAAAGTCGTTAATTTATACGATTAGCAATATGAAAGGAGTAATTTAAAACTCAAAATTTGAGTTAGAGATAGAATTTTGAAGCATGGACTGCTCGGTTGCGTCCGGAACGTCAAGATTAGTCAAAATGGGCAGTAAACACAAAGTGTGTAAAGGTTGACTTTTGTTCAAAGTCAACAGTTGACTTTTTATGGAGAAAAGTCAAAATCAGTGTGAGAAGTGAAAGATGTTATATGAATAATGATATAATATTTAATATTATACCAATGATGTAAAACTAAAATATGAGATGAGATCCAATATGTAGATATGAATATTGGTATCAAAGTAGTTAGTAAATTAAATTCATATTTGAATAAATGATTGAATATATTAAATTATATATTTAGTATATAAATAAATTGTTTGAAAACAATTTATGGAGAGGAGGAGGAAATTAAATTAAGTATACAATATGAATTGTATAACTTGAATAAGTTATTAAGTATGAGAATTAAATAACCAAAATGGTTATTGTTATTTAGTGGTCCTAGTATTTATATATATACTAGTGTCTTAATCTAAGAGAATTGTGGAGCATGTCACAATTTATTTTATGATTATGTGAGTAAGTGAATACGAATATTATGTGATGGCAAATAAAAGAAACTAGTGTAATCCTAATTATATATTAGGAATGAAGGGTGGAATAACTTAAGGGTTATGGGATGAGAGAATTATGGTATATAAAATATATACTAATTTTAAGAGATTTATTTTATACATCTCGGTTAATTAATTTTATAACCTAATTAATGTAAGTCTAATTGGGTTAAGAAAATTAAGTGTACTTGGGTAAGAATTTATATTTAACTTGAGTACATAGAAACCCTAATGAAATGAGTAGGGTAAGATGAAATTAAATGTAATGGACCATATTAATTTTTATGGCCCAAACATTTTAGCTAGGAAGTCCAAATATTTTATTTGGAAAAGCCAAAGGAATTAAGTGTTAAGTCCAAGTGAGCCCAATTGTTAAGGAACATGTGGGAGAATAACAATAAATAATATTAAGTTAAGAGATATATTTTTATTATCTCAAGTTATTAATTTTATAACTTAATTAAAACAAGTTTAGTTGGATTATAGAATTTAATATACAAGAGTGGTGACTTAAATTCTAAATGTTTGGAATGGATACCCTAATTAAATAATTAGGGAATGAGAATATTAAAAGTAATGGATGATGCTATTTGTTATGGCCCAAAGAACTAAAGTTAGTAGCCAAAAGAATTAAAAGAATGGCCCAATCAATAATTTAAAGAGCCCAAAATTTGATCCAAGTAAAGGGGGGACATTTTGGACATTAAGTATGCTAGATAAAGCAATAAAAATCAAAGCAAGACTTGGGCAAGATAAGGCCATTTGGCCGGATTTTACAAGGAGAGGAAGGAAGAGATTTGTTGGAGATTGTAATTAAGCACATGGTTAATTCATTTGGCAATATTGGTTCCAACAACTCTAGCCATGTGTCACCCTTTTATTTTGCCAACATTCTTAACCCCATTTGTGCAAGTAAAGAGATAAGGATAAAGGAGATGAATGTGATGATGGGTTACTTTAGTTGGTAACCTACTCCTTACATGTGTCATTTCTTTATTTCACCAACACATTAATTAAACTTGCAAGCAAGCTCTTGGTAACTAAGAAAGAAAGAGAAAGAACTAGAGAGAGGAAGAGAGAAAGAGGAGGTTCGGTAGTCATGTGGGAGATGGAGAGGAGAGAGAAAGTCCATCCATGGAAGAAGAAGAAGAAGAAGAAGAGCATGAAAATCAAAGGTATAAATACCTTTTGTTATGTAATTTTTGATTATTCCAAATCAAACTTTGAATCTATGTTTCTAAACTCAAAAACCTTAGATCTATGTGTTTATGAGTGTTTAATGTTTAGATCTACCCATATTGGGTGTTGATTTAGTTGGAAATCGAAAATAAAGAAAGGTGATTTTTCTAGTTTTATAAGCTCTAAAATTTCTATGTACTTTAGATTTCCACCGTTTTTGATCTACACCTTCTTTTTGCGATCCGTCGAAGGGATGTGCTAGATATGTAAGTTAACTACTAAACCCAAGTGGTAGCACTCAAAAATGTTGAGTACACAAGTTGTAGCGACTGTTTTACCAAAAACAGTTTCGTTGCTAAAAATGAAAAACAGACTATTTTGGACAGTCAAAAAGTAGGGGCAGTTTGGTCATTTTTAGGGCATGTAAAAATTCTGGAAAAATTTGGGAGTATACTATGATAAGTTATGTAACATTTCCAAGTGGAATCACTGAAAAAGGAGTTGTAGATTTCCGTATGGAAAATATTTAATAAAGCACGAAAAATTACAAAAAAGCAATTTAGCTTCTGCCCAAAAGTTTAAAAGGGCTGTTTCGGCCACTTAGTTTGTGAGAAAAATTCTGGCCTTTTGGGACATGAAAATATATGATATCAAGTACCTTGTGTCCAAAAATGAGCTCATTCCGAGTTAAAATGAGCAAGTTATGACCATTTCAATTTCTGTGATTTCCGACGAAAATGGCTATAACCGGAGTTCTATAACTCCGATGGCCACGAAATTTAAACTGGAGTGTCACGTTAAGACGTATAAGATTGTGCCAAGAGATGGGAATTTCTGGAGTTAAGCACGAGGTAGCTAATTTCTTAAGGAATTAACTAAAAATGATTTTTAAAAAATACCAAAGGAAGTTGGAAAAATTTGGAAAAATACTTTTTGTGTATGAAATATGTGTATACATATTTGTACAAAGGATAGAAAAATAATAAGTTGATTTGCTATTTTCGTGTACGGATATGGAATCCAGCTTGCTGGATTAGAAAATCTGATGAATCCAGCTTGCTGGATTGAAAAGAAGTTTACTGAATTGAAAATATGTTGAATCCAACTTGCTGGATTGCAATCTAGTTGCTGGATTTGTAATCTAGTTTGCTGGATTGCAGTTTGACTTGCTGGATTAAAGGAATTATGTATCCAGTCTGCTGGATTGGTCATTAGGTTGAAGGATTATGAATCCAGCTAGCTGGATTGAAGTATTAGAGAAAACAGCTTACTGAATTAGAGAAAACAGTTTGCTGAATTATAAACATTTTGCTGGATTATAGAAAAGAGTTTATAATATGAAAGATTAAGTGTTTAATCATAATGAATATGATACAGTGATTGAATAATTATCCAAGAATGATAATAATACCGATGTGTTACGATGTTATCTAATATTTGATTAAGTGTTAGATAATCTATTGACAAAGTAATTGTATTATGATACAAAGTAGAATATGCTGATTGAAAGACCAATCTTATTATTAATGATAGGTCTTACCAAAAGAAGTTAACTTAAACTGCGTAGCAGTAGTCAACGAATCAGGCAAGTTTTTCCTTAACTCAAACTTGAGTTGTATGTTCAAAGCATGTTAATGAATAATTGTTGTTGATTATTCACGTCTATATTGGTTATTGATTCGCACGTTGTGCATATTGTAAATGTTCATCAGGTATGAAAGGCTGATCACCTTCATTACCATTTGGTTCAGTTAATCTGTTCATGTTTATGCTTGAATATTCATTTTTATTGACTTGGTCGTTCAGCTAAGAAAATTTGTTCATGCTCTTTCACAATGTTTATATTGTTGAAAGTTAGCTAGCTTATTGTTCAATTCTTTCAATCATGATATATCTTTATTGAATTCAAACTTGCTGGGCAAATTTGATGCTCACCCTTGCTATATCATGATAAAATTTTCAGATTAAGATGAAAGCTTGAGTAAAGGCAGAAGTGAAGACAAAGTGCAAGATTAAATTACATTGCAGTTAGATCTATTAAATTTTCTGACGAAAATAGTATTGTAAATCTTCTAAGATATTGAAGGTATGTATTAAGTTAAGGTTGTAGACCTTGGGAATGATGTGAAAAAGTTTAATGTATAAACAATTTATGTTTATATCTTCCGCAATAGTTATAGAAATAGTATACCAGATCCTTGGTGATTAGGACCGGGATCTGGGGATGCTAAACCTTCGTTATCGTAGCTATCACAAATGTTACTACAGGTCAGTTGATCCTCCGAATCCTGGCAGTACGATGGCTTTGAAGTCTTTGACGTTCGTCGATCGATTATCTGACTGATCTTCCTGCGACTGGTATTCCGTTCTGCATAGCTTGATCGTCCATATTTGCAAAATTCTGTATTGGGTTTAGTTGTCTTCCAACTTTGTTGACAGGTTCTTCTGTCTGGGTACTTTGTTTTCGTCTCCTTGGCGGTATTTTCACAATTTATTCTTTATTCTAAGCCTTATCGTATACGCTTAACATATAACACAAAACTTTCTATTCAAATAGTCATGTACTCAAAATATTAGATTTTGAAATTTGGTTTACTGTAGTAACCAATATACAGATAAATATCTACTATCTTTATACCAACTTATTTCATTAATCCATCATAGACTCATATTCATAACACTTGACATACCTTAGCACATATTGCTTTAAACATCTGATATCCCTTTGTGACTCAAAAGTCGGGATTCGCTGCCACAACTTATACAAAATTTAAAAATATTACCTTATACAGACATACCTATTATATACACAACATAAAATTATACCTACTCACATAATAGTAATACTACTTATCTTCTTAGACCTTCACTAAGGATCAATTGCTTAGAAATCTGTATATTCTCATTATCCTCAATAATCCATTCACCTCTAACTACACCTAGTTCGTCCAACTTACCATATATTATGAGTTTAATAACTCTACGAGTTTAAGAACTCAACATTGACTACATATTCTTTAAGTACACTTTACCTATCAGTTATACTATCGTTTCAGGGTCTGGTACTATACTTTTCAAAATAACCACCTCATTGAGGTAGCTTTCAATGTGAGCCTCTATTTCAGCTATTGACTTTGATATTGGCTCGGTTGACTTCTTCTTTACAATTTGAGGGTATTCTAATTCTTTCTATCCGACAACTATACACAAAAATAATTTAGACTAACATACAACATATACACATAGAAATTTATAGTTTTATATAAGTTATCTTTTATTTTGTTTGACAATGAATTTATTCAATTCATCTCCTTTTTAAACTCTATATGAGTTAATTGTATTTTCAACGTTTTCCTCTGTTCCAAGGTTATAGCCTAAGGTCTAATCCACCTAAGGTTTCTAACCCTAAGCTCTGATACCAACTTGTGAGGACCCCGAACTCAGGTACTTGAAACCCATACTCGGTTCATCACGATACCATTTCTATGAGCGGAATAATACTAATAATAATAACAATAATATAAATAGCAAACTTAACTTACATTTATCAGAGTCTAATCCCAAGTACGTAACCTTTAAACATTCATTACAAACCATGATAGATAATATATATCATACTTGTCTTAATAGTATTAAATTATTACATAAGATAACGTTCATTCATTCATTCAGCGACCTTTCCCTTTTCCTTTTTCTTGTTCTTAACAGAGCTCTCTGATCGTTCACACTTAGCTGAAAACATTTAAATTAAGCAAGGATAAGCATTTGAGTGCCCAGCAAGTAATAGAAATTATATATATATAATCTGAAAGAATTTAAATGTTTTCTTTGTACTATTCTTCTACAACAAGTCAATAGTTGTGAAGTATTCTGAACCGATAATAATAACATAACAACTCTCTTTCAAATTTTTGAAACTATATATTGACTATAACTGGGGTTATGGTGACATGCCATGAATATTGTTTTTATTTTCGAAAAGGTTAAACATAAATTTATCTGTAAACCGTCATAACTTACGGGCGTTAGGTTGTACTTCCCATGGGCCCTGTATTGATCAATACTACATTACACAAACGATAGGATCGTGCACTCTGTTCCGCCTTGGGCGCATAAAAGTTTTCCCATGTAGGGATGTTCATACTTGTCTGGGTTCTAAATCAAAGGTTTTATCTTGTTCAACAATAATCTATAATTCAACATATATCTATACGGGTAATTGACAATGGTATATCAACATGTGATGAAATATAATGATTATCCAAGTGGGGACACTTATTTAACCATTTCTAGAAATTAACGAATAGAACATATATATCTGAATTATCATATACTAACATGTTGATAATCAATGAGCTTATATAATATAAGGTTCATAATCTGTACAGTAATAATATAATTTAGAAACATTCTTACTCATGTCCATTGCATAAAGAAAATGCAAAGCTAAGATACTTGCCTGAAGCGCTGCTTACAGTTTATAATTTAGATTTATCGCTTATCTCACGACCTATCATTAATAAGATCGTTCGTTCGATTAGAATAACATACTATAACACATAACACTACTTATTGCAGTCAGCATATACCCTAATCACATTGGCACATATGTTTAATAACCATTGAATCATAAATAACCACATATCTCAATAAATTATCTAAGTCTAGATCAATTTTTGAAACATGTCGGTGTACCGACGGCTTTATCGGGTAATTATCGAGTCTAAGACTCTATTCTGTAATTCCACATCTGTAAGTATCGGTCATATTATTTTTAAATGACCTAATAATAATTTTAAAACATTTATTATGATTTATCATAAATTTCAAACCTCGGAATCATATTTAAATGATTTAAATACTAATCAATTTTATTATCATTAATATTTAATTAGTATTAAACTATTAATGAAATTATTTTCAAAATGTTAAAGTTATGTATAATAACATAAAATACTTTTAAAGTATTAATATTACCCTTAAATGATTTTTAAAACATTCAAAATTATTTTTAAATAATTACAATTAATATTAAAGTATTAATGAACTATTTATTAAAATATTAAAATTCATTAATTATAACTTAAAATATTCTTAATTCCTTTATATCCTTTTTAAATGATTTTTAAAATTAATAAAACCATTTATAAACTATTTATTTAGTATAATTATTAAATAAATCTAATATCACCTAATATTAAGTTAATATCATTTATTAATGAAATTATCCTTTAAATATTAAAAGTTATATTTTATAACTTAAAATATCTTTAAACACTTTATTTTCATTTAAAATAATTTTCCTAATATTAAAATTCATTTTTAAACTAATTTATTTAATATAATTATTAAATGACTTTAATATCATTAATAATAATTAATTAATGAAATTTAAATTTAAATATTGAAAGTTATATTTTATAACTTAAAATATTTTTAAACTATTTATTTTCATTTAAAATGATTTTTCTAATATTAAAATTATTTTTAAACTAATTTATTTAATATAAGCATTAAATAAATTTAATATCCTTAATATTAAAATATTAATATTTTTCATGACAAAATATTAAAAGTTATATTTATAACTTAAAATACTTTTATAACCTTTAAATCATTTTTATATGATTTATAAATCATTAATTCTATTTTTTATAATTTATTTAATACATTTATTAAATAACTTAATTACCATTAATATTAATTAATTAATGAAATTTCATCACAAAATATTGAAAGTTATCAAAAATAACTTAAATTATTTTCTTATACCGTAATATAATTTTAAATAATTTTTTATGTATTAAAATCATTTTTAAATAATTTATTTAATATTATAATTAAATAAATTAAATACTTTTAATATTCCAAAAATATTAAATATTTATGAAATATATTCAAAATAATTAAAAACTAATTTTCGGAATTTAAAATAATTTTTAAAACTATTTTTGTAATTTTTAGAATTTATTTTCTATTTTTAATGATTTTTTCAGAAATTCAGAAAATAAAAATAAAGAAAACCGTCGCCATAGGCCTTTAGCGACACTTGGCGTCGCTGTTGGTGTTCTTGAGCTCAAGAACACTGACAGCTTCGTGCCCGAGGGGTCAACTTTGACCACTTATAATTCCTTTGTTCCTGCATGATCTGATCGATCTCAAGCATTGGTCGTGTAGTATAAATGTAGAACTACAATTATCACACAACACAAGAGCTATAACATAACGATCCAGCAAGATTCGAAGTCCCAAAGCAGCTGTCAGAAGCTTCTGGGCTTTCTGGGTTACCCAGAAACCCAGACAGCTTTGACTGCTTACTTTGTGGCTCGATTCTCTCCATGATCTGGCCATCACATTGATGTTATTAAGGTCTAAATCGCTAGTACACATGTCATATAACAGTTTCACAACAACATATCAGTTTAATAACATCTAATTCTCCAGATTCGGTAAGGTCAAACAAGGTCAGAAATGATGTTCATACACTTTCTGGAAATTCCAAAAAAGTGTCATCATGAACAGATGAGCAACTTTGACCATTCACTACGTCCAACATATTTGTTGTTTAAGGAATATAAAGCAATGGGTCTAGAGCCCATATAACAGGGTACAAACTTGATACAAAAACATAATCAAAATACCTAAACACTGACAGATATGGACGTTACAAATGCTTGTCAGACGCTGCAAAACGCATTCTGGGTTACCCAGATTTTAGAAAGTCATGGTCGGTCAGCGATCTTTGACCATGAATAACTTACAATCTACAACAGATCTAACTCTGAATCAAGTTATAGATTAAAGAGCTCACAGCATACTACAAGATTAAACCTTTAAACAACAAAAACACATAACATACAAAGATCTATGATGACTGACATTTGACTGTCAGACTCAAAATTAAAAATTTCCAGATTCTTAAAATCTTCAAATTCGTTCACTTAGATGTTATGGATCTACAAGATACCAACCCAGATCACTTATTTAGACTCCATAATACATATATAACACAAAAAACTTAACATTTAACACAAGATTAAAAGTCAGATTTTGGTTTTTAAGTTATACCTTTCTTGATCAAATCCTTGAATCTAAGCCTTTGATTTGCTGTGGGTGTTAGTGGGGCTTTGTTTGGGAGCTGATATACTACAAGAATTCGTAGCTTAGAGAGAGAGGGGGTCTTGGATGAGCAAGGTAAATAAATGAGGCAAAATAATGAACATTTCTCTCTCTTGGACTATAAATATATGTCTTAGATGCATGCATTGGCTGAGATTATGTGTCTTGTTGCTGAGATTTGTCAATATAGAGCACATGGGGTTGTTGGATTTGGTCACCAACTTCCCCTATTGTTAAAACCTACAAATATAGCTTTAATAATACAAAAGGGGCATTTTTGTCATTTGGTAAATTATTTAAATGGCAAAATTGTAATCTTGGCAAACCCTTAGGGTTTAGGGTTTGGGTTAAGGTTTGGACCATTTTAGGGTTTAAAAATAATTTCCTAGAATTTCCAAATTAGGGTTTGTAAAAATAAAATAAAATAATAAATTTTAGTTTCTAAAATACAAAATTAAGGTTTCTTAATTAATTAGGTTTTTAATTACTTAACACCTTACTAATTAGGTTTAAGATACACTAATTAACATTAAGCTTTCTAAATCAACAATTATGGTTTACAATTTAAATAAATTAAGGTTTATAAAATAAATATTAGGGTTTCTAGAAATTAATATTTCTAAATATTAATTAGGGTATACCTAATTAATCAAAAAGTCATATAATACATAGCATGCATCCACCATATAACACAGTTATATAACAGTGTCAAACTCAACCTGAGTTTTAAATTAGGGTTTTAATTTACAATTAGGGTTTTCTAATGATTATTAATAATTATAATTATCATGAATCACATAACATATTGCCTTAACAGATTTCAAAGTCTCATGTTGCTTCGAAATTAGGGTTTGTCAGTAAAAATTAAGGTTTTATCATAATACCCCATAATTGACCAACCATTGTCAGTCCACAAAAATACGGTACATAATTACAGCACTGAAAAATCAAAATATAATATTATTATATTATTATTCTTATCCATTGATAAAAATCCAAAATTAGGGTTTGGATTCCATATCTGATTTATTCTTCATATATAATATTATTAATTAAGTTAAAATAATTAACTTAATTAATCTAGCATAAATTCATATAATAAAATAAATAATTATTATAATAATTCTAAAAATCATTTCATATATTATTTAAATAATATATAATTATATTTTCATGGAAAATAATTAATAAAAATATTTCTACTATAAAATTAATTATTATAAAAATATAATTTATAATAATCAATAATTCTAAATAAAATAATTTGTAAACATTCATGTAATAAATATATTTTTATTTATTACATATACACATTATCTTGTACAAATCCTCATCCTTGAAATAAAAAAAAATTATATGCAAAATTTATGATTTAATTTTTATAGAAAATACTGGGTTGTTACAACTACGATATTCCGACACATCTATGTTATAAAACAACCTTCATCTTACTAACACATAATAATAACATATAAGATAATTTTATTCATTATTTAATCAAATAAAATTATTTTACAATTAATCCGAATTTCTCGGTCGTTACAGATACATCTACAGAAGCTAACACATAACATCTGACAGATCTGGGCTCATGAAGATCTTGTCAGACCAACCTTAGGAATTTCTGGATTACTTAGAAAATACAAAGTCATGGTCGGTCAACCCACTTTGACCATTAATATCTTGGAACCTGGACATGCTATGAAGATGATTTCACTTCCATATTACTCTCCTCATAGCATACTACAACTAATACATCTAACAAGCCTAATCATTAATAGATCAATATCTATGGCCTTTGACATTTGGTTGTCAGGCCATAAATCTAAGGTTCTTGACAATTTTGAAAACTTAATTTTTGGGCACTTTGATGTTATAGATCTATGATATATTATCATAGATCACTAAATAACATCTTATAACACTTAAATAAACACAAAAACACATAATCTATCTTAGCATACAAGATTAAACTAAGTTAGGGTTTATACCTCTCTTTGAACAAGCATTAATCTTGGCTTTCTAATCTGTTCTTAGGGTGCTAGGGACTTGGTTAGGGATTGAAATACAAGTTGATTTCATGGCTTCGGAGAGAGAAGGATTTGGTTAGGTGTATGGATACAAATGAGCTTTGTTTTTGATTTTTCTCTCTTTTTAATCTCTCAAATTTGATTCAATGAATCTATAAGTTGCAAGGTGGCACTTATGATTAGATTTGGCAGAGTTTCGCACATGTTGATATCCAAGATATGGTGACTCACAAGATTTGTAAAATCTCTTAGCTTAAAACTTAAGTAAAGGGTATTTTAGTCATTTTGCCTCTAAAAGGGTATTTTGGTAATTTCCCACATGATTTTAAGGGTAGTCTAGTCATTTGACATAATTTCATTTAATCTTAACCCTTAGGGTTTAATAATCATAATTAGGGTTTGCTAATTAGGGTTTAGGGTTCCCAAATCAGAAATTTGGTTTCCCAAAAATACAATTAGGGTTCCTAATTGATCATTAAGATTTACTAACTATGGATTAGGGTTTCTAATCTAACATTGGGGTTTACTAAAGTTATACCTTATCTGATCAACCTTTGATCATCAAGCACATACAGTACACACACATACTCACTGATATAATTATAATAATTGTATTATCTATTGAATCCCTATCTAGAATTAGGGCTAGGGTTTTCATTAGTTGTTTAATATTACTTTACTCATATTACTCAATCAATAAATTGTTTGACCAATTTGCTATCCTCACATCACAGATACTCATCATAAGATTGATAATCAATATCAATATTAAATAAATAAAAAATTATTCGTAAAAATTGAATTGATTAAAATTCTGGGTCCTCACAGTTTTATTGTAAGGTAATGAAAAATAATTATTAAACCTATGAACATGAAGAAACTGAATTAATGACAATGACATGTAACGTTAAAAAGCCGATTTAATGATTATTACTTGGATAACATTCCGAGTCGAATGAACGGACGTTATAAGATATGAATAAGGTCATGTAAATGCATAACGCTTTGAACGCGTAGTATTAACATTAAATAATCGTTCTGAGTATACAAAAGACTGTATGTATGAAACATGAATCACAGAAACTTGACTAACACGAAGGTTAGATAAGCGATTAGAAAGACTTGCATTCAGCGTCTGCTACAAAAAAATTACTTTTCCTTTCAGTCTTTACTGTCTCTACAACACATATTCACATAACATACCACATTAGGTCCTAAATGAACATACATGATTCCTAATGAATCTTACCCTTCTTCTCAATCTAATCATGTATTAGATTATTTATTATTGGTTCCGGCTTGCCGTTTACATCGTTCTTACCAACTTCTTTCTCTTCTATGTTGTAAGTGGATTTACTTTATTAATAGCACTCGTTCGAGTTCATCACCCTTCCTCACGGCTTACTAACGTTCTTACGTTATTAATCAAAATTCGATCGTCATTGGTTAAGTATACTTATTGCATACCGTTCACGTTCACGTAATATTCAACATCTTTTAGCTGTAACTTTCAACGTTATTGTCATCATCGAAGATGCTACTTTAAGTTAATTAATTCATCATCAATTAACTATCTTTCATTTCGTATACTTAATCATACTTATTCCATTAACAAAACTCATTTCGAGTATTTATCTGCCCTTACGGCTTATTATCGTTCATCGTTTTATTATCAATAACTTACGTTTAATTAATCTTTCCTTCAACCTTTAGTTATTAAACTTAAGGTCTTCCACATCTTAATTGATGTTACATTAGCTTTAGCATGGATATAATTTATCAGCTTTCTCTTTATCTTCAAAAACATTTTTCTCTATGCTTTATTTAGTGCTGGCGCAGCGGCGCCAGCTTTAGCTCTACAACTCGCATTGCGACACGGGTGTTCTGTACTTAGGACTTGGTCACGGCACTGCGGCGCCATCTCCTTCTCTATTAACCGTGTTGTGGCGCCAACTAACAGTGGACTAAGGTTTGACCTCGTGCTGCGGTGCCGGCCATTCCTCTCTGGGTCGCGCTGCGGCGCGGACCCTGAACCTCAGACAATTTTGATAGACTTTTTCTTATGTGAGATTCCTGAGCTCATAACTTCTTCCTTTTAGCTCCGAATTGGCTCTTTCAAAAGCCCATAACTCACAAATTACATACTCTAGGTGTTCATACAAGAATCTTACATTTTTGAATCCGTTAACTCATAATTCATTTTTTTAGTTCATTATCGAGCGTTTGTTTATCGTTCGTGAGCGTTCAATACTCGTTTTCTTCGTTTTAAGTTAGAATTCAACGATTCTTGAGTCCACGACTCTTGAATACCTTATCTCACGTGTTGACACTGATAACCGAAGTTTCTGAGTCACACAACAACTTTTGACTACTAATCTGAGATTTCTATGTTTTCGACGTTTAACATCTATTTTCGTAAAATTTACCATAACTTCGTTACTCATGTTCTATAAGCCAAATCAAATGGAACTCTCCATTGATTCATCATCTACGTCCTAACCAAGCAAGATGCACATACCTTATGTATGATGGTTTTCAATTTGTCCATCAACAACCATGTTAACATTCAACGATTTCTACAGTTTGAACTTACGTAAACTCTTATAATTTCTACTTAAACATGACTTATCAATGTTTTCATTATTAATAGCCATCCTTATTACTCCTCACTAAACATGCTCCACCAATTCATGATTCTCTACGAGAAAGAAATCGAAAAGGATGAAGACTAACCTTTACAAAATATTACCCTTTTATTCTTCGCGTTCTTGACTAAACGTATATTGTTTGCTTTTAAGTAACTTGATTACTTGTTTCTAGCTCTTCCTCTCTCTCAATATATGTTGGTTAATATTTGTAAACTATCAAATGAACTAACCAAGCTTCTATTTATAGGAATCTCAAAGTGAGCGCTTAATGGTCAATAAGCCATTCCACCTCCTTACTATTCCTAGCTTAGCCATCAAGTTACTTGCTCATCACATTATTTACTTGGTCATTACTTAACTTAGCCATTAAGCTTACTTGGTCACCGCAGTTACTTAGCCCTTAATCTTACTTGCTAATCACCTAGCTTATCTCTTGCTTGCTCGCCACATTTACTTAGCCACCAAGTATAAACACTTTACTTAGCCTCCAAGCATAAGCACTTTACTTGGTCATTAATTAACTTTTCCTTTCCTTAGCCACCAAGTACTTTACTTGGCCACCACATTGGGTCACCCATGGTTTATCTTTACCCATTGGATTGAGCCACGGATCCGGTTCTTACTTTGGGCTTCTAGCTTAATTAACATAACTTATAATTGGGCTTGCATTAAATAAACATTTGGGCTTTAACATTAGCTTGCATTGGGCTTTCACATTAATCCTTATTGGACTTACACTTCCTACAAGTCCATTACATATGGCTTAAAGCTTTATAACGTATAATTTATGTATTATTCTCGTATACTAACACGTATGCTTATTCATCATATACGACATACCATCATTCATACATCCTCGTATAATACTTCGTATCATACTCGTATTAATTACCTCGTACAATACCTACGTACTATCCGACCATCGCTTTAATTCATTATACACATTCAAATTCCTTCTCGGAAATCACTTTCCCTAACCGTTAGGTTTTAAGTCAGCAGGCGAAAAACTGTGTTTGGCATAACTAAAATATTATTGAATATTCCATCTCATCTCGATATTCTATCGTTACGTATTTCTTGGATGTTCAAAAATAATTCCCGAGCAGAAATGCGTGAATAGTGTTTTTCAGAAAATTTCTCAGAAAGCTTTTATTTTCGTCTTGGAAATTCAAACACTTTAATTCTATCATGTAACCAAAATACTACGACGTTCCGACATATCTAGGTCATAAAACGACCTTCAAATAGCTTACTCCCATAAATAATCAATTAAATTTATTTAATCCATATAATCAAATAAAAATTTAATTCTCCTAAAAATCCGATTTTCTCGGGCGTTATAGTTATTCTCAATAGAGACTCAACCAACATCAGTGGAACGAGTTAAGGAAGTACAAGTGGGTAATGAAGAGTGCGAACAAGTGAAAAATATAATGGGGGATGAAGTGAAGACCAAGTATAACCTTGATAAAGAAGGTTTACTTCGTTTTGAAGGAAGAATTTGGGTTCCAAATAATTTCGGGTTAAAAGAAGAGATAATGAGTGAGGCTCATAGTTCGAGGTACTCAATACATCCGGGTATTACTAAGATGTATCAAGACCTTTGACATAACTTTTAGTGGCCGAACATGAAGAGGGAGATCGTAGAATATGTTAGTTAGTGCTTAACTTGTCAAAAAGTTAAGGCTGAACACCAACGACCTAGTGGGTTGTTGCAATCATTAGAAATTCCAGAGTGGAAATGGGAGCATATCACAATGGATTTTGTGGTAGGGCTTCTAACAATAAGAAAAGGATACGATGCTATTTGGGTAATAGTGGATCGGTTGATGAAATCGGCTCACTATCTACCAATAGGAGTTAGGTATAACCTAGAGCAGTTGGCTAAGCTTTATGTTATGGAAATTATTTCAAGACATGGAGTACTAGTTTCGATTGTGTCAGATCATGATCCACGATTCACATCGAACTTTTGAAGGAGTTTATAAGAGCAAATGGGAACGTAGTTGAGATTAAGCACGGCGTATCATCCTCAAAAGGATGGACAAAGTGAACGGACAATTCAAACGCTAGAAGATATGTTAAGATCTTGCGTTATGGATTTTAAGGGGAGTTGGGACGAACATCTACCTTTGGTGGAATTCGAGTACAACAATAGTTTTCACGCATGTATAAGCATGCCGCCTTACGAAGCGTTGTATGGGAGGAAGTGCAGAACTCCACTGTGTTAGGATGAAGTAGGTGAACGTCGGATGTTGGGACCTGAGATGGTACAACAGACGGCGGACATGGTAAAGTTAATACGTACTCGATTGGTAGCGGCTCAAGATAGACAAAAGAAGTCTGTAGATCCTCATCGAGAGAAGAGGGAATTTGAAGTAGATTCGTATGTCTTTCTGAAAGTATCGCCTTGGAATGGGAAGATACGTTTTGGAAAGAAAGGAAAGTTAAGTCCAAGGTTCATAGGACCTTTTAAAATTTTAAGAAGGGTAGGAGAGGTAGCTTATGAAGTAGCTTTACCTCCAGAGATGGAACGTATACACATTGTGTTTCACGTGTCAGTGTTGCATCCCTATAAATCGGACTATAAACACGTAATAGAGTACGAGCCTATTCAGATAGAAAAGGATTTAACGTATGAAGAACTTCCAGTTCAAATTGTTGATAGGAAGGAACAAGTCTTGAGAAATAAAATAATACCTTCGGTGAAGGTGATTTGGAGGAACCACAATGCCGATGAAGCAACGTGGGAACTCGAAAGTAAAATGAAGGAAAATTTTCCACATTTGTTTATGTAATTATAGCGAGATTCTAGGGACATAATCCTTATCAGGGGGAAAAATGTAACGCTTGAGAAAATCGGATTTATATGAGAATTAAATTTTTATTTGATTATGTGGATTAAATGAATTTAATTGATTATTTGTATGAGTAAGATGTTTGAAAGTCGTTCTATGACCTAGAATGTGCGGATGTGGTTAGAATTCTGGCTATGTGCTATTCATTCATTTCTGCTCAGGAATTAAGTTTGAAATTTTAAGAAACGCATAATGATAGAATTCTAAGACGTGATGGAATATCCAATAATATTTCAATTATGGCAAACGAAGTTTTTGTCTGCGGACTTAAAACCTAAGAGTTAGGGAAAGTGATTTTCCAGAAAGAAATGTAAATGTATAATGATTAGGGTGATTATACGTACGATATACGACTATAGTATGAAGAATATTACGACGTATAATACGAATATCGTATGAATACTAAACAAAGAGAATATGTGAGTTATACGCGTAGAATACGATTAGTTCTTATTGGACTTTGAGTTTAAGGACTTTGTAGAATCCAATTGGATTTGTATTATATCAAGCCCAATGAATTGTGTAAACAAGCCCAAGTTACGGCCCAATGTTAGGTGAAATAAAGCCCGATCCAAGAAACCGAACCGCGGATCGAACCGATGGGTCATCGAATGGGTAAAACCCATGGGATAACCCATGGGGAAGACCCATGGACCATGTAGGCCGGCCACTTGGCCACCAAGTAAAGTGTTTACTTGGTGGCTAAGTTGTTGTGGAGGTGGTGAATAGTAAGGAGGTTACCAAAAGACCATTTTGCCCTACATTTAAATTGCCTATAAAAGAAAGCTTAGGTTGTTCATTTGTTATTTTACAAACATTGTCCAACATATATTGAGAGTGAGAAAGAGCTAGAAACAAGTAATCAAGAGAAATCCAAGGCAAAACATAAGAGTTTTAGCAAGAACACGAACAACGAAAAGGTAATATTTCGTAAGAATAAGTCTTCGATCTTTTTGATTTATTTTTCATTGAGAATCGTAGATTGGTGGAGCATGTCTCTTCCAGAGGGATAAAGATGGCTATTAATGATTAAAACATAAATCGTAAGTGATTACGTAAGTTTAAACTGAAGAAAACCTTTGAACGTTAACTTGGTTGTTGATGAACAAATTGAAAACCATCATTGTTATGGTATGTGCATATTGCTTGGTCAGGATGTAGATGATGAATCAATGGAGTTATTCCATTTGATTTGGAGTATAGAACATGAGTAACGAAGTTGTGTTGAATTTTACGAAATTAGACGTTAAACATCAAAACGTAGAAATCTCATATTCGTAGTCAAAAGTTGTCGTGTAACTTTAAAACTTGGGTTTTCTGTGGTTTCGCGTGAGATAAGGTATTCACGAGTCGTGGAATCAAGAATCGTCGAATTCTGACTTGGAACGAAGAAGACGAGCTATGAACGCTCACAAGCGATAAACGAACTCTCGATAATGAACTAAAAGTTGAATTTCAAGTTAACGGATTCTAAATGTAAAAATTATTGTATGAAAACTTAGAGTATGTAATTTGTGAGCTAATGGCTTTTGAACGAGCCAATTCGGATGTAAAACGAATAAGTTATGAGCCCGGGAAGTTCGTAGAAAAACTAAACTGTCAAAACCAATTGAGGCTCAGGGGAGGCGCCGCAGCGCCAACCCCAGTATTAAACTCTGCGCCGCTGCACCGGGCAAAGGGGCATGAGCTACTGGAGAGTGGCCTGCAGCGCCACTATTGTGTAAGGATCTCGCGCCGCAGCACCGAGACCAAACCTTAGGCACTGTTAACTCGCGTCGCAGCGCCAGTGGTGTGCTAGTGTCTGGCGTTGCAGCGCCGACAGTAAGATTTTGATAGACAAAGTTAGGTTTTGTAATCCCAATTGTTGGGAACTGTAACGCCCGAGAAAATCGGATTTTTATGAGAATTAAATTTTTATTTGATTATGTGGATTAAATGAATTTAATTGATTATTTATGGGAGAAAGCTATTTGAAGGTCATTCTATGACCTAGAATGTGTGGATGTGGTTAGGATTCTGGATATATGGTAAAATTAAAGTGTTTGAATTTTCAAGATGAAAATAAAAGTTTTTCGAGAAATTTTCTGAAAAATACTATTCATCCGTTTCTACTCGGGAAATAAGTTTGAAATTCTGAGAAACGCGTAACGATAGAATTCTAAAACGAGATGGAATATCCAATAATATTTCAGTTATGGCAAATGAAGTTTTCACATGTGGACTTAAAACCTAAGGGTTAGGAAAAGTGATTCCTGAGAAGGAAATGAAATGCGAATAATGATTAGGGCTATTATACGTGTAATATACAAGTATGATACAAATTAGTATACGAGTATAGTACGAAGATTAATACGACGTATAATACGAATACTATACGAAGAGAATATGAGAAATTGTACGAGTAAAATACGAATAGTTCTTAATGGACTTTAGTAAGTGGGCTTTGTCATTATCCATTTGGACTTGGATTATGACAAGCCTAATGTTAAGTAGAGTCAAGCCCAAGATAGGCCCAATAAGAATTAATGCTAAGGCCCAAATTAAGAAACTAAACCGTGGATAGAATCGATGGGTTACCGGATGGTTAAAACCCATGGGGCGACCCATGGGTGACCCAAAGTGGTGGCTAAGTAAAGTGCTTATACTTGGTGGCTAAGTAAAGTGCTTATACTTGGTGGCTAAGTAATGAATAGTAAGGAGGTTTATTAAGGAGGTGGATGGCTTATTGACCATTATACCCTAAGCTAGGATTTCCTATAAATAGAAGGAGTGTCGGATCATTTGTTACTTGTTAATTTCATCCAACATAATAAGTGCTTAATAGTTAGAGAGAAAAAGTAAGGAAAAGCTAGTCTTGGATAATCCAAGAAGGAAGAAGAAGGATTAGCAAGAGAACTTCAAGGGTAAGAAATCCTAAACCATGACTCTTCATCTCTTTAATTGATAGAGAAGTGAGTAGTGGTAGAACTAGTATGCTAAGAAGTAATAAGAATGGATAATCAAAGGACTTAAGCTTTAATAAGTTAAGAATAAGCAAATCATACAAGCTTTTTTCGATTTCTTTTTCGTAGAGAAGTATGAAATGGTGGAGCATGTATGATAAGGAGTAATAAGGATGGCTAATAATGGATTAAAACATTGTTAAGCCATAAATAATTAAGGATCATAAGCGTTTATGAAAGTTTAAGCGAAGAAAATCAATAAGCGTTTATTTGGTTGCTGATAGACAAATTGAAAACCATCCTAGGTTATGTGCATCTTGATTGGTTAGGATATAGATGATGAATCAATGGAATTGTTCCATTTTATTTGGCATATAGAAAACACGAGTAACGAAGTTATGGCGAATTTTACGAAAGTAGATGTAACGACCGAGAAATTCGAATTTATTGTTAAACAATTAAATTTAATTAAATAATGCATAAAATTATATTATTTTTTATTATTATGTGTTAGTAAGATGAATGTCGTTTTATAACCTAGAAACGTCGGAATGTCGTAGTATTTTGACTACGTGAAGAAATTAAAGTGTTTGAATTTTCAAGACGAAAATAAAGGTTTTCTGAGAAATTTTCTGAAAAATACTATTCACTGATTTTTGCTCGGAATTTATTTTTGAACTTCTGAGAAATACGTAATGATAGAAGATGGATTATGTAATAATAATTCAAGTATGGAAAACGTAATTTTTTGCCTGCGGACTTAATTTGAGAACGTTAGGGAAAATAAAGCGTTAACTAGTGAAAGTAATGATCGTATAATACGTAGGTATTGTACAAGGTAATGAATACGAGTATGATATGGAGTATTATGCGAGTATAGTATGACATATATGATGAATAAGTATACGAGTGAGAATACAAAAATAATACGTAGAGAATACGTATTAAGGCTTTAAGCCACATGTAATGAACTTGTAATATTGTGTAGGAAGTGAATAGTTTAATTGGGATTGTGTTTAAGCCCAATGTAAACTATTATTAAAGCCCAAGTGTTTGTTAATGTAAAGTTCAAAGTGAATTATTGTAAGTCGAAAAGCATAAGTAAGGTAATTGAACTTAAAGCCCAAATTAAGATCCAATGGGTGAAGAAGATCCATGGGGCAACCCATGTGGGACCATGATCACATGGGTGATCTTGGTGGCCAAGCAAATAATGTGATGAGTAAGAAAAAGATTTGATGAGCAAGTTAACTTAGTCCTTAAGTAATGAATAGTAAGGAGGTGGGATTTGGCTATTGACCACTATACCCTAACCTAGCAATTCCTATAAATAGAAGGAGAGTTAGATCATTTTTACACTTGTTCATTTCATCCAACATTTGCAACTTATTTGTTAGAGAGAATAAGTAAGAAAAAGCTAGACTTTTATTAGTAGAAAAGAAGAAGAACAAGCTTGATCATCAAGGGTAAGACTTCTATATCATTAATCTTCCAACTCTTCAATACTAATTTGATAGAGAATTGTGCATTAGTGAAGTATGTATGCTAGGAAGTAAAGAGAATGGTTAATCAAAGGACTTAAACCTTAATAAGCCATGAATAAGCAATTTGTTCATATATAAGTTATGAACTAAGGAAGAAATTATAAGAACTTGTAATATATTTACATTAATGAAGGTTGTATGATAAGAAGAAGCAAGGATGGTGGTTAGAAAATTAAAACCATGATAAGTCATGTGAAATAAAATCATAAGTAGTTTATACTTTTATAAGTTATAAACTCATGAAGAACAAGTAATAACTTATCATGTAAATAAGTTAATAAAATATGTATGTTAAGATGTTAGTATGATGAAAAGAATCCATTTGAAACGATGAACAAATCATAAGTAACGAAGTTATGCTGGGATTCATACGATTAGACGATAATCGTCGAATTCGTGAAATTCTCGAAATAGAAGTTGAATTTTGATATTGAGCTCAGAAACGTTGGTTTTCGATGGTAACAAGTCTTTTTGGCATTATAGATTTGCGGACTCAAAAATGGCCGAATTCTGACTTAGAACGAAGAAACGAGTGTTGAACGTTAAAAAGGCTAAACAGAAAAGATGCTTTCAAAAGCGTTATTCTTTCTGCTGCTTTCTATTGTATTAATAGTGTTATACATGAACATGAATCATTTGAAATATTTACAAGATAGGCTTTGTAACAAACTAAACAACTCTAAAGAGATAAGAGATAGGCCTGTTATGTTTTATCTTTATCATGCCCCCGCAAACGAAGGGGGGAAGGAATCACCATGAGTTTGTCACGTAACAACTGAAAACGACCAATTCCCAAAGCTTTTGTGAGAACATCTGCAAGTTGATCCACTGTATAAATATGACGAACATGTAATACTCCTTGACATACTTTTTCCCGGATGTAATGGAAATCAATTTCAATATTCTTGGTGCGTGCATGAAAAACCGGATTAATGGTAAGATATGTTGTACTTAAATTATCGCACCAAAGAGTTGGAGGTCGAAGAGATGGAACATTAAGTTGTCGAAGTAGCCGTTGGAGCCATGTTAGTTCAGCCGTTGCATGGGCCAGGCTACGTAATTCCGCTTCAGTGCTACTACGTGCAACCACATGTTATTTTTTGGATTGCCAAGAAAGTAAGTTTGGTCCCAAGAATATACAAAAACCACTAGTAGATCGTCGATCATCAGGGCATCCAGCCCAATCTGCATCGGAGAAGGCAGTTAACTGGAATGACTTGGAGGGTTGAATAAGAAGGCCATGGGCAGAAGTGCCACAAAGATACCGTAGTATTCGTTTCACAGCTTTCCAATGTAAAGAAGTTGGAGTGTGCATGAATTGAGCTACTTTGTTAACTAAGTACGCGATATCGGGTCTTGTGAATTGCAGATATTGTAATGCCCCAACAATGCTACGATAAAGTGTTGTATCCGGAAAGGGATCCCCATCTTTACGAGATAAAGGAGGAGTGGTAGCCATTGGAGATCCTACGGATTTGGCACCAGTCATAGTGGTGCGAGAAAGAAGATCCCGGATATACTTGGTCTGAGTAAGTAACAAACCATTACATACATGCGTAACTTCAACACCAAGAAAATAATGTAATGGACCAAGATCTTTGAGACTAAACCTCGAACTTAAGCCATGAATAATGGTATTAACAGAAGCTGCAAAATTTCCAGTAATTATGATATCATCAACGTAGACCAATAATATGATGATTGAATTCGAGCGAACTCGAATAAATAGTGATGGGTCTGCAGTAGAAGGGACAAAATCCATGGCTATTAGTGCCGAGTGTAACTCATAAAACCATGCTCGAGGTGATTGCTTAAGACCGTAGAGTGCCTTGTGTAGCTTGCACACATATTGTGGTCGTTCGGGATCAATAAAGCCTTGTGGTTGAACCATGTAAACATCCTCATGCAATGTCCCATTTAAGAAGGCATTATTGACATCTAGTTGGCGAAGTGACCAAGAATAAGAAACAGCAAGAGCCAAGACAGTGCGAATTGTGGTGGCTTTGACGACGGGACTGAAAGTTTCTCCATAGTCAATACCCGGTTGTTGATGATACCCCTTCGCAACCAAACGTGCTTTAAACCGAGCTAAGGAACCATCTGCGTTTTGTTTCACTTGGTATACCCATTTGCAACCGACAACATTTTGATATTGGGAAGGTGGGACTAGGGACCAAGTTCCATTGCGGAGGAGAGCATTGTACTCATCAGTCATAGCATTTCGCTAATTTGAAGCCAGTTTGGCTTGAGAATAACAAGTGGGTTCGATGGGCAGCGAGGACAATTCTGTTAGTAGAATGGTGTTATGTTTTGTTTTAGAACGAGTTTGCATAGGATGGACATTAAAGGAGTGAGATAAGGTGGGCTGATGTGAGGAGCTGCTAGAATATGGAGAAGAAGAGTTTGGCTGTTGCGCTTGGTGTAATGGGGGAATGGTGATTGGTGCTTGTGGAGAAGACGACTTAGTATGCGAGGGTGATGAAGAAGGTTGAGCAGAATTATTAGATGGAATGGGTAAAGACTTAGAAGGAGTGGTCAGGGAACTGTCGGGAGTTATGGGCATGGAATGGATAGATGGAAATACAGATGGTGGAGGAGGGATGCACGGCACGGACTCATTTGATAAAGGGGACACAACCGATGATTTTAAGGTGACAAAAGGAAACAGTAACTCATCAAATTGAACATGACGAGCAACAATAATTTTTTCGGTGGAGGGATTAAAACACTTGTAACCTTTTTAATTTTCTTGATACCCAAGAAAAACACATTGAGATGAACAGAACAGAAGTTTGTGAGAGTTGTAAGGTCGTAAGTACGGATAACAAGCACAACCAAAAACTTTTAGAAACGAGTAGTTTGGTTGTGTATGAAAAAGCATTTCCCACGGAGACTTATTTTGTAAAACAGGAGTGGGCAACTGATTGATTAGAAATACTGCAGTGGTGAATGCCTCATCCCAAAACTTTTGAGGCATTGAAGCATTTGCTAAAAGTGTGAGACCAGTCTCAATTATGTGACGGTGTTTGCGTTCAGCCGAAACATTTTGTTCTGGTGTATGTGGACAAGAAACACGATGATAAATTCCTTATTTTGAAAGCAGGCGAAGGAATGAACGATATTCACCTCCCCAGTCGGTTTGGATATTTTTTATTTTTGTATTAAAAAGACGTTTAACACGAGCTTGAAAATTTTGAAAGATTTGTAGTACATTCGATTTAGAACTAAACAGAAAAATCCATGTGTACTTTGAATAGTCATCAACAAATGAGACATAATATTTATAACCATTATTTGATAAAATTGGGGAACAACCCCATACATCGGAATGAATTAATTCAAGAGGAAATCTAGTCCTAGAATGAGTAGATGGAAGGTGGAGCCGATGACTTTTGCCAAGCTGACAAGAAGAACACAGGGATGAAGACTTTGAGCCACATGTGGGGAGTGAATGGGAGGAGACCACCTTATTTAGAACCTTTGAAGAGGGGTGTCCAAGTCATGCATGCCAAATATCAAGAGAGACTCGTTCGCCAAGGAATACTTGGTTGGTTTTATTTACAGAAGAATTGGGAAGAACTGTATTATGAGGGAAAACGTAGAGCCCGTTAGTGAGTCTCCCGCGGAGTAGGACCTTTCCCGAGCAGCGATCCTTAACAAGACAAACAAGAGGGTGAAATTCAACGGAGACATTATTATCAGAACATAATTGAGATACACTAATTAAATTTTTTGAGATAGAAGGAACATGGAGAATATTTTGCAGAAAAAATGGATGCGTATTAGTTTTAAGATGAGAGGAACCAATATGCAAGATGTTCAAACCTTGACCATTACCCATGCGAACTTGATCATTGCCAGAATAGTCTGAGTGAATTGACAGATTTTCCAAATCATTGGTAACATGAGTGGTTGCGCCAGAGTCGGGGTACCATGCTGGGTCGTAGGTAGATGATGAAATTGTAAATAGTGCAAGGTGGGATGCATCACTTGTGTAGTTATGGTCAAAACGTGAATAACATTTAAGGGCACTGTGACCATTTTTTCCACAAATCTGACATTGAATCCGAGTTGAACCAAAACGAGGACTTATGTTGGGATTGCGAAAAACCTGAGAGTTGCGTCCTCTGCCTCTATTACGTGATATGGATCCTCCTCTAGTGGTTGATGAGGAGTATGAACGAGTATTGTTATCATATCCTGTGGGCTGTTGAGTATTCGACCTGAAGAAGGAACCTCGGTGATTCTGAGAAGTAAGATTAACTTGAGGTAACGATACATCCATGGTACTTATCTATTCAATGCGTGATTCATGAGTAAGAAGAAAACCATGCAAATCATCAAGGCTAAGTGGATCTGTACGAGTAGTGGCAGAGACTACAAATGAGTCATATTCAGTACCAAGGCCAGCAAGGATGTAGAGAATAAGATCTTGATCATTGACACCATGGGCTGCAGAGGCTAAATTGTCGGCAATAGATTTCATTTTCTGAAAATAATCAGTGATAGAGAGTGAACCTTTTTTTGTGTGTTTGTAGTTGATAACGGAGCTGCATGATTCTTGCACGAGATTGAGATGCATACATGCGCTCAAGAGTGGACCAGGCTTATGAGCGGTGGTACAGTTAATGACATTAACGAGAACAGATTCGCTGAGGGAGGATAAAATCCAACTAAGAAGAAGTTGATCTTGTCTACGCCATTGAAAAAATTTCGGGTTTAAAATTGTTTCTGCCGTAGGAGTTAAGGAGTTTGGATCCGTAGTTTGCTCGGTGGTTGGAGGAGGTGTTGGAATCCACTCAGGAGGGCAAGTGGATTTTCCGGTGATGAATTCTTCAAGATCATAACCACGAAGCAATGGAAGAAGTTGGGATTGCCATAGTAAGTAATTTCCACGTTCCAATTTTATAGGAACTGAATTGGTGAAAAGAGACGGTGGTTTGTTGAGGTTGACAGAAAAAGGGAGTGAGGAAGGGGTTGAAAGGGATAGGGAAGTAGTCATTGTGACGTTGGTCGAAAGCTCTGATACCATAAAAAGGCTAAACAGAAAAGATGCTTTCAAAAGCGTTATTCTTTCTGCTGCTTTCTATTGTATTAATAGTGTTATACATGAACATGAATCATTCGAAATATTTACAAGATAGGCTTTGTAACAAACTAAACAACTCTAAAGAGATAAGAGATAGGCCTGTTATGTTTTATCTTTATCAAACGTTCACGAACGTTTATCGTTTTCGTTAAAAATAAACTCAAAGGTGAATTTTTAGTTAACAAAGTCAAAAATGTAAAATTCTTGCATGAACACTAGAGTATATGGTTTGTGAGCTAATGGCTTTTGAACGAGCCAATTCAAACTTAAAATGATCAAATTTGGAGTCTGGGAAGTTCGCAAAGTAAGAAAACAATTTTTGGTATCTAGTGCAGAGAGCTGACACCGCGGCGCCAGCCCAAGGCTAAAAGGTGGCACTGCAGCGCAGAGCCGTGCCCATAACCTACTGAAGTTTCGCACCGCAGCACGGCCTTTTGAACTGGAGTTGGCGCCACAGCGCCGGGACCGGGTAAAAGCCACTGAAGTTTCATGCCGTAGCGCGGCTTAATGAGAGGAAGATGGCGCCGCAATGCCAGCCTTAGGGTTTGCACAGTAATGAAGGTTTATGAAGATAAAAAGAAAGGCAATTGGTTAATGATGAAATGAAACATTATTAAACCTAAAGTAACATCCTTAAATGATGTTAAAGACCATAAGTATTACAGCCGAAGGTCGACGAAAGATTAATTGAATGTTAGAGAAACGTAATGTGATAAGCCGAAACCAATAATAACAAATCTAAGTCATGATTAGATTGAGAAGAAGGGTAAGATATAGTAGTATCCATACTTGATTATATATGATCTAATGTGTTACATTATGTGATCATATATTGTACAGGCCTTAAAGACTTAAAGTGAAAGTGTAATTATACAGTAGCAGACGTTGAAGGCAAGTGTTCTAACCCTTGTCGTTCAATCTAGACGAGCTTTATGATTCATGTTCCTTACGCATGAATTGTTGAAAGATGAAGTCAAAGCCAATCCTTTCGGCTAGACTTGAGATGTTTTGGATTTCATATAATCTATCAAAGTATTGTCAATGTTTTACCAAACTATGATTGGTGTGGTTTTCAAATGAAGACTGAGTATGCTAAAATATTTTGTCGTCAAACGACAAGCACGTAAGGTCGCCAAAACTTTAACGTACATACGTTTAAAGAATATAGTGTTGATCAACATAGAGTACTATAGGTTGATCACCTCGATGTGCTCGTAAGTAATGTCGAACTTGCGGACTTAGTGTCGGGTTGTCTTTTTTAAAGAAAGTATGAAATGCTCATAGTCTTGGACCGAAATTAATGTTTTACTGAATATTATTCATTGTGAAACGTTTTAAAGAAAAGAGAAATGCTATTTTGAATTATCGATAGTACTTCATAACTATCGTTCAGTCATACTTGCTGAGCTAGTTATGCTCACTCTTGCTTGAACCATATGAATGCAGCTAAGATCGAACGGATCGAAGGATCCGGCAAGGATAAAAGGAAGGCTAAGGTGAACCTGTAGATTACCTATGTAATAGTATAGGTGAATAATGTTAATATTTGATATTATGACAAGAACAAATGTATTGGTTATTAAGAACCTGGGGAATGGTAATATTATTTTGGAATATACATATAAGACATATTCATTCTTTTGAGGTATTTCAATTGAATGTTTGTGTGAACTGTAGCACCGTGTAGCACCAGATGTCGGGTTGGAAGATACTCGAATTTGGGGGCGTCACAGGTTGGTATCAGAGCAGTAGGTTATAAAACTTAAGGGGAGAATTAAAACCCTAAGTCATAACCTTAAGAAGAGTCAAAGAAGTAAAAGATGGAAATTAACCCTTAAAAATGCATTATATATGTTATGTATTTTTATTATTCTACTGACGTGTACTAATCGAACTATTTGTTTTGTTGTAGATGTTAGGAGAAAATGAAATGTATAGGGATATACATGTAGTCAGTGAAGAATCGGTGAATCAGATAGAGATCATACCGAACCCAATAGCAGCAGAGCCTGAAGTAGTAGTTGTTGAGTCTGGAGACTCAGAGAACCTAGACTTTATGTCTGTGTTCGATGGCATGTCAGAAGAAGAGGTGGAGGTAGTGTCCTTTAACCCAGTAGCACTTGCAGAAGAGACGCCCCAAGGGGAGTCGATGATGTCATTGTTTATGATAGTGTTGGACAGAAACCTCCATTACTGTCAGGAAGTGAAGGAGCTAAAAGTAGAGCTTCAAGTTGTCTTGGAAGATAAGATAGATGTGGAGTCTATGTGGGAACAGGAGTATGATGAAAGAGTTTTAGCGAAGGACAAGGTCCACGAGCTAAAATAGAGGGTCTTTGAGCTTAGGGAAAAGCTAAAGACCAAGAAGCAGAAGCTATGGAGGATGTCCTATATCCATAGGAGTTCTCATAAGGATTTCTAGCAGCAAGTAGTTGGGTATCCGATAGAAGAAGGGAAGACTCGACATACTATCAGCCGAGATATTATTGCCAGTCTTTCCAAAGCGGATTTTGATAATGCCTTAAGGCAGATGTAACCTAGTATTAGCTAGAGTAGAGTTAGATATATAAATATGATGTATCTAGTAGTGACATAAAACCGTCTTTTGTATATCAAAGGGTAGTCTTTTGTAAATCTCAATTTTTAGAAAGTAATTGCGGGATAGTAGTGTAATCAGCTAAGGCTATATAATGTAAACGATGTAGTATTATACTACAAGGAATGAATCAATATAAGCCTTTTATGGAACATATTGCGTAATGAGTTGAAGTTATTATTTAATCATGAATAATAACTAACCAACGAGAAGCATATAATAACGAAATGTGTTGTTTATCTTAACAGCAAAATGCCACCAAGAAGGAGACAACGAAACCAAGATGCTAATGTAAATCAACTGGAGGGAGGTCTGGTAAGCCAGATGTATGAGTTCATTAACTTGTTAACGGTCGTGTTTAATAGAAATGGGGCTAATATACTCATAAATCCTGTAGTAGTACGAGCTACTACTTTTAAGGATTTTAAGAGTGTCGGTCCGCCGGAGTTCAAAGGAACTACGGACCCTATAGAAGCCCAGACTTCGATGAAAGAGATCGAGAAGGCATTTGTCATTGCAAATGTCGACGAGGGCCTTACTTTTACAACCTATATGATGAAGGGTGAGGCCAACTTTTGGTGGGAGGCGAACCAGGCTAGGGCTGGTACTAAAAATCTAACGTGGGTAAGGTTCAAGGAGATTTTCTTTGAGAACTACTTTCCCACGAGTATGTAGGGAAGGATGGAAATGCGGTTTCTTGATTTGAAATAAGGGGAAATGACGGTTCCCCAATACGCTGCCAAGTTCAACGAACTGGCGAGGTTTGTCGCACACCAAGTGGACACAGAGGTTAGGAAAGCTAGAAGGTGTTAGGTTTGAAATATTCATAAACACAATCAAATTGCACAAATTAAGCGGAAGCATGGAAAATCAAGGTTTTAAAATTTTACAAACCATATACCCAGATCGCCCTTTATGCACAATTATTAATTAAACGAAAAGATAAAGAACAAGAATCATACCCTTGAAGATTCGAGCTTCCTCAGGTACAAGTTCACCTCCAAATCCTTTCGCGTTCAACTTGAATCCACCGGGTTTGGTTCCTTCCTTTGATCAACGTTAGCCACCCAAGTGTTTGGCCTCTAGAGGTGATCCACCAAGGAAGAAGAATTATTCAAGAAGAATGGTGGTTGGCTAAACCCTAGTTTTCTATCTCTATAGAAAAAGAATGTACTCTCCAACAATTGGAATCACGTCTGTTGTGAAAAAGTCAACAACCCCACCACCCATAATAAGACTCCTCTTATTTATAGATGTAGGCAACTCTCCTTAACAATTAAGGAATTGAGTTTTATTTTAATTAATTAAATTCCTTTAATTAATTATGCTCCCAATCTTATTAGGAATAATTAATTAAAATCTTTTAATTAATTTGTCTCCTAATCTTATTAGGAATATATGAGAGTACTTTTATTAATTAATTTCTAAACTCCTTTAAGAATTAAATAATAATAATAGTAATAATAATAATAAGACTCATCTTATTAATTTATATTTAATATTTCCAAAATATTAAATAAAAAATATTAAGCTATTTAATTTATTCTATCACCATAGATTAAATTAAATATATTTAACTTATTATTATAATTATGTCATTAACTTCTTAAATAATTAGTTTTCCATTTATGGTGTGACCCTTTAGGTTCTCCATATTAAACCAATTGTGAATAAATCAATTAGAACAATTCTAATCTTATTTAAATAAATAAATTAAACTATTAATTTATTTAAACAAATAATATTTATTCTACAATAGGGATAAGCCTCCCTAGCGATCAACGACTTTTCAGATAATATAGATTTCAACATTAATCATAAAAGAACCTTTGAGTAAATAGTTACCGTACAATTCAATCCTTCCACCATACAATGTCCCAATTAAATATAAGACATGGAACTATTGTCAAGTCTTATTTTATTTAATTATATATATTTCGATCCTTAAATACACAACTTCAAATAATGCAAATTAGAAACTTCTTTCTAATTTCATTCTGCCTTGGCCAAGGTCTACTGGGTTGTCATTTATCGAATCACATAAGACATTTCTCTTCTTTTACTAGAAGCAGTAGATTCTTTATTGATCATATATTATCTCTATGTACAACTTATTATACCCAAGCATACCCTTTGATATATCCTAAGGGTCTTAAGGAATAAGTCAAAGTATAACTCATCATACATAAGATACTATGATGATCTCAAGTCTAAGGATCAGTTGTACTACTATCACTATAAGAATTCCTATTGACAGGCAAGTAAAACTCCATTAGGTATTCCTTAGCGAGCCACGTTCAGTGAACTTATTTTTTAATAAGCACCTACATACTTGCTTTAATATCTACACACAAATGATCATGAGATCAATCATCCTCATTCAATGAGCAAGCAACGTATGTATCAATCTATCCGGTTTCTGTAATCCCCAATTTATTAATCCAACAATTGGGAACTATTTTAGTTTTAAGCTTTCTAAGAATTTAGATCTCATTAGAATGATCATCATCATTATTCTAAAAGCATTGCTTAAAACTATGAGTTTATCACATATTATAAAACCGTATCATGTAGATAATTAAAAGCCTTTAATAAATTAATACTTTTTATTAATAAATGAATAAGATTGTTACAAAGTATATGCTTTATCGTCAAACATGATTGGCTTGTGTGCATACTACTTTTAATCTCCCACTTGCACTAAAGTCAATCGTCATGATATCTTATACTCTTCTTCTCTAATTAACGATTATCCTGTTGTTGGATAAGCTTTAGTAAATAGATATGTAATGTTGTCGTGAGAGTCCATTATCTCTATAGTGATTTTCCATCTTTCAATAATTTTTTAATCAAATGAAAGTGTCACAACACATGTTTAGATCCATGATGAAACTTAGGAACTATTCCTAGTTCTGTAATGAACTTTTCATCCAAACAATCAACTTGCAGCTTCATTTATAACTATATACTTTGTCTTTATCACTAAACCAATGACTCTTTACTGTTTGAAAACTTTCTAATTCACTGCACCTGTGACAACCCGAAAATTTAGAAAATTTTTAAAATTTTTATTTATTGATTTAAGGTTCAAAATTAGAACCTAGACAGAAAATTAGTGTATGCGTTTCATATTTTTAAGATGGAATTTTGAGGATTTCAAAATTCTGTGAAGGATTTAGGTGAATTATTCAGGATTAAGGAAAACGTGATTATGTTCTGTGTATATGTGTACAATATGTGGTTAAGGATCAAGGGTTGACCAGATAAACGATATCTGTAACAAACCCTAATCGTATATTAAGAATGTCAACGTTCGGTTAGAAAACCCTAGTGTTTAATAAGAAACCCTAAAACCGGTTCTAGAAACCCTAATTTCAGTTTCGGGAATCCAAAACCCTAATTCGGTGCATGAAACCCTAATCTAGGAATTTAAATGATTATTATATTGCATAAGTGTTATTTATTACAATATTAATTAGGGAAAAGCTTAATTATTAGCAAACCCTAATTTTACATTTTTGAAAACCCTAATTTCTGGGTTAGAAACCCTAATTTTATAATTCGGGAAAAACTAAGTGTTAATTTAGTGATTTAATGTTAATTAGAAAATATTAATCCTAATTTTATAGTTGTAAGTAATTAGAAAACCCTAATCTAATTACGAAAATTTAATTTCTATTTTAAAAAAAATTAATTTTTCTATTAGGAACCCTAATTTTGGGTTGTAAACCCTAATCCGTGATATTGACCCTAATTGCGTAGTTAGTGATTATAATTAGGAAATACTAATCCTAATTAGCAAGATTTAATTAGTGATTAAGAAATTTTAATATAATTAGAAAATTCTAACTATAATTTAGAAATATTAATTTTCTATTTTTGAAAACCGAAATTCAGAAATGTTAGAAATTAAATTGCAAAATTAAGGGTTAAATCCTAAACTCTAAATTTTCCCAAACCCTAAACCCTAAGGGTTTGGTCAATTGTCCAAAATGACCATTCTAGAATAAAAATTAAATGTGAAATGACTATTATGCCCTTTATTGAATACTTGAAGGTTGCTTGCAAGAGTTGTCCTAGTGAGTTGTTCACCAACCCTAAACCCTAGCATGTGACAATTACAAGCTATCTCAGCCACTTCCCAGCCCATTCCATTGCATTGATATCAAATAAATAGATTAGAGAGAGAGGCTAAGTAGAGTGTTTATGCTTGGTGGCTAAGTAAATGTGATGAGCAAGCAAGAGATAAGCTAGGTGATTAGCAAGTAAGCTTAAGGGCTAAGTAAGTGTGGTGACCAAGTAAGCTTAATGGCTAAGTTAAGTAATGACCAAGTAAATAATGTGATGAGCAAGTAACTTGATGGCTAAGCTAGGAATAGTAAGGAGGTGGAATGGCTTATTGACCATTAAGCCCTCACTTTGAGATTCCTATAAATAGAAGCTTTGTTAGTTCATTTGATAGTTTACAAATATTAACCAACATATATTGAGAGAGAGGAAGAGCTAGAAACAAGTAATCAAGTTACTTCAAAGCAAAAAATATACGTTTAGTCAAGAATGCGAAGAACGAAAAAGGTAATATTTCGTAAATGTTAGTCTTCATCCTTTTCAATTTCTTTCTCGTAGAGAATCGTGAATTGGTGCAGCATGTTTAGTGTGGAGTAATAAGGATGGCTATTAATAATGAAAACATTGATAAGTCATGTTTAAGTAGAAATTATAAGAGTTTACATAAGTTCAAACTGTAGAAATCGTTGAATGTTAACATGGTTGTTGATGAACAAATTGAAAACCATCATAGATAAGGCATGTGCATCTTGCTTGGTTAGGATGTAGATGATGAATCAATGGAGAGTTCCATTTGATTTGGCATATAGAACACGAGTAACGAAGTTATAGCAAATTTTACGAAAATAGATTTTAAACGTCTAAAACGTAGAAATCTCGAATTAGTAGTCAAAAGTTGCCGTGTGACTCGGAAACTTCAATTATCAATGTCAACACGTGAGATAAGGTATTCAAGAGTCGTGGACTCAAGAATCGTCGAATTCTGACTTAGAACGAAGAAAACGAGTATTGAACGCTCACGAACGATAAACGAACGCTTGATAATGAACAAAAAAGTGAATTCTGAGTTAACGAATTCAAAAATATAAGATTCTTGTATGAACACCTAGAGTATGTAATTTGTGAGTTGTTGGCTTTTGAACGAGCCAATTCGGAGTTAAAAGGAAGAAGTTATGAGCCCGAGAATTTCACATAAGAAAAAGTTTGTCAAAATTTTCTGAGGTTCAGGGTCCGCGCCGCAGCACGACCCAGAGAGGAATGGTCGGCGCCGCAGCGCGATTTCGAACCTTAGTTCACTGTTAGTTGGCATCGCAACACGACTAATAGCGAAGGAGAAGGCGTCGCAGTGCCGTGACCGAGTCCTAAGTACAGAACACCCGCGCCGTAGAGCAAGTTGTAGAGCAAAAGTTGGCACCGCAACGCCGGCACTAAATAAAGTATAGAGAAAAATGTTTTTAAAGATAAAGAGAAAGCTGGTAAATTATATCCATGCTAAACCTAAAGTAACATCAATTAAGATGTTGAAGACCTTAAGATTAATAACTAAAGGTTGAAGGAAAGATTAATTAAACGTAAGTTATTGATAATAAAATGATGAACAATAATAAGCCGTAAGGGCAGATAAATACTCGAAACTAGTTTTGTTAATGAAATAAGTATGATTAAGTATACGAAATGAAAGATAGTTAATTGATGATGAATTAATTAACTTAAAGTAGCATCTTCGATGATGACACTAACGTTGAAAGTTACAACTAAAAGATGTTGAATATTACGTGAACGCGAACGATATGTAATAAGTGTACTTAACCAATGACGATCGAATTTCGATTAATAACGTAAGAACATTAGTAATCCACGAGGAAGGGTGATGAACTCGAACGAGTGGTATTAATAAAGTAAATCCACTTACAACATAGAAGAGAAAGAAGTTGGTAAGAACGATGTAAACGGCAAATCGGAACCAATAATAAATAATCTAATACATGATTAGATTGAGAAGAAGGGTAAGATTCATTAGGAATCATGTATATTCATTTATGACCTAATGTGGTACGTTATGTTATTATGTATTGTAGAGACTGTAAAGACTGAAAGGAAAAGTAATTTTTGTGACAACCCAAGAATTTAGATAATTATTAAAATCCTAAAATGATGGATTAAAGGTTATAAGATGAACCTAGACAGAAAATGAGACACCCCCAAATCCTGGTACTTCATTTCCTCAAGATTTGGTGCTCACGTAATCAAAACATTCATTTACTAACTACCCATTCATAATAGAATTGAATAATAAAAGAAAACCTGCCCATACAGGATTAAACTTAAATAAAATCTCCCAGGTTATCTAACCTTTAACAACAATCATTCAAATGCAGATAATTAACTAACTTCATTACAATCATTAAACCAAAGTCTGAAAATAAACTATCATACTATTACAAGTCTTCAACACTTATTCATCTTTCCTTTTTCCTTACTGGTGCTTGGTATGTCACCAGTTTCAACTTTAGCTGTAAGAAATTTTATAGGCAAGAGTGAGCAAACAAGGCCCACTTGAAATAACAATAAGTAAATCTTTAAACTTTTACATCAATTGACAATATTAGTATCAATAGAACTGAACAATATATTCTATTAACTTTCTGAGAGTTATAACATTCACTGAGGGTCTAATGACCACGAATCATGTCCACGGTTATAAGTAATCTTTCAACTTTAACTTTAACTGTCATAAGACTATAAGGACTCCACGTACTTAGGGGGATCAACCCTTCGTACAATATATTGTGCACAACCATTTTAACGCTAAGCGTAAACCTCTATTAAAAGAGTTGTTCATCTCAATATTTAGAATACAAGTCCACACCAATGTAAGTTTGGTTTGGATAAGCTTTCAAGGTAATTTGGAATTCAACAAACATCAACTACGGAGTAGTTGAATAAAGTCCATGACATTGTACTTATAGAATAATCATAATTGAATTAATTATAGTAACTAAAATCATGCTTTAGGAATAATCTAATAGCATACAATTTGAATACTATAGCATACCTTGCTTGAACAATACTAAGCAAAGGTTAATTAGAACTGAATATTAAACATGCATAGAAATCTAGTTATGCATGCTAACCAAAAATTGAATTATAAGAATAACATGTTCAACATCAAATAGTTCAATAAGACAAAGGATTAGAAAACTTGCTCAATTATAAAATAGAGTTAGAAAACTTGCCTTTAGCACAAGCTACACCCTTACCACTTGAATTTCAATACCCTAAACATATGTCATCGTGACATAGTTAGTCATTATCACATAACCAATACATTCATCACGTAGGTTTGATTATTCAATCACATAATCAAACTATGTTAATACTAATTAACTCTTGGTAACATGCTCATTCATAGTCTAATACTACTGAAATCATCATTTAACATTCATATTATTAACATATAACATTTATTTTCAAAATTTATATACTTAAACAAAACTGTCAGAACATTCTGCTAACTCGCGTCGCGGCGCCACAGTTTACACTGTGGGTCGCGCTGCGGCGCTGAGTCGGCGCTGCGACGCAGTGAATGAACTTACGAAGCCGCGCTGCGGCGTGATGATGGCACTGCAGCGCCACTAATGCACTGTTGGAGCTGCGCCGCAGCGCGAAACTGCAGTTTCGACTGACAGCTTCGGCAATCGTGCAAGAAAAAGCCAAAATTGGCCAAAAAGCTCGAATCTAATAGACTGATTATCATGTAATTTACATATAAACTTCATATAAACATATTGTGAAGACTGTTAACATGTTTCTACTCATAAAATAACTTAAAAATCAAATATACAATACCCAATTTCAATGTTTTTGGCAAAAACTCCATGTTTGATATTTTCAATGAAAATCAACACTGTGATTTTGTTTTTCAACCAAAACAGTAAATTCAAAACATCATAGTTACGATTATACATACTCTATCAATTTCTATGATCAATATATCAATCTAACAACTAATTAAACCTTAATTTCTATTTTAAATTAAGTCATACTCATATATTTTTCATATAAACACCCTGTAATATAATTTCTTCACAAAACACATGCATACATGAATTAATTTCTCTATAATCATGCATAAACTCATGAGATAACCTTATACTCAACAATCATACCAAACTATATACATAACAACAATTTATCCTTTATAAAAATTTCACAGAGAACTTTTTGGAAGAAAAGAAAAAAAAAGTAAACTTTAAAGAAAAATGTTAAGCTCTTACCTTTGATTAAGAAGATGATGGCTATTCTTTTCTCCAATTCTTTTCTCAAAAACCTGTTAGAATCACTCCCTTTCTCTCTAGAATTTTTTAAAACTTTTCTCTGTGATATTCTTCTTCTTCTCTCTTTTTCTTGACTGAGTCTTTCTTCCTAACTCTACTACGTATAATAATATAACTTAAAAATCAAATATACAATACCCAATTTCAATTTTTTTTTGCAAAAACTCCATGTTTGATATTTTCAATGAAAATCAACACTGTTATTTTATTTTTCAACCAAAACATTAAATTCAAAACATCATAGTTATGATTATGCATACTCTATCAATTTCTATGATCAATATATTAATCTAACAACTAATTAAACCTTAATTTCTATTTTAAATTAAGTCATACTCATATATTTTTCATATAAACACTCTGTAATATAATTTCTTCACAAAACACATACATACATGAATTAATTTCTCTATAATCATGCATAAACTCATGAGATAACCTTATAATCAACAATCATACCAAACTATATACATAACAACAATTTATCCTTTATAAAAATTTCACAGAAAACTTTTTGGAAGAAAAGAAAAAAAAACTAAACTTTAAAGAAAAAGGTTAAGCTCTTACCTTTGATTAAGAAGATGATGGCTATTCTTTTCTCCAATTCTTTTCTCAAAAACCTGTTAGAATCACTCCCTTTCTCTCTAGAATTTTCTCTAACTTTTCTCTGTGATATTCTTTTTCTTCACTGAGTCTTTCTTCCTAACTCTACTACGTATAATAATATAACGTATATAGTAATAATAGATATATTAAATATATAATATAATACTAACTTAACTGACATCAGTTATTTTTATTTTAAAAATCAAAAGCCATAAGGCTTGTTTGGCTAACCACTAAAATATAACCCATTAAATCCTTATGCCTTGTTTGGTAAAACACAATTATATTAAAGACTTAATATGCAATAAGACTTGTTTGGCCAAAACTAAAATACACTCTTATAATTTATTTTAATAACTCATTTATAACAAGGTTATTAGTCACACTTTTATTTAATTAATAAATCAATTAAAACATTAATCTATTAAATTACTTTAGCACATAATTTAATATCACATAACTATGATTTCTTTTATAATTATAATTTTATTTAACCAACTAATATTTTAAATTATAATTTCTCATTTAAAATATTATAATTTATTTAAATCACTATAAGCTCTCTAGCATACTTGATAAATTTAATTATTATATAATCTCATAACAACTAATTTTCTTATCTCCTTAATTATTTATTCAACAAATAAATAACTAAATCACATCAACTCAATTTGCCACATAATTCAATAAATATTTAATATTGCAAATAAATATTTATTATTTAATATTTAATTATTTATTTAACAAATAAATAATTACACCACATAAACTTAAATTGAACAATTATTTATTCAACAATAAACATATCCATTAAATACTTATATAAATCAGTAAATATTTAATATTATATTTTAAAATTCTGGAATGTTACAGAAAATAAATGTATGGATTTGACGTTTCTGTAAAGGAATTTTAAGGATTTCAAATTTTTTGGAGAAGAACTTGAATGATTGGATAGACTATAAGTGATAGTCTGATAATGAGGTATATGTTTAGTGTATGAGTTCATAAGATTATGTGTATGTGGTTCTAGTATTTTAATTATATACTAGTGACCTAATCTAAGAGTTGTGGATCATGTCTCAATTTATTAAATTATTTTGTATGAATATGTGAGTAAGTGAATTAAGAATTAAGTTATGTAACCTAATTTATGTGTATAAGGTGTGATAATTAAATAACCTAAGAGGTTATAATATGGGAGAATATTAGTATATAAATATATATACTAATTCTAAGAGGTTTATTTTATACATCTCAATTAATTAATTTTATAACCTAATTATAGAAAGTCTAATTGGGTTAAGGAAATAAATGTGTATGAGTAAGGATTTATGTTATAATTTAGGAAATGAAAACCCTAATTAAATAATTAGAGAATGATAATATTAGAAGTGTTGGAATATGTTATTTGTGGTAGCCCAAATATAGTTAATTTGAAAGCCCAAATAAAATATTAGAGGGCCCAACTTTTAGCCCAAGTGGGAGAGGACTTTTTGGACATTTAGTAAATCAATTAAAGCATAAAAGAAAAGCCAAAATTTGGACAAACTAAGGCCACATGGCCGGATATGGAGAAGGAGAGAAAGGGAGATGAATGTGATGATTGTCTACTTTAGTTGGTGGCCAACTCATTCCATGTGTCATCTCTTTATTTCACCAACACTTTAGCTAAGCTTGCAAGCAACATTACATTTTGAGTGGGAGAGAGGAGTGCTAGATATTTTGGAAGATTTGATTAGATATACAAGATATATGCATATTAGTTGACCAATCACTAAAAATCCTACCCACTTTAACAAACAAATATTTACTTCATTTCATATCTCTCACTTCCAATTTCAAAAAGCAAAACTAGAGAAAGAGGAGAGATAGAAGAGAGGGACGGCTAGAGCAAGAAATCAAGGGGAAGAGGTTTTGATCTTCTTTCTATCCAAAATCATCTTTCACTTTGGAAGAATAAGGAAGGGTAGCCATAAATTAAAGGTATAAACCCCTGTTGTTTATGTATTTTTGATTATTTTTAGTTATGTTCAATCAAAACTTGGATTGATGATTTCAAACTTCAAACTCTAGATCTACATGATCTAGAGTGTGTTATGTGTGGATATATTCATCTTGTGTGTTAAAAGTTAGATCTAAAGAAGGAAGTGGAAATTAGGTTTTTCCAAATGTAGAAAATCCTAATTTTCTTAGCCTTGATGGAGTTTAATCTTGTGTTTGATGATTATTTGATGGAATAGATTATGTATGGCTAAAAGCACTTTTTAGCCACTGTGGTTATAGTGATTTAAGCAATTAGCCACTGTGGTTTTAATATATTCAATTAGCCCATTATATTATTTAAAAATGTGCAATTAACCCATTCCGTCCAATTTTGCAGACGGGCGTTAAAAAATTGGCCTTATTTTCCTACGTGGCTTTTACAAATTAAATGCTAATGACGTGTATTTGCTGCTCGAGTCAATAAGACCAATCAGTTAAGCCTTCGTGGAATGGGTGGGAGGATACCGTAGCAAACAAAAGAAAAACAAAGTGGGGGTCTCTAGGGCTCAAAAGCAAAACTTTGTCTGAGAAAGAAATCGAGGAAGGAGGTGGGTCTCTGGCGACACAAACAAACGAACAAGGTGGGGTATCAATCCAATAAAGTTAGGGTTCCAATCTTCTACCATATTAAGCGAGACAGACAGACGAACAAGGTGGGGCACATTCCAATAAAGTTAGGGTTCCAATCGACTACCGTACATGTAAGTGTGGTCTCGGTTCCACCAATTTTTGTCTGTAACATAAAATATTGCACTCTTTTTCATCTTTGTTTTTTCTTCAAAGCGAAGGTATACGGTGTTGATAGAAAGTATTGCACTTTTTCATCTTTGTTTTTTCCAATCCATAGGTTCTCATATGAAGTATTGCACTTTTATGCATCAGTGTAAATGAAATACTTGATGATATTTTAGATTTAAACAGTTATGATATTTTGGATTTATCAGTAAAGTTATGGCTACCAACATTAGTGTAAAAGTGTAAAAGTGTTTTTCCCTAATAGTTGGTAGCCATAACTTCACTAATTATAGAGTTTGTAAATTGAATTGATAAATGGACATCACATAGGTTTAAGAGTTAAGAAATCATAAAAAGAAATTAAGGTTTAGTGTTTCTTTAATGTTTACAGATTTCTTTAATTGGTGACCATGTAATAAGTTTATTCAGTAAATGGTCATGGTACTAACAAATTGAACATGTTGTTTAATGCAGCATGAACTACTTTGATGTTGAATTGTACCATGGAGGTCAGTTTATTACTAAAGAGGATGGATCATATGTTTATGATGGTGGAAGGAAAGAAACTTATAAGGGGGCTGATGGAGATTACTTGAATGTTGAGAGAATGGTGAAGTTGGTAAAACACCTAGGGTATAAAAGACACTTTGATATGTACTTCAAATTGGTAGGGTGGACTTTGAAGGAGGGTCTAGAACTTCTTCATGATGACAATAGTGTAAGACTGCTAATTGATGAAGCTATGAAAACTGGGAAGATTGATATATACTGTGACCATGAGGATAATGAAGAAATAGCTGCTGAGGTTGATGTTAGAGATGAGGAAGCACCAAAGCAGACGGATGATGAGGAAAGTGATGCTACTTATGAGGAAAGTGATGAGGAGTGATGAGGAGGAAACTGATGCTACTGATGATGATGAGAATGAGGAGTTGATAAATATAAGGAGAAGAAAGGGACTGATAAAAAAATCAAGAGGACAAGAGTTGGTTTTGGATTGTGAAGTAAACCTTGATGAAGATCCAATTGATATTGGTCACTTACATGTTGAGGAGGTTGGGGCTTCATCTATCCCAAGACATCAACCAAATGTGGAAGCTGGTACACAAGAGAGTAGTAGCAGGGGGAAAAAGACCAAGTCATCCAGAAAAACTAAGGCTGCAGAGGTGGAAGTTGAACCAACATTTTCAGATGTTGAGGTGGAGTTGGGGTTTGGGACAAAAGGAATGAGGCCTTGGGTAGAAACTGAAGAAAATTCTGATGATGAGATTCCTCCAAGTGGTGATTCTAGTAGTAACAGTGAATGGGAAGGAGAGGAGCCACAAAGGAAAAAGAAAAGAGTGGTTCCAACATATAATCCCAACACTCCAATTAGCAAGCTAAAATTTGAAGTTGATATGATATTCACTGGTGTTGAACAGTGTAGGGAAGCTATAGTGAATTATGCAGTTGGTAATGGAAAGGGAATCTATTTTTTTGTTAATGAGAAAACAAGAATACAAGCAAAGTGTGCCACTAACTGTCCATGGGGGTTGTGGGCTAGTTATGTGCCACTTGAGAAGGTGTTTCAAATTAAATCATACAATGAGTAACATTATTGTGTAAGAAAAACAAGGATTAGGATTGTTAAGTCTAGATGGTTGGTTAACAAGTTTGGGGGTACAATACGAGCAAAACCAAGAATGAAGTTGAGGGAAATACAGGCTGCAATTAAACAAAAGTTTGGACTGCAATCATCATTACCTCAGTGTCGACGAGTAAAGAAAATGGCTTTAAGTGAAATTGAGAGCACCTTGAAGGAGCATTATGCTAAAGTCTGGGAGTATGGGAATGAGATCCTAGATACAAATCCTAGGAGCACAGTCCAAATTAGAGGTGATGGGGGCACTCCACCTAGATTCCAAAGGATGTACATATGTTTTAAAGCTGTTAAACAAAATTGGTTGGAAGGATGTAGGCACATAATAGGGCTTGATGGTTGTTTCTTAAAGACATACTGTAGGGGTGAGTTGTTGACTGCTATTGGTAGGGATGCAAACAACCAAATGTTTCCAATTGCTTGGGCAGTGGTTGAAAGTGAGAACAAGGAGTCTTGGAGTTGGTTTCTAGGTCTATTGCTTGAGGATGTTGGCCTGGAATTAGGTAGAGGATGGACCTTGATAACTGACCAACAAAAGGTATAATTTACTTAATTACATTAACATTAAAGTGTCAAAATTTTGGTAATCAGTTTCAGTTTCAGTTTAGTAATCCTTTTCAGTTTGTAATTATGTTTACAAATATTTTTGAACTTTATCTTTTTATTATTTGTTATTATTATTACTAAACCTTTATTTACTGAAAAAATTGCAAGGGTTTGGTTCCTGTCATACAAGAGCTGTTGCCAGAGGCAGAGCATAGATGTTGTGCCAGACACATCTATGCTAACTGGAGGAAGAAGTGGCCAGGAGCAGTCTTGAAGCAGATGTTTTGGAGAGCAGCCAAGGCCAATAATCCTCATGAGTTCAGAAGGGCAATGGTTGACATCAGGCAGGAGAGTAAGGATGCTCACACTCATCTCTTAACTATTCCTCCTAAGCAGTGGAGCAAGGCCTTTTTTTCTTGTGAAACAAAATGTGATGTTGTGACTAATAACATGTCTGAATGTTTTAATAGTTGGATCTTAGAGGTTAGATATAAACCATTACTAACTATGTTTGAAGATATAAAAACACAAGTCATGGGTAGAATTCATAGAAAGAGGGATGAAATGCAAAAAATAGAGGCAAAGTTATGTCCTAGGATTATGACAAAGGTCAATAAGGCCATTGAGTTAACCAAGTACTATGAGTATGACTGGGATGGGGGGCACAAGTTTGAAGTGTCTGATAGGAGTGGAAAATACAAGGTAGACTTAGAGATTATGAGTTGTTCATGTGGGGTATAGCAGTTATCTGGTATTCCTTGCCCCCATGGAGTAATTGGAATCCTTCACATGCAACAACCAGTTGAGAACTATGTAGATTCCTGCTATTATGTGGATACTTACCTGAAATCATATAACCACTTGTTAAATCCAATGGGGGGTTCAAATGAATGGCTTCCTACAAACATGACAACATTGTTGCCTCCATCAACCAAGAGAATAGCAGGCAGACCTAAGAAAATTAGGAGGAAGGATCCTAATGAAGAGCCCAGAAGCAAGACCAAGTCATCTAGGAGAGGGAGTCCTGTTAGGTGCTCTAGGTGCAAGGAGTATGGGCATAACAAATTAGGTTGTAAGTGGACACAACCAAGGGATGAAACTAGGACACAACCTACTGAAGAACCTACTCAAGCTACTCAAGTTACTCAAGCTACTCAAGCTACCCCACAATCTGGAGGTGCCCCACAGCCTAAGAAGCTGGGGGTAAGCTTTTTTAAAACCAATTTTTAAAACCAGTTTTTAATATTTACTTGTATATTATTTCACATGTTCTTCTATTCTACAGGTGAAAAGGAAAGAAAGGGGTCAAGGAAAGAATTCTGGAAATGGAAATCAAACTGGGCAAAAAGAAGTAAGTAATTGTATATTATTTCATTGCTTGTTGGTAGCCAAGAACTAAATGGTTTTGTCCATGTAGGTAAGGAAGAGCCCAAGACTGGCAACAAGTGAGACTGGAGCAGGTGCAGGGGAAGGGCAGCAAAGGGACCATTTGCAGCCTAGAAGAGCAGCAAGTGGACCAGGACCATCAACCAGGTGGAAAGTAAAGGCTAAAAGAAGACTAGACTGAAAGTGTTATGGTTCATTATTTTGTTGGACATTAGGTTGTACTTTGTTGTTTTGTTATTCTGACTTGATCAAAGGGACCATATTAATGTAATATTTTGGTAACCAAATTCTGTATTGAATTGGTCTCTTAATGTGGTTATGTTTTGTGGTTTGTAACTAAATTCTGTATTGGCTTACTATACTTTATCAGTTGGCTACGCTTAATATAATTATGGTTATGCTTACAATGTGGCTATATTATATATAGAAACCATATAAGGAGATTTGTATTTATTGAAACCATATGTTATAAATACATCATGAAATGCTTATGTGACAATATATGTGTAAGTATACATTAAAATACCATGCACATATTGTAAACTATCATTTTAATAAAGAAGGCAATGTAATATAATAACATCCGAATAAAGTATATCGATGTGATATAATGTACATGGATTATATGATGCGAGTGTATAATTACTCCCAAATTTCCTATTATAGTAACACTTGGACATTAAAACCCATTTTTGGATAACAAAGTAACTGAATTGAGCTAAGCAGTTATTGAGAATTAAACCTTGTCCCAAATTAAAAGTCTCAGTTGCTAGTTGTGTATTAGGCCAATGGCATATCCCATACTATTACGTGAAACTCAGCAAAATGAAAAAGGCTAAGAGGAAAATGATGAAGCTAGAGATGGCTGTGATGATGGCTAAAGAATTGGCAGTTGGCCAACCCTTCTATACCCAACATTTCTTCTCAATCTCCATTGAATCAAACCATGGGACAAAGCCATGGACTGGGCAGTCATTTCCCTATAAATGGCAGCCAAATCCTTCTCATTCTCAGTTGCTTAAAAATTATCTGATAAGTGTAGGAAGAGAGTGAGTGTTACTGAAGATTGAGGGAGCATACTTAGTGCAATTAAGAATTCCATTAAGGCTTCAAGAGGTATAAATTTTGTTCTTAGTTTAAGTTTTTGTCAAACTCTTGCAATCCTCATGAAATCTCTGTTAATTGATATAGAATAGCATGTCATTGTGTTATCTGGGTTTGTTTGCATGTCTAAGAGTTATATAATGGTTATGAACTCAGGTTTGATGTTGGTTATGTTGGAACTCTGCAGAAATAGAGTCCTTATTTTTCGTTCTGATCTAAGTGGCGCGGCCACACCACTTCTATAGCACATGACCACGCAGCCGCACTGGCTGCCAGTCTTGGGTACTAATTTTTGTGATTCTGTGTAGGTCTGAGTATGCTATGTTAATTAGTTCATGCATATAAATAAACTGCACATATGGACTGAGATTTCTATACATATAGTAAGCCATGTTAGTTGATTTTAGTTTGATTATTCAAAGAGGACTTAAAGAGTTGAAAACTAGTTTTGATAAAGCTTTTTCAAAAACATATTCTGACTTTATGTGCCAATGTATCAAGTTATGATATACATTAAAATATGACCAATATGTTAGTCACCTTGTTGGTGAGGGTATAATGTAGTCAAGCATGAATTAAAAGAAAAAGTGCAAGTAAGAAACTATATTAGCTATGTGTACATGAACTATGCATAAACTAAGTTTTGAACTTCAAAACATACCTATGTGACCTATTATGTGGTTATGGAAGCATGTTATGGAATATGTGAACTTACTTTACATGCTTGAATAAGTTTTACTAATGGAAACTTAAAGTTTTAAAAACAAACTTAATAAACTCTATGTATGCTTTGAGTTAAGATTTGTGAGCATGCTTATGTGGTTTAACTTGTGTATGTGAGACATCATGATTAAGTGGGTCATGCATATAAATGTAATTACCATGGATGCCTAACTAGACATGTGCATTGTGACAACCCAAGAATTTAGATAATTATTAAAATCCTAATATGATGGATTAAAGGTTATATGATGAACCTAGACAGAAAATAAGTATATGGATTTGACGTTTCTGTGAAGAAATTTTAAGGATTTCAAAATTTTTAAGAAGAACCTATATGGTTTCTTAATTGAATGAGAATAAAAAAATATGGGTTACAAAATTCCAAAATCCTAGAAATGAATTGATATGTATTTGAATGAATATCAATAATAAGGTATTATGATACCTGTAAAATTTGATGTGAATTGAATAGTGTAAGAAATGTTATACTAATACAGGTGGAATTTTATTAACGAAATAAGATTTCATAGGAAGAAAAGCTATGAGGTTAAACAAAGATGAGTATATGTATAGAAATATATATATACTTAGTAAGGTGCTATATATATTTTAGCAAGAGGAATAATGAATTAAGTTAATGATATAAGGGTCAAGATAAAACTATGTTAGTAATTAACATAGCTTAAACGTTAGCCTTGGCTGGTAAATAAGAATTTGAATAAGTATAAAGTCGTTAGTTAATACAATTAGCAATAATAAAGGAGTAATTTAAAACTCAAAATTTGAGTTAGAGATAGAATTTTGAAGCATGGACTGCTCGGTTGCGTCCGGAACGTCAAGTTTAGTCAAAATGGACATTAAACACAAAATGTGTAAAGGTTGACTTTTGGTCAAAGTCAACAGTTGACTTTTTATAGAGAAAAGTCAAAATTAGTGTGAGAAGTGAAATATGTTATGATATTATGTTATATGGATAGTGGTATAATATTTAATATTATACTGAAAGATGTAAAGTAAAAATATGAGATGAGATCAATATATATAATATGTATATTGGTATCAACTAGTTAGTAAATTAAATTCATATTTGAATAAGTGATTGAATATATTAATTTATATATTTAATAGATAAATAAATTGTTTGAAAACAATTTATGGAGAGGAGGAAATTAATTTAATTATACAATATAAATTGTATAATTTAAATAAGTTATTTAAAATAGGTATGATAATTAAATAACCTAAATGGTTATTGTTATTTAGTGGTCCTAGTATTTTAATTATATACTACTGACCTAATTTAAGAGATTCGTGGACCATGTCTCAATTTATTAAATTATTTTGTATGATTATGTGAATTATGTATATGTGACAACCCGAGAATTTAGATAATTATTAAAATCCTAAAATGATGGATTAAAGGTTATAAGATTAACCTAGATAGAAAATAAGTGTATGGAATTGACATTTCTGTGAAGGAATTTCAAGGATTTCAAAATTTGTAAGAAGAACCTATATGGTTTCTTAATTGAATGAGAATAAAGAAATATGGGTTATAAAATTTCAAAACCCTAGAAATGAATTAATATGTACTTGAAGGAATATCGAGAATAAGGTATTACGATACCTGTAAATTCAATATGAACTGAATAGTCTAAGAAATGTTATATAAGTACATATGGAAATTTTATTAAGGAGATAAGATTTCACATGAAGAGATGTTATAAGGTTATACGAAGATGAGTATATGTATAGAAATATATATACTTAGTAAGGTGCTATAAATATTTTAGCAAGAGGAATGATGAATAAAGTTAATGATATAAGGACCAAGATAAAACTATGTTAGTAATTAACATAGCTTGAACGTTGGCCTTGACTGACAAATAAGAATTTGAATAAGTATAAAGTCGTTAGTTAATACGATTAGCAATAAGAAAGGAATAATTTAAAACTCAAAATTTGAGTTAGAGATAGAATTTTGAAGCATGGACTGCTCGGTTGCGTCCGGAACGTCAAGATTAGTCAAAATGGGCAGTAAACACAAAATGTGTAAAGGTTGACTTTTGTTCAAAGTCAACAGCTGACTTTTTATGGAGAAAAGTCAAAATCAGTGTGAGAAGTGAAAGATGTTATATGGATAATGATATAATATTTAATATTATACCAATGATGTAAAACTAAAATATGAGATGAGATCCAATATGTAGATATGAATATTGGTATCAAAGTAGTTAGTAAATTAAATTCATATTTGAATAAATGATTGAATATATTAAATTTATATATTTAATATATAAATAAATTGTTTGAAAACAATTTATGGAGAGGAGGAGGAAATTAAATTAAATTATACAATATAAATTGTATAACTTAAATAAGTTATTAAGTATGATAATTAAATAACCCAAATGGTTATTGTTATTTAGTGGTTCTAGTATTTAAATATATACTAGTAACTTAATCTAAAAGAATTGTGGAGCATGACATAATTTATTTAATAATTATGTGAGTAAGTGAATACGAATAGTATGTGATGACAAATAAAAGAAACTAGTGTGATCCTAATTATATATTAGGATGAAGAATTAAATAACTTAAGGGTTATGGGATGAGAGAATTATGGTATATAAAATATATACTAATTTTAAGAGATTTATTTTATACATCTCGGTTAATTAATTTTATAACCTAATTAATGTAAGTCTAATTGGGTTAAGGAAATTAAATGTACTTGGGGTAAGAATTTATATTTAAATTGAGTACATAGAAACCCGAATGAAATGAGTAGGGTAAGATGAAATTAAATGTAATGGACCATATTAATTTTTATGGCCCAAACATTTTAGCTAGGAAGTCCAAATATTTTATTTAAAAAAGCCAAAGGAATTAAGCTTTAAGCTCAAGCGAGCCAATTGTTAAGGAACATGTGGGAGAATAATAATATTAATATTATATTAAGTCAAGAGATATACTTTTATTATCTCAAGTTTATCAATTTTATGACTTAATTAAAGTAAGTTTAATTTGGTTATAAAATTTAGTGTGCAAGGGTAATAACTTAAATTCTAAATGTTTGGAATGAATACCCTAATTAAATATTTAGGGTGTGATAATATTAAAAGTATTGGACCTAATTTATTTTCATGGCCCAAGAAATTAATCTAAAAGTCCAAAGAGATTAATCATGGTGGCTCAAGTGTTAGCCCAAATAATAAATTAAGAAGCCCAAAACTTGATCCAAGTATGGAAGGACATAATGGTCATTTAGTAAGTAAAATAAAAGCCATAAAAATCTAAGCAAGACTTGGGCAAGATAAGGCCACTTGGCCGGATATACTTGGAGAGAAAAAGAAGGGAGTGCATGTCATCATGCTAAGCCTCAAGTTTGCAAAAGATAATTACAAACTTAGCTAGGTGTCATTTATTTAAGTAGCCACATGATTCAATAATAATCCACATGCTATGTAATGATTATTACTAGAGAGAGAGAATTAGTGGAGAAATATGGAGAAGATAAGGCCACATGGCCGGATAAGATAGAGAGGAAAAAGATAAGAAGAAAAGAAGATAAGGGAAAGAGAAGAGAAGAAAGAGGAGAAGAAAGAGAAAGAGGAAAAGAAAGAGAGAGAATGAGTGGGAGAAATATTAGGCCACATGGCCGGATGGGTTTTGAGGAAGAAAAGAAGCCACATGGGTGGTTTGGTTTGTGGAAAAGAAGAGAAGTATTAAACAAATATCTAATCTAATAACAAGTTATCTTGTTTCTTTCTCTTTTATCCCTTCCATTTAGCCAACATAAGAACCAACTAGAGAGAGAGAAAGAAGAGGTTCGGCAGCCATGGAGGAGGGGAAGGGAAGTTTTTGGTGAAACATCAAAGCTCCATAAGCAAATCTAGGAAGAAGAAAAAGGAGAGCATGGTAATCAAAGATATAATACCTTTTTGTTCATGTAATTTTTGATTATTCTAAATCAAACTTTGAATCTATGTTTCTAAACTCAAAAACCTTAGATCTATGTGTTTATGAGTGTTTTATGTGTAGATTTACCCATATTGGGTGTTGATTTAGTTGAAAATCGAAAATAAAGAAAAGTGATTTTTCTAGTTTTATAAGCTCTAAAATTTTTATGTACTTTGGATTTCCACCGTTTTTGATCTACACTTTCTTTTTGCGATCCGTCAAAGGGAAGTGCTAGATATGTAAGTTAGCTACTAAACCCAAGTGGTAGCACTCAAAAATGTTGAGTACACAAGTTGTTGTGACTGATTTAGCAAAAACAGTTTTGTGTATTTTATGAAAAACTGGACTGTTTTGGACAGTCAAAGAGTAGGGGCAGTTTAGTCATTTTTCGGGCATGTAAAAATTCTGGAAAAATTTGGGAGTATAATATGATAAGTTATCTAACATCTCCAAGTGGAATCACTGAAAAGGAGTTGTAGATTTCCGTATGGAAAATATTTAATAAAGCACGAAAAACTGCAAAATGCTATTTTAGCTTCTGCCCAAATTTTTAAAAGGGCATTTTCGGCAACTTAAAGTGTGAGAAAAATTCTGGCCATTTGGGACATGAAAATATATGATATCAAGTACCTTGTGTCCAAAAATGAGGTCATTCCGAGTTAAAATGAGCAAGTTATGACCATTTCAATTTCTGTGATTTTCTGACGAAAATGACTATAACCGGAGTTCTATAACTCTGATGGCCACGAAATTTAAACTGGAGTGTCACGTTAAGACGTATAAGATTGTGCCAAGAGATGGGAATTTCCGGAGTTGTGCACGAGGTAGCTAATTTCTTAAGGAATTAACTAAAAATGATTTTTAAAAAATACCAAAGGAAGTTGGAAAATTTTGGAAAAATACTTTTTGTGTATGAAATATGTGTATACGTGTTTGTACAAAGGATAGAAAAATAATAAGTTGATTTGGTATTTTCGTATACGGATATAGAATCCAGTTTGCTGGATTAGAAAATCTGATGAATCCAGTTTGCTGGATTGAAAAGAAGTTTACTGAATTAAAAATATGTTGAATCCAACTTGCTGGATTGCAATCTAGTTGCTGGATTTGTAATCTAGTTTGCTGGATTGCAGTTTGACTTGCTGGATTAAAGGAATTATGTATCCAGTCTGCTGGATTGGTCATTAGGTTGAAGGATTATGAATCCAGCTAGCTGGATTGAAGTATTAGAGAAAACAGTTTGCTGAATTATAAACATTTTGCTGGATTATAGAAAAGAGTTTATAATATGAAAGATTAAGTGTTTAATCATAATGAATATGATACAGTGATTGAACAATTATCCAAGAATGATAATAATACCGATGTGTTACGATGTTATCTAATATTTGATTAAGTGTTAGATAATCTATTGAATTAGTAATTGTATTATGATACAAAATAGAATATGTTGATTGAAAGACCAATCTTGTTATTAATGATAGGTCTTACCAAAAGAAGTTAACTTAAACTGCGTAGCAGTAGTCAACGAATCAGGCAAGTTTTTCCTTAACTCCAACTTGAGTTGTATGTTCAAAGCATGTTAATGAATAATTGGTGTTGATTATTCACGTCTATATTGGTTATTGATTCGCACGTTGTGCATATTGTAAATGTTCATCAGGTATGAAAGGCTGATCACCTTCATTACCATTTGGTTCAGTTAATCTGTTCATGTTTATGCTTGACCATTCATTTTTATTGACTTGGTCGTTCAGCTAAGAAAATTTGTTCATGCTCTTTCACAATGTTTATATTGTTGAAAGTTAGCTAGCTTATTGTTCAATTCTTTCAATCATGATATATCTTTATTGAATTTAAACTTGCTGGGCAAATTTGATGCTCACCCTTGCTATATCATGATAAAATTTTCAGATTAAGATGAAAGCTTGAGTGAAGGCAGAAGTGAAGACAAAGTGCAAGATTAAATTACATTGCAGTTAGATCTATTAAATTTTCTGACGAAAATAGTATTGTAAATCTTCTAAGATATTGAAGGTATGTATTAAGTTAAGGTTGTAGACCTTGGAAATGATGTGTAAAAGTTTAATGTATAAACAATTTATGTTTATATCTTCCGCAATAGTTATAGAAATAGTATACTAGATCCTTGGTGATTAGTACCGGAATTTGGGGATGCTATAGTTGGTATCAGGGCTGTAGGTTAGAAACCTTAGGTAGGTGTACCTTAGGCTATAACCGCGGAGATGATGATAAGTAATAAACTCAGATCGAGTTTAAGCGATAAGAGATGAATTTTTAGAAATTCATTATTAAGTAAAGATTAAGATAAATAAGATTCAAAGAAGAATCTTGAAAAGTTATAAGGATAAGAATTCGGAGTTACCTGACTCCAGTAATAGAGATGAAAAGTGATAATAAATAGACTATGTCTATAAGATGAGAAGTGTTATTAAAATCATAATATACTATGATTAAAGAGAAGAATAAGAAGATCGTAAAATAAAACGATCGTAAGTATAAGGAGAAATGATTACCAAATAAGATCACGACGTGATCAGATTAAATCGTTGAATAACATAAGATATGTTAAGTGATTGGTATGATATAGCTTGACGCTATAAAGAGAATGTACTATGAAATGGTACGATGTAAACTCAGAAAAGAGTGACAAATGTTAAGATGCGGATTAAAGAAAATTCGTATTAAGAAAAGAAAAAGTTAGAATGGTGTAGAATTTCAATTGAGGACTCATGTCAGCAGCTGAGTTGTATGATTCTTTGTATGGGCAGGGAATTTGTACTTGGTTTTAGAATCACTTAGCTTCCTGGTCGATATAGTGGTTAGGTTGACCAATTCTTTGTATGGGCGGGGAATTGTTCGCTTAGCTTCCTATATTGATTAGTGGTCGAGTTTGGTTTGACAACCACTTAGTTTCTGGCATTGATAATCATTGGAACCTAATGTCGCGCTATTTGCTATATACATGTGGATAAGGTGATTCTTTTCTCATGTGTATAACAAATAGGTAGAGAATATAAGGTTAAGTACGAGTTCTTAAAACTCATACTTATGGTACGTTCGTGACTCATAATTATATGAAATATTTATGAACCCCTCAGCGAATGGACGCCAAAGGTCTGACTAGGACAAGTTCTTAAACTTATATGATTGTGGAAAGTTCCTGAACTCATAATGTGTGGTAAGTTTGACGAACTGGTATAGTTATGTTGAGATGGAGAATTGAAGATGATAGAAATAGATAGACTTATTAAGAAATGGATCAGTAGAGAAATTGAAGTTGATGGTGGAAGCATAGGTATTCCAAATCTTCTAGCTATGCTAGACTTCAAAGTTTTTGACATCAAGCTACATTCGCACTGATGTGCTTTTAAAAATGAATTTTTGTTATCCTCAACACATGGTGACCAGTGTGTAGGTGTGGACTTCGGGTCACTAACACATCGTTACCTGTTGTGGCATGATGACACCAAAGATGATTTTCAAAGATTTTTGAACGGTTTAAAGAGGAGTCTATGCTAATTGATTCGGCTAGACAAAAATAATTTGAGATGTCAAAATGTATTTTATATATCATCAATGTATCATGGAACCTGATGCAGAATGATAAAAATGATGTAGTTATCAATACATAATTACCTAGTGTGGTATGTGATCTAAAGATCGTCAGCCCACTATGGAATGATGTAGTATGACAAAGTCACACAATGACGGAATCCTCAAACGGACTGTAAATACAGTGCGGTATCATGACGTTAAACTGATTTTTAAGAATTTTAAAGATAATTTATTGCCAACTGAATTTGGCTAGAAATGTTTCGATTGAAATTCGAATTATTGATATGTGTCTAAGCTATTTGATTCAGCTAGACAAATGTTTATGAAATTCAAAGTATTCTTTGAAAGATTATGCCAAACCAAATTGTTTTGGTGCGGAATCTTATGATAAGTCTGAGGTGAACAACCCTAAAAATGGGGATATACTAATGGGATAAAATACTCCAATCTAAGAACGCATATAGTCGTTCCGATTACTAAGGTACAACAGACTGATCCTCTAAAGTACCTGCATCGGTAATTTACCTTCTTTGTGATTGTAAACATACCAAATATAAAATATTTCAGAGGTAGAGTACCTTTCTTTCGTAATTGAAAGAGGTAGCAGGTAGAAATACCCCTAAACCTCAAAGTTCATGGTTTTTATGATCCCTCAGACAGATATAAAAAGTTTTTTTTTAAACTCTCTAGAGTAATGTTGTGATAGAAGGGATGATGGATATGAAATATTGTGAACTCGTTGCGTACGAGTAGAATCTGAGATGATTGAGTAAAGGTTATTATGACAACCTAGTTTTGCTGAATGTTTAGAAGATGTAAACTCCTAGTGAGTAGTTATGGTGAAATGTGATAATAGATGAGAAATCCTCAAAGGAGAAAATTGTAAAGGTTAAGTTAAAAACCTAGTTTTGATCAAGAGAATAAGCAGAGATTAGTATGCTTTAATTTCGGAGACGAAATTCTTAGAAGAAGGGGTGAATGTGACAACCCGAGAATTTAGATAATTATTAAAATCCTAAAATGATGGATTAAAGGTTATAAGATTAACCTAGACAGAAAATAAGTGTATGGAATTGACATTTCTGTGAAGGAATTTCAAGGATTTCAAAATTTTTAAGAAGAACCTATATGGTTTCTTAATTGAATGAGAATAAAGAAATATGGGTTATAAAATTTCAAAACTCTAGAAATGAATTAATATGTACTTAAAGGAATATCGAGAATAAGGTATTACGATACCTGTAAATTCAATATGAACTGAATAGTCTAAGAAATGTTATATAAGTACATATGGAAATTTTATTAAGGAGATAAGATTTCACATGAAGAGATGTTATAAGGTTCAACGAAGATGAGTATATGTATAGAAATATATATACTTAGTAAGGTGCTATAAATATTTTAGCAAGAGGAATGATGAATAAAGTTAATGATATAAGGACCAAGATAAAACTATGTTAGTAATTAACATAGCTTGAACGTTGGCCTTGACTGACAAATAAGAATTTGAATAAGTATAAAGTCGTTAGTTAATACGATTAGCAATAAGAAAGGAATAATTTAAAACTCAAAATTTGAGTTAGAGATAGAATTTTGAAGCATGGACTGCTCGGTTGCGTCCGGAACGTCAAGATTAGTCAAAATGGGCAGTAAACACAAAATGTGTAAAGGTTGACTTTTGTTCAAAGTCAACAGTTGACTTTTTATGGAGAAAAGTCAAAATCAGTGTGAGAAGTGAAAGATGTTATATGGATAATGATATAATATTTAATATTATACCAATGATGTAAAACTAAAATATGAGATGAGATCCAATATGTAGATATGAATATTGGTATCAAAGTAGTTAGTAAATTAAATTCATATTTGAATAAATGATTGAATATATTAAATTTATATATTTAATATATAAATAAATTGTTTGAAAATAATTTATGGAGAGGAGGAGGAAATTAAATTAAATTATACAATATAAATTGTATAACTTAAATAAGTAATTAAGTATGATAATTAAATAACCCAAATGGTTATTGTTATTTAGTGGTTCTAGTATTTAAATATATACTAGTAACTTAATCTAAAAGAATTGTGGAGCATGACATAATTTATTTAATAATTATGTGAGTAAGTGAATACGAATAGTATGTGATGACAAATAAAAGAAACTAGTGTGATCCTAATTATATATTAGGATGAAGAATTAAATAACTTAAGGGTTATGGGATGAGAGAATTATGGTATATAAAATATATACTAATTTTAAGATATTTATTTTATACATCTCGGTTAATTAATTTTATAACCTAATTAATGTAAGTCTAATTGGGTTAAGGAAATTAAATGTACTTGGGGTAAGAATTTATATTTAAATTGAGTACATAGAAACCCTAATGAAATGAGTAGGGTAAGATGAAATTAAATGTAATGGACCATATTAATTTTTATGGCCCAAACATTTTAGCTAGGAAGTCCAAATATTTTATTTGAAAAAGTCAAAGGAATTAAGTTTTAAGCTCAAGCGAGCCAATTGTTAAGGAACATGTGGGAGAATAATAATATTAATATTATATTAAGTCAAGAGATATACTTTTATTATCTCAAGTTTATCAATTTTATGACTTAATTAAAGCAAGTTTAATTTGGTTATAAAATTTAGTGTGCAATGGTAATAACTTAAATTCTAAATGTTTGGAATGAATACCCTAATTAAATATTTATGGTGTGATAATATTAAAAGTATTGGACCTAATTTATTTTCATGGCCCAAGAAATTAATCTAAAAGTCCAAAGAGATTAATTATGGTGGCCCAAGTGTTAGCCCAATCAATAAATTAAGAAGCCCAAAACTTGATCCAAGTATGGAAGGACATAATGGTCATTTGGTAAGTAAAATAAAAGCCATAAAAATCTAAGCAAGACTTGGGCAAGATAAGGCCACTTGGCCGGATATACTTGGAGAGAAAAAGAAGGGAGTGCATGTCATCATGCTAAGCCTCAAGTTTGCAAAAGATAATTACAAACTTAGCTAGGTGTCATTTATTTAAGGAGCCACATGATTCAATAATAATCCACATGCTATGTAATGATTATTACTAGAGAGAGAGAATTAGTGGAGAAATATGGAGAAGATAAGGCCACATGGCCGGATAAGATAGAGAGGAAAAAGATAAGAAGAAAAGAAGATAAGGGAAAGAGAAGAGAAGAAAGAGAAGAGAAGAAAGAGAAAGAGAAAAAGAAAGAGAGAGAATGAGTGGGAGAAATATTAGGCCACATGGCCGGATGGGTTTTGAGGAAGAAAAGAAGTCACATGGGTGGTTTGGTTTGTGGAAAAGAAGAGAAGTATTAAACAAATATCTAATCTAATAGCAAGTTATCTTGTTTCTTTCTCTTTTATCCCTTCCATTTAGCCAACATAAGAACCAACTAGAGAGAGAGAGAAAGAAGAGGTTCGACAGCCATGGAGGAGGGGAAGGGAAGTTTTTGGTGAAACATCAAAGCTCCATAAGCAAATCTAGGAAGAAGAAAAAGGAGAGCATGGTAATCAAAGGTATAATACCTTTTTGTTCATGTAATTTTTGATTATTCTAAATCAAACTTTGAATCTATGTTTTTAAACTCAAAAACCTTAGATCTATGTGTTTATGAGTATTTTATGTGTAGATTTACCCATATTGGGTGTTGATTTAGTTGGAAATCGAAAATAAAGAAAAATGATTTTTCTAGTTTTATAAGCTCTAAAATTTCTATGTACTTTGGATTTCCACCGTTTTTGATCTACACCTTCTTTTTGCGATCCGTCAAAGGGAAGTGCTAGATATGTAAGTTAGCTACTAAACCCAAGTGGTAGCACTCAAAAATGTTTAGTACACAAGTTGTAGTGACTGATTTAGCAAAAATAATTTTGTGTATTTTATGAAAAACTGGACTGTTTTGGACAGTCAAAGAGTAGGGGCAGTTTAGTCATTTTTTGGGCATGTAAAAATTCTGAAAACATTTGGGAGTATACTATGATAAGTTATCTAACATCTCCAAGTGGAATCACTGAAAAAAGAGTTGTAGATTTCCGTATGGAAAATATTTAATAAAGCACGAAAAACTGCAAAATGCTATTTTAGCTTCTGCCCAAATTTTTAAAAGGGCATTTTCGGCAACTTAAAGTGTGAGAAAAATTCTGGCCATTTGGGACATGAAAATATATGATATCAAGTACTTTGTGTCCAAAAATGAGCTCATTCCGAGTTAAAATGAGCAAGTTATGACCATTTCAATTTCTGTGATTTTCTGACGAAAATGGCTATAACCGGAGTTCTATAACTCCGATGGCCACGAAATTTAAACTGGAGTGTCACGTTAAGACGTATAAGATTGTGCCAAGAGATGGGAATTTCCGGAGTTGTGCACGAGGTAGCTAATTTCTTAAGGAATTAACTAAAAATGATTTTTAAAAAATACCAAAGGAAGTTGGAAAATTTTGGAAAAATACTTTTTGTGTATGAAATATGTGTATACATGTTTGTACAAAGGATAGAAAAATAATAAGTTGATTTGGTATTTTCGTATACGGATATAGAATCCAGCTTGCTGGATTAGAAAATCTGATGAATCCAGTTTGCTGGATTGAAAAGAAGTTTACTGAATTGAAAATATGTTGAATCCAACTTGCTGGATTGCAATCTAGTTGCTGGATTTGTAATCTAGTTTGCTGGATTGCAGTTTGACTTGCTGGATTAAAGGAATTATGTATCCAGTCTGCTGGATTGGTCATTAGGTTGAAGGATTATGAATCCAGCTAGCTGGATTGAAGTATTAGAGAAAACAGTTTGCTGAATTATAAACATTTTGCTGGATTATAGAAAAGAGTTTATAATATGAAAGATTAAGTGTTTAATCATAATGAATATGATACAGTGATTGAACAATTATCCAAGAATGATAATAATACCGATGTGTTACGATGTTATCTAATATTTGATTAAGTGTTAGATAATCTATTGACAAAGTAATTGTATTATGATACAAAATAGAATATGCTGATTGAAAGACCAATCTTGTTATTAATGATAGGTCTTACCAAAAGAAGTTAACTTAAACTGCGTAGCAGTAGTCAACGAATTAGGCAAGTTTTTCCTTAACTCCAACTTGAGTTGTATGTTCAAAGCATGTTAATGAATAATTATTGTTGATTATTCACGTCTATATTGGTTATTGATTCGCACGTTGTGCATATTATAAATGTTCATCAGGTATGAAAGGCTGATCACATTCATTACCATTTGGTTCAGTTAATCTATTCATGTTTATGCTTGACCATTCATTTTTATTGACTTGGTCATTCAGCTAAGAAAATTTGTTCATGCTCTTTCACAATGTTTATATTGTTGAAAGTTAGCTAGCTTATTGTTCAATTCTTTCAATCATGATATATCTTTATTGAATTTAAACTTGCTGGGCAAATTTGATGCTCACCCTTGCTATATCATGATAAAATTTTCAGATTAAGATGAAAGTTTGAGTAAAGGCAGAAGTGAAGACAAAGTGCAAGATTAAATTACATTGCAGTTAGATCTATTAAATTTTCTGACGAAAATAGTATTGTAAATCTTCTAAGATATTGAAGGTATGTACTAAGTTAAGGTTGTAGACCTTGGGAATGATGTGTAAAAGTTTAATGTATAAACAATTTATGTTTATATTTTCCGCAATAGTTATAGAAATAGTATACTAGATCCTTGGTGATTAGTACCGGGATTTGGGGATGCTGTAAGACCCCAACTTTTATAAATAAAGAAGAATTTTCTATAAATATCATTTTTGAATATAATGGAGTTAATTTGATATAATGTTATAGTTGTGGGTAATATTTATAAATTTTGCAAAGTACGCAAGTTGTTATATAATATTCGATTGGTCGGGGAATATTCGTTTTAACAGGGAATATTCGTACAACGACACAATCATTGGTGGACCCCACAACGGAATTATTGTCGGATTGAGAAAATGACAAAAATATTTTATTAAAAATAACGGCGGAAATTTTACCATTGTTACTGTTGAACTACTCGGTAGTAAAAATACAGTAATACGTGTGGTTGCATAGTAGCACACAGTATTGATTATTAATGCTTATGTGAGAAGTCACTCAGTTGATTCAATTATTGTCAGTTAATAATATGAATTATTTAGCGATAATGACGTTTTGTTTTATTCGTATTATTAACGTAATAAAACATAAACATCTTTTTATATAAAACAGAATACTTTATTAAAGTTATTCTATAAATAGAATATATTATATTTTATTTAAAAGATTTTTCTTTAAATATGGACCGTCAGATTAAAGTAATCAATCTGGACCGTTCATGGATTAGTTACTATGCATTCTATTTTTCTATAAATAGCAGCTCATTTCTTCATTATTTCTTACGAATTCACTGAACTCTAGAGAGAGAAACTATAGAGAGAAACTATAGAGAGAGAGAAGAAGAGTATTCTGCTACTTAACTACTTCCTTATTTCAGCTCGTCTTTAAAACGGTAAGGGGTGTTATTCTTTCTTATTCATGAAGAGAACTGTTGTTATTTCATTTCTTATTATTCTGTTGGAATAACCTGTATACGTGGTCTACCCTATACTTGGTGACATTCTTCTATTATTCTGTTGGAACATCCTGTCTGTGTGTTTTACACCGGACCTGGTTCCGTTTTTATTATTATTTTGTTGGAACATCCTGTCTGTGTGTTTTACACCGGACCTGGTTCCATTATTTATTATTCTGTCGGAATATCCTGTCTGTGTGTTTTACACCGGACCTGGTTCCATTATTTATTATTCTGTCGGAATATCCTGTCTGTGCGTTTACGCCAGACCTGGTTCCATTATTTATTATTTCTCGGAATATCCTGTCTGTGCGTTTACGCCGGACCTGGTTCCATTATTTATTATTCTGTTGGAATAACCTGTCTGTGCGGTCTATCGCATGCATGGTGATTTCTTTTGTTATTCCATTCTTTATTGTACTCAGTTGGTTAAGTTTTGACTTCTATACTCCATGAAATTTGTGGAATATCCTTGATAATTGCGGTTCATCCAGTATCTTTTCATGAAAATATTCTTCTAAGTATTCTTGAATTTTACTCCACAAAACAATATCATGTTGAGAATTTGGACGTTGTTAATTCTTGGATAAATTAATTCTTGAACTTGTTTTATTGAATTCTTATATCATTGTCATCATCCTCATGTTTATAAAATGTTGAAAGTCATCTGTGGCCTGTAGTGCATAGATGGACTTGGTATGATTATGACCAGGGATTATTCGGTATAATCATGACCGTAATGTTACAAATGATGTGGTAAAAGTCCTCATTGGCCTGTAGTGCATTGATGGACAGTTGTTGGCATGATCATGACCATTAATGAATATACGAATATCCTTGGCCGTAGTGCAGGGGTGATTCGATGATGTGAATTATTTTATTAAGCTGAGTCTTGGCGATCACAGTGTTGGAAAATCTTTTAAATCATAAAAGATAGTAGAGTTTATTTTCTACTTGACTCTTTTAATGGATTGCTTGTTCCGCTGCAGTTAAACTTGATGTCTATTATATTTTATCAGTTTAACATTGTTGAAGGCTAATGATAATTTATTCTGTATTATCTTAGTCATGATATTTCTTACTGGGCTAGTTGAGCTCACCCTTTCTTTCACTGTTCTCTTCAGGAAATGAGAACGTAGCTGGGGCAAGTCGGGGAACGGAGTGATGGTCCGAATGATAGTATTAGTTAGTAGTCCTCACTATTCTATGTAATGGTGTGTTAATAAATGTAATGAGGACTCCTTTTGAGTATGAATACTCTCTAGAAGATAATATTTGTATTCAAACTCACAGTTTATGTTTTGTCGTATTGTACACGACAGTTGTATTAGTAAGTTGTATTTGTATTTTGTACTATGTATCTGACGACCCAAGATGGGTGATGTATACCTAATTTTGGGGGCGTCACAGATGCTACAGTATATGATTAAATAAATATACATTATATAATGTGAATACATTTATTTTGTATATAAAAGTGAATTAAGAATTAAGCTATGTAACCTAATATATATATATATATATATATATATATATATATATATATATATATATTAGGTGTGTTAATTAAATAACCTATGAGGTTATAATATGGTAGAATATTAGTATTTATAATATATACTAATTCTAAGAAATTTATTTTATACATCTCAGTTAATTAATTGTATAACCTAATTATAGCAAATCTAATTCGGTTAAAAAAATAAATGTGCATGAGTAAGGAATTATGTATTAATGGAGGAAATGAAAATCCTAATTAAATAATTAGGGAATGGTAATATTAGAAGTGTTGGAAGATGTTAATTATTTTGGCCCAAAGAAACTAAAGTTTGAAGCCCAAAAGAATTAATTGGGAGCCCAAAACTTAGCTCAAAGGAAGAGGGACTTTTTGGACATTTAGCAAGCTAAATAATGGAATAAAAGCAAAATAAAAAGGGGCAAATCCAAGGCCACTTGGCCGATCATGATAAAGGAGAGGAAGGGGGAAGAATGTAATGATTATTTCACTTTAGTTGGTGAACAAACCTCCTAGGTGTCATTTCCCCATTTAGCCAACACTTTGTGCATTCTTGTAAGCAACCACTTGATGATTAAGAAAGAGAAAGAGAGAGTGAATGGGAGGAATGAATATTAGATATACAATTATATCTATACATTTTTTTTTCTAAACCACAAAGCCATTTCTCTCTCATCCTATTACTTCCTTTTAGCTAACAAAAAGAAAACCAAGAGGGGGAGAAAGAGAAGTAAATTCGGCAGCCCCTAGAGGGAAAAGAGAGAGTTTTTGATAAGTCATCAAAGCTCCATAAGCAAATCTAGGAAGAAGAAGAAGGAAAGCATGGTAATCAAAAGTATAAACCCTTTTTGTCTATGTAATTTTTGATTATTCCAAATCAAATCTTGAATCTATGTTTCTAAACTCAAAAACCTTAGATCTATGTGTTTATGAGTGTTTCATGTATAGATTTACCCATATTGGGTGTTTTTTTAGTTGAAAATCAAAAGTAAAGAAAAAGTGATTTTCTAGTTTATAAGCCCTAAAATTTCTATGCACTTTGGATTTCCACCGTTTTTGATCTACACCTTATTTTTATGATTCGTTAAAAAGAGGTGTTAGATATATGTGTTTATGAGTGTTTCATGTATAGATTTACCCATATTGGGTGTTTTTTTAGTTGAAAATCAAAAGTAAAGAAAAAGTGATTTTCTAGTTTATAAGCCCTAAAATTTCTATGCACTTTGGATTTCTACCGTTTTTGATCTACACCTTATTTTTATGATTCGTTAAAAAGAGGTGTTAGATATATGTGTTTACTAGTAAACCCAAGTGGTAGAACTCAAAAACCACATTTCTAAAAGTCGTGGTGTGGATTTTGGTAAAAACTGCCTCGTTTTTTTGGGTACTATTTTGACCAGTCACTTCCAGGCTAATTTTCGGGAGCTTAACATGTCCAAATATGGATTGTGATAGATGAAAATTGTAGATCGGAAAGATACAAATCCAAAAAAATTGACGGATCGTTAATTGGAGTTATAGATCTCATTTTATTCAAGTTTTAGCAACGGACTCCAAAACTGCAAATGGACAAAATGCTACTGCCCAAACTTTTAAAAGGGCATTTTCAGCCACTTAAATTGTGAAAAAAATTCCGGCCTTTAGGGACATGAAATATATGGTATAAAGTACCTACTGTCCAAAAATGAGATCATTCCGACTTAAAATGACCAAGTTATGACCATTTCAATTTTTATGATTTTCGGACGAAAATTGCTATAACCAGAGTTCTATAACTCCGATGGCCACGAAATTTAAACTGTAGGCTCACGTTAACACGTATAAGATTATGTCAAGAGATGAGAATTTTTGGAGTTAAGCACGAGGTAGCTAATTTCTTAAGAAAATGACTAAAAATGATTTTTGAAAAATACCAAAGAAAGTTGAAAATTTTTGGAAAAATACTTTTTGTGTACGAAATATAGGTATATATGTTTGGACAAAAGATAGAAAAATAATAAGCTATTTTAGTATTTTCGTGAATAGGATATGAAATCTAACTTGCTGGATTGGAAAATATGATGAATCCAGCTTGCTGGATTAAAAAACAGTTTACTGAATTGAAAATATGTTGAATCCAGCTTGCTGGATTACAGTTTGGTTGGCTGAATTGACTATCTAGGTTACTGGATTTGGAATCCAGTTTGTTGAATTGCAGTTAGGCTTGTGGATTGACCATCCAGGTTGCTGGATTTGGAATCCAGGCTGCTGGTTTGGTATTTGACTTATTAGAGTTTAAGGAATAACTTATGAAATGAAAAAGTAAGTGTTAAATCATAATGTATATGATATAGTGATTAAAGAATTATCTAAGAATGATAATAATACTAATGTGTTAAGATGTTATCTAATATTTGATCAAGTGTTAAATAATCTATGGATAAAGTAATACTATTATGAGCTAACAGGTATGTTATGCTAATTGAAAGATCAACCTTACAATTGATAGGTCTTTCATGAGAGATTAAATTAGATTGCATAGCAGTAATCCATAGTACAGGCAAGTTTCCTAACTCAACTTGAGTTGTTAATTCAAAGCATGTTTGTGGTTAATCATTGTTAATTATATCACGTCTATATTGATTATTGACTCGCACGTTGTGCATATTATAAATGTTCATCAGGTATGAAAGGCTGATCACCTTCATTACCTTTTGGTTCAGTTAATCTGTTCATGTTCATTATTGACCATTCATTTTTATTGACTTGGTCTTTCAACTAAGAAAATTTGTTTATGCTCTTTCACAATGTTTATATTGTTGAAAGTTAGCTAGCTTATTGTAAAATTCTTTCAATCATGATATATCCTCAATTAAACTTATGCTTGTTGGGCAAATTTGATGCTCACCCTTGCTTTATCATGATAAAATTTTCAGATTTAGATGAAAGCTCGAATAAAGACAGAAGCAAAGTCAAAGTGCAAGATTAAACTATGATGCAACTAGATATATTAAATTTTCTGACGAAAATAGCATTGTAAACCTTTTTAGATATTGAAGGTATATATTAAGTTAAGGTTGTAGACCTTGGGAATGATGTGTAAAAGTTTAATGTATAAACAATTTATGTTTATATCTTCCGCAATAGTTATAAAAATGAAGTACCATATCTTAGGTAAAAAGTACCCGGATTTGGGGATGTCACATGCATGATAAAAGGGGAATATGACAAGTCTAAACGGTGTAAAATTTCATGACATGAACTACATGACTAATCTAATGCAAACATGAGTTGTTGAGACCTATGGAGCATATAGTATATGTTCAACGATCAAACGTAAGAAAAATTATGAATTTAACACTTAAAGTTTTGATTAAACGAGAATAGATGGTGACCTATGATAATGCTATGATATGAGGTCAAACCTGGTTATCCACATACTAACATGTCTGCTTTGCATGATTATTTACGTACGTACAAGCCGAGTGTGCACTGACCTTCTGCAGGAGCAGCCATGCTCTAGTTTGAACAAGGAGCAGCGCGGTCGTGCCACTCTTTAGTTCAAATCCAGCGCAGCCGAGCTAGTCTGCAATAGGATCAAAATTCTGTAGTTGTTCTGTGGTTTCATAAATGCCTAAGTTGTTACTCTAATCTGTAATACAAGTCCAGTGTAGTATTCATGTGTTAATAAGCATGTTGTTGATAGGATCCTATAATGAATAAGTGTTTACCACTTCAAAGTTAAATTGTGATTTCAACTATGACATAGTGTGTTATAAACTAATATTCATGTGATGACATACGTATAAGATTATGCGACTAGAAGACTAGCACTATATGTTAGCATTGATAAATTTCACTAGAGTATGATAGTAAATTAAGATAATAGGTGTACATGTTGAACTTGTATAACTAATGTGATTATACATAAATAGGATATCATAGAGCATTGGATTGATATTAAGCTTACTTTAGTAAACTACGCTTGAGGCAAGTATCTAAACCATCCTTTACATTGTGCAAGTATCCTAAACCATTGCTTTACTTTATTCAACAGATATTGTAAGCTTATATCTTTAAATGCAAGTTATCCTACTTATTCGTTCAATTGAGCTATTATGCTTAAACTTTTGTGAAAACTATTATTCATGTTGAGCTTGGTATTGTTCTTGAATATTGTGAAAGGGTCTATGCTATTGATTCGGCTAGACTATATGCATGTTTATAAACTATCCAAACCAATTGATTGGTGCGAAAATCTTGGAAACTGAGTTGAACAACCCTTATGGTAAGGGGAGTGTATGTAAGACCCCGAATTTTATGAAATAACAGTATTTAATTTTTCTTATAATTACAATTCAGTAAATGGTTAAATTGATAAAAAGTTTAAAGTTATGGGTGAAATGTGAAAAATTTTCAAAATAAGCAAGTGGTTATAAAATAATCATTGTTGTCGAGGAATATTCGTTTGGTCGTGGAATATTCTTTCTGTCGGGGAATATTCGTACGACAGCGCAGCTATTTGTGGGCCCCATAACGAATAACTGTCGGATGAAGATAATGAAAAAAATTGAGTTTTAATAATTAACGGCGTAGTTGTTACCGTTAACACTGTTGGAATACCTGGTAGATAAAATACAGTAGCACACGGTATTGCACCAATTATTGATTCTTACGTAAGAAGGCACTACTCAATAATTGTTGCAGTAGTTACTGTTCAATATTTTATTTTATTGATTCAATAATTGTTGCGTTGATATTTTATATTATTGTTGTTTCAATAATTGTTGTTGCACATCATCTCCATTATCAGATCAATAATTCATATTATTTGAATAATATTATTAGATAACATTATTGGCAATGTCTAGAAAGTTCTGTCTAAGGAGAGGTTTGGTCATCTAATTGCGCGCCAATAAGGAGAAATTCTTATTGGAAAGCCCCTTCTTTCCTGAGAACAGCCTGGTTGTCATAAATGTGATTCTGTAATATTATTTGTGAATAATTAATTATTCATTCATATGATAAGGAAATATTTATTTTATGTGGATATAAATGAGTGATATATTTTTGTGGTTAAAAATGAAGGAGTTAATGTTGAGATATTTTAACTGTATTTTTGTCGGAACGAAGGTATTGAAAATCAAATTAGGGTTTTTGAGATATTTCGCGAGGGTTATAATTTTTAATCCGACCGTTGGATCATGGTAGTATTCGGATATGTTATACATATATAAGTTGAGTATATGTCCACAAATTTTGAACCGTTAAACATGAACGTACGATTTGTTATGAATTTTACGAGATGACTGGTTCAGAAATTGTTGAATTTTCGGAGTTAATCATTTTGGTAGAAAATTCTAGAATTGGTGGGCCCCACTCTTGGTTGGTGAAGAAATGTGTTGAGATTTTTATTCAAATGTGGTGGGTGGGAATAGTAACAGGTAAAGCCATCAGGTTACAGGTTAAGTCTGCTTCGGCGTGCTAACATTTTCCTATAAATAGAGGGCTAAATTAGAATTGAAAAACACACCAGAAACATAAGCTTTCTCTATTTCTCTCTCCATATTATGAAGCATATTTTGTGAGTTTTTAGATACTTTGAGAGTTGCTATTCGGTGCAAGGTTCCTTCGGCTTTACATTCCGGTCAGAAATACTGAGGGATTTTAAGGGTTGTTATGATTTTCAGCTTCGTAATTTTTCTGAACTTCAAAATTCTGGAAAAATTTGAAATGATATTTTGATGAGTTTTATTGATTGTGTCCAAAAATGGTGATTTTTGGATGTATAGATTATGAGTTATGAATTTTATGAGAAAAGATTATTTTAAAAGTAACCGCTTATAACTCCTTGTGGTTAACTCCAAAATTGATGAAATTTTTATTGAAAGTATATCTATATAATATCAGTGTACTCTGTAAATTTCAGAATTTTTGGATAAAAGTACAATTTATGATAAATGTCTAAATATTCGGCTGTTTTGGCTATATGAAAAATAGTAAATGAGTTTTAAAAATTCTGAGAAAAATATATGTTCAATATGAGACTATATTCTGCTAAATCTCAGAAAAGAAATATTTTTGGAACTGATTTGGTATTTTTCATAAAAATAGACTAGTTATGAGTAAATAAATTAAATATGTTATGTGAAGTAAGAAAATTAGAAAATAGGATTTTATGGCTTGAGAATCCGATATGAGGTATATGAAGATTTTTGATGAGGGTTTTGGTTATTAGTGATGAAATCTTATGAGTTTGGCATTTTATGATGATTAAATGCATTAATTAGTAAAGTGTAAACAATTAAAATAAATTGTTTATAAGTTTAAAGAAATGTTATTCTTTCAATATCATTATACCGAAATATTGGTATGTATATTATTATGAAATTTCTACCTTTTTCATGTCGGAGGTTACTATTCATGAGTTACTATTCACGAGTTATTATTCATGAGTTACTATTCACGATAAAATTAGTTTCTTTTTCTAACCAAATTATAGTTGATTTATGAATATTGCTCTTGAAATTAAATCCGTGTTTTGATCATATTGTTTTTATTATCATATATAACATTTTTATAACCTTGATGTTGAAATTCTCTTTCGCTTGAGTGTAAAGATGGGTAAATTATTGGTATGATCATGACTAGGGTTCTCTTTAGCCAGTAGTGAAAAAGTTGAATTGTGACTGGTATGATCATGACCATTGAATTTATAATTGAATATCTTTAGCTTAAGTGCAAAGGTGAATTGATCAACATGGTTATAATTATTGTTTATATAAGTTCTAAAATGATTATATATTTCTTTGAGATATGAATATATTTGGCCTGTAGTGTAAATATGAACTGTTGAGGAATATCTTTGGCCTGTAGTGCAAAGATGGTCTGTTGATGAATATCTTTGGCCTGTAGTGCAAAGATGAACTGTTGTTGAATATCTTTGGTCGTAGTGCAAAGATGGATTTATTAGTATGATTATGAACTGGAACTGTGATTTGGTATAACCATGATCTTTGATGTTTCAGGTAAAGACAGGTGATGAAAATATTCTTCGTCCTGGGTGCGAAGAAAAATTTAGAATCACAATTATGATTATGAGTTATTCATATGATTGTGGAAAGGAACTGTTGAGTGATGTTACAGGGATAAAACATTGTTGGTGGATTTTTAACATGAAGAGGATAATAGACTTTATGGTCTATTTGACTCTTCTAATGGGTTGCACGTTCCGCTGCAACTATGATTGAAATTTTTATCATCTACCATATGTTCTAAATCTCTGATTTATTACTGATGAAGACTATTGATAATTTATTTATCTTTAGTCATGATATTCTTTAATGGGCTAGTTGTGCTCACCCTTTTGTTCACAATTCCTTTCAGGTAATAAGAGTGTAGCTGGGTCGAGCAGGGGTAACAGGGGAATAGAACGGTGGTCATCATTTAGGAGTTATATTTGGTGAATCATCTAGGGTGAAGCGAACCCAATGTTGGAAGGGTGTTTTGCCACTATCATACAAGATGTCTAACGACATACAACCTCGTGTCATCATAAGACAGGGTTGTGCACATCCACTTGCTGAGTATATATACGAGCACTACCTATATAATCTTAGTGTTTGTTTGAAGTATAATTCTCAATTAGAGACAATGGAGATAATGATAAGTCAAGAGAAGACTCACCATTGGGAAGAATGTGATAGCAATCTTCTCATTTTTCTTTGGGGTATATTGGGTCAACCAAGGATAATTCTATGGCCATATGATATCTATCACAACCTAGAAGCATCGCCTCCCATGTACAAATGTTTCCTTGAGTACTTCCCAAATATTCTAATTTCTAAAACAGTTTTTGACTATACCTTTATGTAAGGTGTCATTGTGAGGTGCTGTCCACGGTTGGGACATGTGTCACATTTGTTATATATTTGTATCCAAACTTACAGCATATGTAAGACCCCGAATTTTATGAAATAAAAGTATTCAATTTTTCTTATAATTACAATTCAGTAAATGGTTAAATTGATAAAAAATTAAAGTTATGGGTGAAATGTGAAAATTTTTCAAAATAAACAAGTGGTTATAAAATAATCATTGTTGTCGGGGAATATTCGTTGGTTGTGGAATATTCTTTCTGTCGGGGAATATTTGTACGACGGCGCAGCCATATGTGGGCCCCATAACAGAATAACTGTCGGATGAAGATAACGACAAAAATTGAGTTTTTATAATTAACGGCGTAGTTGTTACCGTTAATACTGTTGGAATACCCGGTGGTTAAAATACAGTAATACACGTTATTGCACAGTAGCACACGGTATTGCACAGTATTTTTGAAATTATTGATTCTTACGTAAGAAGGCACTACTCAATAATTGTTACAGTAATTGTTGTTCAATATTTTATTTTGTTGATTCAATAATTACTACGTTGAAATTTTATATTATTGTTGTTCAATAATTGTCACTGCACAGTATTTTCCATTATCAGATCAATAATTCATATTATTTGAATAATATTATTAGATAACATTATTGGCAATGTCTAGAAAGTTTTATCTAAGGAGAGGTTTGGTCACCTAATTGTGCGCCAGTAAGGAGAAATTCTTATTGGAAAGCCCCCTCTTTCCTGGGAACGGCTTGGTTGTCATAATTGTGACTCTGTAATATTATTTGTGAATAATTAATTATTGATTCATATGATAAGGAAATATTTATTTTATGAGGATATAAATGAGGGATATATTTTTGTGGTTAAAAATGAAGGAGTTAATGTTGAGGTGTTTAATCTGTATTTTTGTCGGAACGGAGGTATTGAAAATCAAATTAGGATTTTTGAGATATTTTGCGAGGGTTATAATTTTTAATCCGACCGTTGGATCGTGGTAATATTTGGATATGTTATACACATATAAGTTGAGTATATGTCCACAAATTTTGAACCGTTAAAAATGCACGTATGATTTGTTATGAATTTTACGAGATGACAGGTTCAGAAATTGTTGAATTTTCGGAGTTAATCATTTTGGTGGAAAATTCAAGAATTGGTGGGCCCCACTCTTGGTTGGTGAAAAAATATGCTGAGATTTTTATTCAAATGTGGTGGGTGGGAATAGTAGCAGGTAAAGCCATCAGGTTGCATGTTAAGTCTGATTCGGCGTGCTAACATTTTCCTATAAATAGAGGGCTAAGTTAGAATTGAAAATCACACCAGAAACAAGTTTTCTCTCTTTCTCTCTCTAGATTATTGAGTGTATTTTGTGAGTATTTAAATGCTCTGTGAGTTTCTATTCATCGGTGCAAGTTTCCTTCAGCCTTATACCGATCAGAAGTACTGCTCTTTTGAGGTAAGGGATAGTAAGAGATTTTAAGGGTTGTTATATTTTCCAGTTTCGTAATTTTTCTGACCTTCAAAAATTCTAGAAAAATTTAAAATGATATTTTGATGAGTTTTCTTGATTGTGTCCAAAAATGGTGATTTTTGGATGTATAGATTGAGAGTTATGAATTTTATGAGAAAAGACTATTTTAAAAGTAACAGCTTATAATTCCTTGTGGTTAACTCCAAAATTGATAAAAAATTTATTGGGAGTACATGTAAATGATAGAAGTATACTCTGTAAATTTCAAAATTTTTGGACAAAAGTACAATTTTTGATAAATGTCTAAATATTCGGCTGTTTTGGCCATATGAAAAATAGTAAATGACTTTTAAAAATTCTGAGAAAAATATATGTTCACTATGGGACTATATTATGCTAAATCCCAGAAAAGAAATATTTTTGGAACTGATTTGGTATTTTTCATGAAAATAGTCTAGTTATGAGTAAATGAATTAAATATGTTTTGTGAAGTAAGAAAATTGAAAAATAGGATTTTATGACTTGATAATCCTATATGAGGTATATGCAGATTTTTGATGAGGGTTTTGGTTATTGGTGATAAAATCTTATGAGTTTGGCATTTTAGAATGATTAAATGCATTATTTAGTAAAGTGTAAACAATTAAAATAAATTGTTTATAAGCTTAAGAAATATTATTCTTTCAATATCATTATACCGAAATATTGGTATGTATTTTATTGTGGAATTTTTATCTTTTTGTGTCGGGGTTACTATTCATGAGTTACTATTCATGAGTTACTATTCACGAGTTACTATTCACGATAAAATTGGTTTCCTTTTTCTAACCAAATTATAGTTGATTTATGAATATTACTCTTGAGATTAAATCTATATGTTGATCATATTATTTTTATTATCACATATAACATTTTTATAACCCTGATGTTGAAATTCTCTTTCACTTGAGTGTAAAGATGGGTAGATTATTGGTATGATCATGACTTTGGGTTCTCTTTGGCCAGTAGTGCAAAGTTGAATTATTGACTAGTATGATCATGACCATTGAATTTATAATTGAATATCTTCAGCTTAAGTGCAAAGGTGAAATGATCAACATGGTTATAATTATTGTTTATATAAATGATTATATATTTCTTTGAGATATTAATATATTTGGCCTGTAGTGCAAATATGAACTGTTGATGAATATATTTGGTCGTAGTGCAAATATGAACTGTTGAGGAATATCTTTGGCCTGTAGTGCAAAGATGAAATATTGATGAATATCTTTGGCCTGTAGTGCAAAGATGAATTGTTGATGAATATCTTTGGCCCGTAGTGCAAAGATGACATGTTGTTGAATATCTTTGGCCAGTAGTCCAAAGATGAACAGATGTTGAGATAAACATGACCAACTGGTGATATAAATGAATATCTTTGGCCGTAGTGCAAAGATGAAGTTATTAGTATGATTATGAACAGGAAATGTGATTTGGTGTAACCATGATCTTTGATGTTTCAGGTAAAGATAGGTGATGAAAATTATCTTCGTCCTGGATGAGAAGAGGAATTTAGAACTACAGTTATGATTATGAGTTATTCATATGATTGTGGACCAGAATTGTTGATTGATGTTACAGGGATAAAACATTATTGGTGAATTTTTAACATGGAGAAGATAATAGACTTTATAGTCTATTTGACTCTTCTAATGGATTGCTCGTTCCGCTGCAACTATGGTTTGAAATTTTTATCATTTACCATATGTTCTAAATCTCTGATTTATTATTGATGAAGGTTATTGATAATTTAATTATTTTTAGTCATGATATTCTTTACTGAGCTAGTTGTGCTCACCCTTTTGCTTCACAATTCCTTTCAAGTAATAAGAGTGTAGCTGGGTCGAGCGAGGGTAACGGAGAAATAGAACGGTGGTCTCTAGCTATGGATGTTCTCCCGAAGCAGTATAGAAAAGTTCATTTAGTAGTTTTATTTGGTGAATCCAATAGGGTAAGGTGTACCCAACGTTGTAAGGGTGTTTTGCCACTATCATACAAGATGTCTAATGACATACAACCTCGTGTCATCATAAGATAGGATTGTGCTCATCCACTTGCTGAGTATATTTACGAGCACTACCTTTATAATCTTGGTGTTTGTTTGAAGTATAATTCTCAATTAGAGATAGTGGAGATAATGATAAGTTAAGAAAAGACTCACCATTGGGAAGAATATGATAGTAATCTTCTCGTTTTTCTTTGGGGTATATTGGGTCAACCAAGGATAATTCTGTGGCCATATGATATTTTTCATAACCTAGAAGCATGGCCTCCTATGTACAAAGGTTTTCTTGAGCACTTCCCCAAGATTCTAATTTCTAAAACAGTTTTTGACTATACCTTTACGTAAGGTGTCATTGTGAGGTGTTGTCCACGGTTGGGATATGAGTCACATTTGGTATATATTTGTATCCAAACTCACAGCATATGTGTTATTGTATTTTGCACGAAAATTGTTGTAATAAAGTTGTAATTATTTTCTGTACCATGTATTTGGCGACTCAGAATAGGTTGGATGGAATGGACCTGTTTTGGGGTTGTCACAGCATATGTGTTGTTGTATTTTGCACGACAATTATTGTAATAAAGTTGCAGTTATTTTCTGTACCATGTATTTAGCGACTCAAAATAGGTTGGATGGAATGGACCTGTTTTGGGGTTGTCACAGTGTATATTGTTGGAAATCCCAACACATGAGTGGTTTAATTACTGTGGTGTTATGCATAACTTAGAGTATTGTAAACTGATCCTCTATAGTACTTGATTCTTTTGGGTTATCAGTTTAATATTGACAATTCTAGTAGATGTTCAATAGTCCTTAGTGACAGCTCAGTATAAATTGCTTATTTAGTTGGATACATTGATAGCCTTTGAAGTCATACATATCTGTTGATTTATATTGGATTATTGTTCTTATTCCAAGGATTTGATTCATGAATTGTTGATATTCATTATTCGTGATATTTTTTTGAAACCTTAAACTATCGTAGAAACGATACTTCAATATTTCAAACTCGTGTTATAAAATTCTTTACCCTTGTTGTATATTACTTGCTGGGCAATTTGTGCTCATTCTTGCTTATTTAAAACCTTTCAGTTAAGGCGGAACAGGGAAGTGTCTCTGGAAAAGACAAGGGCAATGGCAAGGCTACCGACTAGCTTGTTCCTTTATGTTAAAATTTATATATTGTATTAAGACTATTTTCATACTATATTTAAGCTTAAGTAGGATTATGTAATAAGTCTTTATTCGATATTATTATGTAATCTTTTAAGTATTGTAGGTTGCGAATGTGTGATTTTAGTTATTCTAAATTAGATCTTCTGTTGTGAATGTGTGATTTTAGTTATTATGGTATTACCATGAGAACGTGATGAACCGAATTCGAGTGACCAAGTGGGGGTCCGAATTTGGGGGCGTCACAGGTTGGTATCAAATGTAACGCCCCAAAATCCGGTCTATCTTCACTTCCGGATTCCGTGCATCACGGTCCCATCTTCTTCCATACATACATCATTATATACTTAATATAATGACATACATTTTCAAATCCCAAGTTCTCGAAACCTTATAATCTCTTTCATTACAAAGAATGATACTTACATTATTCTTTTCATCTTACATGAGTGACTTTCATCCGCCACCAAGGATACATAACTATTCATTAAACTAGTCTATAGTTTAATTCTATCATTCTATATTACAAGTCTTCACTTGCTCTTCACGCACATTCATATACTGAATGGGACTTCGTCTAGATACCGCTCGACTTGATCTTTACGGGATCCTTAAGTTCTTTCAAACGTCGTTCGCTGAAAATATTTTTCATTTAAATCAAGTGTGAGCATTCAATTTCTCAGCAAGTCATAACAGTTGAACAAACAACTTCAAGAGTTTAAACATTCTTCAGAACTTCGATAACCGAACAATGGTTATGAAGTAGCTTGAATAATAGGACTAATCTCGATTCCTATCATCTTAAAACATCATTCACTTTCACTTTGAAATACGTTCATTCTTCTACCTTTTTCATAAACGTCCTGTCTAGCTAGAATCATTAGCACAGACTTAACAATAACGGTTCATGTATAAATCAAATATACTTGTATTGAACAGTTCAATCACAGAACAACTCATCTCAAAGAAACACCGAAGTGTTCACATTGTGGCACAAGGCCTCATACGTTCTACCACCTTGTACAAATATCACACATTCGCAAACATACAGAACTTCTCAAGTCCAACATCTGAGAAGTCAAGAAACTAGCATTCATATAAAATGAATGAAGTTAGGAAACTTGCCTTACGCACAGCTACAGCTTACGCTGAACTGCTCATTCCAATTCCTATGTAGCACATAAGAACATAGCACGTACACCAATTAGTCATATACTTGACTTATGCATTGGTTCACTTTACTTTACTTCTTAAGGTTCGCGTTCTTGTAATTTAAGTTTACGCGATTAACTTTCATTACCAGTTTACGGCTTCATGACATACGGAGATGTCTTACTCAAAACGTTCATCATCTTGGATGATTTACATTCTTATCCTCTTCTTATAACTTCTATAGGACTCAACATACATCGCTTCTCTGCTAGTAGTCCATGTGGTACTCTGAGTGGTTTCCCACAAACAACCAATAAACAAGTTCCCGTCTCATCTACACTGCCCACACAGTGAGTTAGATCGGTTGCCAGTTTTGTATATACCTTCGCTCTCTAAAGAAATTGTTTAGCCCAGCTCCCATATGTCAACCATCAAAGGTTACGATTGTACTACAACCTAACTTCTCTTAACTTATACGAACTATTAAACTATAATGTTCGTTAAGTCAACTTCTTATTCCTTATGGCTTTCTGGCAACTAAATGCCATACCTCAGGATTCATTCTTTATCGTCTAAGTCATACAGTCTTTTGTGTATTCGGAATGATCATTCAATGTCAATACTATGAGGTCATAGCGTTAAACATTTTATATGATCTTATTCATATCTTACAACGTTCGGTTCATTCGATTTGGAACGTTATCCAAGTTATCATTACTAACTCGGCTTTTTTACGTTATACGTTATTGTCTTAAATTTAGTTTCTTCACCGTTCACAGTTAAACAACATTCTTCATTACCTTACGGTCAAACCATACAAGGGGTGTAGGTTCTGTCCGTTTAATATTCACTTACACTCAACCCTTACGTTGGTTAAAATGTTTAACGCTTACCTTTCCTTTTAACATTCTCTATTCGACTCATGCTCGAACTTTCATTACTCTTATTACCATTCGCTATGGCTTTTTACGATAATTCATATCTTACTTACTACTTTCGTCAACGTCCAAGTCATACAACCAAGGTATACTTAGAACGTTCGTCCAACGCGAATACGATTCACGAGGATCGTTTACGTATCCAACATTCACGTTGCTCATCTCTTAATCTCTCATTCAACCTTTGCTCAAGGTTTTAATCGCTTTCATTCGTTATCCATCCCATGACCCCCATGTTCATTATTCTTTCTTAATATCGAAGCCATACTGTTCGTTGTATGCTAAGACCGATAGTTCATTGCAACAACGTTGCGTTCACAACGTTCATATGCTTTACACTTATCTCTTATTATGACATCATAACATCGAAATGTTATACATCATCCTTGTTACTTAACGTCTAAGGAATCACAATCATAGCAATCCCTCACATTCATTTATTACGACTACGGTTCCCGGATATCGGTTACGTAATCTAGCGCTTACATTCTCTATCTTTTAATCTCTTTTAATCTTTCTGTTCAACCTTCACTAAAGGTTTACAACACTTGATTAAGTGTTGCATTAAGTGAAATACATGTTCATAGCTCTTTCTCGTACATCCCCTAGTAATTGAGAAATAAACATCTCATTTTTGGGCATTGCCTTGCACCGGCGCTGCGGCGCCGTGCCCATTCCTCTCTCTCTCTCGTTGCGGCGCGACCTACGTCTCTCTCTTCCCTTGGTCTGGCGTTGCGGTGCCAAACTCTTTGTTATCTCTCGTGCTACGGCGCCAACTAACAGTACTCGGCACCCCGGCATGGCGCTACGACGCCACTTCTCAAGGCACAACCGGCGCTGCGGCGCCGAGCCTAAACCCTAGAAAAATTTCTAAGTCTTGCATTAAGTTTGAGATACGTACTTCCCGATCTCATAACTTCTTCGTTATAACTCGGAACTAGGTCGTTCCAAAGCCATTCTCTTCCTTATCTTATGTACATCAATACCCCTTAGACAGAACTTCGTTCTGAATCCGTTAACGTGCCATTCACTTGGCTTAATTTTCACTCTTCGTTCATTTTTATGCTTTTAACGTTCTTCGTTCGTTCGTCCGTAATTCGGTCATCCGAACTCGAAACTCGTTCGTTCTTAAGTTCACGACTCATGTTTTCTACATTCTCTTACTTTCTTATAAAACCCTACACGTTCGGGTTCATTCACTAATCTTCCAAATTCTCGATCATATTTTACGAAAATTCTCCATAACTTCGTTATAGCTATGTTTTAATCCGTTCTTCATGAACGTTTCTACCATTCCTAACCAAGTAATATGAAACTAACTTATATGCGATGGTTTTAAACTTATCCATCAACAACAATTATCCTACGATGGTTTTAAATTTGTCCATCAACAACGTTCTTCGTGTTCTTCGCGTTCTTCATTTTAATCGATATTTTGGATTACGATTCCACTTTTTCTTGGAATTTGATGTTATAGAACATCATTCCTTACTTATTTGACCTAATCATTTATAAGATTCATTCGGATCGCTTAAAATCCTTACGAATCTTATATATCCTTAAGAAATTTACAAACTAAACTTCTAATTCTAATTTCTTTATTTTCTTTTGATTTCAACTATATGAAATCATTACTAACATCTTTTACTCCTTATTCTCATTAAGTTATGTTTTAAACATATTAAACTTAAAGAAAATATTAGAAGAGACTAGGGTTCAGATAACCGTTCTTCTTTAATCTCCTTCCGTCGGACAAAGCGTGCACTCGGGCAAGCTTTTCCTCTTCCTCTACCTCTTCTTCTCCCATCCGAATTCTCTCTCTCTCTATCTCTCAAAGTGTAGGATTTTCAAAAGCTCAAAATAATGAACTTAGTCTTTCTATTTATAGAAAACCAAAGCTAGGGCAATTTGGTCATTTCGCCCCCCACCTCCTTACTATTCCCACCTCCTCCAACACTTAGCCACCAAGTAAACTTGGCCTCCACCCTTACTTGGTGGCCAAGTGGCCGGCCCACATGCCCATGGGTCATCCCATAGGTTGCCCCAATGGTTCTTATCCATCCGTTTACCCATCAGTTCGATCTGCGGTTTCTTTTCTTTGTTTGGGCCTTAACCCTAATTCTTATTGGGCCTATCATGGGCTTGATTTCACAAAGCATTGGGCTTGACATAATCCAAGTCCAATTGGATTCTACAAAGTCCATGAACTCAAAGTTCATTAAGACTCATCGTATTCTACGCATTCCATTCTCGTATTCTCTTCGTATATCGTTCATACGATATTCATATTATACGTCTTACTAATCTTCGTACTATACTCGTATAATAACTAGTATTATACTCGTATCTCCCACACATAATAACCCTAATTATTATATATGATCATAGTTTTCTCGGAACTCACTTTCCCTAACCCTTAGGTTTTGAGTCCGTAGGCGAAAACTTCGTTTTTGCCATAACTGAAATATTATTGAATATTCCATCACGTTTCAAAATTATACGTAATCATTAAATTCTTGGAATTTCAAAATAAATCTCCAAGCAAAAACTGATGAATAATGCCTATTTCGTCTTTTTCCCCAGAAATATTTTTGTTCACGGAAAAATCTTATTTTCGTCTTGAAAATTCTCATTCATTCACTCTTGCTCATAGCAAGAATACTCCTGACTTATAATCATCCTAGGTTATAGAACGATTAATAAACACATAGCACAGAATAGTATTAATAAAAATTCATTTTATTAATAATTAATTCTTTAAACCTAAATTTTGAAAAATCCAAAATTCCAGGTTGTCACATCAAAACTGTAGTTATAAACCTTAGGAGTGAGTGTCCTTAGATTATAACTAAGGAGAACTTTGAAGTTAGGAAGGAGATAAAACTCATGTAGAGTTTTCCTTGAGAGACTTAGTGTGTTATGAAATGTAACTTCATTTTATACAATGAACTTATGTTTATTTAACATTCTGATGGAGTTGTTGTTTGTCTTATCTTATGTTGGTGATTGTAGGATGACTGACATGGGATGACCTAGCCGAGTAGTAGAGGAGGAGCCGTGTGATATCCATGTAGTCTATGAGGCACCATTGATAGCGAAGCCTATTTCAGTAGTGGCCCATGTCGATGACGATGATGAGGAGGAAGAGATGGAGCCATTACCCGAGGAGTCTAACCCTGAGGAGGAGCCTGTGGAGGAGGAACCCGAGCCCATGGAGGACTCCGACGAGGCTACTTTTGAGGATCGGATGTTAGAAAAGTATGAGGAGTAGATTTTGGAGTTAGGATGTAGGGTGGAGGAATTAGAAGCTGAGGCTAGAGAGAGGGAGTCTGAGTTCCAGAAGTTGAGAGACGAGGACCATCAGAGGAAATTGGCGATGCAAGAAATGGAGGTGGAAATTGCTCACCGTAAGGAGGCAGGGATCCAGTTGGGGACCTTGTTTCACCGAGCGGTGGCTAGAAACGTTGAGATGGCAGGAAAGCTGGAGGAGATGGAGCAGAGGGTTTTGAGTGAGAGGACGGAGAAGGAGACTCTCCGTGCTCAGTTAGAGATGGAGGTGATGGATAGGATTCACTTTGAGGAGAAGTGGGAGGAAGCCAATGATAGGGTGGATGATCAAGAAGACGAGGTACGATGCAAGAGGAGGAAGATGAACAAGATGGGCTATGCTCTACGCACGGCCATGGAAAGATTGATCGATGGGGTAAATTACTACCCAGCTGAACAAGGACAAACCCGGCATACCATAAGCAGAGGCATGGTGGTGCACATTACTAGAAGGAATATCAGAGCGCCGTGGAGCATGGGATGTTAGATTGAGTCTAGAGGATGAAGTCTAGCAGTTGTAGTATTTTATTTATGGGTTGTTTAATACTGTTGTTGTAATCTCAGTCTTTTGTGTAAGACGTGAAATAGTAGTAAACCCCAACTTTTGAAAAGTGTTAGAGGGGTAGTAAGCTGGTGTTGTCCTCATCTTTTATGATACTAGGGGATATGTGTTATCATTTATAGCAGTATGCTAGGAAGGATCATGTATTGTAACTGTTAACGCCAAGATCTTTTGCCAACGTCCTGATCCTGTACAGTAAAACACAGTCAACACCAAAAGCTTGACGACTGGATCGTCGGGGGATAGCTCAGGCATGAGAGTCAGTACAGGCCGTTCAAGGTTTAACAATGGAGGATAAAATATCTAGTGTCTTTAGAGAGATAAAAATTTTATGTGTTGTGTTTATGCGTACCTTTCCTTAGAGACTTCATTGTTAGGTTATACTCTCTTGCCTGGTTTACCGTGCCACTAACTCTTATCTGACACAGCTCCCTACCTCTCACTGATCTCAGCTGGATCCATGCAGGTTGTCACCTTTTTCCAACTGTACATATCGCCGGCCGGATATAATCCCATCCAAATTAATGATCTGCAGACTTTTGGTCAACAGCCATCCTTTTTCATCATTACAAGTCAAAGACTTAGATATTAAAAGATCTAATGGGCCAACCCATTGACCCGGTCTCATATTAAGGAGATATAATGTGAGAATTAGGCTCAATAACTTCAAGATCCAATAGGGGAGTCCCAATGGACTAATTAGATAACTAAGCCCAATCCATAAGACCCAATAGGAGAAATATCACGACCCAACATTGCCCCCTAGTTTTCTATCAAATAGGATATTTAAGGGAAAACTATGAATAGTCCATGACTTTATTGGGTTTGGCAGGGTTGAAATAAGCCCAATCGATGGAAGACAAAAATAAAGAGGAAACTGAAAGGATGGGTTAAAACTGGAAATCTAACTAGAGGGCCCAATTTACTAAATATTTAAAACTCAATCCGGATGCAACCTTTCAGATCCGTGATCATGATTATCAATTAAATGTTCCATCCTCGAATACTGTGTGACCGTCAGTATAAAAAATAAACTTTACCAATTTTGACAGTTTTACCTGCCAATTTAAATTTCGGACCTTCGAGTTTTCTTTTTACCTCTCGTGCTTTCTTTCTCTTCTCTGCAAATCGTCAACAATGGCTTCCCAATATTCTGAGCAAGATCGTCCCCTACTAGTGACACCGATCAACGCCGTTCCTCCAAGCCCAAACCCCAAAAAAGACGCTTCAAGCTCTGGTCCGACCGCCGCGACTACTAAGAAAAAACCAACAACGAAACCTCCTCCCAATCCTTCTACATTTTATAGGAGTAAGGAATAGTATTTCCATGCCAACATTCCCTCGAAAGTCACAGGGATTGATTTGAAGGGACTTCGAACTCGTTACCATATTTCGGATACCCATCTAGTGAGAGCCCCGCGATCTGAAGAGCGAATGTGCCAACGTACTGAAGGATGGACGGCTGTTCCGGTGATCATCCTGGAGAAGGGAGTTCGGTTCCCTCTCCATGCTTTCATAGTGACCCTCTTAGGGTTTCTGGGTGTTGGGTTCGCCCAATTGGTGCCAAACTCTTATATTCATATCCTAGCGTTCATCGCTTTCTGCCATGAGCTAGGCATAGAGCCTACACTCGACTTCTTCTTCACAGTATACAAGATCGGTCAATCCAGAGAGAAAGGATTCAAGGCCATAAGCAAACATTCCTCGAAGACAGGAGAGAAATTCGAGAGACGTTCGTTGGTTAACACCCCTTCTAGTAACAGGGGATGGCATGAAAAATGGTTTTACGTCAAGGGACCTGAAATTTCCTCCTTACCTGGGCCACTGATGAGAAGATTTATGCCGATCTTGGAGACATTTTCGAAGAACGCGAGGCCAAAATGATAGAACTGTTTGACAACTTCCCGAAGGAAGAATGGAAATACAAACTTCTTTCCAAGCAAGCATGGTTATACGACCACAAATGTAAGTATAGATTTACTTTATCAATATTTTTGAAATTGATATGTTATGAATTTTGATGTAAAACTGTTAATCTTCTACAGTAACTTTGATCAAACCATCGTCTTCGGAGGTGAAGGAGTTGGAGGATTTTCTAGCTGGGAAGTTCGTAGAAGTTACTGCCGAATCCTCCCAACAGGAAGCCCCATCCGAAGGTAACATAGCCAAAAAAACTGCAAAGGTCGATGCCGACCCTCCACAACCGGAAGCCTCTTCCAAGTTCAAGCCCCCCACTGAGATACCAACTGCTGAAACACACATTATTGAACCCCCAACCCAAGCACCCGTGGATGATGAACCTATTATCCCAGAAGAAGTCCTTCGACCCCGTCAAAAGAAAAGAGCCACCCGAGGACCTCGACCAATTTTTATCCCATCTGACTCCGAAGCCCTTTCTGAAACTGAACCAACTGTCAATCCAACACCCTCAGCTATTGATCTGATACCACCAACTGTCAATCCAACCCCACCAGTCGTCGGCCCAACTCCGCCAATTGTCGACTCGACTCTGCCAGCCCGAAAAAGTCTGTTAGATCTACCTGTAGGTGATCGAAGGCAACTTATTCGGATCAAGAAGTTGAAAACCCAAGTTATCCCCTTAACCTCCGATGAGCTTAGGGTACGTTCTTCGAGTGTTCTCCCCCCCAATAACCCCAATGCAGACTCAAACCATTACGTACTGAGGAAGAGCGAACTAAACCCACTGTAACACCATCTCGAAAGAGAAAACAACCTTTTGACAGCGTCCCGTCCCCAGCTCGATCTCCCTCCCCAGAAAATATATATACGGATCCCTCTCCTCCTCGTGATCAACCTATGCCTTCCACCCCAAGGTATTCATCGCAAAATTTCTATAGTGAGGCTACTGGAGCACCAACTTTATGGCCTCGGTTCAATGTCAACTTTCCCTTCCGGCTCTTTGATGCATTTGTCCAGGAAACCGACAATCGTCGATTCGATCACCATACAAACGGGAACTTTCTGGATGAAGGCATGAGCTATTTGGCAAAGGTAAGTTATAGTTTTCTTGGTTAAATATTTTTTTTCTCGTTTAAATAGCTGAAATTGACTGGATACTGTCACATATGTGCAGGCAAACGCAGTCTTCAGACGTTTACGTCCCAGACATATAAATGCCGAATCCGATGAGGAGACCCTGCGAAGGGAGAATAACCTGTTGAAGGCTACCTTGACTCGGGAGAGAGGTGAGCATGAAGCCACTCTTCATGTTAATGAAGGCCTTTAAAGGGAATTGGCCCAAACCAAAGGGGATTTGAGGGATACCTATGATGTTCTGAGCTCGATCAGAGAAGAGCTGAAGACGTCAAAAGCCAGTGAACAGAAATTGGCCAACATGAATGTCAGGTTTGTTGCAGAGACCGAAGCGTTGAAGAACACCAATGAAGAGCTTGTTGTAGCTAATCAAAACCTGTCAATACAACTTGGTGAAGTTCAGACGAAGGCTCGGGTTGATAGGAAAACACATAAGGGGAAACACCGTAAACTTCGAAGTAAGATTAAAGTGCTTAAAGAACGAGATCCTCCTTTGACGGAAGAGCTGCGTAGGCAGATACAGGCGGACTATCGTGCGCCTGACGAGCTTAGTGCATAAATTTTGAAAGTATACTACGAAGGATATGAATATTGTCAGGAGCGTGGTAAGGAAAAATTGGCTGCTGCTCAGCTAGATCCAGCTTTGATCGACTCCGATGGTGAAGGCGGTGCTTGAATGTCCTTTCTGCTTTCTTCGGACATTTTAATGACTTGTGAGAATTATATGTCTTTTTTGAGGTTATTTTGAAGAAATTTATCAAGTAATTTTTTACTTTGTATAATAGTTTAATGTTAGGACTGAATAGATGGATGAATGTTTGAATTTATCAATGAACCACCATTTATGTTTGATTATGACTTCTGTTTTGATTCGTTTCTTGTCAATTATTAAGCATCAATTAATCTGTACGAACTTAACTTAGATAGTGAATCAGATAAGGCATATAACAGTTAAGTTAAAGAATGAAATGAACTGAATTAAATGAACTGAACCGAACTCAACACTTGCATAAAACAAAGTAATGTATATTTATCGTTATCGAAGTATGAGATCGGTCATGTATAAGGTGAATTCGGCTGATCCTCTTTGCACCATCAAGATCTTGCTTACCGCTCGGGGTAGAACAAGTATATAAGGACATTTATTTACCACTCGGGGTAGAACAATTTTATAATGGCCATGGAATTTTTCTACCACACGGGGTAACAAATTCATAAGGACACTCCTGACAATAAGGCTGCCATCGAATGACCAGCGAGTCCGACCGTACCTCCTTACTTCGGTGACTTTTGTTTGCCATGCAGGGTATAATAAATTTAAAAGGACCATGAACTTTGTCTACCACGCATGGTATAACAAAACCATAAGGACACTCCTGCCGAAGAGGTTACCATCGAATGGTCAGCAAGTCCACCCCGTCCTCCTTACTTCGGTGCCTATTGATTTACTGCCCTCGATAAAAACAATATAAAAAGGACCATAGGATTTGTCTACCACACAGGGTAACAAATGAGTAGGCTACCATCGAATGGCCAACGAGTCCGACCATACCTCCTTACACCATTGTGAACTTAGGACAAATGGGAAGAAGATCGAATGTGAAAAAGTGACTTTTTATTGATAATGGACAATCATGTACAGACTTTCGGTAAACCGACTCGATGTCTATTGGAAATACTTCCGAAGTCTTCCAGCATGCCAGGTGTTCTTGATCTCGGACCCATCTAATGCCTTTAATCGATAAGTCCCTGGCTTTGGTACTTCGATCACCTCATACGGCCCTTCCCAGTTCGGCATTAGCTTTCCCGTGTTCTGAGGCGAAGATGCTTTGGCTTCTCTGAGGACGAAGTCTCCTACTTCAAATCTGCGAAGTTTGACCCCTTTGTTGTAATGATTAGCCACTCTCCTCTGATAGGCCGCTAACTTGATCAAAGCCACCTCTCTGACTTCTTCCAACAGATCCAAGTTGGCCTTTAGTCCTTCATCATTGTAGATCTCTTTGAACTGACTGACCTGAAGACTCGAAGATCCAATCTCGACTGGGACTAAGGCATCAGTACCATAGGCCAATCTGAAAGGCGAATCTCCTGTTGTAGTTCTCAGCGTAGTCCGATTAGCCCACAATACGCTGAGCAGTTCCTCTGGCCATCTTCCTTTAGCTTCGTCTAGTCTGCGCTTGATCCCGTTCAGCAATGTTCTGTTTGTCACCTCAACTTGCCCGTTCGACTGAGGATGAGCCACTTAAGTCTTTCTGTGCTGAATCCCCAATTCTTTCAGAAATCCTTCAAATTTCGATTCCACGAACTGGCGTCCATTGTCCGATATCACCACTTTAGAAATCCCGAAGAGAAATACTATGGATTCTTTCATGAATTTCAAACATTCTTATTCCGTTATCAAACGAAGTGGCTTCGCCTCAACCCATTTGGTCATGTAATCGATAGTAACTATGATGAAACTGACCTACCCATTAGCTTTCGGCAACAGACCCAATATATCTACCCCCCAGATAGCAAAGGGTATAGGAGATAATATCGAGTACAGCTCTTCTGGTGGCTAATGTGGGATCGGGCTGTTGAGCTGACACTTCTTACACTTCTTCACATACTCTGTAGCTTCCTTAAAGATCGTTGGCCAGTAGTACCCCTGCCGAAGAACTTTATATGCCAGTGACTTAGCAGCCATATGATCGCCGCAGATACCCTCGTGAACTTCCTGAAGAGCACATGTGGCCTCGGATGGAACCAGACACTTCAACAATGGTGAGGAAAATGCCAATCGATAAAGATCCCCATCAATAAGAATGAAATTAGCACTCTTGTACTTGATCTTCTTCGCCAGCATTTGATCCGAAGGGAGGACGCCATCTGCCAGATATTCAATATAGTGAGTCATCCAACAGTTAGACCGTTCGATACACATCACCGCTTCGTGTTGGATACTCGGCTGCTGCAAAACCTCCAAATAGACTGACCCATTGAAAACAACTGCATCCGTAGTAGCCAGTTTCGACAATGCATTGGCAATGGAATTGTCGTTACGTTCTATGCCCTGAAATTCATAAGAGATGAAATATTGAAGTCGATCCTTCAACTCCGCCAGATACTTGATCATCCTCGTTCCACGAGCTTCGTAATCTCCTGATAGTTGTTTGACGACCAGTTGAGAGTCACTGTAAATGATCAGCTTCTAAACTTCTAAACTCTTCGCTAGTCGAACTCCTACCAATACTGCTTCATACTCGGCCTCGTTATTTGTTGCTCTGAACCAAACCTGATGGCCTGTTGCACCTTGAATCCCTCCGGACTTGTCAAAATAATCCCTGCTCCACTGACATCCGTCATAGAAGATCCATCTGCGTACAGCGTCCAGGAATTCTGACCGTGCTGAAGGACTGCCACTGCTCGATCGGACGTCTCAGCTTCTGGCAGCTCAGCATCTGCTTCGGAGAATGAACATTCCACCATAAAATCGGCCAAGGCTTAACCCTTGATAGCAGTTCGGGGATGATATTCAATAAAAAATTGGGATAATTCCATAGTCCATGCTGCTAATCTCCCCAAAACTTCTGGTTTGCTCATCACCTTCTTCAGTGGTTGATCCGTGTAGACGACCAGGAGCCGGCCTTGAAAATATTGTCGAAGCTTTCGACTGGAAATTATTAAAGGAAAGGCAAATTTTCCAATATTTGGATACCTGGTTTCAGCATCTCTAAGGACGTGACTAATATAATAAATTGGGCGCTGCTTTCCACTGACTTCCCTAACCAGTACTGCTCCAACCGCCAATGAGCTAGCTACCAGATATAAGTACAAGTCTCAGCCGGAGTCGGTTTCATCAATAAAGGAGCCGAAGACAGATATGTCTTTATGCCTTGGAAGGCGTCTTCACACTCCGAAGTCCATTGGAATATTTTCACATTTTTCGGCCCCTTCAGTGTGTCGAAGAATGGCAAACATCTCTCTGCAGATTTGGACATGAATCTCCTCAAAGGTGCAATCCTGCCCGTCAAACGTTGGACGTCTTTGAATGACTGAGGAGTCTTCATGTCAAGAATGGCCCGGATTTTCTCCAGATTGGCCTCGATGCCCCTCTGACTGACCAGATATCCCAGAAACTTTCCTGCACCGAGGCCGAAGGTACATTTTACTGGATTGAGTCTCAACTTGTGATGACGGACAGTCTGAAAGCATTCCTCCAGGTCATCCAAGTGCTTCTGAACTTACAAGCTTTTCACGATCATATCATCCACGTACACCTCTATGTTCCTCCCCAGCTGCCTTTCGAAGATGAAATTCATCATTCTCTGATAGGTGGCCCCAGCATTTATCAGGCCGAAGGTCATCTTCTTATAGGCGTACACTGAACGGTATGTGATGAATGTTGTCTTTGGAATGTCCTCCTTACACTTGAAAATTTGATGATAACCTGAAAAAGCATCCATAAAGCTTAGTAGTGCATATCCCGAAGTTGCATCAATAAGTTGGTCAATATGAGGTAGAGGATAAAAGTCCTTCGGGAAAGCTTTATTCAGGTCGGTGTAGTCGATGCAAACTCGCCATTTCTCGTTCTGCTTTTGCACCAATACTACATTGGCCATCCACTGTGGGTAGTCGATCTCAAAGATAAAATCAGCAGCTATCAGCTTGGCAATTTCCTCGTTAATGATCATCTGACGTTCAGGTGCAAAAATTCATCTTTTTGCCGAATAGGCTTCTTCGATGGATCCACCTCCAGTCTGTGTTCAGCAATCTTCCGGCTAATCCCCGGCATGTCTTGCGATTCCCATGCAAAAATGTCCGCATAGCAGCGAAGGAGTTCCATAAGGTTTGTCCGAAGAGGCTCTAGTAGACCAGAACCAATCTTCACTATTTTATCTGCCTTTCCGAGGACCAGCTCGATCTCTTCTGTCTCTCCTGCAGGGATTACCAATGGCTCCGAGCTGCTTTCAGTGAAGGGCTCGATCTCGATTACCATGATTTGTTTCTGTTTGCTGACTCCTACTCCCGAGGAAATGACAGCATTTCGGTAGCAGCGTCGGGCCAGATCCAAATCTCCTGCCACCTCTCTGACTCCGTATGTCGTGGGGAACTTGATTTTGAAATGAGGGATGGAGGTCACAGCTTGGAGAGCTGTCAATGTAGGCCTTCCCAATATGGCATTGTAAGCCGAATCTACATCCATAACATAAAATTTACATGTTATTTCTACCTACTGAGGAGCTGTGTCGAAGATCACTGGGAGTTCAATAGTGCCCGCAACTTTAACTGGATCATTGCTGAAGCCATATAAAGGAGCCTCCTACCCGACCTCCATTTTTTACCCATCAAGATGCATCCTCTGATAAGCGTGGGCATATAGAATATCCACAGAAGACCCGTTGTCAATCATCATACGCTTTACATCCACCAAGCCTACTTGTGCAGTGATCACTAACGCTCCTTCATGTGGCTCGATGGGCCCCGAAGGATAATCTGCATCGGTAAAAGAGATAACAGTTCCGGGAAATGCTCTGTCGGTCTTCGGGGGAGCACCCGCCACAGACATGACCGAATCCAAATATCCTCTCCTCTTCTTCCCTACTAACTTCCCTGTTGTCCCACCTGTTATTACATCAACGACATGCCTTGGCGGTGGTATTGGAGCATTTTGGACGGGTAGAACCATTTGAACCGTCTGAACAGCATGGTCGACATTCTGCTGATCTTGTTGGTCCCTCCCAGTCACATATCGAACCAGCAAACCGTTCTGAATCTTCTTCTCCATGAAATCCTTCAGATTGTAACACTCATTAGTATCATGGCCTGCGGCTTGATGATAGCCACAATATTTCCGAGAGTTGCCCTGCCCTGTCCTATAATTATCACGAGGTGGCTCAAAGAATGACTGGTTCATGATCTGGTCCAAAATCACCGACCTATTCGTATTCAGTTTGGTGTAAACCTTATTCACCTTCAGGGCGGACGTAGGTGGACCACTACTTCCTTGTCGCCATGAGTTGTTGTACTTCTTCGAACTGTCCTCTGGCCGATCATTATACCCCCCGCCTTCATCTAATCGCCTTCAGTCCTAGGAATATCTGCCTCCTTTATTTGGTCTGAAGGAGGACGCTTCAGGCTATTCATAGCCTCTTCCACAACAATATAACCTTCCGCCTTGTCGAAAGCCTCTGCCAGGCTCTTCGGATGATGGAACATCAATTTCTTCACTAGCTTTTCAGACTTCACCAGATCTAGCCCATTCTGAAACAACCCTACTGCCTGGAGATCATTTAAGTCGGACACCTGAACAACTGCTTCTCTAAACCTCTTCACATACTAGCCTAAAGATTCGTTGGTGAACTGTCTGACCTGTGCTAGAGAACCTGTAGGCTTTCCTCTTCTTCGGTTGCTCCCAAAGCGGGTATAGAACTTATCACAGAACTCGGTCCAAGAGGAAATTGAATCCGACGGTAAAGTTCTCATCCACTGCCTCGCATCTTTTTTTAGTGTTGTGACAAACGTATGGCACTTGGCAGCATCGGTAAAGTCATAATAATCCATCAATCGGTCGAACGCCTGGCTATGATCTCTCCATGTGTGGCAGCTTCTTGGTGATGTCTGCCTTTTCCTTAAGAATATTCGAGGAAAAAGGAGACGTCTTCTTCCCCGGGGTGTCCTTCGCCTATTGAACCTCTGCTAACTGTTTTCGGATCTCTTTCAACTCTTTAACCAAATAATTTACCCCCTCTGGTTGAGACGACGCTTCTTTCTCCGGGGAGTTTTTCCTCTTTTGATTAGATCGGTCTTCTACCATAGAACCTCCAACTCTCATGGGACTTTTACGATGATGATGATCCACAGAACGACATGCCACCAGTGGACTTTCTGGTGCATGGTCCCTAGATCTGCTTTGTCTTTGGGTTCTGTGGCTGTGATGAGAGTGTGCAACAACGATCGCCTTCTTTGTATTCTCCGGAGTACGCTCACTGGACCAACCTCTTCGTTCGCTTCGACCCTACTCCTTAGAATCGACAGGGTGATGTACCCTCTTCGATCTTTGAGGAGTAGGGCTTCTTGATCTTCTTCTCTCTCGAGGTTGGCCCCGAGACTCACGTCCTGAATGGCCAGGTTCCTTCCCACTCTGATGCCCACGCTCTTTGGATTGAACATAACCGGACTCTTCATCCCTCAACTCTGCCATCCGGGACATCTGCTCAGCTATATTTTGTCGCTGCTTCATAAGTGCCTCTATGGTTCAATCTACTTCGTCTGCCATCTTAGCCAATCGGGAGGCCTTTTCACCTTGGTTATCTCGGTATCGAGTTTTAGGTGAGGTACCTTCTACCCATTTTCGGTCGTGACCAGATTCTTTCTCTGCTGTGAAGATTAGCTTTCTCTTAGCTTTGCCCACAGCCCTTGGACGAGAATCTCCATGCGAACGTTTGGACGCTGTGCTGGCATGAACACTTAGTGCAGGTCCTAAACGATCTTTAACAGATACTCGTGGTGCTGAATCACTGACAGCCATCGGCTGCCCTTTAGGTGTAGGTGTTCTACTCTTCCCCATGAACACTGACGTAGAACGACCACAATGTATGATTGAAAAATACTCAGGACACTAGAACTCAGCCCTCCTTCTAGCGCCAATGTTAACGCCAAGATCTTTTGCCAACGTCCCAATCACGTAAGACGTCCTGATCCTGTACAGTAAAACACAGTCAACACTAAAAGCTTAACGGCTGGACCGTCGGGGGATAGCTCAGGCGTTAGAGTCAGTACAGGTCGTTCAAGGTTTAACAATGGAGGATAAAATATCTAGTGTCTTTAGAGAGATAAAAATTTCGTGTGTTGTGTGTATGCGTACCTTTCCTTAGAGACTTCCTTGCTAGGTTATACTCTCTTGCCTGGTTTACCGTGCCACCAACTCTTATCTGACACAGCTCCCTACCTCTCACCGATCTCAGCCTGATCCATGCAGGTTGTCACCTTTTTGCTACTGTACATATCGCCGACCGGATATAATCACATCCACATTAATGATCTGCAGAATTTTGGTCAACAGTCATCCTTTTTCATCATTACAAGTCAAAGACTTAGATATTAAAAGATCTACTGGGCCAACCCATTGACCCGGTCCAATATTAAGGAGATCTAATGTGAGAATTAGGCCCAATAACTTCAAGATCCAATAGGGGAGTCCCAATGGACTAATTAGATAACTAAGCCCAATCCATAAGGCCCAATAGGAGAAATATCACGACCCAACAATAACCATTTGGCATATGAATATAAATGATCTTATTTCAGAAATGTGTTATAAACCTTTAGTTCTTTTCAATTGAGAAATGTTTAAGTGTTATAATTAGATAATAAAATGAAAATTTTGTGATGCAGAAAATGCCGCCCAGACGTAGAATAACTGTCCCAGAAGATTTAGTTAATGATGAGAGAGGACCAGTATATCCGATACAGTGACTTGTAGACTTATTGGGAGAAGCTCTGAGGGGAAAAAATGAACCTATACCACCCGTTCCCCAAGCTGTCCCAGTAACAACCTTCAAAGATTTTAGAAGTGTAGGACCCCCAGAGTTCACGGGAACTACTGACCCGATAGTTGCGCAAATCTGGATCAAGGAGATTGAGAAGACCTTCACTATAGCTCGCCTGGGTGAAGACTAGAAGACAGTATTTGCCACATACATAATGAGGGGTGAAGCGAACTATTGGTGGGAAGCTAATCAGCTGAGAGCGGGAGAAGGAACAATAACATAGGAGAGGTTTACGACGCTGTTCTTCGAGAACTATTTCCCGAAGAGTAGGATGGAAGTGAAGTTCCTAGAGTTAAAACAAGGAGATATGACGGTGGCGCAATACGCAACTAAGTTTAACAAACTAGCACAATTTGTGGAGCACCAAGTTGGAGATGAGGAAAGGAAGGTGAGACGCTTCGAGCAAGGGTTGAAGCCGTGGCTGTATAACAAGGTATCAGTCCTCCAGATTGATTCCTTTGCAACGTTGTTAGAGAAGGCAATCATTGCGGAAGGTGGCAGTGAGGCCTTAAGTCTATATCATAAGGAGAAAAAGAACAAGAACACTGGTAGTGAACAGCGTGGAGGAAGCAGCAGCGGAGGGAGTAACTCCAGAAAGAGAAAGTGGGAAAACAACAACAACAACAACAACAACAACAACAAATAATAATCAAGGTGGGATTCATCAGGGAAACTTCAAGAAGAGAATTAAAGCTTGTAACAAATGTGGAAGAAGTCATCAGGGGGAATACTGGAAAGGGAAACGCACGTGTTATAATTGCGGCCAAAAGGGACACATATTTCCAAATTGTCCAAAACCAAAGAAGATCAGAGGATGTTTTACTTGTGGAGCGACGGAGCATTAGATAAAGGATTGCCCGAAGAAAGGAAGTGGTGGAGCTGGCGGAAGCCAGGAAGGAGGAAGCAAGTTAATGATTGGTGGACCCGCGTAACCCAACCGATCGACCGCCCAAACCTTTAACATGACCGTCCAGGATGCAGTAGCTGCAAAGGACGTGGTGTCAGGTATAATCCCAATCAATAATATAAATTCTTACGTATTATTTGATTCGGGTGCCACCTGTTCGTTTATATCCAAAGAATTTGCTAGTAAACTTAGTACACCCCGAGAACGTTTAGAAGATCCTTTGAACATAGAAGTTACAAATAAGGAAATAATCCCTGTAGAATACATTTATCGAAACTATCGCGTAAACATTAGAGAATATGAGTTGAGCGTAGACTTGATTCCTATTAGACTAGGAGAACTTGACGTAATACTAGGAATGGATTGGTTATATAACCATGTGGTGGTAATTGATTATCAGAACAAGTGTGTGAACCTTCAGACTCTGAGTAAGTCTAAGGTAGTGTTTTATGGTAGCTCATCGCTTAAGCAATCGTGTTGCGTTACGATGATGCAGGCCAAGAAATTATTAAGGAAAGGATGTGTAGGTTATTTAGCTTACATCATGGATACTCAGAAGAAGGGAGTAGAGATTAAAGATATACCCATAGTGAATGAGTTTCAAGATGTGTTTTCGGACGATCTGCATGGCCTTCCGTCAAACAAGGAAATCGAATTCGTAATAGACTTAGCACCGGGAACAGCACCAATTTCGAAAGCTCCATATCGTATGGCGCCAGTAGAAATGAAGGAATTTATTATACAACTTCAAGAATTATTGGATAAGGGTTACTTTCAACCGAGTGTGTCTCCTTAGGGAGCATCAGTGTTATTCGTGAAGAAAAAAGACGGATCGATGAGGCTCTGTATCGATTATTGAGAATTAAACAGAGTAACGATCAAGAACAGATATCCACTACAGAGGATAGACGACTTATTTGATCAACTGATGGGAGCAAAATGTTTCTCGAAGATCGACCTACGGATGGGATATCACTAACTAAAAGTGCGAGATGAGAACATACCAAAGACTGCGTTTCAAACCCGTTATGGACATTATGAGTTTTTGGTAATGTCGTTTGGTTTGACTAATGCTCCGGCATCATTCATGGACTTGATGAATCGAGTTTTCAAGCCATACTTGGATAAATTTGTGGTGGTTTTCATCGACGACATCTTGATCTACTCGAAGATAGAGGAAGAACACGTCGAGCATCTGAAGATTATTTTGGAGGCACTACGGAAGGAGAAGATGTATGCGAAATTTTCAAAGTGCGCATTTTGGATGAAGAAGGTTCAATTCTTAGGCCATGTGGTGGATGAGAATGGAATCTCAGTAGACCCCGAAAAGGTCGAAGCAGTAAGTAATTGGGAACAACCGAGAAACCCGATGGAGGTGAGAAGTTTATTAGGATTAGCTGGGTACTATCGAAGATTCATCCAAGAATTTTCTAAGATAGCGACCCCCTTGACTAATCTGACAAGGAAGACGTTGAAATTTGTATGGACCGACAAATGCAAAGAGAGTTTTCAAGAGTTGAAGAGGAGATTAAGCGAGGCGCCTGTATTATCATTACCAGATGATACGGGAGGATTTGTGGTGTATAGTGATGCGTCGCATAGAGGACTAGGTTGTGTGATAATGCATCATGGAAAAGTCATTGCGTATGCGTCACGACAATTGAAGGATTACGAAAAATGATACCCTACTCATGACTTAGAGTCAGCGGCAGTAGTTTTTGCGTTGGAGATATGGAGGCATTATTTGTACGGGGAGAAATGTGAGATATACACGGACCACAAAAGTCTGAAATATATCTTCACATAGAAGGAGTTGAATATGCGTCAGAGGAGGTGGTTGGAATTGATCAAGGATTATGACTGCGACATCCTTTATCACCCGGGGAAGGCAAACATAGTTGCCGACGCTCTAAGCAGGAAAGGAAGGGAGAAACTGATGCAATTGACGACTCGAGAAGAGTTAATAAGAGAAATGGAGAAATTGAAAATAGAGGTAAAGGGACCGGAGAGGTCTGAAGAGAAGTTATTTATAATGGAAGCTTGTCCGACATTATTGGATACAGTAAAAGAAGCATAGGAGAAAGATGAGGAATGTAAGAAGATCAGGAAAAAGATTTCAGAAAATGAGGAAGAGAAATTTTGAATTGATAAAGACGGTATCTTAAGATTCGAAGGAAGAGTGTGGGTACCAGCGATAACCGAATTAAGAGAAGAGATTTTGTACGAGGCACACAATACGACGTATTCCGTTCATCCGGGAAGCACCAAGATGTATCGAGACTTGAGGCAACATTTTTGGTGGCCCAATTTGAAACGGGAAGTCGTAGAGTGCATTAGTAGATGTATGACTTGACAACACGTAAAAGGCAGAGCATCAGCGGCCGAGTGGTTTACTACAACCGTTGGAAATACTAGAGTGGAAATAGGAGCATATTACGATAGATTTCGTGGTAGGACTTCCAGTCACGCAGAAAGGTTTTGATACCATTTGGGTTATCATGGATCGACTTACGAAGACCGCACATTTTCTACCGATTAAGATCCACTACAGTTTAAATCAGTTAGCGAGTCTGTACGTAAAGAAAAATATTTCACGACATGGAGTGCCGGTATCGATTGTTTCTGACCGAGACCCGTGTTTCACTTCAAAATTCTATAAAAGCTTGCAAGAGTGGATGGGAACACAGTTGAGGTTGAGTACGGTATATCACCCTCAGATAGACGGACAGAGTGAGCGAACCATACAAACGTTGGAGGATATTCTTAGGACTTGCGTGATGGACTTCAAGGGAAATTGGGATGACCACCTACCCTTAGTTGAATTTGCGTATAATAATAGTTACCATGCGAGTATTGGCATGCCACCTTACGAAGCTCTTTACGGGAGGAAGTGCATAATGCCATTATGTTGGGACGAAGTCGGAGAACGACGAATATTCAGACCAGAGTTAGTACAACAAACCGCAGACGTGGTGACAGTGATAAGGGCCAGACTAGTAGCAGCTCAGGATCGCCAGAAGAAGTACGCAGACTTGTATTGGCAAGATCGAGATTTTAAAGTCGGCAGTTTTGTGTTCTTAAAGGTATCTCTATGGAAAGGAAAGATCCGTTTCAGCAAGAAAGAAAAACTGAGTCCAAGAGACCGTTTTGAGATACTAAAGCTAGTAGGCGAAGTAGCGTACAAAGTTGCACTACCACCTGAGTTAGAGCACATCCGAAACATGTTTCACATATATGTGTTGCGTCCGTACAAGCCTAACTACAAGCACGTGATTTCTTATGAACCCATTCAAGTGGAGAAAAATTTAGTGTATAAAGAAATTCATGTCCAAATTCTAGATAGGAAGGAGCAAACTTTAAGGAACAAAGTCATTTCATCTGTAAAAGTACTTTGGCGCAACCACAATGTCGAGGAGGCTATGTGGGAATTAGAAAATAGGATAATGAGGGATTATCCCCATCTATTTGTGTAACCTTGTAGCAATTCTGGGACGGAATTTTCATAAGGGGGGGAGGATGTAATACCCAAGAATTTTCACGTCTTATTAAATGAATATATTAATGGAAATGAATATTTATTTAAATATAAATGATTTTGTGTTACAAGATGAATTAATTCCATTTTATTGAATGATTGAATAATTGAGAATATATGGAATTGGTGATGAACTCGTTGAAAGCCTTGTGTGGCACGATGATAGGAAATATTAATGAATATATTAATTAACGAAAGAATTGTTAAGCGAACAATTAATCTATATTAATTGTTATTTGTTCTTAAAGAATTTCGGTTAAATATTAATGGTGATTAATAGTATGTGACTATTATTTATGTAAGAGATATAATAGCAATGAACAACGTGTTTATAAATATAACAAGATTCTTAATTGTTATAAAGATTAATAATGTCATTGATTAATAAGGAAGGGATTAGTTAATATTATTATTAATTAATTTGTAAGATAAATAATTTATTAATTGTTGTATGCAAGCATGTGATAATTAAATGTATATGTATAGTAACTACCTATATGCATAATATGAAGTGTAAAGTGCAATGTGGCTATATTATATATAGAAACCATATAAGGAGATTTGTATTTATTGAAACCATATATTATAAATACATCATGAAATGCTTATGTGACAATATATGTGTGAGTATACATTAAAATAGCATGCACATATTGTAAACTATTATTTTAATAAAGAAGGCAATGTAATGTAATAACATCCGAATAAAGTAAATCGGTGTGATAAAATGTACATGGATTATATGATGTGAGTGTATAATTACTCCCAAATTTCCTATTATAGTAACACTTGGACATTAAAACCTATTTTTGTATAACAAAGTAACTGAATTGAGCTAAGCAGTTACTTAGAATTAAACCTTGTCCCAAATTAAAAGTCTCAGTTGCTAGTTGCGTATTAGGCCAATGGCCTGTCCCCTATTATTACGTGTAACTCAGCAAAACGAAAAAGGCTAAGAGGAAAATGATAAAGCTAAAGATGGCTGTGATGATGGCTAAAGAATTAGCAGTTGGCCAACCCTTCTATACCCAGCATTTCTTCTCAATCTCCATTGAATCAAACCATAGAACAGAGCCATGGACTGGGCAGTCATTTCTCTATAAATGGTAGCCAAATCCTTCTCATTCTCAGTTGCTTGAAAATTGTCTGATAAGTGTAGGAAGAGAGTGAGTGTTGCTAATGATTGAGGGAGCATACTTAGTGCAATTAAGAATTCCATTAAGGCTTCAAGAGGTATAAATTTTGTTCTTAGTTTAAGTTTTTGTCAAATTCTTGCAATCCTCATGAAATCTCTGTTAATTGATGTAGAATAGCATGCCATTATATTATCTGGGCTTGTTTGCATGTCTAAGAGTTGTATAATGGTTATGAACTCAGGTTTGATGTTGGTTATGTTGGAACTCTGTAGAAATAGAGTCCTTATTTTTCGTTCTAATCGAAGTGGCGCGGTCGCGCCACTTCTATAGTACATGATTGCACGGCCGCGCTGGCTACTAGTCTTGGGTACTGATTTTTGTGATTCTATCTTGGTCTGAGTATGCTATGTTAATTAGTTCATGCATATAAATAACCTGCACATATGGACTGAGATTTCTATACATATAGTAAGCCATGTTAGTTGATTTTAGTTTGATTATTCAAAGAGGACTTAAAGAGTTGAAAACTAGTTTTGATAAACCTTTTTCAAAAACATATCCTGACTAATATTCATGTGTTGACATACGTATAAGATTATGCGACTAGAAGACTAGCACTATATGTTAGCATTGATAAATTTCACTGGTGTATGATAGTAAATTAAGATAATAGGTGTACATGTTAAACTTGTATAACTAATGTGATTATACATGAATAGGATATCATAGTGCATTGGATTGATATTAAGCTTACTTTGGTAAACTACGCTTGAGGCAAGTATCTAAACCATCCTTTACATTGTGCAAGTATCCTAAACCCTTGCTTTACTTTATTCAACGGATATTGTAAGCTTATCTCTTTGAATGCAAGTTATCCTACTTATTCGTTCAATTGAGCTATTATGTTTAAACTTTTGTGAAAACTATTATTTATGTTGAGCTTAGTATTGTTCTTGAATATTGTGAAAGCGTCTATGTCATTGATTCGGCTAGACTATATGCATGTTTATAAACTGTCCAAACCAATTGATTGGTGCGAAAATCTTGGAAACTGAGTTGAACAACCCTTATGGTAAGGGGAGTGTATGTTGTTGGAAACCCCAACACATGAGTGGCTTAATTACTGTGGTGTTATGCATAACTTAAAGTATTGTAGACTGATCTTCTATAGTACTTGATTCTTTTGGGTTATCAGTTTAATATTGGTAATTCTAGTAGATGTTCAATAGTCCTCAGTGACTGCTGAGTATAAATTGCTTATCTAGTTGGATACATTGATAGCCTTTGAAGTCATATATATCTGTTGATTTATATTGGATTATTTTCCTTATTCCAAGGATTTGATTCATGAATTGTTGATATTCATTATTCGTGATATTTTTCTAAAACCTTGAACTATCTTAGAAACGATACTTCAATATTTCAAACTCGTGTTATAAAACTCTTTACCCTTGTTGTATATTACTTGCTGGGCAATTTGTGCTCATTCTTGCTTATTTAAAACCTTTCGGTTAAGGCGGAATAGGGAAGTGTCTCTGGAAAAGACAAGGGCAAGGGCAAGGCTACCGACTAGCTTGTTCCTTTATGTTAAAATTTATATGTTGTATTAAGACTGTTTCCAGACTATGTTTAAGCTTAAGTAGGATTATGTAATAAGTCTTTATTCGATATTATTATGTAATCTTTTAAGTACTGTAGGTTGCGAGACTTGGGGGAATAATTATATTAAATCATTATATATTATTCTAAATTAGATCTTCTGTTGTGAATGTGTGATTTTAGTTATTATGGTATTACCATGAGAACGTGATGAACCGAATTCGAGTGACCAAGTGGGGGTCCAAATTTGGGGGCGTCACACCAGCCGCGGTATCAATACTCAAACGAATAGAACCAAATAATCCATTAGAGAATGTCTGAATTGGAAGCCAATCGGGCAATCTATGGTGTGGGCATCATCTCAATAAATCCTTAAATCGCTCCCAGGAATCGTATAGAGACTCAGATGTATATTGTGTAAAGGATGTGATATCATGTCTGCTATTTTCGTGGGCGAAAAGAACTTCGCTACGAATTTCTTAGCCAAATCAGCCCAAGTTGTAATGGAGCCCGGCGGAAGTGGATGCAACCAACTCTTGGCTTTTTCCCGAAGAGTAAATGGAAACAATCTGAGCCTGATAGCATCATCAGACACTCCATTACATTTGAAAGTGTCATAGATTTCCACGAAGTTTATCAAACGATTATTGGGGTCATCATTCGGCATCCCTCCGAATTGAACATAGTTTCGTATCATTTGAATAGTACCCGGCTTGATTTCAAAGTTGTTAGCTTGAATTGCGAGCCTTAGTATGCTCGCTTGAATATCTGTGATGCGGGGCATGGCATAATCCAGCAAAGATTTTTGAATTTCCTTGGCCATAATAACTGGAGTTGGTATTTCCCAAGCCCTTTCTCTTCTCAGTCGTCTAAATGTTATGTCAACCTCAGAATCAAGAGGTATTATATTTTGATTCCTGCGAGGTGGTATACACAATCAATAGTACCTGAGAAAAAGTTTAAATAGAAAATCAGTTTAAATTAAGATCGTCTTGAGTTAGTATTAATATTGAAAAACAAATAATACTTCATTCCCCAGTAACGGTGCCAAAAACTTGCTGCTCATTTTCACAATCAATAAAACATACGCAAGTATACGCTGTCTAACAAGTAATAAGTTGATTGTCAAACCCACAAGGAAATAATACTAAGGCTAATCAAATACTAAAATTATATCAATTCGGTCTTATCTAAACAAGTAAATAAAATGGTGTGTTTAAAGTAATATAATTAAAACAGTAAATGGTAAGAAAGAGTTGTATCAAATATGGCAAGCTAGGATTACAACTTGATGAGTAGGTTTTATACCTACGAATTGGATACTTTTTCAGACTTAAACGGTTTCTAATCCGTATATTTTAGTACTATTTTATGCGTGTGTATTGTGTTTATGTTGCAGGTTCAGTATGTATTGGCTAAGGCGAGGTTTGATTAGCAAAGCAACGAAAAGAGCAGGAAAAGCAGCAAAAACAGTGAAGTACAGGGCATATGCCAGCCAGGGCGGGGGTTCATAGTGTCAAGTATCCTGCCGGGGCGAGGGTCCACATCATCATTAACTTTGATACCCGTCGGGGTGGGATTCCCATTAGTAAAATGCTCGCCGGGGCAAGGGTGCGCGACATAGTTGGAAGTCTTCTGATGTAATTCTACTTCTGATGTTGTGAAGCTTGTGGACTTAATACATGATTGGGACAAGATAAGAAGATTATTCAATTGTAGAGAAGGGATATCATCAATTATAATCATTATTCAACATTCCAATTAACAAACCCTAACTTTTGAGAAGATTTTGGAGGAATTGCCGCAAGGAGGTTGGAGCACGAAGATTTCAAAGTGAATTGAAGAAAAGGGTGGTTTTATTTACTGTTTTCATTCTTCAATTTCAGTTTTGTAATCAGGATGCTTGATTCTTTGATCTTTTCAGTTTTTAATTCATTAGCTATGAACTAAATTCTCTTTTTAAGCCTATGATGGATCTTTTTGCCTAATGAGGATTGTCAGCTTCGATTTTAATTTAATGATGTTATTTTCATTTCATCGATTATAGTTTGCGCGAAATTTATGAGTTGCTTGATCACTAATTCTTTGTGAACCTATATGAATTCGAGAGATGAAATATGGGTTTAGACTTAATCATAATAGCATGTGATTGTGAATTCTGCATTTTGTTGGGATTCATAATTTATGTCTAGGATAAAGATATACCTTTACATCGCATGTAATCTTATGAGAACTTGGGATTAAACCTTTTTTAATTGTAATTCACATAGAGATATAGTGAATTAATTAATTAGGGTGTTCTGCTTAATTCTATCATCTGTGGATTTAAGTTGATATGGGTATAGTGCATCGAGAGATGGTTATATCTACTTTCGTGTTTTTGGTTAATGAACTGGAATAGTTAAATTGAATTAAAAAGAAGTGTGACAATCTAAGTGAAGCATAAAGTGAAATTGTAGGTTTAATACTCCAATATTTGATTAAAGTTTGTGATAGTTAGTTGATTTTCTTTTATTTAGTATTTTTTCATTAATTTCATCATTAAATCAGTAGTTTAATAAAATTGAGATAATACAAGATTGGTAATTGTTAGAATAAAATTCAATATTTGTCTCTGTGGGAACGATACTCTATTTATCATTATATTACTTGTTGATCACGTATACTTGCGTGCTGTGCATAATTAGATTACACCCAACACAACTCCCCTAATGCTTCGTAGAATCTCCTAACTCTCTAATTATCTAAAGAATCACAAGAATGGACAACCGAGAAAACTTTGTACACATAAGCCTCTTTCGATGGTCAAATGCAAATCCCTAAGCTAAATAAATCACAATATTCCTATGGTGAAAATAATTAGACTAAGAGTTAATAAACTTTAATTCTCAATGGTTACACAAGGCAAATAGATATATTCCTATTCTATTATGCAAGATATGCCCCCATTCCCTTTGGAATTATCATAACAAGTGATATTATAATTAGGGTTAAGCATTAAAATCCATTTTTCAATATAAATTAATACTCGCATCAATTACTTAGCTAAGTAATCAATAAATAAGCATGAATTACAATAACCCATTCAAACATGATTCATTATAATAAATAGAAGAGAAATTTAATTAAACTAATCATTAGGTTACATTGCAATCCTAGAAATGTAATTAGTTCATAACTATAGAACTAGATAACATTATCAATGTATTCAACATGCTCAAAATACACAAATAAATGGAAGATTTAGAAAAAGAAAACTCTTGTTTTGAAGTATTCCAGCTCTAATTCTTCTCATCATTATATAGAATCCGAGCAATGCAGGAAACAATGAACTTTTCTTCTTTGAAGAACCAACTTCTTCCTCTTCTAAGCTTACTCTCTCTCTAAACTAGTTTCTAAGCTCTCCCAAAAAAAACTGATAAGGAAGCTGCTAAAAATGATATCTCTTAGTGATAAGCCAATTAGGTCATTAATACACTACTGTCTGCCTGGGACAGGCGCTGCGGCGCCAGTCAAAGCTGTCTGGTCAATAAGTCACGCTGCGGCGCCAGTCAAAGTTGTCTGGTTAATAAGTCGCACCGCGGTGCCATCTTTGCTCTGTGAACCAACGCTGCAACGCGGGCTACTGGCTGAGCTGTTATAGGAAGGCACTGCAGCGCCTCTTAACAAAGGAAGTCTAGCGTTACGGCGCAGGTTGTGAGAAAATGACAGTTTTGTCCTTTAAAAGCTGGAAATGACCTAATAATCCTTGCAAAGAACTTTTAAACCAAATAATAGCAAACAATATATAAAAGCAGCATAAAATAAGGTAAATAAGTAACTTCTTAAGGCTTAGAGTGCTCGATTTGCAGGTACAAATCCCACTCATCACCGCACCCTCTAGGGACGTCAGCGGCACCCAGGTCATCAGTTCAGTCGGGTCGCGAATAAAAAGCATAAGGAAATGGGGCACAAGTGCTTAAAATCTAAAAAAACTCCAAATTGCCTCAGAAAGGGTGATGTATCTTTCTAGATTTAATTAATTTAACTAAGCATATGCATCAACCTAGGATAATAGACTCCTAAGGATAAATTTAAATCATCACATCATGCATGGTCTGCACATGTGCAACTGTGCTATATCAGCGCACATCTTCATTAAAAAGTTTAGCATGCATCCCCAGTAGAGTTAAATATGTGTGCACATTAAATGCCCAGACTTGAGAAAAAAATTCGTTGTTGTAAACTATCGTTCGAGTAGGCATCGAGACAGTTCGGTGATCAACCGTTGTCAACTACTAGCAGGGTAGACATCGTTATCAACTACCAGTAGGGTAGACACCGTTGTCAACTACCAGCAGGGTAGGCACCGTTGTCAACTATCAACAGGGTAGGCACCGTGGTCAACTACGAACAGGGTAAGCGCCATTGTCAACTACCAGCAAGGTAGGCACCGTTGTCAACTACCAGTAGGATAGGCACCGTTGTCAACTACCAGCAGGGTAGAAACCGTGGTCAACTACCAGCAGGGTAGGCACCCTGGTCAACTACCAGCAGGGTAGGCACTGTTGTCAACTACCAGTGGGATAGGCACTGTTGTCTACTACCATCAAGGTAGGCACCATTGTCAACTACTAGCAGGGTAGGCACCGCTATCAACTACCAGCAGGATAGGCACCGCTATCAACTACCAGCAGGGTAGGCACCATTGTTAACTACCAACAGGGAAGACACCATTGTCAACTTCTAGCAGGGCAGGCACCGTTGTCAACTACCAGCAGGATAGGCGCCGTTGTCAACTACCAGCAAGACAGGCACCGTTGTCAACTACCAGCAGGGCAGGCACCGTTGTTAACTACCAGCAAGGTAGGCACCATTGTAAACTACCAGCGTATACATCGGGAATGTCTGGTGATTTTAGAACGTCATCCCCAGCAGAGATGTAGAAAACATCTCAATTTATCTTCATCAAACAAGCATCGGCAACACCGACAAAAATCAAACAGTTAGAGTCAACACTAGTATAAGCATCAGCGGCACTGATGAAATATAACCGTTAGAATCAGACCCAACATAGGCATCAGCAACCACCGGTAATGGTAAAGCGATTTGCGATACGATGTGCGATTTGTGATGTGCGAAGTACGATTGGCCAAATGCGAAGTGCGAAGTGCCATTTGCGAAAGCATTTTAACATTCATTGCATTGCGATTTGCATCATTAAATATACCTTGTCATATTTCAAGTGTCTAGTAATCTTTGTCATGTTCATTGCATTGCATAAACATGACAAAGAGGGGCATCTGTTGACACTCAAAATTTTGTTTTCCTGTTATTAACTATGCAGGTGGGAAAAGCGTCTTTTTCACTCTCCAGAGATAACCCTGGAGGACTACAATATCAAATCAAACCCCAAAAATAGCACGATAGGACATCAAATCAACCTTGAAGACAACCCCGAGGAAAGATAGAATCAATAGGAGTCAAACCCCGAGAGATCATCAAACCAGTACCCCAGAGATAACCCCAGGAAATCATCAAACCACATCCCCAAAGACAACCCAGGGAGATCATCAAACCAGTCTCTGGAGATAACCCCGGGAAATCATCAAACCAAACCCCTGGAGACAACCCCGGGAGATCATCAAACCAATACCCCGGAGACAACCCCATAAAATCATCAAACCAACCCCGGAGACAACCCCGAGAAATCATCAAGCCAGTCCCCGGAGATAACTCCGGGGGATTAAATCGACTTCAGAGACAACCTTAAAGACAGACAAGAATCGACAGCAGTCAAACCCCGAAGACAACCCTGAGGAAAGATAGTTGTAGCACATCAAGCCCGAAAATCAACCTAAAAGGGAAAAAGAGTAATTTTCCAACTTAACATCAAATCAAATCAAATTACCATGAAGAAGGTCAGGCGGGACCATAACAGCAATCCCGAATGAAAACAACGCAAGACGTCTTAATGGACAGACTGCGAAGAGTCGAAGGTCTGGTCATGGACCCATCTTCCCGGATTCAAAAAAGGTCAAATCCCATTACATTATGTAGCTCTCGGACAGGGCTTTCCGGAAAGGTATAGCACGTCTCCATTGAATTCCCTGATTAAAAGTTATGAATGCTCAAGTAGACTACGCATTGGTCAGAGTGCACATACTTCGAGATGGTGGGACCCACCAGGGTCAGCCACAGGTAGACCCGCGTCTGTCATGGGTAAACCCGCGGCTAATCGGGTCTATATATACCCCTCCCCCTTTGGCTTCTAAGAGAAGATTAGAAAAGAAGAGGGCCCAGGCGAGAAAACTAGAGGCTATAATAGCTAAACGGAGCTCGAATCGTGCTCTAATTCTTGTAAAACTTCTTTGTAAATACTTATATACATATATACCATAACATATCAAGTTTTAATCGGTGGAAAACGAGTTTTGAGGCGCCAAAAGCCGTTTGATAACCATTTTCGTGCCTAAATGTAAGATTTCGCCAGATCTGGCTTCTTAGCTTACTTTAATACATATATAAGTGTTTTATATAGCTTTTTAATACTCAATATTCGTTAAATCAAAAGTTTTAACCGTTTATTTCTTGTAAATAGTTAATATCTGAGTTGTATTAACTAGATCTATACTGGATCTAGCCAGATCTAGGTTTTAACCAGTTCAAAAGGTTGTGAAACCTGAACCTGGAAGCTAGAATGGCTAAGATCTTTGCAGATCTAGTTTTTTTTCTAATTTTTGTAAATATTTAGCAACCACGAGGCCCTAGATCTTTATCCAGAGGACGCTAGATGCTTTGGTTATGCGTATGCAAGGATTTGACTGATGGATCTTTTGTTTTGCAACGTTTAGAGTAGATATATCAGTTTTATTTTATTATATTGGCTATACAGGCTATTTATGTGATATCGTGTGAGCCTAGGAGCCATGTGATCTAAGATCCAGCTGGCGGATCTAGATCTGGTTCCCATGATGAACTGTAACGACCGAGAAATTCGGATCTTATTGTAAAATGATTTTATTAATTTAAATAATAATAAAATCATATTTTATGTGTTATCAAGATGGTTGTCTTTGTATAACCTATTGATGTTAGAATGTCGTAGTATTTGAGCTACGTGGATGAATTAAAGTGTTTGAATTTTCAAGACGAAAATAAATGTTTTCTGAGAAATTTTTTGAAAAACACTATTCATCGGTATTGGCTCGCGGTATAATTTTGGATTTCCAAGAAATACGTAATGATGGATTAATAAGGTGAGATGGATTATGTAATAAAAATCTAGTTATGGAAAAAACGATATTTCGCTTGTGGACTTAATTTATAAACGTTAAGGAAGGCGAAATAGTAATGAATATGTAATAATGGTATGATACTTATGTATTGTACAAAGAAATGGAAATGAGTATAATACGAAGAATTATACGAGGTTTTATGAAGGATGAAATTTCGTATATAAATTCTATAGGAATTAGAATACGAAAATAATACATAAACTATGAGTATATGTATTAAGAAATGTTAATGCACTTGGAAGATTGGTTAACAATTATATACAAGTTCAAGTGAATTAAAGGGAGCGGCCCAATTATTAATTAGTGAACCAATTAGTGTTTATTAATTTATAGCCAAAGGTTAATCTAATCTTGGCCCAAACTTAAGTCCAATAAAATGGGTTGACCCATGGGGGCAAACCATATCAATATGGTTAATATGTGATGACCAAGACCTAAGAGTAATGACCAAGTTAAATGAGTAATGACCAAGCAAAGGATAAGAGAGTGGTTAGCAAGTAATGAATAGTAAGGAGGTGGCTTAAGGAGGTGGGATGTTTTAAAGACCAAACTACCCTAACTTTGCAAGTTCTATAAATAGAGAAGACTTACAAGCATTTGTTGGTTGTTCAAATAATCTAGACTTCTCAAAGTGCTTAAGTGTTAGAGACAATAAGCTATAATAAGTCACTTCCATAAGCCAAGAAGAATAAGCAAGCTACTTACCAAGACAACAAAGAGTAAGACTTCTTCTCCAATTATCTTCTATCTCTACTATGATAGGATGATAAGAAAAGTTGGATTAAGAAACATAAATGAGTAAGTAATGGACTTAAGCCAATTAAGTTGGCAATAAGTCATTTAAGCTAACATAAGTTATAACTTATGAGAAAATAATATGAACTTATAAGAAGTTTATTAAAAGAGAATTGATATGAAGGTAAAAGAAGTTATATGATCATATGTATTATGTATACCTAAGTAAAGTTATATGTGAAGCACATGTAAAGTATGATGATTAAGAAACTCTAATTGTCATAAGTCATGAATAATCCAATCTTAAGTAGTTTATAATTTGATATGTTATAAGCTCATGAGGAGTCAAAGTCCAACAATGAAAATAAGTTATTGTATTATGTATGTTGAGATGCTCACATGATGAATGAAGTTCATTTGTAATGTTGAACAAATCGTAAGAATGAAGATTTGCCGGAAATTGCACAATTGGACGACAATCGTCGAATTCGTAAAATTCTCGGAATGGAAGTCAAATTTTGTGTTTTATCACGGAATCATTGCTTTGCAATGGAGTTAAGTCATATTTGGCATTTAAGAGTTGCGGACTCGAAAATGACCGGATTCCGACTTAGAACGAAGAAACGAGCGTTGAACGTTCACGAACGTTTATCGTTTCGTTAAAAAATAAACCAATAGGTGAATTTTTAGGAAATGAAGTCAAATAGATAAAATTCTTGGATGATTATGTAGATTACGTAATTTGTGAACCGTAGGCTTTTGAACGAGCCAATTTGGACTTATAACGAAGAAGTTATGCGTCCGAAAAGTTCACAAAATTTCAAAACTAATTTTTTTATCTGGTGCACAGAGTTGGCGCCGCGGCGCCAACCCAAGGCAAATGACCCACGCCGCAGCGCCATGTACAGTACCAAAAATTTCTGGAGAATCGCGCTGCAGCGCGGCCCATTAAGTAAGGACTCGCGCCGCGGCGCGAGATATAAGTATAAAGTCGGCGCCGCAGCACCAGCCTCAGAACAAAGATAGTAATGAAGGTTTCTAAGTACAAAAAAAGGAAATGGAAATAAACACAAACTAAAGGAAGGTAATGTAACATTGTTTAAACTTTGTTAAACCTTAAGGAATGTAATGTAAAGGTTAAGATAACCTAGTCGAATATAAATGCAATGGTAATGTTAAACCGGAATGAATAGTAACTGAATCTAATACACGATTAGATTGAAATGAAGGGTATGATATAGTCATATACATATTTGATTATATGTGACCTAATGTAAAGTCATTATGTGATCATGTATTGTAGAGACTTGAACGACTTGAACATAAAAATAATTTATCGTAGCAGACGCTAAAGGCAAGTATTCTAACTCTTGTTTCAGTTCATTTTGAACAAGTTTAAAAATTCATGTATTCTCTCGCACGAATTGAGGTATGTTGAGGTTAACGCCAATCCCCGTTGGCTAGACTTGATAAACTACTCTTGCATTATCAAATGTTGCTATCTTTTGTCAACTACTTGATATGGTTTTTGAAAGGAGACTGAAATGTTAAACAAATGTTTCGTCGGTAAAACGACAGGCACGTGAGGTTTCCAAATGATTAAACGTGCATACGTTTAATGGATGTAGTGTTGATCAACATAGAGTACAATAGGCTGATCACCTAGAAGTGCTCATAAGTAATATTGGGCTTACGGAATTCGTTCCGGGTTGTCCTTTTCAATAAAGAATGAATACTTAAGGTCTTTGACCAGAGTGAATGTTTTAACTGAATATTGTTGTTATTGTTAAACATTTTGAAAGAAAAGATGACGTGCTACTTTGAATTATCAATAGTACTTCATAACTATTGTTCAGTTATTGAAGATATACGATTTGTATGTGTCAGACATGTTGTTATTAAATTATTATACTTGCTGAGCTAGCCATGCTCACTCTTGCTTGAACCATATGAATGCAGCTAAGACTGAACGTCCCGAAGGATCAAAAAGGGATAAAAGAAAAGCTAAGACAGATTGTTAAGCTGTTTTGTAATAGTGTAGGTCTATTGTTGTAATGTAACTGATATTATGACAAAGAACCTTTGTAATGGGTATAGAACCTGGGAATTGTAAATATTACTTTAATATATAAAAGTTATATTCGCTCTTTGAGACTTTTCAATTGAATGAACATATGAATATTGTACAGTATTTCACCATCTGTCGGGTTGGAAGATACCCGGATTTGGGGGCGTTACAAGTTGGTATCAGAGCCTAGGTTATAAAACTTAAGGGATAAAGTAGAACCTTAAGTCATAACCCTAAGAAAAGAAGTAAAAGATGGGAAGTAACCTTATAAAAATGCATTATATCATGTTATGTGTTTTTATTATTTACTGACGTGTTCTAATCAAACTATATTGTTTTATTGTAGATGTCAGAAGAAAATGATATGTATAGAGACATACTGTAACGCCCCGAAATCCGGTCTATTTTCACATCCGGATTCCGTACGTCACTGTCACATTTTCTTCCAAACATACATCATTATATACCAAAATATAATAACATATATTCTAAAATCATAGGTTCTATAACCACAAAACCTCTTTCATTACAAATAATGATAATTACATTATTCTTTACTTCTTACACGAGTGACTTTCATCCGCCACAAAGGATTCATAACTGTTCATTAAACTAGTCTATAGTTTAATTCTATCATTCTATATTACAAATCTTCACTTGCTCTTCACGCACATTCATATAATGAATGTCGCTTCGTCTGAATGCCGCTCAGCTTGATCTTTACGGGATCCTTAAGTTCTTTCTAACCTCGTTCCCTAAAAATGTTTTTATTTAAAGCAAGTGTGAGCATTCAATTGCCCAGCAAGTCATACAGTTGAACAAACAACTTCAAGAGTTTAAACATTTTTCAGAACTTCAATAACCGAACAAAGGTTACGAAGCAGCTTGAATAATAGGAATAGTCTTGATTCATATCAGTTTAAAACATTAGTCACATGCACTTTAAAATACTTTCATTCTCTACTTTCTTTCATGCACAATCGGTCTAGCTAGAATCAATAGCACAGTCTTAACAATAACGGTTCATGTATAAACCGAACATACTTGTATTGAACAGTTCAATCACAGGACAGTTCATCTCAAAGAAACACCGAAGTGTTCACATTGTGGCATAAGGCCTCATACATACTACCACCTTGTACAAATATCGCACATTCGCACATAGACAGAACTTCTCAAGTTCAACATCTGAGAAGTTTTAGAAACTAGCATTCATTTAAAATATGAATGAAGTTAGGAAACTTGTCTTACGCATAGCTACAGCTTACAGTTTACGCTGAAATGCTTATTCCAAAACCCTATATAACAAATAAGGAAATAACACATACACTAATTAGTCATATACTTGACTTACGCATTGGTTTACTTAACTTTACTTCTTAAGGTTCGCGTTCTTGTAATTTAAGCTTACGCGACTAACTTTCATTACCAGATTATGGCTTCATGACATTCGGAGATGTCTTACTCAACACGTTCATCATCTTTGATGATTCACATTCTTATCTTCTTCTTATATTTCTCTAGGACTCAGCACACATCGCTTTTCTGCTAGTAGTCCATATGGTACTCTGAGTGGTTTCCCACAAACAACCAACAAATAAGTTCCCGTCTCATCTACACTGCCCACACAGTGAGTTAGATCGGTTGCCAGTTTTGTATATACCTTCGCTCTCTGAAGGAATTGTTTAGCCCAGCTCCCATATGTCAACCATCAAAGGTTACGATTGTACTACAACCTAACTTACCTTAACTTATCCGAACCATTAAACTATAATGTTCGTTAAGTCAACTTCTTATTCTTTATGGCTTTCTGGCAACTAAATGCCATACCTCAGGATTCATTCTTTATCGTCTAAGTCATACAATCTTTTGTATACTCGGAACGATCATTCAATGTCAATACAATGAGACCATAGCGTTAAACATTTCATATGAACTTATTCATATCTTACAACGTCCGGTTCCCTCAACTCGGAACATTTATCCAAGTTATACTTATTAACTCGGCTTCTTAACGTTACACGTTATTATCTTTAACTTAATTTCTTCATCGCTCACGGTTAATCAACATTCTTCATTATATTACGGTTAAACCATACACAGGGTGTAGGTTCTGCCCGTTTAACACTCGCTTACACTCAACCCTTACGCTGGTTAAAGTGTTCAGCGCTTACTTTTCATTCTAACATTCTCATCCGACTTATATTCGGCTTTCAGTAATCTTATTACCGTTCGCTACAGCTCTCTTGATACCATTCGTATTTTACTTACTACCTTCGTCAACGTCTATGTCATACAATCACGGTATACTTAGAACGTTCGTCCAACGCGAATACAATTCACAAGGATCGTTTACGTATTCAACGTTTTACTTGTTCGTCTTTTAATCTCTCATTCAACCTTTACACAAGGTTTCAATTACTTTCATCATTATCCATCTCATGAACCCCATGTTCATTATTCTTTCTTAATGTCGAAGCCATACGGTTCGCTGTATGCTAAGACTGATCGTTCATCGCAACAACGTTGCGTTCATAGCGTCTATACGCTTTACATTCATCTCTCAATGCCATGTCATAACATCAAAATGTTATACATTAACATCGTCAACCAACGTCTAAGGAATCACAACCATAGCAATCCCTCACGTTCGTTTATCGCGACTACGGTCCCCGGACATCGGTTCCATAACCCGCATCTACATTCTTTGTCTTTTATTCTCGTTTAATCTTTTCATTCAACCTTTGCTAAAGGTTTAAAACACTTGACTAAGTGTTACATTACGTGAACTATATGTTCATACTTCTTTCTTGCACATCCCCCAATATCTGAGAAATAAAATTCTCATTTCTGGGCAGTGCCTTGCACTGGCGCTGTGGCGCCGTGCTCTTCCCTTCCTCTCGCGCTGCGGCGCGGCACACCTTTCTCTCTTTCCTTCCTGGACTGGCGCTGCGGCGCTAAGTCCTTCTTTTCCTCTCGCGCTGCGGCGCCACTCTCCAGAAGTGTATGCCGAGCTCACGCTGCGGTGCCCCCTCTCGCGCTGCGGTGCCACTTCTCGCGCTGCGGCGCCCCTTCCCGCGCTGCGGCGCCAAGATAAACCTAGAAATTTTTCTAAGTGTTAAGTCAAGTTTGAGATGCTTACTTTACTATCTCATAACTTCTTCGTTATAACTCGGAACGAGGTCGTTCCAAAGCCATTCTCTTCCTTATCTTACGTACTTTAATATGCCTCAGACAGAACTTCATTCTAAATCCGTTAACATGCCATTCAATTGGCTTAATCTTAACCCTTCGTTCATTTTACGCTTTTAACGTTCTTCGTTCGTTCGTCCGTAATTCGGTCATCCGAACTCAGAATTTGTTCATTCTTGAGTCCACGACTCACGTTTTATACGTTCTATTACATTCTTATGAAACCCTACACGTTCGGGCTCATTTACTAACTTTCAAATTCTCGTTCGTCTTTTACGAAAATTTCGCCATAACTTCGTTATAGCTCAATTTAAATCCGTTCTTCATGAACGTTTCTAACGCTCCTAACCAAGCAATAAGCATCTAACTTATACGCGATGGTTTTAAACTTGTCCATCAATAACATTTACACTACGATGGTTTTAAATTTGTCCATCAACAACGTTCTTCGTGTTCTTCGCGTGTTCTTCGCGTTCTTCGTTTTTAATCAATATTTTGGATTACGATTCTACTTTTTCTTGGAATTTGATGTTATAGAACACCATTCCTTACTTAATTCACCTACTCGTTCATAATATTCATTCGAATCGCTCAAAATCCTCACGAATCTTATACTTGCTTAAGAAATTTATAAACTAAATTTCTTATTCCTTATTTTCTTATTTTCTCATGATTTCAACCATATGAAATCATTTCTAACATCATCTACTTCTTATTCTCCTTAATCTATGTTTTAACATAGAAAACTTAAAGAAAAATATTAGAAGAACTAGGGTTCGGATTACCGTTCTTCTTTATTTCTCTTCCGTTAGACAAAGCCGGCGATTTGCTAGCTTTTCTATTTCACGATCACTTTTGATCCGAGCCTTCATGCTCATACTCTTCTTCCTCCTCTTCCAACCGAGCTCTCTCTCTCTCTCTCTCTCAAGTTCTAGGATTTTCAAAATCCTAGAAAATGAAAGTTAAGCTTTCTATTTATAGAAAACCAAAGCTAAGGGCAAAATGGTCATTTCCCCTCCACCTCCTTACTATTCCACACTTGGCAACCAAGTTTACTTGGCCACCACCCTTACTTGGTGGCCAAGTGGCCGCCCCTTATGCCCATGGGTCATCCCCATGGGTTGCTCCATGGGTTTTACCCATCCGTTTACCCATCGGTTCGATCCGCGGTTTCTTTTCTTGGTTTGGGCCTTAACCCTAATTCTTATTGGGCTTAACTTGGGCTTAATTTTACAAATCATTGGGCTTGACATAATCCAAGTCCAATTGGATTCTACAAAGTCTATGAACATAAAGTCCATTAAGACTAATCGTATTCTACGATCGTACTCTACACATTCCTTTCTCGTATTCTCGTATTCTCCTCGTATATTATTCGTACGCTATTCGTATTATACGTCGTACTAATCTTCGTAATATACTCGTATAATAACTCGTATCATACTCGTATTTCTCACGCATAATAACCCTAGTTATTATACATACTCATAACATTCTCGGAACTCACTTTCCCTAACCCTTAGTTTTGAGTCCGCAGGCGAAAACTTCGTTTTTGCCATAACTGAAATATTATTGAATATTCCATCACGTCTCAGAATTAAACGTAATCCAGAACTTCTCAGAATTTCAAAAATAATCTCCGAGCAGAAATAGGTGAATAATGCTTATTTCGTCTTTTTCCCCGAAAAATATTTTGTTCCCGGAAAAATTTCATTTTCGTCTTGAAAATTCTTACTCGTTCAGTCTAGCTCGTAGCCAGAATCCTCCCGATTAATAATCATTCTAGGTTATAGAACGATTACTAAACACATAGCACAGAATAGTATTAATAAAAATTCATTTTATTAATAACTAATTCTTTAACTTAAATTCTTGACAATCCGATTTTTCGGGTTGTCACACATACAGTTAGTGAGGGAGAATTCGGTTAATCAGGTAGAGACACTACCAAATCCTGTAGCCGTAGAACCAGAGGTGGTGACAATCGAGTCTGGAGACTCAGACGATTTAGACTACATGTCTATATTTGATGGCATGATAGAGGAGGAGGTGGACGTGATGTCCTTTGATCAGGTTCCACCTACAGAGGAATTGTCTACGAGAGAATCAATGAAGGCATTGTTTATGCCAGTATTGGATAGAAATATCCATTGCTGCCAAGAGGTTAAGGTGTTGAAAGAGGAACTCCAAGCTGTCCGGGAGGACAAGGCTAGTATGGAAGGAATGTGGAAAGAGGAGCACGATGATAGAGTCCTAGCTATGGACAAGGTCCGAGATTTGAAAGAAGAAGTCTTTGAGCTCGAGCAGGAGCTAAAGACTAAACAGCGGAAGTTGGAGAGGATGTCCTATATACATAGGAGTTCTCATGTAAATTTCCAGCAGCAGGTAGCTGGATATCAATAGAAGCAGGACAGACCCGTCATACCATCAGTAGAGATGTTGTTACCGGGTTGGCCAGAGCAGACTTTGAGAATGCCTTACGGCAAATGTAATCTAGCAATAGCTAGAGTAGCTTAGATATGTAAATTTTACATATCTAGTAGTGACGTAAAACCCTCTTTTGTATAAACAAAGGGTAGTCTTGTGTAAAATCCCAATTTTTGGAAAGTAATTGCGGGATGGTAATGTAATCAGCAAGGCTGAGTAATGTAAAACAATGTAGTGTTATACTACAAGTTATGAATCAATATAAGTCTTTTTATGGAATATATTGAGTAATGAACATGAATTATTGTTTTCTTATAAATAATAACAAACCAACAAGAATAATATAATAATGATGTGTTGTTTTCTTAATAGCAAAATGCCGCCAAGAAGGAGACAACGAAATCAAGATACAAATGTTAACCAACCGGAGGGTGGACCAGTTAATCCAATGCAGGAGTTCGTTAATCTTTTAACGACTGCATTTAATAGAGCGGGGGCTAATGTACCTATGATTCTGGGAGTAGTACGAGCTACTACTTTTAAGGATTTTAAAAGTGTAGGTCCGCCGGAGTTCAAAGGAACTACGGACCCTATAGAAGCCCAGACTTGGGTAAAAGAAATCGAGAAAGCATTTGTAGCAAATGTTGAGGAAGGTCAAAAGGTTTCCTTTGCAACCTATTTGATGAAAGGAGAGGCCAACTTCTGGTGGGAGGCAAACCAGGCTAGGGCCGATATAGGAAATCTAACGTGGGAGAGGTTTAAGGAGATTTTCTTCGAGAACTATTTTCCCACGAGTATGCAAGGGAGGATAGAAATGAGGTTTCTTGAATTGAAACAAGGGGAGATGACAGTTCCCCAGTATGCTGCCAAGTTTAATGAACTGGCACGATTCGCTCCACATCAAGTGGACACTGAAGTGAGAAAGGCTAGGAGATTTGAGCAGGGCTTGAAACCCTGGCTCTATAGCCGAATCTCAGTGTTCCGAAGTACTTCCTTTGGAACCATATTAGAAAAGGCAATAATTACCGAAGGTGGGAATGAGGCTATTAGCCAATACCACAAGAATAAGAAGAGCAAGGGCAAGGTTGATGGAGGAACCAAGACCGAGGGAGTCAGTGGAAGTAGAAACGGTCAAAAGAGGAAGGGCTTTAACTCTGGGAATACCGGAGTAAAACAAGGGGATTCTAAGAGAAGGATGGAGGCCTGTAAAACCTGCGGGAAGACTCACTTAGGAGTCTGTCTCAAAGGAAAGGCAGTATGTTATAATTGTGGACAGGAAGGGCACATTTTGCCTAACTGTCCAAATCTGAAGAAAAACAAAGGATGTTTTGTATGTGGATCAACTGACCACATAGCAAAGAATTGCCCGAAAAAGGGGACAGAAGAGAATAAGGGAACTAATAGCGGGAAGTTAGCTATTAGTGGTCCATCTCAGCCAGGTAAATCAATGGCTCGCACTTTTAATATGACGATCCAAGATGTTGTGGCATCAGGGGAGGTAGTTGCAGGTATTATTCCGATCAATAACATAAATGCATATGTGATTTTTGATTCGGGTGCTACTTGTCCGTTTATAGCATGTGACTTTGCTAAACTACTAGAATTATTTACCAAAAAATTACATATACCATTGAACATTAAGGTAGCAAACGAAGAGATAATTCCTGTTGAAGATATTCACAGGAGTTGTTGCGTAGAGGTACGGGGTTGTAAGTTATCGGTAGATTTAATACCGATAAAGTTAGGAGAATTCGATGTAATTCTCGGAATGGATTGGTTAATTAATCATGGAGCAATTATAGATTGCCAAAAGAAATGTGTGAGAATCAAGTCGTTGAAGCAACCTCCTGTAGTATTTTACGGTAGTAAGTTGCCGGGACGTCCGTGTTGGCTTACGATGACACAAACTAGAAAATTGTTAAGGAAAGGTTGTGTGGGTTACCTTTGCCATGTTGTGGATAACCAGAGAGTGGGAGCAACCATGGAACAAATACCTATAGTAAATGAGTTCATGGATGTATTTCCAAGTGAGTTACCGGGGTTACCGCTGGATAGGGAGATCGAATTTGTGATAGACGTTATGCCAAGAGCGGCACCAGTCTCAAGGGCACTGTATCGTATGGCGCCTGTGGAAATGAAAGAACTAATGGTTCAGCTATAGGAACTATTGGACAGAAAGTACATTCAACCAAGTGTTTCTCCGTGGGGGGCACCAGTGTTATTTGTCAAGAAGAAAGATGGATCGTTAAGGCTTTATATCGACTATCGAGAGTTGAACAAGTTAACGATAAAGAATAAATACTCATTGCCCAGGATCGATGATCTCTTTGATCAATTAAAAGGGGCAAAGTATTTTTCTAAAATAGATTTGCGAACGGGGTATCATCAGTTGAAAGTTAGGAAGGAAGATGTACCAAAGATGACATTCAGGACTCGTTATGGTCATTACGAGTTTCTGGTTATGTCATTTGGGTTGACAAATGCACCTGCTGCATTTATGGATATGATGAACAGAGTGTTCAAACCATATTTGGACCAGGTCGTCGTTGTGTTTATCGATGATATTCTAGTCTATTCTAAGACGCCAGAAGATCATGTTGAACACTTAAGATTAGTGTTGGAAACACTAAGGAAGGAGAAGCTATATGCGAAATTCACCAAATGTGAATTTTGACTGGAAAAGGTGCAGTTTTTAGGTCATGTCATTGACCAAGAAGGGATTTTAGTAGATCCAGCGAAGGTGGAAGCAGTGATGAAATGGGAACAGCCGAAAATGCCGACTGAGGTGCAGAGTTTCCTAGGGTTAGCAGGGTACTATCGAAGATTTATCCAAGATTTTTCGAAGATAGTTACCCCGTTGACTAATTTGACAAGGAAGACGGTGAAATACGTATGGGCAGATAAATGTGAAGACAGTTTTCAAGAACTAAAGAAAAGATTAAGTGAAGCGCCTGTTTTGTCGTTGGCTGATGACACAGGAAATTTTGTAGTGTACAGTGATACTTCGCATAGAGGACTTGGTTGTGTGCTTATGCAGCATGGCAAATTCATTGCGTATGCGTCACGGCAGTTGAAGGATTATGAGAAAGTTTATCCTACTCATGATCTGGAACTGGCTGAAGTAGTGTTTGCCCTGAAGATATGGAGACATTATCTTTTTGGGGAAAAATATGAGATACATGCGGATCATAAAAGTCTAAAGTATATCTTCACTCAGAAGGATTTAAATATGAGACTGAGAAGATGGTTAGAGTTGATAAAGGATTATGATTGTGAAATCATGTATCACCCTGGAAAGGCAAATATAGTTGCCGACACCTTAAGTAGGAAGGGTCGGAAAAAGTTGTCTATGTTAACAACTCAAAATGAGTTAATAACAGAGATAGCTATGATGGAATTAGAGGTAAAGTTGCCAATTGAGGCAGAGCAGAGACTGTTTGTGATGGAGATGCAGTCTACCATCGTAGAAAGAGTCAAGGACGTACAACTCATGACAGACGAGTGTAATCAAATGAAGAAGCGGTTATCCGAGAAGGAAGATGCTAAGTATAGTCTTGATAATGAAGGATTATTAAGATTTGAGGGAAGAATTTGGGTTTCGAATGAGACGGAATTAAAGGAGCAAGTGTTACAAGAAGCTCATAATTCGAGGTACTCGATACATCCTGGTAGCACTAAGATGTATCAAGACCTTCGACAGAGTTTTTGGTGGCCGAACATGAAGAGAGAAATAGCAGAGTATGTGAGTAGGTGCTTGACTTGTCAAAAATTTAAGGCCGAACATCAACGACCCAGTGGCTTAATACAATCATTGGAGATTCCAGAATGGAAGTGGAAGCATATTACGATGGATTTCGTGGTGGGACTTCTGACAACTAATAAAAGATATGATGCGATTTGGGTAATAGTGGACCGGTTGACGAAGGCGGCTCACTTTTTGCCAATTAGGGTCAAGTATAACTTGGACCAATTAGCTAAACTTTATGTTAAGGAAATCATTTCTAGACATGGAGTACCGCTATCGATTGTGTCAGATCGTGATCCACGATTCACATCGAACTTTTGGAGGAGTTTGCAAGAGCAGTTGGGAACACAGCTGAAGTTGAGCACAGCTTATCATCCTCAGACTGATGGGCAGAGCGAGAGAACAATTCAGACATTAGAAGACATGTTGAGGTCTTGCGTCATGGATTTCAAGGGTAGTTGGGATGATCACCTACCACTAGTAGAGTTTGCATATAACAATAGTTATCATGAAAGCATAGGTATGCTAGGACCAGAATTGGTGCAGCAGACAGCGGAGGTGGTAAAGTTAATTCGGATGCGTCTCGTCACGGCTCAGGACAGACAAAAGAAGTATGTGGACTCGCATAGACTAGGTCGAGAGTTTGAGGTGGGTTCGTATGTATTTCTAAAGGTATCTCCCTAGAAAGGAAAGATATGCTTTGAAAAGAAAGGAAAGTTAAGTCCAAGGTTTATAGGACCTTTTGAAGTGTTAAAACGGGTGGGAGAGGTAGCTTATATGATAGCATTACCTCCAGACCTAGAGCGGATACATAACGTGTTTCACGTATCTGTGTTACGTCCATATAAGCTGGACTATAAACATGTAATCGAGTATGAGCCGATTCATATCGAGAAGGACTTAACGTATGAAGAGTCGCCGATGAAAATCATTGTTAGAAAGGAGCAATTTCTGAGGAACAAGGTAATACCATCAGTGAAGGTATTATGGAATAACCACGAGGCTGAGGAAGCAACGTGGGAGTTAGAAGAAAAGATGAAGAAAAATTTTCCTCATTTATTTGACTAAAGTAAGACGAGATTTTGGGGACAGAATCTTTATAAGGGGGGAAGAATGTAACGACCGAGAAATTCGGATCTTATTGTAAAATGATTTTATTAATTTAAATAATAATAAAATCCTATTTTATGTGTTATCAAGATGGTTGTCTTTGTATAACCTATTGATGTTAGAATGTCGTAGTATTTGAGCTACGTGGATGAATTAACGTGTTTGAATTTTCAAGACGAAAATAAATGTTTTCTGAGAAATTTTTCGAAAAACACTATTCATCGGTATTGGCTCGTGGTATAATTTTGGATTTCCGAGAAATACGTAATGATGGATTAATAAGGTGAGATGGATTATGTAATAAAAATCTAGTTATGGAAAAAACGATATTTCGCTTGTGGACATAATTTATAAACGTTAAGGAAGGCGAAATAGTAATGAATATGTAATAATGGTATGATACTTATGTATTGTACAAAGAAATGGAAATGAGTATAATACGAAGAATTATACGAGGTTTTATGAAGGATGAAATTTCGTATATAAATTCTATAGGAATTAGAATACGAAAATAATACATAAACTATGAGTATATGTATTAAGAAATGTTAATGCACTTGGAAGATTGGCTAACAATTATATACAAGTTCAAGTGAATTAAAGGGAGAGGCCCAATTATTAATTAGTGAACCAATTAGTGTTTATTAATTTATAGCCAAAGGTTAATCTAATCTTGGCCCAAACTTAAGTCCAATAAAATGGGTTGACCCATGGGGGCAAACCATATCAATATGGTTAATATGTGATGACCAAGACCTAAGAGTAATGACCAAGTTAAATGAGTAATGACCAAGCAAAGGATAAGAGAGTGGTTAGCAAGTAATGAATAGTAAGGAGGTGGCTTAAGGAGGTGGGATGTTTTAAAGACCAAACTACCCTAACTTTGCAAGTTCTATAAATAGAGAAGACTTACAAGAATTTGTTGGTTGTTCAAATAATCTAGACTTCTCAAAGTGCTTAAGTGTTAGAGACAATAAGCTACAATAAGTCACTTCCATAAGCCAAGAAGAATAAGCAAGCTACTTACCAAGACAACAAAGAGTAAGACTTCTTCTCCAATTATCTTCTATCTCTACTATGATAGGATGATAAGAAAAGTTGGATTAAGAAACATAAATGAGTAAGTAATGGACTTAAGCCAATTAAGTTGGCAATAAGTCATTTAAGCTAACATAAGTTATAACTTATGAGAAAATAATATGAACTTATAAGAAGTTTATTAAAAGAGAATTGATATGAAGGTAAAAGAAGTTATATGATCATATGTATTGTGTATACCTAAGTAAAGTTATATGTGAAGCACATGTAAAGTATGATGATTAAGAAACTCTAATTGTCATAAGTCATGAATAATCCAATCTTAAGTAGTTTATAATTTGATAAGTTATAAGCTCATGAGGAGTCAAAGTCCAACAATGAAAATAAGTTATTGTATTATGTATGTTGAGATGCTCACATGATGAATGAAGTTCATTTGTAATGTTGAACAAATCGTAAGAATGAAGATTTGCCGGAAATTGCACAATTGGACGACAATCGTCGAATTCGTAAAATTCTCGGAATGGAAGTCAAATTTTGTGTTTTATCACGGAATCATTGCTTTGCAATGGAGTTAAGTCATATTTGGCATTTAAGAGTTGCGGACTCGAAAATGACCGGATTCCGACGTAGAACGAAGAAACGAGCGTTGAACGTTCACGAACGTTTATCGTTTCGTTAAAAAATAAACCAATAGGTGAATTTTTAGGAAACGAAGTCAAATAGATAAAATTCTTAGATGATTATGTAGATTACGTAATTTGTGAACCGTAGGCTTTTGAACGAGCCAATTTGGACTTATAACGAAGAAGTTATGCGTTCGAAAAGTTCACAAAATTTCAAAACTGATTTTTTTATCTGGTGCACAGAGTTGGCGCCGCGGCGCCAACCCAAGGCAAATGACCCACGCCGCAGCGCCATGTACAGTACCAAAAATTTCTGGAGAGTCACGCCGCAGCGCGGCCCATTAAGTAAGGACTCGCGCCCCAGTGCCAAGTCCGGGACATGCTAGAATAAGGCTCGCGCCGCAGCGCGAGATGTAAGTATAAAGCCGGCGCTGCAGCGCCAGCCTCAGAACAAAGATAGTAATGAAGGTTTCTAAGTACAAAGAAAGGAAATGGAAATAAACACAAACTAAAGGAAGGTAATGTAACATTGTTTAAACTTTGTTAAACCTTAAGGAATGTAATATAAAGGTTAAGATAACCTAGTCAGATATAAATGCAATGGTAATGTTAAACCGGAATGAATAGTAACTGAATCTAATACGCAATTAGATTGAAATGAAGGGTATGATATAGTAATATACATATTTGATTATATGTGACCTAATGTAAAGTCATTATGTGATCATGTATTGTAGAGACTTGAACGACTTGAACATAAAGATAATTTATCGTAGCAGACGCTAAAGGCAAGTATTCTAACTCTTGTTTCAGTTCAATCAGAACAAGTTTAAAAATTCATGTATTCTCTCGCATGAATTGAGGTATGTTGAGGTTAAAGCCAATCCCCTTTGGCTAGACTTGATAAACTACTCTTGCATTATCAAATGTTGCTATCTTTTGTCAACTACTTGATATGATTTTCAAAAGGAGGCTGAAATGTTAAACAAATGTTTCGTCGGTAAAACGACAGGCACGTGAGGTTGCCAAATGATTAAACGTGCATACGTTTAATGGATATAGTGTTGATCAACATAGAGTACAATAGGCTGATCACCTAGAAGTGCTTATAAGTAATATCGGGCTTACAGAATTCGTTCCGGGTTGTCCTTTTCAATAAAGAATGAATACTCAAGGTCTTTGACCAGAGTGAATGTTTTAACTGAATATTGTTGTTATTGTAAAACATTTTGAAAGAAAAGATGAAGTGCTACTTTGAATTATCAATAGTACTTCATAACTATTGTTCAGTTATTGAAGATATACGATTTGTATATGTCAGGCATGTTGTTATTAAATTATTATAATTGCTGAGCTAGACATGCTCACTCTTGCTTGAACCATATGAATGCAGCTAAGACTGAACGTCCCGAAGGATCAAAAAGGGATAAAGGAAAAGTTAAGGCAGATTGTTAAGCTGTTTTGTAATAGTGTAGGACTATTGTTGTAATGTAACTGATATTATGACAAAGAACCTTTGTAATGGGTATAGAACCTGGAAATTATAAATATTACTTTAATATATAAAAGTTATATTCGTTCTTTGAGACTTTTCAATTGAATGAATATATGAATGTTGTACAGTATTGCACCATCTGTCGGGTTGGAAGATACCCGGATTTGGGGGCGTTACATGAACCATTTTCAGTTGTACAACTAGCTCGCAAATTTTGTAATTGTAAATATAGGACCTTAAAACTGTTATCTGAATTTAAGGTCCCTGTAATAGTGAAAACCCTATGTGTGGTGCTCGTGTATACTTTGATGGCTTTCATGCCCATAAAGAGCCCGACACTATATATATATATATATATATATATATATATATATATATATATATATATATATATATATATTATTTTGTCGAATATGCTTCGCATCTAAAGAATATGCTTCGTATCAAATGCCTCAATTACTATGTAAGCATAAACATCATTTTATATGTCTTGTATTAAAATTGAAGTTTTATACAAGTCAAACCATTTGTATATAGGTGCAAAAGAGGCGTAACACTACTTCAAAATAAAGCACTTAGGCCTAATTAACTGCAATGCACACACACACATACGCACAAATTAGGGAACAAAAAGCGTGGTAACCGTGTTTCATGGAAGTCGGAGGGTGCCTAACACCTTCCCCAACTTAATCAAGCCCCCGAACTCTATGAATCTCAGTTTCTAAGGTCAATTAAATAGAGTCCAATATTGGTCCATATTGCAAAACCTTTCAAAACTCGGTTGAGTTAGTACAACCATTTAACTCATACCAACTAGTGACTCTGTCTAATTCGAACCAATAAAAAATCAAATCTTTTCAAATCGCCGACATTATATGTCGGTTTTTTTCTTGAAAATCTCACCCTTCAGAACAAACAAATTCACATATAAAACATAAAGGGTAAGAAACACATAGGAAGAGGGATAAAAATTTCTCCGACGTCGACAAATAAAAGATAATAAATAAGAAGAGTGAAAGAGAAAAATTCCCGACGTTGTCATATATTTTAAAATTTATCTAATTTTTCATCAATAATTGATTTTATATTATTCATTAGATAATATAGTTTTAAAGAAATTTTTTTATGAAAATTATCGCAAACATTATTATCCTTTTAGTAATATAATATAACATTAAAAAGTAAAAACAATACAATAATTTTATTACTAAGGGGGTGTTCGGGAATAACTTATAAGATGGTCAAACAAACTTATAAGTCATTTGCTACTATTTGAATGTTCGGAAATGACTTATTTTTTTAGTTATAAGTTGAATTTTAAGTTAAAAAATAAGTAAGTATTTGTAACTTATTTTAAAATAACTTATAAGTCATTTTAAAATAAATTAGTTTGACCAAATATAATGTCTATATTGTAGCTCTTTTTATTAGTGTCATTTTTAATAATCTTTATATTATTTTAACTTATAAGTCATTATAAGCTGAACACTTTCGTAATTTATTTTAACTTAAATTTTAAATTATAAGTCAAATGATACTGAACACTTTTACTTATAAATGACAACTTATAACTTAGAAATTAAGTTATATTCTAACTTACAAGTCAATTAAAATAAGTTTCCCGAACCGACCCTAATTCTGTGCTTCCCACGTATCATGAGAAAGTTTTATTAGAAACCCATTAAACATATGGCACGTGTCAGTTGTTAACACGAATCTTGTAACATTTCACTGCGCTATAGAGTCGGAAAAGACAAACTGCCGTGGGGTTGGGGTCAGCGATTCAAAGTATCCAAAAAGAGGCAATCTTCCTCTGCGAGAAATCTAGGGTTTTTTTTTTGGTGTTCATATCTCTCTCGCCCCATAGCCCCACCCGATCAAATCTACATACATCTAGTACATATGCAACCTCCAAACCCTCTCCGATTCCTACACGGATTCGTCTAATTAATATTGAATCCACTATAACCCATATCTCATTTGGTTTTTGGCTATTAATAATGATTCTCTCTCTCCTCTTGCGATTCTCATCACCATCCTCTTCTTTAATTAAGCTTCGCAATCTTCGTGTCTTTGGCCCTGGTTTGAATCCTTTTGCGCCTTAAAAAATGGCTAATCACTCTTCTCGCTAAATCTCTTGTCACTTTGTTTTGTTATCTGCTCTCAATTATGTAAAGAAAGAAAATCCTTTAATTTGAGGGTCTATTAGGTCCTATTTTTGGGTGATTTATACAACGTGTTGTTCAAATTTGGGGGTTTGTTTGCTTGTATACTGCAGTTTCTCGAGTCTCTCAAATCATGTAGAAAAGAAAATTCCTGAAATTTGTGGGTCGTTTACGTCCTATTTGTCTGACAATTACGTGGGTTTTCTTAGCTTTAGAAATCTCAGCACAGTTAGTAAAATTTGTCGATTTGTTTGGTTAAATAACAGTTTATTGAGTATTGGGTGTTCTTTGTTCTTTCTCTTACTCTCTCTCTCTCTCTCTCTCTCTCACACACACACACACACACACACACACACACACACATATATATATATATATATATATATATATATATATATATATATATATATAACTTTGAAAGTATGCCTCAAGAGTACATAGCTTCTAACCGTCCAAGCAGGCGTGCTTATAGGTCTACAGGTGATAGGGATGATAGAGGTTGGACAATGCTTCACATTGGTGCCCGGAAAGGCGATATCAAAGAGGTATATATTCTAGTTTCTTTCTGGCTGAAATTTATTGAGTAATGAGTTTATTGTTGTGGAATTTATTGAATAAATATTAACCAAGAGAAGGTATTAAATAGTCATTGTATTGTTGTTTTTATAATATGTTATATGCATATATTTGACCTTCATATTGTGAACTGGTTGGGTAATGTACTGATGAAGCTAAAATTTATTTGAAATATGTATCAACAATTGCGGCATCTTTCTTTTTATGATGTGGTGTATATTTTTGCTTTTGATCAGATGTCTTGAATTTTGTGTCATATCTGACCATATTCTTAAGGTCCTAAGTTTAGGTCTCATGACAACTGTGTATTAGTATAATTGAGTGAAACTCTCCCTTCCGCAGTTCCTTTTTTTGTCAAGTTTCATATTTATACAATATCCTATTTCCCATTACTGCTTGTCAAACATTTGGAGAACATACAAGTAGCTGTTAAAAAGTTATGACGGCGTGAAATATGTGTGGATAAAGTTTTTGTTAGCAGTTGAACAATCTTCTGTTTTCTGTTTCTCAACCTTAAATCGACCAGCAATGTCTTTGTTGTATTAGTAGAATAGTATTGCCTGAAGGTTAATATTACACCCAAATTAGTTTGGGTTTAGTCTTTTAGTAGGGGTGGACCTTTTATGTTCTTTAATATTTTCCGTAGTGCTTTCAGATTGTTGTTAACAACAAATTATATCCTGTATTGTTTAAAGATTTTTTTCCGCTAAGTAGTGGCATGCCTGTTGTCTTTTTCAGTACATATATGATGTGATTTATCATGTTTCACTTAGAAAGGGATATGGGGAGGCTGCTACCTGGTGCGAATCTTACAAATGAATAACTAAAAATTATTGAGTCCTCACCCTCAAACTGATTTTGGAATTACACGGTGGCTGTTCCTTCATTTTGTTGTATTTAATGCCAGAGACAGATCTTTTTTTAAATTAGGGGTTTTAATTATAGATTGATTTGAAATAGAAGATTAGTTTTAATTGTAGTAGTAGATTTTAATTAGATGATTATTTCCCTTTTATATTAGGATTCTTTACTTGGTCGCTTAGTCGTAGGGTTCCTATATAAAGAGCTGTAACCTTTGTTATTTTTTATATAATATGAATTGATTTGAGAATTGTGTGTTTTGTGACCCTTGTTTATCCCTTTTTATCTTCCACCCCACCATTGTCCTACATAAATGGGATTTAATTTTTGTTAAGCATTTGAATAAGCTTGAAAAGAATTCTATTAGATGATATTTAGAACATTGTGATTGATCATCAAAGTCACTTTTTTTTCAGACTTGGTTGCAAAATTTAGTAAAGCTCACCCTTTTATGAATTCCAGAACTTTGTTAGTATAGAGGTATGCTTGGCTCATGAAATTAAAATTCACTATGAAATCTATAAATCAGGGACTTAGAAATCTAAGATATCAAAAACCGTTGATTGATTTAATTTTCAATACAATTAGGTAAGGGTATACACAACCGAAAACCGGCCGGACCGCACCAAATTGCGCTGAGCCAGCCGGTCTTATGTTATGTTATCTCGGCCGAGGTTATGAAATAGGGAAGACCGCGAGTTGCTCGGCTGGTTGTCTTGTGAAAAAATAATTGGTTATTCACCGGAACCAGCCGAAGCACAATTTTACTGTCATGTAAATAATTTACATATTCTTTATTTTACCAATAGAGTAAATCCTAAGATTTCATTCTTCATTAATTTATGGTGGCTGCTCCCTTTTTTCTACCCCTCTCATGGCACTATGTTACCCAGATCGCCGACCCCTTTGCCTAGCTCATTGTCATCTTTGCGGATATCTCAGGTTGTTCGTTAATTTTTCTTCAATCTTCATCTCCTGTGTATCCACCACTTATTTCCTCTTCTCTCCATCAGTACAAGTCTTTTGCTTTTTTCATAGTTCCCTTTCCTACTCCTGCACTCTTTCATAGCAATACATCACCCAACAACAACCAAGTTTAATTGGTACTGAATCCTTCTCCTTAAAGCTATTATTTTGTTTAGGTTGGTAAATTTTAAGATATGAATAGATTTTTATGTAATTCTTCATTGCAATCCAAATAAAATATTTAGATTTGGAGCACTTAAAAGTTAAATCCAAATCTCACCCCTTCATGTCGCCCAAATTCCCCTAACCATGTATATTGCAAGTGCGAAACAAAGTAAAAATGAAAGTTCTCAAGTGCAAAAGGGATGCTTTTAGCATTGATTTTGCAGCCTGGTAAGTTGCAATTGCTATCCTTAGCTAACAAAAGCTGGAACATAATTCATTTCAAAAACCGTAGGGAAGATAGAATTTTGAGATGCCTTATGATAATGGTTGTGAAAAGGATCCATTTGATCTTGCTATGTGGATTTAATAGTGGGCAGGCACCCATCTTCTCGTCATTGGCTTCTTCTCCGCTTGATTCGCTACTATTTGTGCGTGAAGAAGTCACGATATATAATTTTATTGGAACTTGGGTGAGTTTCGAGTAATGCTTTACAAATGATAAGTGGTGCTGATATTAGGGCAATTTAGACTTGTAGGAAATTATTCTGTTGTTAGTGATCTGTTTTTGAGATTTATACTTATAATTGAACCTAATAATTCCTTGATATCAAAAGTTTTGAGTAATGCTTTACAAATGATAAGTGGTGCTGATATTAGGGCAACTTAGACTTGGAGGAAATTATTCTGTTGCTAGTGTTCTGTTATTGAGATCTATCCTCTAATTGAACCTAATAATTCCTTGATATCAAAAATTTATATTTCCTTCAACACATTTCATACCAACTTGTGCATCTTGTATAGTTTATTTTGCATGATTTTACTATCATGTTTGCGTGATTATTATTGTTTCACTGCAGTGTTGATGTGCATGTTAGTGTTTTGATTGATTATAACAAAAACTTGTTACCTGGGCTATGTTCTGTTTGTTTGTTGAATTTTTGGATGATTTGAGAGATGCAATAGAGATAGGTTTATGCTACTATGATTGCATTTGTCTAATTGATCTTTCTTTGGGTAGGTGAAACGGCTTCTCAACGAAGGAATGGATGTAAATGTGCCTGCACTAGGCCCCAAATCACATGGGGTCACCCCTCTCCATCTTGCTGCTAAAGGTGGACACCTCAAAGTTATGGATGAGTTGCTTGATCGTGGTGCAAATATCGATGCCCGAACCAAGGGTGCCTGTGGCTGTAAGTACACATTCATATGATAAAAAGATGAACGACATGCTTAACTTCCTGTTCAGAGTCCTGCAAGTCCTATGGTGTATATATATATATATATATATATATACGGAGAGTTTCTAAAGCGAACTTTAAAAAACGAACAAAAAACGAACCCTCGTCTTTGGTGTCTATGGCGACGGTTCGACCCGTCGCCAAAGACTACATGGCTATGGCGACGGATCGAACCATCGCCATAGACACCAAAGACTACAGTTCGTCTTTGATTCGCTCTTTAAGGTTCGCTTTAGAGACGGACCGTGTATATATATATATATATATATATATATATATATATATATTGTTCCTAAACATTTAGCTTATCTAGAATTACTCTTGTTTTTCTGAATCAGGGACCCCCCTTCACACTGCAGCTAAAGAAAGAAACAAGAAAGCGGTCAAATACCTGGTTGAAAATGGCGCATTCTTACCAGATGACATTAATGACAGCAGGTTTAATCCTCCACTCCATTATTGCCCTGGTCTGGAATGGGCTTATGATGAGTTGAAGCGCCTTCAACAAGAGAACTCATCAAGCGAGACCTCCTACAGCTCTGAAAGCTGAGGCCGCAGCAATTTGCTTCTACATTTCTCATACTATTATAGAAGCAGAGCCATCTGGACATGCTACTATTTTTCTATCTTAAATTTGAATGCGTGATTTTGCTATTTGATGTCAATGACCCCACCTAAATAAGTATTTGAATGATTTTAAAGATGTCTTGGTATGTTGCCTACATGAGAACGAACCCCAAGTTATGTTGCATTTGAATTGGGATCTTAGATTTTCACCTTTTGCTGTTATGTGGTGTTATTATTGTGAACTGTGGAACTTAAATGTAATGTTGGAAGGATTATTATATTACTTGTTTAATATTGATATGGATTTGGTAGCAAGTTTGCTTAGCCTAAGATTATTTTTGCTGCCTAGCTACTGTATACTTAAGATCTTCATAAATGGATGATTAGCAATTAATCTCAACGTGAGTTGAAATTAAACTTAAGTTGTAGCTTGTTTTGTTCGATTGTATATAAAGTCCGTATACGCTTAAGGTAGCCAATAACATTTGAAACTAGTGGGTGAAATTCAGTCAAAAATGTTGTACAAGTATAGATCCCATTCTTGCTACTGTACTTTTTTAGATTTCAAACTCACTGGATATTCGACGTTGGGAATCTTTTCCTTCTTACCTAGTTTCTCCATGAAGAAAAGAGATCTTCCATATTTCTCATAGCTTTTGTCAATATTTTGACAAAACTATTAGCTCATCGTATTTATAATCTACAAGAATGTATTACTTTAGAAATTCCAAAAATTTGTTTAATTGATACTGTGACGTTGCCAAATTCCCCTACTTAATATTCAAACATAAATTCTTCAATCATTCTACACATGTCTAATTAAAAATAATAGAAACATCCATTCATTCTTTCGCTTGTCTTCAACCTCACATTTACATCACTTGCTTATTATATAAATTAGACTCACTTACAACAATTTTAATACTTGATTACATCATAATGTATCTTACATTATTACAAAAATTAATATATGTCGGGTAAAATCTAGTTACACACAACACGCAAGTATACGTGGTCAACAAGTAATAAAGTGAAAGTAGAATACCGTTCCCACGAGAAATTATTAATACAAATTACCAACTACTAACCCGTAACCAACTCAATCTTATTTAAACGAATGAATTTTAAATTATATAAATTAAATTATTTAATTACACTAATTCTAATTACCACTAATTAAAAATCAGATTACGGAGATTTAAGATCACAACTTCACTTATTGCTTCATTTAAATTAACACACTTCACATCAATTATTTTCTATTCTGAATTGTTAATCAAGAACACTAAAGCAGATAAAACCACCTCTCGATGCATAATACCCATACTCACTTAAATCCACAGATAATAGATTTAAGCAAGACACCCTAATTAACCAATCCACTATATCTCTATGTGAATTACAATTAAAAATGATTTAAAGCACAAGTTCTCTATAAGATTACATATGGCGTAAAGACATATCTCTATCCTAAACACGAATCATGAATTCCATCTATGCAGAAATCACAAACACATGCTATCATAATCAGATCTAAATCTAAACTTCATCTCTCGAGTTCATATAGATTATCACGGTAATTGATAGCTAGTCAATTAAGCAATTAAGTCCAAATCACAATAGATAATCCTCACAATAGAACATAATAGTTGATAGCGAAACATATTAAAATAAACCACACAATAAGATCCATTATAATTTTAAACAAAGAATTAGTTCATGATTATTGAATTAAAACTAAGAATCCACAATTGAATCAACAATAAAAGACAAAGATAGAAGAAGATGAGAAGATAGAATCTATTGTCTATAAATTTGATGCTCTCTCCTTGCTCCTACTTTGAATCTTCAATGGTCTCCAAGTCGCTTCAATCTCCAAATCTCATAAGAACTAGAGCTTTGGTCCTAATCTACTATAATCTAATCTAATGGAATCCTCTCTCTCCCTCTAATCCTTGTGAATCTCCTCATTTTATAAGTCTCTTTATATGTCTTTAAGTCCTCTGGGAAGTCCTTGAGTTAATCGGATCGAAACAATCCTTCTCAAACTCAAATTTGGACAAAATTCAAGTTTTCTGCGCGTACCCCCGCCCCGGCAGGGGGTATAAGGCTAAAAGGGCCCGTCCCGGCTGGCATACACACTGTTTTGCAGCTGGTATGCCCGACCCGGCAGGGGTTTTATGAAGGAAAAGCCCGCCCCGGCGGGGGTCTTGTTTCTGCTCTGACGTCCTTTGGGAAAACGGTCATAACTTTTGATACGGGAGGAGTTACAAGGCTCGCCACCTATCAAATCGAAGATATCGACGAGCTCTACAACTTTCATTCTTTGAGAATTGACAGATTCGGATTGGATCAAGGTGGAAATCGGGCTTGAAGTAGATGCTATGTAAATTGCAAACATGAGAACTCTTAGCTTTGATCTTCGTTGATAAAAAGGCCATAACTCTCGCATCCGAACTCCGATTGAGATAATTCAAGATGTTCCGAAAAGCTAAGAAGAAGTTCTACAGTATAATCCAAGTTCCAAGCCAAGAACATGCATCCCACTTGGTGTTAAAAGCCCTGCAATCTTCCCTTCTTATATTTGCTTGCATATTTTAGTCCAAAAGATGTCCGAATTGTTTTTCCTTGCTTCTTCATGCCAATGTTATGTCAAAGCCTACAAAATAACATAAAATGTATGAAAAATAACTAAGAAACATAGGTTTAAGCAACTAATTCAAGTAATAGGTACCGGATAAGTAGGTATAAAACCTACTTATCAAATACCCCCAAACTTAAACATTTGCTTGTCCTCAAGCAAAAACACAAAATAACAATGCTATGCAATGCAACTAATCTACATGCCTACGAATCCAGCAGTAATGACACAAACAAGTCTATTCAACCGACCTTAGAGAAATCAAGTAAACATTATAATACATCATATCAAAACAATTCATTAACTTCCCAATCAATCATCAAATCTTAGACTGTTATCACTAATATAGTGCGTGTGTGCTCCACAACCATGTTAACTGATATAAAATCAAATTTAACACATAACAAGTCTCTTCGAAGGCATCATACAGTGTAAACTCAAGAAATCCAAAAACAAGCTAGATCCTACTAAAATCAAACAATTACCAATATCGAGGGTCAACATGGGATACTTATGCTTCATTTTTCATCTACGGGGGCTTTTTGCTCTTATTTCCCGTTTTATTCATTTTTTTTCTTTTGGTTTATATACACATAGCTATGTAATGTCTTATTCCCTTAGGCTTTTCAATGCTACCTTAACGAGCTTTCGACCAACGACTCCCAGACCATTACGACCTTAGGGCGCTATGTGTAAATACAATCCTCTCGGGCTTACTTACTCAAGTAACAAAGGCCACAAAACTAGACAAGCACGCCACGATGTTTATTCATACTTTCTTTTTTTTTCTTTTTTTTATAGCTTATATACCTCAAATATTTCCCAAACCTAAAGTTCTTGTCTAACTTTAGCCATCACTATTTATCCTTGTCATTCTTTCATTCAAACTAGTATTATCCTTTAGAATCTCATTATGTATCAATTTAAACTCAATCAATCAACAAGTTATTTTATTGTGCTATCCTTATTATACCAGTTTCAAACAGAAAAAGACTCAATTCAGAACAAGAAATCACATCAAAGCTCTAATAGTTAGTATTATACTTATCTACCCAATTCTAATCTCATCATTGGCCAAAACAAATTGTAAATATCAAACAGCTGGACTCATGCAAGATGTACTAAATGCTATATAAACATAGTAAACTAACTACTAATTTTTCAATTTTTCAATTTTTTTTATTTCAAGAAACTGAATGCAAAAACTAAATGTAACTATACGAACTACAATGTAAATAACTAACTATATGCAATACGACACTAAAATGCCCCCCAAACTTAAACTAGACATTGTCCTCAATGGCTGAAATAGAAAAAAGTAAAGCAGATGACTTCCCTGAAAATATAGCAATCCTCCCTCTTTGTCCGCTAAGTTTGGAGAATAAGTTAGGCACATGGAACATATTGGGCACCACACTTGAATTTGACTTGAATAACCTTTTCATAATCTTTTGCCTGTCCATTGAACCTCCAATACCTGCAATGAAGAGAGACAACATCGAATAGAATAGCACTTGGATTGGTAAGAGAACTTAATAAACAAATTAATTCCTATCTACTAAATAAACTAATAAAGCATATAAATATAAAAAAAAATTCTGGGTTGCCTCCTAGTCAGCGCTTGATTTACAGTCTTTCAGCCTGACTTTGTCTGGTCAACGCTATCCAATTCCACTTCGATAATTGAGGAACCCTCCATCCATCAAAAATAATGTAGCTTTTGTTAGGTTCCCATTTGTGATGGCTATCGAATTAAAGTCACCTAGCATGCTTTGTTTAAATATGTGCCCAATTGAGAATGTTGAATAACTAGGTGCTTTTTCGTCCGTTGAGCCTATGATTCGATTGGGGCTTTGAGGCTTGGCAAGAATAACGGGCTCTTCTTCTATCTTCTCCTCCTCATCCCACCATGGCTTTACATTTGTACTAGCTCTCATGTCATAAAGAGCTATGCCGAAGACATGACTACCAAGCGGGCACAGTTTTGCAAATCTAACCGGACCCTTGATCTTTGGCGGAGAAGGAACTTAGGGCACTAATAACATCGGCTCATCCTTGTTGGTACTCATAGTTAGTTCTTCACCGATCTTGTTTTCATTATCCCCACTTGTCTCCTCTTTTTCGACATCTCGTGTCTCATCCAGTTGTAGATTTGGCTTGGGCACTTCATCAACCTCGGAATCCTCGTCATAAAACAAATTGTTTTGAGGACATTTGTTCAAGGCTTTGAGCATTTGATCCATCTGGTTCTGTAGATTTTGAATTGATATCTCTTGATTCTGAATTGACCGCTCTTGATTAATCCTCCTTTCCTCATTTGATGCTACGAACTTGGACAACAATTCCTCCAACCTTGAATTATCTGTCTCAGTCTCGGAAGCCATGTATTGAGGACCATTGGTTGAGGTAGTGACGAGTTGTTTCATCCAATTATTAAAATTTTAGGGTGACAGCTCTTGGCTAATCCACATCTCCTCTAGGTTTGCTATGCCCTTCAATATTATATCCCTCGGATTTGGCTTTTCTTCTTGTGGCAATGGAGGTGGACATAAAAATTTCGGTGTGTATGTTGGATTTGGAGCGTAGTATTGGTCTTCTTAAGTATCGCTCCATGACGAATCCGGGTGATACCCCCAAACTTGATGATAATTAGCATTTGTATAATCGTTGAGGTATTCACCACTGTGTTGTCCCGGCCCAAAATTAACGGTGCATTGATGACTCGGATGATTACCAGCACAATAATTGCAATTAACTGCTATCCTTCGATTACGTTGGGCTGTAACAACGTCCAACCTCCTCGAAAGTGTCTCAAGCTGCGCTGATAATGCGGAAAATGCATTGAGATCATCCATCCCCGCTCCCCTTGGCTGAGTCATTCTCATATACGGCCATTGATAATTAAATTCCGCCATGGTACCTGAAAGGAAAGAAAAATAGGAATAGAATTAAATAAAAAGGAAAAAAATATTTAAATTAAGACTAATTTGATTGAAGCTAATATTGGCAAAAATATATTAACTAATTCCCCCGGCAACGGCGCCAAAAACTTGTTGGGTAAAATCTAGTTATGCACAACACGCAAGTATACGTGGTCAACAAGTAATAAAGTGAAAGTAGAGTATCGTTCCCATGAGGAATTATTAATATAAATTACCAAGTACTAACCCGTAACCAACTCAATCTTATTTAAACGAATGAATTTTAAATTATATAAATTAAATTATTTAATTACACTAATTCTAATTACCACTAATTAAAAATCAGATTACGGAGATTTAAGATCACAACATCACTTATTGCTTCATTTAAATTAACACACTTCTCATCAATTATTTTTTGTCCTGAATTGTTAATCAAGAACACTAAAGCAGATAAAACCACCTCTCGATGCATAATACTCATACTCACTTAAATCCACAGATGATAGAATTAAGCAAGACACCATAATTAACTAATCCACTATATCTCTATGTGAATTACAATTAAAAAGGATTTAAAGCACAAGTTCTCTATAAGATTACATATGGAGTAAAGGCATATCTCTATCTTAAACACGAATCATGAATTCCATCTATGCAGAAATCACAAACACATGCTATCATGATCAGATCTAAATCTAAACTTCATCTCTCGAGTTCATATAGATTATCACGGTAATTGATAGCTAGGCAATTAAGCAATTAAGTCCAAATCACAATAGATAATCCTCACAATAGAACATAATAGTTGATAACGAAGTATATTAAAATAAACCACACAATAAGATCCATTGTAATTTTAAACAAAGAATTAGTTCATGATTATTGAATTAAAACTAAGAATCCACAATTAAATCAACAATAAAAGATAAAGATAGAAGAAGATGAAAAGATAGAATCTATTGTCTATAAATTTGATGCTCTCTCCTTGCTCCTACTTTGAATCTTCAATGGTCTCCAAGTCGCTTCAATCTCCAAATCTCATAAGAACTAGAGCTTTGGTCCTAATCTACTATAATCTAATCTAATGGAATCCTCTCTCTCCCTCTAATCCTTGTGAATCTCCTCATTTTATAAGTCTCTCTATATGTCTTTAAGTCCTCTGGGAAGTCCTTGAGTTAATCGGATCGAAACAATCCTTCTCGAACTCAAATTTGGACAAAATTCGAGTTTTCTGCGCGTACACCCGCCCCCCGACAGGGGGTATAAGGCTAAAAGGGCCCGTCCCGGCTGGCATACACACTGTTTTGCAGCTGGTATGCCCGACCCGGCAGGGGTTTTATGAAGGAAAAGCCCGCGCCGGTGAGGGTCTTGTTTCTGCTCTGACGTCCTTTGGGAAAACGACCATAACTTTTGATCCGGGAGGAGTTACGAGGCCCACCACCTATCAAATCGAAGATATCGACGAGCTCTACAACTTTTATTCTTTTAGAATTGATAGATTCAGATTGGATCAAGGTGGAAATCAGGCTTGAAGTAGATGCTATGTAAATTGCAAATATGAGAACTCTTAGCTTTGATCTTCGTTGATAAAAAGGCCATAACTCTCGCATCCGAACTCTGATAGGGATGATTCAAGATGTTCCGAAAAGATAAGAAGAAGATCTACTGTATAATCCAATCTCCAAGCCAAGAACATGCATCCCACTTGGTGTTAAAAGTCTTACAATCTTCCCTTTTTGTATTTGCTTGCATATTTTAGTCCAAAAGATGTCCGAATTGTTTTTCCTTGCTTCTTGCTAATGTTATGTCATAGCCTACAAAATAACATAAAATGTATGAAAAATAACTAAGAAACATTGGTTTAAGCAACTAATTCAACTAATAGATACCGGATAAGTAGGTATAAAACCTACTTATCAATATAACATCATAATCTATTACATCTATATTATTCATTCTTCCTAACAACTATTTCCTTCCCCTTATCTTTTTCTTTTGGATCCTTTCGATCCTTCTGCCTTATCTCAAAATTAAATAGAATGTAAGAGTGAGCATCAAATTCGCTCAATAAGTTTAAAAAGAGTTTAGAATCATAAGCCCGAGTATAAATTTCAGTTATTGAATTAACATTACATATAACTTTAAAATTAGTGATTCAAAAAGAATCTTAGAATTTTTGAAATGCTCAAAATCAATGTAACATCACAAAATGTCCAGCATTAGATTTAAGTGTATGAAATTTCATCACATCATTACTCACAAGAATTTTAATAATTTTAGAGAGAGAAATGAAGGGTTGTAGTGACAAAGAACTGATTATAATGTTCAGCAGTCAAAGACTGAGAATTCTCCAATATGTTCAACAATCACAAAGACTGCGAACTCTCCAATATATTCGACAATCATAAAGACTGCGAACTCTTCATAGAGTATTATTAGGTGATCAGGCTAATAACATCCCAAGCTATGACTTCATCATATCCACATCGTATTTTAATAGTGCGTTGAGTACTCTTATCATTTTTTCACCGTAATTCAACGATAATGGTCGGCTCACCTGACATTCCCCAATACAATAGGATTGTTCGACTCAGTTAATACCATCAGGAATTCATAACAATGAAACATTTGGTTTGGAGCACTCAACATATCTCCAAAAAACTTAAATAATTCAATGAATCACATCAATAATCACATCAGTTGAGTATAGTTTAGACAAATAGCTTAAAGTCATTAATTTAAATAATCTCATCAACCGAGTCTAGCCGGAAAAAATGACATAACTCATTACATAAAACAATTCATGAATAACAACAATTTTAAAAAATATAATTACAATTTAATAAAAAAACAATTCATAAATGCACATAGGTGGGGCACTTGCCTGATTTGTGTGCACTTCCCTTGTTCACGTTATTAACGTCCTTTGCATGATATCCTACAATATCCATAAGGATTTACATAATTAACTTGACCGTTATAAATTAATAGTTATCGTCAGTAACTACTTGTAAACCCGTTCTAATAATTTTCTTTTAATGTAAACTCGTTCCCAAACATCATCCCATACCATTTTCATTAGCTCCCTCGTATAACGGCCATATATCACTCACATATGCTCATACGTTCCGTTTGAATGTATATCAACTGACAGAAATATAATACATATTTATCGATTTTACTTTAATTAATTTTTCTTAACTCCATTTTCTCCATTAAACCTCTTTAACCATTTTATTATTTTTCTTCCTGTTGGCCCCACTTAGGTAAATATATTATAGACTTATATTGATTTTTTTTAGATTTTTCCTTTGAAGTTTATTATTTATTAAGGGGATATTTCTGTCTAAAATTGCATTATTTATTAAAATTTGAAATTGCTTCCAAAACTTATGAACTTTGGACAATAATCTCTCTGAATCTAAATTTACTTCTACCCAAGATTTGAATCCAATCCGAGTTGCAAAACTTAAGTTATTGCAATATTAAATTTAAACTTGTTGTTTTTGTTTTGTTCATAACTCCTTCACCTTAAGTGTACTTTTGTTTATATTTAGACACACCATACCTTATAACACCAGGTATCATGCCTCAAAAACCCTTATTTTATTTCACAAGTTAACCATCCAAAATTGCCCCTGAAAAAATTAGGGTAGTGTGTTTCTCCTGTTTTTCAGCTTTGCCCTACGTTGGTAGAAAATTCACCAAAAATAATCCACAAAGGACTTTAACCTCAAACCTCTGCAGATATTTAGCTATCTCGTAGATCTATCCAACACCACATATCTCACTCAAAAATCCATTATACACAAGGAGTTATGTCATTTACCATTTCGGGTTATATTCTGAAATTTTAAGACTAATTAATCTAACTTAGGTTCCTTTGTTCCTTCTTTTGCTCCAATGGAATTTATCTATGATCAATGGTGTTTTCAACCATGATCCAACATATTTAGTCCCGTACAAGTATAATACATGTTTATAAACATAAATCTAGCTCTTTCATTAAAAAAATTGAATATAAAAAAGTTTTAGGGTATTATCTTTACTAGTTTTTGTTCCTTACTTCCAAACTCCAAGTTTTCTTCTTTTTTGCTCACTTGCTAGTTCCTCTCTTCCTTCTCTTTTGCTCCAGCCGAGTGGGTAATGTTATGTGTGGGTTTGTGTTGTTTTTTGTTAGCTTTTTTGCTTTATATGGAAACTTTTGGTGTGTGGTCCAAAGTTGGGTCACATCTCCACTTTATTTTTGCTTCCAAGTTAGACCACATACTTAATTTAGCTAACAAGGCTCTCCCACTCTCTCTATCAGTTAGTCATATGGGGATTTATCCCTATTAGGAATCTAATAATAGATTAGAAGATTGCTTAAGTAAGGGGGAAGTTTGATTAGAACCCTGATTAGATTCCAAACGTATGTGATTTGATGATGAAGCCTGTATGCGATTTAATGATAAAGCTTATAAAATATATGTGTATAGTGTCGACATCGGGATTTTTATTTGTCCCTTTTCTATTCTTGTCTTTTGGTGTTCTCATGTTAGGTGAGATTTGTTTGAAAAAAACAAGTTGTGAAAAGGTCCAACATGTATATATCGACGATTGGACTGTAAGAGTCGCTAGTTGGTATTTTTAAATGGTTGCACCAACTCAACTGAGAAAAAGTTTGCACATTGATCTAGTGATGTGACACTATTTAACTGGTTTGTGAAACCGAGATTCGTTAGGGTCCGGGGGCTTGGTTATACGGAGGGAAGGTGTTAGGTACCCCCCGACATCCGTGGTAACACGGTGACCGCCACTTTTCAATTTAAACCTTTATCTGAATGTATGTGTGTGTGTGGGTCAATGTGCAGTTGTCTGGAAGTAGTGATATGCCTCGTTTTCACCTATATACAAAGTGTTTGAATTTTGTATAAAAGTTCAATTTTAACAAGATATAGCAATGATGTTTTGTAAAAGAGGTTTTTCAAACCCTTGTGCTCAATAGTAATTGAGGCCTTTGATACTTCCATTTTATTATGTGTTCGACTTGATTGCTTTTATTTTCGAGATGCGAAGCATCTTCGAGAAAATAAGATAAAAAGCAGTGCCGAACTCCTTGTGGGCATGAGAGCCGTCTACGGAAATTCAAACACCGTGAATAATTTATAAGCTGGTCACAGCTGAAAATGTCCATCACGAGAACCGAATCTAGATTTAGGAGACTGAATATGTGATCACATGATTCCTAGGCTCACATGACGTTGCAGTTTGTATGAAAGCTGTAAACAGTTATATATATATATATATATATATATATATATATATATATATATATAATATATATATATATATATATATATAATATAAATATGAACGATCAACCGCCACGAAGTAAACTCTAGACGGGACTAAATATAAATATAAATATAAATATAAATATAAATATAAAGACGATCAACTGCCACGAAGTAAACTCTAGGCGGGACTATATATATATATATATATATATATATATATATATATATAAAAGCAGTAAAAGCTCCGGATATAAATCCAGGCTCAATCAAACAGAGTTAGATGATAACAATATATAAATAAATATTTATGTATATAAAAGCAGTAAACGCTCCGAATATTATATTCAGGCTCAATCGAGATAACTCGATAACATATATATATATATATATATATATATATATATAATATTTATATATATATAAAAGCAATAAAATCCACGGACCGACGGTCCGGGCATACACACACAACACGACTCTCAACGTGAATAATTGTGTGTGAACAAAAGTTGAGAAAGGCTTTAAGAAATGTGAGAAGACTTACAGTGGGCTGCCAAAGAAGACTTCAAAATAGCTTTAAATGAATGAACACTCGGTTTCCACCGGTAAAAATGTAGCAAAATATAAGCTCACAAGTGTTTGAAATGAGAAAGCACTTAGTTTATAGTGTGTACAGAGCAAAATGGACAGGGCTTCCTCGCCTTTTTTTTCTTCCAAATGGCCACCCCAAGCCCTCTATTTATAGAGGGGGGAGCTGCACGTGTACCTGCGGCAGCCGCAGATGTACCTACGGCTGCCCGGGGTACTCTGCCGTCTCGAAGTACGTGCACTCGTGCATCACATTGTCCGCTTGAACCTTCATAACTTTTAATCCTGGCATCCGATATAGGCGCATAATACCTTTTCAGAATGCTGTTGTCGAGAACTACACAATAACATGGGATAGGAGGTTGTACGAAGTCAGGAAGATGGGTCCATGCCTAGGTCTTCAAGTCTTTAAATTCTATTCGGTGTGCTGTCTTGTGTAGTAGTCACTCGGGATTGGAGCAATGGTTCTTGTAGGACACTTCTGTGTAGCATGTAGGTTGAAATGTTGTTAAGACGGCGTGAATGTGGGATCGAGGTGCCAAAATGCAAATTTTGCCCCTCATCGGGGTTATCTCCGGTTCTGGGCTGATCTAGCAATCGTTGCTCAGGGTTATCTTTAAGATTGGGCTGCTGCAAGTGCTGAATGTCCTCAGGGTTGTCTCTAAGGTGTGCCTAACCTCCTGGGGTTATCTCCGGGTTTGGGTCTGAGTGCCTCAGGGCTATCACCGAGGTAAAAGCTGATTACTAAGGATTGAAACGAGCTTTTCCGGGGTTATCTCCTGAATTGCATCTGCATTCCTCAGGGTTATCTCCGAGGTTGGAACTAAAACTCCTGGGGTTGTCTTCGGGGTTGGAATTGAGTATCTCGGGGTTATCTCCGAGATGGAACTGCCTTCTTTGGTGTTATCTCTGGAACTGGAATTGCATTCCTCGGGGTTGTCTCCGAGGTTGAAAATTGAAATTCTCAGGGTTATCTCTAGGACTGGAACTGAATATCTCGGTGTTGTCTCCGAGATGGAAAAGATTGAGTATCCTGGGGTTATCTCTAGGACTGGAACTGATTTGACTTCCAGGGTTATCTCTAGAAGACGATCTTGCCCTCCTGCAAAGTTAGTAGCAGGAATGCAAAATTTTGAGTGTCTACAGATGCCCCTCTTTATCATATTCATGCAATATGATAGCATGGATAGGATAAAGAACACTAGACACTTGAAATATGACAAGATATTCATGATGTAATATACCGTAGCATGATGCAAATGTATGATGAATGTGGTTTGTTGGACCGTTTTTCAACGGGATGTGATGACTGTTTACTCTCACGACTTCTGGTGGGTATTGGAGTTACCATAGATGATTCTGATGAACTACTTGGATGTGTACTCCAATGCTCTCAGGTACTTTTAGGATGTTAATGTTGGGGTTATCACCAAAGTCCTTAATCCTTGGTACATACTTTCCACCATAGATATTTCTCTCATGTACAAGAGACTGGGGGATTGTGTTTTGTCTGAGGAAGATGTGTATAATAGATTCCATCATCGATCCTCCCTAATGAGGATGTTTTTCCTGGTTTGTATCTCCAGGTCTTTCCAGTTATCTGTCGGAGTTACTGCCAACAGTTTGTGTTGTCAGGTTTGCCTGACCCTCGCTAAAATGTGTATCAATGGATACCACCATTAGACCATCTCCGACGCTTTATTGGGTTTAATTGCCAACAGATGTAATCATCAGATGACTTCTGACACTTCGTTGGGTTTACTTGCCAACGGTTGGTGATGTCACGGCTGCTTGGCTTTCGTTGAAGTGAGATCATCGGATTGCTTCCGATTCTTCGTTTGGATTTACTTGCCAATGGCTAAGGATTGTTAAGGTTGCTTGACCTTCGTTGAAATGTATATCAACGGCTAAAATCATTGAACTTCTTCCGATGCTTCGTTGGATTTATTTTCCAACGGCAGAGATAACATCAAGATTGCTTGACCTTCGTTGAAATCTGCATCAACGGTTGATGTATGAAATTCCCGCTGGGGAGAGGTTTTCTGGAGTTATGGCTTTGAACCAACGACATCAGACCTTTGTGGGGTATTGTCGAGTGTAGTTTGCAACCACTCAGATCATTGGTGTCATGAACCCTGTGTCTGGGCGAATACCAATGAGGGATATGTAGACCCGCAGTTTGGTCTTTGAAAACTAGGATTCCAGGCTTTTTTCGCTCAATCGCGTAACATCTTTTTTCCTGATTTGACCTTTTCAGCTTGTGAGACCTCCTTTGCAACTTAGAGTGGACAAAACCGGAGGAGTGGGACCCACATAGGGCAGCTGTAGGTACACCTGCGGCCACCGTGGGTGTACTTATAGGCTACTTGCCTTTCACAAGTCACTTTCACGTTGCGCCACACTGAGAATCCAAGAGTTGTTCTTCAGATTTGCTGAGTTCAGGCTACTTTCTATAAAATCCGTCACCGTACAAGTGTTTCACATTATCCTGGTAACGTATGCATGTCTTCTTTTCTAATTTTTATCCGTTGGAAAATGAGTTATCATATGAAATGCCTCTAAATACATAGTAGTGAATATACATGCTCATATGACTTGATAAAAGTTATTCAACATAGTAAATGTTAGTATTTAACCATGCTGAACATAATGATGTGAAAAAATTTGACTTTTGAAACAGTCAAATTGACACCTTTTTTAGCTATTTCTTATCCTATTTAAGGACAAATGAGCAAAGGTAGCAAAGAAAAGTAATCCTGGTAATTAGTCTACCATCATGGATTATGACTTTAACATTTGTATGCATATAGGATGTTTAGAAATGTGGGTAGGTGTGCTACTGAATGGCCACCTAGTCATGCCTATGCGCATGTAGATAGTCCTTGTTACAAAAGAGACTCTGGCAAAATTTTTCCATGAGCCTAAGCATTGGGTAGTCATGCATTTTTAACTCTACTATAGGCGTATGTTAAAGTAATGCATGCATGCATGTAGTCATAAAATGCATTTAAAAAGTTCCAAGTTAGAATTTACCACACCCTTTCTGAGGTGATTTGGAGACTTATGTCCAGATATCATGGATCTGGATCAGCCGAGTAGTTCGTGCAGGATCACTTCAGGTGTGCAGAGGAGGGCTTCTGAAGTGCCTCGACACCGTTCAGTCAGACAGCCTCGTCGGTTGGTAGAGGCGGTAAGTCATCCTGTCCGGGTTGATGCTCCCCGCAGGGATCTTCTAGGCATTAATGTGACGATTCCAGATCTTCTGGATGATTTGAGTCGCCACCCCTCGGTTTACTTGCATGCAAACGAGGTAAAAGCTGGGTTTGATCTTCCTTTTTCCTATTGACGAGGAGCAAGAATTCTGATGTTGATTTGCATTTATGGTGTAGGTTCCCAACTTTACGCAGCCTCAAGGGAACTGGTTGAGCATACACTCTCTATATCAGGCTCTGCATCCAGATTACCGAGAGATTGTGTATGGTTGGGGCTTTGGGGCGTTCTTTTCCATTCTCCCCCGCCGTTGTCCCTGGGGTTACCTTAGGGCGATGTCTGAGTGCTGGTTTCACCAGACTCTGTCTCTCCATTTGTTGGACTGTGAGGTGATTATGACGTCGATGGATTGGCGATTTATCACCGGTATGGAGTTGGAGGGGCGCCAGTGCCTTGTATGGCGAACATTACCCCGACTGCCGTCAGATCCTTGCTAGGAGTTTCGGCTGAGGCGCTCAAGGGTAGGACAATTCGTACGGGTCCTTTGAGCGTAGATGCTATGAGTGGGCTATTGAGTGAGCCCATGCCCGCTGATGTGAGAGTCAGGGATCACATTCTTTGACGATTGTTCCTGGTGATTATTAGGGATTGTTTCATAGCAGATAACTCTTCCACGGTGTCATTCGCTTTGGTCAACGCCACTCGGGAGGTGGACCATATTGGAGAGTATGACCAGGGCTCCTATACCTTTGCCTATTTCCTTAGGGGGATGAGCATGCGTATGTAGGGCTTGACAGAGGCTTGGCTAGGATTTTACCCGTTTCTACTGGTGAGTATTTCTCTTTTGATTTCCCATGTACAGGTTAAGAGTGTTGACTGACAGCAGATGTTTGCCTTTGTGTTGGCAGTTTTGGGCCTATGAGAGGCTTCCATGCTTGCGTCCTATTAGTGTGTTAGGTTTAGATACCTATCCACGAGGACGGCGATGGCATCACTCCATTTTGGCAGAGGTTCCTATAGCTGAGGGTTTCACCCATTGTCGCTTACAGTTGGAGTTATTGATAGCAGACGCTATCACTTGGGTTCCCTATTCTGGGGAACATTTGACAGTTTATTTTGAGGATGGATACCCGACTGGTGTCGAGTATATGATATCCACCCGCCAGATTCCTCTCTTCACAGATGGAGGATGGGAGTTCTATTTAGGAGAGCGTGCTATTAGGAGCTCACAGGAGAGATTCATGTACCGATCTTGCCTCCTGCTAGGTGTTATTGTCCTGTGTCACAGTCGCCTATCAGTGGTATCCCGTTGATGGGTGTTGATGGCTTTACTTTGTCAAAGGGTCCGTTTACTCAGGAGGCATTATAATGCTGGTGGTCCCCTCGTACCATCGGAGCCCAGACCCTCGCCACTCAGTTGATATAGTTATTTGATCTGTGATGATGACGAATTGGATGGCGTGTGTCTGAGATCTGACTTATTTGACACAGATTGATAGTTTGACCCGACAGTTGGTCCGGGCACATTTTTTCATCCGACATTTGGGCAGAGATCCTTCAGAGGCGGATACTTTTGATCCTTCCAGCTCGGGGGCTGGCCCTTCAGATGACCCATATGGCTTTACCGGTGTAGATCCTCCCTTGTATAGGCCTGACATCCCTCTTGGCAGAGATCCAGTGACTCAGGAGGAGTTACATCAGGTGGACAGGATTGATGATATAGACATCGACACCATTGACTTCTTCTGATGTATTTTCTCGATATCTCTTTTGATAGGCCTCTGTTAGATACTGGGTGGCTGTGCCCCATTCTCGTTATATCTTTTGATAGGCCTCTGTTAGTTTTAGGGCGTTTGTGCCCCATTTCCCTGTATTTTTTAGCAGTACAGAGATGATGTATTTAGATGATGATGTACTTAGGAATGTCTATACTGTTTTCCATTCTCTACATCATATTGCCATCTATTATTTGTCATGCATGTATTATGTCATGCATATGTATGTCCTAAGATGTTCAGCATTGACCCCTAGATGGTCTTATGATACGGCCCACACAGATGTCTTCCTCGACGGTTAGCCGTATTGATCACACCCCACTAGTATTGGTGGCCTCATGCTTGAGTTCTTGGTATAATAGCGTATCCCCTTCAGACAGGGTGATCATAGATCAGCTGTTGCAACATTCCATGACCTTCCTGATGTTCCAGGTTCCATTGGGCTTTGTAGATGGCATGCTAGAGCATTGGATACCGGAGAGGTAGGTTTTTCGGTTTGAGACCTAGGAGTTGACTCCCACCTTAGAGGAGTATGAGCAGTTGGCGACTTTGCTATTGGAAAGGCCTTGCGCTCGGATGGCTGTCGGAGATATGCACCGTCAGTTCATGACCCTCACCGGGTTGAGGCGAAGAGTAGCACAGGATGAGATTACATCTGGTCGTGTAGTGTCGCATCATTTTTTGATAGATAGATTTGGCTGAGTGGACAGCTATGCACAACACTCTAGGGATTTCATCACGTCGGAGGATCATTGGCGTGTTGCCAGAGTAGGCGTACTCATGATGTGCGCAGTGGCTTATTTGTACATGCCACTGTACATGGATCATCTTTACATCAGTGTTTTTAGGACATTGAGAGCTCTCTGGGAGGGTCATGCCATTGTATTAATGATTGCGGCAGAGACATTGAGGTCGGCCACGTATTGCCACACCCATTTAGTAGGGGTATTTACAGGCAGCTCAGTTTTGTCGTATGTGTGGTTTATATCACACCTGAGACCGATTGGCACCTTACAACGACATGGGTACTATTTTTCCCATGAGATAGCCATGTCTTACTCCTTTCAGCCAACGAAGTGTACAGACACTACATCCTGGTTGGTATTCTTGGCAGGGATCGAGAATGCATTTGACATTTTATCGTGTACAGGGCTCAGTTCTCCCTTCAGCTTCATTACTCATGCACCAGGAATGGATTATCTCCCTTTGGCTAGTTTGAGGGGTATGACCACATATCACCCACTGGATGTGATGTCATAGTTTGACCAGTTTCAGGATGCTCATCCTTTTGAGGGGGTATTAGGTCAACATTTATCTTCTCGGTATTTGTCAGCAAAGGATAGATCCAAGGTGTATGCCTGTTGGGATCAGTGTGAGAGTGCTAAGTTTACTGTTAGCCATCTGGGCCGTTCTTCAGAGTATTCTGCTTGGATGGAGGCAGAGATCACATCGGGTGTGGTTGTATCCATAATACTGGGGATTGCTTTTGACAATGGGGAGCCCATAAAGGATATTAATTTTTCCACTGAGGATGAGCTATTCACTGGGTTGCCAGCAGCTCTTGTAGATTCTCCCAATATGATTGCTACTATGATTCAACATTCAGCAGAGTATTTAGAGCAGAGTCTTCATCTGATAACCATCGAGAGAGATCAGGCTAGGGATTTGATGTTGACAGCTCTTGCTAGGAGAGATGCCGCTCTGTTAAAGAGAGATTATGCCTTAGATCGTAGAGATACCGCTGTTGCTGAGCAGGATGAGGCCAGATCATCTAGAGATATAGTGATTATTAAGCGGGATGGCGCTATATCTACCCGAGATATCGCTATTACAGATAGTACTGTAGTGAGATCCCTTACTACTGGCATCATTGTAGAGATAAGCACGTATATTGATGAGCATAGTGTCACCATGCAGTTAGCTGTGGATCTGTTGGCTCGTGTAGAGACCTTTGGGAGGGAGATCACAGCGTTACCTCCTTCTTCTGAGAGGAATGCCATGTTAGACTTGATAGCCCGCATACACACTGACTTGTAGATGGGCTTATATTTTCCTGGACAAACTAGCTTAGCCATTTTGTCATGTACAATACACATTGTATATATCAAACAACATTATATATGGCAGGGAAACATATTTTGATTCACTTCCCTTTTAGTTATGCCTTGTTGCTTGCGGTTTGGATGTATTCTGAACTCCTCCTTGATGGACAGACATTGTGATGTCTCAGAATTTTTCAGAATGGATCGTTGATCTGTATGTATTCCCTACCATCTTTAGTGTCTTGGGACTGGTGTATGGAGAGGTGTATGGCTTTCCTCTCTAAGGTTGACCGCACCACAGATGGTCGCTGGCACTCCTTTGTATGGGGGAGCCCAGGTAGTTCCATCTCTTATGGATTGGTGTTTCTCTTTGAGAACTCAACCGTAGCTTAGATGGTCACCAATTCTCCCATTTATGTGGGGAGACCAGGTAGTTCCATCCCTTTGGTCTGAAGCCGATGAAATGTGGTGGATTGAATGATGATCCCAGTACCGTTGACAAGTTTTTGTGTTTTGGTAGGGGGTAAGATCGAACCATGAATGGCAGCCTACATACTCCTATTGAAGAGGAGATCATGTTTGAGTAGTTTGAACATGGTGTAAAGGTTTAACGCTGTATATGGCAAAAGGGTGTAGAGATATTTTTTTTCTTTTTTGGTGCAACTGGACCATAAAAATGGTTGCCTATGTACTCCCATGTATGGGGGAGATCAGGTCGACGTAGTTCACCCCATGTACATGACGGATTGCAGATGAAAAGTTTGATACCATGTACAGGATAAACTGAAAGTGTGAAAGGTTTAATCCCTGGTGGGATAACCTGAGAGTGTATGATGGATCTGATGATTCGAAACCAGGCTACTGGTTGGAATGTGTGTTTGTCCCCGATGGGGCAAACATATGTGAAGAAAGGTTGTATGTAGTGAAAAAGGCTTAGAAAACCTAAACTGACTGGGGATCTGGTGATCCAAAACCGGGATGCTTGCTTGATGGTAACTTCAGACATAGTACCGTTTCACAGTGTCTGAGTTAATGAGCTATGGAAATTCATCGCCATCCATTTCCTGTAATCTGAAAGCGTCTCCTGTCAATACCTCCTTGACAACAAACGGGCCTTCCCAGTTCGTGGTGAATTTTCCTTTGGACTGATCTTGGTTGGCAATGATCTTTTTCAAAACAAAGTCATGTTATTTAAACTGCCGTAGCCAAACTTTTCTGTTGTAGGATCTGGCGACCCTTTGTTGGTATAACAAACCATGGAAGATAGCAGCGGCTCGCCTTTCATCTATTAGAGACAATTGGTGATACCTATCTTGTAACCATTAGTCTTCATCCAGCTGAGCATCTATCAACACTCTGAGGGATTCCATTTCCACTTCTATGGGGAGCACTGCTTCTATCCCAGTGGAAGTGTGCATTGATGTTCTGTAGGCTAACAGAGTCAGAGGCAATAAGTCAGGCCATCCTTTGTGATTGGCAGACATCTTTTGCATGATCTTCTTGATATTCTTATTAGCCGATTCAACAGCACTATTCATCTTTGGACGGTAGATAATGGAGTTGAGATGTTTGATATGGAATTTGCTACATAACTCCTCCATCATTTGATTATTGAGGTTCTTAGCATTGTCTGATACAATTACCTCTAGTTGTCCATATCGACAAATGACATTGTTTCTGATGAAAGCAATGATAACTTCTTTTGTAACCTTGAGGAAAGAGGCTGCTTCTACCCACTTGGTGAAGTAGTCGATTATGGTGAAGATAAATCGATGACCATTACTGGCTTTGGGCTCGATGGGCCCGATCATGTTCATTTCCCATATTGAGAAGGGCCAGGGCGAACTCATATTATGGAGCTCCCTTAGAGGGGGCGTGGATAGCATTCCCATGAAATTTGCATTGGTAACATCTCTTGACGTGATCATCACAGTCATCTTTAAGAGAGAGCAAGTAATGCCCTGTTCTTAGGATTTTCTTAACAAGTAGAGGGCCACTCATGTGTGGGCCACATACTCCACCATAGATTTCATCCATGAGTCTTTGAGCTTGGTCCTTGTCCAGACATCTGAGGAGACCTAGTTCTGCATCTCTTTTGTATAGTGCATCCCTGCCCTGGTAGAATTTCATAGACATTTGATGGATCCACTTTCTTTCAGCTGGAGGCGCCTCAGCAGGTATAGATCCATCTCGTAGATACTCCTTGATATGCTGATACCAAGGGTGTTGGATGGGAGGTAGTTCATCTGATACTTCTCTAATGTAGTTCACATAGGCTGGAGCCTTTTGCAAAGCAAATGTGATGTTTGGCATGTTTTCCTTGTCAAGTATGTTGATCAAAGAGGCCAAGGTTGCTAGCGCATCTGCAAATTCATTCCTATTTTGAGGAATATGGAGGAAGGATATTTCTTCAAACTCTGAAGCTCTTTGCAGGGCAAATGTATCTCTTCGGTGTGATAGATTCTAGTGGTTTGTTTGATTACCAATTCGGAATCTCCAAAGACAGTTAACCGTCTGATGCCATTGATTGAGCAAGTTTTATCCCCATGAGACAGCCTTCATACTCAGTTGTGTTGTTGGTGTTGGGAAACTGCAATTTGACGGCGACGGGATGCTGCTCCCCCGTAATGGATACTAGAACTGCTACAGCTCCAGAACCTTCCATATTTACGGCTCCATCAAAATACATCTTCCATGATTGGTGTGTATCGTCCTGATGGCATTTTAGAACTGTCATTACCCCTTCATCGGGGAAGTATGTTTCCAAGGGTTTGAAATCCCCTGAAGGTGCAGCGGCCAGTTGATCCGCAATTCCTTGACCTTTGATAGACTTTTGCGTCACGTAGACAATGTCAAATTGTTGTAGGATCAACTGCCATATGGATAGTCGGCAATTTAACATGGGTTTACTGAACACGTACTTGAGAGGATCCACGCGGGATATGATGTAACGCCCCCAAAATAGGTATACATCACCTATTCTGAGTCGCCAGATACATTGTACAGAATACAAATACAATCTTAAATATACAACATGAGCTATGAGTTTTAATACAAATATTGTCTTCTAGACAGTATTCAAACTCAAAATAAGTCCTCAATACATTTATTATCACACTATTTCAAAGAATAGTGAGGACTACTAATGCTATCATCTGGACCATCACTCCGTTCCCCGACTAGTCCCTGCTACGTTCTCATTTCCTGAAGAGAACAATGAAAGTAAAAGGGTGAGCTCAACTAGCCCAGTAAGAAATATTATGACTAAGATAATGCAGAATAAATTGTCATTAGCCTTCAACAGTGTTAAAGTGATAAAATATAACAAACATCAAGTTTAACTGCAGCGGAACAAGCTATCCATTAAAAGAGTCAAGTAGAGAATAAAATCTACTATCTTTTATGATTTAAAAGGTTTTCATCACTTTTATCATTGGGACTCAGCTTAATAAATAATCCACATCATCCCTGCACTACGGCCAATGATATTCATTAGTATCACAACCATAAATTATCCATGCACTACGGGCCAAGGATATTCGTGTATTCATCAATGGTCATGGTCATGCCAACAACTGTCCATCAATGCACTACGGGCCAATGAGGACTTTTACCACATCATTTGTAACATTACGGTCATGATTATATCGAATAATTCCTGGTCATAATCATACCAAGTCTATCTATGCACTACAGGCCACAGATGACTTTCAACATAATATAAACATGAGGATGATGACAATGATATAAGAATTCAATAAAACAAGTTCAAGAATTAATTTATCCAAGAACCAATAACGTCCAAATTGTCAACATGATACTGCTTTGTAGAGTAAAATTCAAGAATGCTCAGGAAAATATTTCCATGAAAAGATACTAGATGAAGCGCAATTATTATGGATATTCCACTAATTTCATGGAGTATAAAAGCCAAAACTTTAACCAACTGAGTATAATAGAATATATGAAATTGCAAATGGATTTTAGCCCGCCATGCGGTAATCCACGTAGACAGATCATTTCTACAATTTAATAAGGAATGCATATGAAGGATCATTCACCATGCATGTGGTAATCCAAATAGACAGGTTATTCCAACAGAATAATAAAGAATGGAATAACAGAAGAATTCACCATGCATGCGATAGACCGCACAGACAGGTTATTCCAACAGAATAATAAAGAATGGAACCAGATCATACGTAATCCGCACAGACAGGATATTACAACAGAAAAATAAAGCATGGAACCAGGTCATGCGTAAACGCACACACATGATATTCTGACAGAATAATAAAGAATGGAATAACAACAAAATTCACCATGCATGCGATAGATCGCACAGACAGGTTATTCCAACAGAATAATAAGAAATGGAATAACAGAAGAATTTCACCATGCATGCGGTACTTCGCATATACAGGTTATTTCAACATAATAATAAAGAATGGAATAACAGAAGAATTTCACCATGTATGCGGTACTTCACATATACAGGTTATTCTAACATAATAATAAAGAATGGAATAACAGAAGAATTTCACCAAGTATAGGGTAGCCCACGTATACAGGTTATTCTAACATAATAATAAAGAATGGAATAACAGAAGTTCTCTTCATAAATACGAAAGAAATAATACCCCTTACCTTAGAAGAAACTGGATATATGAGTAGTAAAGTAGCAGAATACTTTTCTTCTTTCTCTCTATAGTTTCTCTATCTAGAGTTTCAGTGAATTCGTAAGAAATAATGAAGGAATGAACTTCTATTTATAGGGGAATGGACTGAGTAATAACTAATTTATGAACGGTCCAGATTAATTTACTTTTAAACGGACGGTCCATATTAATTTACTATGCAGTATTAATAAAATATTATAATAAAACAAAATCTTTTAAATAAAATATAATATATTCTATTTATAATCTAATAAAACGAATAACTTTATAAAAGTATTCTATTTTATATACAAAGATTTTACTATGCAAATACTATGCAGGCACTATACAAATACTATGCATAATAGAATATTATATATTCTATTTATAGTCTAATAAAACAAATAGCTTTATAAAAATATTTTGTTTTATATAAAAAGATTTTACTATGCAAACACTATGCAGACACTATGCAAACACTATGCATAATATAATATCATATATTCTATTTATAGTCTAATAAAATAAATAACTTTATAAAAGTATTCTGTTTTATATAAAAAGTTTTCTATTTTATTACATTTATAATAATAATAAAACAAAACTTATCACCTTTATTATAATTCACAATATTAATCGACCAGGTCGTTCCCAGGAAAGAGGGGGGTTTCTAATAAGGATTTCTCCCTATTGGCGCGCAATTAGGTGACCAAACCTCTCCTTGGCAGAACTTCTAGACATCGTTAATATTGCAAATAATAATATAAATAACTTTGTCATCTCAATTATTGATTTAATAACATAACATATTATACAGATGCTACTGTGACAATAATTGAATCAATAATATGAGAGATATGATGCATCAATTACTGTAGCAATAATTGAGTATAACTGAGTGACTTCTTACGTAAGCATCAATAATTAATACCGTGTGCTACTATGCAACCACGCGTATTACTGCACTTTTACTACCGAGTAGTTCAACAGTTTTAACGGTAACACTTTCGCCGTTATTTTTATAAAAAGATAATTATGTCATTTTCTTACTACGACAATACTTCCGTTGTGGGGTCAACCAATGATAATGCCGTCGTACGGATATTCCCTGTCAAAAAGAATATTCTCCGACCAAACGAATATTATATAACAACTTGCATACTTTACAAAATTTATAAATACTACCCACAACTATAACACTATCTCAAATTCACACCATAATATTAAAAAAATATTTCGAGAAAATTAAATCTTTATTCATAAAATTTGGGGTCTCACAATCTCCCCTCCTTATGAAATTTCGCCCTCAAAATTTATGTACGTACCTGGTATGCCGAATAGGTGAGGATACCTTGACTTCATTTCAAATTCTAACTCTTGAGGTATAACCTTTGAGTGTCGAATATAATCCTTCTTATCCAAGATTTTAACACGTATCTCCTCATACGTTAAATCTTCTACTATCTCGTCCAATTCTAATTCAATAACGTGGTTCGGGTCGTCCACAAATTTACGTAACATCGATACGTGAAAAAGAACGTTTAGAACACGCGACAAACTTGGCGGTAAAACGAGTCTATAGGCCACAGTTCCTACTCGATCGAGAATTTCAAATGGGCCAATTAAATCGAGGGTTGAGATTTCCTCTCTTCGTCGATTCTTGCTTCTAGAATAACGCCCTCTTGAACCTTCTTCTTCACATTCATCAGATTTGAGTATGTAGCTTGAGCGACTTTAACTTTATTGATTAAAGTCGATTCTACTCGTATATTCGCCATCATCACATGGGTCCCTGGAGTCTTTAACTCTATCTCCATCATTTGCAAGTCATACAAAATGGATTTTTGTGTTAACAACATCGCACTCGTAAATACATACGATCTTCTACTTAACGCGTTAGCTACCGCGTTTACTTTCCTACGATGGTATTGAATGGTACTATCATAATCTTTAACAGCTCAAGCTAATGTCTTTGGCGTATTATACGTTCATTTTAGTTGAAGAAATATTTAAGGGTTTTAGAAATGGGTTTTGTACTGGGGTCAATGTAAAATTCGATTTCACGCTCTGGGGTAGGCTAAGAAGTCTTCAAGAATACGTTAGAAAATTTATTAACAATAGAAATATCATTCAAAACTGGGACTCTCATCCAAGACTTGGATAGCACAAGTAATGAAGGTTTCTCCTAACGGAGTTTCAACAGATAAGTCAAAGTCTAATATCTCCGGAGTCAAATTTAAATGTTGAGCGCAAGCAAGAGAGATAAAAGAATGGGTAGAACCGGTATCTAATAAGGTATAGACTTCGCAAGAATTTCTAATTAACTAACCCGTGCTAACTTCGTTCGGGTCACTCGCTTTTTGAGAAGTCACGAAAAATACTCTTCCTGAAACCACCGACTTTATTTTGTCCGTATCCGCCTTTGGTGCCACCGTCCCAGCTGGACTTGACTTTTGTGCATGACAAAATTGGGCTAGGTGACCTTCTTTTTCACAATTGTAACATGCTTTGGACTGCATCGTGCAGCTTGGACTGATATGTCCCACTCCTCCGAATTTAAAACATATGACCGACGGTCGTTCTCCTTTCTTTGAAACGAGTGCTGGTGCTGCTGTCTTTCCATCATTATTGAACCTTCTCTTCTTGAAATGTCCACTTCTATTATCTTGGCCATGATTACCACTGTAATGGTTACCATTCTTGGCATGATAATTTGCCCCACGATAGTTATCATTGTTCCGATGGCCATTGCCACCGGTATGATTATTATCGTGTTGTTAGTCGTTGCCTTTTGGTTGTGCTGACTCATTATCGCGCTCCAATAACTGAGCCCTATTCACAACATTTGAATATAAATAAAGTTTGTGAGAAATGAGGTATTGACGTATATCGGGTTTCAAACCTCTTAGAAACATTCATGTCATTCGCTCCTCATTATCAATAAAATGGGATGCAAACCGAGACAACTCAGCAAGCTTAGCCTCGTACTACGACACGGTCATATTATTTTGCTCCAACTTAATAAACTCCACCTCCTTCATGTGACGAATACTTTCGGGAAAGTACTTGTCATTGAACAGCTCTTGGAACTTCTCCCAAAATATCTTGAGTGCGTCAGGCTGGGTACATTTTACAGATTTCCACCAATAATCTGCTTCTTCACATAACATAAAGGTGGGAAAGGGAACCTTTTGCTCCTCGGAGCATCCCAATACATCAAATATCTTGTTGATCTACTTTAACCACGTCTCCGCCTTAAGTGGTTCTGGCTTTTCCAAAAACTCCGGTGGTCCTAGCTCCTTGAATTGCTTAGCGGTGACCGACCATGGGTTACCATTATTTCCACCTACATTTTGAACAGGAGTCTCTCTCACCTGATGTTGCATGAATTGCATAAAGCCTCTGAACATCCCATCGTTCATCATTTGATCGGTGTTGTTGTTTACCTGAGGATTATTGTCTTCCTATTGCACATTATCATGGGTATTGATCGTTGGTGACTCAACGGTCTCATGTGCTTCATTGCTTATCTCAACATTTTTCGATGCCATTTTCAAATATTGCCACAAAACAAGGGTTAATTGACATGTCACATATTATCCCAATACTCTGACTGACAAATTAAATACCAAATAAACTTAGGTAGGTCATACTAGCGAAGAAATTTTCCGTCTCTCCCCTCCTAGTTCTTGTCTCACATCTCAGCCAGAGATCATATCCGTAAGCTTTGATACCAACTGTGACGCCCCCAAAATAGGTATACATCACCTATTCTGAGTCGCCAGATACATGGTACAGAATACAAATACAATCTTAAATATACAATATGAGCTGTGAGTTTTAATACAAATATTGTCTTCTAGACAGTATTCAAACTCAAAATAAGTCCTCAATACATTTATTATCACACTATTTCATAGAATAGTGAGGACTGCTGATGCTATCCTCTGGACCGTCACTCCGTTCTCCGACTAGTCCCTGCTACGTTCTCATTTCCTGAAGAGAACAATGAAAGTAAAAGGGTGAGCTCAACTAGCCCAATAAGAAATATTATGACTAAGATAATGCAGAATAAATTATCGTTAGCCTTCAACAGTGTTAAAGTGATAAAATATAACAAACATCAAGTTTAACTGCAGCGGAACAAGCTATCCATTAAAAGAGTCAAGTAGAGAATAAAATCTACTATCTTTTATGATTTAAAAGATTTTTCATCACTTTTATCGCTGGGACTTAGCTTAATAAATAATCCACATCATCCCTGCACTACGGCCAATGATATTCATCAGTATCACAACCACAAATTATCCATGCACTACGGCCAAGGATATTCGTGTATTCATCAATGGTCATGATCATGCCAACAACTGTCCATCAATGCACTACGGGCCAATGAGGACTTTTACCACATCATTTATAACATTACGGTCATGATTATATCAAATAATTCCTGGTCATAATCATACCAAGTCCATCTATGCACTATAGGCCACAGATGACTTTTAACAAAATATAAACATGAGGATGATGACAATGATATAAGAATTCAATAAAACAAGTTCAAGAATTAATTTATCCAAGAACCAATAACGTCCAAAATTGTCAACATGATACTGCTTTGTAGAGTAAAATTTAAGAATGCTCAGAAGAATATTTCCATGAAAAGATACTGGATGAAGCGCAATTATCAAGGATATTCCACGAATTTCATGGAGTATAGAAGCCAAAGCTTTAACCAACTGAGTATAATAGAATATATAAAACTGCAAATGGAACTTAGCCCGCCATGCGGTAATCCACGTAGACAGATCATTTCCACAATTTAATAAGGAATACATACGAAGGATCATTCACCATGCATATGGTAATCCACATAGACAGGTTATTCCAACAGAATAATAAAGAATGGAATAACAGAAGAATTCACCATGCATGCGATAGACCGCATAGACATGTTATTCCAACAGAATAATAAAGAATGGAACCAGGCCATGCGTAATCCGCACAGACAGGATATTCTAACAGAATAATAAAGAATGGAACCAGGTCATGCGTAAACGCACAAACATGATATTCCGACAAAATAATAAAGAATAGAACCAGGTCATGCGTAATCCGCACTGACAGGATATTCCAACAGAATAATAAAGAATGGAATAACAACAGAATTCACCATGCATGTGATAGACCACACAAATAGGTTATTCCAACAGAATAATAAGGAATAGAATAACAGAAGAATTTCACCATGTATGAGCTACTTCGCATATATAGGTTATTCCAACATAATAACAAAGAATGGAATAACAGAAGAATTTCACCATGTACGCGGTACTTCGCATATACAGGTTATTCCAACATAATAATAAAGAATGGAATAACAGAAGAATTTCACCAAGTATAGCGTAGCCCACGTATACAGGTTATTCCAACATAATAATAAAGAATGGAATAACAGAAGTTCTCTTCGTGAATACGAAAGAAATAATTCCCTTTACCTTAGAAGAAACTGGATATAGGAGCAGTGAAGTAGCAGAATACTTTTCTTCTTTCTCTCTATAGTTTCTCTCTCTAGAGTTTCAATGATTTCGTAAGAAATAATGAAGGAATGAGCTTCTATTTATAGGAGAATGGACTGAATAGTAACTAATTCATGAACGGTCCATATTGATTTACTTTTAAACGGACGGTCCATATTGATTTACTATGCAGTATTAATAAAATATTCTAATAAAACAAAATCTTTTAAATAAAATATAATATATTCTATTTATAATCTAATAAAACGAATAACTTTATCAAAGTATTCTGTTTTATATAAAAAGATTTTTTACTATGTAAACACTATGCAGGCACTATGTAAACACTATGCATAATAGAATATTATATATTCTATTTATAGTCTAATAAAACAAATAGCTTTATAAAAATATTTTGTTTTATATAAAAAGATTTTACTATGCAAACACTATGCAGACACTATGCAAACACTATGCATAATATAATATCATATATTCTATTTATAGTCTAATAAAATAAATAACTTTATAAAAGTATTCTGTTTTATATAAAAAGTTTTCTATTTTATTACATTTATAATAATAATAAAACAAAACTTATCACCTTTATTATAATTCACAATATTAATCGACCAGGTCATTTTCAGGAAAGAGGGGGGTTTCTAATAAGGATTTCTCCCTATTGGCGCGTAATTAGGTGACCAAACCTCTCCTTGGCAGAACTTCTAGACATCGTTAATATTGCAAATTATTGATTTAACTTCTAGACATGAATAACTTTACCGTCTCAATTATTGATTTAATAACATAACATATTATATAGATGCTACTGTGACAATAATTGAATCAATAATATGAGAGATATGATGTAGTAATTACTGTAGCAATAATTGAGTATAACTGAGTGACTTCTTACGTAAGCACCAATAACCAATACCGTGTGCTACTTTGCAACCACGCGTATTACTGTACTTTTACTACCGAGTAGTTCAACAGTTTTTACGGTAATACTTTCACCGTTATTTTTATAAAAAGATAATTCTGTCATTTTCTTACTACGATAATACTTCCGTTGTGGGGTCCACCAATGATTATGCCGTTGTACGAATATTCCCAGACAAAAAGAATATTCCCCGACCAAACGAATATTATATAACAACTTGCATACTTTGCAAAATTTATAAATACTACCCACAACTATAACACTATCTCAAATCCACACCATAATATAAAAAAAATATTTCGAGAAAATTAAATCTTTATTCATAAAATTTGGGGTCTCACATATGAGATGGGTTGTGTGACCATGGAGATAATGCTGTAATCTCATGGAAGCCCATGCTAAAGCACACCAAGTTTTCTAAATTAGAGTGTACTTGTGTTCACTGCTGCTGAATCTTTTGTTGAGATAATAGATAGCTCGCTCTTGGCCTCTATCATCTTTCTGTCCTAGAATATAGCCCATGCCATTGTCATTAATGGACATGTACATAAACAGGGGAACATCATCCTTGAGAGGTATAAAAATAAGAGCTTTGACCAGCTGCTCTTTGATTGTAAGGAAGGCCTTCTGACACTCATCATTCCATTTCATGGAGGAGTTCTTCCATAATAACTTGAAGATATGCTCACAGGTTGCTGTGAGTTGGGAGATGAATCTGCTGATAAAGTTGATTCTTCCCAAAAATCCCCGTATTTTCTTCTTTGTTTGAGGAATGGGCATTTTCGTGATGGCCTAGATTTTTGTGGGATCTAGCTCAATCCTTTTGTGGCTGACTAGGAATCCTAGTAACTTGCCTGATTTAACGCCAAAGGCGCACTTGACTGGATTCAACTTCAAGTTGTACTTACGCAGCCTGTTGAAGAGCTTTTTGAGATGGTGCAGGTTGTCTTCCTCCCTTCGGGACTTGACAAGGATGCCATCCACATAGATCTCTATCTCGTTGTGCATTAAATCGTGGAAAAGAGCCATCATGGCTCGCTGGTAGGTAGCTCTGGCATTGATGAGGCCGAATAACAACTGTCTATAGCCAAAGGTTCCCCAAAGAGTGATGAATGCAGTTTTCTCACGATCCTCTTCAGTAACCATGATTTGATGATACCCTGGAAAACAATCAGCAAGGGCGTACATGTCATATTGAGCGGTATTATCAATGAGTATGTGGATGAATGGCACAGGAAAGCTATCTTTAAGGCAAGCTTTATGTCGACGTCAGGATTTTTATTTGTCCCTTTTCGTTACTTGTTCTTTGGTGTTCTCATTTTATATGAGATTTATTTAAAAAAATAAGTGAAAAAGGTCCGACATGTGTAATGTCGACGATTGGACTATAAGAGTCACCAGTTGGTTTTTTAACTGGTTGTACCAACACTGTGACACCCCCAAATCTGGGTTACCTGACCCCCGAGTTTGGTGTTCACGATCTATAATATAATACCATTTAACTACATATTCATATAAAAATAGGAATAAATAAGTCATTAACATAAGCTGCTAATACATAAGTCCCAGGTTTGCTAACCTTAAAATTACAAATATACCCTTTAGATATACAAAAAGGGTTTACAATACAACATAATAATAATACTGTTCTTTATAACTACTCCAGCATCTTGCTTTTGCCTTTGTTCTTCTTTGACCCGCTGGCCTCTTCGTTCCTAGCTGAAATATTTTATTTATAGCAAGGGTGAGCAACAAGTTTGCCCCGCAAGTTAATACATACAATAAATTTATACGAATTAATAAGAACATACTATATATTTTGATAGAATGAAACCAAAGTTCGGTGAACTTTGAAATAGCTGAACAAATCGTTAATCAATAACAAGTCATCTCGTATTCTAGGCAACACAATAATCTGATAATGAAAGAGTATAACGCTTTCAAAGTTTCTGCGATATTCTAATGAATAATCAAGAATCAATTCTACGCAATAACAAAGTGGAATATTTTCCAGATTTATGTTGAGCGATCCATTGGATCTAGAACTTCTACATTCTCGGGTATCTATCAAAGATTTACTTTGATACATACGCAGGAGTATTAGATAACCATAAAGATTAAATCATATCCCTCTGCAAGTACTTAGAGCCGGCCAACTCCTTGTACCCTATATTATGCATAATATTTAGGTCGCGCGCAATGGTCTAATTACGACTTGAAAATTTTATTCCCTTTATATAAAAGGTTATTCTTCTCAGTTTCAGAATCAAGATTTTGATTTAACAACGAAATACTGTGATTTTAAATTCTATTTACTTATCGATCTAGCCGAAATAATTGGCATCGATCTATTAATAACAATTGAATTCTCTTCTTGAATTTATCAAGTTCTAACAAATATTCGTCTAGCCAGAATAATTAGCTAAGACATTTCTCAACATAATTTGACAATAAACAGAAATTATCTGTACTGTTAATTCTATCTTCGACGAATATGAATATCCAACAACAGTTATTCTACAATGGTATATTCTCCAAATCAGTAATTCAATTTGAATTATTAAACATGCACTAACTGCGAATAATCAACAATAAATTCCCTGGACATGATATAATTAGCAATAATTAACCATTATAATAATTGAATGAGTATAACTCAAGGTTGAGTTAGGAAACTTGCCTTTCACGTTGATTACAGCTACACAATATAATTAACTGCGTTCGTAAGACCTATAATCAACAATGTCGGTCTCACAATTAGCACAATCATTTATAACACGTAACACTGTATTCTACAGTCAAACTTCTCATAGGCACATTACCACATAACCACATCAGTGTTTATAACCTATATAAACACTTATCAAGTATAACTATTTCGGTCTGGTTGGACTTCGGTCCATTTTCGGTGTTCTGGTCACCATATCCGACAATTAACACATTGATTATCAATTAAACTTGGTCTCTAAGCTTCAATATTATTTTAGATAAGCCAAATATCGTTTATAATATTTTTCGGAAGCTTTTAATAATATATAAACAATTATTATAATTTATAATAATTTTTCAAACACTTAAATCATTTTTAAATGATTTAATTATCAAATAATCTTATTATCATTAATATTTAATAATATAAAAATATTAATATAATACTTGTCAAAATATTAAAGTTATTGTTAAAAAAATATTTTTAAATCATCAATATTCTAGTTAAATGATTTTTAAAGTAATTAAAATTATTTTTAAATCATGACCATTAATATTTAAATATTAATGTAATTATTATTAAAATATTTAAAGTCATTAATTATAACTTAACATACTTTTAAATCATTTTTCTCATTTTTAAATAATTTTTAAATCAATAAAATCATTTTTAATTTATTTATTTAATATAACAATTCAATAAATCTAATATCATTAATATTAATTTATTAATGAAAATTCTCCAAAAATATTGAAAATTATATTTTATAATTCAAAATATTTTCTAACACTTTATTCTTATTTAAAATAATTTTTAAATCAATAAAATAATTTTTATCTTATTTATTTAATTTACTAATTAAATAAATCTAATATCATTAATATTAAATTATTAATGAAAATTCTCCAAAAATATTAAAAGTCAAATTTTATAACTTAAAATATTTTTAAATAAATTATTCTTATTTAAAATGATTTTTGATAATATTAAATCATTTTTCTCTAATTTACTTAATATACTAATTAAATAAATTAAATATCATTTTTATTCAAATAATTATAATTGTTAAAGAAAAATGTCCCAAATAATTAAAAGTTATTTTTCAGAATTTAAAATGATTTTTAAAACCATTTTTAGTAATTTTTTATAATTTATTTCTAATTTTTAATCATTTTTCAAAAATTCAAAAAATAAATAAATAGGAGCCGTCGCTAAAGCCTTTAGCGACACTTCTCCGTCGTCTTAGGTGTTCTTGAGCTCAAGAACACTGTCAGACAGTGTTTCAAGGGTGCACATTTGACCGAGTGTAATTTCCAGCCTGATCATGTTTTGGACTAACTTATGGTTCAATCATGTAGTACATATGTAGTACTACAATTATCAAGTATTATCTCGGTCAAACAACAATAATCCTGAAAGTTCCAGAGCTTCAACGAAGCTGCCAGACCCATTCTGGGTTTCTCCAGAAACCCAGAAACTCGACCAGTCACTTTCAAGTTTATTTTAATCTATGTTCTGCTCATGAGTTATGTGATATAAAGGCTCAAAGTTATATTCCAGGTACCAAAGAATAATTACAAAGTAACATTTCAGTTGAAAAACAACTCAATCTACAAAATAAGTATGGTCAAAGTATGTCAGAAATTGTATTCCCCAGATTTCTGGGTTTTTCCAGAAATTCCAAAACTGAGCGTGAAGCCTACTTTGACCACCTGTTATAATCAATATGTTGATGTTTGAAGAAATATAAAGACTCAGATCTATACTACAAATAACCGGGTACAAGATGTACCAAACAACAACATCAAAAACTTAAACGACTGACAGATCCGGCCTTGTAAAATGTTGTCAGACACGGTTTTGAACATTCTGGATTTTCCTAGAATTCACCAGGTTAACATCGGTCAACGGTGTTTGACCATGAATAAAACGAATTATAGACATCCAACAACTGTGATTCCACTTCTAGATGAAAGACCATATACCAAATTATAGTTCTAACACATAAACCATAACAAAATATTAACAGACAGAGATCTGAGCCGTCTGACATTTGCTTGTCAGAGCACAAAATCTGTTCTTGGACAGTTTTGGAAAAACACCCTTTTAAAGCACTTAGATGCTTGGAGCCATCATGGATCAACATAGATCGACTAAAAACACCTTTTAACACAAATACAAACACTTAAACACAAAATTTTTCTTAACAACAAAGATCAAAAATCAATTTAGGTTTATACCTTTATCTTTAAATTCTTGATCTTAATCTTCCAATCTGTTATTGATTGATCTAGGGGCTGAATTTAGGACTGAGGTACTTAGCAATTTCGTTGGTTTAGGAGAGAGAGAGAGAGAGTTGGTGAGAGCAAAATAGAAAATGGCTAAAATTTATGCACTTTCTCTCTCTAATTCTCTTATATAGGCTTAGATGTTGCTTGGATCTGTGATATTTCGGCTGATGGCTGAGATTTTGTGTCACACAAGTCAATTTAGTTGGTAAACCACTAAAGTTACTAGCATTTTTACAAGTTACCTAATTAAAGAAATGAAAAACGGCATTTTAGTCATTTACAAAATAATTTTAATGGCATTCTTAGAATTTGTCACACCCTTAGGGTTTAAGGTCCTAACCCTTAGGTTTTACATTATTAATTTCTACAATTTCCAAATTAGAATTTTTATTAGAAAAATAAAATTTCCAAATTACAATTAGGGTTTGTAAAATAGAATTTAAAATAACTAAAATATAATTAGAGTTTTCTAATCATATTAAAGTTTAATGCACACATTAGGCTTGCCAATTAGGATTAGGGTTTCCAAATTTAGGGTTTAGGATTCCCGAATATGAAATTAGGATTTCCCGGCGTACAATTAGGGTTTTTAACCGTACAATCGATTTTCTAAATCTGAGATTAGGATTTCTAATCCCTTATTAGGGTTTATTAATTTTAAACCTTATCCGATCAATCATTGATCAAAATTTCTAAACAGTACAAACACGTACTCATTCAATTAATTATTTTAATTATATTTTCTATCGAATTCCTATCTAGAAATTAGGGTTAGGGTTTCTAAAGCTTGTTAAGCACAACTCTACTCAAATTTTATTAGTCAATACACAAATTGACCTTCTCGAGATTCGTATCACAGAAACTTGTTACAAAATTAATAATCAATATTAATATTATAAAAAAATTAATTCGCAAATTTTGGATTATTCGAAATCCCGGGTTATCACAAATACAACCGAGAAAAGGTTTGCACATTGACCCAGTGATATGACACTGCTAAACGGGTCGATAAAATCGAGATTCAATTAGGGTCTAGGGACTTGCTTATGCGGAGGGAATGTGTTAGGCAGCCCCCGACATCCGTGTTGCCACGGTGACCGCCACTTTTCAAGAAACTGTTATATGAATGTGTGTGTGTGTGTGGATCAATGTGATGTTATTTGGAAGTAGTGTGAGGCCTCGTTCGCACCTATATACACAGGGTTTGAATTTATATAAAAATTCAATTTTAAGCAAGATATGGCAGTGACGCTTTAAAATAGGTTTTTCAAACCCACTGCTTAATAGTAATTGAGACCTTTTACACTCCCATTTTATTCAATATTCGGCTTGGTTGATTTTATTTTACAGATGCGAGGCATCTGTATGAAAATAATATACAAAAAAGGTGCTGAATTCCTCGTGGGTATGAAAACCATCTGAGGAAATCCAAACATCACAGATAAATTTACAAGCTACCTACAGCTGAAAAGGTCCATCACGGGAACCGAATCTAGATTCAGTGGACTGAATCTGTGATCACATGATTCCTAGGCTCACTTGATGCTGCAATTGATATAAACGCAGTAAACAGGTATATATATATATATATATATATATATATATATATATATATATATATATATATATACAGACATGATCACCAACCATGAAGCACCTCCATGGGGGATCAGAAATATAAATAAAGCTGTAAAAGCTATCTACCGCCACGGAGGAAACTCCAGGCGGGACAAAATGTACAAAAAGCAATAAAAACGGTCAACCACTACGAAGTAAACTCCAGGCGGGACGAAATGTACAAAAAGCAATAAAAATGGTCAACCACCACGAAGTAAACTCCAGGTGGGACGAAATGTAAATATATATATATATATATATATATATATATATATATATATATATATATATATATATATATATATATATATATATATATAAGCGATAAACGCACCAGATATAAAATCCAGGCTCATCGGACAAAGTCCAACAACAGTTAATATATATAAGTATATATATATATATATATATATATATATATATATATATATATATTAAAGCAATAAACGCATCGGATGTAAAATCCATGCTTATTGAACATAGTTCGACACACAGTTCATATATATAAGTATATATATACGAAAGCAAATAAACGCTCAGGACCGAAGTCTAGGCTCAATCGAGGCATAACTCGATAATGTTAGTCCATATATATATATATATATATATATATATATATATATATATGTATATATATATATATATATATGTATATACAAACTAAAATAAAACCACGGACCGAAGTCCGGGTAAACACACTGTTGCCTTTTTTTTAGTTCTAACAAAAGAGCTCTAACTCATGCAAGCATACATGTGTCAACAAGTAATACAGAGTAAGTAAAGTATCGATCCCACAGAAAAAGTTGTCTGATTTAAATCACTATGCATCAATTAAATCACTATATTTATATGCTTAAAGTAATGACTATATTGGTGAATTACTCTAATTGCAAATAATAACTAAAACACAAATAATAATGGAATAAACCAAATCTGGAAATAATGGGATCCTAACTTCATTTAATACTTCATCTAATTACCACTATCATGCAAGAAAGGTTCACATATCACAGGAAAGTAGCCAAGAGCATTAATAGAGTCATAGCCATTTTTTAATGCACTATGACCTACTTACACAACATCCACAAGTGATAGACTCCATGTAATCATCAATACAACCAAAATCACTATATGTCTATGTGAAATTGCAATCATACTGAATTTAAGCACAAGCCCTTATTTTAACTCATACGGTGAAACAGTATATGTCTATCTGGTTCACACAATACACAAACCATATAAAACAGCCCCGTATACGTATGCTATCATGATTACAATCCATACTCGCATGTTCATTGTCAATTCCATACAAGTACTGAAAATGAATGGTGATCAAGCATTCATATATGCAAAACAACCATGATAGAAATCCCATGTAATATGTAAAACAGTTCATCATTCAAGCATGCAATTAAACTACATACTAAAACCTGTTAGAATCCCATAATGGAGTTTAGTTCATGACTGAAACAAAAGCCATTATAGGATCAAAGCTAAACATGGCTAATAAGCAAACAATTGAAAGATGAAGGATAGAAATGATCAAACCCAATTGCTAATTATCATCCACTAGTAACGTTCAAATCGTTATATAAATATAGCAAAATAATAATAATAATCCACACTGATAGAAAATCCCAAGAAGAATTAGAAAAGATGGAGTTTAAGCTTCGTTCTACGTTGGAATCTCTCTCAACGTGTAAACCCTAGTTCTAATATGAAAAAATACGTCAAAAGTACTGAATGATTCTTCTGACACCAGTCAGAAATCATTTTTTTAATTAATTAAAACCCTTAAAATTAGAAATTAAAATAAACAGCTCAGCAGCATCAGGCATCGCTCGCGGTCGCGCACCCCTCCTTTGCATTCCTCGCATGGGTGCACAACTTGCAGTGTGTTCTGCCTGTCCAGCCGGTGGCTCGTGCGGGCACGCGTCCTCAAGCGTGTTTTGCCACAAGGCCGCGCAGCCGCGCGACTTGCAATCTATACTCTATTTTACTGCTTCTGAGTCTGGTTCTACATTGTTGCTGCTGCTACTGTATTGTTGAGCTGTTCATCCTCGTCATGCTTGGTTTCCTTGCTCCACTAGATCCTCACGCCATGCATCCTATAGCCTCATGCCATTTTCATCACCAAATCATGCCATATCCTGCACTTTTACACCAAAGGAGTTTTAAGTAAATGCAATGTAAAATAACATGAAATGCACTAAAAACACACTAAAATATACTTGAGATGGGCATAGTTCGCGTGAATTAATATCCAATAAGTAGGTGTAAAACCCAGTTATCAAATACCCCCAAACTTGAACTATTGCTTGCTCTCAAGCAATGCATGCTAACTAACAATGAAAATTCAAAAGCACTATATGCAACTAAACTAACATGCAAACTTGTCTCACATCGTTCCAACTCTAACAAAATTTCAGTCAGACTGCCTCATCGAATTATCCAGATTTAAGAATATAAATTCAAAGCGAACCATGGGCATAATATCATACATTTAGATAATTTATACATGCTATAGATATGCTGTGTGTGTGTGTGTTGTGTTCACCAAAACTTGATTTAAGCAAAGAATACACATGCTAAATTGCTCAAAACAAAAAATTATAGTTTAAATCAAGACTCATCTATACATCTGCAACGAAGACTGTTCCAACATATCAAAACAAACTAAGGTTTAACAATGGCCTTAACTGCTCTATTGCTACTCACGAGGGCGATTTTCGCTCTTTCTCGCGGTGTTTATTGTTATTTTTTTTCTTTTTTTTTCCTTTTCATTTTTTTTTCACACGACTGTGCAATGTCTTATTCCATTAGGCAACACTGCTACCCCTTAGCGAGCTTTCAACCAACGACTCCCAGACCATGAAAGACCTTAGGGCGCTAAGTGTAGAGACAATCCCCTCGGGCGTACTTACTCAAGTAGCCAGGGCCCCGAAATGAGACCAGCCACGCTATTGCTATTTGCTTTTCTTTTTTTTTTTTATAAAAAAAAAAACATACCCATGTTTTCCCAAAGTTTGGATGTCAATGCTTTGCCAATCTACATCTATGTTCCATATATTTCTCTTTTTGACACTACATTTTCTATCGAGCACTGTAACACATACTTCTTGTACCTATAAGTGATTGTGAACACATTCGTGCAAACCGAATGCATTTAAACAGCAACATGTATTTAATCGTGTAAAATATTATAGCTAGGTTCATGTTATCCAACATACTCAAAAATCTTTCATTATTCACTATCACCATTTGCTAGACAAAATTTCTATAAAGCTAAACTCTGTGAGACATGCAAACTAAAACATACTAGCACAAGCAATAATAACGAAAACTTAAAAAAAAAATTTGCAAAATTTTATCTAACACATAAACATGCAAAATTTAACTAAATGAACTATACTAATCATGCAAAAACTATATGCAACTACACTATGACCCCAATACCCCCAAACTTATAATATTTAATGCCCCATTGAATGAAGGTAAAGGGTAAAGAAAACTCCCCTAATGATCAGTGGTACCACCCTCCTCGGGTGGTGAATCTGGTGGTGGATATGGCACTGCTGTCCCGAACTGAGGCCACTCTAGCATCGTTCCTTGCTGTGCAAAAACCTCAGCCAAGGACCTCGTCAACCCCGTTGCAAACGCTAAAAAATTGTCGTACATGGCGTCGACTTTTCTCTCCAACCTTCGGAGCTGTCGATTCCCAGTAGCAAAGGGAACTTGGGTTGACGGGCCCGCCTCATCAGTCTGAGAGGGTTGCTGTGGTGGCTTAGGGAAAGTTGGCTGAATGATAAAACCTAATCCTCTCGGATGCGGTTCACCTTCTGTCCAATCCTCAAATTTCACAATGGTGGCGTGAGTGATGTCCTGGCTCGGGATTTGCTTCTGTTCGTTATCCCACTGGACTCCTTGTTGGACACACAGCATGGCTACAACTGACGCGTATGGAATGCTCCCAGTAGTGCTTCCCCGTAGATACTTTAAAATATTTTGGTGAATTAGATGGCCCACGTTAATATACTTGCCTGTAATTATACCCCACAAAATGATCGCTCTTTCCGCTGTAATCTCATGCTGATGAGATGAAGGTACTAGCTTGGCACATATGAACAGATTCCACGCTTTTGCATAGCGGTTCAGGGCTGCGGCTGATAATATGCGAGGTTGATTCGTGCCAGTTTTATATGTCCACTTCGTGCCAGGTGTCGACGTCGGGATTTTTTAATTGTCCCTTTCCGTTATTTGTTCTTTGGTGTTCTCATTTTAGGTGAGATTTGTTTGAAAAAATAAGTGAAAAAGGTCCGACATGTATAATGTCGACGATGGACTGTTATGAGTCGCCAGTTGGTTTTTAAATGGTTGTACCAACACAACCGAGAAAAGGTTTACACATTGACCCAGTGATGTGACACTGCTAAATGGGTTGGTGAAACTGAGATTCATTAGGGTCCGGGGACATGGTTATACGGAGGGAAGGTGTTAGGCACCCCCCGACATCCGTGTTACCACGGTGACTGCCTTTTTTCAAGAAACTGTTATTTGAATGTGTGTGTGGGGGTCAATGTGCTGTTATTTGGAAGTAGTGCGAGGCCTCGTTCGCACCTATATACACAGGGTTTGAATTTTATGTAAAAATTCAATTTTAAGCAAGATATGGCAGTGATGTTTTATAAAAGAGGTTTTTCAAATCCTGATGCTCAATAGTAATTAAGACCTTTTACACTCCCATTTTATTCCGTATTCGGCTGGATTGATTTTATTTGACAGATGCGAGGCATCCGTACAAAAATAATGTACAAAAAGGTGCTGAATTCCTCGTGGGTATGTAAACCATCTGAGAAAATTCGGACACCGCAGAATAATTTACATGCTGCTCACAGCTGAAAATGTCCATCACGGGAACCGAATCTAGATTCGAGGGACTGAATCTGTGATCACATGATTCCTAGGCTCACATGATGCCACAATTGATATAAATGTAGTAAGCAGGTATATATATAAAAGCTGTAAATATATATATATATATATATATATATATATATATATATATATATATATATACAAACATGATCACCAACCACGAAGCACCTCCATGGGGGATCAGAAATGTAAATAAAGCTGTAAAAGCTATCAACCGCCACGGAGGAAACTTCAGGCGGGACGAAATGTACAGAAAACTGTAAAAACGGTCAACCACCACGAAGTAAACTCCAGGTGGGACGAAATATAAATATATATGTAACGACCCAAAAATAGGTCCATTCCATCCAACCTATTCTGAGTCGCCAAATACATGGTACAGAAAACAACTACAAGTTTATTACAATAATTGTCGTATTAAATACAACAACACACATGCTGTGAGTTTGGATACAAATATATACCAAATGTGACACATGTCCCAACCGTGGACAACACCTCACAGTGGCAAAACACCCTTCCAACGTTGGGTACGCCTTACCCTATTGGATTCACCAAATATAACTACTAAATGATGTATACAACACTTTTCTATACTGCTTAGGGAGAACCTCCACAGCTAGAGACCACCGTTCTATTTTCCCATTACCCTCGCTCGACCCAGATACACTCTTATTACCTGAAAGGAATTGTGAAACAAAAGGGTGAGCACAACTAGCCCAGTAAAGAATATCATGACTAAAGATAAATAAATTATCAATAGTCTTCATCAGTAATAAATCAGAGATTTAGAACATATGGTAGATGATAAAATTTTTCAACCATAGTTGCAGCGGAACGAGCAATCCATTAGAAGAGTCAAATAGACTATAAAGTCTATTATCTTCTCCATGTTAAAAATCCACCAACAATGTTTTATCCCTGTAACATCAATCAACAATTCCTGTCCTCCATCACATGTATAACTCATAATCGTAATTGTAGTTCTAAATTTCTTTTCTCATCCAGGACAAAGATAATTTTCATCACCTGAAACATCAAACATCGTGGTTATACCAAATCACAGTTCATGTTCATAATCATACTAATAAATTCATCTTAGCACTACGACCCAAAGATATTCATCAACAACTCATCTTTGCACTACAGGCCAAAGATATTCAACAACAAGTCATCTTTGCATTACGAGCCAAAGATATTCATCAACAACTCATCTTTGCACTACATGCCAAAGATATTCAACAACAAGTCATCTTTGCATTACGAGCCAAAGATATTTATCAACAATTCATCTTTGCACTACAGGCCAAAGATATTCCTCAACAGTTCATATTTGCATTACAGGCCAAATATATTCATCAACAGTTCATATTTGCACTACATGCCAAATATATTAATATCTCAAAGAAATATATAATCATTTCAGAATTTATATAAACAATAATTATAACCTTGTTGATTATTTCATCTTTGCACTTAAGATAAAGATATTCAATTATAAATTCAATGGTCATGATCATACCAGTCAACAATTCAACTTTGCACTACTGGCCAAAGAGAACCCATAGTCATGATCATACCAATAATTTACCCATCTTTACACTCAAGCGAAAGAGAATTTCAACATCAAGGTTATAAACATGTTATATATGACAATATAAACAATATGATCAAAACATGGATTTAATTTCAAGAGCAATATTCATAAATCAACTATAATTTGGTTAGAAAAAGAAACCAATTTTGTCGTGAATAGTAACTCGTGAATAGTAACTCATGAATAGTAACTCGTGAATAGTAACTCATGAATAGTAACTCATGAATAGTAATCTCGACATGAAAAAGGTAGAAATTCCACAATAATATACATACCAATATTTCGGTATAATGATATTGAAAGAATAATATTTCTTAAGCTTATAAACAATTTATTTAAATTATTTACACTTTACTAATTAATGCATTTAATCATCATAAAATACCGACTCTTAAGATTTCATCATCAATAACCAAAACCCTCATAAAAAATCTGCATATACCTCATATAGGATTCTCAAGCCATAAAATCCTATTTTCCAATTTTTTTACTTTACATAACATATTTAATTCATTTTCTCATAACTAGTCTATTTTCATGAAAAATATCAAATTAGTTCCAAAAATATTTCTTTTTTGAGATTTAGTAGAATATAGTCCCATATTGAACATATATTTTTCTTAGAATTTTTAAAATTCATTTACTATTTTTCATATGGCCACAACAGCCGAATATTTAGATATTTATCAAAAATTGTACTTTTATCCAAAAATTTTGAAATTTACAGAGTATACTTCTATCATATACATGTACTCTCAATAAATATTTCACCAATTTTGGAGTTAACCACAAGGAGTTATAAGCGGTTACTTTTAAAATAGTATTTTTCCGTAAAATTCATAACTCTTAATCTATACATCCAAAAATCATCATATTTAGACACAATCAATAAAACGCATCAAAATATCATTTCAAATTTTTCCAGAATTTTCTGAAGTTCAGAAAAATTACAAAACTAAAAATCATAACAACCCTTAAAATCCCTTACCTTACCTCAAAAATGCAGTATTTCTGACTGGAATGCAAAGCCGAAGGAAACTTGTACTAAATAGAAACTCTCAAAGTATCTAAATACTCACAAAATATGCTTGATAATATAGAGAGATAGAGAAAGAGAGAAATATTATGTTTCTGGTCTGATTTTCAATTCTAACTTAGCCCTCTATTTATAAGAAAATGTTAGGACGCCGAAGCAGACTTAACCTGCAACCTGATGGCTTTACCTGCTACTATTCCCATCCACCATATTTGAATAAAAATCTCAGCACATTTCTTCACTAACCAAGAGTGGGGCCCACCAATTCTAAAATTTTCCACCAAAATGATTAACTCCGAAAATTCAACAATTTCTGAACCAGTCATCTCGTAAAATTCATAACAAATCATACGTTCATTTTTAACGGTTCAAAATTTGTGGACATATACTCAACTTATATATGTATAACATATCCAAATATTACCACGATCCAACGGTCGGATTAAAAATTATAACCCCCGCAAAATATCTCAAAAACCCTAATTTTTAATACCTTCATTCCGACAAAAATACTGATAAAAACCTCAACATTAACTCCTTTATTTTTAACCACAAAAATATATCCCTCATTTATATCCACATAAAATAAATATTTCCTTAAAATATGAATCAATAATTAATTATTCATAAATAATATTACAGAGTCACAATTATGACAACCAGGCTGTTCCCAGGAAAAAGGGGGCTTTCCAATAAGGATTTCTCCTTACTAGCGCGTAATTAGATGACCAAACCTCTCCTTAGACAGAACTTTCTAGACATTGCCAATAATGATATCTAATAATATTATTTAAATAATGTGAATTATTGATTTGATAATAGAAAATACTGTGTAGCAACAATTATTGAAACAACAATAATATAAAATATCAACGCAGTAATTATTGAATCAATAAAATAAAATATTGAACAGTAATTACTGTAACAATTATTGAGTAGTGCTTTCTTACGTAAGAATCAATAATTTCAAAAATACTATGCAATACCGTGTGCTACTGTGCAATAACGCGTATTACTGTATTTTAACCACCTGGTATTCCAACAGTGTTAACGGTAATAACTACGCCGTTATTTATTAAAACTCAATTTTGTCGTTTTCTTCATCCAATCGCTTTCCGTTATGTGGCCCACAAATAGTTGCGCCGTCGTATGAATATTCCCCGACAGAAAGAATATTCCACGACCAAACGAATATTCCCCGACAACAATGAATATTTTATAACCACTTGTGTATTTTGAAAAAAAAAAATTCATATATCACCCTTAACTTTAACATTTATCAATTTAACCATTTACTGAATATGAAAATTGAATACTTTTATTTCATAAAATTCGGGGACTTACAATATATATATATATATATATATATATATATATATATATATATATATATATACACACACACTTATATATATTAACTGTTGTTGGACTTTGTCCGATGAGCCTGGATTTTATATCCGGTGTGTTTACATGCTTATATATATATATATATATATATATATATATATATATATATTAAAGCAGTAAACGCACCGGATGTGAAATCTAGGCTCACCGAACAAAGTTCGATAGCAGTTCATATATATAATTATATATATAAGAAAGCCATTAAACGCACCAGACATAAGTCTAGGCTCATCGAACAGAGTTCGACACGCAGTTCATATATATAAATGTATATATATACAAAAGCAATTAAACGCTTCAGACCGAAGTCTAGGCTCAATCGAGGCATAACTCGATAATGTTAGTTTATATATATATATATATATATATATATATATATATATATATATATATATATATATATATATATATATACAAACTAAAAATAAACCACGGACCGAAGTCCTGGCAAAAGTGTGCAACACGACTCTCAACGTGTAGAAGGGTGTGTGCAAAGATGAAGAGAAAAACTTGAAAGTGTGAAAGAAGGCTTACAGTGGGCTGCTAAAGAAGACTTCAATATCTTTAAAGTGGGTAAACACTGGCTTTTGAAGGTACAAAATAAGCTATATGTGAGCTCACAAGTGTTTAAAATGAGAAAGCACTCAGTTTGGGGTAAGTACAGAGCAAATTAGGCAGGGCTTCCTCGCTATTTTCTCTTACAAAATGGCCACCCCAAGCCCTCTATTTATAGAGGGTGGAGCCGCAGGTGTACCTGCGGCTGAGCCGTAGGTGTACCAGAGGCAACCCGGGTGGGCCCGAGTTTTTCGGCTCGGGTCGTCTCGAAGTACGTGCACTCAGGCACTGTAATGTCCACTCAAACTTTCAGAAGTGCGATCCGGACATCCTTTTGAGGTATACAAGACCTATTTCGGACCGCCATTGTCGAGAGTTGTACGATGGCATGGGATTAGAATTTATACGAATTCATTGAAGATGGGACGGTGCCCTCCGGTCTTCAAGCTTCAACTTTCATCCGTTACCCTGCACAATAGTCACTCGGGATTGATTAGTCTTGTGGGACATTGTTGTGTAGATATGTTGAGGCGACATGGCGTGACATCGTGTTGGTCAGATGACGATGCTGCCCCTCACCGGTGTTATCGCCGGATTGGGCTGATAAAGCAGACGTTGCTCAGCTTCGCTGAGATTGGACTGTTACAATTTGTTGAAGGTCCTCATTGTCATCCTTGAGGTGTGTCTGTCGTCCCGATGTTATCACCAGGCTGGTATAGTGGATCTCGTTGTGAACGCCGAGATTGAAGCTGGTTACATTTGTAACAAGCATTTCCGGGGTTATTGCTGAAATTGCCTTCCTTGGGGTTATCACCATGGTTGGTGGCTATTCCCATGGTTGGGATTGAGACTGGATACCTCGGGGTTATGTCAGAGATTAATCGGTCTTCTTCGGTGTGTGTCCCGGTATTGTATCTGTATGCCTCGGGATTATTTCTGAGATTATTACTCCCAGATAGCGATCCGGGGTTGATTCTGAACTTCCGGTAGTATCCGGCATGGATATGGATCGTCTTTCAGGGTTCCCTCTTAAAAGACGAATTTACTCTCCTGCAATGTTAATGACAAGTGTACAGAAAATTTTGAGTGTCTACAGATGCCCCTCTTTATCTTACTCATGCATGACGATGCATGGGTAGGATAAAGAATCCTAGACACTTGAAATGCAACAAGATAAACGTGGTACTATGGATAGCAACATGATGCAAATGTATGATGCATGTGTACGGGATTGTAGCCCAATACGTTGGGGATGATTGCTGGCTCCCTGTTACTTCAACTGGGGGTTGGCAACGATGACCAGATTTGATGTGTAATCCGAATCTGTTAGGACGTTGATGTTGGAGTTATCACCAACTTCCTGGATAATGACATGATCCTGCAGATGTACCTCTTATGTCTAAGAGATCTCTGGAGATAAAGCTTGATCTGTTTGAGGATGTGTATAACATATTACATCATCTATCCTCTTTGATGACATTGACCTCTCCTGGTTAGTATCGCCAGAATATACCAAGATTCTCTTGGGTTTACTGCCAACAACAAATGCTGTCAGGGATGCCTGACCTTCGTTGACGTGTACCTCACCAACATGTGAATCAACGGCTGAAAAATCCTATAGGATATACTGCCAAGGCTGCTTGACCTTCGCTAACGTGTGAATCAACGGAACATTGCGTTGTGACCCCCGCCGGGGATCTGAGCGATCGGGTGTGAAAACCTCGAATAGCTTCAGAGCTCTAATAGGTTTAAATCGCTATCGGTTGTAATAATGTCAAGACTGCTTGACCTTCATTGATTTGTTTGTCAACGGATGAGCATGCGTTGTAACCCCCGCCGGGGATCTCATGTTGTAACCCCCGTCGGGGATTGTGTGAAAAGATTGGGGTGACAACCTTATGCTGACAACATCGGACCTCTGTGCGGTATTGTCTAATGTGGTATGCACAGACTTGAATCATCGGTATAGTAAACCCTGTGTTCGGGAAAATACCAATGGATGAAAAGGAAACCACAGTTGGATCCAGAAAAACCAGAGTTTTAGGCTATTCTGCTCAATCGCGTAGCGTTTTTATCCCTGATTTGACCTTTTCAGCTTGTAAGAACTCCTTTACAACTCGAACTGGACTGAGCCGGAGGGATGGGACCCACATGGGGGTGCCGCAGGTGCACCTACTGCAGCCGTAGATGGGCCTGCGGCCAACAGTGGATGATAAATTCCAGCTGGTTGGTTTCACAAGTCACTTTTAACTTGTTGCGCGAAGGAAAATACGTGAGCCTCTTTCAGATCTGCTGAGTTCGGGTTGCTTTCTGCAAATTCTGTCACCGTACGAGTGTTCTACACTATCCTGGTACATATACATGTAGTTTCTCTCATTTCTGTCTGTTAGATTTTGAGTTATCGCATGACATGTATCTAAACACATAGTAGTGATTATGTATGCACAAATGACTAGATAAAAAATATTCAACATAGTAAATATTAGTATTAAACCATGCTAAACATAATGATGTGAAAAAATTTGACTTTTGAGACAGTCAAATTGGCACCTTTTTCTGCTATTTTTTGTCCTATTTGAGGTCCAATGAGCATAAGGTAGCAAGGCAAAATACTCCTAGTATTGAGATTGGCCTGATGCATGATAATTTTAATTTTTAATGCATATATTATGTATATGACTTTGGGGCAGGTGTGCTACTGATTGGCCACCTAGACATGCCTGTATGCATGTGGATAGTCCTATTTTCAGAGAGGACTATGGCAAAATTTTTCTAAATGTAGGCATTGAGTAGTCATGCATTTTAACTCTATTATACGTTAAAGTAAATGCATGCATGCTTATAGTCATAAAATGTATTCTAGAAAGCTCTAGGTAAAGAAATACCACAACCTTTCTGAGGTGATTTGGAGACTTGTTGTCCAGATACTATGGATTCGGATCAGCCGAGCAGTTCCTATAGGACCACTTCTGGTGTACGGCGAAGGGCTTCTGAAGTGCCTCATCCTCGTTCTGTCAGACAGCCTCGTCGATTGGTGGAGGCGGATATTCCGATAGAGGATCCCACTCCTGCTGCACATGTCCCTTGCAGGGAGCTTCCGACCATTCAGGTGGTGAATCCAGAGTTGTTGGGTGATTTGGGCAGACATCCATCGATGTATTTGCATGCTAACGAGGTATGGCGTTAGACTTTGATCTTTATTCTTTCCTATTGATGAGGATTAAAGGGTTTTGATGTTGATATGCATTTCATGCAGATTCCTGGTTTTACACAGCCTCGAAGGAACTGGTTCAACATTCACTCCATGTATCAGGTGCTTCATCCTGACTATAGAGCGGTAGTGCATGAGTGGGGATTTGGGGCATTTTTCTCCATCCTTGCCTGTCGTTGTCCTTGGGGTTACCTCAGGGCATTGTCTGAGTGATGGTTTCATCAGACTCAGTCACTCCATCTGCTAGATTGCAAGGTGATGATGACGCCTATGGATTGACGATTTATCACAGGTATGGAGTTTGGAGGGGAGCCAGTGCCTTGCATGGCAAATATTACCCCTACTGCCGTTAGATCCTTATTAGGAGTTTCGGCGGCGGCGCTCAAAGGCAGGGCTATCCGTTCAGGTCCTTTGAGCATAGTTGCTATGAGCGGGCTATTGAGTGAGCCTATGCCTGATGATGTCAAAATCAAGGATCGCATTCTGCGGCGATTGTTCCTGATGATCATTAGAGGTTGCTTCATAGCAGATAACTCTTTCACGGTATCTTTCGCTTTGATCAGCGCTACACGTGATGTGGACCGTATTGGAGAGTATGATTGGGGCTCCTACACCTTTGCCTATTTCCTCTTGGGCATGCGTATGCGCTCACAGGGTTTGACCGACGCTTGGCTAGGATTTTACCCATTTCTGTTGGTGAGTATTTCTCTTGTCATTTACCATGTATAGGTTAAGAGTGTTAACTGATAACAGATGTTTGCCTTTGTGTTAGCAGTTTTGGGCCTATGAGAGGCTTCCATGCTTGCGTCTCGTGAGTGTGTTAGGTTTAGACACCTATCCACAAGGACGACGATGGCATCATTCGATTCTGCCAGAGGTCCCTGTAGCTGAGAGATTCACTCATTGCCGTATGCAGCTGGAGTTGGTGACGGCCGACACCATCACATGGCTTCCATATTCCAGGGAACACCTGACCGTGGGTTTTGTGGATGGATACCCGATTGGAGTCGAGTATGTGATTTCCACCAGGAGAGTTCCTCTCTTCACAGATGGAGGCTGGGAGCTCTATTTAGGAGAGCGTGCTATTAGGAGCACCACATGGGAGATTCGTATACCGATCTTGCCTCCTGCCAGGTGTTATTGACCTGTATCGCAGTCACCCGCCATTGATATCCCATTGTTGGGGGTTGACGATTTTGCATTGTCAGAGGGTCCATGTACTCAGGAGATGTTCCATCGGTGGTGGTCCCCTCGCACTATTGGAGCTCAGTCCCGCGCCACACAGTTTATGGGGGATATGGTTCCAGGATCCTTGATGATGACAGATTGGATAGCTTGTGTCCGAGATCCGACTCATATGACCTAGATTGATAGTTTGACCCCGCAGTTGGACCAGGCACATATATTTATCCGGTATTTGGGTAGAGATCCGACAGAGGCGGCTTCATTTGATCCTTCCAGCTCAGGCGCTGGCCCCTCAGGTGACCCATTAGGTTTTGCCGGCGCAGATCCTCCTCTATATAGGCCTGACATCCCTGTTGATAGAGATCCAGTGACTCAGGAGGAGTTACATCAGGTGGACAGGATTGATGATGTGGACATCGACACCATTGTCTTCTTCTGATGTATATTCTCGTTATATCTTTTGATAGTCCTCTGTTAGATATTGGGTGGTTGTTCCCTATTCTCGCTATATCTTTTGATATGCCTCTGTCAATAGTAGGGCGTCTGTGCCCCATTTCACTGTATTTGAAGCTTTACAGAGATGATGTATTAGATGATGATATACTTAGGAATGTATGCACTATTTTTGCACTCCCTATATCATATTGCCATCTATTATCTGTTATGCATGTATCATGTTATGCATATGTATGCATGTCCAGAGATATTCGGCATTGACTCATGGATGGTCTTATGACACGGCTCGCACAGATGTCTTCTTCGACAGTTAGCCGCATAGATTATACCCCACCGTCAGTGGTGGCATCGGGTATGAGATCGTGGTATGATAGCATGTCACCACCAGACAGGGTGACTGCAGATCATTTATTGCAGCATACCATGACCTTTTTGACTTTTTAGGTTCCCGCAGGATTTATGGACGGGATGATAGAGCATTGGCTACCGGATAGGCAGGTATTCTGATTCGACACCCATGAGTTGACTCCTACTCTGGAGGAGTATGCACGTTTGACAATGCTGCCTCTAGACAGACCTTGCGTGCATCTGGCTTTGGGAGACATGAGCAGACGATTCATGACTCTCACATGATTGAGGCGCAGAGTGGTACAGGATGAGTTGACATCTGGCCACGTGATATCCCAGCATTTTTTGTACTACAGATTTGGCTCGGAGGATAGCTATTCACGATATTCTGGGGATTTCACCACACCGGAGGCTCATTGGCGCTTGGCCAGAGTTGACGTACTGATGCTATGTGTATTGTCATATGTGTATATGCCGCGGTATATGGATGAGATAGATATATGCGTTATCGTGGCCGTGAGAGCTCTCAGGGAGGGTCGTACCATTATACCTATTATTGTAGCAGAGACCCTGCGGTCGGCATCATATTGATGCACGTATCCTACAGGAGTGTTCACAGGTAGCTCAATCATGCTATATGTGTGGTTCATGTCACACTTGAGACCGATTGGCACTTTTAGACGGCATGGGTACTGCTTCACCTATGATGTAGCTATGTCATACTCTTTTCAGCCATTAGAGTGTATAGATGCTCTGTCCTGGTCCACATTCTTGGCAGATATCAGAGATCCATTCAGCATATTGCTGTATTCGGGGCTTAGCCATCAGAGTGTATAGATGCTCTGTCTTGGTCCACATTCGTAGCAGATATCAGAGATCCATTAAGCATATTGCTGTGTTCGGGGCTTAGCTCACCATACAGCTTCATTACTCATTGGTCGTGACCACTTATCACCCATTGGTCGTGATGTCGCAGTTCTACCAGTTCCAGAATTTTCATCCTTTTGAGGGGGCGACAGGTCAGCGTTCAGATTCTCGGTACCTCTCAGCAGAGGACCGATCTCGGGTATACGTCTGCTGGGATCGGCGTGAGATAGCGGCTTTTTCTGTCAGTCATCCTAGTTATTCCACAGAGTATTCCGCGTGGATGGAGACAGAGATTTTATCGGCTGCAACAGTATTTGCAGTACTGGAGAGCGAGTTAGATGATGTAGAGCCTATGGAGGACATTGATACCTACATCGAGGAGGATTCCACTGCTGGGTTGCCAGCATTTCTTCCAAATTCTCCTAGTAGCAGTACTGTTGTGATTCATCACTCGGCACAGTACTTAGAGCAGAGTCTTAGAGCAGAGTCTTCATCTGATGACCTTTGAGAGAGATCAGATTCGATCTATGATGTCGACTGCACTTGATGGGAGGGAAGCCGCTCTATTGGAGAGAGATGAGGCCTTGGCTCATAGAGATGCCGCCGTCGTTGAGCGGGATGAGGCTATATCAGCCAGAGATGCAGTGATAGTTGAGCGGGATATCGCCATATCTGCCCGGGATGTAGCCGTCACAGATAGTACTGCAGTGAGGTTCCTTACCACTGGCATGATCGCAGAGATGAGCACATATATTGATGATCATATGGTCACCATGCAGATGGCTATAGATCTGTTTGGTCGTATGGATATTCTCATATAGGAGACCACAACTTTACCTCCATCTTCTGAGAGGGACTCCATGTTGGGCTTGTTAGCTCGCATATACCCTGACTTGTAGGTGATCTTGTATTTTCCTGCACAGACTAGCTTAGCCATTTTGTTATATACAGTTTACATTGTGTATATCAAACTTCATTATATATATGACAGAGAAATATATTTTTGATCACTTCCCTTTTAGATATGCCTTGCTGCTTGCTTGATATTTTGCCTGCTGCTTCAGGGCTTGTGATCTTGATGTATTCTGAATTATTCCTGGGTGGATGGACATTGAGTTATCTCTGGATAGTTTAGAATGGATCATCGATCTGTATGTATCCCTACCATCTCATGGTGTCTTGGGACTGATTTCTGTATGGAAATAAGGAGAGGAGTTTGGCTTTCCTCTCTAAGATTGACCGCACCATAGATGGTCGCCAACACTTCTATTCAGGAGAAGCCTAGTTAATTCCATCTCTTATGGATTGGTGTTGCTCTTCGAGGTACAACTGTCGCTTAGATGGTCGCCGAATCTCCTATTTGGGAGGAGTTCAGGTAATTCCATCCCTTTGGTCTGAAGCCGAATGAAACGTAGTGGATTGAAGGATGATCCCAGTACCAACTGACAAGGGTTTGTGTTTTGGTAGGGGGTGAAACTGCACCATGAATGGATACCTACGTACTCCTATTGAAGAGGAGATCAGGTCTGCGTAGTTCGAACCTGGTGTAAGAGGTTCAACGCTGTATGTGGCAGGAATGGTGTAGGAATGTTTTTGTTGTTTTTGTTTTATTGCGACCGGGCCATATGAAATGGTTGCCTACGTACTCCTATTGAAGAGGAGATCAGGTCGACGTAGTTCGCCCCTCAGGGCGAGATGAAAAGCGTAATCCCATGTGCAGGTCAGAGTGCGGGGAGGAGAAAGTTTAATCCTAGGTTGAGGATAAACTGCAGGTGAAAAATTTGATCCCAGATATGGGTAGCCAAACTGTATACGAAAGAGGTTCAATCCACAGTGGGATGACTTAAGTTATAGTAACGCAAAGGAGAAAGCCTGGCTGCTGGCTTGAAAGGTATGTTTCCTTGAGGGGCAAAGTGTAGAAAAGTTGTTTGTGATAAAGGTTTAAAGAACCGGAATGACTGGTGACCTGATGGTCTACCACCAGGATGCTTGTGAATTTCTTCAGACATAGTACCATTTTACGGCGTCTGAGTTGATGAGTTGCGGACATTCATCGCCGTCCATTTCTTGCAATCTGAGAGCGCCTCATGTCAATACTTCCTTGACAATAAACGGGCCTTCCCAGTTAGGAGCGAATTTTCCCTTGGACTGATCTTGGTTGTCTAGTATTTTCTTCAAAACCAAGTCATGTTGTCTGAATTGTCGTAGCCAGACTTTTTGGTTATAGGATTGGGCGATCCTTTGCTGATATAACTGACCATGGAAGATAGCCGCGGTTCGCCTTTCGTCTATTAGAGACAATTGGTGATACCTATCTTGTACCCATTGGTCTTCATCCAACTGAGCGTCTATCAATATTCTGAGGGATTCCATCTCAACTTTTATGGGGAGCACTGTTTCCATCCCATAAGTCAATGCGTAGGGGGTTGCCCCAGTGGAAGTGCGCATTGAGGTTCTGTAGGCTAACAGAGTCAGAGGCAATATGTCAGGCCAATTTTTATGATTGGCGAACATTTTTTGCATAATCTTCTTGATGTTCTTGTTAGCCGCTTCAACAACACCATTCATCTTCGGACGATAGATGACTGAGTTGAGGTGTTTGATGTGGAATTTACTGCATAATTCCTCCATCATTTTATTGTTGAGGTTCTTGGCATTGTCGGACACAATCACATCTGGTTGTCCATATTGACAAATGACATTTCTGATGAAAGCAATGATGACTTCTTTAGTAACCCTGGGGAAGGAGGCTGCTTCTACCCACTTGGTGAAGTAGTTGATCATGGTAAAGATAAATCGACGACCATTACTAGCTTTAGGTTCAATGGGCCCGATAACGTCCATTCCCCACATTGAGAAGGGCTAAGGTGAACTCATATTGTGAATTTCCAGTGGAGGGGCGTGTATAGAATTCCCATGAATCTGGCACTGATAGCATCTCCTGACGTGGTCATTGCAATCAGCTTTGAGAGATAGCCAATAATGTCCCGTCCCGAGGACTTTCTTAACAAGGAGGGGGTCACTCATGTGGGGGCCATAGACTCCGCCATGGATTTCATCCATAAGCCTTTGGGCTTGATCTTTGTCTAAACATCTGAGGAGACCCAATCCTGCATCTCTTTTGTAGAGTGCATCTCCACTCAGGTAGAATTTCATAGCAAATCGATGGATCTGCCTTTTCTCAGTCGGGCTCGCCTCAGCGGGTGTAGATCCATCTCGCAGATATTCCTTGATATGCTGATACCAAGGATGTTGGATGGGAGGTAGCTCATCCGATACTTCTCCAACGTAATTCCCGTAGGCTGGGGCCTTGTGCAGGAAAATTATGACGCTTGGCAAGTGTTCCTTGTCTGATATGCGAATCAAGGAGGCTAAAGTTGCTAACGCGTCTGCGAAATCATTCCTATTACGAGGAATGTGTAGAAAGGATATTTCATCGAATCCCAAAGCCATCTTTAAAACCTGCCGATGGTAAGGCAGCAAATGTAGCTCCTTGGTTTGATAGATTTCGGTGGATTGTCTGATTACCAACTCCGAATCTCCAAGGACAGTTAACCGCCTGATGCCCATTGAACGGGCAAGTTCTAGCTCCATTAGACAGCCTTCATACTCAGCCGTATTGTTGGTGCTGACAAACTATAATTTGACGGCGACGGGATACTGCTCCCCCGTATCAGATACTAGAACTGCTCCAGCTCCAGAACCTTCCATATTAACATCTCCATCGAAATACATCTTCCACGTTTGGCGTGTATCGTACTGATGGTGTTGCTGAATTGTCATTACTCCTTCATCAGGGAAGTATGTTTCCAAGGGTTTGAAATCCCCTGATGGTGCGGCGACCAGTTGATCCGTAATTCCTTGACCTTTGATGGACTTTTGAGTCACATATACGATGTCAAATTGTTGTAGGATCAACTGCCATCTGGACAGTCGACAATTCAGTATGCGTTTACTGAATACGTACTTGAGAGGATCCACGCGGGATATGAGATGGGTTGTGTGACCATGGAGGTAATGTTGTAATCTCATGGCAGCCCATGCTAAAGCACAACACGTCTTTTCGATCAGAGTGTACTTGTGTTCACTGTTGCTGAATCTTTTGCTGAGGTAATAGATAGCTCGTTCTAGGCCTCTATCGTCCTTCTATCCCAGCAGGCAGCCCATGGCATTGTCAGTTACGGACAGATACATAAACAGGGGAACATCATCCCTGGGTGGTACCAAAATGGGAGTTTTAATTAGCTGTTTCTTGATTATAAGGAAGGCAGTCTGGCACTCCTCATTCCATTTCATGGAGGAGTTCTTCCTTAATAGCTTGAAGATTGGTTCACAGGTTGCTGTGAGTTGAGAAATAAATCTGCTAATGAAGTTGATTCTTCCCAAAAATCCCCGTATTTCCTTTTCTGTCTGAGGAATGTGCATTTCAGTGATGGCTAGGATTTTGACAGGATCCAGCTCTATCCCTTTGTGGCTGACTAGAAATCCTAGCAACTTGCCTGATTTAACGCCAAAGGCGCACTTAGCCGGATTCAACTTCAAGTTGTACTTACACAACCTGTTGAACAACTTCCTGAGATGGTCTATATGGTCATCCTCCTTCCGGGATTTGACAATAATGTCATCCACATAGATCTCGATCTCTTTATGCATTAAGTCGTGGAAAAGAGCCATCATAGCTCGTTGATAGGTAGCTCCAGCATTGATGAGGCCGAATGACAACTGTCTATAGCAAAAAGTTCCCCAAGGAGTGATGAAAGCAGTTTTTTCATGATCTTCCTCGGCAACCATGATCTGATGATACCCTGCAAAGCAATCTGCAAAGGAGTACATGTCGTATTGTGCAGTATTGTCAATGAGAATGTGGATAAATGGCACGGTAAAGCTATCTTTTAAGCAAGCTTTGTTCAAGTCCCAGTAGTCCACGCAAACACACACCTTTCCTCTAGGTTTAGGTACGGGCACAATGTTGGATATCCACTCAGGATATGTAGACACCATTATGATGCCAGCTTGAAATTGTTTCACAATTTCTTCTTTCACCTTTAAACTCCATTCAGGTTTCAGTCGCCGTAGCTTTTGCTTGACTGGTTTGAATCCCTCTTTGATGGGAATGCGATGAAGGACAATGTTAGTGGACAAACCCACCATATCTTTATGAGACCATGCAAACACATCCTAGAACTGGGTTAGTAGCATAACCATGTTATTCCGTTGGTTTGGGGTAAGGTCTGAACCAATCTGGATTAACTTAGGGTTTTCTAAGGTTCCGAGATTGAAAGGAGTGGTTTGATCAAGGTTGGGTTTGGGTTTGTGTTTGACCCATTCTTGAATTTCTGGAGGCACCTCAATGTCATCCGGTATATCCACCAAGGCTGAATTCATCTCTACATCAAAGGTACAATCCTTATGGAGAAGAGGCACCGTATCAACAAGTACAGGCACATCTAAATTCAGAGTCCTGAAACAAAATATGCTTTCACTTAGTATATATAAAATGTGTTGATCATACACAGTGTTAGCATATACTGGCAAAATAAACCGCTAATACTGTATAGAAAAGTAAGCAGTTATTATATCTACAGGGCAGAAAGAGTTTCTGCCCGCTTTACCCTTGACGACCAATGCAAGGAATGCTGTTCCAATTGGCAAGAGCAAATTCTGGGTGAACCGTAGTGATAGAGGGATTATCATCATCTTCCCTGTCCCGAATGATAGCCATTATGTCTGGGCAATCATCGTCTGGGGTGTATCTATTGGTATGCTCATTATGAACGATGATACGTATGCCGGACATCATCCTGATGACGTCTTGCTTGATTCTTCGTTCCTCTTCCTCCACTGCGGGATCTGGAACAAAGATTTCTTTCCCTTCACTGGTACCGGCTTGGGAAATAACATCGCCATTATATTGGCTGGCACCTTTACGGGAGGTTATGCGAACTCGGAGCTTGAAGGCAAAGCTAAACGCCGCATGGTAGAAGCTAAAGGAATCTGCTGATGCTTATGAGGATTCCTGTGACTAGAGCTGGCAGAATAGCCTAGTCCAGCTATCCCAATTTGCTTGGTTAAGCAAATAGGGTACTTGACACCCTAACAATCTTTACCCAACCCTTGTCCTGGTTTATGACCCAACGACATCATTTCTTGTGTACCCGACATTACCTCGACAGAAATCTGGGGTTCGGGCAGTGGCGTTCCAATAGCATAGTATTGGGTATTGCTTATTTCCAAAGCATGAAAACTAATTGGCTCAACATCCTTATTGGCATTGATGAGCGGCATGTCCCCATGCTGAGGAATCTCCGGTTCAGCGTTGACTGTGACCAGGCTATTGTTGATGATGTATTTCAACTATTGGTGAAGAGTGGAGGGTACTGCCCTTGCCATGTGAATCCATGGTAGTCCCAAGAGCAGGTTGTATCCCGAATCTATCTTGAGCACATGGAAGGATACGCAGAATGTATGAGGACCAATCTAAATTGGCAGCTCAACTACTCCGACCGAGTTACGGCCGGCTCCATCAAAAGCTTTGATGATGGTATGGCTACTCCAAATTCGATTGGGATTGTTATTCATCTTCACCAAGGTAGCATATGGGCAAATATTCAGAGAGGAACCTCCATCTATTAAAACTCCAGCCACCATATATCCGGAGGACAAGACCGCAATGTGCAATGGTTTGCAATGACCGGTCCCTTCGGGCGGTATGTCATCATCAGTGAAGGATATCACATTGTTGTTGAAAATGTGATCAACCAGATGTTGAAACATTTCTGTATCAACTGATGTCGGTAGAGAGGTTTCTTCTAAAACCTTTAACAAGACCTTCCTGTGATTCTCGGTGGTCAGGACCAAGTCCAAGATTGATATCTGTTGTGGAGCTTCTTTCAAGCTTAAAACCACCTTATGACCCATAGTGCGGAGGAAATTTTCAATCTTCTCAATGGGTACTTTCCCCTTAGACTTGATGACATGCTTTATTACTCGTTGGGGAAGATACAATGGATTCTCCTTCGACACTGCAGCAGTTATATGCGAGGTGGATCTTTCACCTTCTCCATAATTCCACGGAACTGTGCACAAGCTAAGAATAGGATATTGTGCTCTGCACGACAAGTTGATTGGCTCGGGAGCGGCCACTTTCAAAGGATTGTTGATTCCCTTGAGTTGAATTATTGGCATGACAAGTGATTTGTTAACCCCATCATTTTCAGTGGATATGACTGCTACTACACTCTTCCACTTAGTAGAAAACGAATCCTCACTTGCCCGTAACACAGTGTCATTATCTGCCAGACGCAGTACGCCACTGTCGATTAAATTTTGAATAAGGTGGCGGAGTGCCCAGCATTTTTATGTGCTATGACCGCGAGATTGAGAATGATATTGACATACTCCCTCAGAGTTGTATCATCCTGAACGGGGGTTGATTGGAGGTAGAAGGGAACTAATCCTTCCTTCATTGATTAACATATGAAGGATTTCCTCCATAGGTTGGCCCAAATATGTGAATTCTCTTTTGTTGGCAAAATCCCGACGGTCCTTAGCATTCGCTCTCTTCGTCACTTTGTCTTCCAGCATTTCATTTTCTAAAAGTGAAGAGGGAATATTCATGACAATAGGTAGGAGACTGGCATGCTCCTGGCTGATTAGCTGACGAGTCACTTGATGCTGATAAGTCACCAGTTCTGACAATTGCTCAATTTGTTTACAGAGAGCTTTCATCTTTCGTTCCATTGTGAATTGGAACTTGGCATAATCCTATCTGTCATCACCATCTTTGGGGGTCTGGGAGGATACACAACTAAAATTGGAACTCTGTCCACTGCTCCAATTGATCAAGTTGACCTCTTCTTCCTTGTGTTGAGGAAGATGGTTGTCTTGAACGTGAGGCTGATCAGGTTTGGTGACCACGATTTCACCGTTGTCTATCAGGTCTTGGATTTTGTGTTTCAAGGCCTAACTTGAGTATCATGTCCAGGTGCCCCGGCATGATAAGCACATTTCCAAGCAGCATTAAAACCCCGTCCATTAGGGCTGGCTGGTGGAAGCAGGTGCGTGATTTTCTTCTGTGTTGTTAGAAGACTTAGAATGTTCTCGAGGGTGTCCCCTAAGGGTGTGAATACTCGAGGTCGTTTGACTTCTCCACCTTTTGGTATTGGAGGGTTCACAGACTGTGATTGAAAGGGAGTGTAATTTCTCATCTGGATAGGCATGTTTTGACTGCCTTTTTGACCCTGGAGTAGCAGGGAAACATCATCTTCTTTCTTTTTATGGACCCTCCGGGGGTTGTTCCCATAATTTCCAGATTGGATGTGATCAGCAACAGCTTTGAGTGCAGCTAGGTCTTGAATCTTTCTGAATTTCAATCCTATTTCAGCCATCTCCCCATGTTTGACCATTTCAGAAAATGGTTTGCCGATGTCGGCTAAAACTCTTTCATAGAAAGGTGCTTCTTGTATGTCTATGAAAGTCATGACCATCTCTGATTCTGTCATGGATGGACTAACTTGGGCAGCCATGCGTCTCCACCTCTGAGCATACTCTCTGAAATACTCATTAGACTGTTTCTTGATCTTGGTAATTTGATACCGATTAGGAGCCATTTGAGATTGAAAGTTGTATTGGGTGAGGAAAGCGTGTGCTAGCTCTTCCCAATTATGAATCTTTGAATTGTCTAATCTTGTGTACCACGAACGGGCTTCTCTAGTTAGACTTTTTTGGAACAGTTGCATTATGAGTTTTTCATCCTCTGCATAAGATCTCAGTTCTCCAATAAACACCTTTAGATGTGTGTAAGGATCTACTAACCCGTCATATTTTTCAAAGTCAGGAGTCTTAAACTTTTCTGGATAATGAATACCAGGGAAAATACACAAATCAACATATGAAACACTCCCGTGTGTTCCAATTCCTTTGATAGTGCGAAGAGTCTCTTCCGTTTGGAGGACTTTTTTTTGATGTCACCAGTGTCTGGGTCTCCAGTGGGATGGGCAGCATCATGAGTTTTGTTGGTCGGATCCAACTGCAGTTCAGGTATTGTAACGACTTGGGTTCCTCCTTGTGTGGAGGATTCAGCATGTACGGGTATTTTCTGACCCTGTGTAGACTGGTGTAATTCTTTTAGTATAACAACCAAATATGTAATCTATTTGCTTATTCCGTCGAATTCTTTGCGAGAAACTGGATTAAGTTTAGTCTGGTCGGATGACAACATGATTGACTATAGGCTTGTTGCCTTTTTGGACTTTGAACGGGTGGTAGGTCCGATTGATTCCCAGCAAAAGACTTGCATAGTTTAGTCTTTAAGGTGGATAATAGCATGCTATACGATGCGTCCAGTTTAGGACTTTTACCTTGCAAAACGGATGTCAGCTGTTTGTAGCATGTATGTGTACACATTTCTTCATATTTCTCATTACATGGAGATAGATATGGAAGATAATTACAAGTAATTATACTTTACAAGTAATTTGAAATGAGAGCATGAAGAAACTTTCCTCCGTTTTGGGTTTATCAGAGGCTGACCTATCTTAGGTTACTCTCGCGGCTTTTTGGCATGAAGGTTCCCAAATCATCGCAATCTACTTGACGGGAAGTTAATCCGGTCTTTCAACTGGAGCGAATTTGGGTGGTGCCTTTCCTGAGCCTCGGAGAATTAGTCTTCTCACGAGTCCAGTAATCAAACACCGACGGGATAACCTCCTGGTGGAGGGACCACACAACATACATACATCGCGTCTCACCGTATGACATGATGACATGTGCGAAGCACTAATATCACAAGCAGTTATGGTGCGAAGCACTAATATCACAAGCAGTTTATAGTGCGAAGCACTAATATCACAAGCAGTTTATAGTGTGAAGCACTAATATCGCAGGCAGTTTATAGTGCGAAGCACTTAGTAAGGAAATGCATTCGTACACATTCATCATAAAATGTAAATGCAACAACCACACATAAGCAGATAACAATTTTGAAAAAATTGTAATAGCGGCTTAAGTCCTCTTACTGGAGTCCCCAGCAGAGTCGCCACCTGTCGACGTCGAGATTTTTTAATTGTCCCTTTCCGTTACTTATTCTTTGGTGTTCTCATTTTAGGTGAGATTTGTTTGAAAAAATAAGTGAAAAAGGTCTGACATGTATAATGTCGACGATGGACTTTTAAGAGTCGCCAGTTAGTTTTTTAAATGGTTGTACCAACACAACCAAGAAAAGGTTTGCACATTGACCCAGTGATATGACACTGCTAAACGGGTCGGTGAAACCGAGATTCATTAGGGTCCGGGGACTTATTTATGCAGAGGGAAGGTGTTAGGCACCCCCCGACATCCGTGTTACCACGGTGACCGCCTTTTTTCAAGAAACTGATATCTGAATGTGTGTGTGTGTGGGTCAATGTGCTGTTATTTGGAAGTTGTGCGAGGCCTCGTTCGAACATATATACACAGGGTTTGAATTTTATGTAAAATTCAATTTTAAGAAAGATATGGCAGTGATGTTTTATAAAAGAGGTTTTTCAAATCCTGATGCTCAATAGAAATTGAGACCTTTTACACTCCCATTTTATTCCGTATTCGGCTGGATTGATTTTCTTTGACAGATGCTAGGCATCCGTACGAAAATAATGTACAAAAAGGTGTTGAATTCCTCGTGGGTATGTAAATCATCTGAGGAAATTCAGACACCACAAAATAATTTACAAGTTGCTCACAGCTGAAAATGTCCATCACGGGAACCGAATCTAGATTCAAGGGACTGAATCTGTGATCACATGATTCCTAGGCTCACATGATGCCGCAATTGATATAAACGCAGTAAGCAGGTATATATATAAAAGCTGTAAATATATATATATAAAAGCTGTATATATATATATATATATATATATATATATATATATATGTATATATATATATATATATATATATATATATATGATCACCAACCACGAAGTACCTCCATGGGGGATCAAAAATATAAATAAAGCTGTAAAAGCTATCAACCGCAACGGAGGAAACTCCAGGCGGGACGAAATGTATAGAAAGCTGTTAAATCGGTCAACCACCACGAAGTAAACTCCAGGTGGGACGAAATGTTTATATATATATATATATATATATATATATATATATATATATATATATATATATATATATATATATATATATAGCATGTAAACGCACCAGATATAAAATCCAGGCTCATCGGACAAAGTCCAACAATAATTAATATATATAAGTATATATATATTAAAGCAGTAAACGCACCGGATATGAAATCCAGGCTCACCAAACAAAGTTCGATAGCAGTTCATATATATAATTATATATATAAGAAAGCCATTAAGTGCACCAGACATAAGTCTAGGCTCATCGAATAGAGTTCGACACGCAGTTCATATATATAAATGTATATATATACAAAAGCAATTAAACGCTCCAGACCGAAGTCTAGGCTCAATCGAGGCATAACTCGATAATGTTAGTCTATATATATATATGTATATACAAACTAAAAATAAACCACAGACCAAAGTCCGGGAAAAAGTGTGCAACACGACTCTCAACGTGTAGAAGGGTGTGTGCAAAGATGAAGAGAAAAATTTTAAAGTGTGAAAGAAGGCTTACAGTGGGCTGCCAAAGAAGACTTCAATATCTTTGAAGTGGGTAAACACTGGCTTTTGTAGGTACAAAATAAGCTATATGTGAGCTCACAAGTGTTTAAAATGAGAACGCACTCAGTCTGGGCTGAGTACAGAGCAAATTGGGCAGGGCTTCCTCGCCGTTTTCTCTTACAAAATGGCCACCCCAAGCCCTCTATTTATAGAGGGTGGAGCCGCAGGTGTACCAGAGGCAACCCGGGTAGGCCCAGGTTTTTTGACTCGGGTCGTCTCGAAGTACGTGCACTCAGACACTGTAATGTCCACTCGAACTTTTAGAAGTGCAATCCGGGCATCCGTTTGAGGTATACAAGACCTATTTCGGACCGCCGTTGTCGAGAGTTGTACGATGGCATGGGACTAGAGTTTGTGCGAAGTCATTGAAGATGGGACGGTGCCCTCCAGTCTTCAAGCTTCAACTTTCATCCGTTACCCCACACAATAGTCACTCGGGATTGATTAGTCTTGTGGGACATTGTTGCGTAGATATGTTGAGGCGATGACGATGTTGCCCCTCACCGGTGTTATCGCCGGATTGGGCTGATAAAGTAGACGTTGCTCAGCTTCACTGAGATTGGACTGCTCCAATTTGTTGAAGGTCCTCATTGTCATCCTTGAGGTTTGTCTGTCTTCCCGATGTTATCGCCGGGCTGGTACAGTGGATCTCATTGTGAGTGCCGAGATTGAAGCTGGTTGCATTTGTAACAAGCATTTCCGGGGTTATTGCCGAAATTGCCTTCCTTGGGGTTATCACCAAGGTTGGTGGCTATTCCCATGGTTGGGACTGAGACTGGATACCCGGGGTTATCTTCGAGATTAATTGGTCTTCTCCGGTGTGTGTTCCGGTATTGTATATGCATGTCTCAGGGTTATTTTCGAGATTATTACTCCCAGATTGCGATCCGGGGTTGATGTTGAACTTCTGGTAGTATCCGGCATGGATATGGATCGTCTTTCAGGGTTCCATCTTAAAAGACGAATTTGCTCTCCTACAATGTTAGTGACAGGTGTACAAAAAATTTTGAGTGTCTACACCAGGCACGCACAATTTCGTAATAACCAATTCCAAGTCCGTCTCTAAGTGTGCACCTGTGACCCAGTTAGCCGACCCTGTTGGTGGTGTCTCAGTAAGTCTAAAAATGGCTCTGGTGGCGGGGGGTTTGTAATCAATTTCAAAACCGCGAACTAGAGAAACACCGCTCCTAGTGACTTTGACATTGGCATAGAACTCTCGGACTATACCCATCGAAATGGGCGTAGGGGTGGCAGTGAATCCAAGCCATCCGCGTTCGCAAATCATAGCGTATAGCTGTCAATCTTGTTACTCAGGCTTGAACCCTCTTTCTTTCACAAAGGTTTTGGTCACGATTCTGTAGTACTCCTGCTGGGCTTCCAAATCCAAAAATTTGGTATGGTCTACCACATCCTCCCCTTGACTGCCAGAGGAAGATGATGATGAGGGAGAAGAAGATCGTGCCCTTTTTGGACCCATTTGCATTTGATAGAGATGGTACAGATGATCTGTCTGAGAATGAATGCTGACAAAAACTGTGATTTACCCCACACTGATGTCGCACGACTCTCTCTTGAAACCCTAGTTTTATAATGCAATGATGAGACGTGGGTAGATGTAGAACGTGAAAGAAATTGTGGATGATCACGTGGTGGAGATATTTATGAATTCAAGTTTGTAACTGGTAGAAGGGAAATGAAGATACGTGCGATTTGGAGACTTAGATGATTGCGCTTCTGTTATTATTTCAAATGAGAGTCCAAATGGTCCTCAACTTGGTTTTAAAATTTTCAAATCTGTCTCAGTCCGGTGTCGCGCGCGACTGCGTGGGTATTCAGTATGTTTTGTGTGCGGGCGCGCGAGTATTAATTGGGCTGTGATCAGCATGCCGCGCGGGCGCACGCATTTGGACTGCAGTCCTTGCGCGGCCGCGCGATCCTGATATCTTCACTGTTAATGATCAACTCTAATCTGCATACCAGTGAAGCCTTCAATTGCTAATACCTATATAGACATTAATGCACTCTGTTAATGAATGAAATACGCATGAATTTAGCCACACATAAACTCTATACTACATCAAACACCTCTTAGTGCAAATTTAGCCACACATTCACTTATGCAAACATAACAATTTATCGAAAATAAACTAAAACTGAACTAGCTAAAGCATCCTATCTGAATGAATAGAAAGAGAATAGAGATAGAAAGAATGGGTTGCCTCCCATCAAGAGCTAATTTATAGTCAATTAGCTTGACTGTCTCTAAAGCTCATGCCGACGAAAGAATTGAGGTGAATTTATGTCTGTCCACCTCGTCACCAAAGTAATGCTTCAATCGCTGTCCATTCACCTTAAAAGGCTTGTCCGAAAACTGATCATATACTTCAATTGCACCATGTGGAAAGACAATCTTTACTTTAAATGGACCTGACCATCTCGATTTCAGCTTCTCGGGAAAAAGTTTAAGTCTGGAGTTATACAGCAAAACCCTTTGTCCCGGTTCAAATGTTCTCTCCATGATCTTTCGGTTATGCCATTTCTTCACCTTCTTTTTGTACAACTTTGAATTTTTATATGCTTGTAATCTGAATTCATCTAACTCATTGAGTTGGAGTAAGCGTTTCTCCCATATAGCTTTTAATTCAAAATTTAGCTTCTGAATCGCCCAATATGCCTTATGCTCTAGCTCCATAGGAAGATGACAAGCTTTTTCATACACAAGCTGAAAAGGTGATATGTCCAACAGAGTTTTGTATGCAGTCCTATAGGCCCATACTGCGTCATCCAACTTTAATGACCAATCCTTCCTCGTGGGATTCACAACTTTTTCAAGGATTCTCTTGACTTATCGATTCGACACTTCAGCTCGGCCATTCGTTTGTGGGTGGTAAGCTGTAGCAATGCGATGGTTCACCCTATACTTAGCCAACAAAGCTGTAAACTGCCTGTTGCAAAAATGACTGCCTTCGTCACTGATGATAGCCCTTGGAGTCCCAAACCTCGTGAAGATACTTCTATGTAAAAATATGAGGACGACCTTGGCATCATTTGTCGAAAGAGCTGCCACTTCTACCCATTTTGAGATATAATCCACTGCGAGCAAGATATAGAGATTTCCACAGGAAGAAACGAAAGGCCCCATGAAATCAATCCCCCATACATAAAAAATTTCTACTTCAAGGATCGTATTCAATGGCATTTCATTTCTTTTGGAGATGTTCCCCACTTACTGACATCTATCACATCGCTGGACAAAACTGTATACATCCTTAAAAATTGTCGGCCAGTAGAATCCTGCTTGTAGGACTCTAGCCGCTGTTCTTTCACCACCATAGTGACCTCCATACACAGTGGAATGACAATCCTACATAATCCCCTCTGTCTCGCTATATGGAATACGCCTTCTTATTACTTGATTAGAACACTGTTTAAACAAATAAGGTTCATCCCATATATACCATTTGACATCATGCAGAAATTTCTTCTTTTGATAACCCAACATGTTAGAAGGTACCATCTTACTCACCAAATAATTCGCGTAGTCTGCGAACCACGGCACTTCCCCTTTCATCACAAACAACTGCTCATCTAGAAAGGATTCATTGATCATGACTTTATCTTTTGCTTCCCTTATCGAATTCTCTAGTCGAGATAAGTGGTCCGCCACTTGGTTTTCGGTGCCCTTTCTGTCCTTGATTTCCAAATCAAATTCCTATAGTAATAAAATCCATCTGATCAAACGGGGCTTTGCATCCTTCTTTGCCACTAAATGTCGAATTGCCGCGTGATCCGTGTACACGATCACCTTTGTGCTAATCAGATATGGTCGAAATTTATCAAAGGCATACACCACTGCCAATAACTCTTTCTCTATGGTGGTGTAGTTCAACTGTGCATCTGTAAGGGTCTTGCTGGCATAATAAATTACATGAAAAATCTTCTCATTTTTATGCCCCAAAACCACCCCTACGGCGTAATCACTGGCATCACACATCAGCTCAAATGGCAAATACCAATCTGGTGTGGTAATCACAGGTGATGAAGTTAGTTTCCCTTTTAAATGTTCAAATGCTGACATGCAAGCCTCATCAAAGTTAAACTATACATCCTTCTCCAATAAACTGCATAGTGGTTTAGTTATCTTGGAGAAGTCCTTGATGAATCTACGGTAGAAACCTGCATGTCCCAAAAAACTGTGAACACCTTTTACTGAAGTAGGTGGTGGCAAGTTTTCAATAGTCTCCAGCTTCGCCCTATCCACCTCGAGTGCCTTATTCAAAACTTTGTGTCCCAGTATGATTCCTTCTTGTACCATAAAATGGCACTTTTCCCAGTTCAGCACTAAATTTGTCTTAACACACCTCTTCAACACCATCACCAAATTTTTAAGGCATAAATCAAACGAGTCTCCGAAGACTGAGAAGTCATCCATAAATACTTCCACATTCTGCTCCACCATATCTAAAAATATCGTCAACATACATCTCTGAAAGGTGTCTGGAGCATTACACAACCCGAAGGACATCCTTCTGAAAGCGAAAGTGCCGTAAAGACATGTGAAGGTTGTCTTTTCTTGGTCTTCTAGAGCTATCATAATTTGATTATAGTCCAAATATCCGTCCAGAATGCAATAGTTCTCATGATGTGACACCCCCAAATTCGGGTTACCTGACCCTCGAGTTTGGTGTTCACGATCCATAATATAATAACATTTAACTACTCATTCATATATAAATAGGAATACATAAGTCATTAACATAAGTTGTTAATACATAAGTCCCAGGTTTGCTAACCTTAAATTTACAAACATACCCCTTAGATAAACAAAAAAGGTTTACAATACAACATAATAATAATAAATTTCATTATAACTACTCCAGCATCTTGCCTTTGCCTTTGTTCTTCGTTGACCCGCTAGCCTCTTCTTTCCTAGCTGAAATATTTTATTTATAGCAAGGGTGAGCAACAAGTTTGCCCCGCAAGTTAAGACATACAATAAATGTATACGAATTAACAAGAACAGACTATTTATTTTGATAGAATGAAACCAAAGTTCGGTGAACTTTGAAATGGCTGAACAAATCGTTAATAAATAACAAGTCTTCTCGTATACTAGTTAATGCAATAATTTGATAATGAAAGAGTACAACGCTTTCAAATTTTCTACGATATTCTATTGAATAATCAAGAATCAATTCTAAGCAATAACAAAGTGGAAGTTTTCCAGATTTATGCTGAGCGATCACACTAGATCTAGAACTTATTTTCTTGGGTATCTATCAAAGATTTACTTTGATACATACGCTGGTGTATCAGATAACCATAAAGATTAAATCATACCCCTCTGTAAGTGCTTAGAGCCGGCCAACTCCTTGTACCCTATATTATTCATAATACTTAGGTCACACGCAATGGTTGATTATACGACTTAAAAATTTTGTTCCCTTTATATAAAAGGTTGTTCTTCTCAGTCTCAGAATCAAGATTTGATTTAACAACGAAATTCAATGATTTCAATTTCTATTTACTTATCGATCTAGTCGAAATAATTGGCATCGATCTATCAATAACAACTGAATTCTCTTCTCGAATTTATCAAGTTCAAATAAGTGTTCGTCTAGTCAGAATGATTAGCTAAGACATTTCTCAACATAATTCGACAATAAACATGAATTATCTATACTGTCAAATCTATCTTCTACGGATATGAATATCCAACAACAGTTATTCTACAAATGTATATTTTCTGAATCAATAATTCAATTTGAATTATTAAACATGCATTAACTGCGAATAATCAACAATAAATTCCCTGGACATGGTATAATTAGCAATAATTAACCACTATAATATTCGAATGAATATAACTCAAGGTTGAGTTAGGAAACTTGCCTTTCGCGTTGATTACAGCTACACAATATAATTAACTGCTTTCGTAAGACCTATAATCAACAATGTCGGTCTCACAATTAGCACAATCATTTATAACACGTAACACTGTATTCTACAGTCAAACTTTTCTTAGGCACATTACCACATAATCACATCAGTGTTTATAACCTATATAAACACTTATCCAGTCTAACTATTTCGGTCTGGTGGGATTTCGGTCCATTCTCGGTGTTCTGGTCACCCTATCCGACAATTAACACATTGATTGTCAATCAAACTTGGTCTCTAAGCTTCAATATTATTTTAGATAAGTCAAATATCATTTATAATATTTTTCGGAAGCTTTTGATAATTTATAAATAATTATTATAATTTATAATAATTTTTCAAACATTTAAATCATTTTTAAATGATTTAATTATCAAATAATCTTATCATTATTAATATTTAATAATATAAAAATATTAATAACATACTTGTCAAAATATTAAAGTTATTGTTAATAACTTGAAATATTTTTAAAGCATCAATATTCTACTTAAATGATTTTTAAAGTAATTAAAATTATTTTTAAATCATCACCATTAATATTTAAATATTAATGAAATTATTATCAAAATATTAAAAGTCATTAATTATCACTTATAATATTTTTAATTCATTTTTCTCATTTTTAATTGATTTTTAAATCAATAAAATCATTTTTAATTCATTTATTTAATATAATAATTAAATAGATCTAATATCATTAATATTAATTTATTAATGAAAATTTTCCAAAAATATTGAAAATTATATTTTATAATTTTAATTTTTTTTAACACTTTATTCTTATTTAAAATAATTTTTCATAATATTAAATCATTTTTCTCTAATTTATTTAATACACTAATTAAATAAATTAAATATCATTTTTATTCAAATAATTATAATTATTAAAGAAAAATGTTCCAAATAATTAAAAGTTATTTTATCAAAATGTAAAATAATTTTTAAAACCATTTTTAGTCATTTTTATAATTTATTTTCTATTTTTAATCATTTTCCGGAATATTCAGAAATTAGAAAATAAATAAACCGTCGATGTAGGGTTTTAGCGATACAAAGCGTCGCTGTTGGTGTTCTTGAGCTCAAGAACACTGATAGTCGACTTGACATGGGTCATGATTTGACCAACTGTGATTCTTTGTATAATACGTTTCTGGGCTAGCTTGAACCGAAATTGTGTAGTGTGCATGTAACACTACAACTATTAATCATTAACAGAGTCACATCATAACAAGCTAACAAGATCTGACCCTTCCAATGTTCTGTCAGACAGCTCCTGGGATTTCTGGGTAACCCAGAAACCCAGGCAGCTTCAGGGTACCCTTTTCCAGCTAACATAATTAGGTACTCTGGTTATCAATTAAGTTGGTTATTGGTTCAAACATGTTGTGCTCATGTCAATAAACAACTACATAACACAATTCCAGTCAAACTATAACAAAATCACCAGATACGATCCAGTCAAACATGGTCAGAAATCATGTTCTTCACGTTTCTGGAAATTCTTGAAATGCTAAGTCATGGCCGTCTGTCCTAGTTTGACCATCTACCCTGTTCAATCTGTTGATGATTTAAGAGGTCTAAAGACTCAGATCTATAGTCCATTATACAACGTACAACATGGGTACAGACACAACATCAAAAAACCTAAAACCTGTCAGATCCAGACCTCATAAAAATTGTCAAACGCTAAAAAAAAACTTTCTGGGTTACCCAGAATATACTCGGTCATGCCCGGTCAACGGGTTTTGACCGATTTTATCTTCGAATCCAGACCTCTAATGACACGTATTTCTTTTGCAGCTCAAAGACAAAATTACAAGCTACACATAGCAACTTTAAAACAACAAAAATAGTAAACAAACAATGATCTGTGGCCACTGAAATTTCTTGTCAGACCACAAAATTTGCTCAAGAACAGATTTTGAAAAACATCATTTTAAAGCACTTTGATGCTATGGATCTATGTTATATCAACATAGATCATCATTAAACATTATCTAGCAAAGATCTAAACACATAAATAAAAACTTTTTCATAGCAACATGGATCAAAATAAAAATTAGGTTTATACCTTTTCTTGACAAATCTTAGATCTTGGCTCTCCAATCTGAACTTGATGTTCCAGGAGGCTACTTAGTGACTGATTTACTTAAAAATTTCGGAGGTTGGGAGAGAGAGAGAGTTTGTTGAGAGTAAGATAGCAACTTAGCCAACTTTAGTAACTTTCTCTCTCTTAATCTCTTATAATCATTTGGTGCAATGAATCTAAGCATGCTAGGTGTCCATTTGGATAAGATTGGAGCTTATTTCTAGCACATGGGATAAACCTTAAGTGATGACTCACTAGATTTGCAAATCTTTTTACTAAAAATCTAAGAAAAAGGGTATTTTAGTAACTTGCAAAATGAATTTAATGGCATTCTTGTACAATGCACAAACCCTTTGGGTTTATGGTTTAGGGTTTAGGGTTTAAACACTTTGGGGTCAAGGAATTAAACCCTTTAGATTTGCAATTTAATTACCATGATTTTCGAATTTCGGTTTTCAAAATAGAAAATTAATATTCCTAAATTATAATTAGGATTCGATAATTATATTAATATTTCCTAATCATAAAATTCAATCTTGCTAATTAGGATTAATATTCCTAATTAAAATTGCTTAATTTAGCAATTAGGGTCGTAATTGGTCATTAAGGTTTACAACCCACAAATTAGGGTTTCTAATAGAAAAATAAAATTTCCAAATTACAATTAGGTTTGTAAAATAGAAATTAAAATAACTAAAATATAATTAGGGTTTTCTAATCATATTAAAGTTTAATACACACATTAGGCTTCTCAATTAGGATTAGGGTTTCTTAATTAGGGTTTATTAATTACAACCCTTATCCGATCAATCATTAATCATTATCAACATATAGCACAAACACATTCTTACTAATATAATTAGTTTAATTATATTTTCTACCGAATCCCGTTCCAGCAATTAGGGTTAGGGTTTCTATTCTCCATTAAGCACAACTCTACTCTAATTTTATTAGTCAATACACAAATTGACCCTCTTGAGACTCGTATCACAGAAACTTGTCACAAAATAATTTTTTTTTAAAAAAAATTTATTCGTAAAATTTTGATTATTCGAAATCTCGGGTTATCACACGTGACCTGCTAATCTGTCCAACATCTGATCAATGAATGGGAGTGGAAAATGATCTTTTCTTGTAGCTTTGTTGAGCCTACGGTAGTCCATGCAGACTCTCCACCCTGTCACTGTTCGTGTTGGAATCGACTCATTATTCTCATTAGTCACTACGGTCATGCCACCCTTTTTCGGTACACACTGCATTGGGCTCACCCATGAGCTGTCTGAGATTAGATAGATCATGCCTACATCCAGCCATTTCAGTACCTCTTTCTTAACCACTTCTTTCATTATCGGATTAAGTCTCCTTTGCTGCTCAATCGACGACTTACTCCCCTCTTCCATTAGGATCTTATGCATGCAAAATGAAGGGCTGATCCCTTTGATATCTGCTATGGTCCATCCAATAGCTGATTTGAACTCTCGGAGCACTTGTAGCAATTTTTCTTCTTGAAAAGATGTTTGTGCAGAAGAAATAATCATGGGTAGCTTTGAATCTTTATTTAAAAATGCGTGCCTGAGATGTTCTAGAAGTGGTTTTAATTCTAGTTCTGGAGGTGTCTCGAGATATGGCTTTAATTTTACTGAGGATTCTCCAGCTTTTGTCAATGGCTTGACAGGTGTTCTGAATTTTTGACTTGTGGAGTGGTATCCAGATACTGCACAAGTTCGTCAAGTTCCTCGTCCTCCAAATCTGATTTTTTTGCAATTACACTCCTCAAAGGTTCATACTCCATCGGACTCTCTACTTTATCATTTAAGACCTGATCCACCAAATCAACCAGGAAACATTCATCTTCATCTGCTGGAAACTTCATTGCCTTAAAGACATTAAAGGTCACCTCCTGATTGTGTACACGCGCTAAGAATGGTCTCCCCAGTATGATTGGTATATTTTTATCTTCCTCATAGTCTAAAATGATGAAGTCAGCTGGAAAGATAAATTTGTCCACTTTCACTAATACGTCTTCAACAATTCCCCGTGGATATATGATGTATCTGTCAGCTAACTGCAATGAAATGTTTGTCGGACTTGGAGCCGGTAATCCCAATTGATTGAACAATGATAAGGGCATCAGATTGATGCTTGCCCCAAGATCACACACACATTTTTTAAAATTCATCTTACCGATTGTGCACAGAATTGTGAAACTACCCGGAACCTTTAGCTTCGTAGGTAACTTTTACTGAAGTACTGCACTGCACTCCTCTGTCAAGGCTACTGTCTCAAACTCGTCTAATCTCCTCTTCCTTGACAATATACCCTTCATGAACTTTGCATAACTTGGCATTTATTCCAATGCCTAGGCGAAAGGTTTGTTGATCTGTAGCTTTTTAAATACTTCTAAGAATTTGCTGAACTATTTATCTTCCCTCTGTTTATTCAATCTTTACGGATACGGTACCTGAGGGTGAATTTGTGGTACTGAATTCTTAGGCTTCTCAATTGACCTTGATTTATCTTTCTCTTCATGCTGAACCTCAGAATTCTCCAAATTTTCTACTTCAGCAGTCAACTGTTCTGCCTCACGCGGGTGCACGGCCTCCCCATGTAAATCAGGCGCGGGCGCACAACTTGCAGTGTCTGCGATATTCTTCCCAGATCTCAATGTGATCGCTTGGCACTGTTCCTTCCCGTCTCTTCGTGGATTTGTCTCTGTATTACTCAGCAATGAACCTTGGGGCCTGTTGTTAAGCACGCTAGCCATTTGCACCATTTGAGTCTCCAAATTCTTAATAGCCACTGCTTGACTTTTGATCATAACCTCAGTATTTGCCATGTACTTTAACATCATCTCCTCCATTTCTAATTTCTTTTCTTGTGGAGGTGCAGCTGGAGTGTGATGTTGTTGTTGTTGAGAAAATCCCAGTGGAAACGGTGGTTTTGGTGTAAACTGTGGATGAGCTGGCTACGACTGAAACTGTTGATTTGTCTGAAACTTATCCTGCTGATTCTCTTGGTTATTTAACCAATTAATGTTTGGATGATTTCGGTTGTTGGGGTGGTATGTGTTCTAAAACTGTCCTTGATCTTTCTTGTAATTGCTCACATACTGTACTGACTCCGAGCTGATAGCACACTGATCTGTCGAGTGTGACCTCGCACAAATCTCACATACGAAGGAAACTGTTTTCACTTTACTCTCGGCTATTGAATCAATTTTCTTCGCCATAGCTGCCATCTGTGCCGACAACTGTGTAATATCATTCACTTCTAAAAAACTTGCAACTTTGGGTTGTGGCATCCGAGATGTAGGATTTTGAAAATCGTTTGATGCCATTGTCTCGATGAGGTTATAGGCTTCCTCATAGCTCTTTGCCCATAATGCCCCTCCTGCAGCTGCATCTACAATCGGTCTAGACTGCCATCCCAATCCATTATAGAATGTATTGATCACCATCCAATCTGGCATTCCATGGTGCAAACACTTCTGTAGCATCTCTTTGTATCTCTCCCATGCTTCGTATAAGGATTCACCATGTTGTTGTTCAAACCGAGAGATTGCTGTCCTCATTTTTGCCGTCTTAGCCATTGGGAAAAATTTAGCTAAAAACTTTTGTGCTAAGTCCTCCCATGTAGTAATTGATCCTGTTGGCAAAGAATGAAGCCAACTTCTCGCTTTATCCCTCAATGAGAACGGAAATAGCCTAAGCCGGATAGCATCCTCCGTCACCCCGTTATATCTGAACGTATCACATATCTCAATAAAGCTCAACAGGTGTTCATTCGGATCATCTGTAACGGCACTCCCAAACTGTATCGAATTCTGCACCATCTGAATAGTGCCTGTTTTTATCTCAAATGTATTAGCTGCTATCGCTGGTCTGACTATGCTATACTGAAGTCCATTAATATTCGGCATGGAATATTCCCTCAGAGCCCTATGTTCCTCTCCTTGCTCTTCTCCTTGTCCCTCGGCTGCCATATTAGATGTAGTACTTTCTAACTAAGCTTGCAAATTTCTCCGCACACCTGCCTTCCAACCTCTTCCATTGATGTTATCCTGCGCTGGTGTTAATTTTGAGTTGGATGATCGCGTGTACATAAAAATCTATAAGTACCTGAAACCAAAATCAAAACAAAAATATAAATGAGAAACGATCAGAATTGTCTAAGTCATACAATATAACTTAAAACTGATGATAATTATTTAAATTAAACGCCTTTCCCCGACAGCGGCACCAAAAACTTTTTGCCTTTTTTTTAGTTCTAACAAAAGAGCTCTAACTCATGCAAGCATACGTGTATCAACAAGTAATATAGAGTAAGTAAAGTATCGATCCCGCAGAGAAAGTTGTCTAATTTAAATCACTATGCATCAATTAAATCACTATATTTATATGCTTAAACTAATGACTATATTGGTGAATTACTCTAATTGCAAATAATAACTAAAACACAAATAATAATGGAATAAACTAAATCTGGAAATAATGGGATCCTAACTTCATTTAATACTTCATCTAATTACCACTATCATGCAAGAAAGGTTCACATATCACTGGAAAGTAGCCAAGAGCACTAATAGAGTCATAGCTATTTTTCAATGCACTATGACCTACTTACACAGCATCCACAAGCGATAGACTCCATGTAATCATCAATACAACCAAAATCACTATATGTCTATGTGAAATTGCAATCATACTGAATTTAAGCACAAGCCCTTATTTTAACTCATACGGTGAAACAGTATATGTCTATCTGGTTCACGAAATACACAAGCCATATAAAACAACCCCATATACGTATGCTATCATGATTACAATCCATACTCGCATGTTCATTGTCAATTCCATACAAGTACTGAAAACGAATGGTGATCAAGCATTCATACATGCAAAACAACCATGATAGAAATCCCATGTAATATGTAAAACAATTCATCATTCAAGCATGCAATTAAACTACATACTTAAATCCGTTAGAATCCCATAATGGAGTTTAGTTCATGACTGAACCAAAAGCCATTATGGGATCAAAGCTAAACATGGCTAATAAGCAAACAATTGAAAGATAAAGGATAGAAACGATCAAACCCAATTGTTGATTATCATCCACTAGTAACGTTCAAATCCTCATATAAATCCAGCAAAATAATAATAATAATCCACACTGATAGAAAATCCCAAGAAGAATTAGAAAAGATGGAGTTTAGGCTTCATTCTACGTTGGAATCTCTCTCAGCGTGTAAACCCTATTTCTAATATGAAAAAATACGTCAAAAGTACTGAATGACTCTTCTGACACCAATCAGAAATCGTTTTCTTTTAATTAATTACAACCCTTAAAATTAGAAATTAAAATAAACAGCTCAGTAGCATCAGGCATCGCGCGTGGCCGCGCACCCCTCCTTTGCATTCCACGCGCGGGTGCGCAACTTGTAGTGTGTTCTGCTTGTCCAGCCGGTGGCTCGCGCGGGTGCAAGTCCTCAAGTGTGTTCTGCCACGTGGCCGCGCGGCTTGCAATCTATACTCCGTTTTGCTGCTTCTGAGTCTGGTTCTACATTGTTGCTGCTACTACTGTAGTGTTGATTTGTTCATCCTCGTCATGCTTGGTTTCCTTGCTCCACTAGATCCTCACGCCATGCATTCTATAGCCTCATGCCATTTTCATCACCAAATCATGCAATATCCTGCACTTTCACACCAAAGGAGTTTTAAGTAAATGCAATGCAAAATAACATGGAATGCACTAAAAACACACTAAAATATACTTGAGATGGGCATATTTTGTGTGAATTAATATCTAATATGTAGGTGTAAAATGCACTTATCACACACGTAACACGACTCTCAACGTAAAGAAGGGTGTGTGCAAGTATGGAGAAAAAGGATTGAAAATATGTAAGAAGGCTTACAATGGACTGCCAAAGAAGACTTAAATAACTTTAAAGTAGATAAACACTAGCTTTCGTCGGTACAGAAGTAGCTATATGTAAGTTAACAAGTGTTTAAAATGTGAGAGCACTCAGTTTGGGGTAAGTATAGAGCAAATTGGGCAGGGCTTCCTCGCCTATTCTCTTTGTAAAATGGCCATCCTACGCCCTCTATTTATAGAGGGTGGAGCCGCAGGTGTACCTGTGACTGGGCCGTAGGTGTACTAGAGGCTGCCCGGGGTGCCCTGGGCTTTGTGGGTCCCGCCGTCTCGAAGTACGTGCACGTAGGCAACGTGATGTCCGTTCGAACTTTCAGAATTGCAATCCGGGCATCCAATTGAGGTATATAGGACCTATTTTGGACCGCCGTTGTCGAGAGTTATGCAATGACATGGGATTAGAGGTTGTACGAAGTTATGAAGATGGGACGATGCCCTCCGATCTTTAGCTTCAAATTCTATCCGTTATCCTGCGTAATAGTCACTCGAGATTGGTTTTCCTTGGCTCTTGTGGGACATTGTTGTGTAGAAATATATGTCTAAAATGTTGAGATGGCGTGACGTGGCGTCAAGTTAGCAAGATGACGACTTTGCCCCTCACCAGGGTTATCTCCGATTTGGGCTGATAAAGTAGATGTTGCTCAGGGTTATCACTGAGATTGGACTACTGTAAATGTAGAAGGTCCACAGTGTCATCTCTGAGGTGTGCTTGTCTTGTACTGAGTACCTCGGTGTGAGCACCTAGGTTGAAGCTGATGGCATGCATTTGAAATAAGCATTTTCGGGGTTATCTCCGGAACTGCCACTGCCTTCCTTGGGGTTATCTCCAAGGCTGGAATCTGCTATTCCCAGTGTTGGGATTGAGACAGAACATCTCGGGGTTATCTCCGGGATGAATCAGTCTTCTCCGATTTGTGTTCTAATATTGGATTTGCATGCCTCGGGGTTATCTCTGAGGTTGAAATTGTTACTCCCGGTGTGTGTTCCGGGGTTGAGTTGTTACTCCCAGCGTGTGTTTTGGGGTTGAGCTGTTCCTCCCGGTGGTATTCGGAATGGATATGAACCGTCTTTCAGGGTTTCCTCTTAAAAGACGAATCTGCGCTCCTGTGATGTCATTAACAGATAGGCAAAAAATTTTGAGTGTCTACACTTTATTCAGATCCCTATAATCCACGCAAACTTGCACCTTTCCTCCAGGTTTAGGCATAGGGACTATGTTGGATAGCCACTCAGGGTATGTTGACACCATGATGATGCCGGCTTGAAATTGTTTCACAATTTCTTCTTTAAATTTTAAACTCCACTCAGGTTTTAATCGCCTGAGCTTCTGCCTGACTGGCTTGAATCCATCTTTGATGGGGAGGTGATGATTGACAATGTCAGTGGATAAATTGACCATGTCTTCATGAGACCATGCAAACACATCCTAGAATTGGGTCAATACAATAACCATGTCATTCCTTTTGTTTGGAGTGAGGTCCGTACCAATCTGGATTTATTTGGGGATTTCTGAGGTTCCGAGGTTAAAGAGATGGTTTGATTAAGATTTGGCTTGGGTTTGTCTTTGACCCATTCTTTGATCTCCTGAGGTATCTCATAGTCCTCTTGTATTTCTATCAAGTCTGATTCCAACTTTACATCAAAGTTACAGTTCTTGTGGAGAATAGGCACCTCACCAGTAAGTATAAGCACATCTAACTTTAGAGTCCTGAAACAAAATGTTTTCACTTAATATATGAAACTGTTCAATCATATAAAGTGTTAGCATGCAATGACAAAATAACTGCTAATACTGTACAAAAAAAGTAAGCAGTTATTGCTATCTACAGGGCAGAAGAAGTTTCTGCCTTTTTTACCTTTGTCGACAAATGCAAGGAGTGATGCTCCAATTGTCAAGGGTATAGTCATCATGGACAGCAGTGATGAAGGGGCTGTTATCATCGTCCTTCTCCCAAATGATGACCATGATGTCTGGACAATCATCGTCTGGAATGTCTTTGTTTATACCCTCAGTATGGACTATGATGCGTATGTTTGATAAGCGCCTTGCAATGTCCTGCTTACGCTTACGTTCCTTTTCCTCCACTTCGGGGTTGGAAATTAGGACATCCTTTCCCTTAACCGGTATCGGCTTAGGAAATAACATAGTCATCACATGGGCAGGAACCTTTAATGAAGGCCCTACAGGCTCAGTCCCTGTAGGTTGAGGCAAGCGTCATATGGCTGAATATGAAGGAACTTGTTTGTGTTTGTGAGGATTCCTTTGACTGTAGCTAGAAGAATAGACTAGTTCGGCTGTCCCTGTTTGACTGGGAACTTGAATTGGGCGCTTATTGCCCTGATGCTCTTTGCTCAACCCTTGTCCAGGTTCATAACCCAAAGAAATAATCTCTTGACTTGATAACATTACCTCGGCAGAAACTCTGGGTATCAGAGGTGGCGCCCCAATGGGATGGTAGTGAATGTTGCTCACCTCCAGGGCATGGAAGCTGACAAGCTCAACTTCTGCAATAAAACTGATGAGTGGTATGTCAACTATTGTTAATGACGTATTTGAGCTACTGATGAAGGGTGGAAGGGACGACTCTAGCCATATGAATCCACAGCCTTCCCAAGAGTAGGTTGTATCCTGTATCTATCTTGAGTACATGAAAGGATATCCAGAATGTATGTGGTCCAATCTCTACAGATAATTTAATCTCTCCGACAACATTTCATCGAGATCCATCAAAAGCTTTGAAAATTGTATCGCTTCTTCGGATCCTGTTGAGATTGATGTTCATCTTCTCCAAGGTGACATAAGGACAGATGTTCAAAGATGATCCTCCATCTATCAGTACTTCTGTTACCACGTATCCGGATGACATAACCGCTATGTGCAACAGTTTGTAATGACCCGTCCCTTCAGGAGGTATGTCATCATCAGTGAAGGATATCACATTGCTGTTAAAAATGTGATCAACCAGGTGATGGAACTTTTTAACATCCACTGATTTTGGCAAGTGGGCCTTTTCTAAAACTCTCAGTAAGACCTTCCTGTGATCCTCTGAGGAGAATACCAAGTCCAGTATTGAAACCTGTTTTGGAGCTTCTTTCAAGCTTAAAACCACATTGGCTTCGTTGTGTCCCATAGTACGAAGGAATTCTTCAATCTTCTCCATGGGAACTTTCCCCATGGAACTTGTTGGGGAAGATACAGTGGATTTTCTTTCAACATTGTAGTAGTCGTATTGTATGTGGATCCTTCAGCCTCTCCATAATTCCATGGAACTTTTTGTATGCTGACAATAGGATATTGTGGTCTGAATAGCAGGATGATTGGCTTTGGCGCAGCCACTTTCAAAGGATTTTCAACACCCTTGAGCTGAATTGATTGTATTGTATGTCATGTGGTAGCCAAATCCCCCTCAGAAGATATAACTGCTACGACTTCCTTCCATTTTGTAGGAAACACATCCCCACTCTCAAGTAATACAACGTCATTGTCTGTCATTTGTAGGACACCGCTGTCAATTAGGTTCTGAATAAGATGGCGGAGTGCCCATCATTCTTCAGTACTGTGACCGCGAGAGTGGGAGTGGTATTGACATACTCTATTAAAATCAAACTGTCTTGAGCGCGGGCTGATTGGAGGTAGCAGAGCTGTAATTCTTCCCTCATTGATCAGCATCTGTAATGTCTCTTCCATCGGTTGACCTAAATAGGTGAATTCCCTTTTGTTGGTTAAATCCCGACGGGCTTTTGCATTTGCTCTTTTTATAATTTTATCCTCTAGTGTTTCACTTTTTGGAGTACGTGGTGGAGTACTTGTAACAAGAGGAAGGAGGCTAGTATGCTCCTGGTTGAATAATTGACGCGTAACTTGGTGTTAATGGACCACCTGTTCTGCCAATTAGTTGACTTGCTCACTAAGAGCTTTCATTTTTTGTTCCATAATAAACTAGAACTGTGCATAATCCCATCTGTCAGTACTATCCTTGCTGGATTGGGATGAACCACCCATATAGTTGGACCTTTGTCCACTGCTCCCATGTTAACCACCTCTTCTTTGGTCACCACAATCTCACCATTGTCAATTAAATCCTGAATTTTATGCTTCAAGGCCCAGCAATTCTGAGTGTCATGGCCTGGAGCTCTAGCATGATAAGCACATGTCTTGCTTGCATTAAAACCCTTTCCACTCAAATTGGATGGTGGAAGTAGATGGGTAATTTTCTTTTGAGCTATCAGAAGTTTGAGAATGCTGTTGAGTGAGTCCCCTAAGAGTGTGAACACTCAAGTACATCTGACTTCTCCACTTTTTGGCAATGGAGGGTTTGAAGAATGAGCTTGAAAAGGGGAGTAGTTTCTCCTCTGAATAGGCATGCTCTAACTGCCTTTTTGTCCTTGTAGTATCAAGGAAACATCCTCATCTTTCTTCTTATGGACCATCCGTGTGTTGTTTCCATAACTTCCAGACTGGATGTGCTTAGCTATAGCTTTCAGAGCGGCAAGGTCTTGAATCTTTCCTGACTTTAATCCCATGTCAGCCATTTCTCCGTGTTTGATCATTTCAGAGAATGGTTTGCCTATGCCAGCTAAAACTCTCTCATAGAAGGGAGCTTCTTGAATATCTATGAAGGTCATCACCATTTCAGACTCAGTCAAAGATGGAATAACTTGAACAGCCAGACGCCTCCATCTTTGAGCATACTCTCTGAAGGACTCATTGGCTTGTTTCTTGACTTTGGTAATTTGGTACCGGTCCGGAGCTATTTGAGTTTGGAAACTGTACTGACTGAGGAAAGCTTGAGCTAGCTCCTCCCAGCTATGAATCTTGGAGTTGTCTAATCTGGTGTACCATGATCTGGCTTCTCCATTCAGACTTTTCTGAAACAGCTGCATTATGAGCTTTTCATCCTCGGCATAAGATCTGAGCTCTCCAATGAATACTTTCAAATGTGTGTAAGGATCTCCCAATCCATCATACTTTTCAAAATCGGGAGTCTTGAATTTTTATGGATAATGAACCCCAGGGAAGATGCAAAGGTCTGAATATGAAACATTCCCATGTGCTCTAATCTCTTTGATAGACAGAATAGTCTCTTCCATTTGTAGGACTTTCTTCCTAATATCACCGGTGTCTGGATCTTCTTTGAGATGGGTGTTTTCAGGGGTTTTGTTGGTTTTGTCCACCTCAGCTGCATGAATTACTTTATCCAGACCCTGGGTTTCTCCATGTGCAAAGGATTCTGTATGTATGAGTATTTGTGGACCTTGAGTGGACTTGTGTAGTTCTTTAAGCAGAACATCCAACTTTGTAATTTGGTTACTTAATCCTTCAAACTACTCGCGAGAGACAGGAGTAGGATTAGACTAACCAGATGTAGCCATGCTTGGCTATAGGCTTGTTGCCTTTTTGGACTTTGAACGGGTAATAGGACCAATTGTTTCCCTACAAAAAGACTTATGTAGTTTAGTCTTAGGGAATGTAGAAATGTTACATGCTATGTGATGTGTCTATTATAGGAGTATTATCCTGCAAAACGGATGTCAGTTGTCCATATGACAAGATAGCATGTCAGGTAAAAGGGAACACATGTAAACATATTCCTTCATATTTTCCATTACATTGAGATTGACATGGAAATGAAATTACAAGTAATTGAAATGGGAAAGTATGAAGAGACTTTCCTCGGCGTTTGGTTTATCAGAGGCTGACCTATCTTAGGCTACTCTCGCGACTTTTTGGCATGAAGGTTCCTAGATCATCACAATTTACTCGACAGGAAGTTAATCTGGTCTTTCAACTGGAGCGAATCTGGGTGGTGCCTTTCCTGAGCCTCGTTGGAATTAGTCTTCATACGAGTCCAGTAATCAAACACTGACAGGATAGCCTCCTGGTGGAGGAACCACACAACATACATTCATATACAACGTGTCTCACCGTATAGAAATGATGACATGTGAGAAGCACTAATATCACAAGCAGACATAGTGCAAAGCACTAAGTGCAATAAGTATATGCATTCGTACACATTCATTAAAATGTAAATGCAACATCCACACACATGCAGATAAAGGTTTTGAAAAGTTTTAAATAGCGGCTTATGCCCTCTTACTGGATGTCCCCAGCAGAGTCGCCACCTGTCGACGTCGGGATTTTTATTTGTCCTTTTTTTGTTCTTGTCATTTGGTGTTCTCATGATAGGTGAGATTTGTTTGAAAAAAACAAGTTGTGAAAAGGTCTAACATTTATATGTCGATGATTGGACTGTAAGAGTCACCAGTTGGTATTTTTAAATGGTTGCACCAACTCAACCGAGAAAAGGTTTGCACATTGACTTAGTGATGTGAAACTATTTAAATGGTATGTGAAACCGAGATTCGTTAGGGTCCGGGGGCTTGGTTATGCGGAGGGAAGGTGTTAGGCACCCTCCGACATCCGTGGTAACACGGTGATCGCTACTTTTCAATTTAAACCTTCATCTGAATGTATGTGTGTGTGTGGGTCAATGTGCAGTTGTCTGGAAGTAGTGTTATGCCTCGTTTGCACCTATATACAAATGGTTTGAATTTTGTATAAAAGTTCAATTTTAACAAGATATAGCAATGACGTTTTGTAAAAGAGATTTTTCAAACCCTTGTGCTCAATAGTAATTGAGGCCATTGATACTTCCATTTTATTATGTGTTCGACTTGATTGCTTTTATTTTCGAGATGCGAAGCATCTTCGAGAAAATAAGATAAAAAGTAGTGCCGAACTCCTTGTGGGCATGAGAGCCGTCTAAGGAAATTCAAACACCGTGAATAATTTACAAGCTGGTCACAGCTAAAAATGTCCATCACGGGAACCGAATCTAGATTTAAGAGACTGAATCTGTGATCACATGATTCCTAGGCTTACATGATGTTGCAGTTTTTATGATAGCTATAAACAGTTATATATACATAAAAGCTGTAAATATATATATATATATATATATATATATATATATATATATATATGAACGATCAACCACCACGAAGTAAACTCTAGGCGGGACTAAATGTAAATATAAATATAAAGACGATCAACCGCCACGAAGTAAACTCCAGGCGGGACTAAATGTAAATATATATATATATATATATATATATATATATATATAATATATATATATATATATATATATATATATATATATATATATATATAAGTAGTAAACGCTCCGGATATAAATCCAAGCTCAATCAAACAGAGTTTGATGATAACAATATATATATAAGTATTTATATATATAAAAGCACTAAATGCTCCGAATATTATATCCAGGCTCTATTGAGATAACTCGATAATATATATATATATATATATATAAAAGCAATAAAAGCCATGGACCGATGGTCCGGGCATACGCACACAAAACGACTCTCAACGTGAATAATTGTGTGAAAAAAAAGTGGAGAAAGGCTTTAAGAAATGTGAGAAGGCTTACAGTGGGCTGCCAAAGAAGACTTCAAATAGCTTTAAATGAATGAACACTCGATTTCCACCGGTAATATGTAACAAAATTTAAGCTCATAAGTGTTTGAAATGAGAAAGCACTTAGTTTATAGTGTGTACAGAGCAAAATGGACAAGGCTTTCTCGCTTTTTTTCTCTTCCAAATGGCCACCCCAAGCCCTCTATTTATAGAGGGAGGAGCTGCAGGTGTACCTGCGGCAGCCGCAGATGTACCTGCGGAAGTCGCAGATGTACCTGCGAAAGTCGCAGATGTACCTATGGCTGCCCTGGGTTCCCCGGACTCCGTGGGCCCCACCGTCTCGAAGTACGTGCACTCGTGCAACGCATTGTCCGCTTGAACCTTCATAACTTTCAATCCGGGCATCCGATGGAGGCGTATAATACCTTTTCGGAATGCTGTTGTCGAGAGCTACACAATGACATAGGATAAGAGGTTGTACGAAGTCAGGAAGATGGGTCCATGCCCAGGTCTTCAAGTCTTTAAATTCTATCCGGTGTGTTATCTTGTGTAGTAGTCACTCGGGATTGGAGCTATGGTTCTTGTAGGACACTTCTGTGTAGCATGTAGGTTGAAATGTTGTTAAGATGACATAAATGTGGGATCGAGGTTGCAAAATGATGATTTTGCCTCTCACCGGGGTTATCTCCGGTTCTGGGCTGATCTACCAGTCGTTGCTAAGGGTTATCTCTGAGATTGGGCTGCTGCAAGTGCTGAATGTCCTCAAGGTTGTCTCTGAGGTGTGCCTCGGGGCTATCACCGAGGTTGAAGCTGATTGCTAGGGATTGAAATGAGCTTTTTCGGGGTTATCTCTGGAATTGCAACTGCATTCCTCGGGGTTGTCTCCGATGTTGGAACTGAAACTCCCGGGGTTGTCTCCTGGGTTGGAACTGAGTATCTCGGGGTTATCTCCGAGATGGATATGACTTTTTCGGTGTTATCTCTGGAACTGGAATTGCATTCCTCGGGGTTGTCTCCGAGGTTGAAAACTAAAATTCTCGGGGTTATCTTCGGGACTGGAACTGGATATCTCAGTGTAGTCTTCGAGATGGAAAAGACTGAGTATTCCGGGGTTGTCTCCGGGACTGGCACTAATTTAACTTCTAGGGTTATCTCTGAAAGACGATTCTGCCCTCCTGCAAAGTTTGTAACAGGAATGCAAAATTTTGAGTGTCTACATATAGATAAGTTTTTTACGGTCCTTAATTGAGATATCTATGTACAAGGACTTAAAATAGTATGATCAAACTTTTTTAGGTTGATATTTATCCTACCTGCATGTGCAACAAATAGAATCAATCGTAAAGGCTATTCTGCTTGATGGTGGTACTATTAGCTGAAGGATATACATGTGCTTAAAGTGGAACTCGATTAATGTATACTTGTACAAGTAAGTTTTGTAAAGTCATTCAAAAGAATTGATGTACAAGGACTTAGATTAGAAAGATCAAATAATGTTAGGTTGATCTTATGAGAATTGATATGATGTATATATGATAGGCAATCATGATCATAAAGTTACCCTGCCAGCTCATTGCGTGAATATACTTCGCAAAGTCAACATTATTGGTGCAACATCAGAAGATCACAAAGTTCACTCCATCTCATAGACTAAGAATCAACTCGTAAAGTGAATAAATGATCTCAAAGGTGCATGGCTATTACAAAAGCTATAAAAGGGGTTGAAGAAGTTGTTATAAATGATAAACATCATCCGAAAAAGTTGATAAACTAGCCTAGTGATAAATGAATTGGAAAGGAAAGATTGCTTAGTAAATGGGTGATTATAGAATACTTCAAGTAGACACTAAATAGAAGCATTATCATAAGATAACTCTAAGATCTTTCAGTAAGATCAAGATCATAAAGTCATCCTTAGAATGATAAAGAAAAAGGTGCGGTGCTGACAACACGAAGTAGAGGAGATCACCAAGCTCAGTTTGTGCCTTGATATAAGTGAATATTACTAAAGAAGAAGCATATGGCAAAAGAATATACTCTAATGACATCTGAATATATCTCTCACAATAAGAGATATCCAGAAGAAATCTAATAGTCACAACTGTAAGAATATTCTACCTGATCATAAAACTCAGAACAGATCTCAGAGTAATTAGGACTTCATATAAAAGTATCCAATACTTGAGAACAAAGAAAAATAGCTCACTCAAAAGGATATTGTCGACTTCGTAAAATCTTCTAGAGTATCAAGAGAATGGAAGAGAATCTGCACATCAAGTTGAAGCTTCATAAAGCTAATCAAAAGATGTAGTCATAGTAGAAATGATGATACAGAACACAAGTCTATAACTTCCATCATTCTACTATCAGCAGTTAAGAGAATACAGGAATAGAAAGGTTAAAATGATCGTAAGGCTCAATCCTATGACTCTTGCAACAGTAAATCATAGAGTCTGTGTCAAGTCTGACAATAAGACTGACAAATAGAACATTGCAAGAAGATGATCTTATGGTATCAGAAGATGTATTCATGGAAAGAAACAAAAGTATATGTATGGGCTATTTGGCTAAAAAGAAAGTTATCTAAAAAGCTAGAAAGAATACTGTACACTCACACAGAGCCTCAGAAAGTCAACATAAGAGATATCAAAGTATCTAAGAATTAAATGCACCAACGAATACTTCTCAACGGGAAGATTTCAAAGTAGTATAAAAGATAACATCATTCAAAAGAAGAAGATAATGATGAGCATTGAACGTAAATACAAACGAAGAATCATCATCAAAGATGAACATCAGGCTAAACAAGAGGAAACGTAAAGTAAGGTCATATATACGATTAAAGAAATGTTCAAAGTTTCCAAGTCCAAAAGAGAAGGAGATTAAAGTTAATCTTGGTAACACCTCATCAGATTCTAAGAAGTTGATGAGTACAAGGAAAGGTCAAAGCCAAAGAGCAAAAAAAAAGAAGAAGAAGTTAGAAAGCTCTAGAGAAAATAAGCCAGAGTCGTAGAGCCAAGAAAGTAGAGGATATGACAGAACTGAAGATCCAAATATGAAGAAGCCATGTAGTTGATGTTGATGATATGAGAGTGGCATATTAGAAACCAAACCTCAAGGCACCACTATATGCTTCATCAGAAACACTCAAAATCAACAAGTTTAAGACGTAGAGCACAAGTCTATGATCCGAAGAGTGTTTAATGTGGCTAAGCACTAAGGACAAAGAACTAAAGTGAATAGCTTAGCAACACATCAACATTGATCATGAGTAGCTGTTGATAATCAGAAGAAATCAAGCTTCAACAACAGAGTTTAACAAGCACCAAGAAGATGATCAACAATACTGCTAAGTACCATAAGATGAAGTGCATTCAAGCCATCTTAAAAGCACCTCACACTTCTATAAAACAGGAAGTAGGGTCGGTGTATCCTAGTCTTAAGGGTCGAATTAGGTTAGGAGGATCCTAGTCTTAATGGCCAAATTAGGGTCAGTGGATCCTGGTCATTAGTGACCGGATTGCAAAGTCTAAGTGACTCAATACTGAGATTTTGTGACTCGAAGGAATCCTAGGGATTCAAATGTAAATGGTCTGTTGGGCCTAAATCCTTAGTGGATATCCTACTTGTTAAGTAGAAGAGTGGAGTATAAGTTGTTTAGTCCCCGAACCACTTAAAACCTTTCATGTCTTTTACATTCTGCAATCTATAACTGTTATATCTGCTATGTGTTTGATCATTCATTTAACTTATTTTAAGAACTGAAATCTCTGAGTAAATCTTTAAGGGGAGTTTTTCAAACTTATATTCTGCTGCGTATAGATAATTTTGATTAATTAATTATTTGTTAACTCTCAAATAAGTAATTATAAAAGAATTTTATAGATCTATTAAACCCCTCTTCTAAATCTATAGTGTGCCTTTGGAAAATAACAATTGGTATCAAAGCAGGTTCTCACGAACATAAAGCTTACATTTTGAGTTGATCCAAGGCATTACTCCAAAACCAGTTATAAACTAAGTAATGAAAGTTAAACACATCTTCTAAACGAAGATGAACTCTATTATTTCCTGAAGGAACAATATAGATCTAGAAGGGGGGAGGGGGAGGTTGAATAAATCTTTAAAATTTCTTTCATAATTACTTATTTGAGAATTATCAAATAAGTAATCAATCAAGATTATCTAAACGCAGTGAAATATCAGTTTTGAAAACTCCCCTTAAAGATTTACTTACTTATCTTTAGTTCATAAAACAAGTTATATGAATAATTAAACACACAACAGATATAGTAGTTATGAAGTGTATAATGTAAATGACATAATATAAAAGATAAAGAAGGTTTTAAATGGTTCAAAGACTGAATAACTCTTAATCCACTCTTCTACTCAATGAGTAGAAAATCTACCAAGGAATTTGGTCACCACGACTAGGACACACTGCCCTCATCAAGCCAAGCAGACTTGGATATTTTAGTTTCAACAATCAAGAACACTCAGACCTTTTCAAGCCCAACAAACTTGAATATTTTATCCCTAGGACAAGGATCCACTGACCTTACTTCGGTCACACAGAACAGGATCCACTGACCCTATTTAGGTCACATAGACCAGGATCCTTTGACCCTTTTTCTGTTTGGAGAAGTGTGGTTGTGGTGCTGCTAAGATGACTTGAATGCTCTACATCTTATGCTACTTAGCAGCATTGTTGATCATCTTCTTGATGCTTGCAAAACTTAGTTGTTGAGGCTTGATCTCTTCTGATTGTTAGCAACTCTTCATGATTAATGTTGATGTGCTGTTGAGCTGTTCATTTAATCTCATCATATTTAGTGCTTAACAACTATGAATAATCTCAGAATCGTAGAATTGTGCTCACCAATTTTGACTAGTTAATTCTAAGTGCTCATGATGAAGTATGTGGTAAAGCTCTGAGATTTTCTTTCTGTTCTACCACAGTGACATCATCAACATCAACTGAATGGCTTTTTCAGATTTAGATCTTTCAGTTCTGCCATGTCATCCACTTCTTTGGCTCTGCAGCTCAGGCTCATTTTCTCTTGGAACTTCCTAGCTCCTCTTGCCTTTGGCACTGTGACACCCCCAAAATAGGTCCATTCCACCCAACCCATTCTGAGTCACCAAATACATGGTACAGAAACAACTATAACTTTATTAATACAATTGTCGTGCAAAATACGACAACATTTAAGTGTGAGTTTAAAATATAACTATTGTCTTCTAGACAATATCCACACTCAAATAAGTCCTCATAACAATTATTGATACTTTATTTTACAAAAATGGTGAGGACTACTAAAACATCATTCAAAAACCATCATTCTATATCCCGACTAGTACTCGCCACATTCTCGCCTCCTGAGAAGAAAAATGGAACAAAAAGGATAGGGTGAGCTCAACTAGCCCAGTAAAGAATATTATGACTAAGATAATATAGAACAAATTATCGTTAGTCCTCAACAGGGAAAAATCTAATAGAATAAAATAGACAACAAATTTTAAATCAATATTCGCAGCAGAAATAATAATTCATTAGAAGAGTTATGTAGAAGATGAAATCTACTATCATCTATGAATTTAAAAGTCCATCATCGATATTTTATCCTTGTAACATCAATCAATATACATCTTGAATCAAATAGTCATCTTTGCATTACAGGCCAAAGATATTAATCAGTCGGTCATGTTCATCTCAACACCTGTTCATCTTTGCACTACGGGCCAAAGATATTCATCAAGAAATCATTCATCTTTGCACTACATGCTAAAGATATTCAATAATATCATCATTTAGGACTGAGGATGATGAAAAATATATTTTAAAGAAAACGAATCCAATGAGACAAAAGAACAAATATTAAGGATTCGTACTTCGATTTATTCATGTTCAAAAATACTCCATAATAAACTATTGTGGAGCAGAATTCAAAAATGAAGATCAAAACATAGATCCAATCAAATATAGGAACCATAACAGACAATCTTGGACACAGAAAAGAAAATTTAATTTTTCTGTGAATAGTGCCGTATTCATGAATAGTGCCGCATACGTGAATAGTGCCGTATACGTGAATAGTAACTCTGACACCAAAAGGTAGAAATTTTACAACAAAAATCATCATGCTTTGTGAATAGTACTCGTGAATAGTAATTCGTGAATAGTAACTCGTGAATAGTAACTCATGAATAGTAACCCGACATGAAAAGACAAGAATTTTACAAGAAAAATCTTACCAATATTCCGGTATAATGATATTGAAAGAAATAATATTATTTATAAAAAAAATAACATCCCTTACCTCGAAAAGATAATACTTCTGATTGGAATACTGGATATAGTGCTGAAGGGAACTTGCACCGTATAGCAACACTCAAAGTATCAAAATACTCACAAGAATACGCTCGATAATATAGAGAGAGAAAGAGAGAGTAAACTTCAGTTTCTGGTGTGTTTTTTAATTCTAACCTAAGCACCCTATTTATAGGAAAATTGTAGCGCCCCCAAATCCGGGTATCTTCCAACCCGACAGATGGTGCTATACTGTACAATCATTCATACATTCATTCAATTGAAAGTCTTAAAGAACGAGCATAACTTCTATATATTTAAAGTAATATTTATATTTCCCAGGTTCTATACCCATTACAAAGGTTCTTTGTCATAATATCAGTTACATTACAACATTAGACCTATTCTATTACAAGACAGCTTAACAATCTGCCTTAGCTTTTCCTTTATCCTTTTTTGATCCTTCGGGACGTTCAGTCTTAGCTGCATTAATATGGTTCAAGTAAGAGTGAGCATAACTAGCTCAGCAAGTATAACAATTCAATAACAACATGCTTGACACATACGAATCGTATATCTTCAATAACTGAACAATAGTTATGAAGTACTATTATTAACTCAAAATAGCACTTCATCTTTTCTTTCAAAATATTTTACAATTATAACAATATTTAGTAAAACATTTACTCCGGTCAAAGACCTCGATCATTCATTCTTTATTGAAAAAGGACAACCCGAAAACAAGTCCGTAAGCGCGATATTACTTATGAGCACTTCTAGGTGATCAGCCTATTGTACTCTATGTTGATCAACACTACATCCATTAAACGTATGTACATTTAATCATTTGGCAACCTCACGTGCCTGTCGTTTTACCGACAAAACATTTGTTTAACATTTCAGTCTTCTTTTCAAAATAATATTGAGTAGTTGACAAAATACAACAATATTTGATAATAGATGAATAAATTACCAAGTCTAGCCAGGGGATTGGCTTTAACTTCAACATACCTTAATTCATGCGAAAGAATACATGAATCTCAAAAACTTGTTCAGATTGAACTGAGACAAGAGTGAGAATACTTGCCTTTAGCGTATGCTACCGTAAATTAACTTTATGTTTAAGTCTTTCAAGTCTCTACAATACATGATCACATAATGCCTTACATTAGGTCACATATAATCAAGTATGTATATGACTATATCTTACCCTTCTTCACAATCTAATTGTGTATTAGATTCAGTTATTATTTGTTCCGGTTTATCATTATCCTTGCATTTATATTCGACTAAGTTATCTCAACTTTTATACAACATCCTTAAGGTTTAACAAAGTTTAAACAAAGTTACATTACATTCCTTAAGTTGTGTTTACTTTCAAAATAATTAGCTTTCCTTTCTGTGTACTTAGAAACATTCATTACTATCTTTGTTCTGAGACTGGCGCTGCGGCGCGAGTCCTTACTTAATGGGTTGCGCTACGGCGCCAAACTCCATAAGATTTTCTTACTGTACATGGCGTTGCGGCGCCACAAATTGTACTACGGTTCGCGCTGCGATGAACTCTTGCAGTGTGCTCGGCTACTGTTACGCGTTGCGGCACGACTCATTTAGCCTAGTGTTGGCGCCGCGGCGCCAACTCTGTGCACCAGAAAACAATTTCAGTTTTTAAATTTTGTGAACTTCTCGGACGCATAACTTCTTCGTTATAAGTCCGAATTGGCTCGTTCAAAAGCCTACGATTCACAAATTACGTAATCTACGTATTCATGCAAGAATTTTATCTATTTGACTTTGTTTGCTAAAAATTCACCTATTGATTCATTTTTAACGAAAACGATAAACGTTCGTGAACGTTCAACGCTCGTTTCTTCGTTCTAAGTCCGAATCCGGTCATTTTCGAGTCCGCAACTCTTAAATGCCAAATATGACTTGTCTCCAACTGAAAACAACGGTTCCGAGTTTAAACACAAAATTTGACTTCTATTCTGAGAATTTCATGAATTCGACGATTATCGTCCAATCGTGCAATTTCCGGCAAATCTTCATTCTTATGATTTGTTCCACATTGCCAATGAATTCCATTCATCATGTGAACATCTCAACCTACTTATTACAACAACTTATTCTAATTGTTGGATTTTAGACTTATTTCTTAATGAGCTTATAACTTTATCAAATTATAAACTACTTAAGATTTCATTGTTCATGACATATGACAATTAAAGTTTCTTAATCATCATACCTTATATGTTCTCAAAATATAACTTTTACTTATGTATTCATGATACATATAATCATACAAGTTCTTTTACATCCATATCACTTCTCTTAATAAACTCATTACAAGTTCATAATACTTTCACATAAGTTTATAACTTATGTTAACTTAAATGACTTATCACCAACTTATGTGACTTAAGTTCATTGCTTACTCATTCTTCTTACTTTTTAACATTCATGTTCCTTAATCCAAACTTTGCTTATTAACCTATCATGGTAAAGATAGAAGATAATGGAGAAGAAGTCTTACTTTTGAAGTCTTGGTAAGTAGCTTCTTCTTCTTCTTACTTATAAAAGTAACTTATTTGTAACTTATTCTCTCTAACACTTAAGCACTTTGTAATGTTTGGATTATTTGAACAACTAACAAATGGCTTGCAAGCTTCCTCTATTTATAGAATTTACAAGGCTAGGGTAATTTAGTCATTAAATCATCCCACCTCCTTTAATCACCTCCTTACTATTCATTACTTGTTAAACACAACTCTTATCTTTTGCTTGGCCATTACTCCTAAGTCTTGGTCCCCACATTAACTTGGTCACCATACTAACCATATTAATATGGTTTTCCCCATGGGTCAAACAACTCATAGATTCTAGCTTGGGCTTGGATTAAATAAATCCTTGGGCTTTGCATTAATAAACACTAACCTATTTATTAACTATTCATTTGGGCCTTAACATTTTATTCACTTGGACTTGTACCAATTGTTAACTAATCTTCCAAATCCATTAACATTACTTAATACATATACATATTGTTTATGTATCATTTTCGTATTCTAATTCATATAGAATTTATATACGATATTTCATTCTTCACACTAACTCGTACAATACTTCGTATTATACTCTTTTCATTACTTTGTACAATACCTAAGTATCATACCATTATTACTTATTCATTACTATTTCGACTTCCTTAACGTTTATAAATTAAGTCCACAAGCGAAATATTACATTTTCCATAATTAGATTTTTATTACATAATCCATCTTACCTTATTATTCCATCATTACGTATTTCTCAAAAATTCAAAATTATATCCCGAGCAAATCCTGATGAATAGTGTTTTTTTTCAGAAAATTTCTTAGAAAAACTTATTTTCATCTTGGAAATTCAAACACTTTAATTCATCCACGTAGCTCAAATACTACGACATTCTAACATCAATAGGTTATATAACGACAATCATCTTGATAACACATAAAATAAGATTTTATTATTATTTAATTTAATAAAATTATTTTACAATAAGATCCGAATTTCTCGGTCGTTACATTCTTCCCCCCTTATAAAGATTCTGTCCTCAGAATCTCGTCTTACTCTAACCAAATAGATGGGGAAAAGTTTTCTTCATCTGTTCTTCCAGCTCCCACATTGCTTCCTCAGCATCGTGGTTCTTCCATAATACATTTACTGATGGTATTACCTTTTTCCTCAGAACTTGTTCCTTTCAATCAATGATTTGTATCGGCGATTCCTCATATGTTAAGTCCTTCTCGATATGAATCGGCTCATACTCGATTACATGGTTATAGTCCGACTTATATGGACGTAATATCGATACGTGAAACACGTTATGTATACGTTCTAGGTCTGGAGGTAATGCTATCATATAAGCTACCTCTCCCACCCGTTTTAATACTTCAAAAGGTCCTATAAACCTTGGACTTAACTTTCCTTTCTTTCCAAAATGTATCTTTCCTTTCCAAGGAGATACCTTTAGAAACATATACGAGCCCACCTCAAACTCTCGACTTAGTCTATGTGAGTCCGTATACTTCTTCTGTCTGTCCTGAGCTGTGACGAGACGCATTCGAATTAACTTTACCACATCCGCTGTCTGCTGCACCAATTTTTGTCCTAGCATACGGCGTTCCCCCACCTCATCCCAACACAACAGTGTCCTGAACTTTCTTCCATACAGAGCTTCATAAGGCAGCATACCTATGCTTGCATGATAACTGTTGTTATACGCAAATTCTACTAGCAGTAGATGATCATCCCAATTACCCTTGAAATCCATGACGCAAGACCTTAACATGTCTTCTAACGTCTGAATTGTTCTCTCGCTCTGCCCATCAGTCTGAGGATGATACGTTGTGCTTAACTTCAGCTGTGTTCCCAACTGTTCTTGCAAACTCCTCCAAAAGTTCGATGTGAATAGTGGATCACGATCAGACACAATCGATACCGGTACTCCATGTCTGGAAATGATTTCCTTAACATAAAGTTTAGCTAATTGGTCTAAGTTATACTTGACCCTGATTGGCAAAAAGTGAGCCGACTTCGTCAACCTGTCTACTATTACCCAAATTGCATCATACCCTTTATTTATCGTCGGAAGTCCCACCACGAAATCCATCGTAATATGCTCCCACTTCCATTCTGTAATCTCTAATGACTGTAATAAGCCACTGGGTCGTTAATGCTCGGCCTTAACGTTTTGACAAGTCAAGCACCTACTCACATACTTTGCTATTTCTCTCTTCATGTTTGGCCACCAAAAACTCTGTCGAAGGTCTTGATACATCTTAGTGCTACCAGGATGTATCGAGTACCTCGAACTATGAGCTTCTTGTAACACTTGCTCCTTTAATTCTATCTCATTCGGAACTCAAATTCTTCCTTCAAATCTTAATAATCCCTCATTATCAAGACTATACTTAGTATCTTCCTTCTCGGATAACCGCTTCTTCATTTGGTTACACTCGTCAGTCTTGAGTTGTACCTCCTTGACTCTTTCTACGATGGTAGATTGCATCTCCGTCTCAAAGAGTATCTGCTGCGAATCACTTGGCATCTTTACTTATATTTCCATACTAGCCATCTCTGTTATTAACTCATCTTGAGCCGTTACCATAGATAACTTTTCCCGACCCTTTTGACTTAAGGCGTCGGCAACTACATTGGCTTTTCCAGGGTGATACAGGATTTCACAATCATAATCCTTTATCAACTGTAGCCATCTTCTCTGCCTTATATTCAACTCCTTCTAAGTGAAGATATACTTTAGACTCTTATGGTCCGTATATATCTCACATTTTTCCCCATAAAGATAATGTCTCCATATCTTTAGGGCAAACACTACTGCGGCCAGTTCCAGATCATGAGTAGGATAAACTTTCTCATAATCCTTCAACTACCGTGATGCATACGCAATGACTTTGCCATGTTGCATAAGCACACAACCAAGTCCCCTAAGCGAAGCATCACTATATACTACAAAATTTCCTGTGTCATCTGGCAATGACAAAACATGTGCTTCACTTAATCTTTTCTTCAGTTCTTGAAAATTGTCTTCACATTTATCCGTCCATACGTATTTCACCGTCTTCCTTGTTAAATTAGTCAACGGGGTAGCTATCTTTGAAAAATCTTAGATAGATCTTCGATAGTACCCTGCTAACCCTAGGAAACTCCGCACCTCAGTCGGCGTTTTTGGCTGTTCCCAATTCATCACTGCTTCTACCTTCGCTGGATCTACTGAAATCCTCTCTTGGTCAATGACATGACCTAAAAACTGCACCTTCTCCAGCCAAAATTCACATTTAGTGAATTTTGCATATAACTTCTCTTTCCTTAGTGTCTCCAACACAAATCTGAAGTGTTCAACATGATCTTCTAGCGTCTTAGAATAGACTAGAATATCATCGATAAACACAACGACGAACTTGTCCAAATATGGTTTGAACACTCTATTCGTCATATCCATAAATGCAGCTGGTGCATTCGTCAATCTAAATGACATTACGAGAAACTCGTAATGACCATAACGAGTCCTGAATGCCGTTTTTGGTGCATCTTCCTTTCTGACGTTCAACTGATGATACCCCGTCCGCAAATCTATTTTAGAAAAATACTTTTCCCCTTTCACTTGATCAAAGAGATCATCGATCCTGGGTAATGGGTATTTATTCTTTATCGTTAACTTGTTCAACTCCCGATAGTCGATATAAAGTCTCAACGATCCGTCTTTCTTCTTGACAAACAACACTGGTGCCCCCCACGGAGAAACACTTGGTTGAATGTACTTTCTGTCCAATAGTTCCTGTAGCTGAACCATTAGTTCTTTCATTTCCACAGGCACCATACGGTATGGTGCCCTTGAGACTGGTGCCGCTCCTGGCACAACGTCTATCACAAATTCGATCTCCCTATCCGGCGGTAACCCCGGTAACTCACTTGAAAATACATCCATGAACTCATTTACTATAGGTATTTGTTCCATGGTTGCTCCCACTCTCTGGGTATCCACAACATGGCATAGGTAACCTACACAACCCTTCCTTAATAATTTTCTAGTTTGTGCCATCGTAAGGTAACACGGACGTCCCGACAACTTACTACCGTAAAATACTACAGGAGGTTGCTTCAACGTCTTGATGCTCACACACTTCTTTTGGCAATCTATAATTGCTCCATGATTAATTAACCAATCCATTCCGAGAATTTCGTCGAATTCTCCTAACTTTATCGGTATTAAATCTACCGATAACTTACAACCCCGTACATCTACACAACAACTCCTATGAATATTTTTAACAAGAATTATCTCTTCATTTGCTACCTTAATGTTCAAAGGTATAGGTAATTTTTCAGGAAATAATTCTAGTCGTCTAGCAAAATCACATGCTATAAACGAACAAGTAGCACCCGAATCAAAAAGCACGTAAGCATTTATGTTATTGATCAGAATAATATCTGCAACTACATCCCCTGATGCCACAGCATCTTGGACCGCCATATTAAAAGTGTGAGCCATGGATTTACTTGGCTGAGATGGACCACTAATAGCCAACTTACCACTATTAGTTTCCTTATTTCCTTCCGTTCCCTTCTTCGGGCAGTTATGTGGTCAGTTGATCCACATAAAAAACATCCGTGATTTTTCTTCGAATTTGGACAGTTAGGCGAAATGTGCCCTTCCTGTCCACAATTATAACATACTGCCTTTCTTTCGAGACAGACTCCTAAGTGAGTCTTCCCGCAGGTTTTACAGGCCTCCATCCTTCTCTTAGAATCCCCTTGTTTTACTCCGGTATTCCCAGAGTTAAAGCCCTTCCTCTTTTGACCGTTTCCACTTCCACTGGCTCCCTCGGTCTTGATTCCTCCCTCAACCTTGCCCTTGTTTTTTTTATCCTTGTGGAACTGGCTGAGAGCCTCATTCCCACCTTCGACAATTATTGGCTTTTCTAATATGGTTTCAAAGGAAGTACTTTGGAATATAGAAATTCGGCTATAGAGTCAGGGTTTCAAGCCCTGCTCGAACCTTCTAGCCTTTCTCACTTCAGTGTCCACTTGATGTGGAGCAAATCGTGTCAGTTCATTAAACTTGGCGGCATACTGGGGAACTGTCATATCCCCTTGTTTCAATTCAAGAAACCTCATTTCCATCCTCCCTTGCACGTGGGAAAATAGTTCTCGAAGAAAATCTCCTTAAACCTCTCCCACGTTAGATTTCCTATATCGGCCCTAGCCTGGTTTGCCTCCCACCAGAAGCTGGCATCTCCTTTCATCAAATAGGTTGCAAAGGCAACCTTTTGACCCTCCTTAATATTTGCTATTACAAATGCTTTCTCGGTTTCTTTTACCCAAGTCTGGGCTTCTATAGGGTCCGTAGTTCCTTTGAACTCCGGCGGACCTACACTTTTAAAATCCTTAAAAGTAGTAGCTCGTACTACTCCCGGAATCACAGGTACATTAGCCCCCGTTCTATTAAATGCAGTCGTTAAAAGATTAATAAACTCCTTCATTGGATTAATTGGACCACCCTCCGGTTGGTTAACATTAGTGCCTTGATTTCGTTGTCTCCTTCTTGGCGGCATTTTGCTGTTAAGAAAACAACACATCATTATTACTTTATTCTTGTTAGTTTGTTATTATTTGTAATAAAATAATAACTCATACTCATTACTCAATATATTCCATAAAAAGACTTATATTGATTCATAACTTGTAGTATAACACTACATTGTTTGCATTACTCAGCCTTAGCTGATTACATTACCATCCCGCAATTACTTTCCAAAAATTGAGATTTTACAAAAGACTACCCTTTGTTATACAAAAGAGGGTTTTACGTCACTACTAGATACATAATATTTACATATCTAAGCTAATCTAGCTATTGCTAGGTTACATCTGCCTTAAAGCATTTTCAAAATCTTTGCTGGCCAGACCGACAATAACATCCCTACTGATAGTATGTCGGGTTTGTCCTGCTTCTATTGGATACCCAGCTACCTGCTGCTGGAAATCCACATGAGAACTCCTATGTATATAGGACATCCTCTCCAACTTCTGCTGTTAAGTCTTTAGCTCCTGCTTGAGCTCAAAGACTTCACATTTCAGCTCTCGGACCTTGTCCTTAGCTAGAATTCTATCATCGTGCTCCTCTTCCCACATTCCCTCCATGCTAGTCTTGTCCTCACGGACAGCTTGGAGTTCCTCTTTTAACTCCTTAACCTCTTGGCAGTTGTAAGACCCCGAATTTTATGAAATAAAAGTATTCAATTTTTCTTATAATTAATATTCAATAAATGGTTAAATTGATAAATGTTAAAGTTAAGGGTGATATATGAATTTTTTTTCAAAATACACAAGTGGTTATAAAATATTCATTGTTGTCAGGGAATATTCGTTTGGTCGTGGAATATTCTTTCTGTCGGAAAATATTCGTACGACGGCGCAGCCATTTGTGGGCCCCATAACAGAATAACTGTCGGGTGAAGAAAACGACAAATTAGAGTTTTTACAAATAACGACGTAGTTGTTACCGTTAACACTGTTGGAATACCCGGTGGTTAAAATACAGTAATACGCGTTATTGCACAGTAGCACACGGTATTGCATAGTATTTTTGAAATTATTGATTCTTACGTAAGAAGGCACTACTCAATAATTGTTACAGTAATTACTGTTCAATATTTTATTTTATTGATTCAATAATTACTACGTTAAAATTTTATATTGTTGTTCAATAATTGTCACTGCACAGTATTTTCCATTATCAGAGCAATAATTCATATTATTTGAATAATATTATTAGATAACATTATTGGCAATGTCTAGAAAGTTCTGTCTAAGGAGAGGTTTGGTCACCTAATTGCGCACCAGTAAGGAGAAATTCTTATTGAAAATCCCCCTCTTTCCTGGGAACGGCCTGGTTGTCATAAATGTGATTCTGTAATATTATTTGTGAATAATTAATTATTTATTCATATGATAAGGAAATATTCATTTTATGTGGATATAAATGAGGGATATGTTTTTGTGGTTAAAAATGAAGGAGTTAATGTTGAGGTGTTTTATCTGTATTTTTGTCGAAACGGAGGTATTGAAAATCAAATTAGGGTTTTTGAGATATTTTACGAGGGTTATAATTTTTAATCCGACCGTTGGATCGTGGTAATATTTGGATATGTTATACATATATAAGTTGAGTATATGTCCATAAATTTTGAACCGTTAAAAATAAACGTATGATTTGTTATGAATTTTACGAGATGACTGGTTCAGAAATTGTTGAATTTTCAGAGTTAATCATTTTGGTAGAAAATTCTAGAATTGGTGGGCCCCACTGTTGGTTGGTGAAGAAATATGTAGAGATTTTTATTCAAATGTGGTGTGTGGAAATAGTAGCAGGTAAAGCCATCAGGTTACAGGTTAAGTCTGATTCGGCGTGCTAATATTTTCATATAAATAGAGGGCTAAGTTAGAATTGAAAATCACACCAGAATTCATAAGTTTTTTCTCCTTCTCTCTCTAGATTATTGAGTATATTTTGTGAGTGTTTAGATACTCTATGAGTTTCTATTCATCAATGCAAGTTTCCTTCAGCCTTATACCGATCAGAAGTACTGCTCTTTTGAGGTAAGGGATTGTAAGGGATAGTAAGGGATTTTAAGGGTTGTTATATTTTTTAGTTTCGTAATTTTTCTGACCTTCAAAAATTCTGGAAAAATTTGAAATGATAATTTGATGAGTTTTCTTGATTGTGTCCAAAAATGACGATTTTTGGATGTATATATTAAGAGTTATGAATTTTACGGGAAAAGACTATTTTAAAAGTAACCGCTTATAACTCCTTGTGGTTAACTCCAAAATTGATGAAATTTTTATTGGGAGTACATCTATATAATATCAGTGTACTCTGTGAATTTCGGAATTTTTGGATAAAAGTACAATTTATGATAAATGTCTAAATATTCAGCGGTTTTGGCCATATGAAAAATAGTAAATGAATTTTAAAAATTCCGGGAAAAATATATGTTCAATATAGGACTATATTCTGCAAAATCTCAGAAAAGAAATATTTTTGGGACTGATTTGGTATTTTTCATGAAAATAGTCTAGTTATGAGTAAATGAATTAAATATGTTTTGTGAAGTAAGAAAATTAGAAAATATGATTTTATGGCTTGAGAATCATATATGAGTTATATGCAGATTTTTGATGAGGATTTTGGTTATTGGTGATGAAATCTTAAGAGTTGACATTTTATGATGATTAAATGCATTAATTAGTAAAGTGTAAACAATTTAAATAAATTGTTTATAAGGTTAAGAAATATTATTATTCTTTCAATATCATTATGCCGAAATATTGATATGGATTTTATTGTAGAATTTATACTATTTTTATGTCGGAGTTACTATTCATGAGTTACTATTCACGAGTTACTATTCACGAGTTACTATTCACGAGTTACTATTTATAAGTTACTATTCACGAGTTACTATTTACAGAAAAATTGGTTTCTTTTTCTGACCAAATTATCGTTGATTTATGATTATTGCTCTTGAAAATAAATGCAGTTATTGATCATATTATTTTTATTATCATATATAATATTTTTATAACCCTGATGTTAAATTTCTTTTTCACTTGAGTGTAAAGATGGGTAAATTATTGGTATGATCGTGACTGAGGAATATCTTTGGCCTGTAGTGCAAAGATGAATTGTTAACTGGTATGATCATGACCATTGAATTTATAATTGAATATCTTTAGCTTAAGTGTAAAGATGAATTGATTAACATGGTTATAATTATTGTTTATATAAATTCTTAAATGATTATATATTTGAGATATGAATAGATTTGGCCTGTAGTGCAAATATGAACTGTTGAGGAATATCTTTGGCCTGTAGTGCAAAGATGAATTGTTGATGAATATATTTGGCCCGTAGTACAAAGATGACTTGTTGTTGAATATCTTTGGCCTGTAGTGCAAAGATGAATTGTTGATGAATATCTTTGGCCGTAGTGGAAAGATGAAATTGTTAGTATGATTATAAACAGGGACTGTGATTTGGTATAACCATGATATTTGATGTTTCAGGTAAAGACAGGTGATGAAAATATTCTTCGTCCTGGGCGCGAAGAAAAATTTAGAGTCACAATTATGATTATGAGTTATTCATATAATTGTGAAAAGGAACTGTTGATTAATATTACAGGGATAAAACATTATTGGTGGACTTTTAATGTGGAGAAGATAATAGACTTTATGGTCTATTTGACTCTTCTAATGGATTGCTCGTTCCGCTGCAACTATGGTTGAAATTTTTATCATCTACCATATGTTCTAAATCTCTGATTTATTACTGATGAAGACTATTGATAATTTATTTATCTTTAGTCATGACATTCTTTACTGGGCTAGTTGTGCTCACCCTTTTGTTTCATAATTCCTTTCAGGTAATAAGAGCGTAGCTGGGTCGAGCGGGGGTAACAAGGAATAGAACGGTGGTCAGCATTTAGTAGTTATATTTGGTGAAGAAAATAGGGTGAGGCGAACCCAACGTTGGAAGGGTGTTTCGTCACTATCATACAAGATGTCTAATGACATACAACCTCGTGTCATCATAAGACAAGGTTGTGCTCATCCACTTGCTGAGTATATCTACGAGCACTACCTATATAATCTTGGTGTTTGTTTAAAGTATAATTCTCAATTAGAGACAGTGGAGATAATGATAAGTCAAGAGAAGACTCACCATTGGGAAGAATATGATAGTAATCTTCTCGTTTTTCTTTGGGGTCTATTGGGTCAACCAAGGATAATTCTGTGGCCATATGATATCTATCATAACCTAGAAGCATGGCCTCCCATGTACGAAGGTTTCCTTGAGCACTTCCCAAAGATTATAGTTTCTAAAACAGTTTTTGACTGTACCTTTATGTAAAGTACCTTTGTGAGGTGCAGATACATGATGGTGTCCAATGTCACATTTGGTATATATTTGTATCCAAACTCACAGCATATGTGTTATTGTATTTTGCACGACAATTATTGTAATAAAGTTGTAGTTGTTTTCTGTACCATGTATTTGATGACTCAGAATGGGTTGGGTGGAATAGACCTATTTTGGGGTTGTCACAGGTGGTATCAGAGCTTAGGGATATGATCTTTGGCGGAGATCGGGAAATAGAACTAGGAGGGGAGAGATGAGTAAATCCTTCGCTAGTGTGTCCGGCCTAAGCTTGTTTGTTGGTCAGTCATAATATCGGGATATTATGTGATATGTTAATTTGTTCAATTAACCCTTATTTTGAAGCTGTATTCTAGAATGATATCTGAAATACAGGAGATGAGTAATGCAGAAATCATGATGACAAGGAAGATGAAATCTGAAATGGAAGCAAGGTATTCTCAACTCTTTGAAATACCAGGTACGTAAATTTCGGGGACGAAATTTCATAAGGAGGGGAGATTGTAAAACCCCGAATTTTATGAAATAAAAGTATTCAATTTTTCTTATAATTACAATTCAGTAAATGGTTAAATTGATAAATGTTAAAGTTAAGGGTGATATATGAATATTTTTTCAAAATACACAAGTGGTTATAAAATATTCATTGTTGTCGGGGAATATTCGTTTGGTCGTGGAATATTCTTTCTGTCGGGAAATATTCGTACGACGGCGCAGCCATTTGTGGGCCCCATAACAGAATAACTGTCGGGTGAAAAAAACGACAAATTAGAGTTTTTACAAATAACGGCGTAGTTATTACCGTTAACACTGTTGGAATACCCGGTGGTTAAAATACAGTAATACGCGTTATTGCACAGTAGCACACGGTATTGTATAGTATTTTTGAAATTATTGATTCTTACGTAAGAAGGCACTAGTCAATAATTGTTACAGTAATTACTGTTCAATATTTTATTTTATTGATTCAATAATTGCTACGTTAAAATTTTATATTATTGTTGTTCAATAATTGTCACTGCACAGTATTTCCCATTATCAGATCAATAATTCATATTATTTGAATACTATTATTAGATAACATTATTGGCAATGTCTAGAAAGTTCTGTCTAAGGAGAGGTTTGGTCACCTAATTGTGCACCAGTAAGGAGAAATTCTTATTGGAAAGCCCCCTCTTTCCTGGGAACGGCCTGGTTGTCATAAATGTGATTCTGTAATATTATTTGTGAATAATTAATTATTGATTCATATAATAAGAAAATATTTATTTTATGTGGATATAAATGAGGGATATATTTTTGTGGTTAAAAATGAAGGAGTTAATGTTGAGGTGTTTTATCTGTATTTTTATCGGAACGGAGGTATTGAAAATCAAATTAAGATTTTTGAGATATTTTGCGAGGGTTATAATTTTTAATCCGACCGTTGGATCGTGGTAATATTTGGATATGTTATACATATATAAGTTGAGTATATGTCCACAAATTTTGAACCGTTAAAAATGAACGTATGATTTGTTATGAATTTTACGAGATGACTGGTTCAGAAATTGTTGAATTTTCGGAGTTAATCATTTTGGTGGAAAATTCTAGAATTGGTGGGCCCCACTCTTGGTTGGTGAAGAAATGTGCTGAGATTTTTATTCAAATGTGGTGGGTGAGAATAGTAGCAGGTAAAGCCATCAGGTTACAGTTTAAGTCTGATTCGGCGTGCTAACATTTTCCTATAAATAGAGGGCTAAGTTAGAATTGAAAATCACACCAGAATTCATAAGTTTTCTCTCCTTCTCTCTCTAGATTATTGAGTGTATTTTATGAGTGTTTAGATACTCTATGAGTTTCTATTCATCAGTGCAAGTTTCCTTCAGCCTTATACCGATCAGAAGTACTGCTATTTTGAGGTAAGGGATTGTAAGGGATAGTAAGGGATTTTAAGAGTTGTTATGTTTTTTAGTTTCATAATTTTTCTGACCTTCAAAAATTCTGGAAAAATTTGAAATGATAATTTGATGAGTTTTCTTGATTGTGTCCAAAAATGGCGATTTTTGGATGTATATATTAAGAGTTATGAATTTTACGGGAAAATACTATTTTAAAAGTAACCGCTTATAACTCCTTGTGGTTAACTCCAAAATTGATGAAATTTTTATTGGGAGTACATCTATATAATATCAGTGTACTCTGTGAATTTCGGAATTTTTGGATAAAAGTATAATTTATGATAAATGTCTAAATATTCGGCGGTTTTGGCCATATGAAAAATAGTAAATGAATTTTAAAAATTCCGGAAAAAATATATGTTCAATATAGGACTATATTCTGCAAAATCTCAGAAAAGAAATATTTTTGGGACTGATTTGGTATTTTTCATGAAAATAGTCTAGTTATGAGTAAATGAATTAAATATGTTTTGTGAAGTAAGAAAATTAGAAAATATGATTTTATGGCTTGAGAATTATATATGAGTTATATGCAGATTTTTGATGAGGATTTTGGTTATTGGTGATGAAATCTTAAGAGTTGACATTTTATGATGATTAAATGCATTAATTAGTAAAGTGTAAACAATTTAAATAAATTGTTTATAAGGTTAAGAAATATTATTATTCTTTCAATATCATTATGCCGAAATATTGATATAGATTTTATTGTGAAATTTCTACCATTTTCATGTCGGAGTTACTATTCATGAGTTACTATTCACGAGTTACTATTCACGAGTTACTATTCATGAGTTACTATTCACGAGTTACTATTCACAGAAAAATTGGTTTCTTTTTTTGACCAAATTATCGTTGATTTATGATTATTGCTCTTGAAAATAAATACAGTTGTTGATCATATTGTTTTTATTATCATATATAACATTTTTATAACCATGATGTTGAATTTCTCTTTCACTTGAGTGTAAAGATGAGTAAATTATTGGTATGATCGTGACTGAGGAATATCTTTGGCCTGTAGTGCAAAGATGAATTGTTAACTGGTATGATCATGACCATTGAATTTATAATTGAATATCTTTAGCTTAAGTGTAAAGATGAATTGATTAACATGGTTATAATTATTGTTTATATAAATTCTGAAATGATTATATATTTGAGATATGAATAGATTTGGCCTGTAGTGCAAATATGAACTGTTGAGGAATATCTTTGGCCTGTAGTGCAAAGATAAATTGTTGATGAATATATTTGGCCCGTAGTGCAAATATGACTTGTTGTTGAATATCTTTGGCCTGTAGTGCAAAGATGAACTGTTGATGAATATCTTTGGCCGTAGTGGAAAGATGAAATTGTTAGTATGATTATAAGCAGGGACTGTGATTTGGTATAACCATGATATTTGATGTTTCAGGTAAAGACAGGTGATAAAAATATTCTTCGTCCTGGGTGCGAAGAAAAATTTAGAGTCACAATTATGATTATGAGTTATTCATATAATTGTGAAAAAGAACTGTTGATTAATGTTACAGGGATAAAATATTATTGGTGGACTTTTAATGTGGAGAAGATAATAGACTTTATGGTCTATTTGACTCTTCTAATGGATTGCTCGTTCCGCTGCAACTATGGTTGAAATTTTTATCATCTACCATATGTTCTAAATCTCTGAATTATTACTGATGAAGACTATTGATAATTTATTTATCTTTAGTCATGACATTCTTTACTGGGCTAGTTGCGCTCACCCTTTTGTTTCACAATTCCTTTCAGGTAATAAGAGTGTAGCTGGGTCGAGCGGGGGTAACAAGGGAATAGAACGGTGGTCAGCATTTAGTAGTTATATTTGGTGAAGAAAATAGGGTGAGGCGAACCCAACGTTGGAAGGGTGTTTCGTCACTATCATACAAGATGTCTAATGACATACAATCTCGTGTCATCATAATACAGGGTTGTTGTAACATCCCCAGATCCCGGTCCTAATCACCAAGGATCTGGTATACTATTTCTATAACTATTGCGGAAGATATAAACATAAATTGTTTATACATTAAACTTTTACACATCAATCCCAAGGTCTACAACCTTAACTTAATACATACCTTCAAATACTTAAAGGTTTACAATGTTATTTTCGTCAAAAAATTTAATAGATCTAACTGCACCATAATTTAATCTTGTACTTTGTCTTCGCTTCTGTCTTTACTCAAGCTTTCATCTTAATCTGAAAATTTTATCATGATATAGCAAGGGTGAGCATCAAATTTGCCCAGCAAGTTTAAATTTATTTGAGGATATATCATGATTGAAAGAATTTAACAATAAGCTAGCTAACTTTCAACAATATAAACATTGTGAAAGAGCATGAACAAATTTTCTTAGCTGAACGACCAAATCAATAAAAATGAATGGTCAAGCATAAACATGAACAGATTAACTGAACCAAATGGTAATGAAGGTGATCAGCCTTTCATACCTGATGAACATTTACAATATGCACAACGTGCGAATCAATAATCAATATAGACGTGAATAATCAACAACAATTGTTCATTAACATGCTTTGAACATACAACTCAAGTTTGAGCTAAGGAAAAACTTGCCTGATTCGTTGACTACTGCTACGCAGTTTAAGTTAACTTCTTTTGGTAAGACCTATCATTAATAATAAGATTGGTCTTTCAATCAGCATATTCTATTTTGTATCATAATACAATTACTTTGTCAATAGATTAACTAACACTTAATCAAATATTAGATAACATCGTAACACATCGGTATTATTATCATTCTTGGATAATTGTTCAATCACTGTATCATATTCATTATGATTAAACACTTAATCTTTCATATTATAAACTCTTTTCTATAATCCAGCAAAATGTTTATAATTCAGCAAACTGTTTTCTCTAATTCAGTTAGCTGTTTTCTCTAATACTTTAATCCAGCTAGCTGGATTCATAATCCTTCAACCTAATAACCAATCCAGCAGACTGGATACATAATTCCTTTAATCCAGCAAGCTGGATGCTACTTCTTTCACACATATTAAATAACATTAAATTCATTCACTAATATTATAAATCCTCAAATAATATTTTAAATCAATAATTTAATAACACTTTAATCCCAATGCTATCAATCACTTAAAAATATCATAATCTAATATTATTAATATTTTAATAATATTTAAATCATTTACTAAACTTATAAACAATTTATTATAATTGTTTACATATTACCAAATAATGTATTAAATCATTCTAAAATACCATAAACATCACAATACTTCACACCCGACCCAAAACTTCATCAAAATCTTTATAAACCATGCTCAAGGGTCTCAAGTCGTAAAATCGTATTTTTCATATTTTTGGACATCATATATTTAATTAAATCCATTTATCCATTTCTCATCATTTAGATGAAAAATATCAAATTAGTTCCAAAAATATTTCTTTTCTGGGATTTGATATAATATAGTTCCATATTGAACATATATTTTTCCCGGAATTTTTAAAATAGATTTACTATATTTAAATAGTCCATAATAACCAAATCTTCTCCGATTTTTCATAAATCGAGATTAGCTCCAAAAATTCTGAAATTTTTACAGTATGCTCCTACTATACCCATGTACTTCCAGTAAAAATTTTGTAATTTTTGGACTTATACACATAGAGTTATTCGGGTGGTTTCACAAAAATAGTCCTCGACCGTAAAATCCATAACTCTCAAACCGTATGGCCAAAAATTCCCAAATTTTTACACAACCTGCATAACAACTGGTATTATATCTCCAAATTTTCCCAGAATTTTTCAAGCATAAAAACTGGACGAAATTGCCCCCGTTTTTGACTGGTCCAAAACAGTCCTGTTTTCTTCAAAAATTCGGGACTGTTTTGGCTTTCACAGCCAATACACCATGAAAACTCAACATTTTTGAGTCCTACCACTTGGGTTAACTAGTAAACACATATATCTAGCACCCCTCTTTAACGGATCGCAAAAAGGAGCTATAGATTTAAAACGGTGAATTTTCAAAGTAATTAGAAATTTTGGGTTTTCAAAACTAGAAAAATAAATTTTCTTTTCCTTTTGGGTTCCACCAAATCAACACCCAAATTGGGTAAATCCATACTTGAACCTATAGAAAACACTTAGATCATAGGGGTTTGCACATCCAAAATAAAACCCCCCTTTTATCAAATTACAAAAAGAAAGAGAATAAAACTTAGGAAGAAAAATAGTTTTATACCTTTTTATATTTCTTCTTCCTCTTCATCTTCTTCTCCTCTTCTTCCATGGAGACTTTTCTCTATCTTCTTCCTACAAGGGCTGCCGCCCCTCTCCCCTTCTCTCCCTCTCATTCTTCTCTTCCTTTTCCCGATCTCTTTCTTATCTTTCTTTTTCTTCTTTTTCTCTTTATCCTTATCTTCTAAATCCTCATTTTATTTTAATTGTTAATTACTTAACAAATGACTAGATAGCCCCTCCTTAAGTGGATCAAAAAATTGGGCCACTTATCAATTAATTTCTATTGGGCTTGTATTTTTATTATTTTGCTTACCAACAAAAAAAATAAATAAATTTGGGCTTCCACCAAAAATGTAATTTCTTGAGCCATATAAAACTAACATAGTCCAATCCTTTTTTTTTATCTAATCCCACCCTAAATATTTAATTAGGGTATACATTCTAAACATTTAGAATTTAATTCCTCATTCTAGCATATTAAATTCTATAACCCAATTAAACTTGTTTTAATTAAGTTATAAAATTTAATAACTTGAGATAATAAAAATATATCTCTTAACTTAATATAATTTAAATTTTATTGCTCTCCCACAAGTGGGCTTAGTTTGGGCCTTTAATTAATCCCATAGAGCTAACAAATTTAATTATTTTACTTACTCACAAAAACTAACTTGGGCTTTCAACCCTAATTAAATTGGGTCAATATAATACTTGTCATATACATAATATATTGGGCTAGATTAAATAATTTAATTGCCCTTAAATCACTATATCCACAAGTCACTTGCTTAATTAATTAATTGGGCTCGTTTAAATAATATTACCTCCTTAGCCCATTAAATCCAATTCTTTTGGACTCTAAATAAATTATTGAGCTATGATATTATTATAGTCCATTACTTTTAATACTTTTGGGCTTCAAATTTAGTTTCTTTGGGGCCATATAAAATTTATATAGTCCAACACTCTTAATATTATTCCCTAATTAGTTAATTAGGGTTTTCCTCACACTAGAAAATAAATTCCTTACTCGTGCACATTAATTTTCTTAACCCAATTAGACTTACTATTATTAGGTTATAAAATTAATTAACTGAGATGTATAAATAAATCTCTTAATGTTGGTATATACATAGATACTAATATTCTATCATATTATAACCTCTTAGGTTATTTAATTACCACACCTAATATATATATTAGGTTACATAACTTAATTCTTAATTCACTTGAATTAATTCTATGACCACTAAATAAAAGTAACCCTTTAGGTCATTTAAATCTCATACCATGTTTTAATAACTTATTTAAGTTATACAATTTATATTGTATAATTAAATTTAATTTCCTCTTCCTCTCTATAAATTATTTTCAAACAATTTATTTATATATTAAATATATAAATTTAATATATTCAATCATTTATTCAAATATGAAATTAATTTACTAACTTCTTGATACCAATATACATATTTACATATTGGATCTCCTCTCATATTTTTACTTTACACCATTTGGTATAATATTAGATATTATACCATTATCCATATTACATAATTCACTTCTCACACTAATTTTGACTTTTCTTCATAAAAGTCAACTGTTGACTTTGACCAAAAGTCAACTTTTACACATTTTATGTTTACTGTCCATTCTGACTAAACTTGACGTCCCGGACGCAACCGAGCAGTCTGTGCTTCAAAATACTATCTCTAACTCAAATTTTTTTAGTTTTAAATTGCTCCTTTCTTATTGCTAATCGTATTAACTAACGACTTTATACTTATTCAAATTCTTATTTACCTGCCAAGGCCAACGTTCAAGCTATGTTAATTACTAACATAGTTTTATCTTGATCCTTATATCATTAACTTAATTCATCACTCCTCTTGCTAAAATATATATAGCACCTTACTAAGTATATATATTTTTATACATATACTCATCTTCGTTTAACCTTATAACATCTCTTCATGTGAAATCTTATCTCCTTAATAAAATTTTCCATATGTACTTATATAACATTTCTTAGACTATTCAGTTCATATAGAATTTACAGGTATCGTAATACCTTATTCTCGATATTTCTTCAAGTACATATTAATTCATTTCTAGGGTTTTGAAATTTTGTAACCCATATTTCTTTATTCTCATTCAATTAAGAAACCATATAAGTTCTTCTTAAAAATTTTGAAATCCTTAAAATTCCTTCACAGAAACGTCAATTCCATACACTTATTTTCTGTCTAGGTTAATGTTATAACATTTAATCCATCATTTTAGGATTTTAATAATTATCTAAATTCTCGGGTTGTCACATCCACCCCTTCTTCTAAGAATTTCGTCCCCGAAATTAAAGCATACTAATCTCTGCTTATTCTCTTGATCAAAACTAGGTTTTTAACTTAGCCTTTAAAATTTTCTCCTTTGAGGATTTCTCATCTATTATCACATTTCACCATAACTACTCACTAGGAGTTTACATCTTCTAAACATTAAGCAAAACTAGGTTGTCATAATAACCTTTATTCAATCATCTCAGATTCTACTCGTACTCAACGAGTTCACACTATTCATATCCATAATCATATACTACCCCAACATTACTCTGAGGAGTTTAAAATATTTTTATATCTGTCTGAGGGATCATAAAATTATGAACTTTGAGGTTTACGGTATTTCTACCTGCTACCTCCTTCAATTAAGAAAGAAAGGTACTCTACCTCTGAAATATTTTATATTTGGTATGTTTACAATCACAAAGAAGGTAAACTACCGATGCGGGTACTTTAGATGATCAGTCTGTTGTACCTTAGTAATCGGAACGACTATATGCGTTCTTAGATTGGAATATTTTATTCCATTAGTATATCCCCATTTTTAGGGTTATTCACCTCAGACTTATCATAAGATTCCGCACCAAAACAATTTGGTTTGGCATAAGCTTTCAAAGAATACTTTGAATTTCATAAACATTTGTATAGCTGAATCAAATAGCTTAGACGCATATCAATAATTCGAATTTCAATCGAAACATTTCTGGCCAAATTTAGTTGGCAATAATTTATCTTTAAAATCCTTAAAATTATTTTGACGTCATGATACCGTACTGTATTTACAGTCCGTTTGAGGATTCCGTCATTTTGTGACTTTGTCATACTACATCATACCATAGTGGGCTGACGATCCTTAGATCGCATCCAACCTTAAGTAATACTGCATTGATGACTCCATCATTTTTATCATTCTGCATCAGGTTCCATGATACATTGATGATATATAAAATACATTTTGACATCTCAAATCATTTTTGTCTAGCCGAATCAATTAGCATAGACTCTTCTTTAAACCGTTCAAAAATCATTACAAATCTGTTTTATCGTCTCAACAGGTAACGAGGTGTAGATGGCCCAAAGTCCATGCATACACAAGGGTCACCAGGAGTTGAGAATAAAAATTCATTTTCAAAAAGGCACATAGTGCGTATTTAGCTTGATGTCAAAAACTTCGAAGTCTAGCATAGCTAAAAGATTTGGAATACCTATGCTTCCATCATCAACTTCAATTTCTCTACTGATCCATTTCTTAATAAGTCTATCTATTTCTATCATCTTCAATTCTCCAATCTCAACATAACTATACCAGTTCGTCAAACTTACCACACATTATGAGTTCAGGAGCTTTCCACAATCATATGAGTTTAAGAACTTGTCCTAGTCAGACCTTTGGCGTCCATTCGCTGAGGGGTTCATAAACATTTCATATAATTATGAGTCACGAACGTACCATAAGTATGAGTTTTAAGAACTCGTACTTAACCTTATATTCTCTACCTATTCGTTATACACATGAGAAAAGAATCACCTTATCCACATGTATATAGCAAATAGCGCGACATTAGGTTCCAATGATTATCAATGCCAGAAACTAAGTGGTTGTCAAACCAAACTCGGCCACTAATCAATATAGGAAGCTAAGCGGACAATTCCCCGCCCATACAAAGAATTGGTCAACCTAACCACTATATCGACCAGGAAGCTAAGTGATTCTAAAACCAAGTACAAATTCCCTGCCCATACAAGGAATCATACAACTCAGCTGCTGACTTGAGTCCTCAATTGAAATCCCACACCATTCTTACTTTCTCTTTTCTTAATACGAATTTTCTTTAATCCGTATCTTAACATTTGCCACTCTTTTCTGAGTTTACATCGTACCATTTCATAGTACATTTTCTTTATAGCCTCAGGCTATATCATTCCAATCACTTAACATATCATATGTTATTCAACGATTTAATCTGATCACGTCGTGATCTTATTTCGTAATCATTTCTCCTTATACTTACGATCGTTTTATTTTACGATCTTCTTATTCTTCTCTTTAATCATAGTATATTATGATTTTAATAACACTTCTCATCTTATAGACATAGTCTATTTATTATCACTTTTCATCTCTATTACTGGAGTCAGGTAACTCCGAATTCTTATCCTTATAACTTTTCAAGATTCTTCTTTGAATCTTATTTATCTTAATCTTTACTTAATAATGAATTTCTAAAAAATCATCTCTTATCGCTTAAACTCGATCTGAGTTTATTACTTATCATCATCTCCGCGGTTATAGCCTAAGGTACACCTACCTAAGGTTTCTAACCTACAGCTCTGATACCAACTGTAACATCCCCAGATCCCGGTCCTAATCACCAAGGATCTGGTATACTATTTCTATAACTATTGCGGAAGATATAAACATAAATTGTTTATACATTAAACTTTTACACATCAATCCCAAGGTCTACAACCTTAACTTAATACATACCTTCAAATACTTAAAGGTTTACAATGTTATTTTCGTCAAAAAATTTAATAGATCTAACTGCACCATAATTTAATCTTGCACTTTGTCTTCGCTTCTGTCTTTACTCAAGCTTTCATCTTAATCTGAAAATTTTATCATGATATAGCAAGGGTGAGCATCAAATTTGCCCAGCAAGTTTAAATTTATTTGAGGATATATCATGATTGAAAGAATTTAACAATAAGCTAGCTAACTTTCAACAATATAAACATTGTGAAAGAGTATGAACAAATTTTCTTAGCTGAACGACCAAATCAATAAAAATGAATGGTCAAGCATAAACATGAACAGATTAACTAAACCAAATGGTAATGAAGGTGATCAGCCTTTCATACCTGATGAACATTTACAATATGCACAACGTTCGAATCAATAATCAATATAGACGTGAATAATCAACAACAATTATTCATTAACATGCTTTGAACATACAACTCAAGTTTGAGCTAAGGAAAAACTTGCCTGATTCGTTGACTACTGCTACGCAGTTTAAGTTAACTTCTTTTGGTAAGACCTATCATTAATAATAAGATTGGTCTTTCAATCAGCATATTCTATTTTGTATCATAATACAATTACTTTGTCAATAGATTATCTAACACTTAATCAAATATTAGATAACATCGTAACACATCGGTATTATTATCATTCTTGGATAATTGTTCAATCACTGTATCATATTCATTATGATTAAACACTTAATCTTTCATATTATAAACTCTTTTCTATAATCCAGCAAAATGTTTATAATTCAGCAAACTGTTTTCTCTAATTCAGTTAGCTGTTTTCTCTAATACTTCAATCCAGCTAGCTGGATTCATAATCCTTCAACCTAATAACCAATCCAGCAGACTGGATACATAATTCCTTTAATCCAGCAAGCTGGATGCTACTTCTTTCACACATATTAAATAACATTAAATTCATTCACTAATATTATAAATCCTTAAATAATATTTTAAATCAATAATTTAATAACACTTTAATCCCAATGCTATCAATCACTTAAAAATATCATAATCTAATATTATTAATATTTTAATAATATTTAAATCATTTACTAAACTTATAAACAATTTATTATAATTGTTTACACATTACTAAATAATGTATTAAATCATTCTAAAATGCCATAAACATCACAATACTTCACACCCGACCCAAAACTTCATCAAAATCTTTATAAACCATGCTCAAGGGTCTCAAGTCGTAAAATCGTATTTTTCATATTTTTGGACATCATATATTTAATTAAATCCATTTATCCATTTCTCATCATTTAGATGAAAAATATCAAATTAGTTCCAAAAATATTTCTTTTCTGGGATTTGACATAATATAGTTCCATATTGAACATATATTTTTCCCGGAATTTTTAAAATAGATTTACTATATTTAAATAGTCCATAATAGCCAAATCTTCTCCGATTTTTCATAAAACGAGATTAGCTCCAAAAATTCTGAAATTTTTACAGTATGCTCCTACTATACCCATGTACTTCCAGTAAAAATTTTGTAATTTTTGGACTTATACACAGAGAGTTATTCGGGTAGTTTCACAAAAATAGTCCTCCACCGTAAAATCCATAACTCTCAAACCGTATGGCCAAAAATTCCCAAATTTTTACACAACCTGCATAACAACTGATATTATATCTCCAAATTTTCCCAGAATTTTTCAAGCATAAAAACTGGACGAAATTGCCCCCGTTTTTGACTGGTCCAAAACAGTCCTGTTTTCTTCAAAAATTCGGGACTGTTTTGGCTTTCACAGCCAATACACCATGAAAACTCAATATTTTTGAGTCCTACCACTTGGGTTAACTAGTAAACACATATATCTAGCACCCCTCTTTGACGGATCGCAAAAAGGAGCTATAGATTTAAAACGGTGGATTTTCAAAGTAATTAGAAATTTTGGGTTTTCAAAACTAGAAAAATAAATTTTCTTTTCCTTTGGGGTTCCACCAAATCAACACCCAAATTGGGTAAATCCATACTTGAACCTATGGAAAACACTTAGATCATAGGGGTTTGCACATCCAAAGCAAAACCCCCCTTTTATCAAATTACAAAAAGAAAGAGAATAAAACATAGAAAGAAAAATAGTTTTATACCTTTTTATATTTCTTCTTCCTCTTCATCTTCTTCTCCTCTTCTTCCATGGAGACTTTTCTCCATCTTCTTCCTACAAGGGCTGCCGCCCCTCTCCCCTTCTCTCCCTCTCGTTCTTCTCTTCCTTTTCCCGATCTCTTTCTCTCTCTTTCTTATCTTTCTTTTTCTTCTTTTTCTCTTTATCCTTATCTTCTAAATCCTCATTTTATTTTAATTGTTAATTACTTAACAAATGACTAGATAGCCCCTCCTTAAGTGGATCAAAAAATTGGGTCACTTATCAATTAATTTCTATTGGGCTTGTATTTTTATTATTTTGCTTACCAACAAAAAAAATAAATAAATTTGGGCTTCCACCAAATATGTAATTTCTTGAGCCATATAAAACTAACATATTCCAATCCTTTTTTTTATCTAATCCCACCCTAAATATTTAATTAGGGTATCCATTCTAAACATTTAGAATTTAATTCCTCATTCTAGCATATTAAATTCTATAACCCAATTAAACTTGTTTTAATTAAGTTATAAAATTTAATAACTTGAGATAATAAAAATATATCTCTTAACTTAATATAATTTAAATTTTATTGCTCTCCCACAAGTGGGCTTAGTTTGGGCCTTTAATTAATCCCATAGAGCTAACAAATTTAATTGTTTTACTTACTCACAAAAACTAACTTGGGCTTTCAACCCTAATTAAATTGGGTCAATATAATACTTGTCACATACATAATATATTGGGCTAGATTAAATAATTTAATTGCCCTTAAATCACTATATCCACAAGTCACTTGCTTAATTAATTAATTGGGCTCGTTTAAATAATATTACCTCCTTAGCCCATTAAATCCAATTCTTTTGGACTCTAAATAAATTATTGGGCTATGATATTATTATAGTCCATTACTTTTAATACTTTTGGGCTTCAAATTTAGTTTCTTTGGGGCCATATAAAATTTATATAGTCCAACACTCTTAATATTATTCCCTAATTAGTTAATTAGGGTTTTTCTCACACTAGAAAATAAATTCCTTACTCGTGCACATTAATTTTCTTAACCCAATTAGACTTACTATTATTAGGTTATAAAATTAATTAACTGAGATGTATAAATAAATCTCTTAATGTTGGTATATACATAGATACTAATATTCTATCATATTATAACCTCTTAGGTTATTTAATTACCACACCTAATATATATATTAGGTTACATAACTTAATTCTTAATTCACTTGAATTAATTCTATGACCACTAAATAAAAGTAACCCTTTAGGTCATTTAAATCTCATACCATGTTTTAATAACTTATTTAAGTTATACAATTTATATTGTATAATTAAATTTAATTTCCTCTTCCTCTCTATAAATTATTTTCAAACAATTTATTTATATATTAAATATATAAATTTAATATATTCAATCATTTATTCAAATATGAAATTAATTTACTAACTTCTTGATACCAATATACATATTTACATATTGGATCTCCTCTCATATTTTTACTTTACACCATTTGGTATAATATTAGATATTATACCATTATCCATATAACATAATTCACTTCTCACACTAATTTTGACTTTTCTTCATAAAAGTCAACTGTTGACTTTGACCAAAAGTCAACTTTTACACATTTTGTGTTTACAGTCCATTCTGACTAAACTTGATGTCCCGGACGCAACCGAGCAGTCTGTGCTTCAAAATACTATCTCTAACTCAAATTTTTTTAGTTTTAAATTGCTCCTTTCTTATTGCTAATCGTATTAACTAACGACTTTATACTTATTCAAATTCTTATTTACCTGCCAAGGCCAACGTTCAAGCTATCTTAATTACTAACATAGTTTTATCTTGATCCTTATATCATTAACTTAATTCATCACTCCTCTTGCTAAAATATATATAGCACCTTACTAAGTATATATATTTTTATACATATACTCATCTTCGTTTAACCTTATAACATCTCTTCATGTGAAATCTTATCTCCTTAATAAAATTTTCCATATGTACTTATATAACATTTCTTAGACTATTCAGTTCATATAGAATTTACAGGTATCGTAATACCTTATTCTCGATATTTCTTCAAGTACATATTAATTCATTTCTAGGGTTTTGAAATTTTGTAACCCATATTTCTTTATTCTCATTCAATTAAGAAACCATATAAGTTCTTCTTAAAAATTTTGAAATCCTTAAAATTCCTTCACAGAAACGTCAATTCCATACACTTATTTTCTGTCTAGGTTAATGTTATAACCTTTAATCTATCATTTTAGGATTTTAATAATTATCTAAATTCTCGGGTTGTCACAGTTGTGCTCATCCACTTGCTGAGTATATCTACGAGCACTACCTATATAATCTTGGTGTTTGTTTGAAGTATAATTCTCAATTAGAGACAGTGGAGATAATGATAAGTCAAGAGAAGACTCACCATTGGGAAGAAGATGATAGTAATCTTCTCGTTTTTCTTTGGGGTCTATTGGGTCAACCAAGGATAATTCTGTGGCCATATGATATCTATCATAACCTAGAAGCATGGCCTCCCATGTACGAAGGTTTCCTTGAGCACTTCCCAAAGATTCTAGTTTCTAAAAAAGTTTTTGACTGTACCTTTATGTAAGGTACCTTTGTGTGGTGCTGATACATGATGGTGTCCAATGTCACATTTGGTATATATTTGTATCCAAACTCACAGCATATGTGTTATTGTATTTTGCACGACAATTGTTGTAATAAAGTTGTAGTTATTTTCTGTACCATGTATTTGATGACTCAGAATGGGTTGGGTGGAGTGGACCTATTTTGGGATTGTAACAGCTGTAATGGATATTTCTATCCAATACTGACATAAACAATGCCTTCATCGATTCCCCCGTAGACAAAGGACATCACGTCCACCTCCTCCTTTAGCATGCCATCAAATATAGACATGTAGTCTAAATCGTCTGAATCTCCAGACTCGATTATCACCACCTCTGGTTCTACGGCTACAGGATTTGGTAGTATCTCTACCCGATTAACCGAATCCTCGCTCACTATATGTATGTCTCTATACATATCATTTTCTCTTGACATCTACAATAAAACAATATAGTTTGATTAGTATACGTCAGTAAAATAATAGAAACACATAACATAATATAATGCATTTTTATAGGGCTACTTTCCATCTTTTACTTCTTTATTCTTTCTTAAGGTTATGACTTAAGGTTCTATTTTCCCCCTTAAGTTTTATAACCTAGGCTCTGATACCAACTTGTAGCGCCCCCAAATCCGGGTATCTTCCAACCTGACAGATGGTGCTATACTGTACAATCATTCATACATCCATTCAATTGAAAGTCTCAAAGAACGAGCATAACTTCTATATATTTAAAGTAATATTTACATTTCCCAGGTCTTGGTCCCCACATTAACTTGGTCACCATACTAACCATATTACTATGGCGTGCCTCATGGGTCAAACAACTCATGGATTCTAGCTTGGGCTTGGATTAAATAAATCTTTGGGCTTTTCATTAATAAACACTAACCTGTTTATTAACTAATCATTTGGGCCTTAACATTTTATTCACTTGGACTTGTACCAATTGTTAACTAATCTTCCAAATCCATTAACATTACTTAATACATATACATATTGTTTATGTATCATTTTCGTATTCTAATTCATATAGACTTTATATACGATATTTCATTCTTCATAATAACTCGTATAATACTTCGTATTATACTCTTTTCATTACTTTGTACAATACCTAAGTATCATACCATTATTACTTATTCATTACTATTTCGACTTCCTTAACGTTTATAAATTAAGTCCACAAGCGAAATATTATATTTTTCATAATTAGATTTTTATTACATAATCCATCTTACCTTATTATTCCATCATTACGTATTTCTCAGAAATTCAAAATTATATCCCGAGCAAATCCCGATGAATAGTGTTTTTTTCGGAAAATTTCTCAGAAAACTTTTATTTTCGTCTTGGAAATTCAAATACTTTAATTCATCCACGTAGCTCAAATACTACGACATTCTAACATCAATAGGTTATCTAATGACAACCATCTTGATAACACATAGAATAAGATTTTATTATTATTTAATTTAATAAAATCATTTTACAATAAGATCCAAATTTCTCGGTCGTTACAAAAATGCTTAAAACACCAAAGCAGAAAATTTAATAAAATATTAATATATTTATAAAATTTTCCTTAGCCCACCTTGACCATCTGAATTCAGCCACCAAATAATGACAAAAACCAAAAAAACGTTTTTGTAATTAAAATAATTAAAACTTTCAAAAACCAATTATTTCGGAACTACGGAACTTCATTAATTCATAATAAATAGCCCTTTTATCAGAAAAATTCAAACCACATGTCTTTTTCATAGGAAATTTCATTATCTACAACTTTGCAGAAAAAAGTTTTTCCAAATTCCAACCAAAAATTGACCGAAATCTACAAACATGCAATTTTACAGGCTATAATCAAATTTCAGTCAAGAAATGGGGTCCACCGACGCATAAAACATATGTTAATCATTTAATGCAACAAAAATACTCTTTCTCCTCATATACTCATATATCCCACATTCATTATAAAAATATCACCATTATTATATTATTAAAATATAATAATATATTTAAATGAATTATTTTATCATAAAAAGATAAAATATTAATTTTTAACAGTTGTCACATTAAAAATTTTCTCCATCTATATCCACATAAAATTAATATTTTTCTCATCATATAAATTAATAATTAATTATTCACAAATAATATTACAGAATCACAATAATGACAACCAGGCCGTTCCCAAGAAAGATGGGGCTTTCCAATAAGGATCTCTCCTTACTGGCGCGCAATTAGGTGACCAAACCTCTCCTTAGACAGAACTTTCTAGACATTGCCAATAATGTTATCTAATAATATTATTAAGATAATATGAATTATTGCTCCGATAATGAAAAATACTATGCAGTGACAATTATTGAAACAACAATAATATAAAATATCAACGTAGCAATTATTGAATCAATAAAATAAAATATTGAACTTTAACTACTGTAACAATTATTGAGTAGTGCCTTCTTACGTAAGAATCAATAATTGGTGCAATACCGTGTGCTACTGTGTAACAACGTGTATTACTATGTTTTAACCATCGGGTATTCCAATAGTATTAACGGTAACAACTACGCCGTTATTTATAAATAACTTATACTTGTCGTTTTCTTCATCCAATCATTTTCCGTTATGGCCCACACAAAGATGCGCTGTCGTACGAATATTCCCCGACAACAAGAATATTCTACGACCAAACGAATATTCCCCAACAACAATGAATATTTTATAACCACTTGCTTATTTAAAAATATTTGCGCATTTTACCCATAACTAGCCACATTAATCAAATAAACCCTTACTATTTCAAAATAATAAATAAAGGAAATTCCATTTTATTAAAAAAAAAAAATTGGGGTCTTACAACCTCCCCTCCTTGTGAAATTTCATCCTCGAAATTGTCGTACGTACCTAGTATTTCGAAAAGGTGAGGGTACCTCGCTTTCATTTCCGCTTCCATTTCCATTTCCAACTCCCAGGTCATTTTCTTTAATAGCATGGTTCCTCCACAAAACCTTAACTTGCGGTATGACATTTGTACGTAGGACATGCTCCTTCCTATCCAAGATCTTGACAGGTACCTCCTCGTACGTTAAATCTTCGGCTATTTTGTCTGGTTCTAACTCAATAATGTGGTTCGGGTCGTCCACATAATTTCGTAACTTCGATACGTGAAAAACGTTATGAACACGCGACATACTTGGCGGTAAAATGAGTCTATAGGCCACAGTTCCTATTCGATCGAGGATTTCAAATGGACTAATAAATCGAAGGTTTGAGCTTTTCTCACATCGCCGATTCTCGCTTTTGGAATAACAACTTCTTACACCTTTTTCTTCATATTCATCAGCTCCGATGTATAGCTTGAGCGGTTTTAACTTTATCGATTAAAGTCGATTTTACTTGTATCTCATCACGTGATCCATAGAGTCTTTAACTCTATCTCTATCATTTGTAAGTCATACGAAATGGGACTTTTTGTTAAAAACATCGCACTCGTAACCACATACGATTTTCTACTCAACACGTCAGCTACCACATTCGTTTTTTTTTCAGGATGGTATGGTCAGAACAGTGCCAAAATGAGTCTCCTCTTGAGTTCTTCGAAGCTCTTTCCACATTCCTTGCTCCATTCGAATTTTGTATCTCTACGAGTCAGCTGAGTTAATGGAGTAGCGATTCGAGAAAATCTTTTCACGAATCTCTGATAATAACCGACTAAGCCTAGAAAGCTACTTATTTCGATTACTGACTTAGGTTGCTCTCAACTGTGACTCATATCCCAATCTTGGATAGCACGTCACAATGGTACCTATCAGTTTACTACCACACAAATATGGCGTCCCCTACGGAGAGTTTGGCTTCGGTGCCTTCCACAAAGGAAGTCACCCGATAGAGGCTCGGGTACCAAATTCTATAGTTGAATTTTTAACTCCTGAAGTTCAATAGGAGCCATTCGATATGAGATTTTAGAAATGAGTTTTGTATCGGGTTCAAAGTCGATACAAAATTCAATTTCACACTTTGGGAGTAAGCCAAGAAATTGTTCATGAAATACATCAGGAAATTTACTAAGAATAGAAATATCATTCAAATCTGACGTATTTTTGTTCAAGTCCATAACATGGGCTAAGAAAACTTGACATCCATTTTTCAATAAACGAATGGCTTTATGGCTTGATATGACAATGATTGATTTCAGTGGTTTAGTTGCTTGAATTCGAATAACAGGCTGGTTAGGAATATGAAAACTAACAACCTTACGAAAACAATCAATTTTGGCATGATGAGTAGTTAACCAATCAATTCCTAAAATTACGTCAAATGCAAGTATCTTTAAAGAGATAAGGTTAACAGGTAATATGATGGTGCCAACTTGGATCAAACAAGATTTATAAACAGTGGATGTAACAAAAGTTTCTCCTAACGGAGTTTCAACAGATAAGTCAAAGTCTAATTTTCTCCGGAGTCAAGTTTAAACGTTGAGTATAAGCAGGAGAGATAAATGAATGGGTAGAACCTGTATCTAATAAGGTGTAAACTTCGTAAGAATTTATAATTAACTAACATGTAACGACCCCAAAATAGGTCCATTCCATCCAACCTATTCTGAGTCACCAAATACATGGTACAGAAAATAACTATAATTTTATTACAACAATTGTCGTGCAAAATACAACAACACATATGCTGTGAGTTTGGATACAAATATATACCAATTTTGACACATGTCCCAACCTTGGATAGCACGTCACAGTGACACCTTACATAAAGGTATAGTCAAAAACTGTTTTAGAAATTAGAATCTTTGGGAAGTGCTTAAGGAAACCTTTGTACATGGGAGGTCATACTTCTAGGTTATGATAGATATCATATAGCCACATAATTATCCTTGGTTAACCCAATAGACCCCAAAGAAAAACGAGAAGATTACTATCATATTCTTTCCAATGGTGAGTCTTTTCTTGACTTATCATTATCTCCACTGTCTTTAATCGTGAATTATACTTTAAACAAACACCAAGATTATTTAGGTAGTGCTCGTAGATATACTCAGCAAGTGGATGAGCAAAACCCTGTCTTATGATGACACGAGGTTGTATGTCATTAGACATCTTGTATGATAGTGACAAAACACCCTTCCAACGTTGGGTTCGCTTCACCCTAGATGATTCACCAAATATAACTACTAAATGATGACCACCGTTCTATTTCCCTGTTACCCTCGCTCGACCCAGCTACACTCTTATTACCTGAAAGGAATTGTGAAATAGAAGGGTGAGCATAACTAGCCCAGTAAAGAATATCATGACTAAAGATAAATAAGTTATCAATAGCCTTCAACAGAATTAAATAAGAGATTTAGAACATATGGTAGATGATAAAAATTTTAACCATAGTTGCAGCGGAACGAGAAATCCATTAGAAGAGTCAAATAGACTATAAAGTCTATTATCTTCTCCATGTTAAAAATCCACCAACAATATTTTATCCCTGTAACATCACTCAACTGTTCCTTTTCACAATCATATGAATAACTAGTAATCATAATTGTGATTCTAAATTTTTCTTCGCACCCAAGACGAAGGATATTTTCATCACTTGTCTTTACTTGAAAATATCAAAGATCATGGTTATACCAAATCACAGTTCCTGTTCATAATCATGCTAATAAATCCATCTTCGCACTACGGCCAAAGATATTCATCAACAAACCATCTTTCAACAATAGGTCATCTTTGCATTACGAGCTAAAGATATTCATCAACAACTCATCTTTGCACTACAGGCCAAAGATATTCGTCAACAGTTCATCTTTGCACTACAGGCCAAAGATATTCATATCTCAAATAAATATATAATCATTTCAGAATTTATATAAACAATAATTATAACAATGTTAATCAATTCATCTTTACACTTAAGCTAAAGATATTCAATTATAAATTCAATGGTCATGATCATACCAGTTAAATTCATCTTTGCACTACAGCCCAAAGATATTCCTCAGTCACGATCATACCAATAATTTACCCATCTTTACACTCAAGTAAAAGAGAAATTCAATATCAGAGTTATAAAAATGTTATATATGATAATAAAAATAATATGATCAAAATATGGATTTAATTTCAAGTGTAATATTCATAAATCAACTATAATTTGGTCAGAAAAAGAAACCAATTTTATCATGAATAGTACCCGTGAATAGTAACTCGTGAATAGTAACTCGTGAATAGTAACTCATGAATAGCAACTCATTAATAGTAACTCGTGAATAGTACTCTGTATTCGTACATGGTACCATATACGTAAATAATGTCATATACGTAAATAGTGTCATATACATAAATAGTGATGTATACGTGAATAGTGTCGTATACGTGAATAGTAATCCCGACTCAAAAAGGTAAAAATTCCACAATAAAATTCATACCAATAATTCAGTATAATGATATTGAAAGAATAACATTAATATGAAGAATATAGCATCCCTTAATATCCCTTATTATCTCATACCTCAAAAGTACAGTATTCTTGACTGGAATTGTAAGACCCCGAATTTTATGAAATAAAAGTATTCAATTTTTCTATTTGGTAAATGGTTAAATTGATAAAAAGTTAAAGTTAAGGGTGATATATGAATTTTTTTCAAAAATAAGCAAGTGGTCATAAAATATTCATTGTTGTCGGGGAATATTCGCTTGGTCGTGGAATATTCTTACTGCCGGAGAATATTCGTACGACGGCGCAATCTTGTGTGGACCCCATAACGGAAAGCGATTGGATGAAAAAAACGACAAAAACAAGTTGTTTATAAATACTGTTGGAATACCCGGTGGTTAAAACACAGTAATACGCGTTGTTGCACAGTAGCACACGATATTGCACCAATTATTGATTCTTACGTAAGAAGGCACTACTCAATAATTGTTACAGTAATTACTGTTCAATATTGTATTTTATTGATTCAATAATTGCTGCGTTGATATTTTATATTACTGTTGTTTTAATAGTTGTCACTACATAGTATTTTCTATTATCGGAATAATAATTCATATTATCTGAATAATATTATTAGATAATATTATTAGCAATGTCTAGAAAGTTCTGTCTAAGGAGAGGTTTGGTCATCTAATTGCGCGCCAGTAAGGAAGAGATCCTTATTGGAAAGCCCCCTCTTTCCTGGGAATTGCCTAGTTGCCGGTATTGTGATTCTGTAATATTATTTGTGAATAATTAATTATTGATTTATATGATGAGGAAAATATTAATTTTATGTGGATATAGATGGAGAAAATTTTTAATGTGACAATTGTTGTAAATAAATATTTTATCTTTTTCTGATAAAATAATTCATTTAAATATATTATTTTAATAATATATTAATGGTGATATTTTTACAATGAATGTGGAATATATGAATAAATGAGGAGGAAGAGTATTTTTGTTGGATTAAATGATTAACACATGTTTTGTGTGTTGGTGGGCACAATTCTTAACCGAAAATTTATTATTGACTGTAAAATTGTCTGTTTGTAGATTTCGGTCAATTTTTGTTTGGAATTTGGAAAAACATTCTTCTGCAAAGTTGTAGAGAATTGAATTTCCTATAAAAACTCGCGAGATTCGAATTTTCTGATAAAAGGGCTATTTATTATGAATTATTGAAGTTCTGAAGTTCCGAAATTATTGATTTTTGGAAGTTTTAATTATTTTTATTAAGAAAAACGTTTTTTCTTACTTTTTCTAGAAGGTTAGCATGTGTTTATGGCTGAATTCAAGTATATAGAGGTGGGCTTGAATATTTTGTAATTATATTATTATTATATTCAATTTTCTGCTTTGGTGTTCTAAGCATTTTTCTATAAATAGGGTGCTTAGGTTAGAATTGAAAATCACACCAGAAACTGAAGTTTTCTCTCTATTTCTCTCTCTATATTATCGAGTGTATTCTTGTGAGTATTTTGATATCTTGAGTGTTGCTATACGGTGCAAGTTCGTTCAGCGTTATTCCAGTCAGGAGTACTGCTCTTTTGAGGTAAGGGGTAGTAAGGGATGTTATTTCTTCTTAAATGATATTATTTTCTTCAATATCATTATGCCGAAGTATTGATCTGAACTTTTTATCAAATTTGGAACTTTTCATGTCGGGGTTACTATTCATGAGTTACTATTCATGAGTTAGTATTCACGAGTTACTATTCATGAGTTACTATTCATGAGTTACTATTCACGAGTTATTATTCATAAGTTACTATTCACGAGTTACTATTCATGAGTTACTATTCACGAATTACTATTCATGAGTTACTATTCATGAGTTACTATTCATGGGTTACTATTCACGAGTTACTATTCATGACAAAATTAGTTTCTTTTTCTAACCAAATTATAGTTGATTTATGAATATTACTCTTGAGATTAAAACTATATGTTGATCATATTATTTTTTATCATATATAACATTTTTATAACCCTAATGATGATATTTCTCCTTGACTTGTGTGTAAAGATGGGTAGATTATTGGTATGATTATGACTAGGGTTCTCTTTGTCCAGTAGTGAAAAGTTGAATTGTGACTGGTATGATCATGACCATTGAATTTATAATTGAATATCTTTAGCTTAAGTGCAAAGGTGAAATGATCAACATGGTTATAATTATTGGTTATACAAATTCTGAAATGATTATATATTTCTTTGAGATAATAATATATTTGGCCTGTAGTGCAAATATGAACTATTGAGGAATATCTTTGGCCTGTAGTGCAAAGATGAGTTGTTGATGAATATCTTTGGCATGTAGTGCAAAGATGAGTTGTTGATGAATATCTTTGGCCCGTAGTGCAAAGATGAAATTATTAGTATGATTATGAACATGAACTGTGATTTGGTATAACCATGATCTTTGATGTTTCAGGTAAAGACAAGTGATGAAAATTAACTTTGTTCTAGATGAGAAGAGGAATTTAGAACTACAATTATGATTATGAGTTATACATGTGATTGTGGACATGAATTGTTGATTGATGTTACAGGGATAAATCATTGTTGGTGGACTTTTAACATAGGGAAGATAATAAACTTTTTAGTCTATTTGACTCTTCTAATGGATTGCTCGTTCCGCTGCAACTATGGTTGAAAAGTTTTATCATCTACCATATGTTCTAAATCTCTGATTTAATTCTGTTGAAGGCTATTGATAACTTATTTATCTTTAGTCATGACATTCTTTACTGAGCTAGTTGTGCTCACCCTTTTGTTTCACAATTCCTTTCAGGTAATAAGAGTGTAGCTGGGTCGAGCGGGGGTAACAGGAGAATAGAACGGTGGTCATCATTTAGTAGTTATATTTGGTGAATCATCTAGGGTGAGGCGAACCCAACGTTGGAATGGTGTTTTGCTACTATCATATAAGATGTCTAATGATATACAATCTCGTGTCATCATAAGACAGGGATGTGCTCATCCACTTGCTGAGTATATTTACGAGCGCTACCTATATAATCTTGGTGTTTGTTTGAAGTATAATTCTCAGTTAGAGACAGTGAAGATAATGATATGTCAAGAGAAGACTCACCATTGAAAAGAATATGATAGTAATCTTCTCATTTTTCTTTGGGGTCTATTGGGTCAACCAAGGATAATTCTGTGGCCTTATGATATCTATCATAACCTAGACGCATGGCCTCCCATGTACGAAGGTTTCCTTGAGCACTTTCCAAAGATTCTAATTTCTAAAACAGTTTTTGACTATACCTTTATGTAAGGTGTCATTGTGACGTGCTATCCAAGGTTGGGACATGAGTCACAGTTGGTATATATTTGTACCCAAACTCATAGCATATGTGTTGTTGTATTTTGCACGACAATTGTTGTAATAAAGTTGTAGTTGTTATCTGTACCATGTATTTGGCGACTCAAAATGGGTTGGATGGAATGGACCTATTTTGGTGTCCAATGTTACATTTGGTATCAGAGCTTAGGGATATGATCTCTGGCGGAGATCGGGGAATAGGACTAGGAGGAGAGAGACGAGTAAATCCTTCGCTTGTGTGTCCTACCTAAGCTTATTTGTTGGTCAGTCATAATATCGGGATATTATGTGATATGTTAATTTGTTAAATTAACCTTTATTTTGAAGCTGTATTCTAGAATGATATCTGAAATACAGGAGATGAGCAATGGAGAAATCATGATGACAGGGAAGATGAAATCTGAGATGAAAGCAAGGTATTCTCAACTCTTTGAAATACCAGGTACGTAAATTTCGGGGACGAAATTTTATAAGGAGGGGAGATTGTAAGACCCCGAATTTTATGAAATAAAAGTATTCAATTTTTCTATTTGGTAAATGGTTAAATTGATAAAAAGTTAAAGTTAAGGGTGATATATGATTTTTTTTCAAAAATAAGCAAGTGGTCATAAAATATTCATTGTTGTCGGGGAATATTCGCTTGGTCGTGGAATATTCTTACTGTCGGAGAATATTCGTACGACGGTGCAATCTTGTGTGGACCCCATAACGGAAAGCGATTGGATGAAGAAAACGACAAAAACAAGTTGTTTATAAATACTGTTGGAATACCCGGTGGTTAAAACACAGTAATACGCGTTGTTGCACAGTAGCACACGATATTGCACCAATTATTGATTCTTACGTAAGAAGGCACTACTCAATAATTGTTACAGTAATTACTGTTCAATATTATATTTATTGATTCAATAATTGCTGCGTTGATATTTTATATTACTGTTGTTTTAATAGTTGTCACTACATAGTATTTTCTATTATCGGAACAATAATTCATATTATCTGAAGAATATTATTAGATAATATTATTGGCAATGTCTAGAAAGTTCTGTCTAAGGAGAGGTTTGGTCATCTAATTGTGCGCCAGTAAGGAAGAGATCCTTATTGGAAAGCCCCCTCTTTCCTGGGAATTGCCTGGTTGCCGGTACTGTGATTCTGTAATATTATTTGTGAATAATTAATTATTGATTTATATGATGAGGAAAATATTGATTTTATGTGGATATAGATGGAAAAATTTTTTAATGTGACAATTGTTGTAAATAAATATTTATCTTTTTCTGATAAAATAATTTATTTAAATATATTATTTTAATAATATATTAATGGTGATATTTTTACAATGAATGTGGGATATATGAATAAATGAGGAAGAGTATTTTTGTTGGATTAAATGATTAACACATGTTTTGTGTGTTGGTGGACACAATTCTTAACCGAAAATTTATAATTAACTGTAAAATCGTCCGTTTGTGGATTTCGGTCAATTACTGTTTGGAATTTGGAAAAACTTTCTTCTGCAAAAGTTGTAGAAAATTGAATTTCCTATAAAAACTCGCGAGATTCGAATTTTCTGATAAAAGGGCTATTTATTATGAATTATTGAAGTTCTGAAGTTCCGAAATTATTGATTTTTGGAAGTTTTAATTATTTTTATTAAGAAAAACGTTTTTTCTTACTTTTTCTAGAAGGTTAGCATGTGTTTATGGCTGAATTCAAGTATATAGAGGTGGGCTTGAATATTTTGTAATTATATTATTATTATATTCAATTTTCTGCTTTGGTGTTCTAAGCATTTTTCTATAAATAGGGTGCTTAGGTTAGAATTGAAAATCACACCAGAAACTGAAGTTTTCTCTCTATTTCTCTCTCTATATTATCGAGTGTATTCTTGTGAGTATTTTGATATCTTGAGTGTTGCTATACGGTGCAAGTTCGTTCAGCGTTATTCCAGTCAGGAGTACTGCTCTTTTGAGGTAAGGGATAGTAAGGGATGTTATTTCTTCTTAAATGATATTATTTTCTTCAATATCATTATGCCGAAGTATTGATCTGAACTTTTTATCAAATTTAGAACTTTTCATGTCGGGGTTACTATTCATGAGTTACTATTCATGAGTTACTATTCATGAGTTACTATTCACGAGTTATTATTCATGAGTTACTATTCACGAGTTACTATTTATGAGTTACTATTCACGAGTTACTATTCATGAGTTACTATTCATGGGTTACTATTCACGAGTTACTATTCATGACAAAATTAGTTTCTTTTTCTAACCAAATTATAGTTGATTTATGAATATTACTCTTGAGAATAAAACTATATGTTGATCATATTATTTTTTATCATATATAACATTTTTATAACCCTAATGATGATATTTCTCCTTGACTTGAGTGTAAAGATGGGTAGATTATTGGTATGATTATGACTAGGGTTCTCTTTGTCCAGTAGTGAAAAGTTGAATTGTGACTGGTATGATCATGACCATTGAATTTATAATTGAATATCTTTAGCTTAAGTGCAAAGGTGAAATGATCAACATGGTTATAATTATTGGTTATACAAATTCTGAAATGATTATATATTTCTTTGAGATAATAATATATTTGGCCTGTAGTGCAAATATGAACTATTGAGGAATATCTTTGGCCTGTAGTGTAAAGATGAGTTGTTGATGAATATCTTTGGCATGTAGTGCAAAGATGAGTTGTTGATGAATATCTTTGGCCCGTAGTGCAAAGATGAAATTATTAGTATGATTATGAACATGAACTGTGATTTGGTATAACCATGATCTTTGATGTTTCAGGTAAAGACAAGTGATGAAAATTAACTTTGTTCTAGATGAGAAGAGGAATTTAGAACTACAATTATGATTATGAGTTATACATGTGATTGTGGACATGAATTGTTGATTGATGTTACAGGGATAAAATATTGTTGGTGGACTTTTAACATAGAGAAGATAATAGACTTTATAGTCTATTTGACTCTTCTAATGGATTGCTCGTTCCGCTGCAACTATGGTTGAAAAGTTTTATCATCTACCATATGTTCTAAATCTCTGATTTAATTCTGTTGAAGGCTATTGATAACTTATTTATCTTTAGTCATGACATTCTTTACTGAGCTAGTTGTGCTCACCCTTCTGTTTCACAATTCCTTTCAGGTAATAAGAGTGTAGCTGGGTCGAGCGGGGGTAACAGGAGAATAGAACGGTGGTCATCATTTAGTAGTTATATTTGGTGAATCATCTAGGGTGAGGCGAACCCAACGTTGGAATGGTGTTTTGCTACTATCATATAAGATGTCTAATGATATACAATCTCGTGTCATCATAAGACAGGGATGTGCTCATCCACTTGCTGAGTATATTTACGAGCACTACCTATATAATCTTGGTGTTTGTTTGAAGTATAATTCTCAGTTAGAGACAGTGGAGATAATGATATGTCAAGAGAAGACTCACCATTGAAAAGAATATGATAGTAATCTTCTCATTTTTCTTTGGGGTCTATTGGGTCAACCAAGGATAATTCTGTGGCCTTATGATATCTATCATAACCTAGACGCATGGCCTCCCATGTACGAAGGTTTCCTTGAGCACTTTCCAAAGATTCTAATTTCTAAAACAGTTTTTGACTATTACTTTATGTAAGGTGTCATTGTGACGTGCTATCCAAGATTGGGACATGAGTCACAGTTGGTATATATTTGTACCCAAACTCATAGCATATGTGTTGTTGTATTTTGCACGACAATTGTTGTAATAAAGTTGTAGTTGTTATCTGTACCATGTATTTGGCGACTCAAAATGGGTTGGATGGAATGGACCTATTTTGGGGTCGTTACAGGAATGCAAAGCCGAAGGAAACTTGCACTGAATAGCAACTCTCAAAGTATCTAAATACTCACAAAATATACTTCATAATATAGAGAGAGAAAGAGAGAAAGCTTATGTTTCTGGTGTGATTTTCAATTTTAACTTAGGCCTCTATTTGTAAGAAAATGTTAGCACGCCGAAGCAGACTTAACCCGCAACCTGATGGCTTTACCTGCTACTATTCAAGCCTACCACATTTAAATAAAAATCTCAGCACATTTCTTTACCAACCAAGAGTGGGGCCCACCGATTCTAGAATTTTCTACCAAAATGATAAACTCTGAAAATTCAACAATTTCTGAACCAGTCATCTCGTAAAATTCATAACAAATCATACGTTCATTTTTAACGGTTCAAAATTTGTGGACATATACCCAACTTATATATGTAAAACATATCCAAAAATCGCAACGATCCAACGGTAGGATTAAAAATTTTAACCCCCACAATATATCTAAAAAACCCTGATTGATTTTTAATACCTCCATTCCGACAAAAATACTGATAAAACACCTCAACATTAACTCCTTCATTTTTAACCACAAAATATATCCAACATTTATATTCGCATAAAATAAATATTTCCTTATCATATGAATCAATAATTAATTATTCACAAATAATATTACAGAATCACATTTATGACAACCAGGCCGTTCCCAGGAAAGAGGGGTTTTCCAATAAGAATTTCTCCTTACTGGCGCGCAATTAGATGACCAAACCTCTCCTTAGACAGAACTTTCTAGACATTGCCAATAATGTTATCTAATAATATTATTCAAATAATATGAATTATTGATCTGATAATGAGAAATACTGTGAAGTGACAATTATTGAAACAACAATAACATAAAATATCAACGGAGCAATTATTGAATCAATAAAATAAAATATTGAACAGTAATTACTGTGACAATTATTCAGTAGTGCCTTCTTACGTAAGAATCAATAATTTCAAAAATACTGTGCAATAACGCGTATTACTGTATTTTAACCACCGGGTATTTCAACTGTGTTAACGGTAACAACTACGCCGTTAATTATAAAAACTCAATTTTTGTCGTTATCTTCATCCGACCGTTTTTCGTTATGGGGCCCACAAATAGCTGCGCCGTCGTACGAATATTCCCCGACAGAAAGAATATTCCACGACAAACGAATATTCCCCGACAACAATGATTATTTTATAACCACTTGTTTATTTTGAAAAATTTTCACATTTCACCCATAACTTTAACTTTTTATCAATTTAACCATTTACTGAATTGTAATTATAAGAAAAATTGAATACTTTTATTTCATAAAATTCGGGGTCTTACAATCTCCCCTCCTTATGAAATTTCGTCCCCGAAATTTACGTACCTGGTATTTTAAAAAGTTGAGAATAGCTTGCTTCCATTTCAGATTCCATCTTCTATGTCATCATGATTTTTCTCCTGTATTTCAGATATCATTCTAGAATACAACTTCAAAATAAGGGTTAATTGAACAAATTAACATATCACATAATATCCCGATATTATGACTGACCAACAAAAAAGCTTAGGTAGGACACACTAGCGAAGGATTTACTCATCTCTCCCCTCCAAGTTATATTCCCCGATCCCGCCAAAAACCATATCCCTAAGCTCTGATACCAAAATGTAACTCTGGACACCAACTTGTGTCAGCACCTTACATTGATACCTATCAGTTTGCCACCGCAGAACAGCGTCCCCTACGGAGAGTCTGGCTTCGGTGCATCCCCCATCAATAGGAAGTCACCAGCGAGAGGCTCGGTGCTCTTTACTTATAGCTCTGATACCAACATGTAACGACCCCAAAATAGGTCCATTCCATCCAACCTATTCTGAGTCGTCAAATACATGGTACAGAAAATAACTATAATTTTATTACAACAATTGTCGTGCAAAATACAACAACACATATGCCGTGAGTTTGGATAAAAATATATACCAACTGTGACACATGTCCCAACCTTGGATAGCACATCACAGTGACACCTTATATAAGGGTATAGTCAAAAACTGTTTTAGAAATTAGAATCTTTGGGAAGTGCTCAAGGAAACCTTTGTACATGGGAGGCCATGCTTCTAGGTTATGATAGATATCATATGGCCACAGAATTATCCTTGGTTTACCTAATAGACCCCAAAGAAAAACGAGAAGATTACTATCATATTCTTCCCAATGGTGAGTCTTCTCTTGACTTATCATTATCTCCACTGTCTTTAATCGTGAATTATACTTCAAACAAACACCAAGATTATATAGGTAGTGCTCGTAGATATACTCAGCTAATAGATGAGCACAACCCTGTCTTATGATGACACGAGGTTGTATGTCATTAGACATCTTGTATGATAGTGACAAAATACCCTTCCAACGTTGGGTTCGCTTCACCCTAGATGATTCACCAAATATAACTACTAAATGATGACCACCGTTCTATTTCCCTGTTACCCCCGCTCGACCCAGCTACACTCTTATTACTTGAAAGGAATTGTGAAACAGAAGGGTGAGCACAACTAGCCCAGTAAAGAATATCATAACTAAAGATAAATAAGTAATCAATAGCCTTCAACAGAATTAAATAAGAGATTTAGAACATATGGTAGATGATAAAAATTTCAACCATAGTTGCAGCGGGACGAGCATTCCATTAGAAGAGTCAAATAGACTATAAAGTCTATTATCTTCTCCATGTTAAAAATCCACCAACAATGTTTTATCCATGTAACATCACTCAACAGTTTCTTTTCACAATCATATGAATAACTCATAATCATAATTGTGATTCTAAATTTTTCTTCGCACCCAGGACGAAGGATATTTTCATCACCTGTCTTTACCTGAAACATCAAAGATCATGGTTATACCAAATCACAGTTCCTGTTCATAATCATGCTAATAAATCCATCTTCGCACTACGGCCAAAGATATTCATCAACAAATCATCTTTAACAACATGTCATTTTTGCATTACGAGCCAAAGATATTCATCAACAACTCATCTTTGCACTACAGGCCAAAGATATTCGTTAACAGTTCATCTTTGCACTACAGGCCAAAGATATTCATATCTCAAATAAATATATAATCATTTCAGAATTTATATAAACAATAATTATAACCATGTTAATCAATTCATCTTTACACTTAAGCTAAAGATATTCAATTATAAATTCAATGGTTATGATCATACCAGTTAACAATTCATCTTTGCACTACAGGCCAAAGATATTCCTCAGTCACGATCATACCAATAATTTACTCATCTTTACACTCAAGTAAAAGAGAAATTCAACATCAGGGTTATAAAAATATTATATATGATAATAAAAATAATATGATCAAAATATGGATTTAATTTCAAGAGTAATATTCATAAATTAACTATAATTTGGTCAGAAAAAGAAACCAATTTTATCGTGAATAGTACCCGTGAATAGTAACTCGTGAATAGTAACTCGTGAATAGTAACTCATGAATAGTAACTCATGAATAGTAACTCGTGAATAGTACTCCGTATTCGTACATGGTACCGTATACGTAAATAATGTCATATACGTAAATAGTGTCATATACATGAATAGTGTTGTATACGTGAATAGTGCTGTATACGTGAATAGTAACCCCGACTCAAAAAGGTAAAAATTCCACAATAAAATCCATACCAATATTTCAGTACAATGATATTGAAAGAATAACATCAATATGAAGAATATAGCATCCCTTAATATCCCTTACTATCCCTTACCTCAAAAGTACAGTATTCCTGACTGGAATGCAAAGCCGAAGGAAACTTGCACTGAATAGCAACTCTCAAAGTATCTAAATACTCACAAAATATGCTTCATAATATAGAGAGAGAAAGAGAGAAAACTTATGTTTCTGGTGTGATTTTCAATTCCAACTTAGCCCTCTATTTATAGGAAAATGTTAGCACGCCGAAGCAGACTTAACCTGTAACCTGATGGCTTTACCTGCTACTATTCAAGCCTGCCACATTTGAATAAAAATCTGAGCACATTTCTTCACCAACCAAGAGTGGGGCCCACCGATTCTAGAATTTTCCACCAAAATGATAAACTCCGAAAATTCAACAATTTCTGAACTAGTCATCTCGTAAAATTAATAACAAATCATACGTTCATTTTTAACGGTTCAAAATTTGTGGACATATACTCAACTTATATATGTAAAACATATTCAAAAATCACAACGATCCAACGGTCGGATTAAAAATTATAACCCACGCAATATATCTCAAAAACCCTGATTGATTTTTAATACCTCCATTCCGACAAAAATACTGATAAAACACCTCAACATTAACTCCTTCATTTTTAACCACAAAATATATCCAACATTTATATTCACATAAAATAAATATTTCCTTATCATATGAATCAATAATTAATTATTCACAAATAATATTACAGAATCACATTTATGACAACTAGGCCGTTCCCAGGAAAGAGGGGGCTTTCCAATACGAATTTCTCCTTACTGGCACGCAATTAGATGACCAAACTTCTCCTTAGACAGAACTTTCTAGACATTGCCAATAATGTTATCTAATAATATTATTCAAAAAATATTAATTATTGAACTGATAATGGGAAATACTGTGCAGTAACAATTATTGAAACAACAATAATATAAAATATCAACGCAGCAATTATTGAATCAATAAAATAAAATATTGAACAGTAATTACTGTGACAATTATTCTGTAGTGCCTTCTTACGTAAGAATCAATAATTTCAAAAATACTGTGCAATAACGCGTATTACTGTATTTTAACCACCGGGTATTCTAACAGTGTTAACGGTAACAACTATGCCATTAATTATAAAAACTCAATTTTTGTCGTTATCTTCATCTGACCGTTTTTCGTTATGGGGCCCACAAATAGTTACGCCGTCGTACGAATATTCCCCGACAGAAAGAATATTCCACGACCAATGAATATTCCCCGTCAACAATGATTATTTTATAACTACTTGTTTATTTTGAAAAATTTTCACATTTCACCCATAACTTTAACATTTTATCAATTTAACCATTTACTGAATTGTAATTATAAGAAAAAATGAATACTTTTATTTCATAAAATTCGGTGTCTTACATAACCCGTGCTAACTTCGTTCGGGTTCCTCGAATTCTGAACAGTCACGACAAACGCTCTTCCAGGAACCGTTGACTTTGACTTTTCTGGGACAACCTTTTGAGTCACCATCTCCGCTGGACTGGGTTTCGCTACCATACAATCTCGAGCGATATGACATTCTTTTCCACAATTATAACATACATTGGAAGGCTGTTAACAGTTTGGACTTATATGTTCCTCCTCTCCGTATTTGTAACATCTAACTAGCGGTTGTTCTCCTCCCCTAGAATTTGTTGTTGGTGCTGATGCTGCTGCCGACATCTTCCCGTCATCGTTAAATCTTCTCTTCTTAAAATTTTCACTTGAGTTATTTCTTCTATTATCTTGGCCATGATTACCACCGAAGTGGTTACCATTTCTGGCACGATAATTTCCTCCACGATGGTTATCCTTGTTCTGATGACTGTTGCCATCGGTACGATTATCATCGAGTTATAGGTCGTTATTCTTCAATTGAGCTGACTCATTATCGTGCTCTAATAACTGAGCCCTATTCACAACATCTGAATATAGAGAAAATTTATGAGAAATGAGATATTGACGTATGTCGGGTTTCAAACCTCTTAAAAACATACGCGTCATACGTTCCTCATTCTCCGCCAAATGAGGTGCAAACCTGGATAACTCCGCGAACTTCACCTCGTACTGGGACACCGTCAGGTTGTTCTGTTCTAGTCTAATAAACTCTACCTCCTTCATATGACGAATACTTTCAGGAAAGTACTTGTCATTGAACAGTTTCTGAAACGTTTCCCAAAACATATTGAGTGCGACTGGCTGGGTACGCTTCACAGATTTTCACTAGTAATCTGCCTCATTACGGAACATAAAAGTGGCGAATGGAACTTTTTGTTCCTCCGTGCATCCCAAGACATCGAATATCTTGATAATTTGTTTGACCCACGTCTCCGCCTTAATCGGATCCGGCTTTCCCCAGAATTCTAGTGGTCCCAACTCCTTGAACTACTTGGTTGTGACAAACCGTGAATTGCTATCATTTCCTCCTGTATTTTGAACACGAGTCTCCCTCGTCTGATTTTGTATAAACTGCAAAAAGCTTCTAAACATCCCATCGTTCATCATCTGCTCAGTGGTGTTGTGCACAGGAGGAACATTGCCAGCCTGTTGCACGTTCTCCTCGTTGGTGAGTACAGACGTCTCCACGGTTTCGTTTACTCCACTGTTAACATTCTCAGTTGCCATTCTTAAATACTGCCATAAAATAAGGGTTAATTAAACAAATTAACAAATCACATAATACCCCTATATTATGACTGACCAACAAATAAGCTTAGGTATGACACACTAGCGAAGGATTTACTCGTCTCTCCCCTCCTAGTACTATTCTCCGATCTCCGCCAGAGACCATATTCCAAAGCTCTGATACTAACTATGACTTTGGACACTAACTTATGTCAGCACCTCACCAGGATACCTATCAGCTTGCCACCACAGAACGGCGTCCCCTACGGAGAGTCTGGCTTCGGTGCATCCCTCATCAATAGGAAGTCACCAGATAGAGGCTCGGGGCTCTTTACTTATGGCTCTGATACCAACTGTGACGCCCCTAAAATAGGTTCATTCCACCCAACCCATTCTGAGTCGCCAAATACATGGTAAAGAAATAACTACAACTTTATTAATACAATTGTCGTGCAAAATACGACAACACTTAAGTGTGAGTTTAAAATACAACTATTATCTTCTAGACAATATCCACACTCAAATAAGTCTTCATAACAATTATTGATACTTTATTTTACAAAAATGGCGAGGACTACTAAAACATCTTTCTAGAACCATCATTCCATATCCCGACTAGTACTCGCTACATTCTCGCCTTCTAAGAAGAAAAATGGAACAAAAAGGAAAGGGTGAGTTCAACTAGCCAAGAAAGAATATTATGACTAAGATAATATAGAACAAATTATCGTTAGTCCTTAACAGGAAAAAATCTAATAGAATACAATAGACAATAAATTTTAAATCAATATTCGCAGCGGAAATAATAATTCATTAGAAGAGTTAAGTCGAAGATGAAATCTACTATCATCTATGAATTTAAAAGTCCATCATCGATATTTTATCCATGTAACATCAATCAATATACATCTTAAATCAAAGAGTCATCTTTGCACTATAGGCCAAAGATATTAATCAGTCGGTCATGTTCATCTCAACACCTGTTCATCTTTGCACTACGGGCCAAAGATATTCATCAAGAAATCATTCATCTTTGCACTACAGGCCAAAGATATTCAGTAATATCATCATTTAGGACTGAGGATGATGAAAAACATATTTTAAAGAAAACGAATCCAATGAGACAAAAGAATAAATATTAAGGATTCGTACTTCGGTTTATCTATGTTCAAAAATACTCCATAATAAATTATTATGGAGCAGAATTCAAAAATAAAGATCAAAACATAGATCTAATCAAATATAGGAACCATAACAGACAATCTTGGACACAGAAAAGAAAATTTAATTTTTCTGTGAATAATGCTGTATTCATGAATAGTGCCGCATACGTGAATAGTGTTGTATACGTGAATAGTAACTCTGACACCAAAAGGTAGAAATTTTACAAGAAAAATTATCATGCTTTGTGAATAGTACTCATGAATAGTAATTTATGAATAGTAATTCATGAATAGTAACTCATGGATAGTAACCCCGACATGAAAAGATAAGAATTTTACAAGAAAAATCTTACCAATATTCTAGTATAATGATATTGAAAGAAATAATATCATTTATAAAAAAAATAGCATCCCTTACCTCGAAAAGACAGTACTTCTGACTGGAATACTGGATATAGTGCTGAAGGGAACTTGTACCGTATAGCAACACTCAAATTATCAAAATACTCACAAGAATACGCTCGATAATATAGAGAGAGAAAGAGAGAGAAAACTTCAGTTTCTGGTGTGATTTTCAATTCTAACATAAGCACCCTATTTATAAGAAAATACTTAGAACACCAAAGTAGAAAATTTAATAAAATATTAATATATTTATAAAATTTTCCTTAGCCCACCTTGACCATCTGAATTCAGCCACCAAATAATGACAAAAACCAAAAAAATGTTTTTGTAATTAAAAATAATTAAAACTTTCAAAAACCAATTATTTCGGAACTACGAAACTTCAATAATTCATAATAAAAAGCCATTTTATCAAAAAAATTCAAACCACATGTCTTTTTCATAGAAAATTTCATTATCTACAACTTTACAGAAGAAAGTTTTTCTAAATTCCAACCAGAAATTGACCGAAATCCACAAACGGACGATTTTACAGGCTATAATGAAATTTTAGTCAAGAAATTGGGTCCACCGACACACAAAACAAGTGTTAATCATTTAATACAACAAAAATAATCTTTCTCCTCATACTCATATATCCTACAATCATTGTAAAAATATCACCATTATTATATTATTAAAATATAATAATATATTTAAATGAATTATTTTATCAGAAAAAGATAAAATATTAATTTTCAACAATTGTCACATTAAAAATTTTCTCCATCTATATCTATATAAAATCAATATTTTTCTCATCATATAAATTAATAATTAATTATTCACAAATAATATTACAGAATCACAATACTGGCAACCAGGCCGTTCTCAGGAAAGAGAGGGCTTTCCAATAAGGATCTCTCCTTACTGGCACGCAATTAGGTGATCAAACCTCTCATTAGACAGAACTTTCTAGATATTACCAATAATGTTATCTAATAAAATTATTTAGATAATATGAATTATTGCTCCGATAATGGAAAATATTGTGTAGTGATAATTATTAAAACAACAATAATATAAAATATCAACGTAGCAATTATTGAATCAATAAAATAAAATATTGAACAGTAACTACTGTAACAATTATTGAGTAGTGCCTTCTTACGTAAGAATTAATAGTTGGTGCAATACCGTGTGCTACTGTGCAACAACGCGTATTACTGTATTTTAACCACCGGGTATTCCTATAGTATTAACGGTAATAACTGCGCCGTTATTTATAAATAACTTATACTTGTCATTTTCTTCATCCAATCGCTTTCCGTTATGGGGCCCGCACAAGGCTGGGCCGTCGTATGAATATTCTCCGACAGCAAGAATATTTCACGACCAAACGAATATTCCCCGACAATAATGAATATTTTATAACCACTTGCTTATTTAAAAATATTTGCACATTTTACCCATAACTAACCACATTAATCAAATAAACCCTTACTATTTCAAAATAATAAATAAAGGAAATTCCATTTTATTTAAAAAAAAATTCTGGGGTCTTACATTAGTGGCTATAACCTTGATATAATTTAATCAGCCTTTTGTGATCTGACGAGATGTTGCCAAGATTATCTCGTTAATCTTCCTTTATCTTTTCACTTAGTAGCGATTGACATTTTCTGTTCGTAGCGTTGTCTTTGCTCTATGTTCTTTTTCGTTCAGCTTAATGTTCATCTCAGATGATGATTCTTTATATCTAGATGTTCAGTGCTCATCATCATCTTCTTCTTTTGAATGAAGCTATCTTTTATAGTTCTTTGAAATCTTCCTGTTGAGAAGTATCCGTTGGAGCATTTAATGTATAGATACTTTCATATCTCTGATGTTGACTTTCTTGAGCTTTGTGTCAGTGTACCTTTTGACTTATGACTTGTCACATCAGTTAGCATCCATTCAATTTTTCAGACAGCTTGCTTTTGGCTTACTAACCGTTAGATATATCTTTGTTTTTATCCAAGCATATATCTTTTGATGCCTTGAGATCATCATCTTGAAATGTTCCATTTGTCAGTTCTATTGTCAGATTTGACATGAGATTTATGATATTCTGTTGTTTCAAGAGTTATAAGATTGAGCCTTGCGATCGATTCGACCTCTTCTATTCTTGTATTCTTCTTACTGATTATAATACATTGAGGGGTGTCTTAGTCTTTTTCTCTATGTCGTCACTATCACTAATTTCCTTATCTCTTTTTTCTGCTTTCTGATGGCTTCATAGTACTTGAACTTGCTCATCAGATTCTTCTCTGTTTCTTGATACTTCAGCTGTCGTGTGAAATCGATATCATCTTTCTGAGTATGTAAGGACCGAGAATTTTATATGATAATATATGTATATTTTTACGAATAAATTTTTTTTATTTACTTTAAGAAAATGAGTGAATATGTGATGTGAATTAAATAAGTTCGTTAATTTACTTAATTTAAGTTAACTAATAAATGAAAAGGAAGCCAAGAGGAATAACTAATCAAATTGATTAAAAAAAAGGTAAGAGAAGCTTATGCATAAATTAACATAGCTTGAGTATTGACCTTGAATGGTAAATGAAAAGATTTATAATCTTTAAGTGATTAATTGATATGAATTATATATAATGATTATATAAATGTGTAATAACTTATTATGCCAATTATGACTAATTAAGTTAAGGAAGCAATGAAACAAAAAGGAAAACTAAGAAATAAGAATATTAAATTGTGACAACCCCAAAATAGGTCCATTCCACCCAACCCATTCTGAGTCATCAAATACATGGTACAGAAAAGAACTACAACTTTATTACAATAATTGTCGTGCAAAATACAATAACACATATGCTGTGAGTTTGGATACAAATATATACCAAATGTGACATTGGACACCATCATGTATCAGCACCTCACAAAGGTACCTTACATAAAGGTACAGTCAAAAACTGTTTTAGAAACTAGAATCTTTGGAAAGTGCTCAAGGAAACCTTCGTACATGGGAGGCCATGCTTCTAGGTTATGATAGATATCATATGGCCACAGAATTATCCTTGGTTGACCCAATAGACCCCAAAGAAAAACGAGAAGATTACTACCATATTCTTCCCAATGGTGAGTCTTCTCTTGACTTATCATTATCCCCACTGTCTCTAATTGAGAATTATACTTCAAACAAACACCAAAATTATATAAGTAGTGCTCGTAGATATACTCAGCAAGCGGATGTGCACAATCCCGTCTTATGATGACACGAAGTTGTATGTCATTAGACATCTTGTATGATAGTGGCAAAAATACCCTTCCAACGTTGGGTTCGCCTCACCCTATTTTCTTCACCAAATATAACTACTAAATGCTAACCACCGTTCTATTCCCTTGTTACCCCCGCTCGACCCAGCTTCACTCTTATTACCTGAAAGGAATTGTGAAACAAAAGGGTGAGCACAACTAGCCCAGTAAAGAATATCATGACTAAAGATAAATAAATTATCAATAGTCTTCATCAGTATTAAATCAGAGATTTAGAACATATGGTAGATGATAAAAATTTCAACCATAGTTGCAGCGGAACGAGAAATCCATTAGAAGAGTCAAATAGACTATAAAGTCTATTATCTTCTCCATGTTAAAAGTCCACCAACATTGTTTTATCCCTGTAACATCAATCAACAATTCCTGTCCACAATCACATGTATAACTCATAATCGTAATTGTTGTTCTAAATTCCTTTTCTCATCCAGGACAAAGATAATTTTCATCACCTGAAACATCAAAGATCATGGTTATACCAAATCACAGTTCATATTTATAATCATATTAATAAATTCATCTTTACACTACGGGCCAAAGATATTCATCAACAGACCATCTTTGCACTACAGGCCAAAGATATTCAACAACAAATTATCTTTGCACAACGGGCCAAAGATATTCATCAACAATTCATCTTTGCACTACAGGCCAAAGATATTTCTCAACAGTTCATATTTGCACTACAGGCCAAATATATTCATATCTCAAAGAAATATATAATTATTTCAGAATTTATATAAACAATAATTATAACCATGTTAATCATTTCATCTTTACACTTAAGCTAAAGATATTCAATTATAAATTCAATGGTCATGATCATACCAGTTAACAATTCATCTTTGTACTGCATGCCAAAGATATTCCTCAGTCACGATCATACCAATAATTTACCCATCTTTACACTCAAGTGAAAGACAAATTCAACATCAGGGTTATAAAAATTTTATATATGATAATAAAAACAATATGATCAAAATATAGATTTAATCTCACGAGTAATATTCATAAATCAACTATAATTTGGTCAGAAAAAGAAACCAATTTTGTCGTGAATAGTAACTCGTGAATAGTAACTCTTGAATAGTAACTCATGAATAGTAAACTCGACACAAAAAGGTAGAAATTCTACAATAAAATACATACCAATATTTCGGTATAATGATATTGAAAGAATAATATTTCTTAAGCTTATAAACAATTTATTTTAATTGTTTATACTTTACTAAATAATATATTTAATCATCCTAAAATGCCAAACTCATAAGATTTCATCACCAATAATCAAAAACCCTCATCAAAAATCTGCATATACCTCATATAGGATTCTCAAGCCATAAAATCCTATTTTTCAATTTTCTTACTTCACATAACATATTTAATTCATTTACTCATAACTAGTCTATTTTCATGAAAAATATCAAATCAGTTCTAAAAATATTTCTTTTCTGGAATTTAGCAGAATATAGTCCCATATTGAACATATATTTTTCTCAGAATTTTTAAAATTCATTTATTATTTTTCAAATGACCAAAACAGCCGAATATTTAGACATTTATCAAAAATTGAACTTTTGCCCAAAAATTTTGAAATTCACAGAGTACACTGATATTATATAGATATACTTCCAATAAAAATTTCATCAATTTTAGAGTTAACCACAAGGAGTTATAAGCGATTACTTTTAAAATAGTCTTATCCCGTAAAATTCATAACTCTTAATCTATACATCCAAAAATCACCATTTTTGGACACAATCAATAAAACTCATCAAAATATCATTTCAAAATTTTCCAGAATTTTTTGAAGGTCAGAAGAATTACAAACTGAAAAACATAATAACCCTTAAAATCCCTTACTATCCCTTACAATCCCTTACCTCAAAAGAGCAGTACTTCTGATCGGTATAAGGCTGAAAGAAACTTGCACTGATGAATAGAAACTCATAGAGTATCTAAACACTCACAAAATAAACTCAATAATCTAGAGAGAGAAAGAGAGAAAACTTATGAATTCTGGTGTGATTTTCAATTCTAACTTAGCCCTCTATTTATAGGAAAATGTTAGCACGCCGAATCAGACTTAACCTGTAACCTGATGGCTTTACCTGCTACTATTTCCACCCACCACACTTGAATAAAAATCTCAGCACATTTCTTCACCAACTAAGAGTGGGGCCCACCAATTCTAGAATTTTCTACCAAAATTATTAACTCCAAAAATTTAACAATTTCTGAACCAGTTATCTCGTAAAATTCATAACAAATCATACGTTCATTTTTAACGGTTTAAAATTTATGGACATATACTAAACTTATATATGTATAACATATCCAAAAATCACAACGATCCAACAGTCGGATTAAAAATTATAACCCCCACAATATATCTCAAAAATCCTAATTTAATTTTCAATACCTCCGTTCCGACAAAAATACAGATAAAACACCTCAACATTAACTCCTTCATTTTTAACCACAAAAATATATCCCTCATTTATATCCACATAAAATGAATATTTCCTTATCATATGAATCAATAATTAATTATTCACAAATAATATTACAGAATCACATTTATGACAACCAGGCCGTTCCCAAGAAAGAGGGGGCTTTCCAATAAGATTTTCTCCTTACTGGCGCGCAATTAGATGACCAAACCTCTCCTTAGACAGAACTTTCTAGCATTGTCAATAATTTTATCTAATAATATTATTCAAATAATATGAATTATTGATCTGATAATGGGAAATACTGTGCAGTGACAATTATTGAACAACAATAATATAAAATTTCAACGTAGCAATTATTGAATCAATAAAATAAAATATTGAACGGTAATTACTGTAACAATTATTGAGTAGTGCCTTCTTACGTAAGAATCAATAATTTCAAAAATACTATGCAATACCGTGTGCTACTGTGCAATAACGCGTATTACTGTATTTTAACCACCAGGTATTCCAACAGTGTTAACGGTAACAACTACGCCGTTATTTGTAAAAACTCCAATTTGTCGTTTTCTTCACCCGATAGTTATTCTGTTATGGGGCCCACAAATGGCTGCGCCGTCGTACGAATTTTTCCCGACAGAAAGAATATTCCACGACCAAACGAATATTCCCCGACAACAATGAATATTTTATAACCACTTGTGTATTTTGAAAAAAAATTCATATATCACCCTTAACTTTAACATTTATCAATTTAACCATTTACTGAATAGTAATTATAAGAAAAATTAAATACTTTTATTTCATAAAATTCGGGGTCTTACATAAATTATTTATCAATGTATTCAAAACTTTGTGACATATATTGAATAAATATGTGATTAAATGAATATGCTAATGATATATATATATATATATATATATATATATATATATATATATATATATATATATATTATAGTGAATTAAAAAGAAAGCTTTATAACCTAATATTATATATTAGAAATGTGAATAACCTAAGGGTTGTAGTACTGAAGAATTCTAATATTTAAAATATATACTAACCTAAGAGATTAATTTTATTATCTTAAATTATTAATTATTTTAACCTAATTAAAGAAAACCTAATTGGGTTATATAATTAAATCTACGTAAGTAATTATTTAAAATCTGTAAGATAAAATTTGTGTGTTGAATCCATAATATTTTGCATGGCCCAAACATATTAATTAGAGAGCTCAAACAATTATTTGATTGACCCAATCTTGAGTCCAATTAAATTAGTCATTTAGAAGATAAAATAAACCAAAATTAGTAATTAAATTAAACCACAAATTGGGGTAAAGTGGGAGAAAGAGAGGAATTAACATGTGATGTAATTTTTTTCTTCAACCACTCCTACGAACTGCCTCATGTGTCACCATTTTATTAAGCTACTTATTTTAGCTAAACTAACAAGTAAGTAAGCAAGATAAGATGAGAGGAGTTATATGTATAGGTTTTCTACTAACTTATGAGAGTTTTATTTCATTAAACAAAAGGCTAGTTCATTTTCATTTTCATTTCTTCTAACTTTGCTAAACAAAAGAAATAGAGAGAGAGAGAGAAGAAGGGAGTAGTTCGGGCAGCCACTTAGGGGGAGATAGGAGAGGAGAGTTTGATTTTTTTTAAAGCTTCTTAACTCTTGGAAGGAAGAAGGAGATCATCCAGTTAAATCAAAGGTATAAAAGTCTATCAATAAACTAGTTTATTCCTTTTATTTCATTTGTTTTTGATGAAATAAGGATCTAATATTTCCAAACCCAAAAAACCTTAGATCTATATTTTGGGTGTTAATATTTCCAAACTTGTTAATAAGTGTTTTATGTTTAGATCTAACCATTTTGGGTGTTGGAATGCTTAATCAAAGGAAGAAAATAAAACTAGTTTTCTAATGGTAGAAAACCCTAGCTTTTGTCTATTTTAAATGTACCATTTAAGATCTACACCTTCTTTTTGTGATCCATCAAAGAGGAGTGCTAGATATGTGAGTTAAATATTAAACCCAAGTGGTAACACTGAAAACTATTGATTTTACAAGTCATGACAACTGTTTTAGCCAAAACAGTCTACTTAAAAGGAAAAAGTAAATGACAATTTCTGGCTAGTCCATCGCAGGGGCATTTTCGTCTGTTTTATCTGCTCTAAAAAGTTTGATAAAATTTGGTATGTTAGTATGATGAGTTAGCAAGGTTCAGTCCAAAAATGGTAATTTTTGGATGTGTAGAATGAAAGTTATGGATTTTACAAAAATGACTATTTTAAAAGTGAACCAAAATAACTTCTTGTGTGTAACTCCAAAATTTGTAACATTTTTACTAGAAATAGATATATATAACAGGAACATACCCAGAAAATTTAGTAATTTTTGGACTAAAGGATGATTTGTGATAATTGTTGCAAAATCTGATTGTTTTGGACCATTTAAAAATAGTAATTGAATTTGGAAAATTCCAAAAACAATATATGTTCATGTGGGAACCAGGTTCTGATGATTTCCAGAAAAGAAAAAAATTTCAAAACAATTTTGGTATTTTTTATGTATATATTCGGGTTATGAGTAAATGAGAATAATAAGTTATGTAATGTCATAGCTGAAAAAATGTAATTTTATTACTTAAAAACCCTAAACATGATTTGTGCTGATTTTTGGAAGTATTTTGGTCATTTTTGATAAAATTTTATATGTATTGCATTTTAGGTTTGTTAAATAAATGATTTAATAAATGATTTAGAATAAATTATTTATTAGTTTAATAAATGATTAAAATATTATTAAAAGATTAATAATATTATATTAAAATTTTATTAAGTAATTAATAATATTTAGATTAAAAATTGGATTAAAATACTATTAAATGATTAATAATATTAGGTTAAAGAATTAATAAATAATTTAAAATATTATTAAATGATAAATAATATTATATTAAAGTTAAAATAAAATATTATTAAATGATTAATAATATTAGATAATGATTTAAAATATTATTAAATAATTAATAATATTAGTTAAGGATAAAATATTATTAAGTGATTAATACTATTAAGTAAGTGAATAAGATATTATTAAATGATTAATAATATTATAAGGTGAGCAAGATGTTATTAAATGATTAATAATACTTGTGAATGAATAAAGTATTATTAAGTGTTTAACAATATTGAAAAGGGAATAAAATATTATTAAGTGATTAATAAAGTTAAGAAGTGATTTGATATTAAATAGGAGTTTAAGATGACAGTTATGTGATAGAATATTATCGAAGGATGATAATATTACTAATAATTTATGGTAGTATCAAATATTTGATTATGTGATTACATGTTATATAAAATATTATGGAATAATGGTATTATGAGTAAGATATGTGATGCTAATTGAGAGATCGATCTTATTAATGATATGTCTTTTATATGAAGTTATATTAAATTACGTAGCAGTAGTTATCAACCGAGACAATTTTCCTAACTCAAACTTGAATTATTATTTTTCAAGCATGTTAGTGGATAATTATTGTTGATTATTTCACATCTATGATTATTATTGAAATTGCAAGTTTCCTAACTCAAACTCGAGTTATTATGTTTCAAGCATGCTAGTGGATTAATTATTGATAATTATTCCTCATCTATGATTATTGATATTCACACCTAGTTCAAGTTTCTTGAACTTTCTTATATATTATCTTGTACAAATTATTACCTTGTGTAAATTTATTTCTTCTGTATAGAGTTTATATTATGCGAGTTCCTTAATTTCTTTGATTGTCTAACCTTGTACAATCAATTATTGTGTACAAGTTCATATGTTCATTTAACTTTGTTCTTATGATTATACCACAATGTTTGAAAATTCTAAATTTGTTCAATATTCATACGTTGATTAAATCTTAAAACTTATACGAATCTTTTATATTTGTACAAGTGTTCAAGCTATCTTTAAAATTCGATTATACCTGAATTGTTTAAGTACTACGTCGATGCCATTTGTTTCGGCCAGACAAATATTTGATGAAGTGTTCTATTATATGTGACTTAATTGTTATCGAAGATCAATGCCATTTGTTTCGGCTAGACTAATATTTGATGAAACGTTCTATTAATTGTGAACCAATTTGTTATTGAAGATCGATGCCATTTGTTTCGACTAGGCTAATATTTGTTAAATCATAAATTGTTCTATTAATTGAACTGTGTTTTTATTAAAGATTTATGCCATTTATTTTGGCTAGATCAATATTGATATTATATGTTGAAATCCTTAGCATTTCTTTGAATTTAATCCAAGCCATATTATTGTGGTACGGACTCATGATGTAAGACTGAGAAGAACAACCCTTATAAAAACAAAGGGATTTATTATTGAAAAATGACGCGCGCTATTTTTGAGTATTATGCATAATCACAGGTACAGTGAGGCTGATCACCTTACGTACTTGCAAGGGAGTATGATTTAATCTTTACGGTTAACTTATACTCTTGAGGTATTCTGTCAATAGATGAACTGATAATTCCTCTAGAAGTTCTATATCCATTTTGTGATCACTCAGCATGAAATCTGGGGAATAACACTATTTATTGAATATTGTTGCAGTATTTCTAATTCTTCAGAATCAATTGAATATCGTTGAACCCTCAAAAGAACTTAACTCTTCCATTCTTGATATGTCATTCAACTTGAAAATTAAGAAAATCCTTGATTTGGAAATGATTCATTGTTTCAGCTACTTCACAATCTTTTGAATATTGTGAAGTTCTAAAGAGTTAAACTCTTCTAATCGTGATTTATCGTTCTTGTATTTAAACTTGCTGAGCGAATTAGTTGCTCACCCTTGCTATAACATGATATTATTTCAGTCAATCCCGAATGTTCGAAGAAGGACAAAGGCAAAACGAAGGCGACTGAATAATGTATCGTATGTAATGGATATTTTGTTATATAATGATATAAACCTTTTGTATTATTAGGTATGTAATGTTAAGGTCAGTGAAACTTGGGATAATGTTATATTTTTGTGTTAAGGTATGTAAGGAATGATGTAATTCATAATGAATGGGTAGTTAGATGAGATGTGTATGTTGTATCGTGAGCACCGAATTTGGAGGCATCACAGAGTAAGTTGTTCTTCTTTGTTCTCAAGTACGGGATGCTTTCAAACGATGCACTGATTTCTTTACGATCGGTTCTGAGTTCCGTGATCAGATGGATTGTCCCTGCAATTTATCTTTTAATTTCTGGAGATCTCTTCTTGTGAGAGTTATACTGATATATTGAGTATATTTTCTTGCCATATACTCCTTCTTGAGTAAACTTTACTGTATGTCCATGGAACAATCTTAGCTTGGTGATCTCCTCTAATTCATATAGTCAGCACTTCACATTTTGCTTAACAGTTCTGAGGCTGACTTTACGATCTTGTCCTCACTGAACGATCTTAGAGTAATCTTCAGATATTGTTTTCGGTCAGTGTCTACTGGAGTATTCCATAATCACTCTTCACTTAGCAATCTTTACTCTTCTATCCATTGGTTCTTCTAGCAGATTTTGTGACGCCCCCAAAATAGGTCCACACAACCTATTCTGAGTCGCCAAATACATGGTACAAAATTCAAACACAAACTTCATTTTTACAACTATTAATTGTCGTGTAAAATACGACAAAACATACACTGTGAGTTTTAATACAAATATTGTCTCGTAGACAATATCCAAACTCAAATAAAATCCTCATTACAATTAATGTCACACTATTTTACAAAATAGTGATGATTACTAAAATAACCATCTTGGACCATTACTCCACTCCTCGACTAGTCTCAGCTACATTCTCGCCTCCTAAGAAGAACAATAGAACCAAAAGGAAAAGGGTAAGCTCAACTAGTTCAATAAAGAATATTATGACTAAGATAATGTAGAACAATTATCTTTAGTCCTCAATAGGGAAAAATCTGATAGAATACAATATAGAACAAGTTTTAGATCAACAACTACAGCGGAAACAGAAATCCATTAGAAGAGTCAAGTAGAACATGATGTCTACTATCTTCTATGATTTAAAAGTTCATCATCAATATTTTATCCCTATAACACCAATCAATAAATATTTCTAATCAACGAATTATCTATGCACTATGGGCCAAAGATAATCGTTTGCATCACCAGTAGTCATGATCATATCATACATCTGTCCATCTATGCACTGCGGGTCAAAGAGGACTTTCACCATAAACCTTTATCTATAACATTAAATGTTATGATTATACAAATACATAATTCTTGATCATAATCATACCAATCAACAGTCCATCTTTGCACTACGGGCCAAATATGACTTTCACCACAATATAAGCATGAGGATAATGACACTGATATAAAGTGAGATCAATGATAAATATTAGATATTTATAATTCATTTTATCCAGAGTTCAAAAATGTCCAAATTATTAACATGATAACTAAATGTGGAGTAAAATTAAAGAATGATATTCATGTATCAAAAATAATTTGGACAGAAAAGAAAATTAAATTTTGTTGTGAACAGTACTCATGGATAGTACCGTATGAATAGTACCATATGAATAGTACTCATAAATAGTACCCCAACATGAAAACATTAAAATTTAATAAGAATGTTCAGACCAATATTCTAGTGAAATGATATTAGATGAAGTTCAGGAATTATAGAAGCAATACTTACCATAGTAAGTTTAAATTTAGGAATATGAAATGAAATAATATCACTTACATAATATGGAGTATGAAAGAAAATGATATTTCTTACGAGTATTGAAATAAAATAATATCCTTTAGCTTAGTAGAAAACTAGATTTGACTGGAATATCAGGTATTATCCTGAGAAAATCTTGCACTAAAAGCTACACTCAAAGTATTCTTATACTCAAAAGAAATACTCACAATATTACAGTAGGAATGCTTAAGATTTTTGGTGTGTTTAGGAAGGAGGGTTACCACCTTTTTATAGTGCAGCACGGAGGGAAAAACAAACTTCCCTGCCTAACTTTTTCTTTTTTTCTCTGCCTAACTCTCCTTTTTTCTGCCTAACCTCTCATTTTCTCTGTCTAACTTTTCATTTCCAAGGTTGAGGGCCCACACTTTAGAAAACATAGTTTGCATTGCCTTTGTAGGAGAAAATAAGTCACATGAATACCAGCACATGATTTTGAAAAAGGAAGTGCAGTACCTGATTTAAAAAAATAAAGGAATGCAAAGCCATCTTCTCACCTCCACTTACCTTTAACATATTCACATGCTTACAAATCTTATATTATAATAATACTACTATTTCAAAAGTTATAAATTATAAATTATACTATTATGTTATCACATTATACTATTATAATGTAATATTATAATAATATATTTAACTGAATATTTTATCGGATAAGATAATATGTCAAACTTTCAACAAATGTTTCATGCTAAATTCCTTCATTTATATCAAAATTGAACTAATATCCACCACATAATAATTAATATTATAAGCTCACAATATTAACAACTAGATCATTCCCAGAAAAGAGGGAGCTTTCCAATAAGGATTTATCCTTATTGGCGCGCAATTATATAACCTAACCGTTTTCGTCGACAGAGCTTTCAAGACATTGCCAATAATACTAAATAATAATATGAATAATTGTGTCATGTCAATTATTGATTTAATAATATAAAATATTGTGCAGATGATATTGTGACAATAATTGAATCAATAATATGAGATACTATTGAACAATTACTGTGACAATTATTGAATGAAACTGAGTGACTTATTCTGTAAGAATCAATAATAAGAGATACTGTGTAATATCGTGTGCTACTGTGCAACCACGTGTATTATTATACTTTTATCACCGATAATTTCAACAGTTAACGGTAAAAGTTTTGTCGTTATTTTTTATAAAATGGTTATTTCTGTTGCTTTCTATATCTGACAATTATTCCGTTATATGGTCCACCAATGATTGCGCTGTCATACGAATATTTCCTGACAGAAAGAATATTCTCTGACCAAACGAATATTTTATGACCACTTACTTACTTTGTAAAATTTGCACATATCACCCATAACTACAACATTATATCAAATCAACACTTTATTATTCAAAATAATATTTAGAGAAAATTAAATTTTTATTCATATAAAGTTGGGGTCTTACAACCTCCACTCCTTATGAAATTTCATCCTCGAAATTGATGTACGTACCTAGTATGTCGAAGAGGTTAGGATACCTTATTTTCATTTCAGATTCTAACTCCTAGGTCATTTCCTCAATATCGTGGTTTCTCCATAAAACTTTGACTTGAGGTATAACCTTTGAGCATAGAATATGTTCCTTCTTATCCAAGATTTTGACAGGTACCTCCTGATACGTTAAATCTTTCGCTATCTCATCAGGTTCTAATTCAATAATGTGGTTTGGGTCTTCCATATATTTACGTAACATAGATATGTGAAAAATATTATGCTAGTTCTCGGAGGCACACAATAGATCTAGAAGGGAGGGGGGGGGGAGGGTTGAATAAATCCTTTAACACTTTTTCTTTGTTTTCTTTTATCTTGTTAAGTGATTAACAGATAATGAATAGAGGAATCAATTCATGCAGAACGGAATAGATTAAGATACCCTTCATAAATATAACATTAAACACATTTCTAATGTAGAGTTAATTGCAAGCAGATATAATAGTTATAGTACTGAATGTAAATGACTTAAAGTAAATCACACTAGAGGTTTTAAGTGGTTCAGAGATTGAATGCTCCTAATCCACTCTTGTGCTTCAACAAGTAGGGAATTCACTAAGGATTTGATTAACTTTGAATCACTAAGATTTCTTCAAGACCAGTAGCCTTGGAACACTAGTTCACTAAGAACTCTTTAAGACCAATAACCTTGGAAACTGTAGACTAAGCCCAGCAGACTTAGAATCTCTTGTACCCTCTGGTACTCAACAAGTCTAACAGACTTGACTTTGGTTTAGTCACTATGACAAGGACCCTACATGCCATGGTTGCTTAGTTGTTTGTTGTTATTAAACTGCTAAGGTGACATTTAACTTGTTCATCTTTTGATACTTAACAGCTTCTTGTGATCAATAAGCATTCAGCATTAGTATTTGACCACATCTAATGGACTGCTAGGAAGTACATTCAGCTTAACATCTTGTTAGTACTTAGCAGTCTGATTCATCCTTGGTGCGGTTGTTCTTTATTGTTGATGCTTGTCTTTATATGATATTCAGCACTGGACACTATTATTATTGAGGTACTGCTAAGTCTTTGCATATTAGCTTGACTTCTCTGGGTACTTAGCGGTCCTTGAACACTGTTTGATTTATGAACAGATTCGGCTCTATATCTTCTTCTCTTCAACTCTGTATGTTCATGGGAAAAACAAAGTGACTCAAGTATCCTGCTTTCTGTTCTGCCACTCTTGTTGTTGTTTTCTTGGCCTTCCGGCTCTAAGCATAGATTCCACCTTGTTGTCATATTCCTTTGTATTGAGTGAAGCTTTTCCATTGTAGGACTCTCATTAGTTGTGCTTCACTGTTCTATAGTGGTCTCACTCTCACTAAGACCTATTCTCTATTAAGCTCTATATGACTTTCATCTTCTTAAGTCAATAACTCTTTTCTTCTTTTGAAGCTTCGGCTTTTATATAGATCCATCTTACATCTTTCCATTGGAACATAGCCGTTAAGAGTCTTTCATTGACAAGCTCCCTTTTAATCTCTATCTTATTTACTTGTGAAAGAGCCTTTTAAATGTTTTAGTTGAAGGCATCCATTGTAGCATTTAATGCTCCAGACATTTCTGAGCACTGATGTAGACATGTAGGGTTGATGTGACACCTCTTTTTTAACTTTCCTAACATATCAGTCTGCTTTATCACCTAACACTTCATAGATGTTACTTTCAGCAAGCTAGTAGGTAGTCATCCTTTTCTCTTGTTTCCTCGATTTACATCAAGGATGTTTGGAGAATATATCAGGATCCTCAATTCACAACGTTCGAATGTCAGTCTTCTTTGCTTGGACATTCCCACTCTTCAGATGAATGCCCTTTACGATTCTGATGTTACCTCTATGAACTCTACGATTGCTTGTCTGTGGAAATCGTAGGTTGACTTGACCTTGACACCTTTTATGATTCCAAGAGTGCTCAACGTTGTACCATCTTGTACTTTGCTCTCACAGTATATTCTACGATCGTGCTTATCTTGCCTTGCTTTAAGAACTAACAAGTTGATTGACAGCTTTGACACTTTGGTTTGCATATCCCTTTTGACTTTTTATGCTTAGCTTTCTTAACTTTCAGCCTTGTGATCTCTTGATCATACTCTATTGTAAGGCTGAGCACTTATATCCTTCTTGTTTGTCCTTTTCTCACTCTGTGGCAGGTTTACCAATATCTTCATATTTCCTTTATTAGGCTCTTCTTCTTTTTGGTAAGCACTACGATCGTAGTCTTCTGATTAGCACTTATAGGAGATTCCTTCTGAATGGATTTTCATTTCTCAATCAGCCTTGCTGATAGAGTGGGTGCTTTGATCTTCTACTTACTTATAGATCATTCAAATAGTGCTTTCTGATATTCTTCAAGTAGACTGCATTCTTAAACTTGACTGTTCTTACCACAAAAAGTGATCTATGCATATACTTCAGGTTTGCTTCGGTAGAGAATCATAGAGTGCTCCACGATTATGCCTTGGCTATGTAAGCATCTGGTTGAGTACGACTTTGGCTCTGGTTCTAGAAACTGTGAATCTGATAGGTGGCAACATGTAGACTTCATGATTCAGAGTTAAGTCTACAATTCTAGCTCGACAGGTGCTCAGCAGGCGTCTTCTATGATCCTGAGTGCAAACTACAATTCTTGACTTGGCTCGACAGATGCTCAGACCAACTCCACGATTCTGAGTGTGACTTTCAAGATAGACTATGATTCTGAAGCAACTTCTTTGATACTATACGATTCTACCTTGACTTCTGCAATCTCTTGACTGGCTCGATAGTCTACGACTCTGTTTCAATAGACTGTGATTCTGCCTTATTTTCTTGGCAGACTTAAATGACTTGTGCAGAGCTCTACGATCAGACATGCCTATTTATTACACTTCAAAATAGATCAACCTAATAGCTTTGATCTTTTCTTCTGTACATTCATTTACAGAACATTAAGCAAATATCAACTTAACAATTTTGATCATGTCAATCTAAGTCCTTGTCCATATTTTCTATTAAGGACTTTACAACTTTAATAAACGAAGACATGTTTGCATATTCATTCATTAACTTCATCATCTTTATCATCAAATTATACTAGTAAAGGAATAACATTCACATGCATATTCCTAACAATCTCCCCTTATTTGACGATGACAAAAATAGTTAATGCATATGTATTAGATGAATGAATCTTAAGATACAGTGAGCTGCTGTATTGCTAGAACAGGTAATAAAAATTATATTAGAGAGCATTTAACTACAGATAGTAGAACAAATCTAAATTCTAGATCCAGAGCTAACAATTACAATTAGAGATGTTGATTAGTGGGATTTATACCACCGAATCAGATATTTTATGACTTAAATAGTTTCTTGTTCTCGTAGATTTTATATGTTTTTATATGATTATAGTGTTGTTGAGACTAATTGACATATTACAGGGCTTATCAGGTGTTTTCTAGCATTCAGGGGCAAAATGGGCATTTTATTGTATAGCCGCGCCGCGGCGCTAATGCCAAGCATATTGGTCGCGCCGCAGCGCCACCTTCATGGCCTAGCTGACATCACCATGGCGCCGCAGCGCCATTGACTCTATGCAGACTCGCGCCGTAGCGTGAGCTTCGTGTTTTCCAAGCACACATGGCGCCGCAGCGCCAACCACAACTTAATGGGCCGCACCGCAGCGCTACCTCCGGTGCCCAGGTAGAGGCCATTTGCTTTTGACCTAGCTTGAAGGCAGAGAAGGAATATATAGTAGAGGGAGCTCTACATCTCTGAGATGGGGTGGAGTGGATATCAGGCACCATAGATCATATTGATTAGCATAGATTAGTTTTTCTCTTTTCTTTTGTACTTTTTCTCTCTAGTTCTTAGTTGTTGTCTATACATATAGATTAGGTAGATTTAGGGAGAAGTCTGTATTTCTTTGGAGCTCAAGAGCAACGAACGACACGAATTGGAAGGCTTGATTTGAGCGAAATGTGTGGGGATTGAAGGGGCTTTGACAGAGTTTCTTCTATCCATTTATCTCCTCTAATTTTGTATTCTATAAATGTTGTCTTATTTACTACTTGTATTTGGTTTATTAACTATGAACTAAATATTGGCTCTAAGGTTATAATGGATCCCTTTATTATTTGAATTGACTGTCTTTACCTCTTTGGTTGACCCCATATGATTTGGTTTAATATATTTGTGCTTTATGATTCTTGCTAAGACGTTAGTGATGATTTTGGTAATATGCATGATATCGCAGAAGAATTATAGATTTACACCTAAATATATTAGCATGTGACTGTGGGTTTCGACTGCATAAGTTGGGAGTAGAATAGACATATCTCTGTGCGCCACGTGCGACCTAATAGAGAACTTAGGCTTAAATCCTTGTTATGATTGATTCGCGTAGACATATGTAGGATTGTATCTAGCTTGGACGTTCTTTTCTGTTCTATTCCCTTTTGGGTGGATCCGGAGAGGATATGTTTATGCATAACTCGACAGAGGTGCATAGGCACTTGTGTGTTCTCGGTCGACAAATTGTCGTGACCATTTAGACCAAAGAGAGAAGGGTAGCTAGTTTGATCAAACATAACACACCAGGTGTTCGACAGAATGCCTGTGTGGGGTGAAGTTGTGATCTTAGCTTGTATTCCTTATATTTTCATTCGTTATCCATTTACTTGCTTTGTTAATTAGTATAATTAGATTAATCACACTTCCATTTACTATTGTTCGAATAAGACTTTAGCTATACATAGTCGGTATTTGGTAAATATTAGTAATAGTTCCTCGTGGGTACGACACACTTCTTATCACTGTATTACTTGTTAGACCACGTATACTTGTGCGCGTTTAGTGATCGATTTTCTGACCAACAAGTTCTTGGCGCCGTTGCCGGGGAACTATTATTCTAATATTGTCCAATATTGATTTAAATCAATTTAGTCTTACTTTGAACTTGTATATAATTATTTCTTTTATTTGTTTGATCTTCCTTTCTTTTTGTTTTTAAGTCTACAAATTAAGGACGATCAATGTTATCAATGGCCTTATGAGGGGACAACACAACCAAGCTCAGAAAAGGGACTCGAGAGATTACAACTTTAAATTGCTAATGCCTTGAGGTTTTCTGACAATCTTGAGTGTCAGTTCACTTAGAACGCCTACTGTCAGGAACGAGCTGACTTTGAACCGATCTCCTATCATCCAAACTGTCAGGGTTATCCAAACTCATGGGACTACAGTCAAGAGAAATATTATGAACTGAATCATGCCTTTTAGTTTGACTATCACTCTCCACCGCATTATGAGTTGACGTCTCCACCCAATGAGAGCTTTTATGAGACCTCAACGCGAGAAGAAGAGAAACGACTAGAAGAGCTTCTCACCAACTTTATTGAGAGAAATGAGGTTCGGATGGCAAGCCAAGAAGCCTCATTGCATAGCCTTGAGAAACAATTGGGGCAAATCGTTAATGCCATCACAAATCTACCACAATTTCATCTACCAGTTATAATTGATCTCGACGATGAAGTAGTAGAGTATTGCACGGTGGATACGTAAGGAAAAAGCAATGAGGCTCACACAATTGTCAAGGGAGATGTCACAGTGCAGACTGGCCAAATGGTGGAGTTTGAAGTTGGAAACACAAGGATCAACAGTGGTTGTATAGTCAATACGGATCTACAATTAGAAACCACGCTCCCGACTGTGGAAATCCGTGAGGGCCCAATAGCGCACAAAGAACGTTTTTAACTTAATGAAATAGGCGAATTAGTGGATAATTCCAGTGGCAAAAGCTTCTTTGTGCCAATTGATGACTGGATGGATGAGGAGAACGAGGATGATCAATCATCCATGTTTGCCAAGAATCCAAACGAATTGACGAATAGGAGGCATGTAAATTTCATTTTCGTTTATGAGCCGGATTGAACAGCGTCAGTATAGTTAAGCCGACGATTTTAAAACAAGCGCTTGGTGGGGAGGCACCCCCATCTCGGTATAAATTTCATCTGTTTTCCTTTACCTATATCTAGTTTACTCTGTAGTTAACTATTATATTGTTTGGAATAATGCATATTTGCTCTATAGTATAGTTTTTGTTATTGTCTTGGCATGTGCAAATAACAGTTAGAAATATTTCAAAAAATGGTATCTCGTGCCGCGGCGCCACCACATACACTGCATCTCACGTCGCAGCGCTGGCTTCACGCCCTAGCGCTAAGATTCGCGCTGCAGCGCCGGTGTTTAATGCCCAGTCTCTCTCCTTCGCACCGCAGCGCCAACCTATATAGGGACTATTGCACCGCGGTGCCACCAAATGGCAGCAGCTATTGCTAACTTGCGCCGCAGCGCCAACCAACAGAGGGAAGCCCGCGCCGCGGCGCCAGCAGCGAATTTCTGACGTTTAAGAGCAATTTTTAGCCAGCAGTTGGGCCATTCATCTCCATTTTCTCGACAGCATTCTGCAGCACTAAGGACCCCAAGCACTAACCATCACCCATCCCAACATCTTTAGAAATTGATCGAGTGCCCCATCTCACACCTCCATTACAACCGATTTCTGCCTCAAGTTTACCAACACACGTAGTGGGCTTCAATCAATCGCACTCCTAGGGTTGTTCACCAAGGTATTTTGGGGTTTTCATTTTGTCATTTACAGTAATTGGCAATAGTTGTTATTGTTTTGATTGGTTTTGCTCTGTTGATTTGGGGGATTTCTACTGATGGAAATCGGGCTAGAACACTGTCAAGAAAAGGGTTGTCCATACTTGGTTTTTAGAGTGCATTCAAGGTGTTTGATAAAGTGCCTGGGCCAAAAAGTTGACTGATTTGGGCTCTTTTTTGCACTGCTATTGCTTTCGGTTTATCTGGAAAAGGTTTGGGGGAGGTTGAATTGGATTTTCTGCCAGTGTTCATACTAATTGCTTCAAGTTCAGAAATGGCACCCAAAAGGCAACGACTTAGCGTCGGCGGGTCATCATCCGCGCCACCACCAACGGCTTGGGACAACACCAAATTTATCAATGAGGAGGCATAGAAAAGATATAAATCCTCATTCGCTGCTCGAAACTTAATTCCTGAGCGGGGGTTGAGGCCAGACAAAAAGGATGGTGAGTCGACTTCACAAAACCACGCGGGTCGGCCGCTGTATCTGTAGTTCGGGAGTTTTACGCGAACGCCAGTGCCGAAGGTGATGCAGATGTTCTAGTTAGGGGGAAGTTAGTGGCTTTTGGAAGCCAAGCCATCAATGATCTATTCGCGGCACCCAACTGTAAGACCCCGAATTTTATGAAATAAAAGTATTCAATTTTTCTTATAATTACAATTCAGTAAATGGTTAAATTGATAAAAACTTAGAGTTATGGGTGAAATGTGAAAACTTTTCAAAATACGCAAGTGGTTATAAAATATTCATTGTTGTCGGGGAATATTCGTTTGGTCGTGGAATATTCTTTCTGTCGGGGAATATTCGTACGACGGCGCAGCTATTTGTGGGCCCCATAACGAATAACTGTCGGATAAAGAAAATGACAAATTTGAGTTTTAAAAATAACGGCGTAGTTGTTACCGTTAATACTGTTGGAATACCCGGTGGTTAAAATACAGTAGCACACGGAATTGCACCAATTATTGATTCTTACGTAAGAAGGCACTACTCAATAATTGTTACAGTAGTTACTGTTCAATATTTTATTTTATTGATTCAATAATTGTTGCGTTGATATTTTATATTATTGTTGTTTCAATAATTATTGCTGCACAGTATTTTCTATTATCAGATCAATAATTCATATTATTTGAGTAATATTATTAGATAATATTATTGACAATGTCTAGAAAGTTCTGTCTAAGGAGAGGTTTGGTCATCTAATTGCGTGCCAGTAAGGAAAAATCCTTATTGGAAAGCCCCCTCTTTCCTGGGAACGGCCTGGTTGTCATAATTGTGACTCCGTAATATTATTTGTGAATAATTAATTATTGATTTATATGATAAGGAAATATTTATTTTATGCGGATATGAATGAGGGATATATTTTTGTGGTTAAAAATGAAGGAGTTAATGTTGAGGTTTTTATCAGTATTTTTGTCGGAATGGAGGTATTAAAAATTAGGGTTTTTAAGATATTTTGCGAGGGTTATAATTTTTAATCCGACCGTTGGATCGTGGTAATATTTGAATATGTTATACATATATAAGTTGAGTATATGTCCAAAAATTTTGAACTGTTAAAAATGAACGTATGATTTGTTATGAATTTTACGAGATGACTGGTTCAGAAATTGTTGAATTTTCGGAGTTAATCATTTTGGTAGAAAATTTTAGAATTGGTGGGCCCCACTCTTGGTTGGTGAAGAAATGTGCTGAGATTTTTATTCAAATGTGGTGGGTGGGAATAGTAGCAGGTAAAGCCATCAGGTTGCAGGTTAAGTCTGCTTCGGCGTGCTAACATTTTCCTATAAATAGAGGGCTAAGTTAGAATTGAAAATCACACCAGAATTCATAAGTTTTCTCTCTTTCTCTCTCTAGATTATTGAGTGTATTTTGTTAGTATTTAGATACTCTGTGAGTTTCTATTCATCAGTGTAAGTTTCCTTCAGCCTTATACCGATCAGAAGTACTGCTTGATAATCCTATATGAGGTATATGCAGATTTTTTATGAGGGTTTTGGTTATTGGTGATGAAATCTTAAGACTTGACATTTTATGATGATTAAATGCATTAATTAGTAAAGTGTAAACAATTTAAATAAATTATTTATAAGCTTAAGAAATATTATTATTTCAATATCATTATACCGAAATATTGGTATGTATTTTATTGTGGAATTTCTACCTTTTTGTGTCGAGTTTACTATTCATGAGTTACTATTCATAAGTTACTATTCACGAGTTACTATTCATGAGTTACTATTCACGAGTTACTATTTACGACAAAATTGGTTTCTTTTTCTAACCAAATTATAGTTGATTTATGAATATTGCTCTTGAAATTAAATCTATATTTTGATCATATTGTTTTTATTATCATATATAATATTTTTATAACCTTGATGTTGAAATTCTCTTTCGCTTGAGTGTAAAGATGGGTAAATTATTGGTATGATCATGACTATGGGTTCTCTTTGGCTAGTAGTGCAAAGTTGAATTGTTGACTGGAATGATCATGACCATTGAATTTATAATTGAATATCTTTAGCTTAAGTGCAAAGATGAAATGATCAACATGGTTATAATTATTGTTTATATAAATTCTGAAATGATTATATATTTCTTTGAGATATTAATATATTTGGCCTGTAGTGCAAATATGAACTGTTGATGAATATCTTTGGCCTGTAGTGCAAAGATGAATTTTTGATGAATATCTTTGGCCCGTAGTGCAAAGATGACATGTTGTTGAATATCTTTGGCCAGTAGTGCAAAGATGAACAGATGTTGAGATGAACATGACCAACTGGTGATACAAATGAATATCTTTGGCAGTAGTGCAAAGATGAAGTTATTAGTATGATTATGAACAGGAAATGAGATTTGGTGTAACCATGATCTTTGATGTTTCAGGTAAAGATAGGTGATGAAAATTATCTCCGTCCTGGATGAGAAGAGGAATTTAGAACTACAGTTATGATTATGAGTTATTCATATGATTGTGGACTAGAATTGTTGATTGCTGTTACAGGGATAAAACATTGTTGGTGGATTTTTAACATGGAGAAGATAATAGACTTTATAGTCTATTTGACTCTTCTAATGGATTGCTCATTCCGCTACAACTATGGTTGAAATTTTTATCATCTACCATATGTTCTAAATCTCTGATTTATTACTGATAAAGACTATTGATAATTTATTTATCTTTAGTCATGATATTCTTTACTGGGCTAGTTGTGCTCACCCTTTTGTTTCACAATTCCTTTCAGGTAATAAGAGTGTAGCTGGGTCGAGCGGGGGTAACAAGGGAATAGAACGGTGGTCATCATTTAGTAGTTATATTTGGTGAAGAAAATAGGGTGAAGCGAACCCAACGTTGGAAGGGTGTTTCGTCACTATCATACAAGATGTCTAATGACATATAACCTCGTGTCATCATAAGACAGGGTTGTGCTCATCCACTTGCTGAGTATATCTACGAGCACTACCTATATAATCTTGGTATTTGTTTGAAGTATAATTCTCAATTAGAGACAGTGGAGATAATGATAAGTCAAGAGAAGACTCACCATTGGGAAGAATATGATAGTAATCTTCTCATTTTTCTTTGGGATCTATTGGGTCAACCAAAGATAATTATGTGGCCATATGATATCTATCATAACCTAGACACATGGCCTCCCATGTACGAAGGTTTCCTTGAGCACTTCCCAAATATTCTAATTTCTAAAATAGTTTTTGACTATACCTTCATGTAAGGTGTCGTTGTTAGGTGATGTCCACGGTTGGAACATGAGTCACATTTGGTATATATTTGTATCCAAACTCACAGCATATATGTTGTTGTATTTTGCACGACAATTGTTGTAATAAAGTTGTAGTTGTTTTCTGTACCATGTATTTGGCGACTCAGAATAGGTTGGATGGAATGGACCTATTTTGGGGTTGTCACACCAACTACGAGGGCAATGATTATATGTAGTTGGGGCTCCGCAGCTATGACCTTGAGGATATCATTCGGAGGCTCTGCAAGCCCTGGACCACCTGGAAAAAGAATGATTATACGGGTGAGAAGAACAATTTCACGACTTTAGGCCTCAGTCGCTATGGGAAGGCGTGGTTCAACTTCATTTGCGCTAACATGATCCCTACCCGACACCTGAGCGATGTAACTAAGGATTGGGTGATCCTCCTATTTCCCATTGTCACGAGCCTGAACGTGGACATCGGTGTTCTCATACACGAGTCCATCATGAAGGCAATCAAGAGTACAGTAGCTTCGGGGCTTCCACATCCGTCATTGATCACTCAGCTTTGCAAGAGGGCATGTATTCAGTGGGGCCCAGAGGAGATAGCTTTGCCTCTCATGGTAGTCATAGATCATCAGACGATCTCACGCTTCACTGTGTGGGATGGGGAAAAGTCTCATGTCTGAGGCGAAGGCTATGGGCCGCCTACAGCGCCACCCCCTACGGTAGAGCAAGAGCAGGAACAGACTTCAGATGCAGGCCCAGCTGCACAGGGTCTACTAACGGAAAGCATGGCATCCCTCACTTTACTGCACCAAAAATAGGATGCCGAGGCGCAGAGACAGCGGAGGCACATCGCAGCTGTAGCTCAGAGATAGGAGATAGCTATGCAGTACCAGGCTGAGCTGGTGAACACTATGTAGAGCATCTACACCGATTATTGTGGCGAGAATACTGAGTTCACACCATACCAGTTTCCAGAGCTTCTTGTCTTCCCACCCTACCCTACCCCATCACCGCCTGCCGAGGCTGACGAGGATGAGACCGCTGCTGAGTGAGCCATTTCAGGGAAGCCCTCTTGTATACGATTTCTTTATGCTTAGCAATGATGGCATTGCTCACCTCAAGTTTGGGGGTGCTTTTAGCTATTATATATCTATTTCTGTACTGCCATGATTAGGATTGCATATTTAGTATTTTGTTATGACTTTTTATCAGTATTTTGGTGCAGTCATTTTGAACTGCGGGTTTATGTTTGGATTTTTACCATTATGAATGCCATATACTGATTTGGTTTTTATTTTATTAGTGATTTGATTATTATCAGCATGATTGTGGTTTATAGCCATCTTTTTGGGGCTTATACAGATTTGATGCTTGTGCCATTTGAATGGCCTTTTTACCCTATTTTGAGCTGCTATTTAGCAAGGGTTATAGTTATCATTAATTTTTGATTGTGGCTGATGACAAGCGTCAAGTATTTATGCCTATCTCTTAGAGTCATGTCAAGCATATATGAGCTAGAGGTTGTTCAATTGATAAGTTTAGACTGTTATTGATCTGTCCTTCTTAGCACGCACCGACCAACTGTATTTAACTAGTAATTTTCAAATTTAGTTGGCATATTTATTGCTTTGAGAATTTGTTCACTCTTATAAACTTTCATTTTTACAAGGTAATAAAAGACTTAGACGTTTATACAGTTTTGGATCTTGGATTCTAGCATGTTGACATATAAAAAAATGATGAAAACAAAATAAAAATACAAAAGAAGAGTTTTTATATCGAAAGTTTTGCGGTGGGTCGAGATGGAGCGTAAAACGCACTCGCCCATAAACGCAGGACCGATATCGAGATGGAACATTAAATGCACTCGATAAATGATCTTCGTTGCTGTTGTAAAGTCTCAGTTGGCTTATGTTGATTACGTGGCCTTTACTGCTCGAGTTATTAGATTCATAGGGGTGTTCTACACCTAGTGCCCTAAAGTCATCTGGCTTGGGAGTCACTGATCAAAAGCTCATTCATGGGTAGTTCTGAATAGCCTAAGGTAATTAAGTACTGTCCGAGTCAGATTTTACTGTCGTCACGCTAGAGTCTTTTGATCTTTTCCTGCACTTGCGTCTTATTATTAATGCTTGTTGAATGCTTAAGTTGCGGAGTATGCATAATAGTATTAGCAATCGACTGTGCAAACTTATTTGAGCCATGATTAGTTAGGACGGTTGGTCTCCACACACACACATAGAATGGATCAAATACAGTCTTATGCTTTAAATTGAATGAACCTCTATTCATGTCTGTGTTTGCCCTATTCTCTGGGAGTGGCTATGATCGAGTTTTGAAGCCATGATACTACTTTACTATTGTATTTTTCTTTCGCGTGTGTTTTATTTATTATTAGTGTCGTGTTAGTTAGTTTGCTCGAGGACAAACAAAGACTGAAGTTTGGGGGTATTTGATGAGTGGGATTTATACCCACGAATCAGATGTTTTATTACTTAAATAGTTGTTTGTTCTCGTAGATTTTATATATTTTTATATGATTATATTGTTGTTGTGCTTAATTGACATATTGCAGGGCTTATCAGGTGTTTTCTAGCATTCATGGGCAAAATGGGCATTTTATTGTATAGCCGCGCCGCGGCGCCAATGCCAAGCATATTGGCCGCACCGCAGCGCCACCTTCATGGCCTAGCTGACATCACCATGGCACCGCAGCACCATTGACTCTATGCAGACTCGCGTCGCAGCGTGAGCTCCATGTTTTCCAAGCACACGTGGCCCCGCAGCGCCAACCACAGCTTAATGGGCCACGTCGCAGTGCCACCTCCGGTGCCCAGGCAGAGGCCATTTGCTTTTGACCTAGCTTGAAGGCAGAGAAGGCATATATAGTAGAGGGAGCTTTGCATCTCTAGGATGGGGGGGGATATCAGGCACCATAGATCATATAGATTAGCATAGATTAGTTTTTCTCTTTTCTTTTGTACTTTCTCTCTCTAGTTCTTAGTTGTTGTCTGTACATATAGATTAAGTAGATTTAGGGAGAAGTCTGTATTTCTTTGGAGCTCAAGAGCAAAGAACGACACGGATTGGAAGGCTTGATTTGAGCGAAATACATGGGAATTGAAGGGGCTTTAACAGAGTTTCTTCTATCCATTTATTTCTTCTAATTTTGTATTCTATAAATGTTATCTTATTCGCTACTTGTATTTGGTTTATTAACTATGAACTAAATATTGGCTCTAAGGTTATAATGGATCCTTTTGTTATTTGAATTGACTGTCTTTATCTCTTTGGTTGGCACCATATGATTTGGTTTAATATATTTGTGCTTTATAATTCTTGCAAAAACATTAGTGACGATTTTGGTAATCTGCATGATATCGACAGAAGAATTGTAGATTTACACATAAATATATTAGCATGTGGTTGTGGGTTTCGACAACATAAGTTGTGCGTAGAATAGACATATCTATGTGCGCCACGTGCGACCTAATAGAGAACTTAGGCTTAAATCCTTGTTATGATTGATTCGCATAGACATATGTAGGATTGTATCTAGCTTGGACGTCCTTTTCTGTTCTATTCCTTTTTGGGTGGATCTGGAGAGGATATGTTTGTGCATACCACGACAGAGGTGCATAGGCACCTGTGTGTTCTCGGTCGACAAATTGTCGTGATCATTTAGACCAAAGAGAGAAGGGCAGCTAGTTTGATCAAACATAACACACCAGGTATTCGACAGAATGCCTGTGTGGGGTGAAGTTATGACCTTAGCTTGTATTCCTTAGATTTCCATTCGTTATCCATTTACTTGCTTTGTTAATTAGTATAATTTGATTAATCACACTTCCATTTACTGCTGTTCGAATAAGACTTTAGCTATACACAGTCGGTATTTGGTAAATATTAGTAATAGTTCTTCGTGGGTACGACACACTTCTTATCAGTGTATTACTTGTTAGACCGCATATACTTGCGCGTGTTTAGTGATTGGTTTTCCGACCAACAAGTTTTTGGCGCTGTTGCCAGGGAACTATTATTCTAATATTGTCCAATATTGATTTAAATCAATTTAGTCTTACTTTGAACTTGTATATAATTATTTCTTTTATTTGTTTGATCTTCCTTTCTTTTTGTTTTTAAGTCTACAGATTATGGACGATCAATGTTATGAAAGGCCTTATGAGGGGACAACACAACTAAGCTCAAAAGAAGGACTCGAGAGATTACAACTTCAAATTTCTAATGCCTTGAAGTTTTCTGACAATCTTGAGTGTCAGTCCACTCAGAACGTCTACTGTCAGGAACGAGCTGACTTTGAACCGATCTCATATCATCCAAACTGCCAGGGTTATCCAAACTCATGGGACTACAATCAAGAGCAATATTATGATCCGAATCATGCCTTTCAGTTTGACTATCAGTCTCCACTGCATTATGAGTTGACGTCTCCACCCAATGAGAGCTTTTATGAGACCTCAACACGAGAAGAAGAGAACCAGCTAGAAGAGCTTCTCTCCGACTTTATTGAGAGAAATGAGGTTCGGATGGCAAGCCAAGAGGCCGAATTACACAGCCTTGAGAAATAATTGGGGCAAATCATCAATGCCATCACAAATCTACCGCAATTTCATCTACCGGTTATAATTGATCTCTACGATGAAGTAGTAGAGTATTGCACGGTGGATACGCAAGGAAAATGCAATGAGGCTCGCACAGTTGTTGAGGGAGACAACACAGTGCAGACTGGCCAACCGGTGGAGTCTGAAGTTGGAAACACAAGGATCAACAGTGGTTGTATAGTCAATACGGATCTACAATCAGAAACCACGCTCCCGACTGTGGAAATCCGTGAGGGCCCAATAGCTCATAAAGAACGTTTTCAAATTAATGAAATAGGCGAATTAGTGGATAATTCCAGTGGCGAAAGCTTCTTTGTGCCGATTGATGACTGGATGGATGAGGAGAACGAGGATGACCAATCATCCATGTTTACCAAGAATCCAAACGAATTGACGAATAGGCGGGATTTAAAACAAGCGCTTGGTGGGGAGACACCCCCATCTTAGAATAAATTTCATCTGTTTTCCTTTACCTATATTTAGTTTACTATGTAGTTAACTATTATATTGTTTGGAATAATGCATATTTGCTCTGTAGTGTTGTTTTTGTTATTGTCTTGGCATGTGTAGATAACAGTTAGAAAAATTTTAGAAATTGGTATCTCGCGCCACGGCGCCACCACATACACTGCATCTCACGCCGCAGCGCTGGCTTCGCGCTCCAGTGCCAAGATTCGTGCTGCAATGCCGGTGTTTAATGCCCAATCTCTCTCCTTCGCGCCGTAGCGCCAACCTACATAGGGACTCTCACGCCGCGGTGCCACCAAATAGCAACAGCTACTGCTAACTCGCGCTAACCAACAGAGGGAAGTCCGCGCCGCGGCGCCGGCTGCGAATTTTTAACGTTTAAGAGCAGTTTTTAGCCAGCAGTTGTGCCATTCATCTCCATTTTCTCGACAGCATTCGGCAGCACTAAGGACCCCAAGCACTAACCATCACCCATCCTAACATCTTTAGAAATTGATCGAGTGCCCCATCTCACACCTCCATTACAACTGATTTCTGCTCCAAGTTTACTAATACACGAAGTGAGCTTTAATCAATCGCACTCCTAGGGTTGTTCACCAAGGTATTTTGGGGGTTTTCATTCTATCATTTACAGTAATTGGTAATAGTTGTTATTATTTTGGTTGGTTTTTCTCTATTGATTTGGGGGATTTCTACTGACGGAAATCGGGCTAGAACACTGTCAAGAAAAGGGTTGTCCATACTTGGTTTTCAGAGTACATTCAAGGTGTTCGATAAAGTGCCCGAGCCAAAAAGTTGACTGATTTGGGCTCTTTTGGCACTGCTATTGCTTTGGGTTTATCTGGAAAAGGTTTAGGGGAGGTTAAATTGGATTTTCTACCAGTGTTCGTACTAATTGCTTCAAGTTCAGAAATGGCACCCAAAAGGCAATGACTTAGCGTCGGCGGGTCATCATCCGCGCCACCACCAACAGCTTGGGACAACAATAAGTTTATCAATGAGGAGGCATGGAAAAGATACAAATCCTCATTCGCTGCTCAAAACTTAATTCCTGAGCGGGGGTTGAGGCCGGACAAAAAGGATTGTGAGCTAACCACCATGTTGCTCGAACGCCAATGGATCCATTTCATAAAACTACCCGGGTCGGTCGCTGTATCTGTGGTTCGGGAGTTTTACGTGAACGCCAGTGCCGAAGGTGATGCAGTTGTTCAACTTAGGGTGAAGTTAGTGGCTTTTGGAAGCCAAGCCATCAATAATCTATTTGCGGCACCCAATTACGAGGGCAAGGATTATATGGAACCGGGGCGCCGCAGCTATGACCTTGAGGATATCATTCGGAGGCTCTGCAGGCCCGGGACCACCTAGAAAAACAATGATTATACGTGTGAGAAGACCAATTTCCTGACTTCGGCCCTCAGTCGCTATGGGAAGGCGTGGTTTAGCTTCATTTGCGCTAACATGATCTCTACCCGGTACCTATACGATGTAACTAAGGATCGGAAGATTCTCCTATTTGCCATTGTCACGGGCCTGAACGTGGACATCGATGTTCTCATACACGAGTCCATCATGAAGGCAATCAAGAGTACAGTCGCTTCGCGGCTTCCACATCCATCATTGATCACTCAGCTTTGCAAGAGGGCAGGTATTCAGTGGGGCCCAGAGGAGATAGCTTTGCCTCTCATGGCAGTCATAGATCATCAGACGATCTCACGCTTCACTGTGTGGGATGGGGTAAAGTCTCATGTCTGAGGCGAAGGCTACGGGCCGCCTATAGCGCCGCCCCCTACGATAGAGCAAGAGCAGGAACAGACTTCAGATGCAGGCCCAGCTGCAAAGGGTCTACTGATGGACATCATGGCATCCCTCACTTTACTGCACCAGAAATAGGATGCCGAGGCGCAGAGACAGTAGAGGCACATCGCAGCTGTAGCTCAGAGACAGGAGATAGCTATGCAATACCAGGCTGAGCTGGTGAACACTATGTAGAGCATCTACACCGATTATTGTGGCGAGAATACTGAGTTCACACCATACCAGTTTCCAGAGCTGTCGGTCTTCCCACCCTACCCTACCCCATCACCGCCTGCCGAGGCTGACGAGGACGAGACCGCTGCTGAGTGAGCCATTTCAGGGAAGCCCTCTTGTATACGATTTCTTTATGCTTAGCACTGAGGGCATTGCTCACCTCAAGTTTGGGGGTGCTTTTAGCTATTATTTATCTATTTCTGTACTGCCATGATTAGGATTGCATATTTAGTATTTTGTTATGACTTTTTATCAGTATTTTGGTGCAGTCATTTTGAACTGCGGGTTTATGTTTGGATTTTTACCATTATGAATGCCATATACTGTTTTGGTTTTTATTTTATTAGTGCTTTGATTATTATCAGCATGATTGTGGTTTATAGCCATCTTTTTGGGGCTTATACAAATTTGATGCTTGTGCCATTTGAATGGCCTTTTTACCCTATTTTGAGCTGCTATTTAGCAAGGGTTATAGTTATCATTAATTTTTGATTGTGGCTAATGACAAGCGTCAAGTAGTTATGCCTATCTCTTAGAGTCATGTCAAGCATATATGAGCTAAAGGTTGTTCAATTGATAAGTTTAGACTGTTATTGATCTGTCCTTCTTAGCACGCACCGACCAACTGTATTTAACTAGTAATTTTCAAATTTAGTTGGCGTATTTATTGCTTTGAGAATTTGTTCACTCTTATAAACTTTCATTTTTACAAGGTAATAAAAGACTTAGACGTTTATACAGTTTTGGATCTTGGATTCTAGCATGTTGACATATAAAAAAAATGAATGAAAACAAAATAAAAATACAAAAGAAGAGTTTTTATATCGAAAGTTTTGCGGTGGGTCGAGATGGAGCGTAAAACGCACTCGCCCATAAACGCAGGACCGATATCGAGATGGAACATTAAATGCACTCGATAAATAATCTTCGTTGCTGTTGTAAAGTCTCAGTTGGCTTATGTTGATTATATGGCCTTTACTGCTCGAGTTATTAGATTCATAGGGGTGTTCTACACCTAGTGCCCTAAAGTCATCTGGCTTGGGAGTCACTGATCAAAAGCTCATTCATGGGTAGTTCTGAATAGCCTAAGGTAATTAAGTACTGTCTGAGTCAGATTTTACTGTCGTCACACTAGAGTCTTTTGATCTTTTCCTGCACTTGCATCTTATTATTAATGCTTGTTGAATGCTTAAGTTGCGGAGTATGCATATTAGTATTAGCAATCGACTGTGCAAACTTATTTGAGCCATTACTAGTTAGGACGGTTGGTCTCCACACACACAAACATAGAATGGATCGAATACAGTCTTATGCTTGAAATTGAATGAACCTCTATTCATGTCTGTGTTTGCCCCATTCCCTGAGAGTGGCTATGATCGAGTTTTGAAGCCATGATACTACTTTACTATTGTATTTTTCTTTCGCGTGTGTTTTATTTATTATTAGTGTTGTGTTAGTTAGTTTGCTCGAGGACAAACAAAGACTTAAGTTTGGGGATATTTGATGAGTGGGATTTATACCCACGAATCAGATATTTTATTACTTAAATAGTTGTTTGTTCTCGTAGATTTTATATATTTTTATATGATTATATTGTTGTTGTGCTTAATTGACATATTGCAGGGCTTATCAGGTGTTTTCTAGCATTCAGGGGCAAAATGGGCATTTTATTGTATAACCGCGCCGCGGCACCAATGCTAAGCATATTGGCCGCGCTGCAGTGCCACCTTCATGGCCTAGCTGACATCACCATGGCACAACAGCGCCATTGACTCTATGCAGACTCGCACCGCAGCGCGAGCTCCATGTTTTCCAAGCACACGTGGTACCGCAGCGCCAACCACAGCTTAATGGGTCGCGCTGCAGCGCCACCTCCGGTGCCTAGGTAGAGGCCATTTGCTTTTGACCTAGGTTGAAGGCAGAGAAGGCATATATAGCAGAGGGAGCTCTGCATCTCTGAGATGGGGGGGATATCAGGCACCATAGATCATATAGATTAGCATAGATTAGTTTTTCTCTTTTCTTTTATACTTTCTCTCTCTAGTTCTTAGTTTTTGTCTGTACATATAGATTAGGTAGATTTAGGGAGAAGTCTGTATTTCTTTGGAGCTCAAGAGCAAAGAACGACACGGATTGGAAGGCTTGATTTGAGCGGAATGAATAAGGATTGAAGGGGCTTTAACAGAGTTTCTTCTATCCATTTATTTCCTCTAATTTTGTATTCCATAAATGTTATCTTATTTGCTACTTGTATTTGGTTTATTAACAATGAACTAAATATTGGCTCTAAGGTTATAATGGATCCTTTTGTTATTTGAATTGACTGACTTTCTCTCTTTGGTTGGCACCATATGATTTGGTTTAATATATTTGTGCTTTATGATTCTTGTTAAGACATTAGTGATGATTTTGGTAATCTGCATGATATCGATAAAAGAATTATAGATTTACACCTAAATATATTAGCATGTAATTGTGGGTTTTGACTACATAAGTTGTGCGTAGAATAGACATATCTCTGTGCGCCATATGCGACCTAATAGAGAACTTAGGCTTAAATCCTTGTTATGATTGATTCGCATAGACATATGTAGGATTGTATCTAGCTTGGACGTTCTTTTTTGTTATATTCCCTTTTGGGTGGATCTGGAGAGGATATGTTTGTGCATACCACGACAGAGGTGTATAGGCACCTGTGTGTTCTCGGTCGACAAATTATCGTGACCATTTAGACCAAAGAGAGAAGGGTAGCTAGTTTGATCAAACATAACACACCAAGTGTTCGACAGAATGCCTGTGTGGGGTGAAGTTATGAGCTTAGCTTGTATTCCTTAGATTTCTATTCGTTATCCATTTACTTGCTTTGTTAATTAGTATAATTTGATTAATCACTCTTCCATTTACTGCTGTTCGAATAAGACTTTAGTTATACATAGTCGGTATTTGGTAAATATTTGTAATAGTTTCTCGTGGGTACGACACACTTCTTATCATTGTATTACTTGTTAGACCGCGTATACTTGCGCGTGTTTAGTGATCGATTTTCCGACCAACAGATGTACCTTCTCTTTTCATGTTTGTGTCTTCTGCATATTCTTTCTATTGTTGCTACTTATTTGCTTGTTCTCCTGGTTCTTGCTTCCCCTTTGATGATGACTTCATTGCTTCATCTTCTTTGAGCTCCCCCTCAGATGATGAGTCCTCTTCTTCTTGCTTTGCCTTCAGCTTTTCCTTCTTCTCTTTCTGGATCTTCTTCTTTGTCTCCATTCATCTCTTCTCATGTCTCTTTGAGTGCCTCTTTTTCTCCCCCCTTTTTGTTTTCAATCACTTGAGAGAGATGCTTGACATTGGATATATGCTACTCAAGTAGGTACGATGAATTTCCAACTTCATTTTTTAGCTCCTGCTGGCTGAGCTCTAGTTGTTGGGAAAGAGACTGGTTGAGGGCATCTATTTTCTCTATGAGAGACACAATAGATTCGTCACTTTTCGTCTGAAGTAGCATGGCTTCTTTCCTCTGTTGCTCGATAGATTTCAAATAAATCTGATCTCTCTGATGAAGCTTATTGGATATATCAGAAATGGTTGCTTGAAGCTTCTTGTGGAACTCAATGTCCTCTCCTTCTGACAGACTCTTTGCTTCCTCAGTAATATAGGAAAATTTTTCAGCCAATTCTTTAGAGTTATTCAATAACTCCGAGTCTTGAGAGATTTGGGCAATTTGTTTGAGTTTCTCATTTTTGTAGATGTTTTCAAAGGCAGTGAGAATGTCAAAGAAATCATTGTTGGATGAAGAGGGAATATCAAAGGGTATACTGGGATATAAGCTTGGAGTACTGAGAGTGGGGTTTGATGTTTTAGTATCAGGATGTGCTTGATTACTTACAATCACAGAGTATGAGACCTCTACGATTGTGGGTTTTGGTGTAGCCTTTCTATTATCTTGATTTTCTAAAAGATAGTAGGGAATGTAGACATTATCAGCATGATGGTAAATTCTGTAATGAGGGAAATTCGTGATCAGCTTTGTGTGAAATGTCTTGAGCCTTGGGAAGTTCTGAGAGACCAGCTCCAAATTAGGAAAGCATGAATAACACCATCTGATGTAACTTTCATCTCCAGCAGTATAAGCCTTTAGCCAGGGCATCCATGGGTAGAACCATTTTATCAGAAGATTGTCAAGATTATACAGTATTGTAGTACAATCTGATGATTCCTGATCTATAGAGCTGGAGTCTGTCTCCATCTCTTCATTTTCTGACTTTGAGCTTGAATCATGCAGGGTAATTTCAACTGATTCATTAGTGGATCCTTCTAACTGATTTTCATCACTTGTTCCTTTTGTAGTATCCTTTTCAGAATTGTCTGACTCAGCAGTCATTCCTTGCTCTTTAGTCTTCAAAATCTCTTTCGTTTCACCTTCATCTTCTTCTTTTGTCTTGGGTTCATTTGCAGTTGCAGTATCTTTACTTTCATTGCTGGAGCTGTTAGAGATCATACTCTTTTTACCTTTGAAGTCTTCTCCTATAGACTCAAGTTTATCATCTTCATCATTATCACTGATGTCAATCACTTTTGATAAAGAGCCTCCCTCTTTCTTCTGGTTGTTCTTAAAAGTACCCGGTTACTCTTTCTTCTCCTTGGGGGTACAACAGTAGGTGCTTTTTCCTTTCCTGATTCAGATCCCTTTTTATCAATAGAGAGACAACTTGGTGAAACCTTTGTTGATTTCTTCACAAACTTAGCTCTCTTCTTGGTTGGCTTTAATGGAGTAGCCACTGGAGAGGCAGAATCATCAGATTGAGATGACTCGCTTTCCATTACTCTTGGCTTCCTCTTCTTTGCAGTACCCTTGCTGATGTTGTTAGATGTCTTTAGCCTCTTATTCTCTATGGGGTTTTTCTTCCAATTGTCAAACAGTTTTGGAGACATGACTTTTTGAACATTAAGGGGTTCTCCCTCTTCATCCCTTCTTTTGCTCTTCAGTTTCTTTTTCAGAATAATGCTCAAGAGTCTTCCATGAAAAACTTTTGTGAGGGGTTTATCTGTAGACTTCTTCTTCTCAGCTTTTTCTAGCCATTTGGACAACCAATCAATTAGTAGGGCTCCAAAACTCATCTGCTATTTCATGACGATTGCAGTCATGACTCTCAGTTGTAGATCACTAATAGTATCGTGTGCAGTGTCTTTGCATAAGATACATTTTCCTGTTATCTCAGTCAGGAATTTAAATTCCTCAAGAAACTCCTTTTTCTTTATATCTATCAGATTTGCATTTCTCTTGTAGCGCATTAACTTCTTGCCTTCTTCAATGTCGATGTCATCGATATTTATCAGACCTTGGTTAGGAAACCCTAGACATTGGTTGATGTCTGATGCCCTTATCTTCAAATTTATTCCTTTAACTTTTGAGGATAGAAGTCTAGAATCTATCGTTGCATTTGAACAAAATTCCTTCACCAAATAGGTATAGACTTGAGTGTTAGCTTCCAAGCACTCTGAAAATCCATCATTCTTTACAAGCTCAAGAATATCTTTGAACTTCTTTTTTGATCTTTCAAACTTCTTAGAGCCTAGTTAAATTCCAGTGATAACACACCAATCTTCCATTTTAAGAGTTCGAAGTGTATGTGTATCTGATTTCAGGCATCTTACAAGAGATATTTGAAGGCGATTTGGTTATAGCTCGAGGTTTAATGGATTTTAGTTTTGAAGAGGATTTAGGCTTTGAAGAGGGAAGGAGAGGAAGTCGATAGCCTTTGATAGTTGTTTGGAGGTTTTTGAATTTGTCTTTAAGACAGTTCCCCCTGACTCTGCAGAAGCTATGACGTGTTAGAAAGCCATTGGTTGCACGATGCCCAAAAAGAAATTGTAGATCCCCATAAACTGATCAGATTTTTAGTTTTGATTTTTCTTTTAAGAAAATGAGAATTACTACCGTTGGTTGACGGTTGACTTCTCCAGTTCGTAGAGTAGCTTGATAAGATAACTATAGACTCTACGATTTTTTGTGTCACCTCAATAATCGTCTTCTGTGACTATGCCTCAGTAAATGATTCGTCATTAATTTCCAACTGGGAGTTTCATGGTTCATCAACAGCTTGACCTCTTTTGAGAGATTTTCTATACATATACTCCGCATGAGTTCTTGCATTGCATTCTATTTCATCTCATCTTCTGGGTTAAGGAAGCTCGAAAAAGACTGGCCTCTTAGTATAAAACTTAGGGCTAGGTTTGTCTCTGAGGTGCTTATCAGAAGAGAGACAATGTAGACTTGGTGGTAAGAATGTTATCACGACAGGCCTTTTTGCCAAATTTCATTTGCCAACTTTGGAAGTACTTTGATATTGGCATTAGTCAGTGGGAGAGGGTGAAGTGCTTTCATCTGCTTTATTTGTATGTATAGGAGAGTGTGTTCAGAAAAGTATTGCAATAGCAGGGTTAGTATACTTATACTATACAATCAAGATGTTGATCATATGAACTCTACAATTGAGACAATGAGACTAGCTTGATTATCAGTCGTAAAGTTTAGGGACTTTACGACCGGGAATGAAAATTTATTTAGTTCATCAGCTACAGAGTTTTGGGACTCTGTTACTGGGAGACGGCTTGTTTGGATAAACTGGAGTCTGAATTCAAGGATCGTTGAAGCTTCTCTCCATACTTGAAGAATTATAGGTGGATAGTTCATCATGTAGCATTGTTAGATTAAGTACCTTTCATTTTAAGAACTTAAGATGAGCAGCTAATGGTCAACTTCTAGAGAATTCTTGGTCCAATACTGGAATGTTCATTTCTGATTCAAAAGGCTTCGTAGTAGAGGACTGGTGCTTTGTGAAATGGTCATCAGAGATGTATGGAAGGTTGGACGTTCTTCTGAGCTCATCTCTTAATATAGAAATGAATTCCACTTCTGCTTCTCCTTAAGTTTCTTCATGATGCAACTTCATGTTCTTCATATCCTCAGTTATTCTTAGCTTTGCATCAGGTTCAGCTGCCTTCATTGTTTGAGAGATTTGAAGGATTTAGCTTCAAGGTGTTCCTCCTTAATCTGAGCATATCTAGGCTTTAGAATACTGTTGTTCCCCTATAGTTGATACCTCCGTCTTAGACGTAGATGAGCTAGCTTCTGTATATAGATCTTTGCAAGGTTACCTTGCACTTCTCCTTCTAGCTGGAATCTTCTGAACTGATCTGATATCTTCATGATTAAATCAGTTTTATTGCATCTTAGAATACTTTCTTTAAAGCTGGTTGATAAGTGGATTTTATATCCATGAATCGGGTTCTAATTCAAGCCTATTCGTTGTTAAAACCTTGATTTCATGTTTAGTTTTACTTGTTTATTGTTGTTTTATGTGTAGGGTGGTTGGTGTGGCAAGTGGATGAAAAAGGGGAGGCATTGGAGCATAATTGGAGCAAGTATGGAGTTTCAGCAAAGTCAGAAATCAGAAGGCTAGCCCGCCGGGGCGGGGGTCCCAAATTCTGGCAGTCCTAATTCGATTTCAACACTATTGGGATGTGGGGTTGAGCACTTGGATATCGTATGGACTCTAAATGATATGGAAATTTGACCAAAGCTCATGTGTTGGATAAATATTGAGCAATAAACAACAAAATCATCATCATGCAAAACAATTAACATAGATTAAGGACAAAATTGGATAGCGAGCATTGGAGTGAAGATTTTGAAGAACGATCATATCGATTGCGGATTAAGGCTAAAGTGAAGGGTGTTCTGCGTTATTCTTCTCCTTTAGTTTATATTTGTAATTGAAAGGATGTTATCTTTGATTTATTCGGTTATAATTTTATTCATGATGAACTAATTTCTTTTTAGGCTTGAGACGGATCTTTAAGTGGAACGATGGTTATGTAATCGTTGATTTCAGTTTAATAAGCTATTATCCGTTTTATCTCTATTAATTTGAACTTGAATTTATGAATTGTCTGATCAACGATTCTTTGTGGACTTGTATGAACTCGAGAGATGAAATACGAGTTTGGACATAGTTAATATAGCATGTGTTCTTGAATTTTATGAATGAATAGAATCATGATGAATGTTAGGGTAGAGATATGCTTGACATCGCATGTAATCGGATAAAGAACTTGAACTTAAACCTTCTTTGATTGTAATTCACATAGAGATATAGTGAGTTAGTTGATTAAGGTGTTTAACTTGATTATATCTTAATTGTGGATTGAAGTTAATACGGTATTAGTACATCGAGAGGTGGCTAGTACTACATACGTTTTCTTGATTAATAAACTGGGATAGTGAATTAAACTGGAATAAAAGTTAATAATCAGAGTGATGCTTAAAGTGAAGTCGGAAGCCTAATTCTCCATTATTTGTTTGAAAATTCAGTTTTTAGAATTTATTGATTGTTTAGTGATTTTAAGCTTTTTAATACTTTTAGTTACAAACTGGAATTTGAATATTTTAATAAAATTAGGATTAATAGGAAATTGGTAATTGTGAGAGTTAATTTCTTACTAAGTCTCTATGAGAACGATACTTTACTTACTATTATATTACTTGTTGAACACGTATACTTGCGTGTTGTGCGTAATTAGATTTTACCTAACAAGTTTTTGGTGCCGTTGCCGGGGACCTTTAGTATAGATTTTAATATTTTGCAATATCAGTTTAATTAGTCCAGTTTTACTTAAACATTTTTGTTTTGTTTTGTTCGTCTTATTTCAGGTTTTTGAAGTTGGTTTATGCAAACTCGATCCAAAAATCCAGACTTGCTTCTTTTTGAGGACGACATTGAAAGATGCTTTCAAAGGCTAAGTAAGTGGATTAAGGAAATAAGGGACGACTTTGAAAATTCTGAGAAAGAAGAAGCAATGGCTGCCAAAGACCAGAAAGCGTTGAGGGACTTTGCTATGCCCAAGGTTACTGAGCTGCAGTCGAGTATCACCAGGCCTGCTATAGCTGTGAATACATTTGAGATTAAGCCTGGGACTATTCAGATGATCCAGAACTCGGTTCAGTTTGGGGGACTAGCAAATGATGATCCTAACGAGCATCTGATCAACTTTCTAGAAATATGTGATACTTTCAAGTACAATGGGGTGTCGGAAGACGCGGTCAGACTTCGCTTATTCCCATTCACTTTGCGGGACAAGGCGAAAAGTTGGTTACATTCTCTACCGCCTGGATCGATAACTACGTGGGATGACCTTGCTCATAAATTTCTTGCAAACTTCTTCCCACCAGCGAAGACTGCAAAGATGACGAATGAGATAACTATGTTCGAACAACAACCTAGGGAATCATTGTATGAGGCATGAGAGAGATACAAGGAATTGCTCAGAAAATGCCCCCATCACGGGTTGCCTAAGTGGTTGCAGATGAACACATTTTACAACGGATTATATGGGAATCTCAGGACAAGTATTGATGCAGCGTCGGGGTGACCTTTTATGGCAAAGAATTATGAGGAGGCATATTAGTTGATCGAAACGATGGCCGCTAACAACTATCAGTGGCCCACGACAAGAATGACACAACCTACGGTAGTTGGAGTGTTAGAGGTAGATGGAGTGACAGTAATAACAGCGCAGATTTCAGCACTCTCTGAGAAGTTTGACATTTGGTCAAGGGTACAGACACCGCAAGTTGCAGTTACTTGTGAGTTGTGCGCTGGTGAACATCCGACGGATCAATGTGCAATCAACCCAGAGTTAGTATAATTTTTGAGTAGCTACAACAGAATTCCCCCGAATACGTACCAGAATGCATATAATCAGGGGAATAAGAATTTGGCGTGAAACAATAATCAGAATCAGGAATTCCCACGACCATCGTATCCCCCAGGATTTCAGAATCAAGAACAACCAGTTCAACGTCAAGAGAGGAAATCAGATTTAGAGGAGTTGCTATCGAAGTATATAACGAGCAACGAGGTAGCCACGAAAAATCAAGCAATGGCAATGAAATCACAAGAAATAGCCATCAAGAATTTAGAAAATCATATGGGACAGATAGCTTTTGCATTGAATAATAGACTGCAAGGAACATTACCCAGTGATACAGAGAAAAATCCGAAAGGTAATCACGAGCAATGTCAGGCAATTATGTTGCGAAGTGGAAAACAGCTTGAGGGTCAGAAAACAGAAAATTCGGTTGCAAAAGAAGTTGATACAGACAGTGAGAATAAAGTGGTTGAGGACAGACCGAGGGAAGAAAATTAAGTGGAAAAGAACAAACCAGTTGTCTATCCTCCCACACCTTACAAAAGCAAAAATTAGACAAGCAGTTTGCAAAATTTTTGGAAGTTTTTAAGAAACTTCATATTAACATCCCGTTAGCAGAAGCCCTAGAGCAGATGCCAAGTTATGCGAAATTCATGAAAGGGATTTTGTTCAGGAAAAAGAAGTTGGAAGACTTTGAAACAGTGGCATTAACAGAGGAGTGTAGTGCGGTATTACAGCAAAAGTTGCCACCAAAGTTGAAAGATCTGGGTAGTTTCACCATTCCATGCACGATTGGGAACATGTCATTCAACAAGTGCTTATATGATTTGGGGGCAAGTGTGAACCTTATGCCATTATCAGTCTCTACAGAATTGGTTTTACCAGCTCCAAAGCCTACGAACATCTCATTATAGTTGGCGGATAGGTCGGTCACGTACCCGAGAGGCATTGCAGAGAACATATTGGTAAAGGTTGACAAGTTTATATTCCCCACAGATTTCATAATTCTGGATTTTGAGGAAAATAAGAACATCCCAATTATCCTCGGGAGACTGTTCTTGGCTACAGGGAGGAAAGTCATCGACGTACAAAAAGGAGAGCTAACGATGAGGGTCCAAGATCAAGAAGTAAAATTTAATGTTTTCAAAGCCATGAAATTCCCTACGGATGAAGAAGAGTGTTTCAGGATGGATATTATTGATCAGATAATCAGCAAAGACATGGGCAAGAGTTTGGTTAGCGATTCATTGGAAACGACATTGTTGGGAGATGAAGAATCAGATGATCCAAAATTTGTGGACTACTTGCAGATGCTAGACTCCCTGCCACGAGTTAGAAGATTTAGAGCACCCTTTGAACCATTGCACACGGATGAAAAAGCCACAACAAGGTTAAAACCGTCTTTGGAGGAGCCACCGACTCTTGAACATAAGCCACTCCCTAAACACCTCAGGTATGCATACTTAGGCCATTCAAATTCTTTACCTGTTATTATTTCTACTGCACTTAACGAATTACAAGAAGAAAAGTTGCTGAGAGTGCTTAGAGAACACAAATCGGCCATAGGATGGACAATTACAGATATCAAGGGAATCTTCCCATCCTTTTGCATGCACAAAATTCTGATGGAAGACAATGCAAGACCGACAGTGGAGCAACAGAGAATGCTCAACCAATTCATGAAAAAGGTAGTGAAGAAGGAAATCTTGAAGTGGTTGGATGCGGCTATCATTTACCCGATTTCAGACAGTAAGTGGGTCAGTCCGGTGCAATGTGTGCGAAAAAAGGGAGGAATGACCCTGTTTCAGAATGATGACAATGAGCTAATTTCGAAGTGGACAATGACTAGTTGGAGAGTTTGCATGGACTACAGGAAGTTGAATAAGGCGGCCCGTAAAGATCACATTCCATTGCCATTTATCGATCAGATGTTGGACAGATTAGCGGGACATGAGTACTACTACTTATTTGATGGATATTCGAGTTATAATCAGATCGTCATCGCTCCTGAAGATCAAGAAAAGACTATATTCACATGCCCATACGGCACATTTGCTTTCAAGAGAATGTCATTCTGCTTGTGTAATGCACCCGCTACCTTCCAGAGGTGTATGATGGCCATCTTCTTAGACATGGTGGAGAAAAATGTGGATGTCTTCATGGACGACTTCTCTGTCTATGGGGATGATTTTGATGCATGTCTGGAAAATTTGGTAATGGTCTTGCAAAGATGCACAAACACGAATTTGATCCTTAATTGGGAAAAGTGCCACTTCATGGTTGAAGAAGGCATAATTTTGGGGCACAAAGTCTCGACTCAAGGTTTAGAGGTTGTTAAAGCGAAGTTGGAAACAATGGAAAAGCTTCCACCACCGAGTTCAGTTAAGGGAATTAGAAGTTTTCTGGGACATTTTGGGTTCTACAGGAGATTCATAAAGGACTTCTCTAAAATTGCAAAACCTTTGTGCAATCTTTTAGAGAAGGATTCAGTTTTTAAGTTTGATGAGGAGTGTAAATTGGCATTCGAGTTGTTGAAGAAGAAATTTACCACAGCTCTCGTAATCGTTGCACCGGATTGGACCATGCCCTTCGAGTAATATGTGATGCAAGCGACTATGCGGTGGGGGCTGTTTTGGGTCAACGCCGAGAGAAGGTATTTCATGCCATATATTATTCAAGTAAGACACTCACGGAGACTCAAATGAACTACACAACTACGAAAAAAGAATTACTTGTAGTGGTGTATGCGTTCGATAAATTTCAAGCATATTTGATAGGGACAAAGGTAGTAGTTTATACAGATCACTCGGCCATTCGGTACTTAATTTTGAAAAAAGATGCTAAGCCACGCCTTATCAGATGGATTCTCCTTTTACAAGAGTTTAATTTAGAAATAAAGGATAGAAAAGGAACGGAGAACTAAGTCGCCGATCATTTGTCTAGGCTGGAAAATCAAGGTAAAAAGGAAGAGGACAAGTGTGTAATCAATGAGTCATTCACGGATGAGCAATTGTTTGGGATAAATATAGAATTTCCATTGTACGCGAACTTCGCAAATTATCTAGTGAGCAACATTTTGCCCCCTGATCTTACACGACAATAGAAAAAGAAGTTTCTTTATGACGTCAAGTGGTATATTGGGATGAGCCTTACTTATTCAAATAGTGCGCCGACAAGATGATCAAAAGATGTGTGCCCCATAGTGAAGTGAAGAACATACTGCATGAGTGTCACTCATCTGCGTATGGGGGACACTATGGTAGTGAGAGAACAGCGGCAAAAGTGCTTCAAGCCGGGTTTTATTGGCATACATTATTTAAAGACGCCCACCAATTTGTTAAAACTTGCGATAGATGTCAAAGGGTGGGCAACATATCGAAAAGGAATGAGATGCCACTACAAACAATTTTAGAAGTTGAGATTTTCGATGTATAGGGCATAGATTTTATGGGGCCATTCCCTTCCTCATTTACCAATCAGTACATTTTGCTTACGATGGACTATGTATCAAAGTGGGTTGAAGCAGTAGCACTCCCAACTAACGATGCCAAAGTGATTCTCAAATTCTTGCAGAAGAACATTTTTAAAAGTTTTGGCACGCTGAGAGCTATTATAAGTGATGAAGGTAGTCACTTCTGCAACAAATCGTTTACAGCTCTATTGGCAAAGTATGGGGTCAACCATAAGGTAACTACAACATATCATCCCCAAACCAATGGGCAAGCTGAGGTTTCGAATAGGGAAGTGAAGAGAATCTCGGAAAAGGTGGTAAACCCGAATAGAAAGGATTGGTCTCTCAGGTTGGACGATGCACTATGGGCTTACCGGACTGCATATAAAACACTGATTGGTATGTCACCATATCAACTACTATACAGGAAAGCATGTCACTTACCTGTCGAGTTACAGCACTGGGCTATTCAGAAACTGAACTTCGATTAATCAGCAGTGGGTGAAAAGAGACTACTTCAGCCAAATGAGCTCGATGAATTCCAACTGTAAGCTTACGAGAACTCGAAATTATATAAAGAAAAGGTCAAGAAATGGCACGACCAGAAAATCATGCAACTAACGTTCGAGCTGAGGCAATCAGTACTGTTGTTCAACTCACGATTGAGGTTGTTCCCAGGCAAGCTTAAGTCGAGGTGGTTGGGACCATTCACCATCAAAAGAGTTTTCTCACATGGCGCCGTTGAACTCTACAGTAGAAACTCGTTGGAGACTTTCAAAGTAACATGGATGTCATCGCAATTACATTATCCGACGTACCATAAACAGAGAGTAGTCAGGTTGAACGACTTAAAATTAAGCGCTAATTGGGAGGCAACCTAATCAACTTTTTATTTTTCATAAGTTTTAGTCATGTTAGTTAAATTAATTATTTAGATTAAGTAGGATACATTAAGTAGTTAATAAAGTTTATTGTTCTTGATAATATATCAACCATGCTTAAAATGCTCAATCTATACTCATATTTATGTTTTATGGTTTGCAGGTACTTAATATGCTAATGGTGTGGAATTGCAAGGAAGAAATAAGAAAATCAGAGCCCAATTGTAGTGTACACCCCCGCCGGGGTGGGCCCATTAAAGCACAATACCCCCGTCGGGGCGGGGGTCTCTCACGTCCGAAGTCAGGGAGCATGCCCGCCAGGGCGGGCTTTATAGGCCTACTACCCCCTGTCGGGGCGGGGGTCTTGAATCCCAACCGACTTTTCGACAGTTACATGTGCATAACCCTCTTCTCCTCCTTATTCCTCCATTATAACTCAAACTCCCATCCATTATACCCTCTCAATCCATAATTTCAGTAACCGTAACTCTATCACCCTCCTCCATTACAAATCCATTATCCCATTACTCCTTACCACAACCATACACCATCTATATATAAACACACCCTCTCAACCCAAGTTCACCACATCCTTTCAACTTTATCTTCAAAAGCTACGAATTAGGGCTTTCATTGAGGCATGTATATAACAATTGAGAGTGAGCACCGTATCATTTATTTCCTCCCTTCCTAGCACCATAGTTGAAATGTGACAACCCGAGAATTTGAATTTTTATTTATTTTAATTAATTGATTTAAAGTTCAATATTAGAACCTAGACATAAAATAAGTGTATGCGTATGATATTTTTGAGAAGGAATTTTGAGGATTTCAAAATTCTGTTAAGGATTTAGGTGAATTATTCAGGGTTAAGGGAATAAGCGTTTATGTTCTGTGTATAAGTGTGCATGATGTGGTTAAGGGTCAAGGTTTGACCAGATAAATGATATATGTGACAAACCCTAGGTATATATTAACAACGTCAACGTTCGGTTAGAAAACTCTAATGAATTATAAGAAACCCTAGAAAACGGTTCTTGAAATCCTAAGTTCAGTTTCAGAAATTTTAAAACCCTAATTCGGTATTTTGAAACCCTAAATTGGGGATTTAAGTACAGCATATATGGTTTTTGTATTAATCACAAACTTAATTAGGGATAACCCTAATTGATTAATTAGAAATTTTAATAATTAGAAACCCTATTTATTAGGAACCCTAAATTATAAATTTGAAACCCTAATTTGTATTAGGTAATTTTAATGTTAATTAGGAAATATTAATCCTAATTTTCAAGTTATTATTAATTAGAAAACCCTAATCTAATTACGAAATTTAATTTTTAAATTAGAAAATTATTTTTCTATTAGAAACCCAAATTTTAGGGTTATAAACCCTAATAACCATTTTGACCCTAATTACTTAATTAGCAATTTTAATTAGGAAATAATAATCCTAATTAGCAAGCTTGAATTATTATTAGTAAATTTTAATATAATTAGAAAATTCTAAATATAATTTAAAAATATTAATTTTCTATTTTGAAAATCGAAATTTAGAAATATTAGAAATTAAATTACAAAAATATAAGGGTTAAACCCTAAATCCTAAAGGGTTCAAACCCTAAACCCAAACCCATACCCTAAACTCTAAGGGTTTGGCCATTTACTAGAAGGCCATTAAAAATTGTATGCAAAAAGACTAAAGTACCCCTTTTCTTAATAGTTAAGTAAAATAGGGGGGGGGGGGGAACCTAGCCACACTTACAACCATGGATAAAAAAATCAAGAATTAAAATAAGAAATATGCTTACTTTACTTTTTATTTTGTCCAAGACTTTTCTCTCTCTAGAATTCGAGATTTGAGAGTAATGTGAGTGTTAAGTTAGGGCTAGATCAACCTTTAACTTTCCAATATCAGATCAAAGATCAGGAGTTCAAGGATCAAAGCTTCAAAGTGGTAAAAACCCTAACTCTTAAAATTTTATAATCTCATGTTAGATGTTAAGTTTTTGTGTTAAAACATGTAGTATGTAGTGTTAATAAGTGATTTGGGTTGTTGGATCATGGATCCATAACATCTAGATGCACGATTTTGAAGATTTAAAAAATCTGGAAAACTTGAAAAATATGGCCTGACAGCTATATGTCAGAGGCCCTAGATCGTTACCTGTTAACGCGTTGGTGTATTTTATGTTATGTATCTGTTCTTTGTTGTTAGGGCTTTGATCTGAGACTTTAATCAAGCTCAGATCGTGAGTATGTTGTAAGATATGATCGGTCAAAACGCGTTGACCAAGCAGGAAACTACTCTCTGGGCAGCCTAGAAATTCCAAGAATTTCTGACAAGATATTTGAGGCCTCTGATCTTACTGATCTTTAATGGATATGCCATGTTGTTGTAATAGACCTGTAGAATGACATATTGACTATCGATTCATTCTTTTAAAATACTTAGACCAATAACAAAATAAAAGTTTTGGGTGGTCAAACTAGGGTTGACCAGCAGCCTTTAAATTTTCTGGGAAAAAACCCAGGTTCATGAAGAACACGTTTTCTGACATAGGTTGACCATCCTTGATCTCTTCCTTGTGATGTTTTAAAGTTGCTTTAAGGTTTTATAATTATGCTCTGACATCTCTACTACAAGGCCGAACTCTTAAATCACATAAACCGAGCCCAGAAAGATAATATCTAAAGCTTCAAAATAGACGCCTCGACTGTTCTTCAATTTCTGAAAAACCCAGAAATTGAAGAAAAAGTCTGACATCAACTTGGATAGCTTAGATCTTGCTGTGATGTTATGTATTAGCCATGAAACTTGATTCTAGTTTTAGTGCTACACTGGTACTACATGATTGACATCATTACAAACCCAGAAAACCTAAGGATCATATATTAAATTCTGGTCAAACCACCCACTTTGCTCACTGACAAGAAATCTGGGTTTAGGCTGATGAACACCAAGAACACCTATAGCGACGGCTCTGTCGCTATAGGGCCCTTTTAGCGACAGTTTATTTAGAAAATTAATTATTTTAATTAATAAATAGATATAAATGGTTTTTAATTACTAAAAATACATAATAAATTATGAAAAATTATTTTAAAGTCCGAAAATTAGTTTTTAATTATTGTGAGTATATTTCATAAATATTTAATATTTTTGGAATATAAATGGTATTTAATTTATTTAATTATAATATTAAATAAATTATTTAAAAAAGATTTTTAATACATGAAAAATTATATTATGGTATAAGAAAATATTTTAAGTTATTTTTAGTGACTTTTAATATTTTGTGAGGAATTTAATTAATTAATCAATATTAATGATAATTAATTTATTTACTAAATGTATTAAATAAATTATGGAAAAATAGAATTAATGATTTAAAAATCATGTAAAAATGATTTAAGTGATATAAAAATATTTTAAGTTATAACCTATAACTGATATTTTTTCATGAAAATATTAATATTTTAATATTAATAGTAATTACCGGATAATGAATTTACCGGTTTAAAATTCATATAAATATGATTTTAAGGTATTAAAAATACTTTGTAATATTATAAATATATTATAATATAATGACATGTATTTCATTAATATTTAATAATAAATAGATATTAATGATAATAGAATATTAGGGTATTTAATTCATTTAAATACGAGTTTAATGATTTAAAAAATCTTGATAAATAGTAATAATCATTTAAAAATTATTACGAGCTTGTGAAAATTATTTTGACTAATATTAAAATTATCTGAGATAATTGTTAAGTGTTAGACAAAGTTTAATTGAACTTACACTCGAAATTTTGTCCGACTAGACCGTCGGGATGTCAGATTTGTGCCGGGTTCAAGTCAAATTGAAATAGTTTGACCTGATACCGAGTTTTATGTGTGTTATAGGCTGATAGGGTTATGTGCTATGTGTTTTGGTTATTCTATGTGTGTATATATATATATATATATATATATATATATATATATATATATATATAATAGTATTATATTGTGATGATATTATTCTAATTTTTATTTCGATATTATATAGTAGGTCTTCAGATAAAGCGATATAAATTGCGTAGCGGTAATCAACGATTCAGGCAAGTTTTACTTAACTCTATTAAGAGTTGTTTCATTCAGATATGCTTATGGTTAATCGTTGCTGATTGCCATTGTAGAATTGTACTTTGTACATATTGCATGTATAAGTCAGGTATGAAAGGCTGATCACCTTCATTACCAGTTGGTCCAGATATATTTATTCATGTTTAATACTTGTTCAGTCAAAATTGTGTTCGTGCTAATTCACAACTATATCGATGAATTATTGCCAGCTTATTATTCAGACTCTTTCAATCATGATATATCTTAATAAATTTAAACTTGCTGGGCAACTTTCATGCTCACCCTTGCTATATCATGATAAATATTGCAGATAAGGCGAATGCGTTTGGATACAAGAAAAGGGTTAAAGCCAAGTTCAGCTTGGGATAAAGTGTGAAACTAATTTTTAATTGAATAGTTTAATAAATATGCTATATGTCTGATAGTTTATGAATTATGTGTACGTTAAGGTTACTCGATTTTGGAGAAATAATGTGTACGTTTATTGTATAAATAATTTATATTTATATCTTCCGTAAATAGTGATAGAATGATTGTACCGGATCCGCGGTGATTTGGGACCCGGATTCGGGGCTTTCACAATTGGTATTAGAGCTGTTGGTTATGAAGCTTAGGTAGGAATACCTGAGACCAATAACCGCAGTGATTAGGATAAAATCTAACTCAAATAGAGTTAGTCAGTCGGTAAGATTCAAAGACGAATCTTGGCGGGGTATAAGATACGGAGTTCCCTAACTCTGATAATAAAGTTGAACAGTAGCGGTGAATAGATAGAGTCTAAAAGACTAAAAGTATAGTGATAGAAGATCGAAAAACAAAATGATCATAGTATAGAAATGAATCGTAATATATATGATGAGATCGCCCTGTGATTTGATATGGATTAAGCGAATGATAGATAAGTCTGTGGCAAGAATATTGTGACAGTGGTACTACGAATTTGTACAGATTCAGGAAAGGTTTATGAATACGGATTAAATGAAATTCGTATTGAGAAAGGAGTGGGTACAGGTGGGAATTCAATTGAGGACTCCTGTCAGTAGCTGAGTTGTATGATTCCTTGTTATGGGCGGGGAATTATACTTGGTGTAAAAACCACTTAGTTTCTGGCACTGATAATCGTTGTAATGTTTGTGTCGCGCTATTTGCTATATGCATGTTAAGAGGGTGATTCCTTTCTCATGTGTATAACAGATAGATAAGTTATCGGTAGAGAATATAAGGTTAAGTATGAGTTCTTAAAACTCATACTTATGGTATGTTCGTGACTTATAATTATATGAAATCCCCTCAGCGAATGGATGCCAAAGGTCTCTCTAGGACAAGTTCTTAAACTCATATGATTGTGGTAATTTTCTGAACTCATAAGTGTGGTAAATTTGACGAACTGGGTATAGTTTTGTGTGAATGGAGTGTTAAATTAAGGATAATAAGAATAGATAGATTATTTAAGCAAATGATTATTAGTGGAGACATAGGTTTTCCAAAACTTCTAGCTATGCTAGACTTCGAAATTTTGATATCAAGCTAAATACGCACTATGTGCTTTTAAAAAAAATGTAGACTCGTAATCATTTTTGAAACGGTTTAAAGTATAATCTATGCTACTTATTTCAGCTAGAAGAAAATGATTTGAAATATCAAAATATATTTTATTTATCACTTATGTACTATGTAACCTGGTGCAGAGATGATAAAAAGTTGATAAAGTTGTAAATGCAGGAATACTTAGTATGAATTCGATCTAAAAATCATTGTTCCACTATTGTATGATGTGTTATGACAAAGTCATATAATGACGGCACAAATGGACTGTTAATACAGTACGACATCATGACGTCATTCTCAAAAATATTTTCAAAAATTTTAATTTGCCAACGGGGTTTGGCTACACCTAAATAATTCGATTGAATTAAATTATTGATATGAGTCTACGTTATTCGATTCAGCTAGACTAATGTTATAAAAACACTAAGTGTTCATTGAAAGAAATTTCCCGAACCAAATTGTTTTGGTGCGGAATCCTATAAGACTAAGGTAAAAATGTTGTGCCTATGGCAAAGACGAGAAACAGATTCGACTAGCAGTACTTAATAAGTACAGGGCATATTAGGCTAATTACCCATTGTGTCCGTAAGTTATGAGGGTTTGCGGATGAATTTCCATATAACCTTTGCGAAAATGACAGACAATAGTCTGTAAAACCCCTCAGCACAATTTCAAAATTTTAATTCTTGTGAAGAGAGTATTGGGTAGCATGTGATGATGTGTATGTATGGTATAAGGTGTAAGGTGTAAGGTGTAAGGTAAATTTTGGGGATGAAATTTTTAGAAGAAGGGGTGAATGTGACAACCCGGGAATTTGAATTTTTTTTTATTTTAATTAATTGATTTAAGGTTCAATATTAGAACCTAGACATAAAATAAATGTATGCGTATGATATTTCTGAGCGTTTATTCAGGGTTAAGGGAATAAGCGTTTATGTTCTGTGTATAAGTGTGCATGATGTGGTTAAGGGTCAAGGGTTGACCGGATAAATGATATATGTGACAAACCCTAGGTATATATTAAGAACATAAACGTTCGGTTAGAAAACCCTAACGAATTATAAGAAACCCTAGAAACCGATTCTTGAAACCCTAAGTTCAGTTTCGAGAATTTTAAAACCCTAATTCGGTATTTTGAAATCCTAAATTGGGGATTTAAGTACAGCGTATATGATTTTTGTATTAATCACAAACTTAATTAGGGATAACCCTAATTGATTAATTAGAAATTCTAATAATTAGAAACCCTAATTATTAGGAACCCTAAATTATAAATTTGAAACCCAAATTTGTATTAGGTAATTTTAATGTTAATTAGGAAATATTAATCCTATTTTCAAGTTATTATTAATTAAAAAACCCTAATCTAATTACGAAATCTAATTTTTAAATTAGAAAATTATTTTTCTATTAGAAACCCTAATTTTAGGGTTATAAACCCTAATGACCATTTTGACCCTAATTGCTTAATTAGCAATTTTAATTAGAAAATAATAATCCTAATTAGCAAGCTTGAATTATGATTAGTAAATTTTAATATAATTAGAAAATTTTAATTATAATTTAAAAATATTAATATTCTATTTTAAAAACTGAAATTTGGAAATTTTAGAAATTAAATTACAAAAATGTAAGGGTTAAACCCTAAATCCTAAAGGGTTCAAACCCTAAACTCTAAGGGTTTGGCCATTTACTAGAATGCCATTAAAAATTGTATGCAAAAAGACTAAAGTACCCCTTTTCTTAATAGTTAAGTAAAAAATCTTGCAAATCTTATGAGTCACCACCATGAGACTTATCCCATGTGATCTAAATCTTCCAAGATCAGATTTGGGTGGGGGGGGGGAGACCTAGACACAGTTACAACCATGGATAAAAAAAATCAAGAATTAAAATAAGAAAAATGCTTACTTTACTTTTCATTTTGTCCAAGACTTTTCTCTCTCTAGAATTCAAGATTTGAGAGTAATGTGAGTGTTAAGTTAGGGCTAGATCAACCTTTAACTTTCCAATATCAGATCAAAGATCAGGAGTTCAAGGATCAAAGCTTCAAAGTGGTAAAAACCCTAAATCTTAAAATTTTATGATCTCATGTTAGATGTTAAGTTTTTGTGTTAAAACATGTAGTATGTAGTGTTAATAAGTGATTTGGGTTGTTGGATTATGGATCCATAACATCTAGATGCATGATTTTGAAGATTTTAAAAATCTGGAAAACTTAAAAAATATGGCCTGACAACCATATGTTAGAGGCCCTAGATCGTTACCTGTTAACGTGTTGGTGTATTTTATGTTATGTATCTGTTCTTTGTTGTTAGGGCTTTGATCTGAGACTTTAATCAAGCTCAGATCGTGAGTATGTTGTAAGATATGATCGGTCAAAATGCGTTGACCAAGCAGGAAACTACTTTCTAGGCAGCCCAGAAATTCCCAGAATTTCTGACAAGATATTTGAGGCCTCTGATCTTACTGATCTTTAATGGATAGGCCATGTTGTTGTAATAGACCTGTAGAATGACATATTGACTATCGATTCATTCTTTTAAAATACTTAGACCAGTAACAGAATTAAAGTTGTGGGTGGTCAAACTAGGGTTGACCACCAGTCTTTAGAATTTCTGGGAAAAAACCCAAGTTCATGAAGAACACGTTTTCTGACATAGGTTGACCATCCTTGATCTCTTCCCTGTGATGTTTTTAAGTTGCTTTAAGGTTTTATAATTATTCACTGACATCTCTACTACAAGGCTAAACTCTTAAATCAAATAAACCGAGCCCAGAAAGATAATATCTAAAGCTTCAAAATAGACACCTCGACTGTTCTTCAATTTCTGAAAAACCCAGAAATTGAAGAATAAGTCTGACATCAACTTGGACAGCTTAGATGTGACGCCCCCAAATCCGAGTTCTCAACCCCGGGTTTGGTGCTCACTATCCATCATCAACATAATCATTCTATATACTATTGCGGAATAATAAATATACGTTGTTCATTATAATAAAGTCTTATACAATACCCCAAGGTCTATTACCTTAACATAAACATACCTTACTTAAGTTACATAAAGTAACACAAAAGGTTTACATAAACATCAAACATAGTATTTCATGATACTTAAATATTTATAATAACTATTCTTGGACCTTTCCCTTGCCCTTGTCTTTCTTACTTGAACTCTCTGGCTTGGCTGAAATAAATGTCATGATATAGCAAGGGTAAGCAACTAATTTGCTTAGCAAGTTTAAGTACAAAGAAGATATATCGTGATTAGTAAGAAATTTATCGCTCAATGTTCAACAATAGAAATTAATTGCGAAGGAACAAGAATTAAGTCTTGATAACTGAATATTCGAATAACAGATACTGAGTGGTCATAATGACCATGAACATGTGCTAAGGTTGTCAGTATTTAAACTGGTCCTTTTAATAAGTTTTGGTAATCAAGGGGATCAGCCTTTCATACCCGGTGTATTATGCATAACCACTTAATTTACGAGCAATAATTGTTTTTCAATAATGCTTTAATCAAATTGTTCTTTTTCTCAGTTGTGAGTCCTTACCAAATCAATTGGTGAAGAAAAGCTTTTAACAACATATTTGGTTTAACAAATTTAAACATATTTGATCTAGCCGATACAATGAGCATAGATCCATATCTTAAACAGTGCATGAATAAAAGAACTTTAACTAATTCACAGTTCAATAATAATAGAACAGGAATTTAATTGCACTGAGTGCGAGCATCAATAAACAATATGGATGTGAATAATAAACAATAATTATTCACTAACATGCTTTGAAAAGAATAACTCAAGTTTGAGTTAGAGAACTTGCCTTGACTGCGATCTACTGCTACACAATTTAATTTAATCTCTTTATGGTAAAGACCTATCATTGTTAAGATTGATCTTACAATCAGCATATCATACTTTATATTATAATACAATTACTCTATCAGCAATTTACTTATCCACATAATCAATTACCTGAAAACATTCTTATTAATATCATTATTTGGTAATATATTATTTACTTTGTCATATTTCTTATGATTTAACACTTAATCTTTCCTTTTATTAGCTCTTCTTTATAATCTAGTAAGATGAATACTAACACCATAGTCTAGATTATACAAACATGCAATCCAGCCACCTGGATTGACTAATCCAGTAAACTGAATTCAACAAACTTCCAATCCAGCAAGACTGGATTCTAAATCCTTCAATCCATCAAACTGGATTCTAAATCTTTCAATCCAGCAAACTGGATTCAACATTTTTTCCAATCCAGCAAGCTGGTTTCCATATCTCTTTTACGAAAATATCAAATCAACTTATTATTTTTCTATCCTTTGACCATACTTCTATACATGTATTTCATACACAAAAAAGTATTTTTCCGTAATTTTTCAATTTCTTTTACTATTTTTCAAAAATCATTTTTAGTGTGTGGCTTAAGAAATTAGCCCCATCATGCTCAACTCCAGAAATTCCCATCTCTTGGCATAATCTCATACATGTTAACGTGGCCCTCCAGTTTGAATTTCGTGGCCATCGGAGTTATAGAACTCCGGTTATAGCGATTTTTGTCTGAAAAACCTAAATATTGAAATGATCATAACTTGGTCATTTTAAGTCAGAATGAGCTCATTTTTGGACAGGAGCTACTTTATGACACATATTTTCATATCCCAAAAGGCCGGAATTTATTTCATAATTTAAGTGACCGAAATTGCCCTTTCAAAATTTTGGGCAGACCCCATTTTGGGATTTTTAGTTTTTACCTACTTTGCTAAATTCAGTCCATACGGAAATCTACAACTCCTTTTTAGGTGATTCCACTTGGGTTTGAAAGATAACTCATCATATTACTCTCCCAAATTTTTCCAGAATTTTTTAATTCCAGAAAAATGACAAAAATACCCCTTGCTTTGACTGACAAAAAATAGTTTATTTTTCTTTTAAAAGACCAAACTGTTTTTGCTAAAAAAGTTGCTACCACTTGTGTATTCAACATTTTTGAATGCTACCACTTGGATTTAGTAGTTAACTTACATATCTAGCACCCCTCTTTGACGGATCACAAAAAGAAGGTGTAGATCAAAAACGGTAGTCGATCAAAAGATGTGAAAAAAAACTAGAGTTTTCTTATAAAACAAAACTAGTTTCTTTTCTATCCTTTTGATTCACTTTCTAACACTCAAATATATTAGATCAATACATGAAACCATATAAAACATGTAGATAGAGGGTTTTAAACCTCTAGATCATAAACCTTAGATAACCAAAATCAACCAAAATAAAAAGAATAAGCTAGATTAGTTTTCACCTTGATTTTTGGGCACACTTTCTTTTTCTTCCAAAGTAAGAGATAAACTTTGGGTGCATCAATGGTGAATTTTCTTCCTCTTTCTCTCCTCTTCCCCATCGAACTTCTCTCTCTCTCTCTTTCTCTTATGCTTTGCTTGGTTAACTAAAGAAAAAGTAAGATGAGATAAAATAAAAGATGAAAGAGAAGAAAGTTTAATGGGTTGGACAAAATATATAGATACATTAGTATATCTATATCTAATCCACTAACATATCTCCTCTCTCTCTCTTAATTATTACAAGATTACTTACTAATATGTTGGCTCCATAAACAAAATGACACCTAGCCCATTAAGTAAATATCTTTTGGAATTTGGGAGCTTGTAATGATGACATTCACTCCCCCTTTCTCTCCTTATCCTTGGCCGGCCAAGTGGCCTTCTTATCTCCAAGTTTTGCTTTTGTTTTCATTGAAATATCTAGCATACTAAATGTCTAAAGTACCCTCATCAATTGGGCTACAAGTTGGGCCATTATAAATGATGTTTTGGGCTTTCCACAACTAACCTATTGGACTTTTAATTAACTAGTTTAACTTACTAATTAATATGAACTTGGGCCTCCACCCTTAAATAATTATGTTACTAGCATACTTGCCCATTAAATTCAATAGTGGGCTAGCTCAACAATCAAATTATCTACAAGTTCAATACTTAAATAATTATTGGGCTTGTTTAAACTACTAGCCATCCTTAGTAATATTAACCCTATTATCTCATGAACTATTACTCATTATTATTGATATCTACACATTCACATCAATCAATAATGTTAATTAACTTACATAACCCAATTAGACTTGTCTTATTCAAGTTTATTGAGTACTTACTTAGGGTTTAACCTCTTAAATCTATTTCCTAGATTATTAAAATACTTAACTTAGTTCACTAACTTATATAACTTATTAGTGAGACTTTCTTTAAATATTATATCATACTAACCACATAATCATGTCATCATCCATAAAATATTATTGATTAGGTAATACTTATTTACAATGTATCACAGAAATTCTTGGTTATTACATTCTCCCCTCCTTATAAGAATTCCGTCCTCGAAATTTCATTATGGTTACTCAAAAAGATTGGGAAACTCTTTCCTCATTTTTTTCTCGAGTTCCCACGTAGCTTCTTCAGTATTGTGGTTCCTCCAGAGCACTTTAACAGAATGTATAACCTTATTTCTCAATTTCTGCTCTTTCCTATCCAAAATTTCTATAGGAACCCCCTCGTACGATAAGTCTTTCTCGACTTGAATCGGCTCGTATGATATCACATGCTTGTAATCCGGCTTGTACGGACGCAACACTGACACATGAAACACATTGTGAATATGTTCCAGTTCAGGAGGTAGAGCTACCTCATACGCGACTTCCCCTATCTTCTTCAGTATTTCAAACGGTCCAATAAACCTTGGACTCAGTTTACCTTTCTTCCCAAATCTTATCTTCCCCTTCTAAGGAGATACCTTCAGAAATACGTAGCTTCCCACTTCGAAATCTCTTTTCTTGCGATGAATATCTGTGTACTTCTTTTGTCGATCTTGAGCTGCTACTAGTCGAGCTCTTATCACTTTGATAATCTCCACCGTCTGCTGAACCAATTCTGGCCCCAACAATCTTCTTTCACCTACCTCGTCCCAACATAAGGGCGTTCTGCACTTTCTCCCATACAGGGCTTCATACGGTGGCATACCAATGCTTGCATGATAACTATTGTTATACGCAAACTCCACCAATGGAAGATGATCTTCCCAGCTTCCCTTGAAATCCATCACACAGGCTCTGATCATATCCTCTAAGGTTTGAACCGTTCTCTCACTTTGCCCATCTGTATGTGGATGATACGCAGTACTCAACCTTAATTGTGTCCCCATTCTTTCTTGAAGACTTCTCCAAAAGTTTGAAGTGAAGCGCGGATCTCTATCAGACATGATTGATACTGGAACTCCATGTCTCGAAATAATTTCCTTGATATACACTTTTGCTAGTTGATCCAAATTATACCTAATCTTGATTGGCAAAAAGTGTGCTGACTTTGTAAGACGGTCGACAATTACCCATATAGCATCGTAACCCTTCTGTGTTGCTGGAAGTCCTACCACAAAATCCATCGTGACGTGCTCCCATTTCCATTCCGGAATTTCCAACGGCTGTAATAATCCACTTGGTTGTTGATGCTTTGCCTTGACTCTTTGACAAGTTAAACAGCGGCTGACGCATTCAGCAACCTCTCTCTTCATGTTTGGCCACCAATAATGTTGACGCAAATCTTGATACATCTTCGTGCTTCCTGGGTGTATTGAGTATCTCGTATTGTGCGCTTCTTGAAGAATCTCTTCTCGTAACTCTAGTACTGCAGGTACCCAAATTCTTCCTTCAAATCTCATCAATCCAGTACCGTCGATCTTATACTTCAGCTCTTCGCCTTCAGCCAACCGATTCTTTATGTTATCACATTCTTCATCATTCCCTTGTGATTCTTTCACCTTGTCTAATAAAGTTGGACTTGCTTCCATTTTTATTATGTTATCTGAATTCTTCGAATTTTTCACCTCCAACTCCATTTTCTCCATTTCTCTTACTAACTCTTCCTGGTCTGTTAATATAAACAATTTTTCTTGGCTCTTTCTGCTTAAAGCATCTGCCACCACATTAGCCTTTCCCGGATGATATAGAATATCACAATCATAGTCCTTGATCAATTCCAACCATCTCTGCTGCCTCATGTTTAATTCCTTTTGTGTAAAGATGTACTTCAGACTCTTGTGATCTGTGTATATCTCACACTGTTCTCCGTAGAGATAATGTCTCCAAATCTTAAGGGCAAATACTACAGCAGCCAACTCAAGGTCATGGGTAGGGTATCCCTTCTCATAGTCTTTTTACTGTCGTGACGAGTACACAATGACTTTACCATTCTGCATTAATACGCAACCTAGTCCCTTGTGTGACGCATCACTATACACTGTAAAACCTACCGTACTATCTGGTAAAGATAACACAGGTGCTTCACTTAGTCGCTTCTTTAATTCTTGAAAACTTTGTTCACACTTTTCCGTCCATACATACTTAACAGTCTTCCTTGTCAGATTAGTTAATGGCGTCGCTATCTTCGAGAAATCCTGAATAAACCTTCTGTAATATCCTGCCAATCCCAAGAAACTTCTAATCTCTGTCGGTGTTTTCGGTTGTCTCCAATTTTTCACCGCTTCTACTTTTGCTGGATCAACAGAAATTCCCTCGTTATCGATGACATGCCCCAGAAATTGAACTCTCTTCAACCAGAACTCACACTTTGAAAATTTAGCATATAACTTCTCTTTCCTTAAGGTTTCCAACACAATTTGTAGATGTTCAGCATGCTCCTCTTCAGTCTTCGAATAAACCAAAATGTCATCATTGAACACCACCACAAATTTATCCAAATACGGTTTAAATACTCTGTTCATCAAGTCCATAAAAGCAGCTGGTGCGTTTGTCAGTCCAAACGACATCACTAGGAACTCATAATGACCGTAACGAGTTCTAAATGTTGTCTTTGGTACATCTTCTGTTCTCACCTTTAACTGATGATAACCATTTCTTAGGTCAATCTTCGAAAAACATCTCGCTCCCTTAAGTTGATCAAACAGATCGTCTATTCTTGGTAACGGATATTTGTTCTTGATTGTCACCTTATTCAATTCTCTATAATCCATACACAACCTCATCGAACCATCCTTCTTCTTTACAAACAACACCGGTGCTCCCCACGGAGATACACTAGGTTGGATGTACTTCTTATCCAACAACTCTTGTAGCTGGATCATCAACTCTTTCATTTCTACCGGAGCCATTCGATATGGTGCTTTCGATATCGGCGCTGTCCCCGGTACTAAATCAATTACAAACTCTATTTCCCTGTCTGGAGGAAGTCCCGGAAGTTCTTCTGGAAAGACATTCCCAAACTCATTAACTATAGGTATCTGCCCCATGTCCGAATTCACAACCCGTGTATCCACTACATGAGCCAAATAACCTTCACAGCCTTTTCGTAACATTCTTCTGGCCTGCATCATCGTCAGACAACTTGTTTGCCTTGGCGACTTGCTACCATAAAATACAACCTTAGACTTACTCGGTGTCTTAAGGCGTATACTCTTCTTCTGACAGTCTATAACTGCCTCATGGTTAAACAACCAATCCATCCCTAAGATAACATCAAATTCTCCTAAGCGTATCGGGATTAAATTCACGCTTAACTTATGTCCCCTTATATCCACACCACAGTTGTTATGGATAAACTCTACAGGGATCACTTCTTTATTTGCAACTTCTATATTCATTGGGTTCTTTAACTTTTCAAATGGTAAGTTTAATCTTCTAGCAAATTCATCAGACACAAATGAACAGGTAGCTCCCGAATCAAATAATGTGTAAGCATTTATATTATTGATCGGAATAATACCTGACACCACTTCCTTTGATGCAACTGCATCTTGCACAGTCATGTTGAACATTCGGGCTATCGGCTTGCTCTGCTGTGTTGGCCCTCCAATAGTTAACTTTGTTGAACTGCTCTTGTTTCCACTTCCTCCATCTGTATTCTTCTTCAATGGACAATCCTTGAATCGGTGCCCCGTTCCTCCACAAGAAAAACAACCACCTTTCTTCGGCTTAGGACAATTTGGTGAAATATGTCCTTCTTGGCCACAATTATAACAGACATTTTTCCCTTTCATACACTCTCCAGAGTGATTCTTTCCAGACTTCGAACACGCTGCCTTCTTCTGCTGAGTATTCCCTGGTTGCGCTCCTGATTCATTTTCGCTGTTGTTCCACTTACATTTCTTGCTGTTACTGCCACCACTACTCGCACCTTGATGACCACCTTCAATTTTCTTCTTATTCTTCTCTCGGTTGAATCTAGAAACTGCCTCACTACTACCTTCAGCAATGATGGCTTTTTCTAACAGTGTTGAGAAGGTAGCAATTTGCAACACTGCAACCTTACTGTGAATCCACGGCTTCAGCTCATTTTCAAACCTACGTGCCTTCCGTAGTTCTGTATCCACCTGATGAGGTGTAAATCTGGCTAGCTCATTAAATTTTGCTGCATATTCGGCAACTGACATGTTTTCTTGCTTTAATTCAAGAAACTGCACTTCCATTCTGGCTTGCATGGCCTCCGAGAAATAACTTTCTAAGAATAACTCCTTAAACCTGGTCCATGTCACTACCTCTGTTCCATCTCTAGCTTGGTTCGTCTCCCACCAGTAATTAGCCTCACCTTTCATCAAGTAGGTAGCAAAAGCCGTCTTTTGCTCTTCGGCTACCCTTGCAATGATAAAGGCCTTTTCCATCTCTTTCACCCATGTTTGAGCCGCTATAGGGTCCGTAGTTCCGCTAAATTCTGGTGGTCCTACAGCTTTAAAATCTTTAAAATTTGCCAATCTATTATTCGCTTGCCCCCTTGCTGCAGGTGTACGAGTTCGCATAGCTTGAGCTATCATATCAACGAAGTTTTGCATTGGGTCATCTTGATTTCTTTCATTGTTCACAGAACGTTCCTCCCTCTGGTTACGATTTTGACGTCTTGGTGGCATTATCTGATTAAACAAAACCTTAATTTATTATATCAAGTTTAATTATATGATATATCTTCTAAGTGTTTAAAATATAACATGTAATTTAAACTCTAACAATCATATTATCTTAATGTTGTATTATCGAATTCAACCTGCTAAATTGACTAATTCAGCTTGCTGAATTAACATATTCATCTTACTAAATTCACATATTCAGCTTACTGAATTACACATTCAGCTTGCTGAATTAACATATCCAGCTTGCTGAATAACACATTCAGCTTGCTGAATTAACATATTCGATTTACTGATTTTTTTTTCAAACAGACAATTTCTCATTTTAATTCTTAATACTTTTCTATTTGATCCAACATGTAATTATAATAATGCATTTATATTCATATACCAAATTTTAGAGTCATATATTCACCTACTTGGCATATTTTTATAAACGTTAACTATCCCATTTTTAAACATCAAAAGATGGGATCTACCAAAAGACATACTCCCCTATTCACATAAGATGGGGATACATCATATTTACATACTACCTCGCACCTACTGAGGTTTACATCAAACACACAATCCTAATAATCAAAAGGGGTACTACTACATCTATAAACAATAGAAAGCTATTAAACTATCACTACGTGTCTGGAGAGGGTGCGCCTGAATGCTCCTGCTCTGGTGGAAAGAGCCCATCCATAAGTCGACGTCTAATAGCTCGACTCGACTCGCCTATCTCAAAGGATCTCCTCATTCCCACTTGGGGACCAGTATATGCTACATCTAAAGCCCGTCCCAAGGACTCCATCCTAACTCGTCCAGTCTCTGCCTTAACCTCTAGCTGATCCACTCTTCTCGCTGCTTGGACCCAGGCATCCTCAACTCGGACCCTGTCAGCGATCTCTAAGTCAAACCTCAGGTGTAACGCCTGATGCTCAATACTCAATATCGCAAACTTATTATGCTCTTGTTCTAATATCTCTCTCAGCTCAGCATTCTTGGCAACCATATGAGTAGCCAAGGTCGTCTGCTCCTGCAACTGTATCTTCATCTCAGCAAGCTCGTTCTGAGCCTGATATGCCAGTTCCTTGTATTGAGTTTCAGTAAACTGATGAGTGGCATTCTCCTGCTCTAGCTCTGTCACTCTATTCTCCAGCGCTATGTTATTTTCAAACAAAACCTCCATGACATCCTCATCACGCTCGTCACTAACAGCATGATCCTCTACCGGATCTAACGGCTCTTGCTCGACTGTATGGCTACCTTATCCTTCCTCAGGCATCCTATAACCAAACAAACACAACATCAGTATCACAATAAAATATATTCATTGATAAAATGAAACAATATTTTATTATGCACACTGCATACTAGATGAATCTCCATAATCCACCTCTTAGCACACTCTATACAAGTTTTCTTCTAAGGTTATAACCTAAGTTTCGCATACTAGAGTTTATAACCTACAGCTCTGATACCAATCTGTGACGCCCCCAAATCCGAGTTCTCAACCCCGGGTTTGGTGCTCACTATCCATCATCAACATAAGCATTCTACATACTATTGCGGAATAATAAACATACGTTGTTCATTATAATAAAGTCTTATACAATACCCCAAGGTCTATTACCTTAACATAAACATACCTTACTTAAGTTACATAAAGTAACACAAAAGGTTTACATAAACATCAAACATAGTATTTCATGATACTTAAATATTTATAATAACTATTCTTGGACCTTTCCCTTGCCCTTGTCCTTCTTACTTGAACTCTCTGGCTTGGCTGAAATAAATGTCATGATATAGCAAGGGTAAGCAACTAATTTACTTAGCAAGTTTAAGTACAAAGAAGATATTTCATGATTAGTAAGAAATTTATCGCTCAATGTTCAACAATAGAAATTAATTGCGAAAGAACAAGAATTAAGTCTTGATAACTGAATATTCGAATAACAAATACTGAGTGGTCATAATGACCATGAACATGTGCTAAGGTTGTCAGTATTTAAACTGGTCCTTTTAATAAGTTTTGGTAATCAAGGGGATCAGCCTTTCATACCCGGTGTATTATGCATAACCACTTAATTTACGAGCAATAATTGTTTTTCAATAATGATTTAATCAAATTGTTCTTTTTCTCAGTTGTGAGTCCTTACCAAATCAATTGGTGAAGAAAAGCTTTTAACAACATATTTGGTTTAACAAATTTAAACATATTTGATCTAGTCGATACAATGAGCATAGATCCATATCTTAAACAGTGCATGAATAAAAGAACTTTAACTAATTCACAGTTCAATAATAATAGAACAGGAATTTAATTGCACTGAGTGCGAGCATCAATAAACAATATGGATGTGAATAATAAACAATAATTATTCACTAACATGCTTTGAAAAGAATAACTCAAGTTTGAGTTAGAGAACTTGCCTTGACTGCGATCTACTGCTACACAATTTAATTTAATCTCTTTATGGTAAAGACCTATCATTGTTAAGATTGATCTTACAATCTGCATATCATACTTTATATTATAATACAATTACTCTATCAGCAATTTACTTATCCACATAATCAATTACCTGAAAACATTCTTATTAATATCATTCTTTGATAATATATTATTTACTTTGTCATATTTCTTATGATTTAACACTTAATCTTTCCTTTTATTAGCTCTTCTTTATAATCTAGTAAGATGAATACTAACATCATAGTCTAGATTATACAAACATGCAATCCAGCCACCTGGATTGACTAATCCAGCAAACTGAATTCAACAAACTTCCAATCTAGCAAGACTGGATTCTAAATCCTTCAATCCATCAAACTGGATTCTAAATCTTTCAATCCAGCAAACTGGATTCAACATTTTTTCCAATCCAACAAGCTGGTTTCCATATCTCTTTTACGAAAATACCAAATCAACTTATTATTTTTCTATCCTTTGGCCATACTTATATACATGTATTTCATACACAAAAAGTATTTTTCCGTAATTTTTCAATTTCTTTTACTATTTTTCAAAAATCATTTTTAGTGCGTGGCTTAAGAAATTAGCCCCATCATGCTCAACTCCAGAAATTTCCATCTCTTGGCATAATCTCATACATGTTAACGTGACCCTCCAGTTTAAATTTCGTGGCCATTGGAGTTATAGAACTCCGGTTATAGCGATTTTTGTCCGAAAAACCTAAATATTGAAATGATCATAACTTGGTCATTTTAAGCCGGAATGAGCTCATTTTTGGACAGGAGCTACTTTATGACATATATTTTCATGTCCCAAAAAGCCGGAATTTATTTCATATTTTAAGTGGCCGAAATTGCCCTTTCAAAATTTTGGGCAGACCCCGTTTTGGGATTTTTAGCTTTTACCTACTTTGCTAAATTCAGTCCATACGGAAATATACAACTCTTTTTTAGGTGATTCCACTTGGGTTTGAAAGATAACTCATCATATTACTCTCTCAAATTTTTCTAGAATTTTTAAATTCCAGAAAAAAGATAAAAATACCCCTTGCTTTGACTGACCAAAAATAGTTTATTTTTCTTTTAAAAGACCAAACTGTTTTTGCTAAAACAGTTGCTACCACTTGTGTATTCAACATTTTTGAATGCTACCACTTGGGTTTAGTAGTTAACTTACATATCTAGCACCCCTCTTTGACGGATCACAAAAAGAAGGAGTAGATCAAAAACGGTAGTCGATCAAAGGATGTGAAAAAAAACTAGAGTTTTCTTACAAAACAAAACTAGTTTCTTTTCTATCCTTTTGATTCACTTTCTAACACTCAAATATGTTAGATCCATACATGAAACCATATAAAACATGTAGATAGAGGGTTTTAGACCTCTAGATCATAAACCTTAGATAACCAAAATCAACCAAAATAAAAAGAATAAGCTAGATTAGTTTTCACCTTGATTTTTGGGCACACTTTCTTTTTCTTCCAAAGTAAGAGATAAACTTTGGGTGCATCAATGGTGAATTTCCTTCCTCTTTCTCTCCTCTTCCCCACCGAACTTCTCTCTCTCTCTCTCTCTCTCTCTCTCTCTTTCTCTTATGCTTTGCTTGGTTAACTAAAGAAAAAGTAAGATGAGATAAAATAAAAAATGAAAGAGAAGAAAGTTTAATGGGTTGGACAAAATTTATAGATACATTAGTATATCTATATCTAATCCACTAACATATCTCCTCTCTCTCTCTTAATTATTACAAGATTACTTACTAATATGTTGGCTCCATAAACAAAATGACACCTAGCCCATTAAGTAAATATCTTTTGGAATTTGAGAGCTTGTAATGATGACATTCATTCCCCCTTTCTCTCCTTATCCTTGGCCGGCCAAGTGGCCTTCTTATCTCCAAGTTTTGCTTTTGTTTTCATTGAAATATCTAGCATACTAAATGTCTAAAGTACCCTCATCAATTGGGCTACAAGTTGGGCCATTATAAAAGATGTTTTGGGCTTTTCACAACTAACCTATTGGACTTTTAATTAACTAGTTTAACTTACTAATTAATATGAACTTGGGCCTCCACCCTTAAATAATTATGTTACTAGCATACTTGCCCATTAAATTCAATAGTGGGCTAGCTCAACAATCAAATTATCTACAAGTTCAATACTTAAATAATTATTGGGCTTGTTTAAACTACTAGCCATCCTTAGTAATATTAACCCTATTATCTCATGAACTATTACTCATTATTATTGATATTTACACATTCACATCAATCAATAATATTAATTAACTTACATAACCCAATTAGACTTGTCTTATTCAAGTTTATTGAGTACTTACTTAGGGTTTAACCTCTTAAATCTATTTTCTAGATTATTAAAATACTTAAGTTAGTTCACTAACTTATATAACTTATTAGTGAGACTTTCTTTAAATATTATATCATACTAACCACATAATCATGTCATCATCCATAAAATATTATTGATTAGGTAATACTTATTTACAATGTATCACAAAAATTCTTGGTTATTACATTAGATCTTGCTGTGATGTTATGTATTAGCCATGAAACTTGATTATAGTTTTAGTGCTACACTGGTACTACATGATTGACATCATTACAAACCCAGAAAACCTAAGGATCATAGATTAAATTCTGGTCAAACCACCCACCTTGCTCACTGACAAGAAATCTGGGTTTAGGCTGATGAACACCAAGAACACCTATAGCGACGGCTCTGTCGCTATAGGGCCCTTTTAACGACAGTTTATTTAGAAAATTAATTATTTTAATTAATAAATAGATATAAATGATTTTTAATTATTAAAAATACATAATAAATTATGAAAAATTATTTCAAAGTCCGAAAATTAGTTTTTAATTATTTTGAGCATATTTCATAAATATTTAATATTTTTGGAATATAAATGTTATTTAATTTATTTAATTATAATATTAAATAAATTATTTTAAAATGATTTTTAATACATGAAAAATCATGAAAAATTATATTATGGTATAAGAAAATATTTTAAGTTATTTTTAGTGATTTTTAATATTTTGTGAGGAATTTAATTAATTAACCAATATTAATGATAATTAATTTATTTACTAAATGTATTAAATAAATTATAAAAAAATAGAATTAATGATTTAAAAATCATATACAAATGATTTAAGTGATATAAAATATTTTAAGTTATAACCTATAACTTTTGATATTTTGTCATGAAAATATTAATATTTTGTTATTAATAGTAATTACTGGATAATGAATTTAATGTTTTAAAAATCGTATAAATATGATTTTAAGATATTAAAAATACTTTGTAATATTATAAATATATTATAATATTATGACATGTGTTTCATTAATATTTAATAATAAATAGATATTAATGATAATAGAATATTAGGGTATTTAATTCATTTAAATACGAGTTTAATGATTTAAAAAATCTTGATAAACAGTAATAATCATTTAAAAATTATTACGAGCTTGTGAAAATTATTTTGACTAATATTAAAATTATTTGAGATAATTGTTAAGTGTTAGACAGAGTTTAATTGAACTTAAACTCAAAATTTTGTCCAACTAGACCGTCGGGATGTCAGATTTGTGTCGGGTTCAAGTCAGACTGAAATAGTTTGACCTGATACCGAGTTTTATGTGTGTTATAGGCTGATAGAGTTATGTGCTATATGTTCAGGATATTCTATGTATATATATATATATATATATATATATATATATATATATATATTGTGATGATATTATTCTAATTTATATTTCGATATTATATAGTAGGTCTTCAGATAAAGTGATATAAATTGTGTAGCGGTAATCAACGGTTCAGGCAAGTTTTACTTAACTCTACTAAGAGTTGTTTCATTCATATATGCTTATGGTTAATCGTTACTGATTACCATTATAGAATTGTACTCTGTACATATTGCATGTATAAGTCAGGTATGAAAGGCTGATCACCTTCATTACCAATTAGTCCAGATATATTTGTTCATGTTTAATACTTGTTCAGTTAAAATTTTGTTCGTGCTAATTCACAACTATATTGATGAATAATAGTCAGCTTATTATTCAGACTCTTTCAATCATGATATATCTTAATAAATTTAAACTTGCTGGGCAACTTTCATGCTCACCCTTGCTATATCATGATAAATATTGCAGATAAGGCGAATGCATTTGGATACCGGAAAAGGGTTAAAGCCAAGTTCAGCTTGGGATAAAGTGTGCAACTAATTTGTAATAGAATAGTTTAATAATTATGTTATATGTCTGATAGTTTATGAATTGTGTATGTGTTAAGGTTACTCAATTTTGGGAAAATAATGTGTACATTTATTGTATAAACAATTTATGTTAAATCTTTCGTAAATAGTGATAGAATGATTGTACCGGATTCGCAGTGATTTGGGACCCAGATTCGGGGCTTTCATAATTTATGTTACCAAGTGTTTGACAGTTTGTGTGAGTAAAGCTTGGGAAGAGAATAGTGTGTTAAGGCATCCTCAATTCAATGGCATCTCAACCCACATCAAAACAACAAAGGGGAGAAAGTTCAAGGCCCGCACAACCGACACAGACCTTTAATCGCCGTAAATTCAAAAGTACCGTCGCCGCCGACCGTTACAACTACATGGTGACCAAAGCACCTACACCGGAGCGGGGGTTAGCATCGGATCATGTGGATGGGGAGATGATGCAGTAAATATATCAAAAAGGGTGGAACAAGTTTACGGAGGAACCCGAGGCAGCCGTTGTCAATGTGGTCAAGGAATTTTATGCAAATGGCGAGGACAAAGCCCCTTTCAACGCATTCGTGCGGGGAAGATTAGTTCTATTCAGTGCCGATGCAATCAACACTTATTATCAGTTACGAGTGTCGAGACATTGTCAGTATGCTCACTTACGTGACAACGATCCGAATTTTGAGGCTATTCTTAAGGACATGACTAAGTAAGGTACAACATGGATCAAGGGTTGGAAAAGAGGCTTGGTTTTTCACAACAAGGATCTCAGCAGGTATGGGAAGATATGGTACGCATTCTTGTGTGCCAATCTATTTTCGTCAACACACACATTAGACGTGACAAGAGAAAAGGCACTACTCTTATATGCAATTGTGTAAGATTTCATCATCGACGTTGGGGCCATAATCAGTTTTTCCATTCGTCGATGCTTACGAGAAAATTTTTCGGGCGGCTTGCCACGTCCATCAGTCATTTGTGGGTTATGCCGCTGCATGAGGTGACTCACATCCTAGAGGATTATGTTTTGTATTTACCTCAGCTTCAGAGGATGAAGCTAACACTGAAGACACCTCGGATGATGCTGAGTTTCAAGAGGATGCGACGATGGGAGAGCAAGGAACGGAGGAGGCACCACATTCTGATACTATATCTAGCCTTCAGTTTCTTGCATTTCAACGCCAAGTGGATGAACACAACAAGGAAGCACGCTGAGAGATGCACCGACTTGCAGCTAGGTAGGATCACATGTTTGAAGTAGTGAACCTACCATTCGCATCATTGAACACAACACTTCAAAGCTTCAATCCTAATGCTCAATTTCCATACCAGCAGCCAGCTCCTATGCCTAGGTTCCCACCAAGTGACTCTGAAGAAGAAGATCAACCACCGCCACCTCAGACTTAGGCGATTACAGGGAAGTCCTCATACATTTTATTGCGTTATTCATACAATGAGGACATTGTAGTTATTAAGTTTGGGGGAGTTAGTTTTTATTTTTCATTTCATGTTGCATGCATAATGTCATTAGTTAGAAATTTAGTGAGGTTTGTATTTGTTAATGCACTTTAGTTTTGCATGTTAGTTTAGGATTTGTAATGTTGCTTTTAGGTAATCATATAGTTGCATAATAGCTTAGGTGCATAAATAGTTTAATTATTAGTTCTACATTTTGTTTTGTTATGTTATGTTTGCCATATCTAAAAAAAATATTTTAGTTATAATTTGTTGTTTTGCATATGTCCAGCAGTCATTGGAGTTCATCTTTATTATGGCCAGTGATGATATTGAGATTAAGTAAACAAATATAGTACCCAGTATTTGAACTGTGATGTAATTTTGAGTTATGAATTGAATCGTGTGCTTGTTTGAAATTGGTATAAAAAGGATAGCACGTTAATAACCTCTATGTCGGCTGAGTAGTTTAAATTGATACATAAATAGTTTCTAAAGGATAATGCTAGTGTAACTCATAGAATGACAAGAATAGGCAGTGAAAACAAAGAATTAGGCAAGAACCTAAGTTTGGGGGGATTATTTGGGGTATATAAGCTATTAAAAAAAAGTATGAATAAACACCATTGTGTACTTGTCTAGTTTTGTGGCCTTTGTTACTTGAGTAAGTTAGCCCGAGGGGATTGTCTTTACACCTAGCGCCCTAAGGTCTTAATGGTCTGGGAGTCGTTGGTTGAAAGCTCGTTAAGGTAACATTGAAAAACCTAAGAGAATAAGACATTGCATAGCCATGTGTGTATAAAAAATAATAATAATAAAACGGGAAATAAGAGCAAAAAGCCCCGTGGATGGAAAATAAAAGCATAAGTATCCCATGTTCACCCTCGATCTTGGTAAATGTTTGATTTAAGTTAGAACTCGTCTGTTTTTTAAATTTCTGAGTTTATTCTGTACGATTCCTAATAAGAGATTGGTTATGTATTTGAATTTGGATTAGTATCAGTTAGTATAGATGTTGATCACACACACACTATATCAGTAATGACAGTCTAAGATTTGACGATTGATAAGAAGTTATTGACTGGTTTTAATATGAAGTGTTGTAGTGTTTGCTTGATTTTTCTGAGGCCGAAGGAATAAGTTTTGAGTTTATGATATTGTTGGATTTGTAGTCATTTAGTTACATACATTACATCTCATTGCATTGCATTGCATAACATGTAGTTTATTTTGTGCTCGAGGACTAGCACGGTTTAAGTTTGGGGGATTTCGATAAGTGGATTTTATATCCATGAATCGGGTTCTAATTCAAGCCTATTCGTTGTTCAAATATTGATTTCATGTTTAGTTTTACTTGTTTGTTGTTGTTTTATGTGTAGGGTGGTTGGTGTGGCAAGTGGATGAAAAAGGGGAGGCATTGGAGCATAATTAGAGCAAGTATGGAGTTTCACCGAAGTCAAAAATCAGAAGGTTAGCCCACCTGGGCGGGCCTATTTAACCCTCATACCCCCGTCGGGGCAGGGGGTCACGAATTCTGGCAGTCCTAATTCGATTTCAACACTGCTGGGATGTGGGGTTGAGCACTTGGATAGCGTATGGACTCTAAATGACATGGGACTTCGACCAAAACTCGTGTGTTGGATAAATATTGAGCAATAAACAACAAAATCATCATCTTGCAAAGCAATTAACATAGATTAAGGACATAATTGGATAGCGAGCATTGGAGTGAAGATTTTGAAGAACGATCATATCAATTACGGATTAAGGCTAAAGTGAAGGGTGTACTACGTTATTCTTCTCCTTCAGTTTATATTTGTAATTGAAAGGATGTTATCTTTGATTTATTCGGTTATTATTTCATTCATGATGAACTAATTTCTTTTTAGGCTTGAGACGGATCTTTAAGTGAAAAGATGGTTATGTAATCATTGATTTCAGTTTAATAAGCTATTATCCGGTTTATCTATATTAATTTGAGCTTGAATTTATGAATTGTCTGATCAACGATTCTTTGTGGACTTGTATGAACTTGAGAGATGAAATATGAGTCTGGACATAGTTAATATAGCATGTGTTCTTGAATTTTGTTAATGAACAGAATCTTGATGAATGTTAGGGTAGAGATATAATTGACATCGCATGTAATCGGATAAAGAACTTAAACTTAAACCTTCTTTGATTGTAATTCACATAGAGATATAGTGAGTTACTTGATTAAGGTGTTTAACTTGATTCTATCTTAATTGTGGATTGAAGTTAATATGGTATTAGTACATCGAGAAGTGGCTAGTACTACATACATGTTCTTGATTAATAAACTAGGATAGTGAATTAAACTTGAATAAAGGTTAATAATCAGAGTGATGCTTAAAGTGAAGTCGGAAGCCTAATTCTCCATTATTTATTTGAAAATTCAATTTTTAGAATTTATTGATTGTTTGGTGATTTTAAGCTTTTTAATACTTTTAGTTACAAACTGGAATTTGATTAGTTTAATAAAATTAGGATTATTAGAAATTGGTAATTGTGAGAGTTAATTTCTTACTAAGTCTCTGTGGGAACGATACTTTACTTACTAATATATTACTTGTTGATCACATATACTTGCGTGTTGTGCATAATTAGATTTTACCCAACACTAGTCACTCCACGATTTGCTGACCAGTCACTGCGAGCGTAGGTTCTATCATTCAGATTTTTAGCATCTTTCGTACTCGTAGAGTTTCCACTCTACGATTCATACTTCATCACTACTGGCAGATGATTATAGATGCAATCTTCCTTCTTGGTTCTCTTGAGTTAAAATGCTTTAACGAATGAGTGGCTTGAGTTGTGATTCTGAGGACAGAATCCTTGTAAGGAAAGAATGATGTAACAATCTAAATTTTTATTATAATATTTAAATATTTATTGAATTATATAAATATTTAATGGATGTGTTTATTATTGAGTAAGTATTTGTTTAATTGATTTGATTTGATTTGATGTGATTTGATTATTTATTTGTTTAATAAATAAATAATGAGTTAAGAAAAGTAATTATTTTGAAATAGTAATCTAATTTAATTTAATAATTAAGTTAGAGAATTTATAATGATTAAATAAATTATTATATTATGCAATGAATTGTTATTAGAATTAATTAAATTAAGTATGAAAACTTAATTAATTAGAAGTGTGACAAATAACTATATTATAAGTGGTTATTAAAATAAATTAAAGTAGTTGTAATTTATTTTACCAAACAAGGCTTAAATATATTAAGTCTTTAAATTTAAATAATTTTGCCAAACAAAGCCCTATGGCTTTTGGATTTTTAAATTTGATTTATTAGTAATATAAATTAAATTAAACAAAATATAAATATAATATATCTATTATTTTGGTAACTAATAATTTATTAGTATATTAAGTATAGCGTCGGTTTAGACGTTTTAAAAATCGTACGTCGTTTGTATTTTTATTTTACTTATATTCTATTTGGCTAAAGCCTAAGTAAGAAAAGAGAACTAGTTTTGTCAGAGAAAAACTTAGAGACAGGAGAGTTTTGAGAGAGACTGTCAAGGGTTGGAGAGAAAGTTCTGAGTTTTAACAAGTGGTGGTCAAGCAAGTGAAGGTATGTATATAAAACTTAAAAAAATATTACAGCATAATTTTATTGAATATCACTGTGTATGTTATAAAGTTTTACAAAAATTGTATGAAAATCATGTTTTTATAATTACGTATGATATTAAGTGTATTTGTAACTGTAATTGTTATATTAGCACATGTATGTATATATGAGAAGTATGCTAGCATTCACAAAGAAAGAAGAATTGGTTTTACAGTAAACATTCACGTATGAACGTGGTCTGTAGAAATATCAAAATTAGTATATGTTAATTGTGAAATTGTGAAATTGAACTGCGAATGGTTAATTGGGTATAAACTACAGAGAATCGTAGTTTGAAGTAATTAAAATCAAATTGGTATGACAGTGTATAAACGTCAGTTATGGAGTTTGGTTTTTAAAATAATGCTTTCAATGATTTAAGATTTCTAGAATCATGGTTTAGTCGTTGGTAATTAGTATATACATGTTGGGTAATGTGTATATGTGTAATTGGCTTAGGTTATACATGTTAATTGGGGTTAATTGCTGTTAAAAATAAAGACAGTAGCTTTGTTCTGTTCTTTGTGGTTGGGTTCTGCAAGTTTCGGCGCCGCAGCGCCAAAATTTGAGCTCTAGCGCCAAAAATCGCGCCCGGCGCCAAAATTCGCGCCCCAGCGCCAAAAGTTGGCGCCCCAGCGCTGAAATTTGTGCCCCAGCGCCAATCTCGCGCCCCAACGCCAATCTCGCGCCCCAGCGCCACTAGTTGGCTTAGTCCTCGCGCCCCAGCGCGGGGACAGAAGTCTGACTTGGACAGTTTTGACCTCCTGTAGTAAAATAGCCATAACATCCTCATACGAACTCCGATTGAGGTGATTCAAGATGATCCGAAACGAGGACGAGTATACCTACAACTTTTCTTCTTTATGTTTTTTAATTTGAGGTCATTAGGATGGGTCAAAATGGTCATCTTTAGGACTATTGTGTTTTCGGAGGCAATCAGAGGGTGTCGGGCATGCACATATGCATGTGTAGTGCTCCAGACCGTAAAAGATGATGTCCTAAGTTATAAAACATGAATCTTAGTAAATATAATGATGCTTAACATTAATAAATAATGTATTAGATAAGTTATAGAAGCATAGTTAGCATACACAAGAGAGGCAGATCGGGCGTGTGACGATTGAACGTCGAAACGCCGTGCCAAGTGTTAATGAACTTAAAAAGTGTTTCAATTTCGTTGAAATGGATATTATAAGATATGGAATGGGTTTAATATAAAACCAATAAGTTGTCCTAGCAAGACTTAAGCACTTGAACTTCGAGTTTGACTAAGAAGAAATATAGTGAGTCATAAGTCGAAAAGTTAACACAATCTAATTGACCATTGTGTATTTATTAATAGGAAAGATTATGGGATGTGGAGTAGAGTTTACATTACAATTTCTATGTATTTTTATGTGACTAATAGTTGATGTGTATGATTATATAATTGTGTAGGGCACGTGAAGTGCAGATAACTGTAAGCTGTTAAGCTATTATTGGTAAACAACGATCAAAGCAAGTCTTTCAGTTCCTATTTTCTACGTGGACTTGATGAACTGTTTAAATTGCATGATATGTTAAGCATGTTGAATCATGAAATGTTAAAGTCAATATATGACTACATTGTTTTGGCTACGTAATGATGATTGAGTAAGGAACTCAATCTTTATATTTGCTATGTGAATTAAAAGCATGTATGCCATGTTACTTTAATGAGATGTATATCGAGCATGTTATTATGTGTTATGTGATGCATGAAAACTGTTAGACTTTGCTGGGCTGTCGAGCTCACTCTTGCAAATAACCACTTTTGCAGGTACAAATTTTAAGGTAAAGATACGTGCTATGTGAGTTATAGAGATCTATATTCACGAAGATTACTTATGTTTTATGAGAAATGTATTTCATATTTTGAACGTAACATGTTGTTGAATTGTAAGTTGAGCTATCCAATGTATATGGATATTTAGTTATGATGTAAGACTTTGTATAGTCATTTTATTGTAACGATTTATGATATAAGATTGAATCAAAGAGATGTAATGTAATGGTTGCGATTCAGGGCAAAAAAGAAGGAAATGTATAAAAGTTTTAAATATTCCGCAATTTTATTAAGTTTAACATCAAAAAATGATGTATTATTTAGAGGTTGAATGTATGGTTAACGACCGAAGTTGGGATTTAAATTGTATAGATTTTGGGGTCGTTACAGTTGGTATCAAAGCTGTAGGTTATAAATCTTTGGTAGGAGTACCATAGGCAATAACCTTAGAGAAGAGAGGTGAAGATAAAGAATGAATAAGCTCAAATAGAGTTTGAACAATATGGGATTAAAACTTGCGTAAAAGGATTCAAAGAAGAATCTGGCAGAGTTATCAGGAATATGAATGTGGGGTTACCCAACTCCAATAATAAGGATGTAAGGTGATAATAAATAGACAATGTCTATAAAAAGAGAATGATAAAGAAGTTATGAATAGAGAGTTATGTCTAAGCGTGGTACAATTGTATTCTTTAATAGTTGATGTATGGTATCTGGGCTAAACGATTCCTTCATGGAGCGGAGGTATATACGAACTAGCAACTCGGAACCTAGTTTGTTGGTTGTTTGTGGGAAACCACTCAGCGTACCATATTGAAACTGTTAGAGACTCGATGTGTACCAAGTGTAGAAATGGACACGTATGATGAGAGTTTAGAACTTGAATGAAATTTTGAGCGATGTAAATGAAGTTAGAAATTCTTAAAGGAAGGATTGTTTTATAAACAAGAAGATTCAAAGAAGAATCTTGAAGATATAAAGATAAGAAATGAGAGTTTCCTAACTCCAATAGCCAAGATAACGAATAATGTCGTAAATAATGAAAAAAGAGAAAGAATGAGGATCGTAAAACAAAACGATCACGAGTTAACAAAAGAATTTTAAGAGAGATGATTATAGAATAAGGTCACGACGTGGTCTGTAATGTTTGAATGATTATAGCTTAATGCTATGAGATGGTGTACTGTGAAATAGTACGAGATAACTCATGATGAGTTATAGATAATGTGATACGAGGAATTTGAATTAAACAAGTTAATGGTAAGTTGTTAAGAGAAAGATAGAGTTAGGTGGGTTTTCAATTGAGGACTCATGTGATGGCTGAGTTGTACAAATCCTTGTATGGGCGAGGTTTTTGTGCTTGCACTCAGTTTATCCCATTGATAATCATTGAAAGGTTTGTGTCGCGCTATTTGCTATATGCCTGATAAGAAGGTGATTCTTTTCTCATGTGTATAACAGATAGGTAGAGTTTAGTTAGAGAATAATATAAGGTTAAGTGCGAGTTCTTAAAACTCATACTTATGGTAAGTTCGTAACTCATAATTATATGGTATGTTTTTGAACCCCTCAGCGAATGGACGCCTATGGTCTGACTAGGATAAGTTCTTAAACTCGTATGATTGTGGCAAGTTCCTGAACTCATAACATGTGGTAAGTTTGACGAACTGGGTAAAGCTAAGTGTGAATGGAGTATTGATGATGATAGGAATAGATAGACCTATTAAGCAATGGATCATTATAGAAAGAGGAGTTGATGGTGGAAGCATAGGTATTCTAAATCTACTAGCTGTGCTAGACTTTCGAAATTTATTGACTTCGTGATGATGTTTATACTTCTATTTTCTTGAAAAACATTGGATCAACTGATGGAACCAATGAGTTTTAACAATAATACTGTTATTCGTATGTCTATGCTAATTGCTTCGGTTAGACAAAAATAATTTGTAATATATCAAAATGTATTTTATATATCATTAATGCATAATGTAACCTGGTGCAAAGATGATAAAAACGATGGAGTCATAAATGCAGTATTACCTAGTGTTGGATGTGATCTAAGGATCGTCAGCCCACTATGGTATGATGTAGTATGATAAAGTCACCAAATAGCGGAATCCTTAACGAACTGTAAATACAGTGCGGTATCATGACGTCATAAAAAGATATTTGAGATTTCTTTAAGATATGAGAATACATATGTATGTATGTATATGTATATTTCAGTTAATGTCCGAGTTATTGTAGAGGTCGATGCTATTTGATTCAGCTAGACAAATATTGAAAGATGTTCATGAAATTCAAGAGTTTCTTGAGAGGTTATGCCAAACCAAATTGTTTTGGTGCGGATTCAGATGTTGAAAAGCTGAGATGAACAACCCTTTTATAGGGGATTACGCAGAGGCGTTGAGATGTTTGTGCACAATACATTGTATGAAGGGCTGATCACCCTAAGTACGAGGAGTCCCTATAGTCTTATGACTGTTAAAGTTTAAGTTGAAAGATTACTTATAACTATGGACATATGCATAGCGTTTAAATGTTTGTGCACAATACATCGTACGAAGGGCTTAACACCCTAAGTACGGGGGTCCTTATAGTCTTATGACTGTTAAACTTAAAGTTAAAAGATTACTTGCAACTGTGGATATAGTTCATGGTCTTATGACCCTCAGCATGATTTGGAATCTTTTAAAATTCCTGAGTTATTCAAACTACTTCCCAATTATTGAACAATTATGGAAGATTCTTGTTATTCTGCAAGATGGAAGTGAAAAAGGAAAATATTCCTTAGAAAGAAGTAAGTCGTAGAATTCAACACTGAATGATGAATGTGTTGATTAAGTGAGAAAAGAGATTTTGAAATGAGAAGGGGATGAGTTATCAAAGAAATTTGTGAAACTTTTAATAGAAAAGTTAATAATTGTAGAATAATCTTTGTGGAAGAAGTGGTTATAGAACCTAAGGAATGAATATAGTATTAACGTAAAATCTACTTTGATAGATGGAATGAATAAATATTAATTGATAAAATTTCGAGGACGAAATTCTTAGAGGAAAGAGTGAATGTAATATCCCGAGTGTTTATGATAGCGATTCCTGAGTGTTTATGATAACGATCCTTAGAAAAGGAAATGAATGGATTAAAAGATATATAATACTCAAAATATAATTGAGTTCAAATGAAAGTTATGAAATGAAACTTAGAATTTGTTAGGTAATGAATGTAGTAGGAAATATAAAATCTATATTTAGATAAAATGATGAAATATTTCTCTGAGTCATTTGCGTAATTTGTGTCTTCGATTCTGGGGACAGAATCTTTGTAAGTAGGGAATATTGTAACGAATGAGTGGCTTGAGTTGTGATTCTGAGGACAGAATCCTTGTAAGGAGGGAATGATGTAACAATCCAGATTTTTATTATAATATTTAAATATTTATTGAATTATATAAATATTTAATGGATGTGTTTATTGTTGAGTAAGTATTTGTTTAATTGATTTGATGTGATTTGATTATTTTTTTGTTTAATAAATAATTAATGAGTTAAGAAAAGTAATTATTTTGAAATAGTAATCTAATTTAATTTAATAATTAAGTTAGAGAATTTATAATGATTAAATAAATTATTATATTATGCAATGAATTGTTATTAGAATTAATTAAATTAAGTATGAAAACTTAATTAATTAGAAGTGTGACAAATAACTATATTATAAGTGGTTATTAAAATAAATTAAAGTAGTTGTAATTTATTTTGCCAAAGAAGGCTTAAATATATTAAGTCTTTAAATTTAAATAATTTTGCCAAACAAAGTCCTATGGCTTTTGGATTTTTAAATTTGATTTATTAGTAATATAAATTAAATTAAACAAAATATAAATATAATATATCTATTATTTTGGTAACTAATAATTTATTAGTATATTAAGTATAGCGTCGGTTTAGACGTTTTAAAAATCGTACGTCGTTTGTATTTTTATTTTACTTATATTCTATTTGGCTAAAGCCTAAGTAAGAAAAGAGAACTAGTTTTGTCAGAGAAAAACTTAGAGACAGGAGAGTTTTGAGAGAGACTGTCAAGGGTTGGAGAGAAAGTTCTGAGTTTTAACAAGTGGTGGTCAAGCAAGTGAAGGTATGTATATAAAACTTAAAAAAATATTACAGCATAATTTTATTGAATATCACTGTGTATGTTATAAAGTTTTACAAAAATTGTATGAAAATCATGTTTTTATAATTACGTATGATATTAAGTGTATTTGTAACTGTAATTGTTATATTAGCACATGTATGTATATATGAGAAGTATGCTAGCATTCACAAAGAAAGAAGAATTGGGTTTACAGTAAACATTCACGTGTGAACGTGGTTTGTAGAAATATCAAAATTAGTATATGTTAATTGTGAAATTGTGAAATTGAACTGCGAATGGTTGATTGGGTATAAACTACAGAGAAACGTAGTTTGAAGTAATTAAAATCAAATTGGTATGACAGTGTATAAACGTCAGTTATGGAGTTTGGTTTTTAAAATAATGCTTTCAATGATTTAAGATTTCTAGAATCATGGTTTAGTCGTTGGTAATTAGTATATACATGTTGGGTAATGTGTTTATATGTAATTGGCTTAGGTTATACATGTTAATTGGGGTTAATTGCTGTTAAAAATAAAGACAGTAGCTTTGTTCTGTTCTTCGTGGTTGGGTTCTGCAAGTTTCGGCGCCCCAGCGCCAAAATTTGAGCCCCAGCGCCAAAAATCGCGCCCGGCACCAAAATTCGCGCCCCAGCGCCAGAAGTTGGCACCCCAGCGCTGAAATTCGCGCCCCAGCGCCAATCTCGCGCCCTAGCGCCACTATTTGGCTTAGTCCTCGCGCCCCAGCGCTGGGACAGAAGTCTGACTTGGACAGTTTTGACCTCCTATAATAAAATAGCCATAACATCCTCATACGAACTCCGATTGAGGTGATTCAAGATGATCCGGAACGAGGACGAGTAGACCTACAACTTTCGTTCTTTACGCTTTTCAATTTTAGGTCATTAGGATGGGTCAAAATGGTCATCTTTAGGACTATTGTGTTTTCGAAGGCAATCGGAGTGTGTCGGGCATGCACATATGCATGTGTAGTGCTCCAGACCGTAAAAGATGATGTCCTAAGTTATAAAACATGAATCTTAGTAAATATAATGATGTTTAACATTAATAAATAATGTATTATATAAGTTATAAAAGCATAGTAAGCATACACAAGATAGGCAAATCGGGCATGTGACGATTGAACGTCGAAACGCCGTGCCAAGTGTTAATAAACTTAAAAAGTGTTTCAATTCCATTGAAATGGATATTATAAGATATGGAATGGGTTTAATATAAAACCAATAAGTAGTCCTAGCAAGACTTAAGCACTTGAACTTCGAGTTTGACTAAGAAGAAATATAGTGAGTCATAAGTCGAAAAGTTAACACAATCTAATTGACCATTGTGTATTTATTAATAGGAAAGATTATGAGATGTGAAGTAGAGTTTACATTACAATTACTATGTGTTGTTATGTGACTAATAGTTGATGTGTATGATTATATAATTGTGTAGGACACGTGAAGTGCAGATAACTGTAAGCTGTTAAGCTATTATTAGTAAACAACGATCAAGGCAAGTCTTTCAGTTCCTATTTTTTATGTGGACTTGATGAATTATTTTAAATTGCACGATATGTTATGCATGTTGAAATCATGAAATGTTAAATTCAATATATGACTGCATTGTTTTGGCTAAGTAATGATGATTGAGTAAGGAACTCAATCTTTATATTTGATATGTGAATTAAAAGCATGTATGCCATGTTACTTTAATGAGATGTATATCGAGCATGTTATTATGTGCTATGTGATGCATGAAAACTGTTAGACTTTGCTGGGCTGTCGAGCTCACTCTTGAAAATAACCACTTTTGCAGGTCAAGATTTTAAGGTAAAGATACGTGCTATGTGAGTTATAGAGATCTATATTCATGAAGATTACTTATGTTTTATGAGAAATGTATTTCATATTTTGAACGTAACATGTTGTTGAATTGTAAGTTGAGCTATCCAATGTATATGGATATTTAGTTATGAAGTAAGACTTTGTATAGTCATTTTGTTGTAACGATTCATGATATAAGATTGAATCAAAGAGATGTAATGTAATGGTTGCGATTCAGGGCAAAAAAGAAGGAAATGTATAAAAGTTTTAAATATTTCGCAATTTTATTAAGTTTAACATCGAAAAATGATGTATTATTTAGAGGTTGAATGTATGGTTAACGACCGAAGTTGGGATTTAAATTGTATAGATTTTGGGGTCGTTACAAATGCTTTGCATGGATGAGCTTGTACAGTCTTCCATCTCTTGTTATGAACTTCATGCTTCCTTGAATGATCTTGAATGGGACCGTAGCTGAGGGATTTTGATGTTGTAGCTTGGTAGGAGCTTGGTAACTAAGCTTCAGCCTTTCGTAGTCAAGGTCAGATATCATCAAGTACCTGCAGATTAGATGATTTTCTATTTTGGTACCCATTTCAATTTGGGTCCTGCTAGGTTAGTTTTGACAAACGCTTTAGTCATTCAAACTTTTTGGATTTCTAATATGCATGGAAATTATCATTAATAATTGATGAGTGAGTTTTATACCCATGAATTGAGTGTGTTTGAGCTTAATCTTTTAGATGTTTTTAAGTGTTTGTGTCTATTCATGCATGTTTTACGTTTTTTTGTAGGAATTGGGACAAAAGTTACTTGGATCGACGTTTGGGGTTGCTAGATTCACATTTTCGGCTTGCCATTTATATAACACCCACTTCAGAGCAAATTTCAGTATTGCTCCGGACCCTATTTCGAAAAACTCAAATAATGAAAGTTGTAGATCTATGTCTCCTCTTTCTGAAACATATTGAATCATCAAAATCGAAGTTTGGACGAAGAAGTTATGGCCATTTTCCCAAAGGACGTCGGAGTAGAAAATTTCTGAAAAAGAGGCCAGCGTCGGGGCACCCATTTCAAGCCTATTCCCAGTGCCGGCGGGCTAGGAGGCAGTGGTGCAGCGCTGTGAACAGCGCTGGGGCGCTGGGGAAGGGCCTGGTCAAGCTTGGATGCGTTTTGGGGCGAATTTTGACATTTTTTTGACTCCAAATTGGATTTGGTTTGTTCCTAAGCTAAAAATTAGACTTGTAACCTATAAATACATGATGTAAGACATAAAATAAAGGAAGATTAGAGAGATTAGATTAGAGATACACTCCATTAAATTAGGAATTCATTCATAAACCGTAGTTCTTAATTAACCATTGGAGATTAAACCAACTTTAAGAACACTGAAGTTTCAAAGCATGAGTGGAAGAGGAGTCTCAAGACTGCTGACAACAGATTCTATTCTCTTCTCTAATCTTAATTTTATCTTTTAATGTCTATTCAGTTGTGGATTCTAGATTTTAATTTAATAACAATGAACTAAATTTCTTGTTTAAGATTGCAACGGATCTTATTGCATAGCTTATTTTAGTATGCTTCTTTATTGATTACTGTAATCTATTCTATGGATTGTCTATTATGGTTTGTGTTTATTATTTAATTATCTAGCTAACAATTACCATGATAATCTATATGAATTCGGGAGATGAAATATAGATTTAGATCTGATCATAATAGCATGTGATTGTGTTTTCTGCATGGTGTTGGAAATCATGATTTGTGTTTAGGATAGGGCCTTTGTGCCGCATGTAATCTGATAGGGAACCTGTGCTTGAAATCTTTTTTAATTATAATTTACATAGGAATTTAGTGAATTAGTTAATTAGGGTGTTTGATTCAATTCTATCAACTGTGGATTTGGATTATTATGTTTGTGATGCATCGGAAGGTAGTTATAAATACTAATAAGTTCCTGATTAACAATCCAGAATAGTGAGCATAATTAATAAGAAGTATTTTAATATAAGTGAAGTAATAAGTGAAGTTGTAATCTTAAATCTCCATAACCTAATTTTCAACTAGTGGTAGTAGTAGTAGTTTAAATATATATTTTAATTCACAACACTAAATCGATTGTTTAAATAAAATTAGTTTGATTAAGAACTAGTACTTGGTGATTTTTATTAAATAATTCCTCGTGGGAACGATACTCTACTTTCACTTTATTACTTGTTGACCGTGTATACTTGCACGTATATTTTGATTGTGAAATCGATTAACAAGTTTTTGGCGCCATTGTCGGGGAATTAGTTTAATAATTTTGCCAATATTAATTGTTATCAAATTAATTTTAATTTAAACGTATTTTTATTATTTTCTTTAATTTTCTTTATATTTTTTCTCTCTTTTCAGGTACCATGGCGGAATTTAATTTTCAATGGCCATATACAAGAATAACTCAGCCAAGGGGAGCGGAGATTGATGGATTTGCGGGACTTTATGCATTGTCAGCACAGATTGAGACACTTTTTAGGAGGTTAGACGTTTTTGCAGCACAACGTCGTCAAAGTGTGGCGGTTACTTGTTATTATTGTGCTAGAAATCATCTGAGTCATCAATGCACCACCAGTTTTGAGAGGGTACCGTATGGTGGTGATTACCCCAACAATTATGTCTATCCCAACAACTATTATCAGGATTGGGGGTATCACCCGTATTTTTCATGGAGCCATACTCGTCAAGATCAATTTTATGCTCCAAGTTCAACATACCCACCGGATTTCTCGTGTCCACCTCCACTACCACAGGAGGAACATTCAAATTTGGAGGAAATTTTGTCCAAGTTCATAGCTTCAAGTGAGGAGAGGAAGATTAATCAAGAGATATCGAGTCAAAATTTTGCGAACCAAATGGAACAACTAATCAATGCCTCGAACATTTGTCCTCAATACACTTGGCCCTATGACATGGATTCCGAGATTGATGATGAGCCCGAACCAAATCTGCAACCGGATGTGCCAAATGATATAGATGTTGAAAGAGAGGAGACACTTGGGGACCAAGAAAAGGAGATCGGCGAAGATCTAACTTTGAGTACCAACGAAGATGAACCGATTTTGATAGTGTCCTATGTACCTTCTCCACCAAAGTTTAAGGATTCGGGCAGTTTTTCAAGATCGTGTCCGATTGGTAGTCATGTCATAGGTAAGGCTATATGTGATATAAGAGCTATGACAACTTTAGAGCCATGGTGGGATGAGAAAGGGAAGATAGAAGAAGACCTTGTTGTGTTTAACAAGCTTCCATGCAACAATTTGATCACAAACATAATGGGGAAAGCACCTAGTGGTTTGTCGTACTTAATAGGGATCCTATCTGAAAAGATCATGCTAGGTGACTTAAATTTAATAGCCATTACTAATGGGAACCTCCCAAAAGAGACATTGCTTCTGATGGATGGGGGGTTCCTCAATTTTAGTAGGGGAATTGGATAGAGAATTGAAGAAGTCAGGCTGAGACTATAAAATAAACGCTTATTGGGAGGCAACCCAAGTTTAATTTTTATTTTTAGTTTTTATTAGGTTTCATATTATTTGATAGATTTTTTTTTCATTTTTTAGGATTTAATAAGCTTGTTTCTTTTGTGTTCACAGGTTAGTTAAGTCCAACTCAAGTGTGATGCCCGATTCATTCCAATGTGCCTAACCTATTCTTAAAACTTCACAGACAAGTAGATAAATTGCTATATGTCAGGGAAGTCCTCTCTTTAATTTTTCCTATCTTAGCCATTGAGGACGATGTCTGTTTTAAGTTTGGGGGTATTTATCATGTTTAGTATTTACTTGGGCAATGTTTTGATGGAATTTGATTTTGGTCAATGATAAGTGGGTGGTTGATATTATTAACTCTTGGAGAATTGATGAGCATGCTTAGTCTATATTTTCATATTATTTTGAAAAATTTTACACATCCATTTGTTTAGCCAGTAGGGATTGACATTTTTTGGTTAAATGATTATGAAAGATACCATTACAACTTGAGAAATCTTATTTGAGCATCATTCGAAGTGAAAATTAGGCACTCACATAAGTTTGGGAGAAATCTTGGGGTATTTTTGAAAAAAAAAATATTGGAACCTTCCCGAGTTGAATAATTGAAGCATGTGGTGGGTTGAGATGGAGCGTAAAACACACTCGTTAAATGAAAAGTGGAAAACGAGATGGAGCGTAAAACACACTCGTTCATGAAAAGTGGAAAGTGATATGGAGCGTAAAACGCACTAAATAAATAGAGAAAAGAAAATATGTATGTTTGAAATACTTGGGAAGGGTTCATATATGCTTAAAAGTTGAATATCCGGTTGATCCTCAAGAAAAAAAATTTTGTGCTTTGTCTATTTTAGCGGTGATTGATGTGATAAGAAGTTTTGAGAGTTGTTTTGAAAATCTTTTATGAGTGTTGGTTGATCTTAGCTAAATCATGACTAGTTTGAACATATGGATGCACACACGCACTTAAAGGATCATAAGTAGATGTGAAGCTAATGAAAGTTGTTGAAATTTTAGACATGACTTTCTTTTGAAATTTTTTGCGGGTTAACATTTGTTGTAACCTTTGAGGCCATTGTCCGAATTCATATTGATTCATTGTTTGGGTGGATCATAGCTAGAGGATGAATTTTTCTAAATTATGTTTTTGCTTGAGAACAAGCAAATGTTTAAATTTAGAGGTATTTGATGAGTGAGTTTTATACCTATGAATTGAGTGCGTTTGAGCTTAATTGTTTGGATGTTTTTAACTGTTTGTGTCTATTCATGCATGTTTTATGTTGTTTTGTAGGAATTGGGATAAAAGTTACTTGGATCGACGTTTGGGGTTGCTAGATTTGCATTTTCGGCTTGCCATTTACATAGCACCCACTTCAGAGCCAATTTCAGTATTGCTCCAGACCTTATTCCGAAACACTCAAAGAATAAAAGTTGTAGATCTATGTCTCCTCTTTCCGGAACATCTTGAATCATTGATATCGGAGTTCGGACGAAGAAGTTATGACCATTTTCCCAAAGAATGTCGGAGTAGAAAATTTCCAGAAAAGAAGCTAGAGTCGGGGCGCCCATTTCAAGCCTATTCCTAGCGTCGGGGTGCTAGGAGGCAGTGGTGCAGCGCCGTGAACAGCACTGGGGTGCTGGGAAAGGGCTTGGTCAAGCTTGGACGCATTTTGGGGCAAATTTTGACACTTTTTTTACTCCAAATTTGATTGGGTTTGTTCCTAAGCTAAAAATTGGACTTATAACCTATAAATACATTATGTAAGGTATAAAATAAAGGAAGATTAGAGAGATTAGATTAGAGATACACTCAATTAGATTAGGAATTCATTCATAAACCCTAGTTCTTAATTAACCAATAGAGATTGAAGTAACTTGAAGAACATTGAAGATTCAAAGCAAGAGTGGAAGAGGAGTCTCTAGACTGCTGACAACAGATTCTATTCTCTTCTCTAATCTTACTTTTATCTTTTAATGTCTATTCAGTTGTGGATTCTAGATTTTAATTCAATAACAATGAACTAAATTTCTTGTTTAAGATTGCAACGGATCTTATTGCATAGCTTATTTTAGTATGCTTATTTATTAATTAATGTGATCTATTCTATGGATTGTCTATAATTGTTTGTGTTTATTGTTTAATGTTTTAGCTAATAATTACCATGATAATCTATATGAATTCGGGAGATGAAATATAGATTTAGATCTGATCATAATAGAATGTGATTGTGTTTTCTGCATTGTGTTGGAAATCATGATTTGTGTTTAGGATAGGGATATGCATCTACGCCGCATGTAATCTGATAGGGAATATGTGCTTGAAATCCTTTTTAATTGTAATTCACATAGGAATATAGTGAATTAGTTAATTAGGGTGTTTGATTCAATTCTATCAATTGTGGATTTGGATTAATATGTTTGTGATACATCGGAAGGTGATTATAAATACTAATAAGTTCTTGATTAACAATCCAGAATAGTGAGCATAATTAATAAGAAGTATTTTAATATAAGTGAAGTAATAAGTGAAGTTGTAATCTTAAATCTCCATAACCGGATTTTCAACTACTGGTAGTAGTAGTAGTTTAATTATATATTTTAATTCACAACATTAAATCGATTGTTTAAATAAAATTAGTTTGATTAAGAACTAGTACTTGGTGATTTTTATTAAATAATTCCTTGTGGGAACGATACTCTACTTTCACTTTATTACTTGTTGACCGTGTATACTTGCATGTATATTTTGATTGTGGAATCGATCAACAATAATCATGAGGCATGTACACATGTAAATGATAACATTGAAAGACCTCAACTTTTATGAATAAAGATTTAATTTCTCGAAATATATTTTTGAATATTATGGTGTGGATTTGATATAATGTTATAGTAGTGGGTAATATTTATAAATTTTGCAAAGTAATCAAGTTGTTATAAAATATTCGATTGGTCGGGGAATATTCATTTTAATAGGGAATATTCGTACGATGGCACAATCATCGGTGGATCCCGCAACGAAATTATTGTCGGAGTTAGAAAACGACAGAAATATCTTTTTATAAAAATAATGGCAAAAGTTTTACCGTTAGACTGTTGAAATACCCGGTGGTAAAAGTACAGTAATACGCGTGGTTACATAGTAGCACACGGTATTGTACAATATCTTTGATTATTGATGCTTACGTAAGAAGACACTCAGTTTTATTCAATTATTGCCACAATAATTGCTGCATAGTATCTCTCATATATTTGATTCTATTAATGGTTCAATATCATCTGCACAATATCATATGCATAATATTTTATATTATTAAATCAATAATTGAGACAACAAAGTTATTCATATTATTATTTGCATTATTGACGATGTATAGAAAGTTCTGTTGAGGAAAAAGGGTTTGGTCACCTAATTGCGCGCCAATAGGGAGAAATCCTTACCGGAAAGCCACATCTTTACTAGGAATGTTCTGGTTGTTAATATTGTGAGTTATAATATTAATGATGAATAAGTTCGTGTTGATTAAAGATAAGAATAATATTGATGAGTGAAAGATGTTGTTCATTTAGTTTTCTTTAATTCTTCTGTGATCCAATTACCCCCAGAGGAGGTAATTCTGTGATTGACTGGTTTTGTTATAATTGACCAAACGGACAATTAATTGGATATATGAGCAATTAATTGCTATTGGTTCACATGCAAATTATTGTTGGTTCACATGTATGGAACTATTGGTTCTCATGCATGTACTATTAGGGGAGGTGATGCAAGCTTGAAAATACTTGTAGAACTAAATTAAAAATGGAGGTTGTAATAACCCGATATTTTCTATATAAATAAATAAGAAATTTTGCATATAAATTTTTTTTTATTTTAAAGGTAGGAATATGTATAAGGTAAAGTATATGTATATATGTGATAAATAAAAATTTATTTATTACATGAATAATTAAAAATAAATTTATTTTGAATTATTGATCATTATATTCCAATAACAAATTAATTTGGTAGTAATAATATTTTTATTAATTAATTTATATAAAAATATGATTATTATATTATTTAAATAATATATGAAATGATTATAAAATTATTATAAAAATTATTTTGTTATATGAATTTATTTCAGATTAATTAAGTTAATTATTATAACTAAATTAATAATGATATGTATATGAAAGATAAATCAAATATGGAATCCAAACCCTAATTTTAGATTTGGAATAAGGAAAGATAATATTAATATAATATTAATTATATTTCAGTGCTATAAATATATATTGTATGTGTAGACCGATAATGGCTGGTCAATTATGTTGTATCATGACCAAACATTAGCATTACTTTGTTTAACCCTATTTTGAAACTCAAATGGGATATTCAAGACTGTGCAGTAATTGTGTTATATGATTTATGTTGCGTATTATAGAATTTAATGTTAATTAGAGAAACTCTAATTAATATTTAGAAATCCTAATTGTTAGAAACCCTAATTTCTAAATTAGGAACCTTAATTACTAAATTAAAACCCTAATCGTTAAATTATAAAGTTTAATGCTAATTAGTGGGCCTTAAAACCTAATTTTCAAGTCTAATGTATTTAGGAAACTTAATCTATTTAAGAAACCTTAATTTTTATTTTTAGAAACTAAAATTTCATTTTTAAACCTAATTTCAAAATCCTAGAAAAATTATATTTTTGCAAACCCTAAGGGTCAAACCCTAAGGGTTGGGGGAAATGACAAAATGACCATTAAATTCACAAGCCAAATGACATAAATACCCCTCTTGCATTATTTTGAGCTAACTTGTAGATATTGACCTATTTGTAGTTGCTTAACAACTCTAACCTAGCCATGTGCCTACAAACCAAACATATCAGCCATTATAACATCCAAAAACATTGCATCCAAGTAATATATATTGATCAAGAGAGAGAAAGTTCATCATTTAGCTCATTTGTTCAACCAATACTCAACCAACTCTCTCTCTCTAACCCACGAAATTCCATTGCTAGATCAGTCATAAAATCAGCCCCACTAACACCCATAACAAAATCATAAGCCAAGAATGGAAATTGTCAAAGTGAGGTATAAAGCCCTAACCTAAAATCTGATCCTTGATCCTTTGTTAGATGCTAGATTTTTATGTTAAAACATGTTGTATGCAGTATAATTAAGTGATCTGGGTTGATAGATGTTAGATCCATAACATCTATAGGCTCGGATTTGATATTTTTCAAAATCTGGAAAAATTTTAAAATGTTGTCTGACAAATAATGTCAGACCTCATAGATCTTAGTATGTTTATGTTTTTGGTTGTTTTAAGGTCTGATCATGTAGTATGCTATAAGATCTGTATTCTGAAACTTGAATCAAGGTCAGAGCATGAACAACAAGTTATGGGTGGTCAAACCCCGTTGACTGACCATGACAGGACAAAATCTAGGTAACCCAGATCTTACCCAGAACGGTCTGACAATAAGTGTAACAACCCGATATTTTTTACATAAATAAATAAGAAATTTTTCGTATAAATTTTTTATTTATTTATTTAAGGATGAGGATTTGTACAAGATAATGTGTATGTGTATTTATATGGTAAATAAAAATATATTTATTACATAAATATTTACAAATAATTTTATTTAAGAATTATTGATTTTTATAAAGTATATTCCTATAATAATTAATTTATAGTAGAAATGTTTTATTAACTATTTTTCATGAAAATATAATCATATATTATTTAAATAATATATAAAGTGATTTTTAGAATAAATATAATAATTATTTTATTATATGAATTTTAGTACAAGTTATTAAGTGAATTATTTTACCTTAATTATTAAGGTTAAATATGAAGAATAAATCAGATATGGAATCCAAACCCTAATTTTGAATTATTATCAAGGTATGAAAATAATAATATAATATTAATTATATTTTGATTTTTCAGTGTTATGAATATGTACTGTATTTCCGTATTGATAATGGTAGGTCAATTACGGTGTATTATGACCAAATCCTAGTAATAATGTTACACCCTAATTTGAGATCCAAATTAGAGTGCAGGATTGTTTTATAAGTGTGTTATATAATTTATGTCATGTATTAAATGTATTAATTAGGTGAACCCTAATTAATATTTCTAAAACCCTAAATAATTTTTGGAGACGAGGAACCCTAATTTGAAATTTAAATTAGAGTTCGAGATTGGTTGTAATTATGTTAATGTGATTAATTAGAAAGTTTTATAATTTCAATTGCTAATGTTGGAAACCCAAAAATTTTAAACCCTAATTTGATAATTATAAAAAACCTAATTATTATCGGCAACCCTAATTATCAAAATCTTAAACCCTAATTGCTATTTAGCAAGGTTAATGATAATGATATGATCTAAACCCTAATGTTACTATATAAGGTAATTAGATAATTAATCATAATTAGGAAATCCTAATTTCAAAATTTTAGAAACTAAGATTTATTTAATTTTTATTTGATTTAATATTATTTTTGAGCAAACCCTAATTGGAAATCCTAGATTTGATTTGTGTTAAACCTTAGGGTTAAATCCTAAGGGTCAAACCCTAAGGGTTTGTCAAATGACAAGAATACCATTAAATGGAAAATACAAAAGACCTTTTTGCCCCTAAATGCATTATTTTGGCTAACTAGTAGGGTTTGACATTAGGAGGAGTTGTTCACCAAACTTCAACCACCCCATGTGCTCAAAATAACAACAACAAGCAATATACATCAGCCATTCATGCATCTAGCAAGCTCTATATATAGACTAAGAGAGAAAAGTTTACTTTTGTTAGCCATTTTTTTACCAAACACCCAAACCTTTTCTCTCCACCCAAACCCACGAAATTATAAGATAAATCAGTCCTAAAACACAGCCCCACGTTCATCATAAATAAATCAGAAGCTAGAAATCAGAAATTAAGCATAGAAGGTATAAAACACTAACCTTGAATCTGCCCAATTTTTTGTTGTTTGATGTTCGAAATTTTTGTTAAAACATGTTGTATGTAGTAGGTTTTGATGATCTGGGTTGGTATTTAGTGGATCCATAACATTTAAATACATGAAATTGGTGTTTTCAAAAATCTAAAAATTTTTGTTTTTGTTATCTGACATCAAATGTCAGTCCTCATAGATATGTGCTTGTTTATTTATTTTATGTTTTAAAGGTTAGAAGTTGTTCTCTCTAATGTTGGTAGTAGGTTGAAAGTGATTTCATGATCATTGAACGTATATATCAAAAATTATTCACGGTCAAAGTCCATTGACCGAACACGAAATCAATTTTCTGGGAAACCCAGAAAATTGAAGAACGTGTTCGGGCAGTGACTTTGACTAGCCTTTATCTCACTGCTAATAAGTCGTTATGATGTATAAGGGTATTGATATTATAGTTTGACATAAGGACTACAAGTCCAGAACACGCTTGAACCTTAGAAAGAAATAGACCGGATGTAGTGATCGGTCAAAAGGCGTTGACCATTCAGTTTTTGTTTCTGGGTAACCCAGAAGTTACCAGATGGGTCTGACAGCTTGTTCATGAGTCCCAATCTATTTAGTGTTGTGTGATTTGTGTGTTTTGTTGTATCCGTGTTATAATATGTTATTTCGACTTCATTGTTAAACCTTTATATCACCTAAATGTCAAACATGATCAAAGTAATCAACGGTCAAAGTAGGCTTGACCGACTGCTTATGAAGATTCTGGAAAACCCAGAAATCTTCAAGAGCTATTTTTCTGACAATGTTTGACCAGACAAGATCTTGGTATTATGTTGTTGTTTTGTTTATGTGTTGTAATAGAAATGTTGTCCTACATGGTAGCTACAACCTGGAACTTTTAGATCACAAAAATATTACACAGATTTCAAGTTGTGGAAGCCCAAAAGTGTATGCTCAAACTGTTCTTCATTTCTGGGTAACCCAGAAATGAAGAACAGCCTCAGACAACACTTTTGGAGGCTCAGATCTCTTTGTTTGTGCATTATTTGATGGTGTTAATGGCTGGATCGTGTAGTCTTGTGCTTGTACTACATTATCTGACCATTAACCTGTCCTGAATCATCATGGCCAGATCAGAAATCATGGTCAAAGGAGGAACCTCGAAACTACCTTATGAATAGCTCAAGAACATGAAGAACACCTATAGCAACAGTTTTGTCACTATAGGTGGCCTTTAGCGACAGACAGCTTATTATTTTCTGGAAATTAATTATTAAATAGAAAAAAATAGTTTTTAATTATTAAAAATACAAAATAAATTATTAAAAATTATTTTAATATTGGAAAAATGATTAAAAATTATATTTTGATATAAGAAAATATTTTAAGTTATTTTTAATGACTTTTAATATTTTGTGATAAATTTCATTAATAAATTGATATTAATGGTAATTAATTTATTTAGTAAATGAATTAAATAAATTAATTAAAAATGATTTTATTATATTAAAAATCATTTTAAATGAAAATAAAATGTTTAAAAATATTTTAAGTTATAAAATATAACTTTTAATATTTAAAGGATAATTTCATTAATTATTAAATATTAATGATTATTAAGTTATTACTGATGATATTAAATTTATTTAATAATTATATTAAATAAATAGTTTATAAATAGTTTTATTAATTTAAAAATCATTTAAAAGGGATATAAATGAATTAAAAATATTTTAAGTTATGAATAATGACTTTTAATATTTTGATAAATGAAACATTAATACCGTAATATTAATGGTAATTATTTAGAAATAATTTTAAATGTTTTAAAAATCATTTAAGGGTAATATTAATACTTTAAAAATATTTTGAGTTATTATAAATAACTTTCATATGTTGGAAATGATTTTATTAATAGTTTAATACTAATTAAATATTAATGATAATATAATTGATTAGTATTTAAATCATTTTAATGTTATTCCGATGTTTGAAATTTTATGATAAATTATAATAAATGTTTTAAAATTAATTTAAGTCATTTAAAAATAGTATGACTGATACTAAGTTACAGGACAGAGTCTTAGACTCGATAATTACCCGATAAAGCAGTCGATAGACCGACATATTTCAGAAATTGATTTGGACTTAGATAATTTAATTAGATATGTGATTATTTGTGATTCAATGGTTATTAAACATATTTGACAATGTGATTAGGGTATGTGCTGACTGCAATAAGCAGTATTATGTGTTGAGATATATTGTTCTAATGGAACGAACGATCTTATTAATGATAGGTCGTGAGAGAAGCGATAAATCTAAATTACAAACTGTAAGCAGCGCTTCAGGCAAGTATCTAACTCTTTGCATTTACTTTATGCAACGGACATGCGTAAGATAATATCTGAATTGTTCATTTCAATTGTTCAAATATTTCAACATTTGTATATACTTATGTAATGATTCTGTATAAGTAAGTTATTAAACTATAATTGTTGTACAAGTTCCTTTATTAAGTTATTATTGATCAAATTATATATTCTGATCGTTAATTTCTAAAACATAGTTATACAAGTGTCCCCACTTGGATAATCATTATATTTTATCACATGTTGATACATACTTATCGGTGTTCAGTATATATAAGTTGAATTAAAAGTCGTCTAAGCTATTTGATCCAGCTAGACATATATTTAAAGTTGTTATTGAACAAGATAAAACTTTATCCAACTAAATTGTTTTGGTTTGGATTCAAGACTGGTATGAACATCCCAAATATGGGAAACTTTTATGCGCCTAAGGCGGGAATGCTGGACGAAAATATCGCCCTTTAATGTAGTATTGATCAATACAGGGCATAACGGGCTGATCACCCCCCGTGCCCGTAAGTAATGACGGTTTACAGATGAAGTTCTGTTTAACCTTTTCGAAAATAGAAAATAATGTTCATAGTTTGTCAACTGATCCTCATTTATAGTCAGTACGTAGTTTCAAAAAATTTGAAATCGAAATGATATGTTGTTTATTATCGGTTCAGTTTACTTTACAACTGTTGATTCGTTGTAGAAGTATCGTTCAAAGAAAATATTCAATTCGTTCAGCTAACTTTGTTGTTGCTATTACTTGTTGGGCACTCAAATGCTCATCCTTGCTTAAATTTAAATGTTTTCAGCTAAAGGTGAACAACCTGGAGGCTCTTCTACGAACAAAGGGAAAGGGAAGGTCGCTTAATGAATGATAAGGCTATCTTTTGTAATAACTAGACTTTATTAGGGTAATGATGATATATATATTAACTATCATGTAATGAAACAAATGTTTGAAGGTTTCGTACTTGGATTTAAAACTCTGATAATATGTAAATTAAATTTGATAATCTAGATTATTGTTATTATTATTAGTATTATTCCGCTCATAGAAATGGTATCATGAAGCACTGAGTTCGGGTTTCAAGTACCTGAATTTGTGGGCGTCACATCATGGTATCAGAGCTATAGGGTTGGAAACCTTAGGTGGGTTAGACCTTAGGCTATAACCTTAGAACAGAGGAAAACGTTAAAAATATAAATAACTCATATAGAGTTTAAAAAGGAGATGAATTGAATAAATTCATCGTCAAACAAAATAAAAGATAACTTATATAAAACTCTTATTTGTTGTGTGTATATATTATATGCTAATCAGGATAATTTATGTGTGTAGATGTCAGGTGAAAAAGGATTAGGATACCCTCAGATCGTAAAGAAGGAGTCGATATCAAAGCCAATAGCTGAAATAGAGGCTCAGAGTGAAAGCAATCTCGATGAGGTGGTTATTATGGAAAATGTCATACCAGATTCGAAAATAGTAGAACTAACCAATAGTGATTCATACACTGAAGTTGGAGCTGATCAAGCATCAGCCGAAGTGCAGAATCTGTGGGACCAAGTTTCCTCCTTGGAACGGTTGTGGGAAATAGAAAAGCTGCTAAATAGCCAACTGCGGATTGCATTAATAGAAACAATGGAAGAACAAGATAAGCTTAAAATCCAAATTTACCAAATTAGAACTAAAAGCAACAAAGCATGCGCAGCTTCGAGCAAGAAGGGGAAATGAAAGATGAAAGACCGTGATATAAGAAATCCTGATAACAACGAAGGAAAACTTAATGGAATAGAAAGGTGTGCAAATTGTGACAAGAAACATGAAGGTGTATGCAGAAAAGGGGAATATATTTGCTACAATTGCAGACAGAAGGGACATTTCTCTCCTCATTGTCCCAATCCAACACAATGTATCTATTTTAATTGTGGAATAGAAGGTCATCAGGCGAAAAGTTGTCCAAGAAAAAGGTGTAATAAATAGGCGGTATAGGTTCTGTTGTGTAGGTGTGTTTAATGTAATATGTAATTAGTATGTCTGTGTAAGGTTATGTTCTTAACTTTTGTAATGATCAAGTTTGTAAATCCTGACTTTTGTAGTCACAAAGGGATAGCAGTATGTGCTATGTTATATAAATTACTACAACTTAATGAAAATGAATTTATGTTTGAGTGATGAAACAAGTTTAAAGTATTAAACTTATATGATAAGATTTAGAATGTAAGTTAAATTTATGATTTTATTTAATCAGATAATGCCTCCAAGACGTCAAACTAGAAACCAAAGGGCAGAAGAATTTGTCAACAACGTCGAGGGACAACCACGACCAGATCCAATGCAGCAATTCGCAAACATGGTAGCTCAGGCCATGCAACAACGAATGCTAGCCGCAGGGAACCAGCAGGACAATCGCTTGGCAAACTTTAAGGACTTCAAAGCTGTAGGACCGCCCGAATTTAGAGGTACAACTGACCCTATAGAAGCCCAAACTTGGGTTAAAGAAATTGAAAAGACGTTTGTACTAGCTAGGGTAGCTGAGGGGCAAAAGATCACTTTTTCCACCTACATGATGAAGGGTGAGGCAAATTTTTGGTGGGAAGCGAATCAGGTGAGGGCTGGAGCAGGTGTAGGTGTAGTTGCTTGGGAAAGATTCAAAACTTTATTTTTCGAAAACTAATTTTCATCTAGTATGCAGGCTAGGATGGAAGTAAAATTTCTTGAATTAAAATAGGAAAATATGACGGTGTCCGAATACGCCGCTAAGTTTAATGAGTTGGCTAGGTTTGCTCCGCATCAAGTTGATACGGAGGCTAGAAAAGCACGAAGGTTTGAGCTGGGATTAAAATCCTAGCTCTACAACAAGGTTGCAGTGTTGCAAATCCCTATATTTGCAGCACTCATGGAGAAAGCTATTATTGTTGAGGAGGGGAGTGAGGCCATGAGCCTATACAACAAAGAAAGAAGGAATAAGGGTAAGGTTGAGGGATCTGGGAAGGTGAAAACAAACAGTGGAAATAGGAGTGAAAAGAGAAAGGGAAACAACTTTGGGGGTATACAGGTGAAGCAGGAGGGTACAAAGAAGAAGCCGCTAGTACAATGTGGGAATTATGGCAAGAACCATTTGGGGGAATGCCTGAAAGGTAAAGTTGTATGTTTTAAGTGTGGGCAGGAGGGTCATATCTCTCCCAACTGCCCCAATCCTAGAACTATTAATGGGTGTTTTCTGTGCGGATCAAAGGAGCATAAGGTGAAGGACTGTCCGAAAAGGAGGACGGAGGCAGAAAGCAGGAACATGGGGAAAAGCGGCGGAACTTTGGCAATCACAGGACCAACATCATCTAGCAAGCCGACAAAATCTACTGCAAGGGTCTTCAACATGATAGTCCAGGATACGGCGACAGCTGGCAATAGAACTCCAGGTAATTATTCGTATAACTTTTATTTTATTATGCTTGATTTTCCAATATATAGTAAATTATTTTATAAAGAAAGTTTGAGGAGGAATTTAAGTTCTTTTAGAAACCAATTTTTCTGTTTAATCAGAAAGACAAGCTTTATGTGAATAGTTAAAGATCAGTTCGATCAAAGTTGATCGAAATCTACTTGCAATGATTATGTATGTTATGTGTCGTGTATGTATAGGTTTTAAAACGGTGATTCTGGGGACGGAATCTTTATAAGGGAGGGTGAATGTAACAACCCGATATTTTCTACATAAATAAATAAGAAATTTTACGTATAAATTTTTATTTATTTATTTAAGGATGAGGATTTGTACAAGATAATGTGTATGTGTATTTATGTGGTAAATAAAAATATATTTATTACATAAATATTTACAAATAAATTTATTTTAGAATTATTAATTTTTATAAAGTATATTCCTATAATAATTAATTTATAGTAGAAATGCTTTATTAACTATTTTCCATGAAAATATAATCATATATTATTTAAATAATATATGAAATGATTTTTAGAATAAATATAATAATTATTTTATTATATGAATTTTAGTACAAGTTATTAAGTGAATTATTTTACCTTAATTATTAAGGTTAAATATGAAGAATAAATCAGATATGGAATCCAAACCCTAATTTTGGATTATAGTAAAGGTATGAAAATAATAATATAATATTAATTATATTTTGATTTTTCAGTGCTATGAATATGTAATGTATTTTCGTATTGATAATGGTAGGTCAATTACGGTGTATTATGACCAAACCCTAGTAATAATGTTAAACCCTAATTTGAGATCCAAATTAGAGTGCAAGATTATTTTATAAGTGTGTTATATAATTTATGTCATGTATTAAATGTATTAATTAGGTGAACCCTAATTAATATTTCTAAAATCCTAAATAATTTTTGGAGATGAGGAACCCTAATTTGAAATTAAAATTAGAGTTTGAGATTGGTTGTAATTATGTTAATGTGATTAATTAGCAAGTTTTATAATTTCAATTACTAATTTTGGAAACCCTAAAATTTTAAACCCTAATTTGATAATTAGAAAAAACCTAATTATTATCGGCAACCCTAATTATCAAAATCTTAAATCTTAATTGCTATTTTAGCAAGGTTAATGATAATGATATGATCTAAACCCTAATGTTACTGTATAAGGTAATTAGATAATTAATCATAATTAGGAAATTCTAATTTCAAAATTTTAGAAACTAAAATTTATTTAATTTTTATTTGATTTGATATTATTTTTGAGCAAACCCTAATTGGAAATCCTAGATTTGATTTGTGTTAAACCTTAGGGTTAAACCATAAGGATCAAACCCTAAGGGTTTGTCAAATGACAAGAATACCATTAAATGGAAAATACAAAAGACCTTTTTGCCCCTAAATACATTATTTTGGCTAACTAGTAGGGTTTGACATTAGGAGGAATTGTTCACCAAACTTCAACCACCCCATGTGCTCAAAATAACAACAACAAGCAATATACATCAGCCATTCATGCATCTAGCAAGCTCTATATATAGATTGAGAGAGAAAAGTTTACTTTTGTTAGCCATTTTTGTACCAAACACCCAAACCTTTTCTCTCCACCCAAACCCACGAAATTATAAGACAAATCAGTCCTAAAACACAGCCCCACGTTCATCATAAACAAATCAGAAGCTAGAAATCAGAAATTAAGCATAGAAGGTATAAAACACTAGCCTTGAATCTGCCCAATTTTGTGTTGTTTGATGTTCGAAATTTTTGTTAAAACATGTTGTATGTAGTAGGTTTTGATGATCTGGGTTAGTATTTAGTGGATCCATAACATTTAAATACACGAAATTGGTGTTTTCAAATATCTGGAAATTTTTGTTTTTGTTGTCTGACATCAAATGTCAGTCCTCGTAGATCTGTGCTTGTTTATTTATTTTATGTTTTAAAGGTTAGAAGTTGTTCTCTGTAATGTTGGTAGTAGGTTGAAAGTGATTTCATGATCATTAAATGTATATATAAAAAATTATTCACGGTCAAAGTCCATTGACCGAACACGAAATCAGTTTTCTGGGAAACCCAGAAAATTGAAGAACGTGTTCGGGTAGTGACTTTGACTGGCCTTGATCTCGCTGCTGATAAGCCGTTATGATGTATAAGGGTATTGATATTATAGTTTGACATAAGGACTACAAGTCCAGAACACGCTTGAACCTTAGAAAGTAATAGACTGGATGTAGTGATCGGTCAAAAGGCGTTGACCATTCAGTTTTTTGTTTTTGGGTAACCCCGAAGTTACCAGATGGGTCTGACAGCTTGTTCATGAGTCCCAATCTATTTAGTGTTGTGTGATTTGTGTGTTTTGTTGTATCCGTGTTATAATATGTTATATCGACTTCATTGTTAAACCTTTATATCACCTAAATGTCAAACATGATCAAAGTAATCAACGGTCAAAGTAGACTTGACCGACTGCTTATGAAGATTTCTGGAAAACCCAGAAATCTTCAAGAGCGATTTTTCTGACAATGTTTGACCAGACAAGATCTTGGTATTATGTTGTTGTTTCGTTTATGTGTTGTAATAGAAATGTTGTCCTACATGCTAGCTACAACCTGGAACTTTTAGATTACAAAAATATTACACGGATTTCAAGTTGTGGAAGCCCAAAAGTGTATGCTCAAACTGTTCTTCATTTCTGGGTAACCCAGAAATGAAGAACAACCTCTGACAACACTTTTGGAGGCTCAGATCTCTTTGTTTGTGCATTATTTGATGGTGTTAATGGCTGGATCGTGTAGTCTTGTGCTTGTACTACATTATCTGACCATTAACCTGTCCTGAATCATCATGACCATAACAAAAATTATGGTCAAAGGAGGAACCTCGAAACTGCCTTATGAACAGCTCAAGAATATGAAGAACACATATAGCAACAGTTTTGTCACTATAGGTGGCCTTTAGCGACAGACAGCTTATTATTTTCTGGAAATTAATTATTAAATAAAAAAAATAGTTTTTAATTATTAAAAATAAAAAATAAATTATTAAAAATTATTTTAAATTCTAAAAATTAGTTTTTAATTATTTTAAATATATTTCATAAATAGTTAATATTTTTGAATATTAAAAGTATTTAATTTATCTAATTATAATATTAAATAAATTATTTAAAAATAATTTTAATATTAGAAAAATCATTAAAAATTATATTATGATATAAGAAAATATTTTAAGTTATTTTTAATGACTTTTAATATTTTGTGATAAATTTCATTAATAAATTGGTATTAATGGTAATTAATTTATTTACTAAATGAATTAAATAAATTAATTAAAAATGATTTTATTATATTAAAAATCATTTTAAATGAAAATAAAATGTTTAAAAATATTTTAAGTTATAAAATATAACTTTTAATATTTAAAGGATAATTTCATTAATAATTAAATATTAATGATTATTAAGTTATTACTAATGATATTAAATTTATTTAATAAATATATTAAATAAATAGTTTATAAATAGTTTTATTAATTTAAAAATCATTTAAAAGGGATATAAATGAATTAAAAATATTTTAAGTTATGAATAATAATTTTAATATTTTGATAAATGAAACATTAATACCGTAATATTAATGGTAATTATTTAGAAATGATTTTAAATGTTTTAAAAATCATTTAAGTGTAATATTAATACTTTAAAAATATTTTGAGTTATTATAAAAAAAATTAATATTTTGGAAATGATTTTATTAATAGTTTAATACTAATTAAATATTAATGATAATAGAATTGATTAGTATTTAAATCATTTTAATGTGATTCCGACGTTTGAAATTTTTTGATAAATTATAATAAATGTTTTAAAATTATATTAAGTCATTTAGAAATAATATGACTGATACTAAGTTACAGGACAGAGTCTTAGACTCGATAATTACCCGATAAAGCTGTCGATAGACCGACATATTTTAGAAATTGATCTGGACTTAGATAATTTAATTAGATATGTGATTATTTGTGATTCAATGGTTATTAAACATATTTGACAATGTGATTAGGGTATGTGCTAACTGCAATAAGCAGTATTATGTGTTGAGATATATTATTCTAATCGAACGAACGATCTTATTAATGATAGGTCGTGAGATAAGAGATAAATCTAAATTACAAACTGTAAGCAGCGCTTCAGGCAAGTATCTAACTCTTTGCATTTACTTTATGCAACGGACATGCGTAAGATAATATCTGAATTGTTCATTTCAATTGTTCAAATATTTCAACCTTTGTATATACTTATACAATAATTATGTATAAGTAAGTTATTAAATTATAATTGTTGTACAAGTTCCTTTATTCTGTTATTATTGATCAAATTATATATTCTGATCGTTAATTTTTAAAACATGGTTATACAAGTGTCCCCACTTGGATAATCATTATATTTTATCACATGTTGATACATACTTATCGGTGTTCAGTATGTATAAGTTGAATTAAAAGTCGTCTAAGCTATTTGATCCAGCTAGACATATATTTAAAGTTGTTGTTGAACAAGATAAAACTTTATCCAACTAAATTGTTTTGGTTTGGATTCAAGACTGGTATGAACATCCCAAATATGGGAAACTTTTATGCGCCTAAGGCGGGAATGCTGGACGAAAATATCGTCCTTTAATGTAGTATTGATCAATACAGGGCATAACGAGCTGATCACCCCCCGTTCCCGTAAGTAATGACGGTTTACAGATGAAGTTCTGTTTAACCTTTTCAAAAATAGAAAATAATGTTCATAGTTTGTCAACTGATCCTTATTTATAGTCAGTACGTAGTTTCAAAAAAATTAAAATCGAAATGATATGTTGTTTATTATCGGTTCAGTTTACTTTACAACTGTTGATTCGTTGTAGAAGTATCGTTCAAAGAAAATATTTAATTCGTTCAGCTAACTGTTATTGTTGCTATTACTTGTTGGGCACTCAAATGCTCATCCTTGCTTAAATTTAAATGTTTTCAGCTAAAGGTGAGCAACTTGGAGGCTCTTCTAAGAACAAAGGGAAAAGGAAGGTCGCTGAATGAGTGATAAGGCTATCTTTTGTAATAACTAGACTTTATTAGGGTAATGATGATATATATGTATATATATTAACTATGATGTAATGAAACGAATGTTTGAAGGTTTCGTACTTGGAATTTAAAACTCTGATAATATGTAAATTAAATTTGATAATCTAGATTATTGTTATTACTATTAGTATTATTTCGCTCATAGAAATGGTATCGTGAAGCACTGAGTTCGGGTTTCAAGTCCCTAAATTTGGGGGCGTCACAATAAGTTCATGGCCTTTGATCTTACTGGTTATTGTTTCTTTGTTGTTTTTGTTACATCTAAGTTGTAGTAAGGTATATGATCTACAATATCATGCCTTTAGAACACCTAATCATCAAATGAGTTGATTACAGTGGCTAGTCAAAGTAGGCCAGACGATCACGGCTTGTGTTTTCTGGGTAACCCAGAAAACTCAAGATCGCACAACAAAAAAATAGGGTTTCAGCAACAACCGATTTTCGTTGCTAAAAGTGCCAAATTTCATTGCAAAAGGGTTTTGGCAACGACTTTACTGTCGTTGCGTCTTTCGTTGCGCAATGAGAGTTGCTAATTGTTCCGTAACGAACATATTTTTTTCGTTGCCAAAAGTAATACATTTTGCAACGAAATTTTACTTTCGTACAGAGACATCGATCCTTTAGCAATAAAATATTTTGTTGTATAATAATTAAAATTTCGTTGCTAAAAAACCTATTTCGTTGCGAAAGCCTTCTAATTGGCAACAAAATGAATTCTTTTTTTCTGCAACGACCATGTATTTTCGTTGCAATTGACACCATTTTGCAATGACATTTTTCGTTGCAGTAAATTATGAAAATTGTTGCCTAAGCTTGTTTTCGTTGCGGAATGTAAACTTTTTAGCAATGATTTTCGTTGCTGATTATATTATTTGCCAACGACATTATGCTTAATTAGCAACGAAAATGTTTATTGATGGTTATTTTTCAATAGCAACAAAAGTCGTCAATTAGCAACGACACTATATGTTGTTGTTTCTTTATATGTGCAACGAAAGTTGATATGATTTGCAACGATAAAAAATGTTACCTTTTATTTTAGTATTAGCAACAATATCCTCTCCGTTGTTATTAGGTTAATTTTTCGTTGCCAAATATTATATTTGTAATGCCATTAGCAACGAAAATTTGTTGCTAAATGTATAAAAAATTGTTGCTATATTAAAACTTGTTCAATGCTTTGGTAACGAATTATATTGTTTCCAAATCAAAATTTGACATTCTTTTTGTGTACCTGGCTAGCTCAATGTCCCCATAGATAATAATGGCAAAAAAAAAACTAAAATATTATTAACTTAATAAAATTATTCACTACATAATCATTCATTATCTTTACAATTAACCATTTAAAGCTACCACAGTTCTTCAATCGAAGTATATATCTACATATATAGAGAGAGTACACTTCATAATTTCGTCTTTTATCTTTCATAAACGTAGCACGAAAATTTGATACCCAGTATTGTAAGGCAAGTCGTAGAAGCAGTCTTCCTGCACATATTTAAAAATAATAACAATTCAGGAAAATAAAGTAAATAGGTCACTAGAGGCACTTAGTGCCAAAATTAATACACAAAGACAATAGAGTTGCTACGTGGTACCAATGTACACCATATTGCTCATAAGCAGAAAAAGACAAATAAGCAATCACAATATCACAAGAAGGCATACCATGTTCTCTCACTAATGCTTGGGAATAAAGAAAATTTTAGTTGGCTCAAGCAGGTTTTGAAGTGGTCCACATGTGAATACAGATTAGTTAAATTTTGACATAATTATTATTTTTAGGCCTACAATTAAAGAGTTTGTTTTCCTGAGACTAAAAGAGGTTTTAGTCTCCTATGTACTATATAATGAACAAATTGGAATTTGGAACATCATGCATGAAAGAGGACTAATAAAGTAACAAGGGACTTCAACACAATCAGCATTCTGGGATAACAAATTACCAAGTCTTCAATACTTGCCAAAAATATATATTATCAATTTTTCAAAAGTTCATGGTGGATTGACCCTTTTATGCCATAAGATTTTTTAGGACTAAATAACAAACATGAAGAATATAGGAGCTCAGTAGTCCATGACGTTACTAACCACACATCGATAAATACTCCTTCCTTTTCCAAATTATTATTGACATTTAAAAATCAATTTGAGATATTTTTAAACTCAAATGATAAGATTCATTAAAATTTATGAAAATACAAATCTTATAATTAGTAGTACATTTTAAACTAGTTTACAATATTCATCATTGTACTGACTAAAATTAAATAAAATTACCTGAGTATGAAAGAAATGTCTCAAATTGACTTCAAGAAGTCAATAGTCTTATATTTGTTCCAAAAGGAGTATTAAACTAAACATTTTAATAGTAAAAATATTAAGAAGCCTCTTCAAAAAGATGGAAAAAGTATCCCTCTACAAACTTGGCTGCTATCAAAACCCCTTCAATATTGCAAGAAAAGTATCAAACCCCAAATTTACAAACATGAATAACAAAAGATTTACTAGCAAAACTTAAATTAAGCTACGAGTTACTCTAAAAGATTAGTTTCAACTGCGCGCCTAACCTGACAAGTGAATACAACTTGATTAAATATTCCTAATCAAGTTAACACTGAGATGGGCACACAAGACATGAATGGAAAAGCTAGTCCAAGTATATTGAGAGATGCTCACACAAAATTGTCGTGCAATGTATCGATTTCAAGATGAATAGGAAATCTATTGAGTAAATTCAAAGGTGAGTGTGCAGATCTGCCATTAAGAAAAGGATAATTCAAACAACTAACTCAAGCAAAGTAAAGATAATTGCAAATAAACATATAATTTTATCCTATATACATTCCAATTTCTTGTCTGCAATTTCTCCAAAATGGAAAGAGCAAATTCAACATTAAAAAGAAACAACAACAACAACAACAACATAATCTATAGGAAAAGACCAAATTGATTTATCAATTGAGAAAGCATAACCATAATGATAAGTCTATGAAAACAAACATAGAGCAGTAAGAGACATTAATAACTAAAGATATATCACTCCATCCTCAAATGAAGTAAGGTCCAGTTTCTCAAGCATTCGAAAAATGAGAGTATTTTCAAAATCAAAAGTTTTGGGTATTGTTCTTAACAGGTAATATCAGATTCTGTTATAATAGATATGCTGGTGTCTTTCAAACATTTACAACTACTAGCACTCTGCCACTGTCTTGGTGAGATAACTTCATTAAGCTTTTAATTCAGTATGCCAAATTTGAGGAAGTTAAGACTTGAAAGAGTTTCATGATAGGCAGCAACAAACCAAGCAATAAACAACTTAAAATAGATCAACAAGCATCATATGCAGTAACACACCAAGCAATAACAACATGAGCAGTAGCAGGAAAGCAAAAGGAGCCCAAGTAAACAAATGGGAACCCATATCCACAAACAACTCATAGCCAGTAAACAACTTAGAAAAGATCAACAATGAAGGAAAGAAAAACCCAACAGACCATATAGCAAATCCGGAAGGAACATATATAGTTCATATAGTTCTAAGAAGAAACATATATAAAATTGAATACAAGTATATTTCATTTCAAGAATGAATTTACATTTAGCAGTAATGAAATTTTTTTCTTCATAAAACACACAGAACTTTTAAAGTATCCTAAGGTAACACTTTCTGTAAGTACTATGTATGTTTATTGATGCCAAAAATGTAGGCAATTGTGCTTACAAAATGTCATCAAAAGGGTAAAAAAATGAGGATAAACATGTGTAAAAGCTAACTAGAGTTGATATATAATTCTACACCTAAGTAAGTTTACCTTCATTTCCAGAATAATGAGCTTCAAATTTCTTGGCCCTACTTCTATTATATCGTTTTCATTCCATTCAGTTTTGTATGACTTTTGCTTCACTGAAGTAACAACTGCACTTGCAAAATGTGACAAATTGAACAAACTGCTTAGTACAATGTAGACGAACAAATGATTTATCTTCCATGCAAAGACTCAAGATATGAAAATTATATCGTTAACCTGCCCGCTTGGTGACTGATACAACATAAGTGTTGAAACCCAGAGGTGGAACATATGCTGTAAATGCAAACCAACACTTGGGGTAACACTTGGAGATCTTCCCAAATATGCAGTAGTGTAGAAGTTTCTGATACCTATAGAGGCACTAGCAATAAGAAGAAGTTTGTATTAAATTGCATTGCCTTTTGAATCTAAACTATAACATTCTCATTGATAACGTGTTACACATTTGTAAAGAATCCTTTTAGATTTAATATGTATCTTGTCAAGTTATACAGTGCAGCAATGGGCAGCAATATGGAGGATACTTGAGGCCTGAGAGGTAATAAAAGGTGGAAAATATCCCACATGATCCTTCTTTTCAGTTAATCCACAATTAGTAAACAATCATGACAGTGAGCCTAATGAATATATTACAGGATATACTAGAATCATCCACTAGTTTTCTATAAGGGAAACATAGATATTCTAATTACTAAACAAACATGTATCTAAATAAAAACACAACTTTTCTTCACTTCTTATGGGCAGAAGGATGGTAACAAACTTTTCACACACATGACATCACTCCTTCATTCTTGTAATGAACTTTAAGAGGAGTTGATTTAGAGTGGGAAAAGTGAAATCAATGTAAAAAAAACTGTAAGACCCCGAATTTTATGAAATAAAAGTATTCAATTTTTCTTATAATTACTATTCAGTAAATGGTTAAATTGATAAAAGTTTAAAGTTATGGGTGAAATATGAATTTTTTTTCAAAATAAGCAAGTGGTTATAAAATAATCATTGTTGTCGGGGAATATTCGTTTGGTCGTGGAATATTCTTTCTGTCGGAGAATATTCGTACGACGGCGCAGCTATTTGTGGGCCCCATAACGAATAACTGTCGGGTGAAGAAAAACGACAAATTTGAGTTTTTACAAATAACGGCGTAGTTGTTATCGTTAATACTGTTGAAATACCCGGTGATTAAAATACAGTAATACGCGTTATTGGACAGTAGCACACGGTATTGCACAGTATTTTTGAAATTATTGATTCTTACGTAAGAAGGCACTACTCAATAATTGTTACAGTAATTACTGTTCAAAATTTTATTTTATTGATTCAATAATTGCTACGTTGAAATTTTATATTATTGTTGTTCAATAATTGTTGCTGCACAGTATTTTCCATTATCAGATCAATAATTCATATTATTTGAATAGTATTATTAGATAGCATTATTGGCAATGTCTAGAAAGTTCTGTCTAAGGAGAGGTTTGGTCATCTAATTGCGCGCTAGTAAGGAGAAATCCTTATTGGAAAGCCCCCTCTTTCCTGGGAACGGCCTGGTTGTCATAAATGTGATTCTGTAATATTATTTGTGAATAATTAATTATTGATTTATATGATAAGAAAATATTTATTTTATGTGGATATAAATGAGGGATATATTTTTGTGGTTAAAATGAAGGAGTTAATGTTGAGGTTTTTATCAGTATTTTTGTCGGAATGGAGGTATTAAAAATCAGGGTTTTTGAGATATTTTGCGGGGGTTATAATTTTTAATCCGACCGTTGGATCGTAGTAATATTTGGATATGTTATACATATATAAGTTGAGTATATGTCCACAAATTTTGAACCGTTAAAAATGAATGTATGATTTGTTATGAATTTTACGAGATGACTGGTTCAGAAATTGTTGAATTTTCGGAGTTTATCATTTTGGTGGAAAATTCTAGAATTGGTGGGCCCCACTTGTGGTTGGTGAAGAAATGTGCTGAATTATATTTCAAATGTGGTGGGTGGGAATAGTAGCAGGTAAAGCCATCAGGTTGCAGGTCAAACCTACCAAAATTTTTCTATAAATAGAGGGCTAAGTTAGAATTAAAAATCACACCAGAAACATAAGTTTTCTCTCTTTCTCTCTCTAGATTATTGAGTGTATTTTGTGAGTTTTTAGATACTTGGTGAGTTGCTATTCATCAGTGCAAGTTTTCTTCAGCATCATATCCGATATCCAGTCAGAAGTACTGCTCTTTTGAGGTAAGGGATAGTAAGGGATAGTAAGGGATATTAAGGGATTTTAAGGGTTGTTATGATTTTCAGTTTCGTAATTTTTCTGATCTTCAAAAATTCTGGAAAAATTTGAAATGATATTTTGATGAGTTTTCTTGATTGTGTCCAAAAATGGTGATTTTTGGATGTATAGATTGAGAGTTATGAATTTTATGAGAAAAGACTATTTTAAAAGTAACAGCTTATAATTCCTTGTGGTTAACTCCAAAATTGATGAAATTTTTTTGGGAGTACATGTATATGATAGAAGTATACTCTGTAAATTTCAGAGTTTTTAGACAAAAGTACAATTTTTGATAAATGTCTAAATATTCGGCTATTTTGGCCATATGAAAAATAGTAAATGACTTTTAAAAATTCTGAGAAAAATATATGTTCACTATGGGACTATATTATGCTAAATCCCAGAAAAAAAAAATATTTTTGGAATTGATTTGGTATTTTTTATAAAAATGGTCTAGTTATGAGTAAATGAATTAAATATGTTTTGTGAGGAAAGAAAATTGGAAAATAGGATTTTATGGCTTGAGAATCCTATATGAGGTATATGCAGATTTTTGATGAGGGTTTTGGCTATTGATGATGAAATCTTAAGAGTTGACATTTTATGATGATTAAATGCATTAATTAGTAAAGTGTAAACAATTTAAATAAATTGTTTATAAGCTTAAGAAATGTTATTCTTTCAATATCATTATACCGAAATATTGGTATAGATTTTATTGTTGAATTTCTACCTTTTTGAGTCGAGGTTACTATTCATGAGTTACTATTCACGACAAAATTGGTTTCTTTTTCTAACCAAATTATAGTTGATTTATGAATATTGCTCTTGAAATTAAATCCATGTTTTGACCATATTATTTTTATAATCATATATAACATTTTTATAACCTTGATGTTGAAATTCTCTTTCGCTTGAGTGTAAAGATGGGTAAATTATTGGTATGATCATGACTATGGGTTCTCTTTGGCCAGTAGTGCAAAGTTGAATTGTTGACTGGTATGATCATGACCATTGAATTTGTAATTGAATATCTTTAGCTTAAGTGCAAAGGTGAAATGATCAACATGGTTATAATTATTGTTTATATAAATTCTTAAATGATTATATATTCTTTGAGGTATTAATATATTTGGCATGTAGTGCAAATATGAATTGTTGAGGAATATCTTTGGCCTGTAGTGCAAAGATGAATTGTAGATGAATATCTTTGGCCCGTAGTGCAAAGATGACCTGTTGTTGAATATCTTTGGCCAGTAATGCAAAGATGAACGGTTGAGGAATATCTTTGGCCTGTAGTGCAAAGATGAATTGTAGATGAATATCTTTGGCCTGTAGTGCAAAGATGGTCTGTTGATGAATATCTTTGGCCCGTAGTGCAAAGATAAACTGTTGTTGAATATCTTTGGTCGTAGTGCAAAGATGGATTTATTAGTATGATTATGAACAGGAATTGTGATTTGGTATAACCATGATCTTTGATGTTTCAGGTAAAGACATGTGATGAAAATATTCTTCGTCCTGGGTGCGAAGAAAAATTTAGAATCACAATTATGATTATGAGTTATTCATATGATTGTGGAAAGGAACTGTTGATTGATGTTACAGGGATAAAACATTGTTGATGGATTTTTAACATGGAGAAGATAATAGACTTTATAGTCTATTTGACTCTTCTAATGGATTGCTCGTTCCGCTGCAACTATGGTTGAAATTTTTATCATTTACCATATGTTCTAAATCTCTGATTTATTATTGATGAAGGCTACTGATAATTTAATTATCTTTAGTCATGATATTATTTACTGGGCTAGTTGTGCTCACCCTTTTGCTTCACAATTCCTTTCAGGTAATAAGAGTGTAGCTGGGTCGAGCGAGGGTAACGGGAAAATAGAACAGTGGTCTCTAGCTGTGGATGTTCTCCCGAAGCAGTATAGAAAAGTTCATTTAGTAGTTATATTTGGTGAATCCAATAGGGTAAGGCGAACCCAACGTTGGAAGGGTGTTTTGCCACTATCATACAAGATGTCTAACGACATATAACCTCGTGTCATCATAAGACATGATTGTGCACATCCGCTTGCCGAGTATATCTACAAGCACTACCTATATAATCTTGGTATTTGTTTGAAGTATAATTCTCAGTTAGATACAGTGGAGATAATGATAAGTCAAGAGAAGACTCACCATTGGGAAGAATATGATAGTAATCTTCTCGTTTTTCTTTGGGGTCTATTGGGTCAACCAAGGATAATTCTGTGGCCATATGATATCTATCATAACTCCAAACTTATAGCATATGTGTTGTTGTATTTTGCACGACAATTGTTGTAATAAAGTTACAGTTTTTTTTATACCATGTATTTGGCGACTCGGAATAGGTTGGATGGAATGGACCTATTTTGGGGTCGTTACATTTGGTATCAGAGCTATAAGTAAAGAGCCCCGAGCCTCTCGCTGGTGACTTCCTGTTGATGGGGGATGCACCGAAGCCAGACTCTCCGTAGGGGACGCCGTTCTGCGGTGGCAAACTGATAGGTATCAATGTAAGGTGCTGACATAGGTTGGTGTCCAGAGTTACATTTGGTATCAGAGCTTAGGGATATGATCTCTGGCGGAGATCGGGGAATAGGACTAGGAGAGGAGAGACGAGTAAATCCTTCGCTAGTGTGTCCTACCTAAGCTTATTTGTTGGTCAGTCATAATATTGGGAAATTATGTGATATGTTAATTTGTTTAATTAACCCTTGTTTTATGGCAGTATTTGAGAATGGTAGCTGAGAATGCTAATAATGGAGTGAATGAGACTTTGGGGATACCTCTAATCACTAACCGTGATAATGTGATGTCAGACGAAGAAGGAATTAGAGATATCCATGTGGTGAGTGAAGAATTGATAGTTACACCCGAGATAGTCGCAGAGGTAACAGCTGAGACTGAGAAAGAAGAGGAAGAAGAAGTACCAGAGGAGAGTTTATTAGAGGTATTATATGATCAAAATGTAGAATTTCAAAATCGTATTCATGAGTTAGAAGAGCAGGCAGAAGAACGACAGGCGGTCGTGGAACAAAAGGATGCAACAATTCAAGCTTGTGTTACCCGATATGTGATGCTTGAACAGAAGCATTCTTTGGCAGAGTATAAGATGATAAAAATGGAATCTGAGCTGAAAGAAGAAAAAATTGAACGAGTGAGAATAAGTGATGCATGGGCAAAAGCCGCACGACACGTGGATATTGTGGAAAGAGATGTTCGATCTAAGAAGGCTAAAATAGATGATATGAATTTCTCTTTTTGGAAAGCAATTGGGAGAACCCAACATCGAGTTTTGAATTACCCTGTACATAGCGGTCAACCTGAATCCGATATGGATCGAAGATTGATGATTCAGATCATGAATGAGGAATACGAAGAGGCAGTTGAGGGAGGAATATGTCCTATAGAAAGGTATATTCCAACGGTAATGATGACGCCAAATGCTGCTCCAGACAAGTCAAAGCCGAGTAGTTCGAGGGATGGCGGTTGTCATGACTTCCCAACAAATGAGGAACCCAAATGAAGTTATCATGGGAGATGAGCAATGGAGAAATCATGATGATCTGAGAGATAGAATCTGAAATAGAAGCAAGGTATTCTCAACTCTTCGAAATACCAGGTACGTAAATTTCGGGACGAAATTTCATAAGGAGGGGAGATTGTAAGACCCCGAATTTTATGAAATAAAAGTATTCAATTTTTCTTATAATTACTATTCAGTAAATGGTTAAATTGATAAAAGTTTAAAGTTATGGGTGAAATATGAATTTTTTTTCAAAATAAGCAAGTGGTTATAAAATAATCATTGTTGTCGGGGAATATTCGTTTGGTCGTGGAATATTCTTTCTGTCGGAGAATATTCGTACGACGGCGCAGCTATTTGTGGGCCCCATAACGAATAACTGTCGGGTGAAGAAAAACGACAAATTTGAGTTTTTACAAATAACGGCGTAGTTGTTATCGTTAATACTGTTGAAATACCCGGTGATTAAAATACAGTAATACGCGTTATTGGACAGTAGCACACGGTATTGCACAGTATTTTTGAAATTATTGATTCTTACGTAAGAAGGCACTACTCAATAATTGTTACAGTAATTACTGTTCAAAATTTTATTTTATTGATTCAATAATTGCTACGTTGAAATTTTATATTATTGTTGTTCAATAATTGTTGCTGCACAGTATTTTCCATTATCAGATCAATAATTCATATTATTTGAATAGTATTATTAGATAGCATTATTGGCAATGTCTAGAAAGTTCTGTCTAAGGAGAGGTTTGGTCATCTAATTGCGCGCTAGTAAGGAGAAATCCTTATTGGAAAGCCCCCTCTTTCCTGGGAACGGCCTGGTTGTCATAAATGTGATTCTGTAATATTATTTGTGAATAATTAATTATTGATTTATATGATAAGAAAATATTTATTTTATGTGGATATAAATGAGGGATATATTTTTGTGGTTAAAATGAAGGAGTTAATGTTGAGGTTTTTATCAGTATTTTTGTCGGAATGGAGGTATTAAAAATCAGGGTTTTTGAGATATTTTGCGGGGGTTATAATTTTTAATCCGACCGTTGGATCGTAGTAATATTTGGATATGTTATACATATATAAGTTGAGTATATGTCCACAAATTTTGAACCGTTAAAAATGAATGTATGATTTGTTATGAATTTTACGAGATGACTGGTTCAGAAATTGTTGAATTTTCGGAGTTTATCATTTTGGTGGAAAATTCTAGAATTGGTGGGCCCCACTTGTGGTTAGTGAAGAAATGTGCTGAATTATATTTCAAATGTGGTGGGTGGGAATAGTAGCAGGTAAAGCCATCAGGTTGCAGGTCAAACCTACCAAAATTTTTTTATAAATAGAGGGCTAAGTTAGAATTGAAAATCACACCAGAAACATAAGTTTTCTCTCTTTCTCTCTCTAGATTATTGAGTGTATTTTGTGAGTTTTTAGATACTTGGTGAGTTGCTATTCATCAGTGCAAGTTTTCTTCAGCATCATATCCGATATCCAGTCAGAAGTACTGCTCTTTTGAGGTAAGGGATAGTAAGGGATAGTAAGGGATATTAAGGGATTTTAAGGGTTGTTATGATTTTCAGTTTCGTAATTTTTCTGATCTTCAAAAATTCTGGAAAAATTTGAAATGATATTTTGATGAGTTTTCTTGATTGTGTCCAAAAATGGTGATTTTTGGATGTATAGATTGAGAGTTATGAATTTTATGAGAAAAGACTATTTTAAAAGTAACAGCTTATAATTCCTTGTGGTTAACTCCAAAATTGATGAAATTTTTTTGGGAGTACATGTATATGATAGAAGTATACTCTGTAAATTTCAGAGTTTTTAGACAAAAGTACAATTTTTGATAAATGTCTAAATATTCGGCTATTTTGGCCATATGAAAAATAGTAAATGACTTTTAAAAATTCTGAGAAAAATATATGTTCACTATGGGACTATATTATGCTAAATCCCAGAAAAAAAAAATATTTTTGGAATTGATTTGGTATTTTTTATAAAAATGGTCTAGTTATGAGTAAATGAATTAAATATGTTTTGTGAGGAAAGAAAATTGGAAAATAGGATTTTATGGCTTGAGAATCCTATATGAGGTATATGCAGATTTTTGATGAGGGTTTTGGCTATTGATGATGAAATCTTAAGAGTTGACATTTTATGATGATTAAATGCATTAATTAGTAAAGTGTAAATAATTTAAATAAATTGTTTATAAGCTTAAGAAATGTTATTCTTTCAATATCATTATACCGAAATATTGGTATAGATTTTATTGTTGAATTTCTACCTTTTTGAGTCGAGGTTACTATTCATGAGTTACTATTCACGACAAAATTGGTTTCTTTTTCTAACCAAATTATAGTTGATTTATGAATATTGCTCTTGAAATTAAATCCATGTTTTGACCATATTATTTTTATAATCATATATAACATTTTTATAACCTTGATGTTGAAATTCTCTTTCGCTTGAGTGTAAAGATGGGTAAATTATTGGTATGATCATGACTATGGGTTCTCTTTGGCCAGTAGTGCAAAGTTGAATTGTTGACTGGTATGATCATGACCATTGAATTTGTAATTGAATATCTTTAGCTTAAGTGCAAAGGTGAAATGATCAACATGGTTATAATTATTGTTTATATAAATTCTTAAATGATTATATATTCTTTGAGGTATTAATATATTTGGCATGTAGTGCAAATATGAATTGTTGAGGAATATCTTTGGCCTGTAGTGCAAAGATGAATTGTAGATGAATATCTTTGGCCCGTAGTGCAAAGATGACCTGTTGTTGAATATCTTTGGCCAGTAATGCAAAGATGAACGGTTGAGGAATATCTTTGGCCTGTAGTGCAAAGATGAATTGTAGATGAATATCTTTGGCCTGTAGTGCAAAGATGGTCTGTTGATGAATATCTTTGGCCCGTAGTGCAAAGATAAACTGTTGTTGAATATCTTTGGTCGTAGTGCAAAGATGGATTTATTAGTATGATTATGAACAGGAATTGTGATTTGGTATAACCATGATCTTTGATGTTTCAGGTAAAGACATGTGATGAAAATATTCTTCGTCCTGGGTGCGAAGAAAAATTTAGAATCACAATTATGATTATGAGTTATTCATATGATTGTGGAAAGGAACTGTTGATTGATGTTACAGGGATAAAACATTGTTGATGGATTTTTAACATGGAGAAGATAATAGACTTTATAGTCTATTTGACTCTTCTAATGGATTGCTCGTTCCGCTGCAACTATGGTTGAAATTTTTATCATTTACCATATGTTCTAAATCTCTGATTTATTATTGATGAAGGCTACTGATAATTTAATTATCTTTAGTCATGATATTCTTTACTGGGCTAGTTGTGCTCACCCTTTTGCTTCACAATTCCTTTCAGGTAATAAGAGTGTAGCTGGGTCGAGCGAGGGTAACGGGAAAATAGAACAGTGGTCTCTAGCTGTGGATGTTCTCCCGAAGCAGTATAGAAAAGTTCATTTAGTAGTTATATTTGGTGAATCCAATAGGGTAAGGCGAACCCAACGTTGGAAGGGTGTTTTGCCACTATCATACAAGATGTCTAACGACATATAACCTCGTGTCATCATAAGACATGATTGTGCACATCCGCTTGCCGAGTATATCTACAAGCACTACCTATATAATCTTGGTATTTGTTTGAAGTATAATTCTCAGTTAGATACAGTGGAGATAATGATAAGTCAAGAGAAGACTCACCATTGGGAAGAATATGATAGTAATCTTCTCGTTTTTCTTTGGGGTCTATTGGGTCAACCAAGGATAATTCTGTGGCCATATGATATCTATCATAACTCCAAACTTATAGCATATGTGTTGTTGTATTTTGCACGACAATTGTTGTAATAAAGTTACAGTTTTTTTTATACCATGTATTTGGCGACTCGGAATAGGTTGGATGGAATGGACCTATTTTGGGGTCGTTACAACAACTATTTGGAACAAATCCATCAAAATTATAAATTAAAAAAAAGAATTTTATGAGCTATAAGTTTTTCATTTTATGGAACTCTTATAGTAAGAAGCACAACTCTTCACAGAGACTTTATTTGTTCTGCTTCCACATTAATCTATTTAAGGTAATTCCAAAATAAGGGTCCATACTGCTTATAATGTTTGATATTACCAATCAAAAAGGTAACCTTTTTTTACTTATTAATAAAAATGTAAAAAATTTATTATTGAATGCATGTTTTGTACTCTGTTCATACAAACAGTTGTGTAATATATACTCCCTTTTCTCCAGTAAAAGGAGTCCTATTTCCTTTGTAATTTCTTTGGATATTACAGTGCTGGCCATTACATATCATCAAATATGATAAAAACATTTTGCTTACTTGGGCATTAGTATATTGGGACAACAAACATTTGCTAGATATTGGAGTTGAAGGAATGATATTGATTTAATGTTCAATAATTAATCTCTTGAATAGAGTCTTGAATAGCTAATGGATCCCTAATCAACAAATAGATGAAGCCAATTATGTTAATCAGTTAATGTTTTTCCATTTTTGAGTTTTAGACCACCAGATAGAAGTTTTATAGTCCTTACAGTACACTTATTATAGTCAAAACAATTCAAAATTTTAATACAAATTCAGTTCCATAATTTAAATAAGGTGCAGTTCAGCCTTGTGAGATATTTATCTTTATAGAATGTAAAATACCATGTGTTTACCCAAAATTCTAGTTGATTGTATAGAAGATGCTTAAAAGGGTATAGAGGAATGAATCTGTGTAAACTAAGAAACAACTGAAATATAAATATGCTATTTGACATGTCCAACCGTTATCATGTCTCCATTTTTATTAGCAGAAATGCTCACATACTATAACAAACCAATAACCAAATTGCATTCTGATAACTCATCTACTTTTCTATCATTAAGCATTTGTTATGTGTCACTGATATAATAAAGAAAATAAGAATTGTGAAAACATAGAGATCAAGTTGAATGTATTCAAATATCAACTTGATCACTGCATAGACCAGTTGCTTATTCATTAATATAAGTTCTTAATCATTTCTATGCTAAAACACATTGCTTAACCAACTAGACTTCAACATATTTTAAAAGACATACCATCAACCACTCTAATGAAGTAAATGAGAAACAAAGAGGATCGATATAAAAGAGCACATACAGGATACTTAAGGTATATAGGATGGATGATTATCATCGAGGTCAAACTCCACTTTGGCTCCCACACAACAATATCAACATCGTTCCCAACCGCGATGGCACCTACATATGTTGATAATTGTAGTAAACTCCTTCATCCACAAGCAAACAATCTTTTTACCTAATGATAAAATTTTACTAAGACAGAGCTATACATAAATAAAGGATAATTTTTTATACTATTATTAGTATTAATCAAGCTGATAAAATCTTCATTTGCTAGATGTTTCTATATTTTTTGGCTGATCAATCAATTGAAAATTAGGGTTAATTACTATTGAATCTTATATTTGTCTAAAACCTAATCTATTGAAGTCAGCCTAATTCCGAGGTAATACACAATATTTTCTCTCTGTATGATCTATGACTATCGGAACAAATTCACCATTAAATTCTCAAAACATGTAAAGATTTATATTTTGAAAATAATATAAATAAGGTAAATGTAGGGCAGAAATGAGGAGAAAAGAATATTGAAGAGCGAAGCATAGAGTATAGTGTCATCTCGTTGATTCTGAACTTTCTGGAACTGTGAGGAGGAGTTAAAGTCCGCCATTGAAAAGAGATTTAATCCGCTTAGAACCAGATAGAGGAACGATAGTTCGAACGAAGCTGGAAGAAGCGGACATGGCGATAAGGGTTTTAGTTGTGAAGATTCAAGAAAAACAGGCCCAAATCACCCAAATTGCTTAAATAGCAGAAATTGTATATACCTAGTAATTGTGCGTGCGACGAAGACGAAAATGAAGAGGGAGAACAGTTTAGTAGCCGCCGCCGGTAAGAGATGCAAGATAGTACCACCGGTGAACAGGTCGGGGAAGAGGGAGAGAGGAAAATTAAATGCCCTGAAATTTGGAATAAGAGGTATAAAACTGAGTCAGTCGATAACGAGTACCCATGGTCCACATTATATGATTTGTCTGGGTAATATTTACTACAATTATAAGTAGATATTTATTTTATGTGTGTGGAGTAATGTTGTAATGTGTTTGAATATCTATAATCTATAATATATTCAAAAGTTTATGATGAATATTTAATTATTTTTTCTCAAATATTTGATTAAAACTTTAGTAATATGTTTATGAGGAATTTTATTTATTATTTAATCTCAATACATAGATTACATAGTTATAAAAAAAATATTCTATTTCATTATGTTTATGGATAGTGCGAAATATAATATATGTGTGACAACTAGTTAATCCAACTTGATTTAAAATAGACCTTGTGCTTATTTTAAATATTTGGACTTCTAGTTTCTAAATAATTGGGCAAGTGAAAGTGATAGATATTCACTCCACCTAATAAATATTTATTTATTATATAATACTTAATATATATATATATATATATATATATATATATATATATATATATATATATACAGGTTATTCGGATATAGGTTCGAATCTGAATATCTGATTTTGGATATCCGCTATCCGTCGGATATATTTATGGTCGGATGTTAAACGAATATGAATACGCCTACATTCGTATTCGTATATTTCCGAATACCTTTAAACTAAATACGGATATATCCATTTTTTTTAATACAGATGCAGACGAATATAATTTTTTAAGTTACTATTTACAGCCTTATATTCAATAAGTAGGAGCAATTAAAGCCCAAATTTAGATAGACTAGAGATTGAGTTCCGCATAGGTCCAATACCCAATAACAGTTAAAGAGAAGAGACCCAATTACTTTTTATTATTTTTTTGTATTAAAATTTTTTAATATTAAAATTAACCACATTTAGTAATATTGTAACTCAACTTTATTATATTTTAGTTCATAAAAAATGAGATTTTATTTAAAATTATATTAATTACTAATAATATATATATTTTTATATATTTATGATGTCGTCGGTTCAATATTGGTTTAACACTAGTGCCCATCCATCTGATAACTTGTTCGGTTCGATGAACGATTTTGTTAAAACACATTGGTTTCTAGAATAACAAGTACCTCTAAACACATGCAGGACCACTCGATCAGACGTCTTTCCACCAAAGTATTTGGAGAGAGATTTCCTTCATCTTCTCTACATATACAGCGGCGCACTCGATCCTCCACCATTAAGGTACGATCTAAAACTGTGAGACCCGAGAATATTGTACAATGTATATTTGTGAATAAAATAAAATTTTATTTCAAATATATGATAATTTAATATAGCTATAAGTGTGATATATAGTAATAATGGTGTTATGAATTATTTAAAATAAAAATCAGATTAATTAATTATTTTATATTGGTTAATTATTTTATAAGGAAAATATTAAGTTTATTAAATAACTTAATATTTAAATAGGTAAATAAGCAATTATTTAATTATAGGGGAAATGGTATTATATATGTATTTATTGGCATGATATATGTAAATAAATCAAATAAATAAAAATCAAACTATTTATTTGATGAAGTAAATAATTTACATGTTAATGTTAAAGATTAATTTAAAGGTCAATATTGTATATGTTATTATTATAAAACAATTTAAGTATAATAAATTATTTGTTGATGTGAAATATGCATTTGTTATATATATATATACAATATATAATATGTGTGGAGGAGGTATTATATAAATAATGTATTAATGTAATGTATGTGTAAGTATTGATATACGTAGAGATAAATGATAAAGGTTATGTAAGCATGACGTGGCCATAAGTTATTCAATTAGAAATCCACTAAGCTAACTACAAGTGGGAGTTGGCAATTTTATATGTTGATGATGAGTTATTAGTGTTATTACTAATATTATAATTACTATTATTATTATGAATTATTATAATTATTATTATAATAATAGTACTAAAAATATTCATCTGTTGTCAAATTAGTATTTTTTTTATTATTAGTATTAATATAATAATAATAATTATAATAATAGTACTAAAAATATTAATCTGTCATTAAATTAATTAAAATTTTCATTCCGTAGACTTTTTGAAGAGTTACACAATATTTTATAAAGGTAAAATACAAAGTTGACCACTGAATTTTAGGAGTTTTTGGGTATTGAGACATTTTCTTTTGGTCAACGCAAATTGAGTCCCTTTCTATTAAAAAATTTGATCTTCGAGCCACAGGTGCCACATCTGCGTTGACCTGCGTACGTGGCACATGTGGCAAATATTGAACTTCATCCCAAAAAAAAATATGTTGATGCAAAGATTCAAACCTAAGACTTCCAATTTTGAATATTGATCTAATGACTATCCATGCACATGAGCCTAGTTGCTATTATTTTACAAGGATTAGTATTTATAACTAAATAAGTCATTATTATTATTATTATTATTATTATTATTATTATTATTATTATTATTATTATTATTATTATTATTATTATTATTATTATTATTATTATTGTTGTTATTGTTATTGTTATTGTTATTGTTATTGTTATTATTATTATTATTATTATTATTATTATTATTATGACTGTTATTATTATTATTATTATTTATTATTATTATTATTATTATTATTATTATTATTATTATTATCATATTCATTTAAGGCAACATGTTAATAGTCGTTGCAAAAAATTGTATAAAATATGCAACAAAAATAAAAGTTGTTGCCAATGAATGTGGTCTATATTAGGCAACGAAATATAGCAACAGAAAAACTTTCGTTACCCACGGTGAGGAGAAATTAAGTGGTTAGAAATTTTGCAACGCATTTTTAACAAATTTTGTTTCCAAATTTTGCAACTACATATGAATGTCGTTGCAAAAAGTGAAAGCCTGACTCAATCTGTAACGAATGACAAGTTTCGTTGCTAAACATACACTTTTAGCAACGACTTATAAAGTCGTTGCCTGAAAAATCGTTGTTAAAGCCCCATTTTTAGCAACAAAAAAACTTTCGTTGCCCACGATGACGGGAAATCAAGTGGCCAAAAATTTTGCAACGAATTTCTATCGAAATTTTTTCCCGCCAATGAATTAGCAACAAAATTTTGCAACAGCTTGTGAATTTCGTTGCAAAAAGTGAAAGCCTGACACAATATGCAACAAATGACAAATTTGCTTGCTAAACATATAATTTTAGCAACGACTTATAAGGTCGTTGCCCAAAAAATCGTTGCTAAAGGCCCATTTTTTTGTAGTGTCGTGATCTCTAACATAGTTTGACTGGCATTGATCGGTTGATTCTGTTGTTGTTATATGGATTTTTTTGTGATAGATCTCTTCCTTGACATGTTGGCTACATACTGCAACACTTATATCACAAAATCATCACATGGATTGCAAGTTGTGGAAGCCTAAATATGCCTTGTCGAACTGTTCTTTATTTCTAGGTAACCCAAAAAATGAAGAACAGCTCTGACAGCTTGTTCTTGAGCTTAGATCTTACATTTGGTATATGTTATGGCCTTGTTTGTTGTTGGTTCTTATAGTATTACATTAGTACTACAACATCTAACCTTTACCTTGTCTAGAAACATCAAAGATTAGAAATTAATGTTGGTCAAACATGCTACCTCGAAACTGACATATGAATGTTCTTGAGCTTCAAGAACACCTCAGGCGACAGACTTTGTCGCTAAAGGCTATAGCGACAGACTTTTTAATTTTAATTAAATTAATTTTCAAAAATTATTTAAAAATAGTAAATAATTTCTGAAAATTACAAAAATAATTTTTAAAAAATAATTTTAAGTTATAAAAATTAACTTTTAATAATTTGACATATTTTTCATAAATATTAGTATTTATTTAAATATTATTGATATTTAATTTATTTAATAAATGTATGAAATAAATTAATTAAAAATGATTTTATTATATAAAAAATTATTTTAAATGATAATAAAGTATTTAAAATATTTTAAGTTATAAAACATAACTTTTAATATTTTAAGATAAATTTCATTAATTAAATAATATTAATGATATTAGATTTATTTAATAATTATATTAAATAAATTAGATTAAAAATAATTTTAATATTATAAAAATCATTTTAAATGAAAATAAAGTGTTTAAAAATATTTTAAGTTATAAAATATAACTTTTAATATTTAAAGGTAAATTTCATTAATAATTTAATATTAAATGATATTAGAGTTATTTAATAATAATATTAACTAAATAGTTTAAAAAATGATTTTATTAATTTAAAAATCATTTAAAAAGGATATAAATGGTTTAAAAATATTTTTAAGTTACAATAAATGACTTTTAATATTTTGATAAATAGTACATTAATATTTAAATATTAATAGAAAATATTTAAAAATAATTTTAAATATTTTAAAAATTATTTAAGGGTAATAAAAATATTTTAAAAGTATTATGAGTTATTATAAATAACTTTAATATTTTGGCAATGGTTTCATTAATAATTTAATATTAATTAAATATTAATGATAATAAAATTATTTAATATTTAAATCATTTAAAAATGATTCCAGTATTTGAAAAATCATGATAAATTATAATAATTATTTAAAAATTATTATAAGTCATTTAAAAATAATATGTCTGATATTGAAATTATCTAAACGAATATTGAACTACAGAATAGAGTTTTAGACTCGATAATTACCCGATAAAGCCGTCGGTACATTAAAATGTTTTAGAAATTGATATGGACTTAGATAATTTGACTAGATAGGTGATTGATTGTTATCTAATAACTGATATACATATGTGACAATGTGCTTAGGTTATGTGTTGACTGCAAATAGCAGTACTATGTGTTACGATATGTTATTATAATCAACCGAATGATCCTATTAATGATAGGTCTTAGCATAAAAGATAAAACTAAGTTGCGTAATTGTAAGCAGCAGCTCAATTAAGTATCTTACCTTTACATTTACTTTATGCAATGGACATTGTAAGCTAGTATCTGAATTATTCTTTTTCATTGTTCAAATATCTTAACCAAATATACTTTTGCAATGATTCTGTATAAGTTATTAAATTATAATCTATTGTACAAATTCTTTAATTCTGTTATTATAGATCAAGATATATATTTCGTTTGTTAATTTCTAAGCATGGTTATACAAGTGACCTCACTTGGATAATCATTGTATTTAATCATATGTTGATACATACTTATTGGTTTTTAGTATGTATGCGTTAAATAAAGATCGTCTAACCTATTTGACTCAGCTAGACACATATTTAAAAATATTATTGAACATGATAAAATATTATTGTTATCCAATCGAATTGTTTTGGTTTGGATTCCAGACTAAGTATGAACATCCCAAATATTGGAAACCTTTTGTGCGCCTAGGGCGGATAAGATGAACGAAAATATCGTTCTTGCATGTAGTATTGATCAATACAGGGCATAACTGGCTGATCACCCCCGTGCCTGTAAGTTATGATGGTTTACGGATGAAGTTCTGTTAAACCTTATCAAAAATTAAAAACAAATTTCATAGTATGTCGGCTGCTCTCAATTTATAGTCAGTACGTAGTTTCAAAAATTTGATATAGAATTGATATGTTGTTATTGTTGGTTCAGCTTACTTCACAACTGTTGATTCGTTGTAGAAGTGTTATTCAAAGAAAATATTTAATCTTTTTAGCTAATATTTATTATTGCTATTACTTGCTGGGCAATCAAATGCTCATTCTTGCTTTAAATTTAAATGTTTTCAGCTAAGCGTGATCAACCTGAACGTTCAGGTAAGAGCAAGGGGAAAGGAAAGCAGACCGAATAAGTTTTTAAATATTCTGTGTAATAGTTAAACTTTATCAGGACAATGATACCTATTAATTATCATGTAATGAATATTAAAAGGTCGCGTACCTGGGAATTAGACTCTGATTTATGTAAATTAAGTTTGATATCTATATTATTGTTATTATTTCGCTTAAAGAAATGGTATCGTGAATCATCGAGTTCGGGTTTTAAGTACTTGAATTTGCAGGCATCACAAATTATTATCAAAGCTTTAGGGTTAGAAACCTTAGGTGGGATAGACCTTAGCCTATAACCTTAGGCTAATCAAGATAATTTATGTGTGTAGATGTCAGGTGGAAAAAGATTAGGATACCCTCAGATCATAAAGAAGGAGCAAATCTTCATGACTGAGCCAATATCAAAGCCAATAGCTGAAATAGAGGCTCACCTTGAAAGCAACCCTAATAAGGTGGTTATTTTGGAAAATATAGTACCAGATACAGAAATAATAGAACTGACAGATAGTGATTCAGACACTAAAGTTGGAGCTGACCATGCCTCAATGGAAGTGCAAAATCTGAGGAACAAAGTTTCTTCTCTGAAAAAGCTATGGGAAATAGAAAAGCTACTAAATAGTCAATTGCGAAAAGCGTGAACAGAAACAATAGAAGAACAAGATAAGCTTAAAATTTAAATTAATCAGATGGGAACCAAAAGTAACAAATCGTGTGCAGCTCCGAGCAAGCAGGGGAAAAGAAAGATGAAAGGATGCGACTTAAGAAATCCTGATAACAACCAAGGGAACTCTAACAGAATAGAAAAGTGTACAAACTGTAACAAGAAACATGAAGGCTTGTGCCGGAAAGGAGAAAATGTTTGCTATAATTGCAGACATGAGGGACATATCTCTCCTTATTGTCCCGATCCGAAGCAAGGTGTTTATTTTATTTGTGGGATAGAAGGTCATCAGGCGAAAGGTTGTCCAAGATCCAAAAAAAGGCATAGTGAACCAGTAGTATAAGTACTGTTAGATTATGCGTGTTCAATGTGTGTTCTATGATAAGTATGTCTATATAATATAGTATTCTCAACTTTTATATAAGTTGTAACAGTAAATCCCGACTTTTGTTGTCACAAAGGGATATCAGTATGAGCTATGTTATGTAAAGTACTATGACTTAGTTGAATGAATGTGAATCTATATTTGATTAATGAAATAAGTTTTGTATAAAACTTTTTGTTATATGTTAAACTTATACAATAAGGTTTAGAATGTAAGTTAAATTTATGATTTTATTTAATCAGATCATGCCGCCAAGACGTCGAACTCGAAACCAAAGGGCAGAGGAATCTGTCAATAATGCTAGGGGACAACCAGACCCATTTCAAAACTTGACGAACATGGTAGCTCAAGCCATGCAAACTGGAATGCCAGCCACGGGGAATCAACCAGAAAATTGATTAGCGAACTTTAAAGACTTCAAAGCGATCGGACCGCCAAAATTCAGGGGAACAACTGACCCTATAGAAGCCCAAACTTCGGTTAAAGAAATAGAGAAGGCGTTCGTGATTGCTAGGGTAGATGAGGGGCAAAAGATAATTTTTTCCACCTATATGATGAAAGGGGAGGCAAATTTTTGGTGGGGGGTAAATCAAACTAGGGCTGGAGAAGGTGTAGTTACATGGGCTAGGTTTAAGACATTATTTTTCGAAAACTATATCTCAGCTAGTATGCAGGCGAGGATGGAGGTAAAATTTCTAGAGTTAAAGTAGGACAATATGACGGTGTCAGAGTACGTCGCAAAGTTTGAAGTTGATACGGAGGCAATAAAGGCAAGAAGGTTTGAGGTGGGATTAAAATTCTGGCTCTACAACAAGGTAGCGGTGTTGTAGATCTCTACATTCGTAGCTCTCTTGGAAAAGGCTATCATATCTGAGAAGGAAAGTGAGGCCATGAGCCTCTACAACAAGGAGAAAAGGAGCAAAGGCAAAGTCGAGGGAGTTGTAAAGGTGGAAACTAATAGTGGGAGTAGGAGTGCAAATGAAAGAGGAAGGGGAACAATTTTGGAAATATCCAGGTGAAGTAGGAATGTGTGAAGAAGCAGGTGGTTTAGTGTGAGAAATGTGGAAAGAATCACTCAGGTGAGTGTCTGAAAGGAAAGTTTGTACGCTACAAGTGTGGGCAAGAGGGACATATCTCTCCCAACTGCCCCAATCCTAGAATGAACAGTGGGTGTTTTCTGTGTGGGTCAACGAAGGATAAGGTTAAGGACTGCCCGAAAAGGAGAATGGAAGCAAGTAGTATGACTACGGGGAAAGGCAGCGGGACTCTGGCGATCACAAGAACAACTTCAACCAACAAACCAACAAAATCAACCGTAAGAGTCTTCAACATGACTGTCCAGGATACTGTGGCAGCTGGTGATGGAACTCCAGATATTATTCGTATATCTTTTATTTTCTTATACATAATTTTCCTATATATAGTAAATTATTTTATAAAGAAATTTTGAAGGAGGAATTTGAGTTCTTTTAAAAATCAAACTTCCGTTTAATCAGATAGGCAAGCTTTATGTTAAATAGTTAAAGATCAGTCCAATCAAATCTGATCGAGATCTCCTTGAAATGAATGTGTATTCTATTTACCCTAGTATGTATAGGTTTTGAAACGATAATTCTGGGGACGGAATATTTTATAAGGGAGGGTGAATGTAATAACCAGATAATTTTTATATAAATAAATAAGAAATTTTGCGTATAATTTTTTTTTATTTTAAAGGTAGGAATATGTATAAGGTAAAGTATATGTATATACGTGATAAATAAAAATTTATTTATTACATGAATAATTAAAAATAAATTTATTTTTAATTATTGATCATTATATTCTAATAACAAATTAATTTGGTAGTAATAATATTTTTATTTATTAATTTATATAAAAATATGATTATTATATTATTTAAATAATATATAAAATGATTTAATAATTATTTTGTTATATGAATTTATTTTAAATTAATTAAGTTAATTATTATAACTTAATTAATAATGGTATGTATATGAAAGCTAAATCAGATATAGAACCCAAACCCTAATTCTGGATTTAGAATAAGGAAAGAGAATATTAATATAATATGTGACGCCCCCAAAATTAGGTATACGTCACCCATCTTGAGTCGTCAGATACATAGTACAGAATACAAATACAACTGATTAATACATCTGTCGTGTACAATACGACAAAACATAAACTGTGAATTTGAATACAAATATTATCTTCTAGAGAGTATTCATACTCAAAAGGAGTCCTCATTACATTTATTAACACACCATTATATAGAATAGTGAGGACTACTAACTAATACTATTCTTCGGACCATCACTCCGTACCCCGACTTGTCCCAGCTACGTTCTCATTTCCTGAAGAGAACAGTGAAAGAAAGGGTGAGCTCAACTAGCCCAGTAAGAAATATTATGACTAAGATAATGCAGAATAAATTATCATTAGCCTTCAACAATGTTAAACTGATAAAATATAATAGACATCAAGTTTAACTGCAGCGGAACAAGCAATCCATTAAAAGAGTCAAGTAGAAAATAAACTCTACTATCTTTTATGATTTTAAAGGTTTTTCAACACTGCGATCGCTGAGACTCAGCTTAATAAAATAATCCACATCATCGAATCACCCCTGCACTACGGCCAAGGATATTCGTATATTCATTAATGGTCATGATCATGCAACAACTGTTCATCAATGCACTACGGGCCAATGAGGACTTTTACCACATCATTTGTAACATTACGGTCATGATTATACCGAATAATCCCTGGTCATAATCATACCAAGTCCATCTATGCAATACAGGCCACAGATGACTTTCAACATTTTATAAACATGAGGATGATGACAATGATATAAGAATTCAATAAAACAAGTTCAAGAATTAATTTATCCAGGAATTAACAACGTCCAAATTGTCAACATGATACTGCATTGTGGAGTAAAATTCAAGAATGCTTAGAAGAATATTTTCTTGAAAAGATACTGGATGAAACGCAACTATCAAGGATATTTCACAAATTTCATGGAGTATAGAAGTCAAAACTTAACCAACTGAGTACAATAAAGAATGGAATAACAAAAGAAATCACCATGCATGCGATAGACCGCACAGACAGGTTATTCCAATAGAATAATAAATAATGGAACCAGGTCCGGCGTAAACGCACAGACAGGATATTCCGACAGAATAATAAATAATGGAACCAGGTCCGGTGTAAAACACACAGACAGGATATTCCAACAGAATAATAATAAAACGGAACCAGGTCCGGTGTAAAACACACAGACAGGATGTTCCAACAGAATAATAAACGGAACCAGGTCCGGTGTAAAACACACAGACAGGATGTTCCAACAGAATAATAGAAGAATGTCACCAAGTATAGGGTAGACCGCGTATACTGGTTATTCCAACAGAATAATAACGAATGGAATAACAGAAGTTCTCTTCATGAATATAAAAGAAATAATATTCCCTACCTTAAAAGAACTGGATATTGGAAAAGTGGTGTAGCAGAATACTTTTATTCTCTCTCTTTATTCTCTCTATACTTTCTCTCTCTATAGCTTGAATGAATTCGTGAAAAATAATGAAGCCCTAGGCCTCTATTTATAGAAAAACTGAGGGTGGCTCTTGGTCTTAACGAAGGGTCAAATGACTCTTGGTCTTAACGAAGGGTCAAATGACTCTTGGTAATATTGAAGGGACAACTACTATTGACGAAAGTAATTACTATTGACCAAGGTAAATACTATTGACGAAGGTAATTACTATTGACCAAGGTAAATACTATTGACGAAGGTAAATACTATTGACGAAGGTAATTACTATTGACGACGGTAATTACTATTGTCGACGGTAATTACTATTGACGACGGTAATTACTATTGACGAAGAGACTCTTAGATGATGACATATGGCCCCCCATAAAATAACCAAACTTACCACAACGTCTCAATAATATAACATATTATACAGATGATACTATGACAATAATTTAAGAGATATGATGCAGCAATTACTGTAGCAATAATTGAGTATAGCTGAGTGACTTCTCACGTAAGCATCAATAATCAATACCGTGTGCTACTATGCAACCACGCGTATTACTGTACTTTTACTACCGAGTAGTTCAACAGTAACAATGGTAAAACTTCCGCCGTTATTTTAATAAACTATCTTTGTCGTTTTCTCAATCCGACAATAATTCTGTTGTGGGGTCCACCAATGATTGTGCCGTCGTACGAATATTCCTCGACAAAAAGAATATTCTCCGACCAAACGAATATTTTATAACAACTTGCATACTTTGCAAAATTTATAAATACTACCCATAACTATTATATCAAATCCACACCATAATAAAAAAAAAATTATTTCGAGAAAAATTAAATATTTATTCATAAAATCTGGGGTCTCACAATCTCCCCTCCTTATGGAATTTCGCCCTCGAAATTTACGTACGTACTTGGTATGCCAAACATGTGAGGATACCTTGACTTCACTTCAAATTCTAACTCTTGAGGTATAACCTTTAAGCATCGAATATGATCCTTCTTATCCAAGATGTTAACACGTATCTCCTCATACGTTAAATATTTCGCTATCTCGTCGGTTCTAAATTAATAATGTGGTTCGGGTCGTCCACATATTTACGTAACATCGATATGTAAAAAAAATGTTCTGAACACGCAACATACTTGGCGGTTAAAACGAGTCTTTAGGCCACAGTTCCTACTTCATCGAGGATTTCAAATGGGCCAATTAAATCGAGAGTTGAGATTTCCTCTCTTCGTCGATTCTTGCTTCTAGAATAACGCCCTCTTGAACCTTCTTCTTCACATTTATCAGCTCTGAGTATGTAGCTTGAGCGGCTTTAACTTTATCGATTAAAGTCGATTTTAATCGTATATTCGTTATCTTCACGTGGGTTCGTATATTCGCACTTGTAACCGTATACGATCTTCTACACAACGCGTCAGCTACCACGTTCGCTTTTCCACGATATTATTGAATGGTACGATCGTAATATTCAACAGCTCGAGCCAATGTCTTTGGCGCATAATACGTTCGTTTTAGTTGAAGAAATATTTGAGGGTTTAAGAAATGGGTTTTGTACTGGGGTCAATACAAAATTCAATTTTTACGCTCTGGGGTAGGCTAAGAAGTCTTCAAGAATACGTCAAGAAATTTATTAACAATAGAAATATCGTTCAAAACTGTGACCCTCATCCAAGACTTGGATAACACATCACATTGATACCTATCAACTTGCCATCGTCATTTACAACGTCTCCTACGGAAAGTCTAGCTTCGGTGCATTCCACACCAGGAAGTCAACAACGAAAGGAACGGGAATTTTTACTTATGGCTTGATACGACAATGATTGACTTTAGTGATTTGGTTACTTGAATTCGCATAATAGGTTGGTTAGGAATATGAAAGCTAACAACCTTACGAAAAGCATGATGAGCAGTTAACCAATCGTTTCCAAAAATCACATCAAAGGCAAGTATTTTCAAAGAGATAAGATCGACAGGTAACGTGAAAGTGTTGATTTGAACAAGATTTATAAATAGTGGAGGTAATGAAGATTTCTCCCAATTGACTTTAAACAGACATATCAAAGTCTAAGTTCTCCGGAGTTAACTTCAAACATTGAACATAACTAGGTGAAATAAAAGAGTGAGTAGAACCGGTATCTAACACGGTATAGACTTCGCAAGAGTTTATGACTAACATACCCGTGATAATTTTATTCAGGTTCCTCGTCACGAAAAAAAACGCTCTCTCTTAAACTACTGGCTTTGGCTTTTCTGGGACGGTCTTTGGTGCCTCCATCCTATCTGAACTTGTCTTCGGTGAACGACAAAATCGGGCTAAATGACCTTCTCTTCCACAATTATAGCATGCTTTGGATGGCATCAAGTAGTTTGGACTGATGTGTCCCTCCCCTCCGCATTTGAAGCATATGATAGGTGGTCGTTCTCCTTCCTTAACAACGGGTGCTGGTGCTGACGTCTTTCCATCATTGTTGAATTTTCTCTTCTTGAAATGTCCATTCTTATTGTTTTGACCATGATTACCATTGAAGTGGTTACCATTTCTGGCATGTTGATTCCCTCCATGCTTATTGTCACCGCTTTGATGACTGTTATCACCAGTATTATCATTTTTCCGGCTGCTCTCTTTTGGTTGCGTTGACTCGTTATCGCGTTCTACTAATTGAGCCCTATTTACAACATCTGAATACAGACACAGTTTATGAGAAATAAGATATTGACGTATCTCCGGTTTCAAACCTCTTAAAAATATCCGCGTCATTCTCTCTTCATTATCCACCAAGTGGGATGCAAATCGGGACAACTCGGCAAACTTGGCTTCGTACTGCGACACGGTCATGTTGTTTTGCTCCAACTTGATAAATTCCACCTCCTTCATGTGACGAATACTTTCGGGAAAGTACTTGTCATTGAACAGTTCTTGGAACTTCTCCCAAGACATCTTGAGTGCGTCAGGCTGGGTACGTTTTACAGATTCCCACCAGTAATCTGCCTCTTCACGCAACATAAAGGTGGCAAAGGGAACCTTTTGCTCCTCGGAGCATCCCAAGACATCAAATATCTTGGTGATCTGCTTTAACCACGTCTCCGCCTTAAGTGGTTCTGGCTTTCCCAAAAACTCCGGTGGTCCTAGCTCCTTGAATTGCTTAGCGGTGACCAACCGTGAGTTGTCATTGTTTCCTCCTTCATTTTGGATAGGAGCCGCTCTCACCTGTTGTTGCATGAATTGCATAAAGCCTCTAAACATTTGATCATTCATCATTTGGTCAGTGTTGTTGTTTGCATGAGGATTGACACCTTCCTGATGCACATTATCCTGATTATTGATATGTGGTGAATCAACAGTCGTCTGTGCTCCATTGCTATTCTCAACGTTCTCAGATGCCATTTTCAGATACTGCCACAAAATAAAAATTAATTGATATGTCATATATTATCCTTATATTATGACCGACCAATTAAATACCATGCAAATAAACTTAGGTATGTCATACTAGCGAAGGAATTCCCCGTCTCTCCCCTCCTAGTTCTATTCTCACATCTTAGCCAGGGATCATATCCCTAAGCTCTGATACCAACTGTGATGCCCCCAAAATTAGGTATACGTCACCCATCTTGAGTCGTCAGATACATAGTACAGAATACAAATACAACTGATTAATACATCTGTCGTGTACAATACGACAAAACATAAACTGTGAATTTGAATACAAATATTATCTTCTAGAGAGTATTCATACTCAAAAGGAGTCCTCATTACATTTATTAACACACCATTATATAGAATAGTGAGGACTACTAACTAATACTATTCTTCGGACCATCACTCCGTACCCCGACTTGTCCCAGCTACGTTCTCATTTCCTGAAGAGAACAGTGAAAGAAAGGGTGAGCTCAACTAGCCCAGTAAGAAATATTATGACTAAGATAATGCAGAATAAATTATCATTAGCCTTCAACAATGTTAAACTGATAAAATATAATAGACATCAAGTTTAACTGCAGCGGAACAAGCAATCCATTAAAAGAGTCAAGTAGAAAATAAACTCTACTATCTTTTATGATTTTAAAGGTTTTTCAACACTGCGATCGCTGAGACTCAGCTTAATAAAATAATCCACATCATCGAATCACCCCTGCACTACGGCCAAGGATATTCGTATATTCATTAATGGTCATGATCATGCCAACAACTGTCCATCAATGCACTACGGGCCAATGAGGACTTTTACCACATCATTTGTAACATTACGGTCATGATTATACCGAATAATCCCTGGTCATAATCATACCAAGTCCATCTATGCAATACAGGCCACAGATGACTTTCAACATTTTATAAACATGAGGATGATGACAATGATATAAGAATTCAATAAAACAAGTTCAAGAATTAATTTATCCAGGAATTAACAACGTCCAAATTGTCAACATGATACTGCATTGTGGAGTAAAATTCAAGAATGCTTAGAAGAATATTTTCTTGAAAAGATACTGGATGAAACGCAACTATCAAGGATATTTCACAAATTTCATGGAGTATAGAAGTCAAAACTTAACCAACTGAGTACAATAAAGAATGGAATAACAAAAGAAATCACCATGCATGCGATAGACCGCACAGACAGGTTATTCCAATAGAATAATAAATAATGGAACCAGGTCCGGCGTAAACGCACAGACAGGATATTCCGACAGAATAATAAATAATGGAACCAGGTCCGGTGTAAAACACACAGACAGGATATTCCAACAGAATAATAATAAAACGGAACCAGGTCCGGTGTAAAACACACAGACAGGATGTTCCAACAGAATAATAAACGGAACCAGGTCCGGTGTAAAACACACAGACAGGATGTTCCAACAGAATAATAGAAGAATGTCACCAAGTATAGGGTAGACCGCGTATACTGGTTATTCCAACAGAATAATAACGAATGGAATAACAGAAGTTCTCTTCATGAATATAAAAGAAATAATATTCCCTACCTTAAAAGAACTGGATATTGGAAAAGTGGTGTAGCAGAATACTTTTATTCTCTCTCTCTTATTCTCTCTATACTTTCTCTCTCTATAGCTTGAATGAATTCGTGAAAAATAATGAAGCCCTAGGCCTCTATTTATAGAAAAACTGAGGGTGGCTCTTGGTCTTAACGAAGGGTCAAATGACTCTTGGTCTTAACGAAGGGTCAAATGACTCTTGGTAATATTGAAGGGACAACTACTATTGACGAAAGTAATTACTATTGACCAAGGTAAATACTATTGACGAAGGTAATTACTATTGACCAAGGTAAATACTATTGACGAAGGTAAATACTATTGACGAAGGTAATTACTATTGACGACGGTAATTACTATTGTCGACGGTAATTACTATTGACGACGGTAATTACTATTGACGAAGAGACTCTTAGATGATGACATATGGCCCCCCATAAAATAACCAAACTTACCACAACGTCTCAATAATATAACATATTATACAGATGATACTATGACAATAATTTAAGAGATATGATGCAGCAATTACTGTAGCAATAATTGAGTATAGCTGAGTGACTTCTCACGTAAGCATCAATAATCAATACCGTGTGCTACTATGCAACCACGCGTATTACTGTACTTTTACTACCGAGTAGTTCAACAGTAACAATGGTAAAACTTCCGCCGTTATTTTTAATAAACTATCTTTGTCGTTTTCTCAATCCGACAATAATTCTGTTGTGGGGTCCACCAATGATTGTGCCGTCGTACGAATATTCCTCGACAAAAAGAATATTCTCCGACCAAACGAATATTTTATAACAACTTGCATACTTTGCAAAATTTATAAATACTACCCATAACTATTATATCAAATCCACAGCATAATAAAAAAAAAATTATTTCGAGAAAAATTAAATATTTATTCATAAAATCTGGGGTCTCACATAATATTAATTATATTTTAGTGCTATAAATATGTACTGTATGTGTAGACCGATAACATTTGGTCAATTATGTTGTATCATGACCAAACATTAGCATTAATTTGTTTAACTCTATTTTGAAACTCAAATGGGAGATTCAAGACCGTGTAGTAATTGTGTTATATGATTTATGTTGCGTATTATAGAATTTAATATTAATTAGAGAAACCCTAATTAATATTTGAAAACCCTAATTGTGCGAAACCCTAATTTCTAAATTAGGAACCCTAATTGCTAAATTAAAACCCTAATCGTTAAATTATAAAGTTTAATTCTAATTAGTGGACCTTAAAACCTAATTTTCAAGTCTAATTGTAGACATGTGAAATTTTCTACATACCTGTTACTAACATCGCAGGAGGGTAAAATCGTCTTTTAGAGAAATCTCTAAAAGACAGCTCAGTCCCAGAGACAACCTTGGGATATTCAATATTATCATCTCGGAGATAACCTCGAGACATCCAGCTCAGCCCCGAAAATACCACCGGAAGTTTCAACCTTAACCCCAAAAACAACAGCGGGAGTTTCAGCGTCAACGTCGGAGATAACCCCGAGGAATGCAGCTCAAATACCAAAAATCACACCGGAGAAGACCGTGTCATCTGGGAGATAACCCCGAGATACTCAGTCTCAGTCCCGAAAATAACACCGGGAAAGACATCGTCAACCTCAGAGATAACCTCGAGGCATGCAATGGCAGTTGCAGTTTCGAAGATAACCCCGAAAATGCTTGTTTCAAAACCATGCAATCAGCTTCAAACATTCGACAATGGCCACGAGGCACTCATTTCCAAAGTCCGGAGATAACCTCGGGAAGTTAGGCACATCTCAGAAACAACACTGAGGATGGTCAACACCTGCAACAGTCCAATCTCAGAGATAACCCTGAGCAACGACTGCTAAATCAGCTCAAGCCGGAGATAACCCCGGTGAAAGGAAGAACCGTCATCTTGCCATCCCAATCCCACTTTGCGCCGTCTCAACATTCATACATACATACACAACAATGTCCTACAAGAACTAAGGAGCGCCAATCCGGAGTGACTACTGCACAAGACAGCACACCGGATAGAATTTGAAGCTTGAAGACCAAGGGCATGGTCCCATCTTCTTGACTTCTTACAACCTCTAATCCAATGTCATTGTGTAGCTCTCGACAACAACATGTCGAAAAAGGTCTTATACACCTCAATCGGATGCCTGAATTGATGTTCTGAAAGTTCAAGCGGACATCACGTTGCACGCGTGCATGTACTTCGAGACGATGGAATAGCGAAACCCGGGGTGCCTTGGGCAGCTGCAGGTGCAGCTGCGGCTCCCCCCCCTCTATAAATAGAGGGCTTGGGGCAGCCATTTTGAATAGAGAAGAGGCGATGAAGCCCTGTCCAATTTTCTCTGTACACACTATAAACTGAGTGCTTTCTCATTTTAAACACTTGTGAGCTCATATATTGTTATATTTTTACCGGCGGGAGCCGAGTGTTCATCCATTTAAAGTCATAGAAGTCTTTTTTGGTAGTCCACTGTAAGCCTTCTTACACACTTTAAAGCCTTTCTCCACTACTGTGCACACACAGTTCTTCACTTTTAGAGTCGTGTAGCGTGTGTATGCCCAGACTTCGGTCCGTGGCTTTTATTTCTTTTTGTATATATATATATATATATATATATATATATATATATATATATATATTGTGACGCTTCCAAAATTAGGTATATATCACCCATCTTGGGTCGTCAGATACATGGTATAGAATACAAATACAACTTACTAATACAACTGTCGTGTACAATACGACAAAACATAAATGTGAGTTTGAATACAATTATTGTCTACTAGAGACTATACAAACTCAAAAGGAGTCCTCATTACAATTATTGTCACACTATTTAATAGAATAGTGAGGACTACTAATACTATCATCTGGTCCATCACTCCGTTCCCCGACTAGTCCCAGCTATATTCTCATTTCCTGAAGAGAGCAGTGAAAGAAAGGGTGAGCTCAACTAGCCCAGTAAGAAATATTATGACTAAGATAATGCAGAATAAATTATCATTAGCCTTCAATAGTGTTAAACTGATAAAATATAACGAACATCAAGTTTAACTGCAGCGGAACAAACAATCCATTAAAAGAGTCAAGTAGAGAATAAAATCTACTATCTTCTATGATTTAAAAGATTTTTCAACACTGTTATCGCTGGGACTCAGCTTAATAAAATAATCAATATCATCGAATCACCCATGCACTACGGCCAAGGATATTCGTGTATTCATTAATGATTATGATCATGCCAACAACTGTCCATCAATGCACTACGGGCCAATGATGACTTTTACCACATCATTTGTAACATTACGGTCATGATTATACCGAATAATCCCTGGTCATAATCATACCAAGTCCATCTATGCACTACAGGCCATAGATGACTTTGAACATTTTATAAACATGAGGATGATGACAATGATATGAGAATTCAATAAAACAAGTTCAAGAATTAATTTATCCAAGAATTAACAACGTCCAAATTGTCAACATGATACTGCTTTGTGGAGTAAAATTGAAGAATGCTTAGAAGAATATTTTCATAAAAAGATACTGGATGAACCGCAATTATCAAGGAAATTCCACTAATTTCATGGAGTATAGAAGTTAAAACTTAACCAACTGAATATAATAAAGAATGGAATAACAAAAGAAATCACCCGGCATGCGATAGACCGCACAGATAGGTTATTCCAATAGAATAATAAATAATGGAACCAGGTCCGGCGTAAAACGCACAGACAGCATATTCCAACAGAATAATAATAAAGACGGAACAAGGTTCGGTGTAAAACACACAGACAGGATGTTCCAACAAAATAATAATAAAGACGGAACCAGGTCCGGTGTAAAACACACAGACAGGATGTTCTAACAGAATAATAATAAAAACAGAACCAGGTCCGGTGTAAAACACACAGACAGGATGTTCCAACAAAATAACCGAAGATTGTCACCAAGTATAGGGTAGACCGCGTATACAGGTTATTCCAACAGAATAATAAGAAATGGAACAACAACAGTTCTCTTCATGAATAAGAAAGAATAACACCCCTTACCGTTTTAAAGAAGAACTAAAATAAGGAAGTAGTTAAGTAGCAGAATACTTTTCTTCTCTCTCTCTATAGTTTATCTCTATAGTTTCTCTCTCTAGAGTTCAGTGAATTCGTAAGAAATAATGAAGGAATGAGCTGCTATTTATAAAAAAATGGAATGCATAGTAACTAATCCATGAACGGTCCAGATTGATTACTTTAATCTGACGGTCCATATTTAAAGAAAAATCTTTTAAATAAAATATAATATATTCTATTTATAGAATAACTTTAATAAAGTATTCTGTTTTATATAAAAAGATGTTTCTGTTTTATTACGTTAATAATACGAATAAAACAAAACTTCATTATCGCTAAATAATTCATATTATTAACTGACAATGATTGAATCAAACTGAGTGACTTCTCACATAAGTATTAATAATCAATACCGTGTGCTACTATGCAACCACACGTATTACTGTACTTTTACAACTGAGTAGTTCAACAGTATCAATGGTAAAATTTCCGCCGTTATTTTTAATAAAATATTTTTGTCGTTTTCTCAATTCGACAATAATTCTATTGTGGGGTCCACCAATGATTGTGCCGTTGTACGAATATTACCTGTTAAAACGAATATACCCCGACCAATCGAATATTATATAACAACTTGCGTACTTTGCAAAATTTATAAATATTACCCACAACTATAACATTATATCAAATTAACTCCATAATATTCAAAAATGATATTTTTAGAAAATTCATCTTTATTTATAAAAGTTGGGGTCTTACAACCTCCACTTCTTAAGAAATTTTGCCCTCGAAATTAGGGTACGTACCTGGTATATCGAAGAGGTAAGAATACCTTGATTTCATTTCAGATTCTAACTCCCAAGTCATTTTCTCAACATCGTGGTTTCTCCACAAAACTTTGACTTGAAGTATAACCTTGGAGCGTAGAATATATTCCTTCTTATCCAAGATTTGAACATCAAATCTTCTGCTATTTCATCCGGTTCTAACTCAATAATGTGGTTCGGGTCTTCTACATATTTACGTAACATGGATATATGAAAAACATTATGAACACGAGACATACTTGGCGGTAAAGCGAGTCTATAAGCCACAGTTCCTACTCGATCGAGGATTAAAAATGGACTGATGAATCGAGGATTGAGCTTTCCTCTCTTTTCAAATCTCGTAACTCTTTTCCATGGAGCAACACGTAAGAACACATGATCTCCTATATTAAATTCCACGTCCTATCGATGAAGATCAACATAACTCTTTTGTCGATCTTGTGAGGTTTTTATACGTTGTCGGATTGTTTGAATCTTTTTTGTAGTCATACGTACCAACTCCGGTCCCAACAACGTTGCTTCACCCACCTCATCCCAGCATATTGAAGAACAACATTTTCTTCCATACCATACTTCGAATGGAGCCATGCCAATACTTGCTTGATAACTATTGTTGTAGGAAAACTCTACCAATGGTAAGAACTTGTCCCAACTTCCCTTAAAGTCAAGGACACAGAGTCTTAATAAATCTTCAAGAGTTTGAATAGTCCTCTCTGATTGTCCGTCCGTCTGTGGATGATATGCCGAATTAAATCATAAATTCGTGCCCATAGCTTTTTGTAAACTAACCCAAAATCGTGAAGTGAATCTTGGGTCTCGATCAGAAACTATGGATACTGGCATACCATGCAGTCTTATAATCTCGTTTATATACATACGAGCAAGACGTTCAAGTGTATAAGTTTCTCGTATCGGTAAGAAATGAGCAGACTTGGTCAATCTATCAACAATGACCCAAATCGCATCTATACCTTGAGAAACCTTTAGAAGACCGGTAATGAAATCCATGGTAATGTGCTCCCACTTCCATTCTGGAATTTCAAGTGGTTACAATGGACCTTTTGGTACTTGATGCTCAGCTTTGACTCGTTGACAAATTAGACACCTTGAGATAAACAGCGCCATCTCTCTCTTCATATTGCTCCACCAAAATGTATGACGAAGATCATGATACATTTTGGTACTTCCAGGATGGATTGCAAATGGTGTGTTGTGCGCCACCATCATGATTTCATACTTTAAATCAGGGTTGTTAGGAACATAAAGTCTGGAGTTGACTCGAAGTATTCCTTCTTCATCGATTCTTACTTCCGGCATAGCACCTTCTTGCACTTTCTTCCTAATACGCATCAGCTCCAGGTCTATAGCTTGAGCAGCTTTAACTTTATCGATTAAAGTTGGTTCTACTCGTATATTCGCCATCATCACATGGGTCCCTGGAGTCTTTAACTCTATCTCCATCCTTTGCAAGTCACACAAAATGGGCCTTTGTGTTGACAATATCGCACTCGTACTTGCATATGATCTTCTACTCAATACATCAGCTACCACGTTCGATTTTCCAGGATGGTATTGAATGGTATGATCATAATCTTTCAACAGTTCAAGCCAACGTCGTTGTCGCATGTTGAGTTCCTTTTGAGTGAAGAAATATTTGAGGCTTTTATGATCCGTAAAGATCTCCACCTTCTCCCCATACAAGTAATGCCTCCAAATTTTAAGTGCAAAGACAACAGCTGCCAACTCTAGATCATGAGTAGGATAATTCCTCTCATATTCCTTGAGTTATCTTGATGCATAGGCTATGACTTTTCCATGTTGCATGAGAATGCATCCCAACCCTTTGTTCGAAGCATCACTGTAGATGATAAATCCCTCCGAGCCAGATGGTATTGTTAGAACAGGTGCTGAAATGAGTCTCCTCTTGAGTTCTTGAAAACTCTTCTCACATTCTTCGCTCCAACCGAACTTTATATCTTTCCGAGTCAACTGAGTTAATGGAGTAGCGATTCGAGAAAATCCTTCCACGAATCTCCGATAATAACCAGCTAAACCAAGAAAGCTACGTACTTCGGTCACTGATTTAGGTTGCTCCCAGCTTTGAATAGCTTCAATCTTTGCCGGGTCAACCGATATTCCACGACTTGATACTACGTGCCCAAGGAATGCTATCTCCTCTAGCCAGAACTCGCATTTCTTTAACTTGACATAAAGCTTATATTCACGAAGTTTTTGGAGTACCAGCCTCAAGTGTTGCTCATGATCTTCACGGCTTTTGGAATAAATAAGGATGTCATCAATAAAGACAACCACAAAGTGATCCAAATAGTCCTTGAATACCCGGTTCATCATATCCATGAAGGCAGCAGGAGCATTAGTCAATCCAAATGACATGACTAGGAATTCATAATGTCCGTACCGAGTTCTGAAAGCCGTCTTTGGAATATCCTCAGTTTTAACCTTCAGCTGATGATATCCAGAACGAAGATCGATCTTTGAAAAGAATTGTGCTCCTTGCAATTGGTCAAACAGGTCATCAATACGTGGCAAAGGGTACCTGTTTTTGATTGTGACATGATTCAACTCCCGATAATCAATACAAAGTCGCATACTTCCATCTTTCTTCTTCACGAATAGCACAGGAGCACCCCAAGGAGAAGTACTAGGACGAATAAAACCAATATCTAACAATTCCTGCAGTTGGATCTTTAACTCCTGAAGTTCAATAGGAGCCATTCGATATGGGGCTTTGGAAATGGGTTTTGTACCGGGTTCAAGGTCGATATAAAATTTAATTTTACGCTCTGGGGGTAGGTCAGGAAGTTCTTCAGGGAATACGTCAGGGAATTTATTAACAATAGAAACATCATAGAAACTGACGTATTTTTGTTTAGATCCGTGACATGAGCTAAGAAAGCTTGACATTCGTTTTTTAATAAACGAATAGCTTTATGGCTTGAGATGACAGTGATTGATTTTAATAGTTTGGTTGCTTGAATTCGCATAATAGGTCGATTAGGAATATGAAAGCTAACAACCTTACGAAAAAAATCAATTTTTATATGATGAGTAGTTAACCAATCAATCCCTAGAATCACGTCAAATGCAAGTATTTTTAATGAAATAAGATCGACAGGTAATGTGTGGGTACCAACTTGAACCAAACAAGACTTATAAACCGTGGATGTAATGAAGGTTTCTCCCAATGGAGTTTCAACAGATAAGTCAAAGTCTAATTTCTTCGAAGTCAAATTTAATCGATGAGCGCAAGTAGGAGAAATAAAAGAATGGGTAGAACCGGTATCAAATAAAGTATAGACTTCATTAGAGTTTATGATAAGCTTACCCGTGATGACCTCATTCGGGTTCTTTGCTTTCTGGGAGGTCACAACAAACGCTCTCCCTTGCACTACCGATTTTGACTTTTTTGGGACGACATTTGGTGTCTCCATCCTGGCTGAACTTGTTTTTGGTAAATGATAAAATCGAGCTAAATGACCTTCTCTTCCACAATTATAACATGCTTTAGACGGCATCGTGCTGTTTGGACTGATGTGCCCCTCCCCTCCGCATTTGAAACATATGATAGGTGGCCGTTCTCCTTCCTTAACAACAGGTGCTGGTTCTGACGTCCTTCCATCATTGTTGAATCTCCTCTTCTTGAAATGACCATTCTTATTGTTTTGGCCCTGATTACCACCGAAGTGGTTACCATTTCTGGCCTGTTGATTCCCTCCACGCTTGTTGTCACCGCTTCGATGACTGCTCTCACTGGTATTATCATTTTACCGACTACTCTCTTTTGGTTGCGTTGACTTGTTATCGCGCTCCACTAACTGAGCCCTATTCACAACATCTGAATACAAACACAATTTATGAGAAATAAGATGTTGACGTATCTCAGGTTTCAAACCTCGTAAAAATATTCACGTCATTCGCTCTTCATTATCCACCAAGTGGGACGCAAATCGGGATAACTCAGCAAATTTAGCCTCATACTGTGACACAGTCATATTATTCTGCTCTATTTTGATGAACTCCACCTCCTTCATGTGACAAACACTTTTGGAAAATTATTTGTCATTGAACAGCTCTTGGAACTTCTCCCAAGACATCTTCAGTGCAGCAGGTTGAGTACACTTAATCAATTCCCACCAGTAATCTGCCTCTCCTCGCAACATAAAGGCGGCAAAGGGAACCTTTTGCTCCTCGGAGCATCCTAAGACATCAAAATATCTTGGTGATCTGCTTTATCCATGTTTCCGCTATAAGTGGTTTTGGCTCTCCCTTAAACTCCGGTGGCCCCAGCTCCTTGAACTGTTTAGCGGTGACCGTCTGAGAGTTTTCAGTGTTTCCACCTATATTTTGGACAGGAGCCGCTCTCGCCTGCTGTTGCATGAACTGCATAAAGCTTCTGAACATTCCATCATTCATCATCTGGTCAGTATTGTTGTTTGCATGAGGATTGTCACCTTCCTGATGCACATTATCCTGATTATTGATATGTGGTGAATCAACAGTCGCCTGTGCTCTATTGCTATTCTCAACATTCTCAGATGCCATTTTCAGATACTGCCATAAAACAAAAGTTAATTGATATGTCATATATTATCCTTATATTATGACCGACCAATTAAATACCATGCAAATAAACTTAGGTAGGTCATACTAGCGAAGGAATTCCCCGCCTCTCCCCTCCTAGTTCTATTCTCACATCTTAGCCAGGGATCATATCCCTAAGCTTTGATACCAACTGTGACGCTCCCAAAATTAGGTATATATCACCCATCTTGGGTCGTCAGATACATGGTACAGAATATAAATACAACTTACTAATACAACTGTCGTGTACAATACGACAAAACATAACTGTGAGTTTGAATACAATTATTGTCTACTAGAGACTATACAAACTCAAAAGGAGTCCTCATTACAATTATTGTCACACTATTTAATAGAATAGTGAGGACTATTAATACTATCATCTGGTCCATCACTCCGTTCCCCGACTCGTCCCAGCTATATTCTCATTTTCTGAAGAGAACAGTGAAAGAAAGGGTGAGCTCAACTAGCATAGTAAGAAATATTATGACTAAGATAATGCAGAATAAATTATCATTAGCCTTCAACAGTGTTAAACTGATAAAATATAATGAACATCAAGTTTAACTGCAGCGGAACAAGCAATCCATGAAAAGAGTCAAGTAGAGAATAAAATCTACTATCTTCTATGATTTAAAAGGTTTTTCAACACTGTTATCGATGGGACTCAGCCTAATAAAATAATCAATATCATCGAATCACCTCTGCACTGCGGCCAAGAATATTCGTGTATTCATTAATTGTCATGATCATGCCAACAACTGTCCATCAATGCACTACGGGCCAATGAAGACTTTTACCACATCATTTGTAACATTACGGTCATGATTATACCGAATAAACCCTGGTCATAATCATACCAAGTCCATCTATGCACTACAGGCCACAGATGACTTTTAACATTTTATAAACATGAGGATGATGACAATGATATAAGAATTCAATAAAACATGTTCAAGAATTAATTTATCCAAGAATTAACAGCGTCCAAATTGTCAACATGATACTGCTTTGTGGAGTAAAATTCAAGAATGCCTAGAAGAATATTTTCATGAAAAGAAACTGGATGAACCGCAGTTATCAAGGATATTTCACTAATTTCATGGAGTATAGAAGTTAAAACTTAACCAACTGAATATAATAAAGAATGAAATAACAAAAGAAATCACCCGGCATGCGATAGGCCGCACAGACAGGTTATTCCAACAGAATAATAAATAATGGAACCAGGTCCGGCGTAAAACGCACAGACAGGATATTCCAACAGAATAATAATAAAGACGGAACCAGGTCCGGTGTAAAACACACAGACAGGATGTTCCAACAGAATAATAATAAAGACGGAACCAGGTCCGGTGTAAAACACACAGACAGGATGTTCCAACAGAATACTAATAAAGACGGAACCAGGTCCGATGTAAAACACACAGACAAGATGTTCCAACAGAATAATAATAAAAACGGAACCAGGTCCGGTGTAAAACACACAGACAGGATGTTCCAACAAAATAACAGAAGAATGTCATAAAGTATAGGGTAGACCACGTATACAGGTTATTCCAACAGAATAATAAGAAATGGAACAACAACAGTTCTCTTCATGAATAAGAAAGAATAACACCCCTTACCGTTTTAAAGAAGATCTGAAATAAGAAAGTAGTTAAGTAGCAGAATACTTTTCTTCTCTCTCTCTATAGTTTCTCTCTCTAGAGTTCAGTGAATTCGTAAGAAATAATGAAGGAATGAGCTGCTATTTATAAAAAAATGGAATGCATAGTAACTAATCCATGAACGGTCCAGATTGATTACTTTAATCTGACGGTCCATATTTAAAGAAAAATCTTTTAAATAAAATATAATATATTCTATTTATAGAATAACTTTAATAAAGTATTCTGTTTTATATAAAAAGATGTTTCTGTTTTATTACGTTAATAATACGAATAAAACAAAACTTCATTATCGCTAAATAATTCATATTATTAACTGACAATAATTGAATCAAACTGAGTGACTTCTCACATAAGTATTAATAATCAATACCGTGTGCTACTATGCAACCACACGTGTTACTGTACTTTTACAACTGAGTAGTTCAACAGTATCAATGATAAAATTTCCGCCGTTATTTTTAATAAAATATTTTTGTCGTTTTCTCAATCCGATAATAATTCTGTTGTGGGGTCCACCAATGATTGTGTCGTTGTACAAATATTTCCTGTTAAAACGAATATTCCCCGACCAATCGAATATTATATAACAACTTGCGTACTTTGCAAAATTTATAAATATTACCCACAACTATAACATTATATCAAATTAACTCCATAATATTTAAAAATGATATTTTTAGAAAATTCATCTTTATTTATAAAAGTTGGTGTCTTACATATATATATATATATATATATATATATATATATATATATATAGCGACAAATCGCTGAAATGATAAACCGAGCCGGGATCGATATATATCCTGTGCGTTTACCGCTTATATATATATATATATATATATATATATATATATATATATATATATATATATATATATATATATATTCATACATACATTTCTGTCAGGCCAGGAGTTTACTTCGTGGCCTTTTACAGCTTTATTTACTTTTTGTCCTGCCAGGAGTTTACTTCAAGGCGATTAATCGTTTTATTGCTTTATTTATATTTTTAATCCCCCATGGAGGTGCTTCGTGGCGGTTGATTGATTTTTATTGCTTTATTTACATTTCTAATCCCCCATGGAGGTGCTTCGTGGTGGTTGATTGTATTTTTATGCTTTCTTTATATTTATAATCCCCCATGGAGGTGCTTTGTGGTGGTTGATTGTATGCACACACACACACACACACACACACACACACACACACACACACACACACACACACATATATATATATATATATATATATATATATATTTATCGCTTTTGTATATTTACATTTTCGATCCCCCATGGAGGTTGATCAAGTCTGTATATATATATTTACAGCTTATATATATATATATATATATATATATATATATATATATATATATATATATATATATATAACTGCTTACTGCTTTCATATAAATTGCGGCATCATGTGAGTCTAGGAATCATGTGATCGTAGATTCAGTTTATTGAATCTAGATTCGGTTCCCGTAATGGATATTTTCAGCTGTAAGCAGCTTGTAAATTATGCACAGTGTTTGAATGTCCTTAGATGGCTCTCATGCCCACAAGTAGTTTTGCACTGCTTTGCACATTATTTTCTCAAAGATGCTTCGCATCTCAAAAATAAAAGCAATTAAGCCGAACACATAATAAAATGAAAGTATCAAAGGCCCCAATTACTATTGAGCACAAGGGTTTGAAAAACCTCTTTTTACAAAACATCACTGCTATATCTTGTTTAAAACTGAATTTTTATAAATTCAAACCCTTTGTATATAGATGCGAACGAGGCATAGCACTACTTCTAGATAATAGCACATTGATCCACACACACACACACATTCATATAATAGTTTCTTGAAAAGTGGCGGTCACCGTGGCAACACGGAAGTCGGGCGATGCCTAACACTTTCCCTCTGCATAAGCAAGTCCCCAAACCCTAATGAATCTCAGTTTCGCAGACCTGTGAAACAGTGTCACATCACTGGGTCAATGTGCAAACCTTTTCTCGGTTGTGTTGGTACAACCGTTTAAAAAACCAACTGGCGACTCTTACAGTCAAATCGTCGACATATAAATGTCATACTTTTTCACAACTTGTTTTTTCAAACAAATCTCACCTAACATGAGAACACGAAAGAACAAGAATAGAAAAGGGACAAATAAAATCCTGACGTTGATAGGTGGTGACTCTGCTGGGGACTATGCCTGTAAGAGGACTTAAGCCGCTATTACAAGCTTTTCAAATTGTTATATGCTTATGTGTGGATGTTGTATTTACATTTGATGGATGTGTACGAAGCATTTACTTACTGTACTTAATGTTTTACACTATATCTGCTTATGATATTAGTGCTTCGTACATGTTATGATTTTCATAAACGGTGAGACACGTTGTATGTAAATGTATATTGTGTAGTTCCTCCATCAGGAGGCTATCCTGTCGGTGTCTGATTACTGGACTCGTAAGAAGACTAATTCCAACGAGGCTCATGAAAGGCACCACCCAAATTCACTTCAGTTGAAAGGCCGGATTAACTTCCCATTGAGTAAATTGTGATGATTTGGGAACCTTCATGCCAAAAAGCCACGAGAGTAGCCTAAGATAGGTCAGCCTCTGATAAACCAAACGCGGAGGAAAGTCTCTTCATACTCTCTCATTTCAAAATTACCCGTAAAGTAAATTACTTTTAATTTCATTCTATATTAATCTCCATGTAATGAGAAGTATGAAGAAATATGTGCACACACATATTTACAAAGTATTAACATGCTATCCTGTATTACAAACATTTAACATCCGTGTTGCAGGATAATACTTCTAAAATGGATACATCATATAGCATGTAAACATTTATATATTCCCTAAAACTAAACTACGTTAGTCTTTCGCAGGGAAGCAATCGAACCTATTACCCGGTCAAAGTCCAAAAAGGCCACGAGCCTACAGCCAATTATGTCTTCATCTGACCAGGCTAATCTTAATCCTGTCTCCCGCGAAGAGTTCGACGGATTAAGTAAACAAATTACAGATTTGGCTGTTCTGCTTAAAGAATTACACCAATCTTCTCAGGGTACAAGGATACCCATACATACTGAATCCTCTGCACAAGGAGGAACCCAAGGTCCGGATAAAGCCATTCCAGTACCTGAGCTCCAGTTGAATACTGTAAGACCCCGAATTTTATGAAATAAAAGTATTCAATTTTTCTTATAATTACTATTCAGTAAATGGTTAAATTGATAAATGTTAAAGTTAAGTGTGATATATGAATTTTTTTTCAAAATACACAAGTGGTTATAAAATATTCATTGTTGTCGGGGAATATTCGTTTGGTCGTGGAATATTCTTTCTGTCGGGAAATATTCGTACGACGGCGCAGCCATTTGTGGGCCCCATAATGGAATAACTGTCGGGTGAAAAAAATGACAAATTGGAGTTTTTACAAATAACGGCGTAGTTGTTACCGTTAACACTGTTGAAATACCCGGTGGTTAAAATACAGTAATACGCGTTATTGCACAGTAGCACACGGTATTGCATAGTCTTTTTGAAATTATTGATTATTACGTAAGAAGACACTACTCAATAATTGTTACAGTAATTACAGTAATTACTGTTCAATATTTTATTTTATTGATTCAATAATTGCTACGTTGAAATTTTATATTATTGTTGTTCAATAATTGTCACTGCACAGTATTTTCCATTATCAGATCAATAATTTATATTATTTGAATAATATTATTAGATAACATTATTGGCAATGTCTAGAAAGTTCTGTCTAAGGAGAGGTTTGGTCACCTAATTGCGCGCCAGTAAGGAGAAATTCTTATTAGAAAGCCCCCTCTTTCCTGGGAACGGCCTGGTTGTCATAAATGTGATTCTGTAATATTATTTATGAATAATTAATTATTGATTCATATGATAAGGAAATATTCATTTTATGTGGATATAAATGAGGGATATATTTTTGTGGTTAGAAATGAAGGAGTTAATGTTGAGGTGTTTTATCTGTATTTTTGTCGGAACGGAGGTATTGAAAATCAAATTAGGGTTTTTGAGATATTTTACGAGGGTTATAATTTTTAATCCGACCGTTGGATCGTGATAATATTTGGATATGTTATACATATATAAGTTGAGTATATGTCCACAAATTTTGAACCGTTAAAAATGAACGTATGATTTGTTATGAATTTTACGAGATGACTGGTTCAGAAATTGTTGAATTTTCGGAGTTAATCATTTTGGTGGAAAATTCTATAATTGGTGGGCCCCACTCTTGGTTGGTGAAAAAATATGCTGAGATTTTTATTCAAATATGGTGGGTGGGAATAGTAGCAGGTAAAGCCATTAGGTTACAGGTTAGGTCTGATTCGGCGTGCTAACATTTTCCTATAAATAGAGGGCTAAGTTAGAATTGAAAATCACACCAGAATTCATAAGTTTTCTCTCCTTCTCTCTCTAGATTATTGAGTGTATTTTGTAAGTGCTTAGATACTCTATGAGTTTCTATTCATCAGTGCAAGTTTCCTTCAGCCTTATACCGATAAGAAGTACTGCTCTTTTGAGGTAAGGGATTGTAAGGGATAGTAAGGAATTTTAAGGGTTGTTATGATTTTCAGTTTCGTAATTTTTCTGAACTTCAAAAATTCTGGAAAAATTTGAAATGATATTTTGATGAGTTTTATTGATTGTGTCCAAAAATGGTGATTTTTGGATGTATAGATTAAGAGTTATGAATTTTACGGGAAAAGACTATTTTAAAAGTAACTGCTTATAATTCCTTATGGTTAACTCCAAAATTGATGAAAATTTTATTGGGAGTACATCTATATAATGTTAGTGTACTCTGTGAATTTTAAAATTTTTGGATAAAAGTATAATTTATGATAAATGTCTAAATATTCGGCGGTTTTGGCTATATAAAAAATAGTAAATTAGTTTTAAAAATTCTGAGAAAAATATATGTTTAATATGAGACTATATTCTGCTAAATCCCAGAAAAGAAATATTTTTGGAACTGATTTGGTATTTTTCATGAAAATGGACTAGTTATGAGAAAATGAATTAAATATGTTATGTGAAGTAAGAAAATTGGAAAATAGGATTTTATGGCTTGAGAATCCTATATGAGGTATATACAGATTTTTGATGAGGGTTTTGGTTATTGATGATGAAATCTTAAGAGTTGACATTTTATGATGATTAAATGCATTAATTAGTAAAGTGTAAACAATTTAAATAAATTGTTTATAAGCTTAAGAATATTATTCTTTCAATGTCATTATACCAAAATATTGATATATATATTATTGTGGAATTTCTACCTTTTTCATGTCGGGGTTACTATTCATGAGTTACTATTAATGAGTTACTATTTACGAGTTACTATTCATGAGTTGCTATTCACGAGTTACTATTCACGACAAAATTGGTTTCTTTTTCTTACCAAATTATAGTTGATTTATGAATATTACTCTTGTGATTAAAACTATATGTTGATCATATTATTTTTATTATCATATATAACATTTTATAACCCTAATGATGATATTCTCTTTCACTTGAGTGTAAAGATGGGTAGATTATTGGTATGATCATGACTAGGGTTCTCTTTGGCCAGTTGTGCAAAGTTGAATTGGTGACTGGTATGATCATGACCATTGAATTTATAAGTGAATATCTTTAGCTTAAGTGCAAAGGTGAAATGATCAACATGGTTATAATTATTGTTTATATAAATTCTGAAATGATTATATATTTCTTTGAGATATTAATATATTTGGCCTATAGTGCAAATATGAACTATTGATGAATATATTTGGCCGTAGTACAAATATGAACTGTTGAGGAATATCTTTGGCCTGTAGTGCAAAGATGAATTGTTGATGAATATCTTTGGCCCGTAGTGCAAAGATGGCATGTTGTTGAATATCTTTGGCCAGTAGTGCAAAGATGAACAGATGTTGAGATGAACATGACCAACTGGTGATACAAATGAATATCTTTGGCCATAGTGCAAAGATGAAGTTATTAGTATGATTATGAACAGGAAATATGATTTGGTGTAACCATGATCTTTGATGTTTCAGGTAAAGATAGGTGATGAAAATTATCTTTGTCCTGGATGAGAAGAGGAATTTAGAACTACAGTTATGATTATGAGTTATTCATATGATTGTGGATCAGAATTGTTGATTGGTGTTACAGGGATAAAACATTGTTGGTGGATTTTTAACATGGAGAAAATAATAGACTTTATAGTCTATTTGACTCTTCTAATGGATTGCTCGTTCCGCTGCAACTATGGTTGAAATTTTTATCATCTACCATATGTTCTAAATCTCTGATTTATTACTGATGAAGACTATTAATAATTTATTTATCTTTAGTTATGATATTCTTTACTGGGCTAGTTGTGCTCACCCTTTTGTTTCACAATTTCTTTCAGGTAATAAGAGTGTAGCTGGGTCGAGCGGGGGTAACAAGGGAATAGAACGGTGGTCAACATTTAGTAGTTATATTTGGTGAAAAAAATAGGGTGAGACGAACCCAACGTTGGAAGGGTGTTTCGTCACTATCATACAAGATGTCTAATGACATACAACCTCGTGTCATCATAAGACAGGGTTGTGCTCATCCACTTGCTGAGTATATCTACGAGCACTACCTATATAATCTTGGTGTTTGTTTGAAGTATAATTCTCAATTAGAGACAATGGAGATAATGATAAGTCAAGAGAAGACTCACCATTGGGAAGAATATGATAGTAATGTTCTCGTTTTTCTTTGGGATCTATTGGGTCAACCAAGGATAATTCTGTGGCCATATGATATCTATCATAACCTAGAAGCATGGCCTCCCATGTACGAAGGTTTCCTTGAGCACTTCCCAAAGATTCTAGTTTCTAAAACAGTTTTTGACTGTACCTTTATGTAAGGTACCTTTGTGAGGTGCTGATACATGATGGTGTCCAATGTCACATTTGGTATATATTTGTATCCAAACTCACAACATATGTGTTATTGTATTTTGCACGACAATTGTTGTAATAAAGTTGTAGTTGTTTTCTGTACCATGTATTTGATTACTCAGAATGGGTTGGGTGGAATGGACCTATTTTGGGGTTGTCACAAATACGACCAACAAAATTCATGATACCACCAATCTCAAAGAAGATCTAAACACCGGTGATATCAGAAAGAAGGTCCTTCAAATGGCAGAGTCCATCCGTTCTATCAAAGGGATTGGAGCACATGAGAGTGTTTCATATGCAGACTTTTGTATATTCCCTGGTGTGCATTATCCAGAGAAGTTCAAGACTCCTGACTTTGAAAAGTATGACGAGTTAGGAGATCCTTACACACATTTAAAGGTATTCATTGGAGAACTCAGATCTTATGCCGAGGACGAGAAGCTCAGAATGCAGCTCTTCCAGAAAAGTCTAACTGGAGGATCCCGATTGTGGTATACCAGATCAGATAATTCAAAGATCCATAGCTAGGAGGAGCTAGCTCATGCCTTCCTCACTCAGTACAGCTTCCAGTCTCAGATGGCCTCTGACTGGTACCAGATTACTAAAGTCAGGAAACAAACCAATGAATCTTTAAGAGAGTATGCTCAAAGGTGGAGGCACCTGGCTGCTCAAGTTGTTCCCTCTATGACCTTTATAGACATACAAGAAGCTCTTTTCTATGAGAGGGTGTTAGCTGGTATTGGCAAACCATTCTCTGAAATGATTAAGCATGGGGAGATGGCTAAGATGGGATTGAACTCAGGAAAAATTCAAGACCTAGCTACCCTCTCCAAAGCTGTTGTCGAACACATCCCGTCCAGAAATTATGGAAACAACCCCCGGAGGGTCCATAAAAAGAAAGAGGAGGATGTTTCCTTGATACTACAAGGTCAGAAAGGCAGTCAGAATATGTCTATCCAAAGGAGAAATTACACTCCCTTTCAAGCAGTCTTCAAACCCTCCATTACCTAAAGGTGGAGAAGTCAGACGCGCTCGAGTGTTCATACCCCTGGGGAACTCACTCGAGAACATTCTCAATCTTCTGACCACTTAGAAAAAAATTACACATCTTCTTCCACCAGCCAACCCAAATGGGAGGGGTTTCAATGCTACTCGGAAGTGTGCTTATCATATCGGGGCACCGGGACATGATACTCAAGATTGCTGGGCCTTGAAACACAAGATCCAGGATTTGATCGATAGCAGTGAGATTGTGGTCACCAAGCCTGATCAACCCAATGTGCAAGACAACCCTCTTCCTCAACACAAAGAATAAGAGGTCAATATGATTAATTGGAGCAATGGATAGAGTTCCAATTTTAATGGTGGATCTTCCCAGGTTAGCAAGGATGGTACTGACAAGTGGGACTATACAAAGTTCCATTTTATAATGGAACGAAAAATGAATGCTCTGCGCGAGCAACTTAACCAATTAGCAGAACTGGTGGTCCATCAACACAAAGTCATGTGCCAATTATTTAGTTAGGAGTATGCCAATCTCCATCCTCTTGTTACAAACACTCCACCGCATACTCCAAAAACTGAAACACTGGAAGATAAAATTACAAAAAGAGCAAGTGCTAAAGCCCGTCGAGATTTTTCCCACAAAAGGGAATTTATATATCTAGGCCAACAGATGGAAGAAATACTGTAGATGCTGATAAATGAAGGAAGAATTATAGCTCTGCTATCTCTAATCAGCCTGCGTTCAAGACGGTTTGATTTCAATGGAGTGTGCCAATATCACTCTCAGTCTCGCGGTCACAGCACAGAAGAATGTTGGGCAGTCCGCCACCTTATTCAGAATTTAATTGACAGCGGTGTCCTGCAGATGGCAGACGATGATGCTGTGATACTAGAAAGTGAGGATGCATTTCCTACAAAGTGGAAGGAAGTCGTAGCAGTCATATCTTCTGAGACAGTTGCAACTACTCCTTCACATACAATCCAACCAATTCAACTCAAAGGAGTTGACAATCCTTTGAAAGTGGTTGCGCCAGAGCTAATTATCTTGCCATTTAGGCCACAATATCCTATTGTCAGCCTAAAGAAAGTTCCATGGAATTATGGAGGGGCTGAAGGATCTACATCTCACATAATTACTGCAGTGTCGAAGGATAATCCACTGTATCTTCCCCAACGGGTGATGAAGTCTACCATCAAGTCAAAGGGGAAGATTCCCATGGAGAAAGTGGAAGAATTTCTCCGTACTATGGGCCATAATGAAACCGAGGTGGTTTTAAGCTTAAGAGAAGCTCCACATCAAGTTTCCATACTGGACTTAGTGTTCTCTTCTGAAGATCACAAGAAGGTATTGCTTAGGGTTTTAGAAGAAGCCTAACTGCCTAAGTCAATAGATGTTGAGAAATTCCAACATATGGTGGAACACATTTTTAACAACAATGTGATATCTTTTACTGATGACGATATACCTCCCGAAGGGACTGGTCATTACAAGCCATTGCGTATTGCGGTTTTATCCTCCGGATATATGGTGGGAGGAGTTTTAATAAATGGAGGTTTGTCTGAGTATCTGTCCTTAAGCCACATTGGTGAAGATGAACATCAATCTCAATCGGATTCGAAGCAGCCATACGGTTATCAAAGCTTTTGATGGATCCCGATGAAACTTTGTCGGAGAGATTGAACTGCTAGTGGAGATTGGTCCGCATACATTCTGCGTGTCTTTTCACGTTCTCAAAATAGATACAGGATACAACCTAGTTCTGGGAAGACCGTGGATTCACATGGCCGGGGCAGTCCCCTCCACTCTTCACCAACAACTTAAATACATTATCAACAACAGCCTAGTCACTGTCAATGTTGAGCCAGAATGTCCTGAACAAGGTGACATACCACTCATTAGCTTCAATTCAAAAGTTGAGCTGGTCAGTTTTCATGCCCTGCATCCTGTTGGGGCGCCCCCTCTCATACCCAAAATTTATGCCGAAGTAATATCTGCCACTCAAGAAATGTTGTCGTTGGGATATCAACCTAGACAGAGGTTAGGCAAAGACAATTAGGGCATCAAGCATCCCATTCAATGTCCCAGTCAAACAGGGACAACTGGATTAGGCTATACTGCTAGTTCTAGTCGCAGGAATCCTCATAAGCACAAACAGATTCCTTCAACTTTAGCCACACGAAGATTATCTCCACCTACAGTTCCTGAGCCTGTACGGTCTCCGAAAAAGGTGCCGACCCATGTAATGGCCATATTAATTCCTAAACCGATACCAGTAAAGGAAAAAGAAGTCCTAGTTCTAGATCCAAAAGTGGAAGAAGAGGAACGGAGACGTAAACAGGACATCGCCCGGATGGTGTCAAACATACGCATAATGGTCCATGATGAACATACAAATAGATACACCCCAGACGATGATTGCCCAGATGTAATGGTCATCATTCGGGAGAAGTAGGACGATGACAGCCCCTCCATCTGTAATGACCCCAAAATTCATACAATAATATTCCCCTTCTCGATCGTTAACAATATAACTTTAATCTATCTTTACATCATTATTCGATATTAAAATCACTAAAAATGCATAATATTTAAAACTTTTATACATTTCCTTCTATATTGCCCTAAATCGCAACCTTTACATTACATCTCTTCGATTCAAATTTATATCATGAATTGTTACAACAAATGACTATACAAAGTCTTACATCATAAGTAGATATCCAAATACACCAGATAGCTCAACTTACAATTCAACAACATGTTACACTAAAAATATTAAATACATCTCTCATAAAACATAAGTAATCTTCACGAATATGGATCTCTATAATTCACTTAGCACATATCCTTACCTTAAAATCTTGACCTGCAAAAATGGTTATTTGCAAGGTTGATCTCGACAACCTAGCAAAATCTAACAGTTTTCATGCATCATGTATCATATAATAACATGCTCAACATATATCTCATAAACATCGGACTAACATAACATACATGCTATAGTTCATATAACAAGTATAAAGATTGAGTTCCTTACTCAATCAACATGCTTTACTCAATTAACGTAGTCATAAGTTGACTTTAACATTTCATATTTTCAACATATATATAACACATCATGCTCTTCGAAATAAAGATTTAAAATAGTTAATCATCAAGTTCACATAGCAAATAGGAACTGAAAGACTTGCCTTGATCGTTGTTTACCAATAACAGTTTAACAGCTTACAGCTATCTGCACTTCACGTGCCCTACACAATTATATAATCATTCACATTAACTATTAGTCAAATAGCAACGCATAGTAGTTGTAATGTAAACTTTACTCTATATCTGATAACCCTTCTTATTAATCAATACACAATGTTCAATTTGATTGTGTTAACTTTCGAGTTATATCTCACTATACTTCTTCTTAATCATACTGGAAGTTCATTCAAATGTTTAAGTCTTGCTATGACTACTTATTGGTTTTATATTAACCCCATATCATATCTTATAATATTCATTTCATTTGACTTAAAACAATTTTTACATTCATTAACACTTATCACGGCGTTTCGACGTTCATTCGTCACATGCCCGATTTGTCTCTCTTGTGTGTGCTTAGTATGCTTATACAACTTATCTAATACATCATTTATTAATGTTAAGCATCATTATGCTTCATAATATTCATGTTTTATAACTTAGAACAACATCTTTTATCGTCAGAAGCACTACACTTGTATATGTGCATGCCGACACCCTCCGATTGCCACTGAAAACACAACAGTCCTAAAGATGACCATTTTGACCCCTTCTAAAGACCTCAAATTGAAAAACTTAAAGAATTAAAGTTGTAGGTCTATTCATTCTCGTTCCGGATCATCTTGAATTGCCTTAATCAGAGTTTGTATGAAAACGTTATGACCGTTTTACCAAAATAGGTCAAAGTAGTCACAGTTAGCACACAATGGGCACGGCCACGCCCCTTGCTCTCACCCTTCTAGTGTGCCCGCGCCATTTCCAGTGCGCCCGCGCCATTTTCCAGCCCCAGCTGCGCGCCCGCACGCACATGGCTTCACATAGATTACAGTTTTTGACATAACTTTTTTTCATTTTAAGTCTGAATTAGTTGGTTTTCGATTCGTTGAACTCGTTAAACTCTTAGCTACTCATCTACAGAGTAATTATGACATTTTAAAAACTTTAACAAATTAATTTAAGGGTTCCAATTTTGTGTTCATGCTATATTTTCATAATTCGACATATTTAACGAAATCTTACATCACGAATTTGTTTTAACTCCGTTTTAATTCATTCCTGTAGATGCTCAAAATTTTTTGCACACCTGTTACTGACATTGCATGAGGGCAGATTCGTCTTTCAGAGATAACCCTGGAAGACAGCTCACATCTAGTCCGGATACTACTGGAAGTTCAGTTTTAATCCCGGAACACACACCGAGAATATCAGTTTCAACATCAGAGATAACCCCGAGGCCTGCAGTTCTAATACCGAAAATTCCACTGGAGAAGGCCCATTCATCTTGGAGATAACCCTGAGATATTCAGTCTCAGTCCCGACACCAGGAATAGCAGCGCCAACCTTGGAGATAACCCCAAGGAATGTAGTCGCAGTCCTGGAGATAACCCCGAAAATGCTTGTTTCAAAGCCATGCAAATAGCTTCAGAACAGTCGACATTCACACCGAGGTACTCAATACAAGACCCAGAGATAACCTCGGGAAGACAGGCACACCTCAGAGATGACACTGAGGACCTTCAACACTTGCAGCAGTCCAATCTCAAAGATAACCTTGAGCAACGTCTGCTTTATCAGCCCAAACCGGAGATAACCCCGGTATGGGGCAAAGTCGTCATCTTACCACCTTGACGCCACATCACGCCATCTCAACATTTTAGACATACATTTCTACACAACAATATTCCACAAGAACCAAGGAAGTCCAATCTCGAGTGACTATTACGTAGGGTAACGGATAGAATTTGAAGCATGAAGATCGGAGGGTATGGTCTCATCTTCCTGACTTTGTACAACCTGTAATCCCATGTCATTGCGTAACTCTCGACAACGACGGTTCGAAATAGGTCTTATACACCTTAGTCAGATGCCCAGATTGAAGTTCTGAAAGTTCGAGCGGACATCACGTTGCACGCGTGCACGTATTTTGAGACGGTAGGACCCGTGAAGCCCGGGAGACCCCGGGAAGCCGCAGGTACACCTGCGCCTCCCCCCTCTATAAATATAGGGCTTGGGGTGGCCATTTTAAGAAAGAAAAAGGCGAGAAAGCCCTGTCCAATTTGCTCTGTACACACCTCAAATTGAGTGCTTTCTCATTTTAAACACTTGTAAGCTCATATATAGCTATTTTTCTACAGGCGGGAGCCGAGTGTTCATCCCTTTCAAGTTATTGAAGTCTTCTTTGGCAGCCCACTGTAAGCCTTCTTACACACTTTAAAGCCTTTCTCTTCATCTTTGCACACACTATTCTTCACATTGAGAGTCGTGTTGCGTGTGTATACCCGAACTTCGGTCCATGGTTTCATTTCAGTTTGTATATATATACTTATATATATATATATATATATATATATATATATATATATACATTTTTGATCCCCCATGGAGGTGCTTTGTGGTGGTTGATCATGTCAATATATATATATATATATATATATATATATATATATATATATATATATATATATATACATCTTTTATATATATAATTGCTTACTGCTTTCATATAAATTACGGCATCATGTGAGCCTAGAAATCATGTGATTACATATTCAGTCTACTAATTCTAGATTCGGTTCCCGTGATGGACATTTTCAGTTGTAAGCAGCTTGTAAATTTATTCACGGTGTTGGATTTCCTCAGATGGTTTTCATACCCACGAGGAGTTCGGCAGTGCTTTGTATATTATTTTCTCGAAGATGTTTCGCATCTTGAAAATAAAAGCAATCAAGCCGAACATTTAATAAAATGGAAGTATCAAAGGCCTCAATTACTATTGAGCACAAGGGTTTGAAAACCCTCTTTTATAAAACATCACTGTCATATCTTGTTAAAATTTAAAATTTTACAATAAATTCAAACCATTTGTATATAGGTGCAAATGAGGCATAACATTACTTCCAAATAACAGCACATTGACCCCCCCACACACACATATTCATATAACAATTTCTTGAAAAGTGGCGGTCACCATGGCAACATGGATGTCGGAGGGTGCCTAACACCTTCCCTTCGCATAAGCAAGTCCCCGGAGCCTAATGAATATCAGTTTCACAGACCCGTTTAGCAGTGTCACATCACTAGGTCAATGTGCAAACCTTTTCTCGGTTGTGTTGGTACAACCAGTTAAAAAACCAATTGGCGACTCTTAACAGTCCATCGTCGACATTATACATGTCGGACCTTTTTCGCTTGTTTTTTCAAACAAATTTCACCTAACATGAGAACACAAAAGAACAAGAATAGAAAAGGAACAAATAAAAATCCCGACGTCAACAATTCCAATTGGGTTGTTTTCCGTTTTTCACATACTAACATAATCCAACATCAATTTACAGATTATAACACATATTAAACATGAAATTTTGTACTTTCTTAAGCCATTTTTTCATACATAACCACTGTTATTTCACTTTCTTCTTACAATCCCAATTTCACGTGTTTGATACTCAAACAACACTCATATATGATGATTAACAAATTATAAACCCTTCATATATATATATATATATATATATATATATATATATATATATATATATATATATCAATCCAACACAACTACAAATAGAAATTTAGAAGTTAAGATTAGAGTAGATTATACCTTGATTTAGCAAACCCTTCTCTTCCTCTTGACAATCTCAAAGAGTTATCTTAAGCTCTCAACCTCAATTTTCATGTGTTTCCTTCTTCCTTCTCTAAAATCTCTGCAATTCTCTCTTCTCACCAAGCTCTCTCTCTACCTTTTGATATTCAGCCTTAAGCAAAATAGAATGCGTAAAATAAACTGACTCCCCTCTCTCTCACGTACATCAGTTACAAAACACAATAGGCGTCAGTTAAAAAAACCAAAGGCCACAAGGCCTTGTTTGGCTATACTCAATTTCCCTCATACTAGATTATTTTAATAATATTATATTATATAGTTTTTATTTGTCACACCTGTAACCAATTTACATAACTTACAATAATAATTATAATAATAATAATTTTTATTATAATTATTTTTATTATTAATAAATAATTATATATCTAATTTAATTAATAAATTAGACTTAAACATCCCTTTATTTAATTACTTATTTTCTTTAATATTAAACAACTCATTTAATTTAATTAATTCATTAAATTAAATATTCAAAGAATAAAATTTACATTTGCTTTAATTTAATTATCATACACACGTAACTAAATTATTATACCACAATTTCATAAATTATTTATTTTTTTTAATAAATAATTTATTTAAAATATTTATTTAATTCAATAAATATTTAAAAGTAATTACAAAATTCATTTAATTTCTTCAATAGTTAACTTAACTATTAAACATCACTTTCTCAATATATGAATATATATTTTTCTTCACACTAGATCACATATTTCAAAATATATAGCACATATATATACATACTCAAACTCAAAACATCTCATAATAAGAATTTTAATTATTAAATTCCTATTTTAATAACATATAAAAATTCGGGTTGTCACATCCTTCCCCCCTTATAAGGATTTCGTCCTCGGAATCAACAAAACCTCCTTTACTCGTTTTCACCAAATCTCTTTTCAAAATTTATCATCGAATATCTTCAACACATTACCTTAATATAAGTTTTATATTTCCTATTACATTCATTTCTTCAACAAATTCTAGGTTTTATTTCATAACCTTTACTTAGACTCAATTATATTTGAGTATTACATATTCTTTAACCCATTCATTTTCTTTTCTAAGGATCGTTATCGTATACTCAACTCATAAACGTTCGAGATATTACATTCACCCCTTCTTCTAAGAATTTCATCCCCAAAATTTTATTTATTAATCTTCATTCATTCAATCTATCAAAATAGATTTTACGTTAATACTTTATTCATTCCTCGGGTTCTATAACCACTTTCTTCCACAAAGATCTTTCTACAATTATTAACTTTTCTATTAAAAGTTTTACATTATTCTTTAATAACTCATCTCCTTCTCATTTCAAATTTTCTTTTCTCACTAATTCAATATATTCACCATTCAGTGTCGCTTTCTACGACTTACTTCGTTCTAAGGAATATCATCCTTACCACATTTATCTTTTAGAATAGCAAGAATCTTCCATAATTGCTCAATAATTGGAAAGCAGTATGAATAACTCAGGAATTTAAAAGATTCCAAATCATGCTGAGGTGTCATAAACCATGAACTACATCCACGGTTATAAGTACTCTTTCAACTTAAACCTTAACAGTCATTAGACTATAGGGACTCCCGTACTTAAGGTGTTAAGCCCTTCGTACGATGTATTGTGCACAAACATCTAAACGCATCGCGTAAAAATAATTCCCCCATAATAGTGTTGTTCTTATCAATTTTTTTTGAGATGTAACTGAGGGTCACAAGACCACGAACTATGTCCACGGTTACAAGTAATCTTTCAACTTTAACCTTAACAGTAATACTGTAGGGACTCCCCGTACTTAGGGTGATCAGCCCTCCGTACCATGTATTGTGCACAACCATCTAAACGCCTCTGTGTAATCCCCTATAAAAGGGTTGTTCATCTCAGTTTTTTAACATCTGAATCCGCACCAAAACAATTTGGTTTGTCTTAACTTCTCAAGAAACGCTTGAATTTCATGAACATCTTTTAATATTTGTCTAGCTGAATCAAATAGTATAGACTTCTACAATAATTCGGACATCAATCGAAATATATATATATATATATATATATATATATATATATATATATATATATATATATATATCTCATATCTTAAAGAAATCTCAAAAAAAAAATTATGGCGTCATGATTATGACGTTGTCATACTACATCTCAGCATAGTGGGCTGACGATCATATGATCACATCTAACACCAAGTTCCATTGTATTGATGACTCCATCATTTATTATATCACCCGACACATATAATTAAAATATATTTTGAAATTTAAAAATCATTTTTTTTCTATCCGAAACAAACAGCATATATATGCAAATAATAGTACTATTTTAAAAATTCTTTGGTTCACTAGTGTGATCCAACATTTTTCAAAAATCAAAAGTACAACCATCGGCACGAAGTCAATAAATCTCGAAAGTCTAGCATAGCTAGCAGATTTAGAATATCTAATTTTCTCCATCAATTTCAATCTTTACTCCATTACCTCATTACTAACTAATTCTTATTATTTCTAGCACCACCAATACTCTTATAGTAAATATTCTTGTATTTCAACTTATAATCTTCCTATACCCCCAGTATAGCTCATCAAACTTACTACACATTGGAAATTCAAGAACTTGCCACAATAATATGAGTTTAAGAACTTATCCTAGTTAGACCATAGGCGTCCATTCATTGAGGGGTTCATAACATACCATATTATTATGAGTCACAAACTTACCATATGCATTAGTTTTAAGAATCGCACCTAATCCTAATAATATCTGACTAATCTTAATAGTTTCTAACTATCAAATATACACATGAGAAAAGAATCACCTTTTCACCACATATACATTGATAGCGTGACACCAACATTCTAATGATTATCAATGTGATAAACTGAGCGTAAGCACAAAACTCTCGCCCATACAAAGGTTTGTACAACTCAGTCATCACATGAGTCCTCAATTGAAATCCCTCCTAACTATATCTTGCTTATAACTTGCTCTTTGCTCTATACAAATTTTTCATACCTCATCATCTATAACTCCTCGTGAGTTTTTCTCGTACTATATTATAGTACATTATCTTCATAGCATCAAGCTATAATTATTCAAACATTATAGACCATCTTTCTTTTATAACTTAAACAGTTCACGTCGTGATCTTATTTTATAATCATCTCCCTTTAAATTCTTTTCTTAACTCGTGATCGTTTTGTTTTACGATCCCCTTTCTTTCTTTTTTCATCATTTACGACATTATTCGTTATCTTGGCTATTGGAGTTAGGTAACTCCCATTTCTTATCTTTATATCTCTTCAAGATTCTTCTTTGAATTTTCTTGTTTATATAACAATTCTTCCTTTAAAAATTTCTAACTTCATTTACATTGCTCAACATTTCATTTGAGTTCCACATTTTCATCATATGTATCCATTTTCTATACTTGGTACACATCGAGTCTCTAATAGTTTCAGTATGGTATGCTGAGTGCTTTCCCATAAATGACCAATAAACTAGGTTCTGAGTTGCTAGTTCATATATACCTCCGCTCTATGAAAGAATCGTTTAGCCCAGATACCACACATCAACTATTAAAGAGTACGATTGTACCATACTTAAATATAACTTTCTATTCTTAACTTCTTTATCATTCTCTTTTTATAGACATTGTCTATTTATATCACCTTAAAATCCTATTATTGGAGTTGGGTAACCCCACATTCATATTCCTTATAACTCTGCGAGATTCTTCTTTGAATCCTCTCACGCATGTTTTAATCCCTTCTTTATAAATTTTCTAAATTACTTCTTATTGGTCAAACTCTATCTGAGCTTATTCTTTATCATCTTCTCCTTTATTCTCTAAGGTTATAGCCTACGGTACTCCTACCTAAGGTTTATAACCTACAACTTTGATACCAACTGTAACGACCCAAAAATTCATACAATAATATTCTCCTTCTCAATCGTTAACAATACAACTTTAATCTATCTTTACATTATTATTCGATATTAAAATCACTAAAAATGCAGAATATTTAAAACATTTATACATTTCCTTCTGTATTGCCCTAAATTGCAACCTTTACATTACATCTCTTCGATTCAAATTTATATCATGAATCATTACAACAAAATAACTATACAAAGTCATACATCATAAATAGATATCCAAATACACCGGATAGCTCAACTTACAATTCAACAACATGTTACACTCAAAATATTAAATACATTTCTCATAAAACATAAGTAATCTTCGCAAATATGGATCTCTATAATTCACTTAGCATATATCCTTACCTTGAAACATTGACCTGCAAAAAAAGTTTTTTGTAAGGTTGAGCTCGATAGCCCAGCAAAATCTAACAGTTTTCATGCATCATGTATCATATAATAACATGCTCAACATATATCTCATAAACATCGGACAAACATAACATACATGCTATAGTTCATATAACAAGTATAAAGATTGAGTTCCTTACTCAATCAACATGCTTTACTCAATTAACGTAGTCATAAGTTGACTTTAACATTTCATATTTTCAACATATATATAACACATCATGCTCTTCGAAATAAAGATTTAAAATAGTTAATCATCAAGTTCACATAGCAAATAGGAACTGAAAGACTTGCCTTGATCGTTGTTTACCAATAACAGTTTAACAGCTTACAGCTATCTGCACTTCACGTGCCCTACACAATTATATAATCATTCACATTAACTATTAGTCAAATAGCAACGCATAGTAGTTGTAATGTAAACTTTACTCTATATCTGATAACCCTTCTTATTAATCAATACACAATGTTCAATTTGATTGTGTTAACTTTCGAGTTATATCTCACTATACTTCTTCTTAATCATACTGGAAGTTCATTCAAATGTTTAAGTCTTGCTATGACTACTTATTGGTTTTATATTAACCCCATATCATATCTTATAATATTCATTTCATTTGACTTAAAACAATTTTTACATTCATTAACACTTATCACGGCGTTTCGACGTTCATTCGTCACATGCCCGATTTGTCTCTCTTGTGTGTGCTTAGTATGCTTATACAACTTATCTAATACATCATTTATTAATGTTAAGCATCATTATGCTTCATAATATTCATGTTTTAAAACTTAGAACAACATCTTTTATCGTCAGAAGCACTACACTTGTATATGTGCATGCCGACACCCTCCGATTGCCACTGAAAACACAACAGTCCTAAAGATGACCATTTTGACCCCTTCTAAAGACCTCAAATTGAAAAACTTAAAGAATTAAAGTTGTAGGTCTATTCATTCTCGTTCCGGATCATCTTGAATTGCCTTAATCAGAGTTTGTATGAAAACGTTATGACCGTTTTACCAAAATAGGTCAAAGTAGTCACAGTTAGCACACAATGGGCACGGCCACGCCCCTTGCTCTCACCCTTCCAGTGTGCCCGCGCCATTTCCAGTGCGCCCGCGCCATTTTCCAGCCCCAGCTGCGCGCCCGCACGCACATGGCTTCGCATAGATTACAGTTTTTGACATAACTTTTTTTCATTTTAAGTCTGAATTAGTTGGTTTTCGATTCGTTGAACTCGTTAAACTCTTAGCTACTCATCTACAAAGTAATTATAACATTTCAAAAACTTTAACAAATCAATTTAAGGGTTCCAATTCAATGTTCATGCTATATTTTCATAATTTGACATATTTAACGAAATCTTACATCACGAATTCGTTTTAACTCCGTTTTAGTTCATTCTAATTGGGTTGTTTTCGTTTCTTCACATACTAACATAATCCAACATCAATTTACAGATTATAACACATATTAAATATGAAATTTTGTACTTTCTTAAGCCATTTTTTCATACATAACCACTGTTATTTCAATTTCTTCCTACAATCCCAATTTTCACGTGTTTGATACTCAAACAACACTCATATATGATGATTACCAAATTATAAACCATTCATACATGTATATATATCAATCCAACACAACTACAAATAGAAATTTAGAAGTTAAGATTAGAGTAGATTATACCTTGATTTATCAAACCCTTCTCTTCCTCTTGACAATCTCAGAGAGTTCTGTCAAGCTCTCAACCTCAATTTTCATGTGTTTCCTTATTCCTTCTCTAAAATCTCTGCAATTCTCTCTTCTCACCAAGCTCTCTCTCTAACCTTCTGATATTTAGTCTTAGGCAAAATAGAATGCGTAAAATAAACTGACTCCCATCTCTCTCACGTACCTCAGTTACAAAACCCAATAGGCGTCAATTAAAAAAACCAAAGGCCACAAGGCCTTGTTTGGCTACACACAATTTCCCCCATACTAGATTATTTTAATAATATTATATTATATAGTTTTTATTTGTCACACCTGTAACCAATTTACATAACTTACAATAATAATTATAATTTTTATTATAATTATTCTGATGATTAATAAATTAATATATATCTAATTTAATTAATAAATTATACTTAAACATCACTTTATTTAATTACTTATTTTCTTTAATATTAAACAACTCATTTAATTTAATTAATTCATTAAATTAAATCTTCAAAGAATAAAATTTACCTTTGCTTTAATTTAATTATCATACACACGTAACTAAATTATTATACCATAATTTCATAAATTATTTTTTTTCACTAAATAAATTATTTTTAAATATTTATTTAATTTAATAAATATTTAAAATTAATTACAAAATTTATTTAATTTCTTCAATAGTTAACTTAATTATTAAACCTCACTTTCCCAATATATGAATATATATTTTTCTTCACACTAGATCACATATTTCAAAATATGTAGCACATATATATACATAATCAAATTCAAAACATCTCATAATAAGAATTTTAATTATTAAATTCCTATTTTAATAACTTATAAAAATTCGGGTTGTCACACCATCACTGCAGTCCATCAAGACTTCACCCTTGACAATTGGAGCAACACTCCTTTCATTGGTTGACAAGGGTAAAATGGGTAAAAACTCCTTCTTCCTTTTAGATAATAATAACTGCTTACTTTTCTGTACAGTATTAGCAATTGTTTTGTCAGTACATGCTAACACTTTGTATGATTGAACATTTTCATATATATTAAGTGAAAGCATATTTTGTTTCATGACTCTGAATTTAGATGTGCCTATACTTGCTGATGAGGTGCCTTTTCTCCACAAGGATTGTAACTTTGATGAAAAGTTGGACTCAGACTTGATGGAAATACAAGAGGACATTGAGATACCTCAGGAGATCAAAGAATGGGTCGAAGACAAACCAAAACCCAACCTTGATCAAACCACCTCATTCAATCTCGAAACCTTAGAAAGCCCTAAACTAACCCAGATTGGTACAGACCTCACCCCAAACCAAAGGAATGACATGGTTACATTATTAACCCAATTCCAGGATGTGTTTGCATGGTCTCATGAAGACATGGTGGGTTTGTCCACAGACATTGTCATTCATCGCCTCCCCATCAAAGAGGGATTCAAGCCAGTCAGGCAGAAGCTCAGGTGATTAAAACCTGAGCGGAGTTTAAAGGTTTAAGAAGAAATTGTGAAACAATTTCAAACAGTCATCATCATGGTGTCTACATACCCTGAATGGATATCAAACATAGTCCTCGTGCCTAAACCAGGAGGAAAGGTGCGAGTTTGCGTGGATTACCGGGATCTGAATAAAGCTTTCCTTAAAGATAGCTTTCCCGTGCCATTTATCCACATTTTCATTGACAATACTGCGCAATACGACATGTACTCCATTACTGATTGCTTTGCAGGGTACCATCAAATCATGGTTACTGAGGAGGATCGTGAGAAAACTTCATTTATCACACATTGGGGAACCTTTTGTTATAGACGGTTGTCATTCGGCCTCATCAATGCTGGAGCTACCTACCAGCAAGTCATGATGGCTCTTTTCCACGATTTAATGAATAAGGAGATAGAGATCTACGTGGATGACATAATTGTCAAGTCCCGAAGGGAGGAAGACCACCTAGACCATCTCAAAAAGCTCTTCAACAAGTTGCGTAAGTACAACATGAAGTTGAATCCAGCCAAGTGCGCCTTTGGCGTTAAATCAGGCAAGTTGCTAGGATTTCTAGTCAGCCACAAGGGGATTGAGCTGGATCCCACCAAAATCCTGGCCATCGCGGAAATGCCCATTCCTCAGACAGGGAATGAAATACGGAGATTTTTGGGAAGAATCAACTTCATTAGCAGGTTCATCTCCCAACTCAAAACAACCTGGGAGCCTATTTTCAAGTTGTTAAAGAAGAACTCCTCCATGAAATGGAATGATGAGTGCCAGAAGGCCTTCCCTACAATCAAAGAGTAGCTAGTCAAAGCTACTATTTTGGTACCACCCAGGGATGATGTTCCCTTATTCATGTACCTGTCCATAAGTGATAGAATAACAACTGATATAATATAATAGACAACAAGTTTTAGATCAAAAACTGCAGTGGAATAAGCAATCCATTAGAAGAGTCAAGTAAAGTATAAAATCTATTATCTTCTATGATTTAAAAAGTTTTTCATCAACTTTATCACTGAGACTCAACTTAATAAATAAAATCGAATCATCCCTGCTCCATGGCCAAGGATATTCATGTAATCATCAATGGTTATGACTATACTGAATAATCCCTGGTCATAATCATATCAACAACTGTCCACCAATGAACTAAGGCCAATGAGGACTTTTACCACATCATTCGTCACATTACGGTCATTATTATACCGAATAATCCCTGGTCATAATCATACCAAGTCCATCTATACACGTAAGCCAAAGATGACTTTCATCACAATATAAGCATGTGGATGATGACAATGACATAATAATTCAATAAAACAAGTTCAAGAATAAAATTTAAAGATTTATAAATTAATTTATCTAGGAACCAATAACGTCCAAATTGTCAACATGATACTGCTTTATAGAATAAAATTCAAGAATGCTCAGAAGAATATTTTCATGAAAAGATACTGGATGAAGCGCAAATATCAAGGATATTCTACTAATTTCATGGAGTATAGAAGTCAAAGCTTTAACCAACTGAGTATAATAGAATATATGAAACTGTAAATGGATTTTCGCTCGTCATGCGGTAATCCAGATAAACAGATCATTTCTACAATTTAATAAGGAATGAATACGAAGGATCATTCACCATGCATGTGGTAATCCACATAGACAGGTTATTCCAACAGAATAATAAAGAATGGAACCCGGTCATGCGTAATCTGTACTGACAGGATATTCTAACAGAATAATAAAGAATGGAACCAGGTCATGCGTAATCCACACTGACAGGATATTCCAACAGAAAATAAAGAATGGAACCAGGTCATGTGTAAGACCCCGAATTTTATAAAATAAAAGTATTCAATTTTTTCTTATAATTACTATTCAGTAAATGGTTAAATTGATAAAAGTTAAAGTTAAGGGTGATATATGAAATTTTTTTCAAAATACGCAAGTGGTTAATTATAAAATATTCATTGTTGTCGGGGAATATTCGTTTGGTCGTGGAATATTCTTTCTGTAGGGGAATATTCGTACGACGGCGCAGCCATTTGTGGGCCCCATAACAGAATAACTGTCGGATGAAGAAAACGACAAATTTGAGTTTTTACAAATAACGGTGTAGTTGTTACCGTTAACACGGTTGGAATACCCGGTGGTTAAAATACAGTAATACGCGTTATTGCACAGTAGCACACGGTATTACACAATATTTTTGAAATTATTGATTCTTACGTAAGAAGGCACTACTCAATAATTGTTACAGTAATTACTATTCAATATTTTATTTTATTGATTCAATAATTGCTACGTTAAAATTTTATATTATTGTTGTTCAATAATTGTCACTGCATAGTATTTCCCATTATCAGATCAATAATTCATATTATTTGAATAATATTATTAGATAACATTATTGGCAATGTCTATAAATTTCTGTCTAAGGAGAGGTTTGGTCACCTAATTGCGCGCCAGTAAGGAGAAATTCTTATTGGAAAGCCCCCTCTTTCCTGGGAACGGCCTGGTTGTCATAAATGTGATTCTGTAATATTATTTGTGAATAATTAATTATTAATTCATATGATAAGGAAATATTTATTTTATGTGGATATAAACGAGGGATATATTTTTGTGGTTAAAAATGAAGGAATTAATGTTGAGATTTTTTATCAGTATTTTTATCGGAATAGAGGTATTAAAAATTAGGATTTTTGAGATATTTTGCGGGGGTTATAATTTTTAATCCGACCGTTGGATCGTGGTAATTTTTGGAAATGTTATACATATATAAGTTGAGTATATGTCCCCAAATTTTGAACCGTTAAAAATAAACGTATGATTTATTATGAATTTTACGAGATGACTGGTTCAGAAATTGTTGAATTTTCGGAGTTTATCATTTTGGTGGAAAATTCTAGAATTGGTGGGCTCCACTCTTGGTTGGTAAAGAAATGTGCTGAGATTTTTATTCAAATGTGGTGGGTGGGAATAATAGCAGGTAAAGCCATCAGGTTGTAGGTTAAGTCTGCTTCGGCGTGCTAACATTTTCTTATAAATAGAGGGCTAAGTTAGAATTAAAAATCACACCAGAAACATAAGCTTTCTCTCTTTCTCTCTCTATATTATGAAGCATATTTTGTGAGTATTTAGATACTTTGAGAGTTGCTATTCAGTGCAAGTTTCCTTTGGCTTTGCATTCCAGTCAGAAATACTGCACTTTTGAGGTAAGGGATAGTAAGAGATTTTAAGGGTTATTATGTTTTTCAGTTCGTACTTCTTCTGACCTTCAGAAAATTCTGGAAAAATTTGAAATGATATTTTGATGAGTTTTATTGATTGTGACCAAAAATAGTGATTTTTGGATGTATAGATTAAGTGTTATGAATTTTATGAGAAAAAACTATTTTAAAAGTAACTGCTTATAACTCCTTGTGGTTAACTCCAAAATTGATGAACTTTTTATTGGGAGTACATGTATATGATAGGAGTATACTCTGTGAATTTCAGAATTTTTAGATAAAAGTACAATGTTTGATAAATGTCTAAATATTCGGCTGTTTTGGCCATATGAAAAATGGTAAATGACTTTTAAAAATTCTGAGAAAAATATATGTTCACTATGGGACTATATTATGCTAAATCCCAGAAAAAAAATATTTTTGTAACTGATTTGGTATTTTTAATAAAAATGGTCTAGTTATGCGTAAATGAATTAAATATGTTATATGAAGTAAGAAAATTGGAAAATAAGATTTTATTACTTGAGAATCCTATATGAGGTATATAAAGATTTTTGATGAGGGTTTTGGTTATTGGTGATGAAATCTTATGAGTTTGACATTTTAGAATGATTAAATACATTATTTTAGTAAAGTGTAAACAATTAAAACAAATTGTTTATAAATTTAAGAAATGTTATTCTTTCAATATCATTATACCGAAATATTGGTATGGATTTTATTGTGAAATTTCTATCTTTTGTGTCGGGGTTACTATTCATGAGTTACTATTCACGATTTACTATTCATGAGTTACGAATATTACTCTTGTGATTAAAACTATATGTTGATCATATTATTTTTATTATCATATATAACATTTTTATAACCCTGATATTGAAATTCTCTTTCATTGGAGTGTAAAGATGAGTAGATTATTGGTATGATCATGACTAGGGTTCTCTTTGGCCTGTAGTGCAAAGTTGAATTGTGACTGGTATGATCATGACTATTGAATTTATAATTGAATATCTTAAGCTTAAGTGCAAAGGTGAATTGATCAACATGGTTATAATTATTGTTTATATAAATTCTGAAATGATTATATATTTCTTTGAGATATGAATATATTTGGCCTGTAGTGCAAATATGAATTGTTGATGAATATCTTTGGCCCGTAGTGCAAAGATGAACTGTTGTTGAATATCTTTGGCCTGTAGTTCAAAGATGGTCTGTTGATGAATATCTTTGGCCTGTAGTGCAAAGATGAACTGTTGTTGAATATCTTTGGTCGTAGTGCAAAGATGGATTTATTAGTATGATTATGAACAGGAACTGTGATTTGGTATAACCATGATCTTTGATGTTTCAGGTAAAGACAGGTGATGAAAATATTCTTCGTCGTGGGTGCGAAGAAAAATTTAGAATCATAATTATGATTATGAGTTATTTATATGATTGTGGACCAGAACTATTGATTGATATTACAGGGATAAAACATTGTTGGTGGATTTTTAACATGGAGAAGATAATAGACTTTATAGTCTATTTGACTCTTCTAATGGATTGCTCGTTCCGCTGCAACTATGGTTGAAATTTTTATTATTTACCATATTTTCTAAATCTCTGATTTATTATTGATGAAGGCTATTGATAATTTATTTATCTTTAGTCATGATATTCTTTACTGAGCTAGTTGTGCTCACCCTTTTGCTTCACAATTCCTTTCAGGTAATAAGAGTGTAGCTGTGTCGAGCGGGGGTAACAAGGGAATAGAACGGTGGTCATCATTTAGTAGTTATATTTGGTGAAGAAAATAGGGTGAGGCGAACCCAACATTGGAAGGGTGTTTTGTCACTATCATACAAGATGTCTAATGACATATAACCTCGTGTCATCATAAGACAGGGTTGTGCTCATCCACATGCTGAGTATATCTATGGGCACTACCTATATAATATTGGTGTTTGTTTGAAGTATAATTCACGATTAAAGACAGTGGAGATAATGATAAGTCAAGAGAAGACTCACCATTGGGAAGAATATGATAGTAATCTTCTCGTTTTTCTTTGGGGTCTATTGGGTCAACCAAGGATAATTCTGTGGCCATATGATATCTATCATAACCTAGACGCTTGGCCTCCCATGTACGAAGGTTTCCTTGAGCACTTCCCAAATATTCTAATTTCTAAAACAGTTTTTTGACTATACCTTTATGTAAGGTGTCATTGTGAGGTGATGTCCACGGTTGGAACATGAGTCACATTTGGTATATATTTGTATCCAAACTCACAGCATATGTGTTGTTGTATTTTGCACGACAATTGTTGTAATAAAGTTGTAGTTGTTTTCTGTACCATGTATTTGGCGAATCAGAATAGGTTGGATGGAATGGACCTATTTTGGGGTTGTCACATCATGCATAATCCGCACTGACAGGATATTTTAACAAAATAATAAAGAATGCAACCAGGTCATGCGTAATTCGCACTGACAGGATATTCTAACAGAATAATAAAGAATGGAATATCAATAGAATTCACCAGGCATGCGATAGACCGCACAGACAGGTTATTCCAATAGAATAATAAAGAATGGAATAACAGAAGAATTTCACCATGTATGTGGTACTTAGCATAAATAGTTTATTCCAACACAATAATAAAGAATGGAATAACAAAAGGATTTCATCGTGTATGCAGTACTTCGCATAGATAAGTTACTCCAACATAATAATAAAGAATGGAATAACAATAGCTCTCTTCATGAATACGAAAGAAATAATACCCCTTACGAGTACAACAAATAATATCCCTTACGAGTACAACAAATAATATCCCTTACGAGTACAATAAATATTATCCCTTAACTTAGAAAAACTGAATACTGGAGTAGTGAAGTAGCAGAATACTTTTCTTCTTTCTCTCTATAGTTTCTCTCTCTAGAGTTTCAGTGAATTCGTAAGAAATAATGAAGGAATGAGCTTCTATTTATTGAAGAACTGAAAGTAGCTCTTGGTCTTAACGAAGGGTCAAAATGACTCTTGGTAGTATTGAAGAGACAACTACTATTTGTGAATGGGCAATTAACTCTTGGAACACCGAAGAGACAAGTAACTCTTGGAAAATTGAAGGGACGAGTAACTCTTGGAAAATCGAAGGGACAAGTTACTATTAAAACTTTAAACCAATGATCCATATTGATTTACTATTATAATTTCAATTAACTTTCTAAAAAATTATCCCATCTTCTCACGGAATAATATTGTACTCAAAAATGATTTGGATTGAAAAAAAATATATTTTTCGGGTGAATAGTACCCCGTGAATAGTACTTCGGGAATAGTATCCCGTGAATAGTATTCCGACACGAAAAGTGTCCCAAATACTCGAGTGAACAATACTAGAGTGAATAGTAACTGGTGAATAGTAACTGGGTGAATAGTAACTCGTGAATAGTACTCCGACACGAAAAGTACCCCGTATACCCGATTGGTCAATATAACCTCCAGACATCAAATATTATCGAAATAAATATCAATTTCTACTAACACTAAAAATTCCCACACAATGGAACTATCAATTTCATCTTTAATCAACACGAACTTATTCATCAGTAATATTATAATTCATAATATTTAACAACCAGGTCGTCCCAGGAAAGAGGGGGCTTTTCGATAAAGATTTCTCCTTACTGGCGCGCAATTAGGTGACCAAACCTCTCCTTGACAGAACTTCTAGACATTGTCAATATTGTAAATAATAATATGAATAACTTTGCCGTCTCAATGATTGATTTAATAATATAACATATTATGAGATGATACTGTGACAATAATTGAATCTATAATATGAGAGATATGATGCAGTAATTACTGTAGCAATAATTGAGTATAACTGAGTAACTTCTCACGTAAGCTTCCATAATCAATACCGTGTGCTACTAGGTAACCACGCGTATTACTGTACTTTTACTACCGGGTAGTTCAACAGTTTTAATGGTAACACCTCCGTCGTTATTTTTATAAAAATATAATTCTGTCGATTTTTAACTACGACAATACTTCCGTTGTGGGGTCCACCAATGATTGTGTCGTCGTACGAATATTTCCTATTAAAACGAATATTTCCCGACCAATCGAATATTATATAACCACTTACTTACTTTGTAAAATTTGTAAATATTACCCACAACTATAACATTATATCAAATCCACACCATAATATTTAAAAATATATTTCGAGAAAATTATTCTTTATTCATAAAAGTTGGGGTCTTACAACCTTCTCTTCTTATGAAATTTTGTCCTCGAAATTAGGGTACATACCTAGTATGTCGAAGAGATGAGAATACCTTGACTTCATCTCAGATTCTAACTCCCAAGTCATTTCCTCCACATCGTGGTTTCTCCACAAAACTTTGACTTGAGGTATAACCTTGGAGCGTAGAACATGATCCTTCTTATCCAAGATTTTAACAGGTAACTCTTCATACGTTAAATCTTCCTCTATCTCGTCTGGTTCTAACTCAATAATGTGGTTCGAGTCTTTCACATATTTACGTAACATAGATATGTGAAAAACGTTATGAACATTAGATATACTTGGCGGTAAGGCGAGTCTATAGGCCACAGTTCCTACTCGCTCGAGGATTAAAAATGAGCCAATGAATTGAGGATTGAACTTTCCTCTCTTTCTAAATCTCGTAACTCCTTTCCATGGAGCAACACGTAACAACACATGATCTCCAATATTAAATTCCACGTCCTTTCGATGAAGATCAGCATAACTCTTTTGTCGATCTTGTGGGGTTTTTATACGTTGTCGGATCATTTGAATCTTTTCTGTAGTCATACGTACCAACTCCGGTCCCAACAATGTTACTTCACCCACCTAATCCCAGCATACCAGAGAACGACACTTTCTTCCATACAACGCCTCAAATGGAGCCATGCCAATACTTGCTTGATAACTATTATTATAGGAAAACTCCACCAATGATAAGACCTTGTCCCAACTTCCCTTGAAGTCAAGGACATAGAGTCTTAATAAATCTTCAAGAGTTTGAATATCCCTTTTCGACTGTCCGTCCATTTGAGGATGATATGCCGAACTAAATCGTAAATCTGTGCCCATCGCTTTTTGCAAACTAACCCAAAATCTTAAAGTGAATCTTGGGTCTCGATCAGAAACTATGGATACTTGCATACCATGCAATCTTGCAATCTCATTTATGTACATACTAGTAAGACGTTCAAGTGTATAAGTTTCTCGTATCTATAAGAAATTAGCAGACTTGGTCAATCTATCAACAATGACCCAAATAGTATATATGCCTTGAGAAACCATGGGAAGACTAGTAACGAAATCCATGGACCTTTTCAAGTGGTTGCAATGGACCTTTTGGCACTTGATGCTCCGCCTTGACTCACTGACAAGTTAGACACCTTGAGATAAATTTCGCTATCTCTCTCTTCATATTGGTCTACCAAAATGTATGTCGAAGATCACGATACATTTTGGTACTCCCAGGATGGATTGCAAACGGTGTGTTATGCCCCTCCATCATGATTTTATACTTCAAGTCAGAATCGTTAGGAACACAAAGTCTGGAGTTGACTCGAAGTATTCCTTATTTATCGATTCTTGCTTCCGGAATAGTACCTTGTTGCACTTTCTTCCTCATACACATCAGCTCCAGGTCTGTAGCTTGAGCAGCTTTAACTTTATCCATTAAAGTCGGTTCTACTCGTATATTCACCATCATCACATGGGTCCTTGGAGTTTTTAACTCTATCTCCATCCTTTATAAGTTATAAGAAATGAGTTTTTATGTTAACAACATCGCACTCGTAAACGCATACGATCTTCTACTCAATGCGTTAGTTACCACGTTTGTTTTTCCCACGACGGTATTGAATGGTACGGTCATAATCTTCTACAGGTCGAGCCAACGTCTTTGGCACATGTTACGTTCGTTTTGGGTGAAGAAAATATTTGAGGGTTTAAGAAATGGGTTTTTTACTAGGGTCAATACAAAATTCGATTTCACGCTCTAGGGGTAGGCTAAGAAGTTCTTCAGGGAATACGTCCGGAAATTTATCAACAATAGAAATATCATTCAAAACTGACGTATTTTTGTTTAGATCCATGACATGAGCTAAGAAAGCTTGACATCCGTTTTTCAATAAACGAATAGCTTTATGGCTTGAGATTACAGTGATTGATTTTAATGGTTTGGTTGCTTGAATTCGCATAATAGGTTGGTTAGGAATATCAAAGCCAACAACCTTACCAAAATAATCGATTTTAGCATGATGAGTAGTTAACCAATCAATCCCTAGAATCACATCAAATGCAAGTATTTTCAAAGAAATAAGATCAACAGGTAATGTGCGGTTACCGATTTGAATCAAACAAGACTTATAAACCATGGATGTAATGAAGGTTTCTCCCAACGGAGTTTCAACCGATAAATCAAAGTCCAATTTCTCTGGAGTCAAATTTTAACGTTGAGCGCAAGCAATAGAAATAAAAGAATAGGTAGAGCTGGTATCAAATAAGGTATAGGCTTCGTAAAAATTTATAATTAACTAACCCGTGCTAACTTCGTTCGGGTTACTCAATTTTTTGAGAAGTCACGAAAAACGCTATTTCTGAAACCACCGACTTTGCTTTGTCCGCATCCGTCATTGGTGCCACCGTCCCAGCTGGACTTGACTTTGGTGCACGACAAAATCGGGCTAGGTGACCTTCTTTTCCATAATTGTAACATGCTTTGGACAGCATCGTGCAGTTTGGACTAATATGTCCCTCCCCTCCGCATTTGAAGTATACAATTGGTGGTCGTTCTCCTTCCTTAAAAACGGGTGTTGGTGCTGCTGTCTTTCCATCGTTGTTGAACATTCTCTTCTTGAAATTTCCACTCTTATTATCATGGCCATGATAACCACCGAAGTGATTACCATTTCTAGCATGATAATTTCCCCACGATGGTTATCATTGTTCCGATGGCCGTTGCCACCGGTATGATTATTATCATGTTGTTGCTCGTTACCTTTTGGTTGTGCTGACTCATTACCGGGCTCCAATAACTGAGCCCTATTCACAACATCTGAATATAAACAAAGTTTGTGAGAAATGAGGTATTGACGTATATCGGGTTTCAAACCTCTTAGAAACATTCGCGTCATTCGCTCCTTATTATCAACCAAGTGGGACACAAATCGAGATAACTTGACAAACTTAGCTTCGTATTGCACCATGGTCATATTGTTTTACTCAAGCTTAATGAACTCTACCTCCTTCATGTGACGAATACTTTCAGGAAAGTACTTGACGTTGAACAGTTCTTAGAACTTCTCCCAAGACATCTTAAGTGCGTCAGGCTGGGTACGTTTTACAGATTCCCACCAGTAATCTTCCTCTTCGCGCAACATAAAGGTGGCAAAGGGAACCTTTTGCTACTCGGAGCATCCCAAGACATCAAATATCTTGGTGATCTGCTTTAACCACGTCTCTGCCTTAAGTGGTTCTGGCTTTCCCAAAAACTCCGGTGCTCCCAGCTCCTTAAACTGGTTAGCGATGACCGTCCGAGAGTTGTCAGTGTTACCACCTGCATTTTGGACAGGAGCCGCTCTCTCCTGATGTTGCATGAATTGCATAAAGCCTCTAAACATCTCATCATTCACCATTTCCTCGGTGTTATTGTTTACCTGAGTATTATTGTCTTCCTGTTGCACATTATCCTGGGTATTAATATGTGGTGACTCCACGATCTCATGTGCTTCATTGCTTATCTCAACATTTTTGGATGCCATTTTCCAATACTGCCACAAAACAAGGGTTAATTAACATAACACATATTATCCCTATACTCTGACCGACCAATTAAATACCAAATAAACTTAGGTAGGTCATACTAGCGAATGAATTTCCTGTCTCTCCCCTCCTAGTTCTTGTCTCACATCTCAGCCAGGGATCATATCCCTAAGCTCTGATACCAACTGTAACGCCCCCAAAATAGGTATACATCACCCATCTTGCGTCGCCAGATACAAGGTACTAAATACAAATACAAACTAATTATACAACAGTCGTGTAGAATACGACAAAACATAGGCTGTGAGTTTTAATACAAATATTGTCATCTAGACAATATCCACACTCAATGGAGTCCTCATTACATTTATTATCACACTATTTTACAGAATAGTGAGGACTATTAATGCACCATTTAGGACCATCACTTTGTTCCCCGAGTAGTCCCAGCTACGTTCTCATTTCCTGAAGAGAACAATAAAAGCAAAAGGGTGAGCTCAACTAGCCAGTAAGAAATATTATGACTAAGATAATGCAGAATAAGTTATCATTAGCCTTCAAAAGTATAACAACTGATAGAATATAATAGACAACAAGTTTTAGATCAAAAACTGCAGCGGAATAAGCAATCCATTAGAAGAGTCAAGTGAAGTATAAAATCTACTATCTTCTATTATTTAAAAAGTTTTTCATCAACTTTATCGCTGAGACTCAGCTTAATAAATAAAATCGAATCATCCTTGCTCCACGGCCAAAGATATTCATGTATTCATCAATGCTTATGACTATACCGAATAATCACTGGTCATAATCATACCAACAACTGTCCACCAATGAACTACAGGACAATGATGACTTTCACCACATCATTCGTCACATTACGGTCGTGATTATATCGAATAATCCATGGTCATAATCATACCAAGTTCATCTATGCACGTAAGCCAAAGATGACTTTCACAATATAAGCATGAGGACGATGACAATGACATAATAATTCAATAAAACAAGTTCAAGAATAAATTTTAAAGATTTATAAATTAATTTATCCAAGAACCAATAACGTCCAAATTGTCAACATGATACTGCTTTGTAGAGTAAAATTCCAGAATGCTCAGAAGAATATTTCCATGAAAAGATACTGGATGAAGCGCAAATATCAAGGATATTTCACTAATTTCATGGAGTATAGAAGCCAAAGCTTTAACCAACTGAGTATAATAGAATATATGAAACTGCAAATAGATTTTTGCCCGCCATGCGATAATCCACGTAGACAGATCATTTTCACAATTTAATAAGGAATAAATACGAAAGATTATTCACCATGCATGTGGTAATCCACATAGACAGGTTATTCCAACAGAATAATAAAGAATGGAACCAGGTCATGCGTAATCTGCACAAACAGGATATTCCAACAGAATAATAAAGAATGGAACCAGGTCATGCGTAATCCGCACTGACAGGATATTCCAACAGAATAATAAAGAATGGAACCAGGTCATGCGTAATCTGCACTGACAGGATATTTTAACAGAATAATAAAGAATGCAACTAGGTTATGCGTAATCCGCACAGACAGGTTATTCCAACAGAATAATAAAGAATAGAATAACAGAAGAATTTCACCATGTATGCGGTACTTCGCATAAACAGGTTATTTCAACATAATAATAAAGAATGGAATAACAGAAGAATTTCACCATGTATGCGGTACTTCGTATAGACAGGTTATTCCAACATAATAATAAAGAATGGAATAACAATAGCTCTCTTCATGAATACAAAAGAAATAATACCCCTTACGAGTACAACAAATAATATCCCTTACGAGTAAAACAAATAATATCCCTTACATTAGAAAAACTGAATACTGGAGTAGTGAAGTAGCAGAATACTTTTTTTTTCTCTCTATAGTTTCTATTTATGGAAGAACTGAAAGTAGCTCTTGGTCTTAACGAAGTGTCAAAATGACTCTTGGTAATATTGAAGAGATAACTACTATTTGCGAAGGGGCAATTAACTCTTGGAACACCAAATAAACAAGTAACTCTTGAAAAACCGAAGGGACAAGTAACTCTTGAAAAACCGAAGGGACAAGTTACTATTAAAACTTTAAACCAACAATTCATATTGATTTACTATTATAATTTCAACCAACTTTCTGAAAAATTATCCCATCTTCTCACGGAATAATATTGTACTCAAAAATGATTTGGACCGAAAAGAAATATATTTTTCGGGTGAATAGTACCCCATTAATAGTACTTTGGAAATAGTATCCCGTGAATAGTATCCCGACACGAAAAGTGTGCCAAATACCCGAGTGAATAGTAACTGGGTGAATAGTAACCTGTGAAAAGTAACCCGTGAATAGTACTCCGACACAAAAAGTGCACCAAATACCCGATTGGTCAATATAACCTCCAGACATCAATTATTATCGAAATAAATATGGATTTCTACTAACACTAATAATTTCCACATAATGGAACTATCAATTTCATCTTTAATCAACACAAACTTATTCATCATTAATATTATAATTCATAATATTTAACAATCAGGTCGTTCCCAGGAAAGAGGGGCTTTCTGATAAGGATTTCTCCTTATTGACATGTAATTAGGTGACCAAACCTCTCATTGACAGAACTTCTAGACATTGTCAATATTGCAAATAATAATATAAATTACTTTACCGTCTCAATTATTGATTTAATAATATAACATATTATGTAGATGATATTGTGACAATAAGTGAATCAATAATATGAGAGATATGATGCTGCAATTACTGTAGCAATAATTGAGTATAACTGAGTGACTTCTCACGTAAGCATCGATAATCAATACTGCGTGCTACTATGCAACCACGCGTATTACTGTACTTTTACTACCGGATAGTTCAGCAGTTTTAACGGTAACACCTCTGTCGTTATTTTTATAAAAAGATAACTCTGTCGTTTTCTAACTACTACAATACTTTCGTTGTGGGGTCCACCAATGATTGCGTCGTCGTACGAATATTCCCTGTTAAAACGAATATTATATAACCACTTGCTTACTTTGTAAAATTCGTAAATATTACCCACAACTATAACATTATATCAAATCCACACCATAATATTCAAAAATATATTTCGAGAAAATTATTCTTTATTCATAAAAGTTGGGGTCTAACAGATCCTCTCAAGTTTGTGTTCAGTAAATTCATGCTGAACTGCTGACTGTCCAGATGGTAGTTGATCCTACAACAATTTGACATCGTCTACATAACGCAAAAGTTCATTAAAGGTCAAGGAATTGCGGATCAACTGGTCGTCGCACCTTTAGGGGATTTCAAACCCTTGGAAACATACTTCCCTGATGAAGGGGTAATGGCAATTCAGCAACACCATCAGTACGATGCACGCCAATCATGGAGGATGTATTTTGATAGAGCTATAAATATGGAAGGTTCTGGAGCGGGAGCGGTTCTGGAGCGGGAACAGTTCTAGTATCCGTTACGGGGGAGCAGCATCCCGTCGCCGTCAAATTACAGTTTGCCAACACCAACAACACAGCTAAGTATGAAGGCTGTATCATGGGGCTAAAACTTGCCCGATCAATAGGCATTAGACGGTTAACTATCTTTGGAGATTTTGAGTTGGTAATCAGACAAACCACAGGAATCTATCACACCAAAGGTCTACACTTGTTGCCTTACCATTAGCAGGTTCTAAAGATGGATTTAGAGTTTGAAGAAATATCATTCCTCCACATTCCTCGAAATAGGAATGATTTTGCAGATGCGCTAGCAACCTTGGCCTCCTTGATCAACATACATGACAAGGAAGACATGCAAACCATCATAGTTGCCCAACAAAAGGCACCAGCCTATGGGAATTACGTTGGAGAAGTATCAGATGAGCTACCTCCCATCCAACACCCTTGGTATCAGCATATCAAGGAGTACCTACAAGATGGATCTACACCCGCTGAGGCAAGCCTGACTAAAAGAAGGCAGATCCATCGACTGGCTATGAAATTCCACCTTAGCGGAGATGCACTCTATAAATGAGATACAGGATTAGGTCTACTCAGATGTTTGGACAAGGACCAAGCTCAGAGGCTCATGGATGAGATCCATGGTGGAGTATGTGGCCCACACATGAGTGCCCCCCTACTTGTTAAGAAAATCCTCAGAACAGGGCATTACTGGCTCTCTCTCAAGGCTGACTGTGAGGGCCACGTTAGGAGATGTTATCAGTGCCAAATTCATGGGAATGCTATCCACGCCCCTCTAAGGGAGCTCCACAATATGAGTTCGCCTTTCTAAATGTGGGGAATGGACGTGATCGGGCCCATCGAGCCCAAAGCCAATAATGGGCATCGATTTATCTTCACCATGATCGACTACTTTACCAAGTAGGTAGAAGCAGCCTCCTTTCCAAGGGTTACCAAAGAAGTCATCATTGCTTTCATCAGAAATAATGTCATTTCTCAATATGGACAACCAGAGGTAATTGTATCAGACAATGCTAAGAACCTCAATAACAAAATGATGGAGGAGTTGTGCAGTAAATTCCACATCAAACATCTCAACTCCGTCATCTACCGTCCAAAGATGAATGGTGCTGTTGAAGCGGCTAACAAAAACATCAAGAAGATCATGCAGAAGATGTCCGCCAACCACAAAGGGTGGCCTGACTTATTGCCTCTGACTTTGTTAGACTACAGAACATCAATCCACACTTCCATTGGGGTAACTCCCTACTCATTAACCTATGGGATAGAAGTTGTGCTCCCCATAGAAGTGGAAATGGAATCCCTCAAAGTGTTGATAGATGCTTAGCTGGATGAAGACCAATGGGTACAAGATAGGTATCACCAATTGTCTCTAATAGACGAAAGGCATGCCACTGCTATCTTCCACGGTCAGTTATATCAACAAAGGATTGTCAGGTCCTATAATAGAAAAGTCCGACTACGACAGTTTAAATAACACGACTTGGTTTTGAAGAAGATCATTGATAACCAAGATCAATCTAAGGGAAAATTCACCCCGAACTGGGAAGGCCCGTTTATTGTCAAGGAGGTATTGACAGGAGGTGCTCTCAGGTTACAGGAAATGGATGGCGATGAATTTCCACAACTTATCAACTCGGACACCATGAAATAGTACTATGTCTGAGGTTACCATCAAGCAAACATCCTGGTTTTAGATCACCAGATCCCTAGTCATTTCAGGTTTTCTAACCCTTTACTACATACAACTTCTCTTTACACTCATCTGCCCCATCAGGCACCAACACACATTTTCTAACCAGCAGCCTGGTTGTGGATCGCTTGATCCTTCTCTTCATTTGGTTTTGAACCCTTACTCAACTTCGGTTATCCCACCAGGGATTGAACCTTTCACACCCACAATTTTACCCCACTAGGGATAAGACTTTTCACACCCGAAGTTTGTCTTGTACATGGGATTAAACTTTCTCACCCGCAGTTTGTCCTGAACATGGGATCAAACTTTTCATTGGCTGCAAACCGTCTTGAACATGGGGAGAACTATGCCGACCTGATCTCCTTGATACACGGGAGTACGTAGGCAGCCATATTTTATATGGTCCGGTAGCAATAAAACAAAAACAACAAAAACATTTCTACACCATATTCCTTACAAAAACAAGAACAACAAAAATAGCTCTACACCATTTTTGCCATATACATCGTTGAACCTCTTACACCAGGTTTGAACTACACAGACCTTATCTCCTCTTCAACAGGAGTACGTAGGCAGCCAATCATGGTTCGATCTAACCCCCTACCAAAACACAAACACTTGTCAGCGGTACTGGGATCAAACTTCAATACGTCACATTTCATCAGCTTTAGACCAAAGGGATGGAACTACCTGACCTCCCCCCCTAAATGGGAGGATCGGCGACCATTTAAGCTGTGGTTGTTCCTCAAAGAGAAACACTAATCCATAAAAGATGGAACTAACTGGGCTCTTCTTAAATAGGAGTACTGGCGACCATATATGGGGCGGTCAACCTCAGAGAGGAAAGCCACATTCCTCTCCACAAACATACAGAAACCAGTCCCAAGATACCAAAAATGGTAGGGAAAATACACAGATCAACGATCCATTCTAAAATATCCTAAGATAACTCAATGTCCATCCATCAAGGAGGAATTCAGAATACATCGAGATCATAAGCCCTGAAGAAACAGGCAAAGATCAAGCAGGAAAGAAGGCACAACTAAAAGGGAAGTGATCAAAAATATATTTTCCTGTTATATAATGTTGTTTGATATATACAATATGAACTGTATATGACAAAATGGCTAAGCTAGTCTATGCAGGAAAATACAAGCTCATCTACAAATCAGAGTATATGCGAGCTATCAAGCCTAACATGGCATATCTCTTAGAAGAAGGGGGTAATGTTGTGGTCTCCTGCACGAGGGTATCCACACGAGCTAACAGATCTACAACCATCTATATGGTGGCGCGATGCTCATCAATATACGTACTCATCTCTGCGATCATGCCAGTAGTAAGGGACCTCACTGTGGTACTATCTGTAACGGCTACATCCCGGGAAGATATAGCGACATCTCGCTCAACTATCACGACATCTCTGGCTGATCTGGCCTCATCCCGGTCCTCAATAGCGGTGTCTCTATGTGCTAAGGCATCATCTCTCTTTAATAGAGCGGCATCTCTCCCATCAAGAGCGGTTAACATCAGGGCTTTAGCCTGATCCCTCTCAAAGGTCATCAGATTAAGACTCTGCTCGAAGTACTATGCAGAATGCTAGATCACGACAGTGCTAGTACTGGGAGAATCTAAAAGAGCTGCTGGCAACCCACGGAATGGCTCATCCTCGGTGTAGGAATCAACGTCTTCCATGGGCTCTCCACCATCTGAATCAATACTCGACATTGTGGATACTGTCGCAGCCAATGAAATCTCTGTCTCCATCCACGCAGAATACTCTGGCGAACAGCCCGGATGGCTAACAGAAAAAGTAGCTATCTCACGCTGATCCCAACAAGCATACACCCGTGATTGGTCCACTGCTGATAAGTGGCGAGAAGCTAAACGCTGACCTATCGCCCCCTCAAAAGGATGAAAGTCCTAAAACTGGTGAAATTGTGACATCACGACCAGTAGGTGGTAAGTAGTCATGCCCCTCAAACCAGCCAGAGGGAGATAATTCATGCCAGGAGCGTGAGTAATGAAGCTATAGGGTGACCTGAGCCCTGAACACGGTAGGATGCCAAACGGATCTCTGATCCCTGCCAAGAATACCGACCACGACATAGCATCTGTACACTCTGATGACTGATAGGAGTAAGACATAACTATATCATGGGTTAAGTAGTACCCATGTCGGTGGAAAGTGCCAATCGGTCTCAAGTGTGATATAAACCACACGTATAACATGACCAAACTACCTGTAAAGACCCCTGCAGGGTAGGTACTACTGAACATGGCTGACCTCAACGTCTCCGCTACGATCATCGGGATGATGGTTTGACCTTCCCTGAGAGCTCTCACTGCCATGATGACACCTATGTCCATCTTGTCCATATACCGTGGCATGTACACATACGCCACCACGCACATCACGAGTACATCCACTCTGGCCAAATGCCACTGATCCTCTGGTGAGGTGAAATCCCCAGAATATCGTGCGTAGCTATCCACCAAACCAAATCAGTCTATCAAAAAATGCTGGGACAGTATATAGCCGGATGTAATCTCATCCTCTACTACTCTACGTCGTAACCCGATAAGGGTCATGAACTGCCGGTGCATATCTTCGACAGCTATATGAGCGCAAGGTCTGTTTAAGGGCAGGACCGTCAACCGCTCGTACTCCTCCAATGTAGGAGTCAACTCCTGTGTACCAAATTGGAAAACCTGTCTCTCCGATATCTAATGCTCCAACATACCCTCCACAAAGCCTGCGGGAACCTGAAACATCAAGAGGGTTATAGAATGCTGTAATAGCAGATCTACAATCACTCTATCTGTAGGTGACATACTATCATACCACGACCTCAGACGGGAAGCTACCAATACTGTTGGGGTATGATCTATGCGGCTAACTGTCAAAGAAGACATCTGTGTAAGCCGTATCATAAGACCACCCAGGGGTCAATGCTGAATATCTCTGGACATACATATATATGCATAACATAATACATGCACGACAGATAATAGATGACAATATGATGTTGGGAATGGGAAATAGTACATACATTCCTAAGTACATCATCATCTACATATATCATCTCTGTACAGCTAAAAATATATGAAAATGGGGCACACACGCCCTACTACTAACTGAGGCCTATCAAAAGATATAGCGAGAATGGGGCACATCCACCCAATATCTAACAGAGGCCTATCAAAAGAGATAACAAGAATACACATCAGAAGATGATAATGGTGTCAATATCTACATCATTAATCCTGTCCACCTGATGTAACTCCTCCTGAGTCACTAGATCTCTATCAATAGGGATATCAGGCCTATACAAGGGAGGATCTGTACCGGAAAAGCCATATGGGTCACCTGAGGGGCCATCGCCTGAGCTGGAAGGATCAAAAGTATCTGCCTCTGAAGGATCTCTACCCAAGTGCCGGATGAAAAAATGTGCTCGGTCCAACTATCTGGTTAAACGATCAATCTGTGTCAAATGAGTCAGATCTCAGACACAGGTCAGCCAATCTGCCATCATCACGGATCCAGGAACCATATCCCCCATAAACTGAGTGGCACGGGTCTAGGCTCCAATGGTACGAGGGGACCACTAGTGATGGAATGAATCCTAAGTATGTGAACCCTCTAACAACGCATATCCGTCCATACCCATCAATGGGATGTCATCGGCGGGTGACTGCAACACAGGCCAATAACGCCTGGCAGGAGGCAAGATCGGTACATGAATCTCTCATGTGGTGCTCCTAATAGCACGCTATCCTAAATAGAGCTCCCATCCTTCATCTATGAAAAGAGGAATCGTACGGGTGGATATCACATGCTCGACACCAGTCGGGAATCCATCCTCAAATCCAACGGTCAAATGTTCCCCAGAGTAGGGAACCCAAGTGATGACATCGGCTGTCAACAGCTCTAACTGTAAGCGGCAATGGGTGAAACCCTCCGCTACCGGAACCTCCGACAAAATGGAGTGATGCCATCGCCATCCTCGTGGATAGGTGTCTAAACCTAACACGCTCACAGGACACAACATGGAAGCCTCTCATAGGCCTAAAACTGCCAACACAAAGGCAAAACACCTGCTGTCAATGAACACTTTTAACCTGTACATGGGAAATCAAAAGAGAAATATTCACCAGCAGAAATGGGTAAAATCCTAGCCAAGCCTTGGTCAAGCCCTGCGAATGCATGCGCATTCTCCTGAGGAAGTAGCGAAGGTTTAGGAACCCCAATCATACTCTCCAATACGGTCCACCTCCCGCGTGGTGCTGATCAAAGTAAATGACACCGTAGAAGAGTTATCTACTATGAAATAATACCTGATGATAACCAGGAACAATCGCCGAAGAATGCGATCCCTGACTCTCACATCAGCGGGCATGGGCTCACTCAACAGCCCACTCATAGCCTATACGCTCAAAGGACCCATACAGACGATCCTACCCTTGAGCGCCTCTACCAAAACTCCCAACAAGGATCTGACAACAATCAGGGTAATATCCACCGTACACAGCACTGGCGCCCCTCCAAACTCGATTCCGGTGATAAATCGCCAATCCATCGGCGTCATCATCACCTCACAGTCCAACAAATAAAGAGACTGAGTCTGGTGAAACCAGCGCTCAGACAATGCCCTGAGCTAACCCCAGGGTCAACGGCGGAGAAGAATGGAAAAGAACGCCCCAAAGCCCCAATCATGCACTATACCTCTGTAATTTGGATGCAGAGCCTGATCCAGGGAGTGTATGCTAAACCAGTTCCCTCAAAGCTATGTAAAGTCGGGAACCTACATCACATGCAAATCAATGTCAAAATCCTTGATCCTCCTCAATAGGAAAAAGGAAGGTCAAATCCCGCTGTTACCTCATTTGCATGAAAGTAAACTGAAGGGTGGCAACTTAAATCACCCAGAAGATCTGGGATAGCCACCTGAATGCCTGGGAAATCCCTACAGGGAATATGAGCAGCAGGAGCTGGAGCTGGAGCCGCTATCGGTACATCCTCCTCCTCATCCTCGACATCCGGTACATCAGCCCGGATAAGATGAATCACTGCATCCACTAGACGACAAGGTTGTCTAACTTAACAGGGTCGAGGCACTTCAAAAGCCCTCCTCCGCACACCTGAAGTGGTTCTGGACACAAGTCTCCAAATCACCTCAGGAAGGGTGTGATATTTTCTAAACCTGGAGCTTTTCAAAATGCATTTAATGACCATATGCATGCATGCATTTTTTTAACATACGCCTACAGTAGAGTTAAAAATGCATGACTACCCAATGCCTACATTTTGAATTTTTTTTACCACAGTTTTCTCTATAAATAGAACTATCCACATGCACATAGGCAAGATTAGGTAGCCATTCAGTAGCACACCTGCCCACAGTCATATACATACTATTTGCATTAAAAAGTCAAAGTTATCAATCCATAAGGGTATCCTAATTAACAGGATTACTTTGCTTTATTAGCTTTGCTCATTTGTCCTCAAATAGGATAAGAAATAATAGAAAAAAGGTGTCAATTTGACTGTTTTAAAAGTCAAATTTTTTCACATCATTTTGTTCAGCGTGGTTTAATACTAAAATTTACTATGTTGAATATTTTTTATCAAGACATATGAACATGCATATTCACTACTATGTGTTTAAACGCATTTCATATAAAAAGTCATTTTCCAACGGATAAAAACTAGAAAAAAAGACATGCATACGTTATCAGGACAGTGTAGAACACTTGTACGATGACAGAATTTGCAGAAAGACACCCGAACTTAGCATATCTGAAGAAGAGCTCTTAGATTTCCTTCGCGGCGCAACTTGAAAATGACTTGTGAAAGCAACCAACCCATTTAAAGAAATCCACGGCTGGTTGCAAGTCCACCTACAGCTGCAGTAGATGTACCTATAGCTCCCTTGGGTGGGGTCCACCCCTCCAACTCGGTCTAATTCGAGTTACAAAGGAGTTCTCACAAGCTGAAAAGGCTAAATCAAGGATAAAAATGCTACGCAATTGAGCAGAATAGCCTGAAATCTTGGTTTTCCTGGGCCAAACTGTGGCTTTCATATCATTCATTGGTATTCGCCCAAACACATGGTATACTATACCGATGATCTCAATAGTTGCAGATCACATTAGGTATACCGCACAAAGGTCCAATGCTGTCAGTTTGGGGTCGTCATTCTCAAGTACACAATCCCAAGCGGGGGTATAACGCGTTGTCATCTGTTGATCTTCACATTCCCCGGCAGGGGTATCACGCATTTGCATCCGTTGATGCACATGTCAACAAAAGTCAGGCAACCTTGACATCACTTCATCCGTTGGCAAGTAAATCCAAAGAAGCGTCGGAAGCCATCCGATGATTTCAGCAGTTGATACACACGTCAACGAAGATCAAGTAGATCCCCGGCGGGGGTATCACGCATTTACATCCGTTGATGCACAATCCCCGGTGGGGGTATCACACATTTGTATCCGTTAATACACAATCCCCGATGGGGGTGTCACGCATTTCTAACCATTGATGCACATGTCAACGAAGGTCAAGAAACCTTGACGTTACTTCAGCCGATGACAAGTAAATCCATCGAAACATCGAAAGCCATTCGATGATGTCATCCGTTGATGCACACGTCAACAAAGGTCAAGCAGCCTTGACATTTTCCCAGCAAGGATTGTATCCGTTGATATACATTTTAGCGAGGTTTAGGCAATCCTGACAACACAGACTACTGGCAATAACTCTGATAGAGCATCCTCATCGGGGAGGACTGATGATGGAATATGTTATACACATCCTCAATAGACAGAACGCATCCCCACAGAGTTTCCTGTACATGAGAGATACATCTTCAGTGTAAGTCTGTACCAAGGATTAAGGGCTTTGGTGACAATCTCGACAGTTCGTGGTCACTTTGGATCATACATCCAAACAGTTTACCAGAGTGGTCATGAATAACCCTGATCCCGATAGAAGTCAAGGGGAGCCGACAATCATCCCACCATGTTAGAGAACAATCCAACAAAACACATACATTTGCATCATGCTGCTGTACATTGCATCATGTTTATCTTATCACATTTCAAGTGTCTAGTATTATTTATCCTATCCATGCCATTACATTGCACAAATATGATAAAGAGGAGCATCTGTAGACACTCGAAATTTTTTGCATACCTGTTACTAACATTGCAAGAGGGCAGCATCGCCTTTCAGAGATAACCTTGGAAGACAGCTCAGTCCCAGAGATAACCTTGGGATATTCAGTATTACCATCTCGGAGATAACCCCGAGACATCCAGCTCAGTCATGAAAATACCACCGAAAGTTTTAACCTCAACCCTGGAAACAACACCGGGAGTTTCAGCATCAACCTCAGAGATAACCCCGAGGAATGCAGTTCAAATACTAGAAATCACACCGGAGAAGACCGTGTCATCTAGAAGATAACCCTGAGATACTCAGTCTCAGTTCTGGAAACAACACCGGGAAAGACAGCGTCAACCTTGGAGATAACCCCGAGGTATGCAGTTGCAGTTCCAGAGATAACCCCAGAAATGCTTATGTTCAAACCTATGTAATCAGCTTCAAACAATCGGTAATGGCCCCGAGGCACTCATTTCCAAAGTCCGGAGATAACCCCAGGACGTCAGGCACATCTCAGAAATAACACAGAGGATGGTCAACACCTGCGCAGTCTAATCTCAGAGATAACCCTAAGCAACGACTGCTAAATCAGCTCAAGCTGGAGATAACCCTGGTGAAGGGCAGAACCGTCATCTTGCCATCCCAATCCCACTTTGCGCCATCTCAACATTCATACATACATACACAGCAATGTCCTACAAGAACCAAAGAGCGCCAATCCCGAGTGACTACTGCACAAGACAACACAACGGATAGAATTTGAAGCTTGAAGACCAATGGCATGATCCCATCTTCCTGATTTCGTACAACCTCTAATCCCATGTCATTGTGTAGTTCTCGACAATATCATGACGAAAAAGGTCTTATACACCTCAATCGGATGCCCGAATTGAAGTTATAAAAGTTCTAGCGGACATCACGTTGCACGCGTGCACGTACTTTGAGACGGCGGGACCAGCGGAACCCGGGGCACCCCGGGCAGCCGCAAGTGCATTTGTGACTTCCATAGGTACACATGTGGCTCCCCCTCTATAAATAGAGGGCTTGGGGCAGCCATTTTGAATAGAGAAGAGGTGAGGAAGCCCTGTCCAATTTGCTTTGTGCACACTATAAACTAAGTACTTTCTCATTTTAAACACTTATGAGCTCATATATTGTTATATTTTTACCGGCGGGAGCCGAGTGTTCATCTATTTAAAGTCATTGAAGTCTTCTTTGGCAGTCCACTGTAAGCCTTCTTACACACTTTAAAGCCTTTCTCCACTACTGTTCACACACAATTCTTCACGTTGAGAGTCGTGTAGCGTGTGTATGCCCGGACTTCGGTCCGTGGCTTTTATTTCTTTTTGTATATATATATATATATGAACTGTTGTCGAACTCTATTCGATACACTCTATTCTATCCAGACTCATCGAATAGAGTTCGACAACAGTTCATATATATAAGTGTGTGTGTGTGTGTGTGTGTGTGTGTGTGTGTGTATATATATATATATATATATATATATATATATGTATATACATACCTGATCAAATCCGGACCATTTTTTTTGCTTTTTTTTTAAAAAAAACAAATAAAAAAAATTTAATATTTTATGGAACTGAAATTTTTCCCTGGTACAATGTTTTGGACGTGTTTTGGATACCTATACCAAAAAATGGTGGTACAATCTGTACAGACTGTACCACCATATTTTGTTATACGTACCCAAATAACACCCAAGACACTTTATTATGAAAAAAATTTCAATTCCATAATTATTTATTTATTTTTTTTAGTTGTTTTAAAAAAAAGCAAAAAAAAAGTCCGAATTTTGGTCCGGTCCGGGAGTCCGGACCTGATCCAAACTATATATATATATATATATATATATATATATATATATATATATATATATATATATATATATTTACATTTTTGTCAGGCCTGGAGTTTACTTCGTGGCCTTTTACAGCTTTATTTACTTTTTGTCCCGCCTGGAGTTTACTTCATGGCGGTTGATCGTTTTATTGCTTTATTTATATTTTCAATCCCCCGTGGAGGTGCTTCGTGGTTGTTGATTGATTTTTATTACTTTATTTACATTTTCAATCCCCCATAGAGGTGCTTCGTGGTGGTTGATTGATTTTTATTGTTTTATTTACATTTTCAATCCCCCATGGAGGTGCTTCGTGGTGGTTGATTGGATTTTTATGATTTATTTATATTTACAATCCCCCATGGAGGTGCTTCATGGTGGTTGATTGTACACACACACACACACACACACACACACACACACACACACACACACACACACACACACACATATATATATATATATATATATATATATATATATATATATAACCGCTTACTGCTTTCATATAAATTGCGACATCATGTGAGTCTAGGAATCATGTGATTACATATTCAGTCTACTGAATCTAGATTCGATTCCCGTGATGGACATTTTCAGCTGTATGCAGCTTGTAAATTATGCACAGTGTTCGAATGTCCTTAGATGACTCTTATGCCCACAAGGAGTTTTGCACTGCTTTGTATATTATTTTTTTGAAGATGCTTCGCATCTCGAAAATAAAAGCAATCAAGCCAAACACATAATAAAATAGAAGTATCAAAGGCCTCAATTACTATTGAGCACAAGGGTTTGAAAAATCTCTTTTTACAAAATATCACTATTATATCTTGTTTAAAACTAAATTTTTATAAATTTAAACCCTTTGTATATAGGTGCGAACGAGGCATAGTACTACTTCCAAATAATAGCACATTGATCCACACACACACACACACATTCATATAACAGTTTCTTGAAAAGTGGCGGTCATCGTGGCAACACGGATGTCGGGGGGTGCCTAACACCTTCCCTCCGCATAAGCAAGTCCCCGGACCCTAATGAATCTCGGTTTCGCAGACCCGTTAAACAGTGTCACATCACTGGGTCAATGTGCAAACCTTTTCTCGGTTGTGTTGGTACAACCATTTAAAAAACCAATTGGCGACTCTTACAGTCAAATAGTCGACATATAAATGTCAGCCCTTTTCACAACTTGTTTTTTCAAACAAATCTCACCTAACATGCAACCATCAAAGAAGAAGAACAGAAAATGGACAAATAAAATCCCGACGTCGACACTAATGTAATTAGGAAACTTAATCTATTTAAGAAACCCTAATTTTCATTTTTAGAAAGTAAAATTTCATTTTTAAACCTAATTTCAAAATCCTAGAAAAATTATATTTTTACAAACCCTAAGGGTTAGGGCTGTGACAACTCGAGAATTTGAATATTTATAAAATCTTAAAATATTGAATTAAGGTTAAATAATAAACCTAGACATAAAATAAGTGAATGGATTTGAGATTTTCGATAAGGAATTTTTGTGAATTTAAAAATTTATGTGGTGAATTATTTAGGATTAAGTATTTTAGTGTATATGTTCTGTGTATATGGTTGTATATGTGTACAATATGTGGTTAAGGGTCAAGGGTTTACCAAATAGCCTATATTAGTGTCAAACCCTATTATTATATTAAGAACGTCAACGTTCAGCTAGAAAATTCTTACGATTTATAAGAAACCCTAAAAACAGTTCTGGAAACCCTAATTTCAGTTTTGGGAATCCGAAACCCTATTTCGAAAGTTAAAAACCCTAACTTGGGATCTTAGAGACTTAAGTGTATTAATTATAAATTTAATTAGGGTAAAGCTTAACGAATTGTTTAGAAAATCCTAATTTTAATGTTTGAAACCCAAATGTACAATTATGGACTTAATTGCTAATTTAGCGAAATTTTAATTAGGAATTATTAATCCTAATTAGCAAGCTTGAATTATGATTGAGAAATTTTAATATAATTATAGAATCCTAATTATAATTTAGAAATATTAATTTTCTATTTTGAAAACCGAAATTTGGAAATCTTAGAAGTTAAATTACAAAAATCTAAGGGTTAAACCCTAAACCCTAAGGGTTAGGGCAAATGTCAAGTTAGCCATTAAAATTGTATGCAAAAAGACTATAATACCCTTTTAGCATTCTTTAGTAGTTAACTTGCAAATCTTGCCATATCTTTGAGTTGTTGACCAACTCAATACACACCATGTGTCATATATTAGACATATCAGCCTTCAATTGCCAGCAAGATACATTGTATCATATCATTTATATAGATTTAGATAGAGAGAAGATACATTGTATCATATCATTTATATAGATTTAGAGAGAGAGAAGACTTACTTTAGTTTATCATTTCCTCCAAGACCATTTTCTCTCTCTCTTCATTTTCGGGACATAGAGTGAGAGAGAGTGAGAATCAAAGCTAAGATAGCCTATTAGCCTTCCATAATCAGATCATGAAGATCGGAATCTAGATCAAGGCTCAAAAAAGGTATAAAAACCCTAAACTAAGAAATCATGTGATCTCGTGTTATATGTTGTAATTGGTAGTTTAATGGTATGTATTAAGGTGTCATTTAGTGATCTGGGTTGATAGATCATAGATCTATAACACTTAGATGCACGAAAATAGCATTTTTAGAAATCTGGAAAAATTGAAAAAATGGCCTGACAGCCATATGTCAGAGGCCTTAGATCTTTACCTGTTAATGTTTTGGTGTGTTTTATGTTATAAAACTATTCTTTGTTGTAAGGGCTTTGATTTGGAACTTAAATCAAGTCCAGATCATGTGTAGATAGTAAGTTATGAAGGATCAAAGGGCGTTGACCGGCATTGACTAGCTTTTCTAGGTAACCCAAATTTACCTAAAAAATTTCTGACAACGTTTTGTAGGGACTTGATCTTGCTACTGTTTGTGTTTTAGTCCGTGTTAGTGCTTTGATCTTATAGTGTGGCATGAGGACTATATGATCAGGCCTTTAGACCACTTATATTCATAGCAGGATCAAAGATATTGTGGGTCAAACAAGCGTTGACCATCACGCCGGATGAAGATTCTGGGCAATCCAGAAATCTTCAAAGGCAGTTCTTAGCATGCACTTTGACCAGCCTTGATCTGTCATTTGTGTTGTTATTAAGATGATTTTGTAATATGTTGTTGTTCTCTGATATCAGGACTACAAGTTAGCACCTTTGGATTACACTTACCAAACTCAGGATGCATGTTATGGAGATCATACGTGGTCAACTAGGACTGTTCTTCATTTCTAGAAAACCCAAAAATGAAGAACAACTTCTGACAGATATTCTGGAGCTTTGATCTCTCTGATGTGTTATAGTTTGGCCATGGAATCGACTGGTAGTTGTAGTATTGCATACATACTACCACATTAAATCATTAACAAGCTCATAGTATAACAAGAACCAAGATCAAATGTTGGTCAAACCTACCCCCTTGTCCACTGACATGGGTTTCTGGGTTTGGCCAAGAACAGCTCAAGAACACCTATAGGGCCCTTTAGCGATATTTAATTTCAGAAATTAATTATTTTTATTTATTAAATAGAAAAAAATGGTTTTTAATTATTAAAATTACAAAATAAATTCCTAAAAATTATTTTAAAACCTGAAAATTAGTTTTTAATTAGTCTGAATATATTTCATAAATATTTAATATTTTTGGAATAATAATGGTATTTAATTACAATATTAAATAAATTATTTAAAAAAGATTTTAATTCATGAAAAATCATGAAAAATTATATTTTGGTATAAGAAAATATTTTAAGTTATTTCTAATGACTTTTAATATTTTGTGATGGAATACATTATTTAATTAATATTAATGAGAATTAATTTATTTAATAAATATATTAAATAAATTATGGAAAAATATAATTAATGATTTAAAAATCATATAAAAATGATTTAAGGGTTAGAAAAATATTTTTAAGTTATAAAATATAACTTTTGATATTTTGTCATGAAAATATTAATATTTCAATATTAAAAGAAATTATCGGATAAGGAATTTAAAGGTTTAAAAATCATATAAATATGATTTGAAGGTATTAAAAATACTTTGATATATTATAAATATTTTATAATATTATGTGATGATTTTCATTAATATCTAGTATTAAATAAATATTAATGACAATGGAATTAAGATGTATTTAAATCATTTAAATACGAGTTTAATGATTAAAAAATCATGATAAATGATAATAATTATTTAAAAATTATTACGAGTTTACGAAAAATATTTTGTCTGATAATAAAATTATCTAAGATAATTGTTAAGTGTTTAGGCAGAGTTTAATTGAACTTAAACTCAATAATTATCCGACTAGACCGTCGGGATGTCAGATTGTATCGAACTCGACTTATACTGTAAAAGTTTGACTTGAGGTTAGGTCGTGTGTGTTGTATAGACTGATAGGGTTATGTGTTAATGTGTTTAGTTTATTTTAAATATTGTGATGATATTATTCTAATGTGTAGATCAATATTATTTATATTAGGTTTTTAGACAAAGCTAAATAAAATGCGTAACGATAATCAACGGAATATGCAAATTTTTCTTAACTCGACCTCGTGTTGTATTATTCAATTATACTTGTGGTTAATCATTTCTGATTGTCATGTCTAAGAATCATTAAATCGTACTCTGTGCATACTGCATGTATTCATCAGGTATGAAAGGTTGATCACCTTCATTACCATTCAGTCCAAATATATATATGTTTATGTTCAATGTTCGTTCAGCTATGTAAAATTTGTTCATGCTAGTTCGCAATTATATTGTAGAACTGTAGCCAGCTTTTGTTCAATTCTTTCAATAATCATGATATATCCTTAATTTATTTAACTTAAACTTGCTGGACAAACTTATTGCTCACCCTTGCTATATCATGATAAACATTGCAGATTAAGACGAATACGTCGGATACAGGAAAGGACAAAGCCAAGTTCAGCTTGGGATAATATGTGCAGCTAAATTGTAATAGTATAGTATGATAATAATGTAATATGTTAGACAGGTTATGACTTATGTATAAGTTAAGGTTACTCGACCTTGGAGAATAGTGTGTAAAGTTTATTGTATAAACAACTTATGTTTATATCTTTCGCAAATAGTTATAGAATGATTGTACCGGATCCGCGGTGATTTGGGACCCGAATTTGGGGCTCTCACAAGGGCAAATGACAAAATGGCCATTAAATTCACAAGCCAAATGACATAAATACCACTCTTGCATTATTTTGAGCTAACTTGTAGATCTTGACCTACTTGTAGTTACTCAACAACTCTAACTAAGCCATGTGCCTACAAACCAAATATATCAGCCATTATAACATCCAAATACATTGCATTCAAGTAATATATATTGATTAAGAGAGAGAAAGTTCATCATTTAGCTCATTTGTTAAACCAATACTCAACCAACTCTCTCTCTCTCTCTAACCCACAAATTCCATTGCTAGATCAGTCAAAAAACTAGCCCCACTAACACCCATAAAAAAATCAGAAGCCAAGAATCGAAACTATCAAAGTGAGGTATAAAGCCCTAACCTAAAATCTGATCATTGATCCTCTGTTAGATGTTAAATTTTCGTGTTAAAACATGTTGTATGAAGTTTAACTAAGTGATCTAGGTTGATAGATGTTAGATCCATAACATCTATGGGCTCGAATTTGATGTTTTTCAAAATCTGGAAAAATTTTAAAATGTTGGCTGACAACGAATGTCAGACCTCATAGATCTCAGTATGTTTATGTTTTTGGTTGTTTTAAGGTTTGATCATGTAGTATGATATGAGATCTCTATTCTGGAACTTTAATCATGGTCAGAGCATGAACAGATTGCAAGTTATGGGTGGTCAAACCCCGTTGATTGACCATGAATGGACAAAATCTTGGTAACCCAAATCTTACCGAGAACGGTCTGATAATAAGTTCATGGCCTTTGATCTTACTGGTTGTTGTTTCTTTGTTATTTTTGTTGCATCTAAGTTGTAGTAGGGTATATGATCTACAATACCATGCCTTTAGAACACCTAATCATCAAATGAGTTGATTATAGTGGCTGTCAAAGTAGGCCAGACGATCACTGCTCGTGGTTTTTAGGTAACCCAGAAAACTCAAGATCGTGATCTCTGACATAGTTTGACCAGCTTTGATTGGTTGATTCTGTTGTTGTTATATGGATTTTTTGTGATAGATCTCTTCCTAGACATGTTGGCTACACACTGCAACACTTATATCACAAAATTATCACATGGATTGCAAGTTGTGGAAGCCCAAATATGCCTTGTCGAACTGTTCTTCATTTCGGGGTAACCCAGAAAATGAAGAACAACACTGACAGTGTGTTCTTGAGCTTAGATCTTGCATTTGGTACATGTTATAGCCTTATTTGTTGTTGGTTCTTATAGTATTACATTAATACTATAACATCTAACATTTACCTTGTCTAGAAACATCATAGATTGGAAATTAATGTTGGTCAAACATGCTACCTTGAAACTGGCATATGAATGTTCTTGAGCTTCAAGAACACCTAAGGCGACAGATTCTGTCGCTAAAAGCTATAGCGACAGATTTTTTAATTTTAATTAAACTAATTTCCAAAAATCATTTAAAAATAGTAAATAATTTCTAAAAATTAGAAAAATAATTTTAAGTTATAAAAATTAACTTTTAATAATTTGATATATTTTTCATAAATATTAGCATTTATTTAAATATTATTTATATTTAATTTATTTAATAAATGTATTAAATAAATAAATTAAAAATGATTTTATTATATTAAAAATTATTTTAAACGATAATAAAGTATTTAAAAATATTTTAAGTTATAAAACATAACTTTTAATATTTGAAGATAAATTTCATTAATTATTTAATGTAATAACCCGATATTTTTTATATAAATAAATCAAAAAATTTGCGCATAATTTTTTTTAAGGATGATAATTTATACAAGATAATGCGTGTATGTAATTATGTAATAAATAAAAATATATTTATTACATGAATGTTTAAAAATTATTTTATTTTAGAATTATTGATTATTATAAATTATATTCTTATAATAATTAATTTTGTAATAGAAATGTTTTTATTAAATATTTTCCATGAAAATATAATTATATATTATTTAAATAATTTAAGAAATGATTATAGAATTATTATAATAATTATTTTATTTTATTATATGAACTTATTTCAGATTAATTAAGTTATTTATTTTTAACTTAATTATTAATGTTATATATGACAGTTAAAATTAGATATGGAATCCAAAACTCTAATTTTAGATTTTGATCAAGGAATAAGAATAATAATATTATATTATTATTTGTCAGTGTTATAATTAGGTATGCTATGTGTGTAAGGTTAATGTGAGGATCAGTTTTGATGGAACAATTTTAATGTTACAGATAAACCCTAGTTTTGAAGTCAACCGAGATTTTAAAAATCTGTTTAGTAAATATGTTATGTGATTGAATGATATTTATTATAATATTATTTTATTTTTCAGTACTATAAATATGTACTGTATATGTATGGACTGATAATGTTGGTAAATAATGGTATCTTATGACCAAATCCAAGCATTAATTTGTTTAACCCTATTTTTAATTGAATTGGAAAATTTAAGACTGTGTGGTAATGGCGTCAGTTGAATTATGTTGTGTATAGCATAATTTAAGGTTAATTAGGAAACCCTAATTACAAATTAAGGACCCTAATTGTATAAATTAGGAATATTAAATGCTAAACATTTAAAACCCTAATTTCCTAATTGTAACCCTAATTGCTAATTGGGTAATCCTATCTGCTAAATCGAAAAGATAAATAGTATTTAGTAAAACTTAACGCTAATTAGGGAGAATCTAAATTATTCAAAACCCTAATTAATATTTAGAAGTATTAAATTTCTAGAAAATCCTAATATTTGTATTACAAACCCTAATTGCTAAAATTGGAAGTTTAATGCTAATTAGTGTATCTTAAACATAATTAGTATGGTACTAAGTAATTCAAAACATAAATTAATTAAGAAAATATAATTAGTATTTATTTTATTTTTATGAAAATAAGAATTTTATTTTTGTTTAAATTGGAAATCCTAGAATTTTGCTTTTAAAGCATAAAATAGTTCAAACCCTAAACCCTAACCCAAACCCTAAACCCTAAGGGTTTACCATGATTACCATAATGCCATTAAATTGAAAAATCAAATGACTAGTATACCCTTTGTCACATTATTTATTAAGCTTGCTTGCAAATCCTACAAAATTAGGAGTCGGTGACCAACTTAGTTGACAATGTGACTTATTGATCAACACCTCAGCCAATTATTGACAGCAACCTCAGATTCATGCATTGTATTCACATTATATATATATAGGTTGGAGAGAGAAAGTGCATTATTTTTGCCTCATTTATTCACAATACACATCCAAGACCTCTCTCTCTCTCCAAACCCACGGAAAATACTAGTATATCAGTCCCTTAATACAGCCCCACGATCACCAATAACAAATCAGAAACATAGAATCAAGATTTGCTAATGTAAAGGTATAAAACCCTATTCAAGAATCTGTCCATTGATCTGTAGTTAGATGTTATTTTTTTGTGTTAAGCATGCTAGATCTAGTGTATAATGATGATCTGGGTTGCTAGATATTAGATTCATAACATCCAGAGGCTCGGATTTAAAGATTTTAAGAATCTGGAAATTTTTAATTTTGAGTCTGACAGTAAAATGTCAGTCATCATAGAACTTTGTATGTTATGTGTTTTTGTTGTTTAAGTGTTTGATTTTGTAGTCTAGTATGAGATCTTTCATCTGGTACAAGAATCAAAGTCCGATCTATTGTATATTTGAAGTTATGATCGGTCAAAGTTCGTTGACCGGGCATGGCTGGGTGATTTATGGGCAGTCCAGAAATCGTTTTTCAACATCTGACAACATATTTAAAAGCTTTGATCTGTCAGTTGGTTATGTGTTTTGATGTTGTTATTTCAACCGGTTTATAGTCTGTCATGTGTTCTTCAGTTTCATGTTCCTAGATCACTTTGATAATCAACATACTAACATTAATCTGTGGTCAAAGTAGCCTTCTCGATCAGATTTGAATTTTCTGGAATTTCCAGAAATGGGATGAACACCATTTCTGACATGGGTTGACCGGGCTCTATCATGTGATTCTGATGTTGTTTGCCCGATCTGATGATGTATAGTTTTACTCGGTTATGTAGACTACAACTGTAAACTAATAGATCACCATAACATCAACTAGAACCCATATAAATTTAAGTCACATAGTGCCTACTCGAAACTATCTAGGTTTCTGGGTTACCCAGAAAACCCAGAACAGTTCTGACAATGATTTTAAAGGCCTAGATCTTGTTGTTAACTTGTTGTGTGACCAAAGTGGAAGTTGATAATTGTAGTACTACATGCTTACTACACGATTGAAGTCTTAGATTTCCCAAAATAAGCATGAACAGAAAATTACAAATGGTCAAAGTTGACCCCTTGAGCACAGACCTGTCAGTGTTCTTGGGCTCAAGAACACCTAAGGCGATGCTTGTTTGTCACCAAAGGCTTTAGCGACAGACTTACTTATTTTTAATTAATTAATTTTTGAAAATTGATTAAAAATAGAAAAAAAATAGTTTTTAATTATGAAAAATACAAAATAAATTGCTAAAAATTATTTTTAAGTCTAAAAATTAGTTTTAATTATTTTGAATATATTTCATAAATATTTAATATTTTTGGAATATTAAAAGTATTTAATTTATTTAATTATAATATTAAATAAATTAATTAAAAATGATTTTAATACTTGAAAAAACATTTAAAATTATATTATGTTAAAAGAAAATATTTTAAGTTATTTTCTATGACTTTTAATATTTTATGATGAATTTCATTAATTAATTAATATTAATGATAATTAAGTTATTTATTGAATATATTAAATAAATGATGAAAAATAGAATTAATAATTTAAAAATTATAAAAAAATGATTTAAAGGTTATAAAAGTATTTTAAGTTATAAATATAACTTTTGATATTTTGTCATGAAAAATATTAATATTTAATATTATTGATATTAGATTTATTTAATAATTATATTAAATAAAATAGTTTAAAAATGATTTTAATATTAGAAAAATCATTTTAAATGAAAATAAATAGTTTAAAAATATTTTAAGTTATAAAATATAACTTTTAATATTTAAAGGTAAATTTCATTAATTAATTATTATTAATGATATTAAAGTTATTTAATAATTATATTAAATACATTAGTTTAAAAATAATTCTAATATTAAGAAAATCATTTTAAAGGAAAATAAAGTGTTTAAAGATATTTTAAGTTATAAAATATAACTTTTAATATTTAAAGGATAATTTCATTAATAATTTAATATTAATGATATTAATTTAATATTAATGATATTAAGTTTATTTAATAAGTATATTAAATAAATAGTTTAAAAATTGTTTTATATATTTAAAAATCATTTAAAAAGGATATAAATGAATTAAAAAGATTTTAAGTTATAATTAATGACTTTTAATATTTGGATAAATAGTTCATTAATATTTTAATATTAATGGCAATTATTTAAAAATGATTTTAAATATTTTAAAAATTATTTAAGGGTAATATTAATATATACTTTAAAAATATGTTGAGTTATTATAAATAACTTTAATATTTTGGCAATGGTTTTATTAATAATTAAATATTAATGATAATAGAATTGTTTAATATTTAAATCATTTAATTATGATTCCGGTGTTTGAAAATTCATGATTTATTATACTAAATGTTTAAAAATTATTATTAAGTCATTTAAAAATAATGTGACTGATACTAAGTTACAAGATAGAGTCTTAGACTCGATAATTACTCGATAAAGTCGTTGGTACACCGACATGTTTCAGAAATTGATCTGCACTATTATAAGTTGTCTGTATATGTGTTTGTTTGTGGTTCAATGGTTGTTAAACATATGTGACAATGTGATATGGTTATGTGATGACTGCAATAAGCAGTGCTATGTGTTATAGTATGTTATTCTAATCGATCAAATGATCTTATTAATGGTAGGTGCTATATAAAGATAAAACTAAGTTGCGTATTGTAAGCAGCAGAGCAGGCAAATATCTTACCTTTGCATTTCCTTTATGCAATGGACATGAGTAAGATGTTTTAGAATTATATTATTATTATGCTATATTATTAACCCTATTGTGATATATTCTATATCCGATCATTGTTTATCAACATGTTAGTATATGGTAATTCAGATATATATTTTGTTCGTTAATTTCTAAATATAGTTACAAAAGTGTCCCCACTTAGATAATCATTGTTTTTAATCACATGTTGATATATATATATATATATATATATATATATATATATATATATATATATATATATATATAAAGTCGTCTAAGCTATTTGACCCAGCTAGACACAAATTCAGAAATATCGTTGAATAAGTTAAAAACTTCTTTGAATCCAATCAAATTGTTTTAGTTCGGATTCCAGACTAGTATGAACATCCCGATCAAGGGAAAAATTTTATACGCCCAAGGCGGACAGAGTGAACGATCACATCGTTCTTACAATGTAGTATTGATCAATACAGGGCCCATGGGATGTACACCCTCGCGCCCATAAGTTATGACGGTTTGCGGATGAAGTTCTGCTAAACCTATTCGAAAATTAAAAATAATGTTCATAGTATGTCAACTAAACCCCATATACTGTCATTACGTAGTTTCAAAAATTTGAGATAGAATTGTTATGTTAGTATTATCGGTTCAGTTTACTTCACAACTATAGATTTGTTGTAGAAGTGATGTATAAAGAAAATATTTAATTCTTTCAGCTAATTATATTTATAATTGTTATTACTTGCTAGGCACCCAAATGTTCATTCTTGCTTAATAAATGTTTTCAGCTAGGCATGATCAACTTGAAGGTTCAGACAAGATCAAGTGAAAAAGAAAGCAAAAAGAATATGTTTAATGGTATTGTAATAGTTAAACTGTATTAAGACAATGATATGTATTATCTATCATGTAAAGAATTATGTAAAGGTTGCGTACTTGGGATTAGACTCTGATAAATATAAATTAAGTTTGATATTCATATTATTGTTATTATTATTAGTATTATTCCGCTCATAAAAATGGTATCGTAAAGCACCGAGTTCGGGTTTCAAGTACCTGAATTTGGGGACGTTATATCATGGTATCAGAGCTTTAGGGTTTAAAACCATAGGTGGGTTAGACCTTAGGCTATAACCTTAGAATAGAGGGAAACGTTAAAAATACAAATAACTCATATAGAGTTTATAAGGAGATGAATTAAAATAGTTCATCGCTAAACAAAATAAAAGATAACCTGTATAAAACTATTATTTGTTGTATGTATATATTAATTAATAATCAGGATAACTTAGTTGTGTAGATGTTAGATAGAAAAGAATTAGAATACCCTCAGATCGTAAAGAAGAAGTCAACCTCCATAACCGAGCCAATATCGAAGCCAATAGCTGAAATAGAGGCTCACAATGAAAGCCACCTTAATGAGGTGGTTATTTTGAAAAGTATAGTGTCGGACCCTGAAACGATAGTATGACTGATAGGTAAAGTATTGTTAAAGAATATGTGGTCAATGTCGAGTTCTTAAACTCATATGTTTGTGGTGAGTTCTGAAACTCATAATGTATGGTAAGTTGGACAAACTAGGTGTAGTTAGGTGTGAACGGATTATTGAGGATAATGGGAATAGACAAATTACTAAGCAATTGATCCTTAGTGGAGGCGTAAGAAATAAGTAGTACAACTATTACTTGAATATGTATGATTCTAAGTTATGTATATGATAGGTATGTTTGTATAAGGTAATATTTTTCAAATTTTGTATAAGTTGTGGAAGCGATTCTCGACTTTTGAGTCACAAAGGGATAACGAATGTTTAAAGCAATATGTGTTAAGGTATGTCAAGTGTTATGCATATGAGTCTATGTGGGATTAATGAAATAAGTTGGTATAAAGATAGTAGATATTTATCTGAACACTAGTTAATACAGTAAACTGAGTTTTCAAAACCTAATATTTTGAATATATGATTATTCGAATAGAAAATTTTGTGTTATATGTTAAGCGTATACGATAAGGTTTAAAATATAAGTTAATAAGAATAATTTATGATAATAGGGTCAAGGAGACGGAAACGAAATACACGAATAAAAGAACTTGTCAACAAAGCTGGAAGACAACTAGAACTGATACAGAATTTTATGAATATGGACGATCAAGCTATGCAGAACGGAATACCAGTCGCGGGAAGATCATTCAGATAATCGATAGACGAACGTCAAAGACTTCAAGGCGTACATACTGCCAGGAATTAGAGGATCACCTGACCCTGTAGCAATGTTTATGATAGCTAGGATAACTAAGGGGCAAAAGATAGCTTTGTCACCTATACGATAAAAGGAAAGGAGATAAAGGGAAAGTCTGTGTGTTTTAAGTGTGAATCAATGGAGTATAAGGTGGAAGACTGTCCAAGGAGAAAGGAGGCAAGGAATGTGAAAACGGGAAAAAGGCAGCAGGACATTGGCGACAACGGGACCAATATCAACAAACAAACCTACGAAATCGACCGCAAGCGTCCTCAACATGATCGTTCAAGAAACTGTAGCAGCCGGGGATGCAACTCCAGGTATTACTCAAACCAATTTTTATTTGCTCATATATTATTTCTTATATATAGTAAAATTATTTTATAAGTTATTTTGAAGGAGGAATTTCAGTTCTTTTAGGAATCAAGTTTACGTTTAATCAGAAAGACAAGCTTTATGTGAATAGTTAAAGATCAATTCGATCAGATTATGATCGAGATCTACTTGCAATGATTATGTATACTATGTACCCTGGTATGTATAGGTTTTAAAACGGTGATTCCGGGGACGAAATCTTTATAAGGGAGGGTGAATGTAATAACCCGATATTTTTTATATAAATAAATCAGAAATTTTATGTATAATTTTTTTAAGGATGGGGATTTGTACAAGATAATGTGTGTATGTAATTATGTAATAAATAAAAATATATTTATTACATGAATGTGTACAAATTATTTTATTTTAGAATTATTGATTATTATAAATTGTATTCTTATAATAATTAATTTTATAATAGAAATATTTTTATTAAATATTTTCCATGAAAATATAATTATATATTATTTAAATAATTTATGAAATGATTATAGAATTATTATAATAATTATTTTATTTTATTATATGAACTTATTTCAGATTAATTAAGTTATTTATTTTTAACTTAATTATTAATGTTATATATGATAGTTAAAATCAGATATGGAATCCAAAACCCTAATTTTGGATTTTGATCAAGGAATGAGAATAATAATATTATATTATTATTTGTCAGTATTATGATTAGGTATGCTATGTGTGTAAGGTTAATGTGAGGATCAGTTTTGATGGAACAATTTTAATGTTACAGATAAACCCTAGTTTTGAAGTCAAGCGAGATTTTAAAAATATGTCTAGTAAATATTTTATGTGATTTAATGATATTTATTATAATATTATTTTATTTTTCAATACTATAAATATTTACTGTATATGTGTGGACTGATAATGTTGGTAAATTATGGTATCTTATGACCAAATCCAAGCATTAATTTGTTTAACCCTATTTTTAATTCAATTGGAAAATTTAAGACTGTGTGGTAATGGTGTCAGTTGAATTATGTTGTGTATGGCATAATTTAACGTTAATTAGGAAACCCTAATTGCAAATTAAGGACCCTAATTGTATAAATTAGGAATATTAAATGCTAAAAATTTAAAACCCTAACTTCCTAATTGTAACCCTAATTGCTAATTGGGTAATCCTAGTTGCTAGATCGGAAAGATAAATACTATTTAGTAAAACTTAACGCTAATTAGGGAGAATCTTAATTATTCAAAACCCTAATTAATATTTAGCAATATTAAATTTCTAGAAAATCCTAATATTTGTATTACAAACCCTAATTGCTAAAATTGGAAGTTTAATTCTAATTAGTGTATCTTAAACCTAATTAGTAGGGTACTAAGTAATTCAAGACATAAATTAATTAAGAAACTATAATTAGTATTTATTTTATTTTTTTGAAAATAAGAATTTCATTTTTGTTTAAATTGGAAATCCTAGAATTTTGCTTTAAAAGCCTAAAATGGTTCAAACCCTAACCCAAACCCTAAACCCTAAGGGTTTGCCATGATTACCATAATGCCATTAAATTGAAAAATCAAATGACTAGTATACCATTTGTCACATTTTTTATTAAGCTTGCTTGCAAATCCTACCAAATTAGGAGTCGGTGACCAACTTAGTTGACAATGTGACTTATTGATCAACACCTCAGCCAATTATTGACACAACCTCAGATTCATGCATTGTATTCACATTATATATATAGGTTGGAGAGAGAAAGTGCATTATTTTTGCCTAATTTATTCACAATACACATCCAAGACCTCTCTCTCCCCAAACCCACGAAAAATACTAGTATATCAGTCCCTTAATATAGTCCCACGATCACCAATAACAAATCAGAAACATGAAATCAAGATTTGCTCATGTAAAGGTATAAAACCCTATTCAAGAATCTGTCCATTGATCTGTAGTTAGATGTTGTTTTTTTTGTGTTAAGCATGTTAGATCTAGTGTATAATGATGATCTGGATTGCTAGATGTTAGATCCATAACATCTAGAGGCTCAGATTTGAAGATTTTAAGAATCTAAAAATTTTTAATTTTGAGTCTGACAGTCAAATGTCAGTCATCATAGATCTTTGTATGTTATGTGTTTTTGTTGTTTAAGTGTTTGATTTTGTAGTCTAGTATGAGATCTTTCATCTGGTACAAGAATCAAAGTTCGATCTGTTGTATATTTGAAGTTATGATCGGTCAAAGTTCGTTGACCGGGCATGACTGGGCGATTTCTGGGCAGCCCATAAATCGTTTTTCAACATCAAACAATATATTTGAAAGCTTTGATCTGTCAGTTGGTTATGTGTTTTGATGTTGTTATTTCAACCGGTTTATAGTCTGTTATGTGTTCTTCAGTTTCATGTTCCTAGATCACTTTGATAATCAACATACTAACATTAATCTATGGTCAAAGTAGCCTTCTCGATCAGATTTGAAGTTTTTGGAATTTCCAGAAATGGGATGAACACCATTCTGACATGGGTTGACCAGGCTCTATCATGTGATTCTAATGTTGTTTGCCCGATCTGATGATGCATAGTTTTACTCGGTCATGTAGACTACAACTGTAAACTAATAGATCAACATAACATCAACTAGAACCCGTATAAATTTAAGTCACATAGTGCCTACTCAGAACTGTCTGGGTTTCTAGGTTACCCAGAAAACCCAAAACAGTTCTGACAATGATTTTAAAGGCCTAGATCTTGCTGTTAACTTGTTGTGTGACCAAAGTGGAAGTTGATAATTGTAGTACTACATGTTTACTACACGATTGAAGTCTTAGATTTCCCAGAATAAGCATGAACAGAAAATTACAATTGGTCAAAGTTGACCCCTTGAGCACTGACCTGTCAGTGTTCTTGGGCTCAAGAACACCTAAGGCGACGCTTGTCTGTCGCCAAATGCTTTAGCGACAGACTTAGTTATTTTTAATTAATTAAATTTTGAAAATTGATTAAAAATAGAAAAAAAATAGTTTTTAATTATGAAAAATATAAAATAAATTCCTAAAAATTATTTTTAAGTCTGAAAATTAGTTTTTAATTATTTTGAATATATTTCATAAATATTTATTATTTTTGAAATATTAAAAGTATTTAATTTATTTAATTATAATATTAAATAAATTATTTAAAAATAATTTTAATACTTGAATAATCATTTAAAATTATATTATGTTAAAAGAAAATATTTTAAGTTATTTTCTATGAATTTTAATATTTTATAATGAATTTCATTAATTAATTAATATTAATGATAATTAAGTTATTTATTGAATATATTAAATAAATGATGAAAAATAGAATTAATGATTTAAAAATTATAGAAAAATGATTTAAAGGTTATGAAAGTATTTTAAGTTATAAATATAACTTTTGATATTTTGTCATGAAAAATATTAATATTTATTATTATTGATATTAGATTTATTTAATAATTATATTTAATAAATTAGTTTAAAAATGATTTTAATATTAGAAAAATTATTTTAAATGAAAATAAATAGTTTAAAAATATTTTAAGTTATAAAGTATAACTTTTAATATTTATAGGTAAATTTCATTAATTAATTATTATTAATGATATTAAAGTTATTTAATAATTATATTAAATACATTAGTTTAAAAATAATTTTAATATTAGGAAAATCATTTTAAAGGAAAATAAAGTGTTTAAAGATATTTTAAGTTATAAAATATAACTTTTAATATTTAAAGGATAATTTCATTAATAATTTAATATTAATGATATTAATTTAATATTAATGATAGTAAGTTTATTTAATAATTACATTAAATAAATAGTTTAAAAATGGTTTTATATATTTAAAAATCATTTAAAAAGGATATAAATGAATTAAAAATATTTTAAGTTATAATTAATAACTTTTAATATTTGGATAAATAGTTCATTAATATTTTAATATTAATGGTAATTATTTAAAAATAATTTTAAATATTTTAAAAATCATTTAAGGGTAATATTAGTACTTTAAAAATATTTTGAGTTATTATAAATAACTTTAATATTTTGGCAATGATTTTATTAATAATTAAATATTAATGATAATAGAATTGTTTAATATTTAAATTATTTAATTATGATTTCGGTGTTTGAAAATTCATGATTTATTATAATAAATATTTAAAAATTATTATTAAGTCATTTAAAAATAATATGACTGATACTAAGTTACTGGATAGAGTCTTAGACTCGATAATTACTCGATAAAGTCGTAGGTACACCGACATGTTTCAAAAATTGATATGGACTATTATAAGTTGTCTGTATATGTGTTTGTTTGTGATTCAATGGTTGTTAAACATATGTGATAATGTGATTAGGTTATGTGCTGACTGCAATAAGTAGTGCTATGTGTTATAGTTTGTTATTCTAATCGATCAAATGATCTTATTAATGATAGGTGCTATATAAAGATAAAACTAAGTTGCGTATTGTAAGCAGCAGACCAGGCAAGTGTCTTACCTTTGCATTTCCTTTATGCAATGGACATGAGTAAGAAGTTTTAGAATTATATTATTATTATGCTATATTATTAACCCTATTGTGATATATTCTATATCTGATCATTGTTTATCAGCATGTTAGTATATGGTAATTCAGATATATATTATGTTCGTTAATTTCTAAACATGGTTACACAAGTGTCCCAGGTAGACACAAATTCAGAAATATAGTTGAATAAGTTAAAAACTTCTTTGTATCCAATCAAATTATTTTGGTTCGGATTCCAGACTAGTATGAACAACCTGATCAAGAAAAAACTTTTATGTGCCCAAGGTGGACAAAGTGAATGATCACATCGTTCTTGCAATGTAGTATTGATCAATATAGGGCCCATGGGATGTACACCTTCGTGTCCGTAAGTTATGACGGTTTGAGGATGAAGTTCTGCTAAACCTATTCGAAAATTGAAAACAATGTTCATAGTATGTCAACTAAACCCCCTATATAGTCATTACATAGTTTCAAAATTTTGAGATAGAATTGTTATGTTAGTATTATCGGTTCAGTTTACTTCACAACTATAGATTTGTTGTAGAAGTGATGTATAAAGAAAATATATAATTCTTTCAGCTAATTATATTTATAATTGTTATTACTTGCTGGGCACCCAAATGCTCATTCTTGCTTAATTAAAAGTTTTCAGCTAGGCATGATCAACCTGAAGGTTCAGACAAGATCAAGTGAAAAGGAAAGCAAATAGAATATGTTTAATGGTATTGTAATAGTTAAACTGTATTAAGACAATGATATGTATTATCTATCATGTAAAGAATTATAGTAAAGGTTGCGTAATTGGGATTAGACTCTGATAAATATAAATTAAGTTTGATATTCATATTATTGTTATTATTATTAGTATTATTCCGCTCATAGAAATGGTATCGTAAAGCACCGAGTTCGAGTTTCAAGTACCTGAATTTGGGGGCGTTACATTTAATATTAATGATATTAGATTTATTTAATAATTATATTAAATAAATTAGTTTTAAAATGATTTTAATATTATAAAAATCATTTTAAATGAAAAAAAGTGTTTAAAAATATTTTAAGTTATAAAATATAACTTTTAATATTTAAAGGTAAATTTCATTAATAATTTAATATTAAATGATATTAGAGTTATTTAATAATAATATTAAATAAATAGTTTAAAAATTATTTTATTAATTTAAAAATCATTTAAAAAGGATATAAATGGTTTAACAATAATTTTAAGTTATAATAAATGACTTTTAATATTTTGATAAATAGTACTTTAATATTTAAATATTAATGAAAATTATTTAAAAATGATTTTAAATATTTTAAAAATTATTTAAGGGTAATAAAAATGTTTTAAAAATATTATGAGTTATTATAAATAACTTTAATATTTTGGCAATGGTTTTATTAATAATTTAATATTAATGATAATAGAATTATTTAATATTTAAATCATTTAAAAATGATTCCAGTGTTTGAAAAATCATGATAAATTATAATAATTATTTAAAAATTATTATAAGTCATTTAAAAATAATATGACTGATATTGAAATTATCTAAACGAATATTGAACTACAGAATAGAGTTTTAGACTCGATAATTACCCGATAAAGCCGTCGGTACATCGAAATATTTCAAAAATTGATCTGGACTTACATAATTTAACTAGATAGGTGATTAATTGTTATCTAATAACTGATATACATATGTGACAATGTGCTTAGGTTATGTGTCGACTGCAAATAGCTGTACTATGTGTTACGATATGTTATTCTAATCAACCGAATGATCTTATTAATGAAAGGTCTCAGTATAAAAGATAAAACTAAGTTGCATAATTGTAAGCAGTAGCTCAGGCAAGTATCTTACCTTTGCATTTACTTTATGCAATGGACATGTGTAAGTTAGTATCTGAATTATTCATTTTCATTGTTCAAATATCTTAACCTTGTATATACTTATGCAATGATTCTATATAAGTAAGTTATTAAATTATAATCTATTGTACAAATTCTTTAATTCTGTTATTATAGATTAAGATATGTATCATATTCGTTAATTTCTAAGCATGGTTATACAAGTGACCTCACTTGGATAATCATTGTATTTAATTACATGTTGATACATACTTATTGGTTTCCAGTATGTATACGTTAATTAAAGATCGTCTAAGCTATTTGACTCGGCTAGACACATATTTAAAAATATTATTGAACATGATAAAACATTATTGTTTTCCAATCGAATTGTTTTGGTTCAAATTCCAGACTAAGTATGAACATCCCGAACATGGGAAACCTTTTGTGCGCCTAAGGCGGATAAGATGAACGAAAATATCATTCTTACATGTAGTATTGATCAATGCAGGGTATAACGGGCTGATCACCCCCGTGCATGTAAGTTATGACGGTTTACGAATGAAGTTCTGTTAAACCTTATCGAAAATTGAAAACAAAGTTCATAGTCTGTCGACTGCTCTCCATTTATAGTCAGTACGTAGTTTTAAAATTTTGATATAGAATTGATATGTTGTTATTGTTGGTTCAACTTACTTCACAACTGTTGATTCGTTGTAGAAGTGTTATTCAAAGAAAATATTTAATCCTTTCAACTAATATTTATTGTTGCTATTACTTGATGGGCAAACAAATGCTCATTCTTGCTTTAAATTTAAATATTTTTAGCTAAGCGTGATCAACTTGAAGGTTCAGGCGAGAACAAGGGGAAATGAAAGCTGATCGAATAAGTTTTATGATATTCTGTGTAATAGTTAAACTTTATCAAGATAATGATACTTATTAATTATCATGTAATGAATGTTTAAAGGTCGCGTACCTGGGAATTAGACTCTAGTATATGTAAATTAAGTTTGATATTTATATTATTATTATTATTATTCAGCTCAAAGAAATGGTATCGTGAAGCACCAAGTTCGGATTTCAAGTACCTAAATTTGGGGGCGTCAAAGAGGTAAAGATGAAGGTATTATATTGTAATAATTCGAGCCCCTAAACGTGCAATTATCAAAACTATGTTTTCCTATAAATAGAAGCTCATCTCTTTTTTTATTCTCACCAATTCACTAAGACTCATAAGAGCAACTATAGAGAAAGAAACTATAGAGAGGAAGAAGAAGAGTATTATGCTACTTCACTATTCCAGTATCAAGTCTTATACTAAGGTAAGGAATATTATTTTTGTTTAATATTCATATGTAATAATATTTTCTTCCATACTCTGTAGTATGTAAGTAATATTATTTTATTTCGTATTCCTAATTATACACTTATTTTGTTAAAGTATTGCTTCTATACTCCGTGAAATTATTAGAATACACTTAAAATTTGCCCTTCATCTAGTATCGTTTCACAAGGATATTTTTTTGAACATTCTTGTTAAATTTTAAGCTTTTCATGTTGGATTACTATTCACGGGATACTATTCACAAAGTACTATTCACGAGGGGACTATTCACCCGGGGTACTATTCATGACAAAAATTAATTTCTTTTCTGTCTAAATCATTTTTGATACAATATTATTTTTGAATTTTACTCCACAAATCAGTATCATATTGACAATTTGGACATTATTGAATTCTAGATAAATTAATTTATAAATATTTAAAATTTATCCTTTACTTTTATTTAATTGAATTCTTATATCATTGTCATCATCCTCATGCTTATATTGTGATAAAAGTCATTTTTGGCCCGTAGTGCATAGATGGGCTGTTGATTGGTATGATTATGACCAGGGATTATTCGGTATAATCATGAACCGTAATGTTACAAATGATGTGGTAAAAGTCCTCATTAGCCCGTAGTGCATTGATGGACAGTTGTTGACATGATCATGATCATTGGTGATTACACGAATATCCTTAGCCCGTAGTGCATGAATAATTCGTGGACGTTATACTAATGAATATCTTTGGCGCATAGTGCATGGATAATTCAGTGATGTGAATTATTTGTTGAGCTGAGTCTCAGCGATAAAGTCGATGATAAACTTTTTAAATCATAGAAGATAGTAGATATCATGCTCTATTTACCTCTTCTAATGGATTGCTTGTTCCGCTGCAGTTAAACTTGTTGTTTATTATCAGTTTAACACTGTTGAAGGCTAACGATAATTTATTCTGTATTATCTTAGTCATAATATTTCTTACTGGGCTAGTTGAGCTCACCCTTTTGCTTTCATTATTCTCTTCAAAAAATGAGAATGTAACCGGGACTAGTTGGGAAACGAAGTGATGGTCCGAGATGGTGGCTATAGTAGTCCTCACTATTCTATGAAATAGTGTGATAATAAATGTAATAAGGACTCCATTTGAGTTTGGATATTGTCTAGAAGATAATATTTGTGTAAAAACTTTCAGATAGGCTTTTATCGTATTGTATAAAAAAAGTTTGTATTTAAATTCGGTACCATGTATTTGGCCACTCAGAATGGGTGATGTATACCTATTTTAGGGGCGTCATAAACATGGTGTGTATGATTTAAGCAATCTTGACATTTAAAAATTTTCTTTTGTTTATTCACTTTTTGCTTTTACCATGTTCCTAGAACCTTCAAGATACAACTGTAGTGTTGATCACACTCTATGTTTTGTCAAAATCACAAAACATTAATTTGTATGAATTTCCATACACACCTACCCATTAGCAAAGGTCGAGAAACTTATAGTGCTCAGATTATTCTTAACTTAAGGCATACATCAGATGTATTCCAAATGGAATATTTTCAACCTCAACTATAGGTGGATAGAGTTTTTCAGCGAGTGGTGTCTAGCTTCAATATGATGAGTGTATATTTTGATGAGGATACATACCTTTCTACTGTCAGTCTCTTGACAGTTAGTTGTTATGTTTATTGTAAGCCCCCGAATTTTATGAAATAAAAGTATTCAATTTTTCTTATAATTACTATTCAGTAAATGGTTAAATTGATAAAAGTTTAAAGTTATGGGTGAAATATGAATTTTTTTTCAAAATAAGCAAGTGGTTATAAAATAATCATTGTTGTCGGGGAATATTCGTTTGGTCGTGAAATATTCTTTCTGTCGGGGAATATTCGTACGACGGCGCAGCTATTTGTGGGCCCCATAACGAATAACTGTCGGGTGAAGAAAATGATAAATTTGAGTTTTTACAAATAACGGCGTAGTTGTTACCGTTAACACTGTCGGAATACCCGGTGATTAAAATACAGTAATACGCGTTATTGCACAGTAGCACACGGTATTGCACAGTATTTTTAAAATTATTGATTCTTACGTAAGAAGGCACTACTCAATAATTGTTACAGTAGTTATTATTCAATATTTTATTTTATTGATTCAATAATTGCTGCGTTGATATTTTATATTATTGTTGTTTCAATAATTGTTGCTGCACAGTATTTTCTATTATCAGATCAATAATTCATATTATTTGAATAATATTATTAGATAACATTATTGGCAATGTCTAGAAAGTTCTGTCTAAGGAGAGGTTTGGTCATCTAATTGCGCGCCAGTAAGGAGAAATCCTTATTGGAAAGCCCCCTCTTTCCTGGGAACGGCCTGGTTGTCATAAATGTGATTCTGTAATATTATTTGTGAATAATTAATTATTGATTCGTATGATAAGGAAATATTTATTTTATGTGGATATAAACGAGGGACATATTTTTGTGGTTAAAAATGAAGGAGTTAATGTTGAGGTTTTTATCAGTATTTTTGTTGGAATGGAGGTATTAAAAATTAGGGTTTTTGAGATATTTTGCGAGGGTTATAATTTTTAATCCGACCGTTGGATCGTGGTAATTTTTGGATATGTTATACATATATAAGTTGAGTATATGTCCACAAATTTTGAACCGTTAAAAATGAACGTATGATTTATTATGAATTTTACGAGATGACTGGTTCAAAAATTGTTGAATTTTTGGAGTTTATCCTTTTGATGGAAAATTCTAGAATTGGTGGGCCCCACTTGTGATTGGTGAAGAAATGTGCTGAATTATATTTCAAATGTGGTGGGTGGGAATAGTAGCAGGTAAAGCCATCAGGTTGCAGGTCAAACCTACCAAAATTTTCCTATAAATAGAGGGCTAAGTTAGAATTGAAAATCACACCAGAAACATAAGATTTCTCTCTTTCTCTCTCTAGATTATTGAGCATATTTTGTGAGTTTTTAGATACTTGGTGAGTTGCTATTCATCAGTGCAAGTTTCCTTCAACATCATATCCGATATCCAGCCAGAAGTACTGCTCTTTTGAGGTAAGGGATAGTAAGGGATTTTAAGGGTTGTTATGTTTTTCAGTTTCGTAATTTTTCTGAACTTCAAAAATTCTGGAAAAATTTGAAATGATATTTTGATGAGTTTTATTGATTGTGTCCAAAAATGGTGATTTTTGGATGTATAGATTGAGAGTTATGAATTTTATGAGAAAAGACTATTTTAAAAGTAACTGCTTATAATTCCTTGTGGTTAACTCCAAAATTGATGAAATTTTTATTGGGAGTACATGTATATGATAGAAGTATACTCTGTAAATTTCAGAATTTTTGGACAAAAGTACAATTTTTGATAAATGTCTAAATATTCGGCTGTTTTGACCATATGAAAAATAGTAAATGACTTTTAAAAATTTTGAGAAAAATATATGTTCACTATGGGACTATATTATGTTAAATCCCAGAAAAGAAATATTTTTGGAATTGATTTGGTATTTTTTTATGAAAATGGTCTAGTTATGAGTTAATGAATTAAATATGTTTTGTGAAGTAAGAAAATTAGAAAATAGGATTTTATGGCTTGAGAATCCTATATGAGGTATATGCAGATTTTTGATGAGGGTTTTGGTTATTGATGATGAAATTGTAAGAGTTGGCATTTTATGATGATTAAATGCATTAATTAGTAAAGTGTAAACAATTAAAATAAATTGTTTATAAATTTATGAAATGTTATTCTTTCAATATCATTATACCGAAATATTGGTATATATTTTATTGTGGAATTTCTATCTTTTGTGTCGGGGTTACTATTCATGAGTTACTATTCACGATTTACTATTCATGAGTTACGAATATTACTCTTGAGATTAAAACTATATGTTGATCATATTATTTTTATCATCATATATAACATTTTTATAACCCTGATGTTGAAATTCTCTTTCACTGGAGTGTAAAGATGGGTAGATTATTGGTATGATCATGACTAGGGTTCTCTTTGGCCTGTAGTGCAAAGTTGAATTGTGACTGGTATGATCATGACCATTGAATTTATAATTGAATATCTTAAGCTTAAGTGCAAAGGTGAATTGATCAACATGGTTATAATTATTGTTTATATAAATTCTAAAATGATTATATATTTCTTTGAGATATGAATATATTTGGCCTGTAGTGCAAATATGAATTGTTGATGAATATCTTTGGCATGTAGTGCAAAGATGGCCTGTTGATGAATATCTTTGGTCTGTAGTGCAAAGATGAATTGTTGTTGAATATCTTTGGCCCGTAGTGCAAAGATGGTTTGTTGATGAATATCTTTGGCCTGTAGTGCAAAGATGAACTGTTGTTGAATATCTTTGGCCCGTAGTGCAAAGATGGTTTGTTGATGAATATCTTTGGCCCGTAGTGCAAAGATGGATTTGTTAGTATGATTATAAACAGGAACTGTGATTTGGTATAACCATGATCTTTGATGTTTCAGGTAAAGACAGGTGATGAATATATTCTTCGTCCTGGGTGCGAAGAAAAATTTATAGTCACAATTATGATTATGAGTTATTCATATGATTGTGGAAAGGAACTGTTGAGTGATGTTACATGGATAAAATATTGTTGGTGGATTTTTAACATGGAGAAGATAATAGACTTTATAGTCTATTTGACTCTTCTAATGGATTGCTCGTTCCGCTGCAACTATGGTTAAAATTTTTATCATTTACCATATGTTCTAAATCTCTGATTTATTGTTGATGAAGGCTATTGATAATTGAATTATCTTTAGTCATGATATTCTTTACTGAGCTAGTTGTGCTCACCCTTTTGCTTCACAATTCCTTTCAGGTAATAAGAGTGTAGCTGGGTCGAGCGAGGGTAACGGGAAAATAGAACAGTGGTCTCTAGCTGTGGATGTTCTCCCGAAGCAGTATAGAAGAGTTCATTTAGTTGTTATATTTGGTGAATCCAATAGGGTAAGGTGTACCCAACGTTGGAAGGGTGGTTTGCCACTATCATACAAGATGTCTAACGACATACAACCTCGTGTCATCATAAGACAGGGATGTGCTCATCCACTTGTTGAGTATATATACGAACACTACCTATATAATCTTGGTGTTTGTTTAAAGTATAATTCTCAATTAGAGACAGTAGAGATAATGATATGTCAAGAGAAGACTCACCATTGGGAAGAATATGATAGTAATCTTCTCGTTTTTCTTTGGGGTCTATTGGGTCAACCAAGGATAATTCTGTGGCCATATGATATCTATCATAACCTAGACGCGTGGCCTCCCATGTACGAAGGTTTCCTTGAGCACTTCCCAAAGATTCTAATTTCTAAAACAGTTTTTGACTATACCTTTATGTAAGGTGTTATTGTGAGGTGATGTCCACGATTGGAACATGAGTCACATTTGGTATATATTTGTATCCAAACTCACAACATATGTGTTGTTGTATTTTGCACGACAATTGTTGTAATAAAGTTGTAGTTGTTTTCTGTACCATGTATTTGACGACTCAGAATGGGTTGGGTGGAATGAACCTATTTTGGGGTCGTCACATTTGGTATCAGAGCTTGGGGATATGATCTCTGGCGGAGATCGGGGAATACAACTAGGAGGGGAGAGATGAGTAAATCCTTCGCTAGTGTGTCCTACCTAAGCTTATTTGTTGGTCAGTCATAATATCGGGATATTATGTGATATGTTAATTTGTTAAATTAACACTTGTTTTGAAGCTGTATTCTAGAATGATATCTGAAATACAGGAGATGAGCAGTGGAGAAATTATGATGACAGGAAAGATGGAATTTGAAATGAAAGGAAGGTATTCTCAACTCTTTGAAATACCAGGTACGTAAATTTCGAGGACGAAATTTCATAAGGAGGGGAGATTGTAAGCCCCCGAATTTTATGAAATAAAAGTATTCAATTTTTCTTATAATTATTATTCAGTAAATGGTTAAATTGATAAAAGTTTAAAGTTATGGGTGAAATATGAATTTTTTTTCAAAATAAGCAAGTGGTTATAAAATAATCATTGTTGTCGGGGAATATTCGTTTGGTCGTGAAATATTCTTTCTGTCGGGGAATATTCGTACGACGGCGCAGCTATTTGTGGGCCCCATAACGAATAACTGTCGGGTGAAGAAAATGATAAATTTGAGTTTTTACAAATAACGGCGTAGTTGTTACCGTTAACACTGTTGGAATACCCGGTGATTAAAATACAGTAATACGCGTTATTGCACAGTAGCACACGGTATTGCACAGTATTTTTAAAATTATTGATTCTTACGTAAGAAGGCACTACTCAATAATTGTTACAGTAGTTATTATTCAATATTTTATTTTATTGATTCAATAATTGCTGCGTTGATATTTTATATTATTGTTGTTTCAATAATTGTTGCTGCACAGTATTTTCTATTATCAGATCAATAATTCATATTATTTGAATAATATTATTAGATAACATTATTGGCAATGTCTAGAAAGTTCTGTCTAAGGAGAGGTTTGGTCATCTAATTGCGCGCCAGTAAGGAGAAATCCTTATTGGAAAGCCCCCTCTTTCCTGGGAACGGCCTGGTTGTCATAAATGTGATTCTGTAATATTATTTGTGAATAATTAATTATTGATTCGTATGATAAGGAAATATTTATTTTATGTGGATATAAACGAGGGACATATTTTTGTGGTTAAAAATGAAGGAGTTAATGTTGAGGTTTTTATCAGTATTTTTGTTGGAATGGAGGTATTAAAAATTAGGGTTTTTGAGATATTTTGCGAGGGTTATAATTTTTAATCCGACCGTTGGATCGTGGTAATTTTTGGATATGTTATACATATATAAGTTGAGTATATGTCCACAAATTTTGAACCGTTAAAAATGAACGTATGATTTATTATGAATTTTACGAGATGACTGGTTCAAAAATTGTTGAATTTTTGGAGTTTATCCTTTTGATGGAAAATTCTAGAATTGGTGGGCCCCACTTGTGATTGGTGAAGAAATGTGCTGAATTATATTTCAAATGTGGTGGGTGGGAATAGTAGCAGGTAAAGCCATCAGGTTGCAGGTCAAACCTACCAAAATTTTCCTATAAATAGAGGGCTAAGTTAGAATTGAAAATCACACCAGAAACATAAGATTTCTCTCTTTCTCTCTCTAGATTATTGAGCATATTTTGTGAGTTTTTAGATACTTGGTGAGTTGCTATTCATCAGTGCAAGTTTCCTTCAGCATCATATCCGATATCCAGCCAGAAGTACTGCTCTTTTGAGGTAAGGGATAGTAAGGGATTTTAAGGGTTGTTATGTTTTTCAGTTTCGTAATTTTTCTGAACTTCAAAAATTCTGGAAAAATTTGAAATGATATTTTGATGAGTTTTATTGATTGTGTCCAAAAATAGTGATTTTTGGATGTATAGATTGAGAGTTATGAATTTTATGAGAAAAGACTATTTTAAAAGTAACTGCTTATAATTCCTTGTGGTTAACTCCAAAATTGATGAAATTTTTATTGGGAGTACATGTATATGATAGAAGTATACTCTGTAAATTTCAGAATTTTTGGACAAAAGTACAATTTTTGATAAATGTCTAAATATTCGGCTGTTTTGACCATATGAAAAATAGTAAATGACTTTTAAAAATTTTGAGAAAAATATATGTTCACTATGGGACTATATTATGTTAAATCCCAGAAAAGAAATATTTTTGGAATTGATTTGGTATTTTTTTATGAAAATGATCTAGTTATGAGTTAATGAATTAAATATGTTTTGTGAAGTAAGAAAATTAGAAAATAGGATTTTATGGCTTGAGAATCCTATATGAGGTATATGCAGATTTTTGATGAGAGTTTTGGTTATTGATGATGAAATTGTAAGAGTTGGCATTTTATGATGATTAAATGCATTAATTAGTAAAGTGTAAACAATTAAAATAAATTGTTTATAAATTTATGAAATGTTATTCTTTCAATATCATTATACCGAAATATTGGTATATATTTTATTGTGGAATTTCTATCTTTTGTGTCGGGGTTACTATTCATGAGTTACTATTCACGATTTACTATTCATGAGTTACGAATATTACTCTTGAGATTAAAACTATATGTTGATCATATTATTTTTATCATCATATATAACATTTTTATAACCCTGATGTTGAAATTCTCTTTCACTGGAGTGTAAAGATGGGTAGATTATTGGTATGATCATGACTAGGGTTCTCTTTGGCCTGTAGTGCAAAGTTGAATTGTGACTGGTATGATCATGACCATTGAATTTATAATTGAATATCTTAAGCTTAAGTGCAAAGGTGAATTGATCAACATGGTTATAATTATTGTTTATATAAATTCTAAAATGATTATATATTTCTTTGAGATATGAATATATTTGGCCTGTAGTGCAAATATGAATTGTTGATGAATATCTTTGGCATGTAGTGCAAAGATGGCCTGTTGATGAATATCTTTGGTCTGTAGTGCAAAGATGAATTGTTGTTGAATATCTTTGGCCCGTAGTGCAAAGATGGTTTGTTGATGAATATCTTTGGCCTGTAGTGCAAAGATGAACTGTTGTTGAATATCTTTGGCCCGTAGTGCAAAGATGGTTTGTTGATGAATATCTTTGGCCTGTAGTGCAAAGATGGATTTGTTAGTATGATTATAAACAGGAACTGTGATTTGGTATAACCATGATCTTTGATGTTTCAGGTAAAGACAGGTGATGAATATATTCTTCGTCCTGGGTGCGAAGAAAAATTTATAGTCACAATTATGATTATGAGTTATTCATATGATTGTGGAAAGGAACTGTTGAGTGATGTTACATGGATAAAATATTGTTGGTGGATTTTTAACATGGAGAAGATAATAGATTTTATAGTCTATTTGACTCTTCTAATGGATTGCTCGTTCCGCTGCAACTATGGTTAAAATTTTTATCATTTACCATATGTTCTAAATCTCTGATTTATTGTTGATGAAGGCTATTGATAATTGAATTATCTTTAGTCATGATATTCTTTACTGAGCTAGTTGTGCTCACCCTTTTGCTTCACAATTCCTTTCAGGTAATAAGAGTGTAGCTGGGTCGAGCGAGGGTAACGGGAAATAGAACAGTGGTCTCTAGCTGTGGATGTTCTCCCGAAGCAGTATAGAAGAGTTCATTTAGTTGTTATATTTGGTGAATCCAATAGGGTAAGGTGTACCCAACGTTGGAAGGGTGGTTTGCCACTATCATACAAGATGTCTAACGACATACAACCTCGTGTCATCATAAGACAGGGATGTGCTCATCCACTTGTTGAGTATATATACGAACACTACCTATATAATCTTGGTGTTTGTTTAAAGTATAATTCTCAATTAGAGACAGTAGAGATAATGATATGTCAAGAGAAGACTCACCATTGGGAAGAATATGATAGTAATCTTCTCGTTTTTCTTTGGGGTCTATTGGGTCAACCAAGGATAATTCTGTGGCCATATGATATCTATCATAACCTAGACGCGTGGCCTCCCATGTACGAAGGTTTCCTTGAGCACTTCCCAAAGATTCTAATTTCTAAAACAGTTTTTGACTATACCTTTATGTAAGGTGTTATTGTGAGGTGATGTCCACGATTGGAACATGAGTCACATTTGGTATATATTTGTATCCAAACTCACAACATATGTGTTGTTGTATTTTGCACGACAATTGTTGTAATAAAGTTGTAGTTGTTTTCTGTACCATGTATTTGACGACTCAGAATGGGTTGGGTGGAATGAACCTATTTTGGGGTCGTCACATTTATTAACATAATGATATGAGGCATTGATGAATATAACTTTGTATTATCAATACTGACAACATTTGTTGCTCAATGTGGCTTTAGATTAGTCAAGCAGAGTCTTTCAATCATGATTAAATGAAGGTCTTGACACCTCAAATTCTTTGAAGCTCTTGAACCTCAAGGTTCGGATTCATGGATCTTGTCGATTTTGCATTTGACGAGTTCCTTTAACTCCTTCATTGGAAATGTGATAAGTAGGTTTTATACCTACTTATTGGTTACCAACTTACTGTAATTTTTCTCAACTCAAGTATTTTTGGCATGTTTTTATTATTTTTTGTGTTTGTTTTGCAGTGTGCATAGTTGAAACTCCTAAGGCATGGTATGGCATTGAAATGGAAATGGCAAGAAAAGGCATGGTGGGCTTGTGCTAAAATAAAGATGGCAACTAGACTAAAGCAGGTGAGGAGTACATTAAAAAAAGGTCTAATGAAGTGAAGAATTGAAGTGAAGAAGAAGTAGCAAGCAACAGCAGCAACTCAACAACAAGAAGTCAGCAGTATGCAGAATCCAGCACCAGCGCGGCTGTGATGCCCTATAGGTCAGACACGGCGCGCCTACATCAGAGGGATGATAGACGTAGACAGATACATGGGGTGCCCGGGCCCCTTATACACAGATATATGCCACGCCCGCGCCAGGAACTCGGCAGAAGTACACTCAGCCCGCCAGCGTCCGCGCCGAAATCCTCTTGTGTGATCGCGCGGCCACACCAGTCAAGCTTAAATTAAAAAGTTGACTTTCCATTTTGTAATGCTGGAGCGTGTTTGCTATATTTAAGATATATTGGCTGGTTTAAAAAGACGTATTATCAGTTATTATTATTAGTTTTAGGGTTTCAGAGTCTAGAGAGAATCCATAACATTTCTTTATTATTTTGAGCTTTTATCTCTAGATTGCTTGATTGTAAATACTGGGTTTTTATTTTGGTTGATGAATATGGACCTGAACTAGCTTGAAGACACTTTATAAAGCAGGGTTTTATCAGATTTTATTCCTTATTTCCCTAATATCTCTTACTTTCATTGTTTATTTCAATGCTTGGCTTAAATCCCATAATGGGTGTTGATTCAGCAATAAACTAACTTCTATTATGGGATTCTAATGAAGTTTATTGCGTAGTTCAATCTTGTATGCTTATTTGTGATTGTTTGTATGGTTATCTATGGATTGCCTAACATGGTTGCACTTAAATATTGAATGCTTGATCACCATTCACCTTAATTACTTGTATGGAATTGGAAAAAGAAGTATAAGTACAGATTAGACCATGTTAGCATGTGTTCATGAGATTTATATATATTAGGTTTAATGATTCGAGACTCGAATAGACATATGTCGGTTCACCATGTGTAGTTGTTAAGAGGGCTTATGCTTAATTTGGTATTACTTGTAATTCACATAGACATATAGTGGGTTAGGTAATATTGATGCTCATATGAATTCTATCATTTTGTGGATTTTGTGTGATTTAGACATGGTACATCGAAAGATGGCCATGTTTCACTTTTGTGCTCTCAACTATCTTTCCATTGTAATCAAGCAAACCGAACAAGAGGTATACATTCTGGATAAAGCATTAAATGAGATTAGGATCCCATTTCTCTCCACTTTGATTCCCTCAATTTAGTATTTAGTAATTCTATATTGATAATTAATTTAGTTTTTAATTTACTTGATTATTAACTGTTTAAGCAATCAGAAATAGTGAATAGGTTGTTTCATGCTAGTGTAGAAATAGTCACCTTTCTCCGTGGGATCGATACTTTCTTACTTTGTACTACTTGTTGACCCGTGTATACTTGCATGAGTTAGAGTCTGTTTTGCTAAACCGAAATGGAGGCAACAAGTTTTTGGCACCGTTGCCGGGGAACGATGTTTATTTTTATTAGTGCCGTCATAAACTAAAGCTAGATTTGTTTGACTTGAACAATTCTTTTCTTATCTTATTTCTATTTTACTTTTGTTTTCATTTAAGGTACTTGTGTATAGTATATACGCACTTGATCATCACATCCTGAGTTGATTCCTGTATAGGACAATATCAACGAAAGAGCTTGGAGAGCGCGTGCAAATCAGAATACATAAGTAAATACTGAGATATCATCATCCACCATGGCAGAAGAGCCTAGATAAGAGCACAGAGCCTTAAGGGATTATTCTATGCCCAAGATTAATGAGTTGCAGTCGAGCATTGTGAGGCCAACTATAGCAGTAAATACCTTCGAAATTAAGCTAGGCACGATACAAATGGTGCATAATTTAGTCCAATTTGGGGGTGCTACTACAGATGACCCTAATGAGCATTTGTTGAGCTTCATCGAGATTTGTGACACCTTTAAGTACAACAGTGTGTCAGAGGATGCAATAAGGCTCAGACTGTTTCCATTTTCTTTAAGGGATAAGGTGAGAAGCTGACTCCATTCATTGCCAGCAGGGTCAATCACCACATGGGAGGACTTATCACAGAAGTTCTTAGCCAAATTTTTCCCTATGGCTAATACATCAAAAATGAGAACAACGATTTTCCAATTTGAGCAACAACAGGGAGAGTCACTGTATGAAGCATTGGAACGCTACAAAGAAATGCTAAGAAAATGTCCCCATCATTGAATGCCTGATTGGATGGTTATAAACACTTTTTATAATGGATTGGGTTGGCAGTCAAGGCCAATTTGTGGGCTAAAAGTTAGGAAGAAGCGTACGAGCTGATTGAGACTATGGCAGCGAACGATTTTTAGAATCCTACAGCCATGATTCCACCACAAAAAGTTGCAGGGATGTTAAAGGTGGATGCCATTACACAATTGTCAGCTCAAATGGCAGGCATGGAAAAGAAGATTGATTCATTGGCAGAGAGTAAAGTAAAGTCAGTTGCTTATGTCTATGAGATTTGTGCGGGGTCAGATCAAACATACCAGTGTGCTATTAGTGCAGAATCAGTGCAGTTTGTGAGTAACTTCCAAAAGAACCAGAATCAGTTTCAGAATTCTTACAATCCCAACAATCGCAACCATCCCAATTTCAGCTGGAGTAACAATCAGAACGTGCAACAACACCAACCACCACAACGATTTCAATCTCAACCACAATATCAACCATCTCATCAACAATATGCACCCAAACCACCTTACCCTCTTAGATTTCAACAACAACAACATCAACATCATCCACCACCTGCACCTCAGCCAGAAAAGAAGTCAGAAATGGATGAGATGATGTTAAAGTACATGGCGAATACTGAGGTTATGATAAAGAGCCAAGCTATGGCTATCAAGAACTTGGAGACCCAAATGGGCCAAATGGCCAATATATTGAACAATAGACCACAAAGGACTTTGCCAAGTAACACTGAAGCCAATCCAAGAAGGGAAGGAAAAGAGCAGTGTCAAGCCATTACACTAAGATTAGGAAAACAGACTACAAAATTATAGGCCGGTGAACCCGCGCCCAATACTGAAGGGGAGTTAGCGCGGTCGCGCTAGGGGAAACTTGTTCTAATCATGGTTTGACCAAAGAAGGTTCTGAACAGAGGGGAGTGGAGAAGAATAATGAAGAGTTACTTGAGAAACCCATAACCAAACCACCACCTGTTTACCCACCTGTTCCTTATCCATAGAGATTATAGAAACACAGAGAAGATAAATAATTTGCTAAATTTTTGGAGGTATTCAAGAAACTACGAATAAGCATACCCTTTGCAGAGGCTTTAGAGCAGATATCGAGCTACGCATAGTTCATGAAAAAATTCTGTCAAGGAAGAAACATCTAGAGGATTTTGAGACAGTGGCCTTGATAGAAGAGTGTAGTGCAGTGCTACAGCGTAAGCTACCTCCAAAGCTTAAGGACTCGGGCAGTTTCACAATACCATGCTCCATTGGAAGGTTATCTTTCAACAGATGTCTGTATGACTTAGGTGCGAGCATAAATTTGATGCCTCTATCAGTTTTCAATCAATTGGGGTTGCCGGCTCCAAAGCCGATAAATATTTCACTACAGCTTGCTAATAGATCCATCACTTATCCACGGGGTATTTTGGAAGACATTTTGGTTAATGTAGATAAATTTATCTTCCCAGCTGACTTCATCATTTTGGATTATGAAGAAGATAGAAATATACCAATCATCCTTATGAGACCCTTCTTAGCCACGGGGTGAACTCTTATAGACGTTCAGAAAGGTGAGCTGACAATGAGAGTGCATGATCAAGAAGTCACCTTCAACATTTTTAAGGCTATGAAGTTTCCCACCGACGAGGAAGAATGCTTTCGGATTGATATGGTAGACAGAATGTTGAATGAAGAAGTTAGAAATCTGGTTGATAATGAGCCTTTGAAGAGTGCCATATTGGGAGATTCAGAGATGAAAGATGCTGAAGTTGTGGAATATGTCTAGATTCTTGACACAACACCACAATTTTGAAGAAGTAAGAATCCTGTCGAGCCACTCAAAATTGCTGGAGAGACATCAGCACGACTCAAGCCTTCTCTTAAGATGCCTCCAAATCTTGAACTCAATGTAACGACCGAGAAATTTGGATCTTATTGTAAAATAATTTTATTAAATTAAATAATAATAAAATCTTATTCTATGTGTTAACAAGATGGTTGTTGTTATATAACCTATTGATGTTAGAATGTCGTAGTATTTGAGCTACGTGGATGAATTAAAGTGTTTGAATTTCCAAGATGAAAATAAAAGTTTCCTGAGAAATTTTATTAAAAAAACATTATTCATAGGGATTTGCTCGGGATATAATTTTGAATTTCCAAGAAATACGTAATGATGGAATAATAAGGTCAAATGGATTATGTAATAAAAATCTAATTATGGAAAATATAATATTTCGCTTGTGGACTTAATTTATAAACGTTAAGGAAGTTGAAATAGTAATGAATAAGTAATAATAGTATGATACTTAGGTATTGTACAAAGTAATAAAAAGAGTATAATACGAAGTATTATACGAGTTAGTATGAAGAATGAAATATCGTATATAAATTCTATATGAATTAGAATACGAAAATGATACATAAACAATATGTATATGTATTAAGTAATGTTAATGGATTTGGAAGATTAGTTAACAATTGGTACAAGTCCAAGTGAATAAAATGTTAAGGCCCAAATGATTAGTTAATAAACAAGTTAGTGTTTATTAATGCAAAGCCCAAAGATTTATTTAATCCAAGCCCAAGCTAGAATCCATGAGTTATTTGACGCATGGGGCAAACCATATTAATATGGTTAGTATGGTGACCAAGTTAATGTGGGGACCAAGACTTAGGAGTAATGGCCAAGCAAAAGATAAGAGTTGTGTTTAACAAGTAATGAATAGTAAGGAGGTGATTAAAGGAGGTGGGATGATTTAATGACTAAATTACCCTAGCCTTGTAAATTCTATAAATAGAGGAAGCTTGCAAGCCATTTATTAGTTGTTCAAATAATCCAAACATTACAAAGTGCTTAAGTGTTAGAGAGAATAAGTTACAAATAAGTTACTTTCATAAGTAAGAAGAAGAAGAAGCTACTTACCAAGACTTCAAAAGTTAGACTTCTTCTCCATTATCTTCTATCTTTACCATGATAGGTTAATAAGCAAAGTTTGGATTAAGGAACATGAATGTTAAAAAGTAAGAAGAATGAGTAAGCAATGAACTTAAGTCATATAAGTTGGTGATAAGTCATTTAAGTTAACATAAGTTATAAACTTATGTGAAAGTATTATGAACTTGTAATGAGTTTATTAAGAGAAGTGATATGGATGTAAAAGAACTTGTATGATTATATATATATCATGAATACATAAGTAAAAGTTATATGTTGAGAACATATAAGGTATGATGATTAAGAAACTTTAATTGTCATATGTGATGAACAATGAAATCTTAAGTAGTTTATAATTTGATAAAGTTATAAGCTCATAAAGAAATAAGTCTAAAATCAAACAATTAGAATAAGTCGTTGTAATAAGTGGGTTGAGATGTTCACATGATGAATGGAATTCATTGGCAATGTGGAACAAATCATAAGAATGAAGATTTGTATGAAATTGCACGATTGGACGATAATCGTCGAATTCGTGAAATTCTCAGAATAGAAGTCAAATTTTGTGTTTAAACTCAGAACCGTTGTTTTCCAATGGAGACAAGTCATATTTGTCATTTATTACGGACTCGAAAATGACCGGATTCCAACTTAGAACGAAGAAACGAGCGTTGAAAGTTCACGAACGTTTATTATTTTCGTTAAAAATGAATCAATAGCTGAATTTTTAGCAAACAAAGTCAAATAGATAAAATTCTTACATGAATGCGTAGATTACGTAATTTGTGAATCGTAGGCTTTTGAACGAGCCAATTCGGACTTATAACGAAGAAATTATGCGTCCGGGAAGTTCACAAAATTTAAAAACTGAAATTGTTTTCTGGTGCACAGAGTTGGCGCCGCGGCACCAACCCTAGGATAAATGAGTCGCGCCGCAGCGCGTAACAGTAGCCGAGCACACTATAAGAGTTCGCCGCAGCGCGAATCATAGTACAATTTGTGGCGCCGTAGCGCCATGTACAGTAAGAAAATCTTCTGGAGTTTGGCGCCGTAGCGCGGCCCATTAAGTAAGGACTCGCGCCGCAGCGCCAGTCTCAAAACAAAGATAGTAATGAATGTTTCTAAGTACACAGAAAGGAAAGCTAATTGTTTTGAAAGTAAACACAACTTAAGGAATATAATGTAACTTTGTTTAAACTTTGTTAAACCTTAAGGATGTTATATAAAAGTTGAGATAACTTAGTCGAATATAAATACAAGGATAATGATAAACCGGAACGAATAATAACTAAATCTAATACACAATTAGATTGAGAAGAAGGGTAAGATATAGCCATATACATACTTGATTATATGTGACCTAATGTAAGGCATTATGTGATCATGTATTGTAGAGACTTGAAAGACTTAAACATAAAGTTAATTTACGGTAGCGGACGCTAAAGGCAAGTATTCTCACTCTTGTCTCAGTTCAATCTGAACAAGTTTTTGAGGTTCATGTATTCTTTCGCATGAATTAAGGTATGTTGAAGTTAAAGCCAATCCCTTGGCTAGACTTGGTAATTTATTCATCTATTATCAAATGTTGTTGTATTTTGTCAACTACTCAATATGGTTTTCAAAAGAAGACTGAAATGTTAAACAAATGTTTTCTCGGTAAAACGACAGGCACGTGAGGTTGCCAAATGATTAAACATACATACGTTTAATGGATGTAGTGTTGATCAACATAGAGTACAATAGGCTGATCACCTAGAAGTGCTCGTAAGTAATATCGGGCTTACGAACTTGTTTCCGGGTTGTCCTTTTTCAATAAAGAATGAATGCTCGAGTTCTTTGACCGGAGTAAATGTTTTACTAAATATTGTTATAATTGTAAAACATTTTGAAAGAAAAGATGAAGTGATATTTTGAGTTAATAATAGTACTTCATAACTATTGTTCAGTTATTGAAGATATATGATTCGTATGTGTCAAGCATGTTGTTGTTGAATTGTTATACTTGCTGAGCTAGTTATGCTCACTCTTGCTTGAACTATATGAATGCAGCTAAGACTGAACGTCCCGAAGGATCGAAAAAGGATAAAGGAAAAGCTAAGGCAGATTGTTAAGTTGTCTTGTAATAGAATAGGTCTAATATTGTAATGTAACTGATATTATGACAAATAACCTTTGTAATGAGTATAGAACCTGGGAAATGTAAATATTACTTTAAATATATAGAAGTTATGCTCTTTCTTTGAGACTTTCAATTGAATGAATGTTAGAATGATTGTACAGTATAGCACCATCTGTCGGGTTGGAAGATACCCGAATTTGGGGGTTCTACAAGTTGGTATCAGAGCCTAGGTTATAAAACTTAAGGGGGAAAATAGAACCTTAAGTCACAACCTTAAGAAAGAATAAAAAAGTAAAAGATGGAAAGTAACCCTATAAAAATACATTATATTATGTTATGTGTTTCTATTATTTTACTGACGTATACTTATCAAACTATATTGTTTTATTGTAGATGTCTGGAGAAAATGATATGTATAGAGACATACATGTAGTGAGCGAGGATTCGGTTAATCGGGTAGAGATACTACCAAATCATGTAGCCGTAGAACCAGAGGTGGTGACAATCGAGTCTGGAGATTCAGACGATTTAGACTACATGTCTATATTTGATGGCATTCTAGAGGAGGAGGTGGACGTGATGTCCTTTGATCAGGTTCCACCTACAGAGGAATTGTCTACGGGGGAATCGATGAAGGCATTGTTTATGTCAGTATTGGATAGGAATATCCATTACTGCCAAGAGGTTAAGGAGTTGAAAGAGGAACTCCAAGCTGTCCGTGAGGACAAGACTAGCATGGAGGGAATGTGGGAAGAGGAGCACGATGATAGAATTCTAGCTAAGGACAAGGTCCGAGAGCTGAAATGTGAAGTCTTTGAGCTCAAGTAGGAGCTAAAGACTAAACAACAAAAGTTGGAGAGGATGTCCTACATACATAGGAGTTCTCATGAGGATTTCTAGCAGCAGGTAGTTGGGTATCCGATAGAAGCAGGACAGACCCGACATACTATCAGTAGGGATGTTATTGCCGGTCTGGCCAGCAAAGATTTTGAAAATACCCTAAGGCAGATATAACCTAGCAATAGCTAGAGTAGCTTAGATATGTAAATATTATGTATCTAGTAGTGACGTAAAACCCTATTTTGTATAACAAATTGTAGTCTTTTGTAAAATCCCAATTTTTAGAAAGTAATTGTGGGATGGTAATGTAATCAGCTAAGGCTGAATAATGTAAACAATGTAGTGTTATACTACAAGTTATGAATCAATATAAGTCTTTTTATGGAATATATTGAGTAATGAGTATGAGTTATTATTTTATTACAAATAATAACAAACTAACAAGAATAAAGTAATAATGATGTGTTATTTTCTTAACAGCAAAATGCTGCCAAGAATGAGACAACGAAATCAAGGCACTAATGTTAACCAACCGGAGGGTGGTCCAATTAATCCAATGCAGGAGTTCGTTAATCTTTTAACGATTGCATTTAATAGAACGGGGGCTAATGTACCTGTGATTCCTGGAGTAGTACGAGCTACTACTTTTAAGGATTTTAAAAGTGTAGGTCCGCCGGAGTTCAAAGGAACTACGAACCCTATAGAAGCCCAGACTTGGGTAAAAGAAATCGAGAAAGCATTTGTAATAGCAAATGTTGAGGAGGGTCAAAAGGTTGCCTTTGCAACCTATTTGATGAAAGGAGAGGCCAACTTTTGGTGGGAGGCAAACCAGGCTAGGGCCGATATAGGAAATCTAATGTGGGAGAGGTTTAAGGAGATTTTCTCCGAGAACTATTTTCTCACGAGTATGCAAGGGAGGATGGAAATGAGGTTTCTTGAATTGAAACAAGGGGATATGACAGTTCCCCAGTATGCCACCAAGTTTAATGAACTGGCACGATTTGCTCCACATCAAGTGGACACTGAAGTGAGAAAGGCTAGAAGGTTTGAGCAGGGCTTGAAACCCTGGCTCTATAGCCGAATTTCTGTATTCCAAAGTACTTCCTTTGGAACCATATTAGAAAAGACAATAATTTCTGAAGGTGGGAATGAGGCTCTCAGCCAGTACCACAAGGATAAGGAAAACAAGGGCAAGGTTGATAGAGGAATCAAGACTGAGGGAGCCAGTGGAAGTGGCAACGGTTAAAAGAGGAAGGGATTTAACTCTAGGAATACCGGAGTAAAACAAGGTGATTCTAAGAGAAGGATGGAGGCCTGTAAAACCTGCGGGAAGACTCACTTATGTGTCTGTCTCAAAGGAAAGGCAGTATGTTATAATTGTGGACAGGAATGGCACATTTTGCCTAACTGTCCAAATTCGAAGAAAATTACTGATGTTTTGTATGTGGATCAACTGACCACATAGCGAAGAACTGCCCGAAGAAGGGGACGGAAGGAAATAAGGGAACCAATAGTGGTAAGTTGGCTATTAGTGGTCCATCTCAGCCAAGTAAATTAATGGCTCACACTTTTAATATGATGGTCCAAGATGTTGTGGCATCAGGGGATGTAGTTGCAGGTATTATTCTGATCAATAACATAAATTCATACGTGCTTTTTGATTCGGGTGCTACTTGTTCGTTTATAGCATGTGATTTTGCTAGACGACTATAATTATTTCCTGAAAAATTACCTATACCTATGAACATTAAGGTAGCAAATGAAGAGATAATTCCTGTTGAAAATATTCATATGAGTTGTTGCGTAGATGTACGGGATTGTAAGTTATCGGTAGATTTAATATCGATAAAGTTAGAAGAATTCGACGTAATTCTCGGAATGGATTGGTTAATTAATCATGGAGAAATTATAGATTGCCAAAAGAAGTGTGTGACCATCAAGACGTTGAAGCAACCTCCTGTAGTATTTTACGGTAGTAAGTTACAGGGACGTCCGTGTTGTCTTACGATGACACAAACTAGAAAATTATTAAGGAAGGGTTGTGTAGGTTACCTATGCCATGTTGTGGATACCCAGAGAGTGGGAGAAACTATGGAACAAATACCTATAGTAAATGAGTTCATGGATGTATTTCCAAGTGAGTTACCGGGGTTACCGCCGTATAAGAAGATCGAATTTGTGATAGACGTTGTGCCAGGAGCGGCACCAGTCTCAAGGGCACCGTACCGTATGGCGCCTGTGGAAATGAAAGAACTAATGGTTCAGCTACAGGAACTATTGGACAGAAAGTACATTCAACCAAGTGTTTCTCCGTGGGGGGAACCTTGTTTGTCAAGAAGAAAGACGGATCGTTGAGACCTTGTATCGACTATCGGGAGTTGAACAAGTTAACGATAAAGAATAAATACCCATTGCCCAGGATCGATGATCTCTTTGATCAATTGAAAGGGGCAAAGTATTTTTCTAAAATAGATTTGCGGACGGGGTATCATCAGTTGAAGGTCAGAAAGGAAGATATACCAAAAACGACATTCAGGACTCGTTATGGTCATTACGAGTTTCTGGTAATGTCATTTGGATTGACGAATGCACCAGCTTGCATTTATGGATATGATGAATAGAGTGTTCAAACCATATTTGGACAAGTTCGTCGTTGTGTTTATCGATGATATTCTAGTCTATTCTACGACGCCAGAAGATCATGCTGAACACTTAAGATTTGTGTTGGAGACACTAAGGAAAGAGAGGTTATATGCGAAATTCACTAAATGTGAATTTTGGCTGGAAAAGGTGCAGTTTTTAGGTCATGTCATTGACCAAGAGGGGATTTCAATAGATCCAGCGAAGGTAGAAGCAGTGATGAATTGGGAACTGCCGAAAATGCCGACTGAGGTGTGGAGTTTCCTAGGGTTAGCAGGGTACTATCAAAGATTTATCCAAGATTTTTCGAAGATAGCTACCCCGTTGACTAATTTAACAAGGAAGACAGTGAAATACGTATGGACGGATAAATGTGAAGACAGTTTTCAAGAACTGAAGAAAAGATTAAGTGAAGCACCTGTTTTGTCATTGCCATATGACACAGGAAATTTTGTAGTATATAGTAATGCTTCGCATAGGGGACTTGGTTGTGTGCTTATGCAACATGGCAAAGTCATTGCGTATGTGTCACGGCAGTTGAAGGATTATGAGAAAGTTTATCCTACTCATGATCTGGAACTGGCCGCAGTAGTGTTTGCCTTAAAGATATGGAGACATTATCTTTATGGTAAAAAATGTGAGATATATACGGACCATAAGAGTCTAAAGTATATCTTCACTCAGAAGGAGTTGAATATGAGGCAGAGAAGATGGCTACAGTTGATAAAGAATTATGATTGTGAAATCTTGTATCACCCTGGAAAAGCCAATGTAGTTGCCGACGCCTTAAGTCGGAAGGGTCGGGAAAAGTTGTCTATGTCAACGGCTCAAGATGAGTTAATAACAGAGATGGCTAGTATGGAAATTAAAGTAAAGATGCCGAGTGATTCGGAGCAGATACTCTTTGAGACGGAGATGTAATCTACCATCGTAGAAAGAGTCAAGGAGGTACAACTCAAGACTGTCGAGTGTAACCAAATGAAGAAGTGGTTATCCGAGAAGGAAGATACTAAGTGTAGTCTTGATAATGAGGGATTATTAAGATTTGAAGGAAGAATTTAGGTTCCGAATGAGATGGAATTAAAGGAGAAAGTGTTACAAGAAGCTCATAGTTCGAGGTACTCGATACATCCTGGTATTACTAAGATGCATCAAGACCTTCGACAAAGTTTTTGGTGGCCAAACATGAAGAGAGAAATAACAGAGTATGTGAGTAGGTGCTTGACTTGTCAAAAAATTAAGGCAAAGCATCAACGACCTAGTGGCTTATTACAGTCATTGGAGATTCCAGAATGGAAGTGGGAGCATATTACGATGGATTTTGTGGTGGGACTTCCGACGACAAATAAAGGGTACGATGCAATTTGGGTAATAGTAGACCGGTTGACGAAGTCGGCTCACTTTTTGCCAATCAGGGTCAAGTATAACTTAGACCAATTAGCTAAACTTTATGTTAAGGAAATCATTTCCAGACATGGAGTACCGGTATCGATTGTGTCTGATCGTGATCCACGATTCGCATCGAACATTTGGAGGAGTTTGCAAGAACAGTTGGGAACACAGCTGAAGTTAAGCACAACGTATCATCCTCAGACTGATGGGCAGAGCGAGAGAACAATTCAGACGTTAGAAGACATGTTAAGGTCTTGCGTCATGGATTTCAAGGGTAGTTGGGATGATCATCTACCGCTAGTAGAATTTGTGCATAACAACAGTTATCATACAAGCATAGGTATGCCGCCTTATAAAGCTCTGTATGGAAGAAAGTGCAGGACACCGTTGTGTTGGGATGAGGTGGGAGAACGCCGTATGCTAGGACCAGAATTGGTGCAGCAGACAACGGATGTGGTAAAGTTAATTCGAATGCGTCTCGTCACAGCTCAGGACAGACAAAAGAAGTATGCAGACTCACATAGACTAAGTCGAGAGTTTGAGGTGGGCTCGTATGTGTTTCTAAAGGTATCCCCATGGAAAGGAAAGATATGTTTTGGAAAGAAAGGAAAGTTAAGTCCAGGGTTTATAGGACCTTTTGAAGTATTAAAACGGGTGGGAGAGGTAGCTTATATGATAGCATTACCCCCAGACCTAGAACGTATACATAACGTGTTTCACGTATCGGTATTACGTCTATATAAGCCGGACTATAAGCATGTAATCGAGTATGAGCTGATTCATATCGAGAAGGACTTAACATACGAGGAATCGCCGATACAAATCATTAATAGAAAGGAACAAGTTATGAGGAACAAGGTAATACCATCAGTAAAGGTATTATGGAAGAACCACGATGCTGAGGAAGCAACGTGGGAGCTGGAAGAACAGATGAAGAAAAATTTTCCCCATCTATTTGGTTAGAGATATTCTGAGGACATAATCTTTATAAGGGGGGAAGAATGTAACGACCGAGAAATTCGGATCTTATTGTAAAATAATTTTATTAAATTAAATAATAATAAAATCTTATTCTATGTGTTATCAAGATGGTTGTTGTTATATAATCTATTGATGTTAGAATGTCGTAGTATTTGAGCTACGTGGATGAATTAAAGTGTTTGAATTTCCAAGACGAAAATAAAAGTTTTTCGAGAAATTTTTCGAAAAAAACACTATTCATCGGGATTTGCTCGGGATATAGTTTTGAATTTCCGAGAAATACGTAATGATGGAATAATAAGGTAAGATGGATTATGTAATAAAAATCTAATTATGGAAAATGTAATATTTCGCTTGTGGACTTAATTTATAAACATTAAGGAAGTCGAAATAGTAATGAATAAGTAATAATGGTATGATACTTATGTATTGTACAAAGTAATGAAAAGAGTATAATACGAAGTATTATACGAGTTAGTATGAAGAATGAAATATCGTATATAAATTCTATATGAATTAGAATACGAAAATGAAACATAAACAATATGTATATGTACTAAGTAATGTTAATGGATTTGGAAGATTAGTTAACAATTGGTACAAGTCCAAGTGAATAAAATGTTAAGGCCTGAATGATTCGTTAATAAACAGGTTAGTGTTTATTAATGCAAAGCCCAAGGATTTATTTAATCCAAGCCCAAGCTAGAATCCATGAGTTGTTTGACGCTTGGGGCAAACCATATTAATATGGTTAGTATGGTGACCAAGTTAATGTGGGGACCAAGACTTAGGAGTAATGGCCAAGCAAAAGATAAAAGTTGTGTTTAACAAGTAATGAATAGTAAGGAGGTGATTAAAGGAGGTGGGATGATTTAATGACTAAATTACCCTAGCCTTGTAAATTCTATAAATAGAGGAAGCTTGCAAGCCATTTGTTAGTTGTTCAAATAATCCAAACATTACAAAGTGCTTAAGTGTTAGAGAGAATAAGTTACAAATAAGTTACTCTCATAAGTAAGAAGAAGAAGAAGCTACTTACCAAGACTTCAAAAGTAAGACTTCTTCTCCATTATCTTCTATCTTTACCATGATAGGTTAATAAGAAAAGTTTGGATTAAGGAACATGAATATTAAAAAGTAAGAAGAATGAGTAAGCAATGAACTTAAGTCACATAAGATGGTGATAAGTCATTTAAGCTAACATAAGTTATAAACTTATATGAAAGTATTATGAACTTGTAATGAGTTTATTAAGAGAAGTGATATGGATGTAAAAGAACTTGTATGATTATATGTATCATGAATACATAAGTAAAGGTTATATGTTGAGAACATATAAGGTATGATGATTAAGAAACTTTAATTGTCATATGTCATGAACAATGAAATCTTAAGTAGTTTATAATTTGATAAAGTTATAAGCTCATGAAGAAATAAGTCTAAAATCCAACAATTGGAATAAGTTGTTGTAATAAGTAGGTTGAGATGTTCACATGATGAATGGAATTCATTGGCAATGTGGAACAAATCATAAGAATGAAGATTTGCCGAAAATTGCACGATTGGACGATAATCGTCGAATTCGCGAAATTCTCGGAATAGAAGTTAAATTTTGTGTTTAAACTCAGAACCGTTGTTTTCCAATGGAGACAAGTCATATTTAGCATTTAAGAGTTGTGGACTCAAAAATGACCAGATTCTGACTTAGAACGAAGAAACGAGCGTTGAACGTTCACGAACGTTTATCGTTTTCGTTAAAAATGAATCAATAGGTGAATTTTTAGCAAACAAAGTCAAATAGATAAAATTCTTGCGTGAATGCGTAGATTGCGTATTTTGTGAATCGTCGGCTTTTGAACGAGCCAATTCGGACTTATAACGAAGAAGTTATGCGTCCGGGAAGTTCACAAAATTTAAAAACTAAAATTATTTTCTGGTGAACAGAGTTGGCGTTGCGGCGCCAACCCTAGGCTAAATGAGTCGCGCCGCAGCGCATAACAGTAGCCAAGCACACTGCAAGAGTTCGCCGCAGCGCGAACCGTAGTACAATTTGTGGCGCCGCAGTGCCATGTACAGTAAGAAAATCTTCTGGAGTTTGGCGCCGTAGCGCGGCCCATTAAGTAAGGACTCGCGCCGCAGCGCCAGTCTCAAAACAAAGATAGTAATGAATGTTTCTAAGTACACAGAAAGGAAAGCTAATTATTTTGAAAGTAAACACAACTCAAGAAATGTAATGTAACTTTGTTTAAACTTTGGTAAACCTTTAGGATGTTGTATAAAAGTTGAGATAACTTAGTCGAATATAAATGCAAGGATAATGATAAACCGGAACGAATAATAACTGAATCTAATACATAATTAGATTGAAAAGAAGGGTAAGATATAGTCATATACGTACTTGATTATATGTGACCTAATGTAAGGCATTATGTGATCATGTATTATAGAGACTTGAAAGACTTAAACATAAAGTTAATTTACGGTAGCGGACGCTAAAGGCAAGTATTCTCACTCTTGTCTCAGTTCAATCTGAACAAATTTTTGAGGTTCATGTATTCTTTCGCATGAATTAAGGTATGTTGAAGTTAAAGCCAATCCCTTGGCTAGACTTGGTAATTTATTCATCTATTATCAAATGTTGTTGTACTTTGTCAACTACTCAATATGGTTTTCAAAAGAAGACTGAAATGTTAAACAAATGTTTTCTCGGTAAAACGACAGGCACGTGAGGTTGCCAAATGATTAAACATACATTCGTTTAATGGATGTAGTGTTGATCAACATAGAGTACAATAGGCTGATCACCTAGAAGTGCTCGTAAGTAATATCGGGCTTACGGACTTGTTTCCGGGTTGTCCTTTTTCAATAAAGAATGAATGCTCGAGTTCTTTGACCGGAGTAAATGTTTTACTAAATATTGTTATAATTGTAAAACATTTTGAAAGAAAAGATGAAGTGATATTTTGAGTTAATAATGGTACTTCATAACTATTGTTCAGTTATTGAAGATATATGATTCGTATGTGTCAAGCATGTTGTTGTTGAATTGTTATACTTGCTGAGCTAGTTATGCTCACTCTTGCTTGAACCATATGAATGCAGCTAAGACTGAACGTCCCGAAGGATCGAAAAAGGATAAAGGAAAAGCTAAGGCAGATTGTTAAGTTGTCTTGTAATAGAATAGGTCTAATATTGTAATGTAACTGATATTATGACAAAGAACCTTTGTAATGGGTATAGAACCTGGGAAATGTAAATATTACTTGAAATATATAGAAGTTATGCTCGTTCTTTGAGACATTCAATTGAATGAATGTATGAATGATTGTACAGTATAGCACCATCTGTCGGGTTGGAAGATACCCGGATTTGGGGGCGCTACACTCAAACCCCTTCCAGATCATCTAAGGTATGCATTTTTAAGTGAATTTTCAAAGTTGACTGTTATTATTTCTACTGTACTAACATCTTGCCAGGAAGATAAAATGCTACGAGTACTAAGAGAATTTAAATCAGCAATTGGATGGACCATAGCAGATATTAAAGGGATCAGCCCATTATTCTGTATGCACAAGATCCTGTTGGAAGATGATAGTAAGCATTCAGTGGAGCAACAATATAGATTGAACCCGATTATAAAGTAAGTGGTTAAGAATGAGGTTCTGAAGTGGTTAGACGCATGGATTATATATCCGATATCAGACAGCTCTTGGGTAAGCCCGGTGCAATGTGTGCTGAAGAAAGGGGGTATGACCGTGGTATCAAATGAGAACAATGAGCTAATACCTACCAGGACAGTGACGGGGTGGAGAGTTTGTATGGATTACCGCAGACTAAATAAGGCTACAAGGAAAGACCATTTTCCCATCCCGTTCATTGATCAGATGCTGGATAGGTTGGCAGGTCATGAATATTATTGCCTTCTGGATGGGTACTCAGGATAGAATCAGATTGTGATAGCTCTAGAAGACCTGGAAAAGACTACCTTTACTTGTCCGTATGGAACATTCGCGTTCAGAAGGATGTCTTTTGGGTTGTGCAAGGCCCCGACCACATTTCAGAGGTGTATGATAGCTATTTTTTTTGATATGGTTGAGCACAATGTTGAAGTCTTCATGAACGACTTCTCTGTTTTTGGAGATTTATTTGACCTGTGTCTGGAAAATTTGGTGATGGTGTTAAAGAGATGTGTTGAGACGAATCTTGTTTTGAATTGGGAAAAGTGCCATTTTATGGTACAAGAAGGTATAATACTGGGACATAAAGTTTCAAAGAAAGGATTAGAGGTGGACAAGGCTAGGTTAGAGACTATTGAGAAGTTACCTCCATATACTTTTGTTAAAGGTGTTCGTAGTTTTTTGGGGCATACAGGCTTCTACCATAGATTTATAAAGGACTTCTCGAAGATCACAAAGCCACTTTATAGTTTGTTAGAGAAGGATATCCAGTTTAAATTTGATGAGGAATGCCTGTCTGCATTTGAACATTTGAAGAAGAAGTTAACTACAACAACTGTGATTACAGCACCAGATTGGGACCTTCCTTTTGAGTTGATGTGTGATGCAAGTGACATTGTTGTGGGAGCTATTTTGGGCCAGCGTAGGGACAAGGTATTCCATGTTATCTATTATGCGAGCAAGACCTTTACTAATGCCCAGTTGAACTACACGACCACGGAAAAGGAGCTTTTAGTAGTGGTGTACGCATTTGACAAGTTTCGTGCTTACTTGATTGGGACTAGAGTGATTGTGTACACAGACCATGCAGTGATCCGGTATTTGGTGGCAAAGAAATATGCCAAGCCTCGTCTGATCAGGTGGATACTTCTTCTGCAAGAATTTGACTTAGAAATCAAGGACAAAAAAGGGACTTAGAATCAAGTGGCGAACCACTTATCTCAATTAGAAAATCAGGGAAGGGATGCAAATGACAAAGTTATAATCAATGAGTCCTTCCCATATGAGAAATTGTTGGTGGTGCAAGGCGAAGTTCCATGGTTCGTAGATTATGCTAACTTCCTAGTAAGCAAGATAATCCATTCTGACTTGACTGGGTATCAAAAGAAGAAGTTTCTACATTGTGTGAAATGGTATATTTGGGATGAACCTTATTTATTCAAGCAATATTTTGTTCAAATGATTAGAAGGTGCATTCCATACATCCAGACATAGGGTATACTGCAGGATTTCCAAGCATCAGTATATGGAGGTCATTATGGAGGTGAAAGAACATCTGCCAGGGTTTTGCAAGCTAGTTTCTATTGGCCGACTATTTTCAAAGATGCTTATAGCTTTGTTCATAAATGTGATAGATGTCAGAGGGTAGGAACATATCAAAGAGAAATGAAATGCCCTTAAATACAATCCTCGAGGTGGAGATCTTCGATGTCTGGGGGATAGATTTTATGGGACCCTTTGTTTCATCATGTGGGAATTTGTACATCTTGTTGGCAGTCGATTACATATCTAAATTGGTGGAAGTGGCAGCTATACCGACGAATGATGCTAAGGTGGTTCTGAGGTTTCTTCAAAAGAGTATTTTCACGGGGTTCGGGACACCCAGGGTGTGACGCACCCAAAATAGGTATACATCACCCATCTTTAGTCGCCAAATACATGGTACAAAATATAAATAAAACTCAATTATACAACTGTAGTGTAAAATACGATAAAACATATGCTATGAATTTTAATGCAAATATTGTCATCTAGACAATATCCACACTCAATGGAGTCCTCATTACATTTATTATAACACTATTTTATAGAATACTGAGGACTACTATAACACCATCTTGGACCATCACTCCATTCCCCGACTAGTCCCGGCTACGTTCTCATTTCCTGAAGAGAACAATGAAAGAAGAAGGATGAGCTCAACTAGCCCAGTAAGAAATATTATGACTAAGATAATGCAGAATAAATTATCATTAGCTCTCAACAATGTTAAACTGATAAAATATAATAGACAACAAGTTTAACTCCAACGAAACAAATAATTCATTAGAAGAGTCAAGTAGAGCATAAAATCTACTATCTTCTATGATTTAAAAAGTTTTTCATCAACTTTATCGCTGAGACTCAGCTTAATAAATAAAATCAAATTATCCCTGCACCACGACCAAGGATATTCATATAATCATCAATGATCATGATTATACCGAATAATCCCTGCTCATTATCATACCAACAATTGTCCATCAATGAAGTACAAGCCAATGAGGACTTTCACCACATTATTCGTCACATTACGGTCATGATTATACCGAATAATCCCTGGTCATAACCATACCATGTCCATCTATACGCGTAAGCCTAAGATGACTTTCATCACAATATAAGCATGAGGATGATGACAATGACATAATAATTCAATAAAACAAGTTCAAGATAAATTTTAAAGATTTTATAATTTAATTTATCCAAAAATCAATAACGTCCAAATTGTTAACATGATACTGCTTTGTGGAGTAAAATTCAAGAATGCTCAGAAGAATATTTTCATGAAAAGATACTGGATGAAGCGCAAATATCCAGGATATTCTACTAATTTCATGAAGTATAGAAGCCAAAACTTTAACCAAATGAGTATAGTAGAATATAAGAAACTATAAATGGATTTTCACCCACAATGCGGTAATCCACGTAGACAGATCATTTCTACAATTTAATATGGAATGAATACGAAGGATCTTTCACCATGCATGCGGTAGTCCACACAGACATGTTATTCCAACAGAATAATAAAGAATGGAACCAGGTCATACGTAATCCGCACAGACAAGATATTCCAATAGAATAATAAAGAAGGAAACCAAGTCATGCGTAATCTGCACAGACAGGATATTTCAACAGAATAATAAAGAATGGAATAACAACAAATTTCACTAGGCATGCGATAGACCGCACAGACAGATTATTCTAACAGAATAATAAAGAATGAAATAACAGAATAATTTCACCATGTATGTGGTACTTCACATAGACAGGTTTTTCTAACATAATGATAAAGAATGGAATAACAACCCTTACGAGTATTGAAAGAAAATAACTCTCTTCATGAATACGAAGGAATAATACCCCTTACCTTAGAAAACCTGGATACTAAAATAGTGAGGTAGCAGACTTCTTTTCTTCTTTCTCTCTATAATAATTACTTTATATCTTTTGTGAATTGGTGAGAAATGAAGGAAGAATAAGCTTATATTTATAGAAAAATATAGTTTCGATAATTGCATGTTTTGGGGCTCGAAATATTACAGTATAATACCTTTCTCTTTTTCTTCATTTTTAATTTAGTCCTGCAAGTATTATCAAACTTGCACCACCTTCCCTAATATTAAATAATGTGAATTAATAGTAAATCATGTGAATCAATAATTATAGACATGTGAAAATACGAATTACAGTATAGTACCTCCATTTTTAACTTAGTTATGCAAGTATTATCAATCTTGCACCACCACCCCTAATAGTACAAGAATGTGAATCAATAGTACACACATGTGAACAAATAGTTATAATCATGTGAATTAATAGTAATTAACTACTCATTTATCTGATTAATTACCAGATTGGTCAGTATAACTTCCAGACATCAATTAATATCGAAATAAATATCGATTTTCACTAACACTAATAATTTCCACACAATGAAACTATCAATTTCATCTTTAATCAACACGAACTTATTTATCATTAATATCATAACTCACAATATTTAATAACCATATTATTCCCAAGAAAGGGGGGCTTTTCGATAAGGATTTCTCCTTATTGGCGCGCAATTAGGTGATCAAACCTCTCATTGAGAGAACTTTCTAGACATTGTCAATATTATAAATAATAATATGAATAACTTTGTCGTCTCAATTATTAATTTAATAATATAAAATATTATGCAGATGATACTGTGACAACAATTGAATCAATAATATGAGAGATATGATGCATCAATTAATGTAGCAATAATTAAGTATAATTAAGTGACTTCTCACATAAGCATCAATAATCAATACAGTGTGCTACTATGCAACCACACGTATTACTGTACTTTTACTACCGGGTAGTTCAACAGTTTTAACGGTAACACTTTCGCCGTTATTTTTATAAAAAGATAATTCTGTCATTTTCTAACTATGACAATACTTTCGTTTTGGGGTCCACCAATGATTGTATCGTCGTACGAATATTCCCTGTTAAAATGAATACTCCCTGACCAATCGAATATTATAGAACCACTTGCTTACTTTGTAAAATTTGTAAATGTTACCCACAACTATAACATTATATCAAATCCACACCATAATATTTAAAAATATATTTCGAAAAAATTATTCTTTATTTATAAAAGTTGGGGTCTTACAACCTCCCCTTCTTATAAAATTTTATCCACGAAATTAGGGTACGTACCTGGTATATCAAAGAGGTGAGGATATCTTGACTTCATCTCAGATTCTAACTCTCAGGTCATTTCTTCCACATCGTGATTTCTCCACAAAACTTTGACTTGAGGTATAACCTTGGAGGGTAGAATATGATCCTTCTTATCCAAGATTTTAATAGGTAACTCTTCATACATTAAATCTTCTTCTATCTCGTCTGGTTCTAATTCAATAATGTGGTTCGGGTCTTTCACATATTTACGTAACATAGATATGTGAAAAACGTTATGAACACGAGACATACTTGGCGGTAAGGCGAGTCTATAGGCCACAGTTCCTACTCAATCGAGGATTATAAATGGGCCAATGAATCGAGGATTGAGCTTTCCTCTCTTTCCAAATCTCGTAACTCCTTTCCACGGAGCAACACGTAACAACACATGATCTCTAATATTGAATTCCACGTCCTTTCGATGAAGATCAGCATAACTCTTTTGTCGATCTTGTGAGGTTTTTATACGTTGTCGGATCGTTTGAATCTTTTTTGTAGTCATACGTACCAAATCCAGTCCTAACAACATTGCTTCACCCACCTCATCCCAACATATTGGAGAACGACACTTTCTTCCATATAACGCCTCAAATGGAGCCATGCCAATACTTGCTTGATAACTATTATTGTAGGAAAACTCCACCAATGTTAAGAACTTGTCCCAACTTCCCTTGATGTCAAGGACATAGAGTCTTAATAAATCTTTAAGAGTTTGAATAGTCCTTTCTGACTGTCCGTTCATTTGAGGATGATATACCGAACTAAATTATAAATCCGTGCCCTTTGCTTTTTGCAAACTAACCCAAAATCTTGAAGTGAATCTTGGGTCTCGATCAGAAACTATGGATACTGGCATACCATGTAATCTTACAATCTCGCTTATGTACATACGAGCAAGACGTTCAAGTGTATAAGTTTCTCGTATCTGTAAGAAATGAGCAGACTTGGTCAATCTATCAACAATGACCCAAATCGCATCTATGCCTTAAAAAACCTTGGGAAGACTAGTAACGAAATCCATGGTAATGTGCTCCCACTTCCATTCTGGAATTTTAAGTGGTTGTAATGGACCTTTTGGCACTTGATGCTCCGTCTTGACTCGTTGACAAGCTAGACACCTTGAGATATATCTATCTCTTCATATTGCTCCACCAAAATGTATGTCAAAGATCATGATACATTTTGGTACTCCTAAGATGGATTGCAAATGGTGTGTTGTGCGCCTCCATCATGATTTTATACTTGAAGTCAGAATCGTTAGGAACACAAATTCTAGAGTTGACTCGAAGTATTCCTTCTTCATCGATTCTTGTTTCTGGAATAGCACCTTCTTGAACTTTCTTCCTCATACGCATCAGCTCCAGGTCTGTAGCTTGATCAGCTTTAACTTTACCGATTAAAGTCGATTCTACTTGTATATTCACCATCATCACATGGGTCCCTGGAGTCTTTAACTCTATCTCCATCCTTCGTAATTCATATAAAATGGGTTTTTACGTTGAAAATATTGCACTCGTACCCACATATGATCTTCTACTCAATGCGCCGGCTACTACGTTCGCTTTTCCACGATGGTATTGGATGGTGTAATAATAATCTTTCAATAGCTCAAGCTATCGTCGTTGCCGCATGTTAAGTTCCTTTTAAGTGAAGAAATATTTGAGGCTTTTATGATCTGTATAGATCTCCACCTTCTCTCCATACAGGTAATGTGTGAAAGCCCCGAATCAGAGGTCCCGAATCACCGCGAATCCGGTTCGATCATTCTATCACTATTACTATATTTGCAGAAGATATAAACATTAATTGTTTATACATTAAACTTACACACTTTTCCCCAAGGTCGAGTAACCTTAACTTAATACACAATTCATAACTTTTCTAACGCATAACATTATTATCCTACAACACAATTACAAATCTTCTACACACGTATACTAAAGCTGGAACTGTCTTTAACCTTTCCTTGTATCCGCTGCGTTCGACTTAATCTGCAATGTTTTATCATAATATAGCAAGGGTGAGCATAAGGATTGCCCAGCAAGTTTAAATTCAATAATATAACAATATATCATGATTGAAAGAATCTGAATAATAAGCTGGCTATAATTCAACAATATAATTGTGAACTAGCAGGAACAAATTTATGACTGAACAAGTATTATACATGAACAAATATATCTGAATCAACTGGTAATGTAGGTGATCAGCCTTTTATACCTGACCTATACATGCAATATATACAGAGTACAATTCATGGCAACCAGTAATGATTAACCATAAGCTTATCCGAATAAAACAACTCTTAGTAGAGTTAAGTAAAAACAAACTTGCCTGAACCGTTGATTACCGCTACGCAATTTATATCGCTTTATCCGAAGACCTAATATTAGTAATATAGATCTCCAATATTAGAATAATATCATCACAATATAAGACTATTATATATATAGATATACATAGAATAACCTAAACACATAACACATAACACATAAATCTATCAGTCTATAACACACATAAGACTCGGTATCAAGTCAAACTATTGCAGTCTGAGTTGAACCCGACACAAAACTGACATCCCGACGGTCTAGTTGGACTTTTATCGAGTCTAAGTTCAATTAACTTTGACTAAACACTTAACAAATAACTTAGTTAATTTTAATATCAGTCAAAATATTTTTCTAAGTCTCATAATAATTTTCACATAATTATTATCATTTATCATGATTTTTTAATCATTAATATCGTATTTATATAATATAAATACCACAATATTCCTTTATCATTAATATTTATTTATAATCAAATATTAATGAAACTCATCACATAATATTATAATATAATTATAATATCACAAAGTATTTTTAATACCTTAAAATCACCTTTATATGATTTTTAAACAACTAAATTCATTATCCAATAATTGCTGTTAATATTAAAATATTAATATTTTCATGACAAAATATCAAAAATTATATTTTATAACTTAAAATATTTTTATAACACTTAAATCATTTTTATATGATTTTTAAATCATTTATTCTATTTTTCCATAATTTATTTAATATATTTATTAAATAAACTAATTATCATTAATATTTATTAATTAATGAAATTCATCACAAAATATTAAAAGTCATTGAAAATAACTTAAAATATTTTCTTTTACCATAATATTATTTTTCATGATTTTTCATGTATTAAAATCAATTTTAAATCATTTATTTAATATTTTAATTAAAAAAATTAAAAAAACATTTATATTCCAAAAATATTAAATATTTATAAAATATATTCTAAATAATTAAAAACTATTTTTCAGACTTTAAAATAATTTTTCAAAATTTTTTTTAGTATTTTTAATAATTAAAAACTATTTTTATTTATTTATTTATTAAAATAAATAATTTTTTAAATAAACTGTCTCTAAAATAGGCTTAGGCGACAAATCTGTCGCTAAAAGTGTTCTTGGTGTTCTTGAGCAAGAACCCAAAAAACCATGTCAGTGTCCGAGTTGGTAGGTTTGACCAATGATAGATTCTTAATCTTCTTGTTTCTAGGCAATCTAATGTATTAATGTTGTAGTATAAGTGTAATACTACTATCATTAATCAATTTCATGTCCATAACATAACATATATGAGAGATCTAGATTCTAGAATATCATGTCAGAGCTGTTCTTCATTTCTGGGTTTTCCAGAAATGAAGAACAGTTGCTAGGCCCTAATTTGAAGCCTCATAACTTGAGATATGGGTCAGGTTTGTCTGATCTATTGGTTCCTTCTCATAGGGGAGATGTCAGGCTATAATAATATATCAACGGAACAACATTAAAACATCCAAAGCATAAGATCCAAGGCAGTCAAACTAGGGATCAGAACTCTGTTCTTGAAGATCTGGGTTTCCCAGAAATTTTCCTCCGGTCAGTTGGTCAACGGTAGTTTGACCATAAATTGCTACGTTCCTATTACAGATCTGGGTGATCTAAGGACATATATATGTACTCCTCATGACAGACTATAATAATCAAACAAACAAATGGCTATAACATTTAACAGAAGCAAGATTTGGAGCCTTGAAAATGGTTGTCATAGTTTCTAGAAAATCGGGGTTACCCAGAAACCAAACTTTGTGTTCGGTCAACGTTGTTTGACTGATCATATCATTCGATCTACACCTGATCTGGACTTGATTCAAGTTCCAGATCAAAGTCCTTACAACATACTACAAGTGCAAATTCTTAAAACACATAAACAATTAACAAGAAAGGATCTAGAGGCCCTGACATTAGGCTGTCAGGCCTTATTTTCAACTTTTTTTAGATTTCTTAAAATGTTAGATCCGAGCACTTTGATGTTATGGATTCATGATTCAACAACCCAGATCTCTAATTGACACCTTATAACACATATTTAACCAACAACTAACATTAAACAACATAAGATCAAAGGATTTCAAAATTTTAGGGTTCTTACCACTTTGAGCCTTGATTTTTGATTCTGACCCTTTGATTATGTTCTTAACTTGATATGAACTGATCATGCTTCATCTTTTCTCTCTCTCTCACTCTAAATCTCGAAATTCTAGAGAGAGAATGGGCTTGGAGAAAATGAAAATGAAAGTATGCATTTTCACTCTCTTAATATAATATAAATGGCATGATTCAATGTATCTAGTTGCTAGTTGGCATACCTATCTAATATAAAATAGATATAGAGCACATGGGATAAACAGGGTGATGACTCATAAGAATTGCAAAATCTTTTGCTTAAGTTTAAGAAAAGGGCATTTTAGTCATTTTGTATACCATTTAAATTCTAAATTGGTCATTTGATCAAATCGTTAGGGTTTAGGGTTTGGGTTTAGGGTTTGAACCATTTAAGATTTAGGGTTTAACCCTTAATTTGAAATTTAATTTCTAAGATTTCCAAATTTCGGTTTTCAAAATAGCAAATTAATATTTCTAAATTATAATTAGGATTTTCTAATTATATTAAAATTTCTTAATCACCATTTAAATCTTGCTAATTAGGATTAACATTTCCTAATTAAAATCGCTAATTTAGCAATTAGGGTCAAAATAATTCATTAAGGTTTATAACCCACGAATTAGGGTTTTTAATAGAAAAATAATTTTCCTAAATTAAAAATTAGATTTCTTAATTTGATTAATGTTTTCTAATTACTAATAACTTGAAAATTAGGATTAATATTTCCTAATTAACATTAAAACTATTTAAATTAACAATTACGTTTTTCCTAATTATAAATTAGATTCCCGAAACCGAAATTAGGGTTTCCAGAACCAATTTTAGGGTTTCTTGTAATTCGCTAGAGTTTTCTAACCGAACGTTGGCGTTCTTAATATATACTTAGGGTTTGTTATATATATCGTTTATCTGGTCAGCCCTTGACCCTTAACTACATACTGTACACATATGCACAGAACATAAACACTTATTCCCTTAATTCTGAATAATTGACTTAAATCCTTCACAAAATTTTGAAATCCTAAAAATTCCATCTTAAAAACATCAAATGCATACACTTATTTTATGTCTGGGTTCTAATTTTGAACCTTAAATCAATTAATAAAAATTTTAAAAGTTTTCTAAATTCTCGGGTTGTCACATTCACCCCTTCTTCTAAAAAATTCGTCCCCAAAATTTACCTTACACCATACACCATACACCATTCATTATACATTCTCATCACCACATGCTACCCAATACACCTCTCACAAGAGTTAAAATTTTGAAATTGTGCTGAGGAGTCGTATAGACTAGTTGTTTGTCATTTTCGCAAAGGTTTTATGGAAATTCATCCACAAACCGACATAACTTACGAACACAAAGGGTGATTAGCCTGATATGCCCTGTACTGGCCAAGTACTACTGGTCGGAACAATTTGTTCCTCTTATTCGCCTTAGGCGCACAAAATTTCTTACCTCAGTCTTATTGGATTCTGCACCAAAACAATTTGGTTCGAAAAAAATTTCAAAGAACTCTTAGAGTTTTCATAAACTTTAGTCTAGCTGAATCGAATAGCATAGACACATATCAATAATTCAATTCAATCGAATTGTTTAGGTGCAGCCAAACCCCGTTGGCAAATTAAAATTTTTGAAAATATTTTTGAGAATGACGTCATGATGTCATACTATATTAACAGTTCGTTTGAGGATGTCGTCATTATATGACTTTGTCATAACACATCATACAATAGTGGAACAATGACTTTAGATCAAATTCACACTAAGTATTCTTGTATTTACAACTCCATCAACTTTTTATCATCTCTGCACCAGGTTACATGGTACATGAGTGATAAATAAAATAAATTTTGATATTTCAAATCATTTGCGTCTAGCCGAAATAAGTAGCATAGACTATACTTTAAACCGTTTCAAAAATGATTATGAGTCTACATTTTTTTAAAAGCACATAGTGCATATTTAGCTTGATGTCAAAGTTTTGAAGTCTAGCATAGCTAGGAGTTTTGGAAAACTTAATTCTTCACTAATAATCAGTTACTTAACAATCTATCTGTTCCTATAATCTTTAATACTCCATTTTCACACAACTATGCCCAGTTCGTAAAACCACACTTATGAGTTCATTTACTTGCCACAATCATATGAGTTTAAGAACTTGTTCTAGTCAGACCTTTGGCGTCCATTCGCTGAGGGGTTCATAAACATTTTATATAACTATGAATCAAGAATGTCACATAAGTATGAGTTTTAAGAACTCGTACTTAACCTTATGTCCTCTACCTATGACCTGTCTATCTGTTATACACATGAGAAAGGAATCACCCTCTTAACATGCATATAGCAAATAACGCGACACAAACATTTCAATGATTATCATTGTCAGAACTAAGTAGTTGTTATACCAAGTACAATTCCCCGCCCACACAAGGAATCATACAACTCAGCTGCTGACATGAGTCCTCAATTGAATCCCCACCTAACACTAACACCCTTCTCAATACGAATTTCATTCAACTCGTATTCATAATCCTTTCCTGAATCTGTACCACTTCATAGTACAACTGTCACCCAGCAAACTTGCTGTAATTTTTCAATCATTCGCTTGATCCTTCTCCATACTATAACCTTATCTGATCACGAAGTGATCTCATCATATACATTACGATTCATTTCTATATATAGATCGTTTTGTTTTAAGATCTCCTATCACTACACTTTCAGTCTTTTAGACTCTATCTATTTCTCACTACTGTTCAACTTTATTATCAGAATTAGGGAACTCTGTATCTTATAACTCGCCGAGATTCGTCTTTGAATCTTACTGACTAACTAACTCTATGTGAGTTAGATCTTACCCTAATCCCTGCGGTTATTAGTCTCAGGTATTCCTACCTAAGGTTCATAACCTACAGCTCTAATACCAACTGTGAAAGCCCCGAATCCGAGGTCCCAAATCACCGCAGATACGGTTCGATCATTCTATCACTATTACTATATTTGCGGAAGATATAAACATAAATTATTTATACATTAAACTTACACACTTTTTCCCAAAGCTCGAGTAACCTTAACTTAATACACAATTCATAACTTTTCTAACACATAACATTATTATCCTACAACACTATTACAAATCTACTACACACGTATACTAATGCTGGAACTGTCTTTAACCTTTCCTTGTATCCGCTGCGTTCGACTTAATCAGCAATGTTTTATCATGATATAGCAATGGTGAGCATAAGGATTGCCTAGCAAGTTTAAATTCAATAATATAACGATATATCATGATTGAAAGAATCTGAATAATATGCTGGCTATAATTCAACAATATAATTGTGTACTAGCAGGAACAAATTTATGACTGAACAAGTATTATATATGAACAAATATATATGAACCAAAACACATAAGACTCGGTATCAAGTCAAATTATTACAGTCTGAGTTGAACCCGACATAAAACTGATATCCCGTCGGTCTAGTGGACTTTTATCGAGTCTAAGTTCAATTAACTTTGACTAAACACTTAACAAATAACTCAGATAATTTTAATATCAGTCAAACTATTTTTCTAAGTCTCATAATAATTTTCACATAATTATTATCATTTATCATGATTTTTCAATCATTAATATCGTATTTATATAATATAAATACCACAATATTCCTTTATCATTAATATTTATTTATAATCAAATATTAATGAAACTCATCACATAATATTATAATATAATTATAATATCACAAAGTATTTTTAATACCTTAAAATCACCTTTATATAATTTTTAAACAATTAAATTCATTATCCAATAATTGCTGTTAATATTAAAATATTAATATTTTCATGACAAAATATCAAAAGTTATATTTTATAACTTAAAATATTTTTATAACACTTAAATTATTTTTAAATCATTTATTCTATTTTTCCATAATTTATTTAATATATTTATTAAATAAACTAATTATCATTAATATTTATTAATTAATGAAATTCATCATAAAATATTAAAAGTCATTGAAAATAACTTAAAATATTTTCTTTTACCATAATATTATTTTTAATGATTTTTTATGTATTAAAATCATTTTAAAATCATTTATTTAATATTGTAATTAAATAAATTAAATACCATTTATATTCCAAAAATATTAAATATTTATGAAATATACTCTAAATAATTAAAAACTATTTTTCAGACTATAAAATAATTTTTCAGAATTTATTTAGTATTTTTAATAATTAAAAACCATTTTTATCTATTTATTTATTAAAATAAATAATTTTCTAAATAAACTGTCGCTAAAAGAGGCTTAGGCGACAAATCTGTCGCTAAAAGTGTTCTTGGTGTTCTTGAGCATGAACCCAGAAAACCATGTTAATGTCCGAGTTGGTAGGTTTGACCAGTGATAGATTCTTAATCTTCCTGTTTCTAGGCAATCTAATGTATTGATGTTGTAGTATAAGTGTAATATCATGTCCATAACATAACATATATGAGAGATCTAGGTTCTGGAATATCATGTCAGAGCTGTTCTTCATTTCTGGGTTTTCTAGAAATGAAGAACAATTGCTAGGCCCTAATTTGAAGCCTCATAACTTGAGATCTGGGTCAGGTTTGTCTGATCTAATGGTTCCTTCTCGTAGGGGAGATGTCAGGCTATAATAATATATCAACGGAACAACATTAAAACATCCAAAGCATAAGATCCAAGGCAGTCAAACTAGGGGTCAGAACTCTGTTCTTGAAGATCTGGGTTTCCTAGAAATCTTCATCCGGTCAGTTGGTCAACGGTAGTTTGACCATAAATTTCTACGTTCCTGTTACAGATCTGGGTGATCTAAGGACATATATATGTACTCCTCATGATACACTACAATAATCAAACAAACAAATGGCTATAACATTTAACAGTAGCAATATCTGGAGCCCAGAAAATGGTTGTCAGAGTTTCAAGAAAATCTGGGTTACCCAGAAACCAGACTTTGTGTTCGGTCAACGATGTTTGACTGATCATATCATTCGATCTATACCTGATCTGGACTTGATTCAAGTTCCAGATCAAAGTCCTTACAACATACTACAAGTACAAACTCTTAAAACACATAAACAATTAACAAGAAAGGATCTAGAGGCCCTGACATTAGGCTGTCAGGCCTTATTTTCAACTTTTTCTAGATTTCTTAAAATGTTAGATCCGAGCACTTTGATGTTATGGATCCATGATTCAACAACCTAGATCTCTAATTGACACCTTATAACACATATTTAACCAACAACTAACATTAAACAACATAAAATCAAAGGATTTCAAAATTTTAGGGTTCTTTCCACTTTGAGCCTTGATTTTTGATTCTGTCCCTTTGATTATGTTCTTAACTTGATATGAACTGATCATGCTTCATCTTTTCTCTCTCTCTCTCACTCTAAATCTCGAAATTCTAGAGAGACAATGGGCTTGGAGAAAATGAAAATGAAAGAATGCATTTTCTCTCTCTTAATCTATAATAAATGGCATGATTCAATGTATCTAGTTTCTAGTTGGCATACCTATCTAATATAAAATACATATAGAGCACATGGGATAAACATTAGGGTGATGACTCACAAGAATTGCAAAATCTTTTGCTTAAGTTTAAGAAAAGGGCATTTTAGTCATTTTGCATACCATTTTTATTCTAAATTGGTCATTTGATCAAATCGTTAGGGTTTAGGATTTGGGTTTAGGGTTTGAACCCTTTAGGATTTATGGTTTAACCCTTAATTTGAAATTTAATTTCTAAGATTTCCAAATTTCGGTTTTCAAAATAGCAAATTAATATTTCTAAATTATAATTAGGATTTTCTAATTATATTAAAATTTCTTAATCACCATTTAAATCTTGCTAATTAGGATTAACATTTCCTAATTAAAATCGCTAATTTAGCAATTAGGGTCAAAATTATTTATTAAGGTTTATAATCCACGAATTAGGGTTTTTAATAGAAAAATAATTTTCCTAAATTAGGAATTAGATTTCGTAATTTGATTAATTTTTTATAATTACTAATAACTTGAAAATTAGGATTAATATTTTCTAATTAACATTAAAACTATTTAAATTAACAATTAGTTTTTCCCTAATTATAAATTAGATTCCCGGAACCGAAATTAGGGTTTCCAGAACCAATTTTAGGATTTCTTGTAATTCGCTAGAGTTTTCTAAACGAACGTTGACGTTCTTAATATATACTTAGGGTTTGTTATAGATATCGTTTATATGGTCAACCCTTGACCCTTAACTACATACTGTACACATATGCACAGAACATAATCGCTTATTCCCTTAATCCTTAATAATTCACTTAAATCCTTCACAAAATTTTGAAATCCTCAAAATTCCATCTTAAAAATATCAAATGCATACACTTATTTTATGTCTAGGTTCTAATTTTGAATCTTAAATCAATTAATAAAAATTTTAAAAGTTTTCTAAATTCTCGGGTTGTCACATTCACCCCTTCTTCTAAAAAATTCGTCCCCGAAATTTACCTTACACCATACACCATACACCATTCATCATACATTCTCATCATCACATGCTACCAAATACACCTCTCACAAGAGTTCAAATTTTGAAATTGTGCTGAGGAGTCGTATAGACTAGTTGTTTGTCATTTTCGCAAATGTTTTACAGAAATTCATCCACAAACCGACATAACTTACGAACACAAAGGGTGATTAGCCTAATATGCCCTGTACTGGCCAAGTACTACTGGTCGGAACAATTTGTTCCTCTTATTCGCCTTAGGCGCACAAAATTTCTTACCTCAGTCTTATTGGATTCTGCACCAAAACAATTTGGTTCGAAAAAAATTTCAAAGAACTCTTAGAGTTTTCATAAACTTTAGTCTAGCTGAATCGAATAGCATAGACACATATCAATAATTCAATTCAATCTAATTATTTAGGTGCAGCCAAACCTCGTTGGCAAATTAAAATTTTTGAAAATATTTTTGAGAATGACGTCATGATGTCATATTTGTATTAACAGTCCATTTGAGGAAGTCGTCATTATATGACTTTGTCATAACACATCATACAATAGTGGAACAATGACTTTAGATCAAATTCACACTAAGTATTCTTGTATTTACAACTCCATCAACTTTTTATCATCTCTGCACCAGGTTACATGGTACATTAGTGATACATAAAATAAATTATTATATTTCAAATCATTTGCGTCTAGCCGAAATAAGTAGCATAGACTATACTTTAAACCGTTTCAAAAATGATTATGAGTCTACATTTTTTTTAAAAGCACATAGTGCATATTTAGCTTGATGTCAAAGTTTTGAAGTCTAGCATAGCTAGGAGTTTTGGAAAACTTAATTCTTCACTAATAATCAGTTACTTAACAATCTATCTGTTCCTATAATCTTTAATACTCCATTTTCACACAACTATGCCCAGTTCGTAAAACCACACTTATGAGTTCATTTACTTGCCACAATCATATGAGTTTAAGAACTTGTCCTAGTCAGACCTTTGGCGTCCATTCGCTGAGGGGTTCATAAATATTTCATATAACTATGAATCAAGAATGTCACATAAGTATGAGTTTTAAAAACTCGTACTTAACCTTATGTCCTCTACCTATGACCTATCTATCTGTTATACACATGAGATAGGAATCACCCTCTTAACATGCATATAGCAAATAGCGCGACACAAACATTTCAATAATTATCATTGTCAGAACTAAGTAGTTGTTACACCAAGTACAATTCCCCGCCCACACAAGGAATCATACAACTCAGCTGCTGACATGAGTCCTCAATTGAATCCCCACCTAACACTAATACCCTTCTCAATACGAATTCCATTCAACTCGTATTCATAATCCTTTCCTGAATCTATACCACTTCATAGTACAACTGTCACCCAGTAAACTTGCTGTAACTTTTCAATTATTCGCTTGATCCTTCTCCATACTATAACCTTATCTGATCACGAAGTGATCTCATCGTATACATTACGATTCATTTCTATATCTAGATCGTTTTATTTTATGATCTCCTATCACTACACTTTCAGTCTTTTAGACTCTATCTATTTCTCACTACTGTTCAACTTTATTATCAGAATTAGGGAACTCTGTATCTTATAACTCGCCGAGATTCGTCTTTGAATCTTACTGACCAACTAACTCTATGTGAGTTAGATCTTACCCTAATCGCTGCGGTTATTAGTCTCAGGTATTCCTACCTAAGGTTCATAACCTACAGCTCTAATACCAACTGTGAAAGCCCCGAATCCGAGGTCCCAAATCACCGCGGATCCGGTTCGATCATTCTATCACTATTACTATATTTGCGGAAGATATAAACATAAATTGTTTATACATTAAACTTACACACTTTTCCCCAAGGTCGAGTAACCTTAACTTAATACACAATTCATAACTTTTCTAACACATAACATTATAATCCTACAACACTATTACAAATCTACTACACACGTATACTAAAGCTGTAACTGTCTTTAACCTTTCCTTGTATCCACTGCGTTCGACTTAATCTGTAATGTTTTATCATGATATAGCAAGGGTGGGTATAAGGATTGCCTAGCAAGTTTAAATTCAATAATATAACGATATATCATGATTGAAAGAATCTGAATAATATGCTGGCTATAATTCAACAATATAATTGTGAATTAGCAGGAACAAATTTATGACTGAACAAGTATTATATATGAACAAATATATCTGAACCAAAACACATAAGACTCGGTATCAAGTCAAACTATTGTAGTCTGAGTTGAGCCCGACACAAAACTGATATCCCGTCGGTCTAGTCGGACTTTTATCGAGTCTAAGTTCAATTAACTTTGACTAAACACTTAACAAATAATTCAGATAATTTTAATATTAGTCAAACTATTTTTCTAAGTCTCATAATAATTTTCACATAATTATTATCATTTATCATGATTTTTCAATCATTAATATCGTATTTATATAATATAAATACCACAATATTCCTTTATCATTAATATTTATTTATAATTAAATATTAATGAAACTCATCACATAATATTGTAATATAATTATAATATCTCAAATTATTTTTAATACCTTAAAATCACCTTTATATGATTTTTAAACAATTAAATTCATTATCCAATAATTGTTGTTAATATAAAATATTAATATTTTCATGACAAAATATCAAAAGTTATATTTTATAACTTAAAATATTTTTATAACACTTAAATCATTTTTATATGATTTTTAAATCATTTATTCTATTTTTCCATATTTTATTTAATATATTTAATAAATAAATTAATTATCATTAATATTTATTAATTAATAAAATTCATCATAAAATATTGAAAGTCATTGAAAATAAATTAAAATATTTTCTTTTACCATAATATTATTTTCATAATTTTTTATGTATTAAAATCATTTTTAAATTATTTATTTAATAATGTAATTAAATAAATTAAATACCATTTATATTTCAAAAATATTAAATATTATTTTCAGTGTGATTTTAAATTCTAACTTAGCCCTCTATTTATAGGAAAATGTTAGCACGTCGAAGCAGACTTGACCTGCAATCTGATGGCTTTACCTGCTACTATTCTCACCCACCACATTTGAATAAAAATTTCAGCATATTTCTCACCAACCAAAAGTGGGGCCCACCAGTTCTAGAATTTTCTACCAAAATGATAAATTTCGAAACTTCAACAATTTCTGAACCAGTCATCTCTTAAAATTCATAACAAATCATACGTTCATTTTTAACGGTTCAAAATTTGTGGACATGTACTCAACTTATATATGTATAACATATCCAAAAATCACAACGATTCAACAGTCGGATTAAAAATTATAACCCCCGCAATATATCTCAAAAACCCTGATTGATCTTTAATACCTCTATTCCGATAAAAATACTGATAAAACACCTCAACATTAACTCCTTCATTTTTAACCACAAAATATATCCAACATTTATATTCACATAAAATAAATATTTTCTTATCATATGAATCAATAATTAATTATTCACAATTAATATTACAGAATCACATTTATGACAACCAGGCCGTTCCCAGGAAAGAAGGGGCTTTCCGATAAGGATTTCTCCTTATTGGCGCGCAGTTAGATGATCAAACCTCTCCTTAGACAGAATTTTATAGACATTGCCAATAATGCTATCTAATAATATTATTCAAATAATATGAATTATTGATCTGATAATGGAGATGATGTGCAACAACAATTATTGAAACAACAATAATATAAAATATCAACGCAGCAATTATTGAATCAATAAAATAAAATATTGAACAGTAATTACTGTGACAATTATTCAGTAGTGCCTTCTTACGTAAGAATCAATAATTTCAAAAATACTGTGCAATACCATGTGCTACTGTGCAATAATGCGTATTACTATATTTTAACCGTCGGGTATTCCAACAGTGTTAACGGTAACAACTACGTCGTTATTTATAAAAACTTAATTTTGTCATTTTCTTCATCCGACAGTTATTTTGTTATGGGGCCCACAAATAGTTGCGCCGTCGTATGAATATTCCCCGACAGAAAGAATATTCCACGACCAACGAATATTCCCCGACAACAATGATTATTTTATAACCACTTGTTTATTTTGAAAAATTTTCACATTTCACCCATAACTTTAACTTTTTATCAATTTAATCATTTACTCAATTGTAATTATAAGAAAAAATGAATACTTTTATTTCATAAAATTCGGGGTCTTACAATCTCCCCTCCTTATGAAATTTCGTCCCCGAAATTTACGTACCTAGTATTTCGAAAAGTTGAGAATACCTTGTTTTCATTTCAGATTATATCTCCCAGGTCATCATGATTTCTCCATTGCTCATCTCCCGTGGTAACTTCATTTGGGTTCCTCATTTGTTCAGAAGTCATGACAACCGCCATCCCTCGAACTACCCGGCTTTGGCTTGTCTGGGGCAGTATTTGGCGTCATCACTACCGTTGGAATATACTTTTCTATAGGGCATATTCCTCCCTCAACTGCCTCGTCGTACTCCTGATTCATGATCTGAATCATCAATCTTCGATCCATATCGAATTTAGGTTGACCGCTCTGTACAGGGTAATTCAAAACTCGATATTGGGTTCTCCCAATTGCTTTCCAAAAAGAGAAATTCATATCATCTATTTTAGCCTTCTTAGATCGGACATCTCTTTCCATAATATCCACGTGTCGTGCGGCTTTTGCCCATGCATCACTTATTCTCACTCGTTCAGTTTTTTCTTCTTTCAGCTCAGATTCCATCTTTATCATCTTATACTCTGTCAAAGAATGCTTCTGTTCAAGCATCACATATCAGGTAACACAAGCTTGAATTGTTGCATCCTTTTTCTCCACGACCGCTTGTCGTTCTTCAGCTTGCTCTTCTAACTCATGAATACGATTTTGAAATTCTACATTTTGATCATATAATACCTCTAATAAATTCTCTCTAGGTGCTTCTTCTTCCTCACTCTCAGCTGCTACCTGTGCGACTAGCTCGGGTACAACTATCAATTCTTCACTCACCACGTGGATTTCTCTAATTCCTTCTTCGTCTAACATCACATTATCATGGTTAGTGATTAGAGGTATCCTCACAGTCTCATTCACTCCATTGTTAGCATTCTCAGCTGACATTATCAAATACTGCCATAAAACAAGGGTTAATTAAGCAAATTAACATATCACAGAATATCCATATATTATTACCAACCAACAATTAAGCTTAGGTAGGACACACTAGCGAAGGATTTACTCATCTCTCCCCTCCTAGTTATATTCCCCGATCTCCGCCAGAGATCATATCCCTAAGCTCTGATACCAAATGTGACAACCCCAAAACAGGTCCATTCCATCTAACCTATTTTGAGTCACCAAATACATGGTACAAAAAACAACTACAACTTTATTACAACAATTGTCGTGCAAAATACAACAACATATATGATGTAAGTTTGGATACAAATATATACCAAATATGACTCTCATCCCAACCTTGGATGGCACGTCACAATGACACCTTACATAAATGTATAGTCAAAAACTGTTTTAGAAATTAGAATCTTTGGGAAATGCTCAAGGAAACCTTCGTACATGGGAAGCCATACTTCTAGGTTATGATAGATATCATATGGCCACATAATTATCCTTGGTTGACCTAATATACCCCAAAGAAAAACGAGAAGATTACTATCATATTCTTCCCAATGGTGAGTCTTCTCTTGACTTATCATTATCTCCACTGTCTCTAATTGAGAATTATACTTCAAACAAACACCAAGATTATATAGGTAGTGCTCGTAAATATACTCAGCAAGTGGATGAGCACATCCCCGTCTTATGATGACACGAGATTGTATATCATTAGACATCTTGTATGATAGTTGCAAAACACCCTTCCAACGTTGGGTTCGCCTCACCCTATTTGATTCACCAAATATAACTACTAAATGATGTATACAACACTTTTCTATACTGCTTAGGGAGAACCTTCACAGCTAGAGACCACCGTTCTATTTTCCCGTTACCCTCGCTCGACCCAGCTACACTCTTATTACCTTAAAGGAATTGTGAAACAAAAGGGTGAGCACAACTAGCCCAGTAAAGAATATCCTGACTAAAGATAAATAATTTATCAATAGCCTTTAACAGTAATAAATAAGAGATTTAGAACATATGGTAGATGATAAAAATTTTCAACCATAGTTGCAGCGGAACGAGCAATCCATTAGAAGAGTCAAATCGACTATAAAGTCTGTTATCTTCTCCATGTTAAAAATCAACCAACAATATTTTATCCCTATAACATCAATCAACAATTCTGGTCCACAATCATATGAATAACTCATAATCATAATTGTAGTTCTAAATTCCTCTTCTCATCCAGGACGAAGATAATTTTTATCACCTATCTTTACTTGAAACATCAAAGATCATGGTTATACCAAATCACATTTCCTGCTCATAATCATATTAATAACTTCATCTTTGCACTACGGCCAAAGATATTCATCAACAGACCATCTTTGCACTGCAGGCCAAAGATATTTAACGACATATCATCTTTGCACTACAGGCCAAAAATATTCAATCAACAGATCATCTTTGCACTACAGGCCAAAGATATTCCTCAACAGTTCATATTTGCACTACATGCCAAATTATTCATCAACAGTTCATATTTGCATTACAGGCCAAATATATTAATATCTCAAAGAAATATATAATCATTTCAGAATTTATATAAACAATAATTATAACTATGTTGATCATTTCACCTTTGCACATAAGCTAAAGATATTCAATTATAAATTCAATGGTCATGATCATATCAGTCAACAATTCAACTTTGCACTACTGGCCAAAGGGAACCCATAGTCATGATCATACCAGAAATCTACCCATCTTTACACTCAAGTCAAAGAGAAATATCATCATTAGGGTTATAAAAATGTTATATATGATAATAAAAATAATATGATCAACATATAGTTTTAATCTCAAGAGTAATATTCATAAATCAACTATAATTTGGTCAGAAAAAGAAACCAATTTTGTCATAAATAGTAACTCGTAAATAGTAACCCATGAATAGTAACTCGTGAATAGTAACTCATGAATAGTAACTCATGAATAGTAACTCGTGAATATTAAACCCGACACAAAAAGGTAGAAATTTCACAATAAAATCCATACCAATATTTTGGTATAATGATATTGAAATAACATTTCTTAAACTTATAAATAATTTATTTTAATTGTTTACACTTTATTAAATAATACATTTAATCATCATAAAATACCAAACTCTTAAGATTTCATCACCAATACCCAAAACCCTCATAAAAAATCTGCATATAACTCATATATGATATTCAAGTCATAAAATCATATTTTCCAATTTTCTTACTTCACATAACATATTTAATTCATTTACTCATAACTAGTCCATTTTCATGAAAAATACCAAATCAGTTCCAAAAATATTTTTTTTCTGGGATTTAGCAGAATATAGTCCCATATTGAACATATATTTTTCTCAAAATTTTTAAAATTCATTTACTATTTTTCATATGGCCAAAACTGTTGAATATTTAGACATTTATCATAAATTATACTTTTATCCAAAAATTCCAAAACTGACGGAGTATACTGATATTATATAGATATACTTTCAATAAAATTTTTATCAATTTTGGGGTTAACCACAAGGAGTTATAAGCGGTTACTTTTAAAATAGTCTTTTCCCATAAAATTCATAACTCTTAATCTATACATTCAAAAATCACCATTTTTGGACACAATCAATAAAACTCATCAAAATTTCATTTTCAATTTTTTCAGAATTTTCTGAAGGTCAGAAGAATTCCGAACTGAAAAACATAATAACCCTTAAAATCTCTTACCTCAAAAGAGAAGTATTTCTGACTTGAATATTGGATATAACGCTGAGCAACACTCAAGATATCAAAATACTCACAAAAATATGCTTGATAATATAGAGAGAAAGAAAACTTATTTCTGGTGTGATTTTGAATTCTAACTTAGCCATCTATTTATAGAAAAATGTTAGCACGCCGAAGCAGACTTGACCTACAACCTGATGGCTTTACCTGCTACTATTTCTACCCACCACATTTGAATAAAAATTTCAGCACATTTCTCACCATCCAAAAGTGGGGCCCACCAATTCTAGAATTTCTACCAAAATGATAAATTCCGAAACTTCAACAATTTCTGAACCAGTCATCTCTTAAAATTCATAACAAATCATACGTTCATTTTTAACGGTTCAAAATTTGTGGACATGTACTTAACTTATATATGTATAACATATCTAAAAATCACAACGATTCAACGGTCGGATTAAAAATTATAACCCCCGCAATATATCTCAAAAATCCTGATTGATCTTTAATACATCCATTCCGACAAAAATACTGATAAAACACCTCAACATTAACTCCTTCATTTTTAACCACAAAATATATCCAACATTTATATTCACATAAAATAAATATTTCCTTATCATATGAATCAATAATTAATTATTCACAATTAATATTACAGAATCACATTTATGACAACCAGGCCGTTCCCAGGAAAGAGGGGGCTTTTCGATAAGGATTTCTCCTTATTGGCGCGCAATTAGATGACCAAACCTCTCCTTAGACAAAACTTTCTAGGCATTGTCAATAATGTTATCTAATAATATTATTCAAATAATATGAATTATTGATCTGATAATGGAGATGATGTGCAGCAACAATTATTGAAACAACAATAATATAAAATATCAACGCAGCAATTATTGAATCAATAAAATAAAATATTGAACAATAATTAATGTGACAATTATTCAGTAGTGCCTTCTTACGTAAGAATCAATAATTTTAAAAATATTGTGCAATACCGTGTGCTACTGCGCAATAACGCGCATTACTGTATTTTAACCGCTGGGTATTCCAACAGTGTTAACGGTAACAACTACGTCGTTATTTATAAAAACTTAATTTTGTCGTTTTCTTCATCCGACAGTTATTTTGTTATGGGGCCCACAAATAGCTACGCCGTCGTATGAATATTCCCCGACAGAAAGAATATTCCACGACCAACGAATATTCCCTGACAACAATGATTATTTTATAACCACTTGTTTATTTTGAAAAAATTTTACATTTCACTCATAACTTTAACTTTTTATCAATTTAATCATTTACTGAATTGTAATTATAAGAAAAATTGAATACTTTTATTTTATAAAATTCGGGGTCTTACACTAATAATACAAGAATGTGAATCAATAGTACACACATGTGAACAAATAGTTATAATCATGTGAATTAATAGTAATTAATTGCTCATTTATACGATTAATTACCCGATTGGTCAGTATAACTTCTAGACATCAATTAATATCGAAATAAATGTCGATTTCCACTAACACTAATAATTCCCACACAATGGAACTATCAATTTTATTTTTAATCAACACGAACTTATTCATCATTAATATCATAACTCATAATATTTAACAACCAGATCATTCCTAGGAAAAGGGGATTTCCGATAAGGATTTCTCTTTATTGGCGCGCAATTAGGTGATCAAACCTCTCATTGACAGAACTTTCTAGACATTGTCAATATTGTAAATAATAATATGAATAACTTTGTCGTTTTAATTATTGATTTAATATTATAAAATATTATGCAGATGATATTGTGACAATAATTTAATTAATAATATGAGAGATATGATGCAACAATTACTGTAGCAAAAATTGAGTATAACTAAGTGACTTATCACGTAAGCATCAATAATCAATACCGTGTGTTACTATGCCACCACGCGTATTACTGTACTTTTACTACCGGATAGTTCAACAGTTTTAACGGTAATACTTTCGCCGTTATTTTTATAAAAAGATAATTCTGTCGTTTTCAAACTATAATAATACTTCCGTTGTGGGGTCCAGCAATGATTGTGCCGTCGTACGAATATTCCCTATTAAAACAAATATTCCCCGACTAATCGAATATTATATAACCATTTGCTTACTTTGCAAAATTTATAAATATTACCCACAACTATAACATTATATCAAATCCACACCATAATATTCAAAAATATATTTCGAGAAAATTATTCTTTATTCATAAAAGTTGGGGTCTTACACAAGGTAATCATTAGTGATGAAGGAACCCACTTCTGTAATCGCCAGTTCACAACTTTATTGGCTAAGTATGGGGTGAATCATTGAATTGCTACGGCTTACCACCCCCAAACTAATGGCCAAGCAAAAGTATCGAATCGTGAGGTGAAGAAAATACTAAAAAAGATCGTGAATCCCACAAGGAAAGACTGGTCACTGAAGCTGGATGAGGCTTACATGACTGCTTATAAAACACTACTGGGAATGTCACCATTTCAGCTTGTGTATGGAAAGGCTTGTCACCTTTCCATGGAGCTCGAACACAAGGCCAATTGGGCAATAAAGAAGCTGAATTTTGACTAGAAGGCTGTGGGAGAGAAATGCCTACTCCAACTTAGTAAGTTGGATGAATTTAGATTGCAAGCCTATGCAAATTCTAAATTATAGAAGAAAAAGGTGAAAAGATGGCATGACCGTAAGATTATGGAAAGAGTGTTTGAGCCAGGGCAAAGAGTATTGTTATTTATTTCCAGACTTAAACTCTTCCCAGGGAAGCTCAAGTTAAGATGGTCAGGACCTTTCACTATGAAAACTGTATATCCACATGGTGTGATAGAAATTTTTGACAAGTTCCCAGACAAGCCTTTCAAGGTTAATGGACAGAGGCTAAAGCATTACTATAGTGGTAAGGTTGACAGGCAGAAGGTCGCCTCAATTCTTTCTACAACTTGATCAGAGCAGAGATAGACAAGCTAATAGACTATAAACTAGCGCTTAATGGGAAGCACCCCATTATCTCTCTTCTCTCCTCGTGTTTAATTCTATGTGCATCATGTCTGATTCTCCCTCAAGTTTAATTCTATTTGAGCATATCTATCTCTCCCTTTTGTTTAATTCTTAAGATGCACTTATCTCTACTTCTTCTAATGTTTAATTCTGATGATGAATCATATCTATTTCCCCCATGTTTAATTCTTGTGAGTATAGAATTTTTGACACAAATTTTGATAGAGCTAAATGCACATATCATTTTTGATAAGAATAACATATAAAGCATTTTTGGATATACAATTATTCATACATGTTATACAGTGTAAATTTTGATTTGGGGAATTGGTTTATCTCTTTTTTATTCTGTGAATACTTGGTATACAGGTTAGATGAAGAGTGTCAATTGCTGCTCATTACTTCTTTTTGTACAAATCAGTTCAGTTTGGGGAGCAGGACAGTGTGTCCGCGCGGATAGACAACACAAAGTTGCACGCCCGCATCAGACTTCAAAGCATTCTGACCCTCAGCGCGCCCGTGCCACACTAAAGCATAGACTCGGCGCGGCTACGTTCGAGTCCGGTACCAGATAATTTTAAATGCTATAAAATGTGACCCATCCCACTTATATCAGTTACAACCTCCTCTTCAAACGTGCGTCTTTCCACCTCTCTAACCCCACTATGATTCCTATGCATTCGATTTTCTTCCCAACACTCAACTTCTACATATCATCCATTCAGTCACTTAGGGTTTATTCAGAGTATTTCAAAGCAACGAGTTTGGGGGTTTTCTTCAGACTATACAGAGATTATTCTTCTCAATCAAGTTCTCTTCTTCTCATTTCAGTTAGGGCTTCTCTTCATCAATATCCATGAGTAAAAAAAGAGCACGTTCTCGCACTCCTGAGTCATCCTCTTCAAGTAGTCAAAGTGAAGACATCTTGAACCTCACCAAGTTTGTCAGCTTAGATGCTCAGATGGAGTACTACTAGATAACGACCAAAACATTTGTGAAGGAACGAGAAACAAGATGGATAGCTCTGGGAAATTATAAGAGAAAGAGGCCGGGTGGGAGTTGTATCTCGCCCCATGCCTGCTGTGGCGCCCCCAAATTCGGGTATCTTCTAACCCAACATATGGTGCTACAGTTCACACATACATTAAATTAAAAAGCCTCAAAAGAACGAATATGTCATATATATATTTCAAACAATATTACTGTGACGCCCCCAAATCCGGGTCTCTTTCAACCCGACAGATGGTGCTCCACGGTACTACAGTTCACACAAACATTCAATTGAAATGCCTCAAAAGAACGAATATATCTCATATATACACCAAAATAATATTACCATTCCCCAGGTTCGTTATAACCGTTACATTTGTTCTTGTCATAATATCACATATTATCATTACAAACCTATACTATTACATAGGTAGTCTACAAGCTCGCTTTAGTCTTCACTTTATCCTTGTCGAATCCCTTGGTCGTATCGTTTAAGCTGCATTCATATGGTTCAAGCAAGAATGAGCATAACAAGTTCAGCAAGTATAACAATTTTATTTTTAAAAGCATGCTTGAAACATAAGAATCGTATATCTTCAATAACTGGATGATAGTTACGAAGTACTATCAATAACTTAAAATAGTGTTTCTTTTCCTTCAAAACATTTTACAATAACAATATTCCATGAATCATCAATTCTAGTTCAAGACATGAACGTCTTATAGTTTCTTTGAAAAGGACGACCCGGCACGAAGTCCGTAAGTCCGGCATAGCTTACGAGCACTTCTGAGTGATCAGCTCATAGTACTCTATGTTGATCAACACTACATCCATTAAACGTGTGTACGTTTAAGTTGTGGCAACCTCACGTGCCCATCGAATACTCGATGAAAAAATATTTTTTTATACATATTCAGGCTTACCTTGAATCCGTGCCAAATAGTTAGCGTAAGATAGCGTTAGCAATTCTATATTGAAAGACTTGTAAACAGTTCAATCAATCTATCAAGATTAGTCTAGTCGAGCTAAAACTGGCATCGACTCTTTCTTTAAAACCATACATACATCTCATAATTTGAATCATTTGAAAACCTGGCTAACACGAAGGTTAGACAAGCGTTTAGGAAAAACTTGCCTTCAACGTCTGCTACAGTATAAATACGTTTCCCTTGAGTCTTTACAGTCTCTACAACACATAATCATATAACATACCATATTAGGTTATGAATGAACCTACATAGCTCCTAAAGAATCTTACCCTTCTTCTCAATCTAATCCCTTATTAGATTTGTTATTTATGGGTTCCGGCTTTCCGTCATTCTTTACATCATTCTTACCAACTTCGTTCTCTTATAACACTTAAGTGAAATTATATCATTAATACAACTCGGCTCGAGTTAATCATCTTTCCTTACGGTTTACTAATGTTCTTACATTATTAAACGACATTTTAATCGTCCTTGGTTAAGTACGTTTATTGCATACCATTTGCGTTCATCTTCAATCGACTTTCCTTAACCCTAAGTGATCCTACTTGGGGTTTAATCATGACTTAACAATGTTACTTCATGTTCATTAGGTCTATGTTACTTCATTACCTCTCTTTTTATCTTCATAAACAATCCTCTCTATGCAAACCCTAGAGCTGGCGCCGCGGCACCATCTTTTCTTCTTTGTGTCGCGCTGCGGCGTCGCCCCTTAGGGCTTGGAAACCGAACTCGGCGCTGCGGCGCGATTCCCTTTGATAAATGCAACGCCGCGACGCTACTCTTCAGTAGGTTTCACCTTTGCCCGGCCATGCTCGGCGCTGCGGCGTGACCTATTTTGCCTTGGGTTGGCGCCGCGGCGCCAACTCTGTGCACCAAAAAAATTTTCAGTTTTGAAATTTTGTTAACTTCCCGGACGCATAACTTCTTCGTTATAAGTCTGAATTGGCTCGTTCAAAAGCCTACGGTTCACAAATTATGTAATCTACATGATCATTCAAGAAATTTGTCTATTCGATTTCATTTGCTAAAAATTCACCTATTAGTCCATTTTCAATGAAAACGGTAAACGTTCGTGAACGTTCAACGCTCGTTTCTTCGTTCTAAGTCGGAATCCGGCCATTTTTGAGTCCGCAACTCTATAATGACAAATACTACTTGTCTCCATTGAAAACCAACATTTCCAAACTCACTATCAAAATTTGACTTCCATTCTGAGAATTTCACGAATTCGACGATCGTCGTCTAATCATGCAAATTCCGGCGAAACTTCGTTACTTGAGATTTTTAAACCATTTCACTTGGATTCAATCCATTATAAAATCATCTTGACATAAATGCTTTGTTAACTTATATTCATGATAAGTTATTACTAGTTCATTGTGAGTTTAGAACTTATGAAAATATGAATTACTTATATTTTCAATACTCATAACTTATGTCTTCTTTTCATATAACTTATTATGGATGATGACTTCGATCCATTATTCATGCTTCTTATTATCATACTAACTTCATTAATGTAACCATGTTACAAGTTACTACAAGTTATTATACATTCATTAGTGTTCTTCACAAGGTCTTAACCTATATGATTACGAATAGATTATTCATGACTTATCTGGCTTATTATGACTTAAGCCCTTTGATTCATTATTACAACCTCTTCTTAGCATGTTAGCTCTACCAATACCCCCTTCTATAACAATAGAAAAGAAAGAGAAACATGGTTCAAGAACACTTGCTCTTTGATGATCACTTGATTCTTTCTTGTGCTTACTTCTTACTTCCAAGTATAACTTTTGCTAACTTATTATCTCTAACCAATAAGCTATAAGTTTATTGGTGGAAAACTTAACAAGGAAAGTGCTTATTCTCTCAACCAAATAAGTTACTTATATATGAGAGGAGTTGGATGAAAATGAAACAACCACAAAATGAACTCCGAGCTCTCTATTTATAGGAAATCCTAGATGAGGGTATAATGGTCAAAAGGCCATCCACCTCCTTACTATTCATTACTTCCTAATTAAGTTAACTTGGTCACCACTTCTACTTAGCCACCAAGTCACTTGCTCACCACTTAAGTTATCCATTGCTTAGTCATTAAGTCTCTTGCTAATCACACAATTTGTTTGCCCATCAAGTCCACCCACTTTACACTTAGATTGCTCCATGGATCATAGCTAATTCATTGGGCTTGGTTAATTCATCCAACTACTTCCTTAATGGGTTTGTGCTACATGATTTGGACTCATGATATACCAAGCACTTGGGCTTGATTGTCACATTATATTGGACTCCTACTATTAAGTTTATAATCCTACAAGTCCATTCCCTTTAAATTACATAACTTAACATTTATACCCCACGTATAATCTTTGTATGCTATCTCGTATATTAATTCTTAATATACGTTATCTCATTCTTCATACATGATAGTACAATACGGCGTATTATACTTACATTCAATACTTGGCTCACATAATACTTAACAAATCCTACCAATTCTACAAATTCATTACAATTGGCTTAAAGCCTTATAACGTATAATCACGTATAATTCTCGTATTCTAGCTCGTATACTTATTCCACATATATGACATACCATTATTCATATGTACTCGTATAATACTTCGTATCATACTTGTATTCATTACATCGTATAATACTTACGTAGTATATGATCATCGCTTAATCCATTACTCACATTACATTTCCTTCTCGTAAATCATTTTCCTTAAACGTTAGGTTTTAAGTCTACAGACGAAATATTACGTTTTCTATAACTGAAATATTATTGGATATTCTATCTCACATCGATATTCTATCATTATGTATTTCTCGGAAGTTCAAAAATAATTCCCGAGCAGAAATGTGTGAATAGTATTTTTCGGAAAAATTTTCGGAAAGCTTTTATTTTCGTCTTGGAAATTCAAACACTTTAATTCTACCACATAGTCAAAATCCTACGATGTTCTGACATTTCTAGGTCATAGAACGGCGTACGATTAGCTTGCTCTATAAATAATCAATTAAATTCATTTAATAAAAATAAAAATTTAATTCTCAAAAATCCGATTTTCTAGGGCGTTACAATTACTATTCCCCCAAGTTCTTTATAACCATTACATTTGTTCTTGTCATAATATCAAATAATAACAACATTCAATCTATACTATTACAAAACCAATCTATATATTCGCCTTAGCCTTCCCTTTATATTTACCGGATCCTTCGGTTCGTTCGGTCTTAGCTGCATTCATATGGTTCAAGCAAGAATGAGCATAACTAGCTCAGTAAGTATGACAATTTCATTTAACAATATGCTTGAACATATAAATCGTATATCTTCAATAACTGAACAATAGTTATGAAGCACTATCGATAATTCAAAATAGCACTTCTCTTTTCTTTAAAACGTTTCATAATGAACAATATTCATTAAACCTCAATATCGGTCCAAGACCTTGAGCATTACATTCTTTATTTGAAAAGGATAACCCGACACCAAGTCCGTAAGTCCAACATATCTTACGAGTCTAGGTGATCAGCCTATAGTACTCTATATTGTACAATACTACTTTCTTTAAACGTATGTACGTTTAAGGTTTGGCAATCTCACGTGCCTATCGTTTGACAACAAAACATTTGTTTATGCATACTCAGTCTTCCTTTGAAAACCATACCAAAATAGTTTGGCAAAATATTGACAATAGTTCGATAGATTATAAGAAATCCAAAGAAATATCTTAAGTCTACCTAAATGAATTGTCTTCGACTTCATCATACATCAATTCATGTGTAAGGTACATGAATTACAAAGTTTGTCCAAAGAATTCAGACAAGGGTCAGAATCTTTAGTGTCTTCTACAGTCAATACAAAATCTCTTTGATTCTTTAAGGTATCTACAATACATGATCACATAATATACCATATTCGGTCATATATAATCAAGTAAGTTCACTACCATATCTTAACCTTCTTCTCAATCTAATTGTTTATTAGATTGTTTAACATTGGTTCAAGTTTATCGCATTACCTTGTTCTTACGTTCATGTTCAAGTAAGCTATCCTCAACCTTTAGTTGTTAACTTAAGGTTTTCATCATCTCAATTGATGTTACTTTAGGTTTAGTATGGATATGAATTACCATTAATCAATTAGCTCTTTACTTTCATATTCAAAAACATTCATTTCTAGGTCTTTTCTAGTGCTGGCGCTGCGGCGTCAGTTTCTCCTCTCTATGCCGCCCTGCGGCGCCACTCTACAGTGGCTAAGGTCTGGACTCGGCGATGTGGCGTGAGTCTTAGTGTTAACTGTCGCGCTATGGTGTGAGACTTTAGTAGCTCATAGATATGTTTGGTGTTGCGGCGCCACTTATTGTGCTTTCTTTGACAGATAATTTCTAATGTGAGATTCCCGGGCTCATAACTTCTTCGTTATAAGTCTGAATTCGCTCGTTCAAAAGCCGTTAACTCACAATTTACATGCTCTAAGTGTTCATGCAAGAGTTTTATATTTTTAAATCCTTTAACATAGAATTCACCTTTTAGTTCATTTTTAACGAAAACGATAAACGTTCGTGAACGTTCATAGCTCGTTTCTTCGTTCTAAGTTGGAATTTGGTCATTTTCGAGTCCGCAACTCTAGAATGGCAATTGAGACTAATCTGTGATGCCCCTAAAATAGGTTCATTCCACCCAACCCATTTTGAGTCGCCAAATACATGGTACAAAAAAAAACTACAACTTTATTATTACAATTGTCGTGCAAAATACGACAACACATATACGGTGAGTTTAAATATAAATATTGTCATCTAGACAGTATTCAAACTCAAATGAAGTCCTCATTACAATTATTGATACACTATTTTACAAAATAGTGAGGACTACTAAAACAACTATCTTGAACCATCATTCCATACCCCGACTAGTACCCGCTACATTCTCGCCTCCTAAGAAGAAAAATGGAACAAAAAAGAAAAGAGTGAGCTCAACTAGTATGACTAAGATAATATAGAACAAATTATCGTTAGTCCTCAAGAGAGAAAAATCTAATAGAATACAATAGACAACACGTTTTAGATCAACAACTACAGTGAAAATAACAATTCATTAGAAGAGTTAAGTAGAGAATGAAATCTATTATCATTTATGAATTTAAAAGTCCATCATCGATATTTTATCCATGTAACATCAATCAATATACATCTTGAATCAAATAGTCATCTTTGCACTACAGGCCAAAGATATTAATCAGTCGGTCGTGTTCATCTCAACACCTGTTCATCTTTGCACTACGGGCCAAAGATATTCATCAAGAAATCATTCATCTTTGCACTACAGGCCAAAGATATTCAGTAATATCATCATTTAGGACTGAGGATGATGAAAAATATATTTTAAAGAAAACGAATCCAATAAGACAAAAGAACAAATATTAAGGATTCGTACTTCGGTTTATCCATGTTCAAAAATACTCCATAATAAACTATTGTGGAGCAGAATTCAAATATGAAGATCAAAACATAGATCTAATCAAAGATAGGAACCATAACAGACAATATTAGACACAGAAAAGAAAATTTAATTTTTCTGTGAATAGTGTCGTATTTGTGAATAGTGCCGTATACGGGAATAGTACTGTATACGTGAATAGTAACTCCGACACTAAAAGGTAGAAAGTTCACAAGAAAAATCATCATACTTCATGAATAGTACTCGTGAATAGTAACTCATGAATAGTAATCCCGACATGAAAAGATAAGAATTATACAAAAAAAATCTTACCAATATTTCGGCATAATGATATTGAAAGAAATAATATCAGTTTTTTAAACAAATAACATCCCTTACCTCGAAAAGACATTACTTCTGACAGGAATACTAGATATAGAGCTAAAGGGAACTTGCACTGTATAGCAACACTCAAAGTCTTAAAATACTCACAAGAATACACTTAATAATATAGAGAGAGAAAACTTCAGTTTTTGGTGTGATTTTCAATTCTAACCTAAGCACCCTATTTATAGGAAAATGCTTAGAACACCAAAGTAAACAATTTAATAAAATATTAATATATATATATATATATATATATATATATATATATATATATATATATATATATATATATATATATATATATATATATATATATATATATATATATTTTCAAGCCCACCTTAGACAACTAATCTCAGCTCATTATGCACATGTTAGTGTAGCACACAAAACAAAAAAAAATATTTTTCTTAATAAACATAATTAAAACTTTCAAAAATCAATTATTTCGGAACTTCAGAACTTTAATAATTCATAATAAATAGCCTTTTAGTCAGAAAAATTCAAACCTTAAGTCTTTTCCATAGGAAATTCCATTATCTACAACTTTGTAAGTTTAAGTTTTTCCAAATTCCAAGCAGAAATTGACCGAAATCCATATACGGACGATTTTGCAGGCTATAATCAAATTTCAGTCAAGAAATGGGGTCCACAAACATGAAAAACATGTTTTAAATATTTTTAGTAACAAAAATCTCATCCTCATATACTCATATATCCCACATTCATTGTAAAAATATCACTATTATTATATTATTAAAATATAATAATATATTTAAATGAATTATTTATCAAAAAAGATAAAATATCAATTTTTTAACAATTGTCACTTTAAAGTTTTCTCCATCTATATCCACATAAAATGAATATTTTCCTTATCATATGAATTAATAATTAATTATTTACAAATAATATTATAGAATCACAATAATGGTAACCAGGCCGTTCCCAGGAAAGAGGGGGTTTCCAATAAGGATTTCTCCTTACTGGCGGGCAATTAGATGACCAAACCTCTCATTAGACAGATATTGCCAATATTGCTATCTAATAATATTATTCAAATAATATGAATTATTGATCCGATAATGAAAATACTGTGTAGTGACAATTATTGAAACAACAATAATATAAAATATCAATGTAGCAATTATTAAATCAATAAAATAAAATATTGAACAGTAACTACTGTAATAATTATTGAGTAGTATCTTCTTACGTAAGAATCAATAATTGGTGCAATACCGTGTGCTAATCTGCAACAACGTGTATTACTGTGTTTTAACCTCCGGGTATTCCAACAATATTAACGGTTATAACTACGCCGTTATTTATAAACAACTTATACTTGTCATTTTTTTCATCCAATCGCTTTTCGTTATGGGGCCCACAAAAGGCTGCGTCGTCGTACGAATATTTTCGACAACATTAATATTCCACGACCAAACGAATATTCCCTGACAACTATAAATATTTTATAACCACTTGCTTATTTAAAAATATTTGTGCATTTTACCCATAACTAACCACATTAATCAAATAAACCCTTACTATTTCAAAATAATAAATAAAGAAAATTCCATTTTATTAAAAAAAATTCGGGGTTTTACAACCTCCCCTCCTTGTGAAATTTCATCCTCGAAATTGACGTACGTACCTGGTGTTTCAAAAAGGTGTGGATACCTCGCTTTCATTTCCATTTCCAACTCCCAGGTCATTTCCTCAATAGCACGGTTCCTCCACAAAACTTTGACTTGTGGTATAACATTTGTGCGTAGGACATGCTCCTTCCTATCTAAGATCTTGACAGGTACATCCTCGTACGTTAAGTCTTCAGCTATCTCATCTGGTTCTAACTCAATAATGTGGTTCGGGTCTTTCATATATATACGTAGCGTGGATATGCAAAAAAAAAATATTATAGATGCGAGACATACTTGGCGGTCAAATGAGTCTATAGGCCACATTTCCTACTCGATCAAGAATTTTAAATGGACCAACAAATCGATGGTTGAGATTTCTTCTCTTCATCGACTCTTACTTCTAGAATAACGCCTTCTTACACCTTCTTCTTTATATTCATCAACTCCGATGTGTAGCTTGAGCAGTTTTAACTTTATCGATTAAAGTCAATTTTACTCGTATATCATCATGTGATCCATAGAGTCTTTAACTCTATCTCTATCATTTGTAAGCCATACGAAATGGGTTTTTTTGTTAAAAACATCGCACTCGTAACCACATACGATTTTCTACTCAACACGTCTGCTACCACGTTCATTTTTTCAGCATGGTATGGTCAGAACAGGTGCCAAAATGAGTCTCCTCTTGAGTTCTTCGAAGCTCTTCCCACATTCCTTGCTCCATTCGAATTTTGTATCTCTACGAGTCAGCAGAGTTAATAGAGTAGCGATTCGAGAAAATCTTTTCACGAATCTCCGATAATAACCAACTAAGCCTAGAAAGCTACGTATTTCGATTACTGACATATGTTGCTCTCAACTACGACTCATATCCCAATCTTGGATAGCACGTCATAATGGTACCTATCAGTTTACTACCACACAAATATGGCGTCCCCTATGGAGAGTCTGGCTTCGATGCATAGTCACCAGATAGAGGCTCGGGTACCAAATTCTATAGTTGAATTTTTAACTCCTGAAGTTCAATAGAAGCCATTCGATATGAGATTTTAGAAATGGGTTTTGTACCGGGTTCAAATTCGATACAAAATTCAATATCACACTTTGGGAGTAAGCCAAGAAATTCTTCAGGAAATACATCAGGAAATTTACTAACAATAGAAATATCATTAAAATCTGACGTATTTTTGTTCAAGTCCATAACATGGGCTAAGAAAACTTAACATCCGTTTTTCAATAAGCGAATGACTTTATGGCTTGATATGAAAGTGTTTGACTTTAATAGTTTGGTTGCTTGAATTCGAATAACAGGTTGCTTAGGAATATAAAAACTAACAACCTTATGAAAGCAATCAATTTTGGCATGATGAGTAGTTAATCAATCAATCCTTAAAATCACATCAAAAGCAAGTATCTTTACAGAAATAAGGTCAACAGGTAATGTGATGGTGCCAACTTGGATCAAACATAATTTATAAACAGTGGATGTAACGAAAGTTTCTCCTAACGGAGTTTCAATAGATAAGTCAAAGTCTAATTTTCTCCGGAGTCAAGTTTAAACGTTGAGTATAAGAAGGAGAGATAAATGAATGGGTAGAATCGATATCTAATAAGGTATAAACTTCGTAAGAATTTATAATTAACTAACCCGTGCTAACTTCGTTCGGGTTCCTCGCATTCTGACCAGTCACGACAAACGCTCTTTCAGGAAACGTTGACTTTAACTTTTTTGGTACAGCCTTTTGAGTCACCATCCCCGCTGGACTGGGTTTCGCTACTGTACAATCTCGAGCGATATGACCTTCTTTTCCATAATTATAACATACCTTGGAAGGCTGTGAACAGTTTGGACTTATATGTCCCTCCTCTCCGCGTTTGTAGCATCTAACTGGCGGTCGTTCTCCTCCCCTAGAATTGTTGCTGGTGCTGGTGCTGCAACAGACATCTTCCCATCATCGTTAAATCTTCTCTTCTTGAAATTTTCACTTGAGTTATTTCTTCTACTTTCTTGGCCATGATTACCACCAAAGTGGTTACCATTTCTGGCACGATAATTTCATCCACGATGGTTATCCTTGTTCTGATGACCGTTACAATCGGTACGATTATCATCGAGTTATAGGTCGTTATTCTTCGATTGAGCTTACTCATTATCGCGCTCCAATAACTGAGCCCTATTCACAACATCTGAATATAGAGAAAATTTATGAGAAATGAGATATTGACGTATGTCGGGTTTCAAACCTCTCAAAAACATCCGCGTCATACGTTGCTCATTCTCCACCAAATAAGGTGCAAACCTAGATAACTCCGCGAACTTCGCCTCATACTGGGGCACCGTCATGTTGTTCTGCTCTAGTCTAATAAACTCTACCTCCTTCATATGACGAATACTTTCAGGAAAATACTTGTCATTGAACAGTTTCTGAAATGTCTTCCAAGACATGCTGAGTGCGGCTGGCTGGGTACGCTTCACAAATTCCCACCAGTAATTTGCCTCATTACGAAACATAAAAGTGGAGAATGGAACCTTTTGTTCCTCCGTGCATCCCAAGACATCGAATATCTTGGTAATTTTCTTGACCCACGTCTCCGCCTTAATCGGATCCGACTTTCCCCAAAATTATGGTGGTACCAACTCTTTGAACTGTTTGGCTGTGACAAACCGTGCGTTGCTATCATTTCCACCTGTATTTTGTGCACGAGTCTCCCTCGTTTGATTTTGCATGAACTGTAAAAAGCTTCTAAATATCCCATTGTTCATCGTCTGATCAGTGGTGTTGTTCACAAGTGGAACATTATCGGCCTGTTGCATGTTCTCCTCATTAGTGAGCAAATATGTCTCCACGGTCTCATTTACACCACTTTTAACATTCTCAGTTGTCATTCTCAATTATTGCCATAAAATAAGGGTTAATTAAAGAAATTAACATATCACATAATATCCCTATATTCTGACTAACTAACAAATAAGCTTAGGTAGGACATACTAGCGAAGGATTTACTCGTCTCTCCCCTCCTAGTTCTATTCCCCGATCTCCGCCAGAGACCATATACCTAAGCTCTGATACCAACTATGACGCCTCCAAAATAGGTTCATTCCACCCAACCCATTCTGAGTCGCCAAATACATAGTACAGAAAACAACTACAACTTTATTACTACAATTGTCGTGCAAAATACGACAACACATATACTGTGAGTTTAAATACAAATATGGTCATCTAGACAGTATTCAAACTCAAATGGAGTCCTCATTAAAATTATTGATACACTATTTTATAAAATAGTGAGGACTACTAAAACAACTATCTTGAACCATCATTCCATACCCCGACTAGTACCCGCTACATTCTCGCCTCCTAAGAAGAAAAATGGAACAAAAAGGAAAAGAGTGAGCTCAACTAGTATGACTAAGATAATATAGAACAAATTATCGTTAGTCCTCAAGAGAGAAAAATCTAATAGAATACAATAGACAACACGTTTTAGATCAACAACTACAGTGAAAATAACAATTCATTAGAAGAGTTAAGTAGAGAATGAAATCTATTATCATTTGTGAATTTAAAAGTCCATCATCGATATTTTATCCCTGTAACATCAATCAATATACATCTTGAATTAAATAGTCATCTTTGCACTACAGGCCAAAGATATTAATCAGTCGGTCATGTTCATCTCAACACCTGTTCATCTTTACACTACTGGCCAAAGATATTCATCAAGAAATCATTCATCTTTGCACTACAGGCCAAAGATATTCAGTAATATCATCATTTAGGACTGAGGATGATAAAAAATATATTTTAAAGAAAACGAATCCAATGAGACAAAAGAAAAAATATTAAGGATTCGTACTTCAGTTTATCCATGTTCAAAAATACTCCATAATAAACTATTGTGGAGCAGAATTCAAAAATGAAGATCAAAACATAGATCCAATCAAAGATGGGAACTATAACAGACAATCATGGACACAGAAAAAAAAATTTAATTTTTCTGTGAATAGTGTCGTATTTGTTAATAGTGTCATATACGGGAATAATACTGTATACGTGAATAGTAACTCCGACACTAAAAGGTAGAAAGTCCACAAGAAAAGATAGTACTTCTGATTGGAATACTAGATATAGAGCTAAAGGGAACTTGCACCGTATAGCAACACTCAATGTCTTAAAATACTCACAAGAATACGCTCGATAATATAGAGAGAGAAAGAGAGAGAAAACTTCAGTTTCTGGTGTAATTTTTAATTCTAACTTAAGCACCATATTTATAGGAAAATACTTAGAACACCGAAACAGAAAATTTAATAAAATATTAACATATATATATGTATATAATTTTCAAACCCACCTTAGACAACTGATCTCAGCTCATTATGCACATGTTAGTGTAGCCCACAAACAAAAAAAAATATTTTTCTTAATAAACATAATTAAAACTTCCAAACATCAATTATTTTGGAACTTCGGAACTTAAATAATTCATAATAAATAGTCCTTTTGTCAAAAAAATTTGAACCTTATGTCTTCTCTATAGTAAATTCCATTATCTACAACTTTGTAAGTTTAAGTTTTTCTAAATTCCAAGTAGAAATTGACCGAAATCTACATACGGACGATTTTGCAGGCTATAATCAAATTTCAGTCAAGAAATAGGGTCCACAAATATGAAAAACATGTTTTAAATATTTTAAGTAACAAAAATACTCCTCCTCCTCATATACTCATATATTCCACATTCATTGTAAAAATATCACTATTATTATATTATTAAAATATAATAATATATTTAAATGAATTATTTATCAGAAAAGATAAAATATCAATTTTTCAATAATTGTCACTTTAAAATTTTCTTCATCTATATCCATATAAAATGAATATTTTTCTTATCATATAAATTAATAAATAATTATTCACAAATAATATTATAGAATCGCAATACTGCCAACCAGGCCGTTCTCAGAAAAGAGGGGGCTTTCCAATAAGAATTTCTCCTTACTGGCGCGCAATTAGATGACCAAACCTCTCCTTAGACAGAACTTTCTAGACATTGTCAATATTGCTATCTAATAATATTATTCAAATAATATGAATTATTGATCCGATAATGAAAATATTGTGTAGTGATAATTATTGAAACAACAATAATATAAAATATCAGCGTATCAATTATTGAATCAATAAAAAAAATATTGAACAATAACTACTGTAACAATTATTGAGTAGTGCCTTCTTACGTAAGAATCAATAATTGGTGTAATACCGTGTGCTACTGTGCAACAACGCGTATTACTATAATTTAATCACCGGGTATTCCAACAGTATTAACGGTAACAACTACGACGTTATTTATAAATAACTTATACTTGTCGTTTTCTTCATCCAATCGCTTTCCTTTATGGGGCCCACAAAAGGTTGCGCCGTCGTACAAATATTCCCCAACAACAATAATATTCCACGACCAAACGAATATTTCCCGACAACAATGAATATTTTATAACCACTTGCTTATTTAAAAATATTTGCGCATTTTATCCATAACTAACCACATTAATCAAATAAACCCTTACTATTTCAAAATAATAAATAAAAGAAATTTCATTTTATTAAAAAAAAATTCGGGTTCTTACATAATCTACATCGAAAACCAAGGTTTTTGAGTTTAATGTCAAAATTTGACTCCCATTCCGAGAACTTCACGATTTCGACGATTATCGTCTAATCTCGTAAATTCCGCCATAACTTCTTTACTTGAGATTTTTACATCGCTTCAAATGGATTCATTACCTCATACTAACATCCTAACCAAACATATTTCATTATGTATACACATGATAAGTTCTTACATGTTCTTCATGAGTTCATAACTTATATAAGTGTGAATTACTTATGCAAGACTTATTAAGACTTAAGTCCTTTGATTAGTCATTCTCATCACTTCTTAGCATACAAGTTCTACCACTACTCAGTTCTCTAACAATTGAAGAGAGGGAGAATCATGGTTTAGGATCATTACCTTTGAAGATCAAACTTTGTTCTTCTTTTTCCTTATGTCTGAACAAAGTTCTAGCTCTTTTTGCTTTTTCTCTCAACTAAATAAGCTATAAGTTGTTGGTGGAAATTAACAAGTAAGAAATGAACTAACAACTCTTCTACATATAGGGATTACAAAGTAAGGGTATTCTAGACAATAAACTATCCCACCTCCTTAATCCACCTCCTTAGCCACCTTCTTACTATTCATCTCTTGGTCACCAAGTAAACCCACTTTACTTGGTCACCAAGATGGTGCCATGTGATCATGGGACCCACATGGGTTTCCCCATGGGTCAATCTTACCCATTGGATCAATCCACAGATCCGATTCTTAATTTGGGCTTTAGGTTTAACTAACTTTTAATTTACTCTCTGGGCTTGCATTTAACAAACATTGGGCTTTAACCATTTCTACACTTGGGCTTGTATAATTCCTACCAAATCCTACAAGTCCAATGCATTTGGCTTAAAGCCTTATAACGCATTATTCACATGTTCTTCTCGTACACTAACTCGTATACTTATTCATAATATACGACATACCATTATTCATACATACTCGTATGATACTTCATATCATACATATATTCATTACCTCGTATAATACTTACGTAACACACGATCATCGGTTAACTTATTAACGCTTTACTTTCACTAACGTTCTCAAATTTAGTACGCATGCGAAAAATAGTGTTTGCCTTACTTGAATTATTATTACATAATCCATCCTCTTTTATTATTCTATCATTACGTATTTCTCGAAAATTCAAAAATAATTCTCAAGCAGAAATCCGTGAATAGTATTCTTCGAAAAATTTGTCGAAAAGCTTTTATTTTCGTCTTGGATATTCAAACACTATAATTCCTTCACGTAGTCAAACTACTACGACATTCCGATATATCTAGGTTATAGAACAAGATTCATCTTACTAACACGTAATAATAACATTTAATATAATTTTATTCATTATTTAATTAAATAAAATTATTTTACAATAAATCTAAATTTCTCGGTCGTTACATCATTCACCCCTTATAAGGATTCTGTCCGCAGAATCTCGTCTTTACATTAAAAAAATAAATGATGGAAATTATTTTTTCATCTTTTCTTCAAATTCCCACGTTGCTTCTTCGGCATCGTGGTTCTTCCATTACACCTTTATCGAAGGTATAACTTTGTTCTACAGAACTTGCTCCTTTCTATCAATGATTTGAATAGGCACTTCTTTGTAAGTTAAGTCCCTCCCAATATGAATAGGCTCATACTCTATTACGTGCTTATAATCTGGCTTATAAGGACGTAACACAGATACATGGAACACGTTATGTATTCTTTCTAAGTCCGGAGGTAACGCTACCACGTAAGCTACCTCTCCTACCCTTTTTAATATCTCGAAAGGTCCTATAAACCTTGGACTTAACTCTCCCTTCTTTCCACAGCATATCTTTCCTTTCCAAGGAGATAACTTTAGAAATACATACGAACCTACTTCAAATTCTCTATTTACTCGATGCGAATCCGCATATTTCTTCTGTTTGTCTTGAGCTGCCACGAGACGTATCCGTATCAACTTTACTATATCCGCTTTCTGCTACACCAATTCTGGTCCTAGCATTCGGCGTTCTCCCACTTCATCCCAACATAATGGTGTTCTGCATTTTCTTCCGTATAAAGCTTCGTAAGGCGGCATGCCTATGCTTGCATGATAACGGTTGTTATACGCAAACTCTACTAGTGGTAGATGATCATCCCAACTACCCTTGAAATCCATGACGCAAGATCTCAACATATCTTCTAGCGTCTAAATTGTTCTCTTGCTCTGCCCATCAGTTTATGGATGATATGCCGTGCTCAACTTCAGTTGCGTTCCCATCTGTTCTTGTAGACTCCTCCAAAAGTTTGACGTAAAACGTGGATCACAATTTGACACAATCAAAATTGGTACTCCATGTCTGGAAATGATTTCCTTAACATAAAGTTTAGCTAACTGGTCTAAGTTATACTTAACCCTTACTGGAAAAAAGTGAACCGACTTCGTCAACCGGTCCACTATTAATCAAATCACATCATACCCCTTCTGAGTAACTAGAAGTCCCACCAAAAAATTCATTGTGATATGCTCTCACTTCCACTTCGAAATTTCCAATGACCATAACAAGCCACTTGGTCGCTGATGTTCGGCCTTAACTCTTTGACAAGTCAAGAACCTACTCACGTATTCTGCTATTTCCCTCTTCATGTTCGGCCACCAAAAACTCTATCGAAGGTCATGACACATCTTGGTACTACCAGGATGAATCGAGTACCTCGAACTATGAGCTTCTTGTAACACTTGCTCCTTTAATTTCGTCTCATTTGGAACCCAAATTCTTCCTCTAAATCTTAATAATCCATCATTATCAAGACTATACTTTAAATCTTTTTCATCGGTTAACCGCTTCTTCATCTGGTCACACTCCTCTGTTCGGAGTTGCACCTCGCTTGACTCTCTCTACAATGGTAGATTTAAACTCCATTGTAAATAGTCTCTGCTCTGATTCACTTGGTAACTTCACCTTCAACTCCATCTTAGCCATCTCTGTTATTAACTTGTTAACATAGAAAACTTTTCCTGACCCTTCCTACTCAAGGCATCGACCACTACATTGGCTTTTCTAGGGTGATACAGGATTTCACAGTCGTAATCCTTTATCAACTCCAGCCATCTCCTTTTGTGTGAAAATATATTTTAGACTCTTATGGCTCGTGTATATCTCACATTTCTCACCGTATAAGTAATGCCTCTATATCTTCAAGGCAAAAACTGCCACGGCTAATTCCAGATCATGAGTAGGATAAACTTTCTCATAATCTTTCAACTGCCGTGATGCATACGTAATGACCTTGCCATGCTGCATGAGCACACAACTAAGTCCTCTATGCGAAGCATCGCTATAAACTACAAAATTTCATGTATCATCAGGTAAAGACAATATAGGTGCCTCACTCAATCTTTTCTTCAGTTCTTAAAAACTGTCTTCACACTTCTCCGTCCACACGTATTTCACCGTCTTCCTTGTCAAGTTAGTCAACGGAGTAGCTATCTTCAAAAAATCTTGGATAAATCTTTGATAGTATCCCGCTAACCCTAGGAAACTCCTCACCTCAGTTGGCATTTTTAGCTGTTCCCAACTCATCACAGCTTCCACCTTCGCTGGGTCTACTGAAATCCCCTCACGGTCGATAACATGATCCAAAAGTTGTACCCTTTTCAGTTAAAATTTACACTTAGTGAATTTCGCATACAACTTCTCCTACCTTAGTGTCTCCAGCACTACTCTTAAGTGTTCAGTATGATCTTCTGGCGTCTTAGAATAGACTAGAATATCATCGATAAACACAATGACGAACTTATCTAAGTATTGTTTGAACACTCTGTTCATCATATCCATAAATGAAGCTGGTGCATTAGTTAACCCAAATAACATCACTAGAAACACGTAATGGCCGTAACGAGTCCTGAATGTCGTCTTAGGTACATCCTCACTTCTAACTTTCAACTGAAGATACCTCGTCTACAAATCTATCTTAGAAAAATACTTTGCCCCTTTCAACTGATCAAAGAGATCATCAATCCTAGGTAATGGGTATTTATTCTTTATCGTTAACTTGTTCAACTCTCGATAGTTGATACAAAGTCTTAACGATCCGTCCTTCTTCTTTACAAACAGTACCGATGCTCTCCACGATGAAACACTCAGTTGAATGTACTTCCTATCCAAGAGTTCTTATAACTGTACCATTAACTCCTTCATCTCCACAGGCGCCATACGATACGGTGCCCTGGAAACCGGTGCCACTCCTGGCACAATGTCTATCACAAATTCGGTCTCCCTATCCGGTGGAAGACCCGATAATTCACTTGGAAATACATCCATAAATTCTTTTACTATAGGTATTTGTTCCATCGTTGCTCTCACTCTCTGGGTATCGACAACATGGCACAAGTAGCCTACACATCCCTTCCTTAAAAACTTCCTAGTTTGTGTCATGGTAAGACAACTCGAGCGTCTTGACGATTTGTTACCGTAAAACACTATATGAGGTTGGCTCAACGTTCTAATCTTTACACATTTCTTTTGGCAATCTATTATTGCACCATGGTTAACCAACCAATCCATCCCAAGAATTACATCGAATTCTCCCAACTTTATCGGTATCAAATCTACCGATAACTTACAACCTCGTATAACTACACAACAAGAATTATTTCAACAGGAATTATTTCTTCGTTTGCTACCTTGACATTCAAAGGTGCAGGAAATCTTACAACCTCCTATTTATATCTTCAACAGGAATTATTTCTTCGTTTGCTACCTTGATACTCAAAGGTACAGGAAATCTTTCGGGAAGTAATCCTAAACGTCTAGCAAAATCACATGCTATGAAAGAATAAGTAGCACCCGAGTTAAATAACACATAAGCATTTATGTCGTTGATCGGGATAATACCTGCAACTACATCCCCAAATGCAACTGCATCTTGGACCGTCATGTTAATGGTGTGGGCATTCGGCCTACTCGTCGGTGTTGGACCTCCAATAGCTAACTTACCGCTATTAGCGCCCTTATTCACGTCCATCCCCTTCTTTGGGCAGTTCTTCGCCATGTGATCTGTTAATCCACACACGAAGCATCCATGGTTGTTCTTTGAACTTGGATAGTTAGGCAAAATGTGCCCCTCCTATCCATAGTTATAACATATGACCTTCCCCTTGAGACAGACTCCTAAATGAGTCTTCCCATAGTTCTTGCACGCCTCCATCCTTCTCTCAGGATCCCCTTGCTTCAGTTCGTTATTCCCAGAGTTAAATCCCTTCCTCTTCTGGCCTTCGCCACTACCACTGGCTCCCTCGAGCTTTACTCTCCCGTCGACCTTTTCCTTATTCTTCTTCTCCTTGTGGTATTGGCTTAGAGCCTCGTTACCACCTTTCGCAATTTTTGCCTTCTCCAGTATGGTCCCAAAAGAATTACTTTGGAACACAGGTATTTGGCTATAGAGCCAGGGTTTCAAGCTTTGCTCAAATCTCCTAGCCTTCCTCACCTAGGTGTCCACCTGATGTGGAGCAAACCGCGCCAATTCATTGAATTTTGTAGCGTATTGGGGAACTATCATTTCCCAATGTTTCAACTCCAAAAACTGCATTTCCATCCTCCTCTGCGTACTCGTGGGAAAGTAGTTCTCGAAGAAAATCTCCTTGAACCGTGTCCACATAAGATTTTCTATTCCAGCCCTAGCCTGGTTCGCCTCCCACCAGAAATTGGCCTCACCCTTCATCATATAAGTGGAAAAAGCAACCTTTTACCCCTCGTCAACATTTACAATAACAAATGCCTTCTCTATCTCTGTCACCCATGTTTGAGCTTCTATGGGGTCCGTAGTTCTTTTGAACTACGACGGACCGACACTCTTAAAATCCTTAAAAATAGTAGCTCGTACTACTGCAGGATTTACGAGTATATTAGCCCCGTTCCTATTAAAAGCGGTCATTAAAAGATTAACAAACTCTTGCATCGGGTTAACTGGACCTCCCTCCGGTTGATTTATATTAGCCTCTTGATTTCTTTGTCTCCTTCTTGGCTGCATTTTGTTGTTAAGATAAATAGCACGTCATTATTACTTTCTTCTTGTTAGTGAGTTATTATTCATTACTTAAACAATAACTTCAACTCATTGCACAATATATTCCATAAAAAGTCTTATATTGATTTACTTCTCGTAGTATAATACTACAACATTTCGTTCATATAGAACCATAACTGATTATATCTATATCCCAATATTGCTTTCCAAAAATTAGGATTTACAAAAGACTACCCTTTGATATACAAAAGAGGGTTTTATGTCACTACTAAATACATCATATGTACATATCTAACTCTACTCTAGCTAATACTAGGTTACATCTGCCGTATGGAATTCTCGAAATCTGCGCTGGCAAGACTGGCAATAATATCTCGATTGATAGTATGCCGAGTCTGCCTAGCCTCTATCGGATACCCAGCTACCTGCTGCTAGAAATCTGCATGAGAACTCCTATGAATATAGGACATCCTCCCTATCTTCTTCTTCTTGACCTTTAGCTCCTGCCTGAGCTCAAAGGTCTCCAGTTTTAGCTCGTGGACCTTGTCCTTTGCTAAAACACATTCATCGTGTTCTTCCTCCCACATATTCTCCGTACTTTTCTTATCTTCCAGGATTTCCTGGACTTCTTCCTTCAATTCCCTAACCTCCTTTCCCAGCTGAATATTTCTATCCAATAAGGCTATGAACAGTGTTTTCATTGCCTCCCCAGGAGCCACCTCCTCTTCAGGTGCTACGGTGTTAAAAAATGCACCTCTACCTCCTCCTCCGACATGCCATCGAACATGGACATGAGGTCTAAGCTTTCAGAGTCTTCAGACTCAATTACCACCACCTCTGTAAGACCCCAACTTTTATGAATAAAAAATAATTTTCTTAAAATATATTTTTGAATATTATGGTGTGGATTTGATATAATGTCATAGTTGTGGGTAATATTTACAAATTTTGCAAAGTAAGCAAGTGGTTATATAATATTCGATTGGTCGGGGAATATTCGTTTTAACAGGGAATATTCGTACGACGGCACAATCATTGGTGGACCCCACAACGAAAGTATTGTCGTAGTTAGAAAACGACAAAATTATCTTTTTATAAAAATAACGGCGAAAGTGTTACCGTTAAAACTATTGAACTACCCGGTAGTAAAAGTACAGTAATACGCGTGGTTGCATAGTAGCACACGGTATTGATTATTGATGCTTACGTGAGAAATCACTTACTTATACTCAATTATTACTACAGTAATTGATGCTTCATATCTCTCATATTATTGATTCAATTATTGTCATAGTATCATCTGCATAATATTTTATATTATTAAATTAATAATTGAGACGACAAAGTTATTCATATTATTATTTATAATATTTACAATGTCTAGAAAGTTCTGTCAAGGAGAGGTTTGGTCACCTAATTGCGCGCCAATAATGATCTGGTTGTTAAATATTATGAGTTATGATATTATTGATGAATAAGTTCATGTTGATTAAATATGAAATTGATAGTTCCATTGTGTGGAAATTATTAGTGTTAGTGGAAATCGACATTTATTTCGATATTAATTGTGACGCCCCCAAAATTGGTCCATTCCACCCAACCTATTCTGAGTCGCCAAATACATGGTATAGAAACAACTACAACTTTATTAATACAATTATCGTGCAAAATACGACAACACTTAAACTGTGAGTTGAAATACAAATATTGTCTTCTAGACAATATCCACACCCAAATAAGTCCTCATTACAATTATTGATACATTATTTTACAAAAATAGTGAGGACTACTAAAACGACTTTCTAGAACCTTCATTCCATACCCCGACTAGTACTCGCTACATTCTCGCCTCCTGAGAAGAAAAATGGAACAAAAGGAAAAGGGTGAGCTCAACTAGCCCCGTAAAGAATATTATGACTAAGATAATATAAAACAAATTATCATTAGTCTTCAACAGGAAAAAAATATGATAGAATACAATAGACAACAAGTTTTAGATCAATAACTGCAGCGGAAACAACAATTCATTAGAAGAGTTAAGTAGAGAATGAAATCTACTATCATCTATAAATTTAAAAGTCTATCATCGATATTTTATCCCTGCAACATCAATCAATATACATCTTGAATCAAATAGTCGTCTTTGCACTACATGCCAAAGATATTAATCAGTTAGTCATGTTCATCTTAACACATGTTCATCTTTGCACTACGGGCCAAAGATATTCATCAGAAATCATTCATCTTTGCATTACAGGCCAAAGAAATTCAGTTATATCATCATTTAGGACTGAAGATGATGAAAAATATTTTAAAGAAAAACGAATCCAGTGAAGCAAAAGAACAAATATTAAGGATTCGTATTTCAGCTATTCTATGTCCAAAAATACCTCATAAGTAATCATAGTGGAGTAAAATTCAAGAATGATCAAAACATGGATACAATCAAAGCTAGTATCCATAATAGATATTTTGGATGAAAATAAAAATTTAATTTTTCTGTGAATAGTGGCGTATTCGTGAATAGTACCTTATACGTGAATAGTGTCGTATACATGAATAGTGACTCCAACACTAAAAGGTATAAATTTCACAAAAAAATATCATCAAGATTCGTGAATAGTACTCGTGAATAGTAACTCATGAATAGTAACTCATGAATAGTAACTCGTGAATAGTAATTCCGATATGAAAAGTTCTAAATTTGATAAAAATTTCCAACTAATATTTTGGCACATTGATATTGAAGTAATAATATCATCTTTGAATAAAATAACATCTCTTACCTCGAAAAGATAGCACTTCTGACTGGAATACTGGATATAGTGCTGAAGGAAACTTGCACCATATAACAACACTCAAATTATCAAAATACTCACAAGAATACACTCAATATATCGAGAAAGAAAGAGAGAGAAGATTTCAGTTTCTGGTGTGATTTTCAATTCTAACATAAGCACCCTATTTATTAAAAAATACTTCGAATACCAAAGCAGAAAATTTAATAAAATAATAATATAATTAACAAAATTCAAGCACACTTTTGAAATCTGATTTCAGCTCATTTAAATCACATGTGAGGCCAACTTAATTGCAAAAAAACATTTTTCTTTTAAAAAAATAATTAAAACTTCCAAAAATCAATTATTTCGGAACTACGGAACTTTAATAATTCATAATAAATAGCCATTTTATCAGAAAATTCAAATCTGGAGATTTGTATAGGAAATTCAATTCTCTACAACTTTGCAGAAGAAAGTTTTTTCAAATTCCAAACAGAAATTGACCGAAATCCACATACAGATGATTTTACAGGTTATAATCAAATTTCAGTCAAGAAATAGGGTCCACTGACACACACAACATGTGTTAATCATTTAATACAACAAAAATACTCTTTCTCCTCATATACTCATATATCCCATATTCATTGTAAAAATATCACCATTATTATATTATTAAAATATAATAATATATTTAAATAAATTATTTTATCAAAAAAAAGATAAAATATTAATTTTCAACAATTGTCACATTAAAAAATTTTCTCCATCTATATCCACATAAAATCAATATTTTTCTCATCATATAAATCAATAATCAATTATTCACAAATAATATTACAGAATCACAATACTGACAACCAGGCCGTTCCTAGGAAAGAGGGGGCTTTCCAATAAGGATTTCTCCTTATTGGCGCACAATTAGGTGACCAAACCTCTCCTTAGACAGAACTTTCTAGACATTACCAATAATGTTATCTAATAATATTATTCAGATAATATGAATTATTGCTCCGATAATGGAAAATATTGTGTAGTGACAATTATTGAAACAACAGTAATATAAAATATCAACGTAGCAATTATTGAATCAATAAAATAAAATACTGAACAGTAATTACTGTAACAATTATTGAGTAGTGCCTTCTTACGTAAGAATCAATAATTGGTGCAATACCGTGTGCTACTGTGCAACAACGCGTATTACTGTGTTTTAACCACTGGGTATTCCAACAGTATTAACGGTAACAACTACGACGTTATTTATAAACAACTTATACTTGTTGTTTTCGTCATCCAATCGCTTTCCGTTATAGGGCCCACACAAGGCTGCGCCGTCGTACGAATATTCCCCGACAGCAAGAATATTTCACGACCAAACGAATATTCTCCGACAATAATAAATATTTTATAACCACTTGCTTATTTAAAAATATTTACGCATTTTACCCATAACTAACCACATTAATCAAATAAACCCTTACTATTTCAAAATAATAAATAGAGGAAATTTAATTTTATTAAGAAAAAATTTGGGGTCTTACATTAATTGATGTCTAGAAGTTATACTGACCAATCGAGTAATTAATCGGATAAATGAGTAATTAATTGCTATTAATTCACATGATTATATCTATTTATTCACATGTGTGTACTATTGATTCACATTCTTGTACTATTAGGGGTGGTGGTGCAAAATTGATACTACTTGAATGACTAAGTTAAAAATGGAGGTATAGATGGAGGTACTATACTGTAATTCGTATTTTCACATATCTAGAACTATTGATTCACATGATTTACTATTAATTCACATTATTTACTATTAGGGGAGGTGGTGTAAGTTTGATAATTGTGAAGACCCTGAACTTAGGTACTTGAAACCCGAACTCGGTTCATCACGATACCATTTCTATGAGCGGAATAATACTAATAATAATAACAATAATATAAATATCAAACTTAACTTACATTTATCAGAGTCTAATCCCAAGTACATAACCTTTAAAACATTCATTACAAACCATGATAGATAATATATATCATACTTGTCTTAATAGTATTAAACTATTACATAAGATAACGTTCATTCATTCATTCAGCAACTTTTTCCCTTTCCCTTGCTCTTAGCAGAGCTCTCTGATCATTCACACTTAGCTGAAAACATTTAAATTAAGCAATGATGAGCATTTGAGTGCCCAGCAAGTAATAGCAATTATATGTATATAATCTAAAAAAATTTAAATATTTTCTTTGTACTATTCTTCTACAACAAGTCAATAGTTGTGAAGTATTCTGAACCGATAATAATAACATAACAACTCTCTTTCAAATTTTTGAAACTATATATTGACTATAACTGGAGTTATGGTGACATGTCATGAACATTATTTTCATTTTCGAAAAGGTTAAACAGAAATTCCTCTGTAAACCGTCATAACTTACGGGCGTTAGGTTGTACTTCCCATGGTGTGACAACCCCAAAATAGGTCCATTCCATCCAACCTATTCTGAGTCGCAAAATACATGGTACAGAAAATAACTACAACTTTATTACAACAATTGTCGTACAAAATACAACAACACATATGCTGTGAGTTTGGATACAAATATATACCAAATGTGACTCATGTTCCAACCGTGGACATCACCTCACAATGACACCTTACATAAAGGTATAGTCAAAAACTATTTTAGAAATTAGAATCTTTGGGAAGTGCTCAAGGAAACCTTCGTACATGGGAGGCCACGCGTCTAGGTTATGATAGATATCATATGGCCACAGAATTATCCTTGGTTGACCCAATAGACCCCAAAGAAAAATGAGAAGATTACTATCATATTCTTCCCAATGGTGAGTCTTCTCTTGACTTATCATTATCTCCACTATCTCTAATTGAGAATTATACTTCAAACAAACACCAAGATTATATAGGTAGTGCTCGTAGATATACTCAGCAAGTGCATGAGCACAACCCTGTCTTATGATGACACGAGGTTGTATGTCATTAGACATCTTGTATGATAGTGACAAAACACCCTTCTAACGTTGGGTTCGCCTCACCCTATTTTCTTCACCAAATATAACTACTAAATGATGACCACCATTCTATTCCCTTGTTACCCCCGCTCGACCCAGCTACACTCTTATTACCTGAAAGAAATTGTGAAACAAAAGGGTGAGCACAACTAGCCCAGTAAAGAATATCATGACTAAAGATAAATAAATTATCAATAGTCTTCATCAGTAATAAATCAGAGATTTAGAACATATGGTAGATGATAAAAATTTCAACCATAGTTGCAGCGGAACGAGCAATCCATTAGAAGAGTCAAATAGACTATAAAGTCTATTATCTTCTCCATGTTAAAAATCCACCAACAATGTTTTATCCCTGTAACATCAATCAATAATTATGGTCCACAATCATATGAATAACTCATAATCATAACTGTAGTTCTAAATTCCTCTTCTCATCCAGGACGAAGATAATTTTTATCACCTATCTTTACCTGAAACATCAAAGATCATGGTTACACCAAATCACATTTCCTGTTCATAATCATACTAATAACTTCATCTTTGCACCACGGCCAAAGATATTCATTTGTATCACCAGTTGGTCATGTTCATCTCAACACCTGTTCATCTTTGCACTACTGGCCAAAGATATTCAACAACATGTCATCTTTGCACTACGGGCCAAAGATATTCATCAACAATTCATCTTTGCACTACAGGCCAAAGATATTCATTAATAATTTATCTTTGCGCTACAGGCCAAAGATATTCATCAACAGTTCATATTTGCACTACAGGCCAAATATATTCATATCTCAAAGAAATATATAATCATTTCAGAATTTATATAAATAAGAATTATAACCATGTTAATCAATTCATCTTTACACTTAAGCTAAAGATATTCAATTATAAATTCAATGGTCATGATCATATAAGTTAACAATTCATCTTTGCACTACAGGCTAAAGACATTTTTCAGTCACGATCATACCAATAATTTACCCATCTTTACACTCAAGTGAAAGAGAAATTCAACATCAGGGTTATAAAAATATTATATATGATAATAAAAATAATATAATCAACATATAGATTTAATCTCAAGAGTAATATTCATAACTCAACTATAATTTGGTCAGAAAAAGAAACTAATTTTGTCATGAATAGTAACTTGTGAATAGTAACCCGTGAATAGTAACCCGTGAATAGTAACTCGTGAATAGTAACTCATGAATAGTAACTCGTGAATAGTAATCCCGACTCAAAAAGGTAAAAATTCCACAATAAAATCCATACCAATATTTCGGTATAATGATAATGAAAGAATAGCATTTCTTAAATTTATAAACAATTTATTTTAATTGTTTATACTTTACTAAAATAATGCATTTAATCATTCCAAAATGCCAAAATCATAAGATTTTATCACCAATAACCAAAACCCTCATAAAAAAAATCTGCATATACCTCATATAGGATTCTCAAGCCATAAAATCCTATTTTTCAATTTTCTTACTTCACATAACATATTTAATTCATTTACTCATAACTAGTCCACTTTCATAAAAAATACCAAATCAGTTTCAAAAATATTTCTTTTCTGGAATTTAGCAGAATATAGTCCCATATTGAACATATATTTTTCTCATAATTTTTAAAACTCATTTACTATTTTTCATATGGCCAAAACCGCCGAATATTTAGACATTTATCATAATTTGTACTTTTATCCAAAAATTTTGAAATTCACAGAGTACACTGATATTATATAGATATACTTCTAATAAAAATTTCATTAATTTTAGAGTTAACCACAAGGAGTTATAAGCGGTTACTTTTAAAATAGTCTTTTCCCGTAAAATTCATAACTCTTAATCTATACATCCAAAAATCACCATTTTTGGACACAATCAATAAAACTCATCAAAATATCATTTCAAATTTTTCCAGAATTTTTTAAAGTTCAGAAAAATTACGAAACTGAAAAACATAACAACCCTTAAAATCCCTTACTATCCCTTACCTCAAAAGTGCAGTATTTCTGACTGGAATGCAAAGTCGAAGGAAACTTGCACTGAATAACAACTCTCAAAGTATCTAAATACTCACAAAATATGCTTCATAATATAGAGAGAGAAAGAGAGAAAGCTTATGTTTCTGGTGTGATTTTTAATTCTAACTTAGCCCTCTATTTATAGGAAAATGTTAGCACGCCGAAGCAGACTTAACCTGCAACCTGATGGCTTTACCTGCTACTATTCTCACCCACCACATTTGAATAAAAATCTCAGCAAATTTCTTCACCAACCAAGAGTGGGGCCCACCAATTCTAGAATTTTCCACCAAAATAATAAATTTTGAAACTTCAATAATTTCTGAACCAGTCATCTTGTAAAATTCATAATAAATCATACGTTCATTTTTAACGGTTCAAAATTTATGAATATATACTCAACTTATATATGTATAACATATCCAAAAATCACAACGATCCAATGGTCGGATTAAAAATTATAACCCCCGCAAAATATCTCAAAAACCCTAATTTTTAATACCTCCATTCTGACAAAAATATTGATAAAAATCTCAACATTAACTCCTTCATTTTTAACCACAAAAATATATCCCTCATTTATATCCACATAAAATAAATATTTTCTTATCATATGAATCAATAATTAATTATTCACAAATAATATTACAGAGTCATAATTATGACAACCAGGCCGTTCCCAGGAAAGAGGGGGCTTTTCGATAAGGATTTCTCCTTAGTGGCGCGCAATTAGATGACCAAACCTCTCCTTAGACAGAACTTTCTAGACATTGTCAATAATGCTATCTAATAATATTATTATAAATAATATGAATTATTGATCTGATAATGAAAAATACTATGCAACAATAATTATTGAAACAACAATAATATAAAATATCAACGCAGCAATTATTGAATCAATAAAATAAAATATTGAACAGTAATTACTGTGACAATTATTCAGTAGTGCCTTCTTACGTAAGAATTAATAATTTCAAAAATATTGTGCAATGCCGTGTGCTACTGTGCAATAACGCGTATTACTGTATTTTAACCACTGGGTATTCTAACAGTGTTAACGATAACAACTACCCCGTTATTTGTAAAAACTCAAATTTGTCATTTTCTTCATCCGACAGTTATTCTGTTATGGGGCCCACAAATGGCTGCACCGTCGTATGAATATTCCCCGACAGAAAGAATATTCCACGACCAAACGAATATTCCCCGACAATAATAAATATTTTATAATTAACCACTTGCGTATTTTGAAAAAAAAATTATATATCACCCTTAACTTTAACTTTTATCAATTTAACCATTTACTGAATAGTAATTATAAGAAAAAATTGAATACTTTTATTTCATAAAATTCGGGGTCTTACACATGGGCTCTGTATTGATCAATACTACATTACAAGAACGATAGGATCGTTCACTCTATCCACCTTGGGTGCATAAACAGTTTTTCTATGTAGGGATGTTCATACTTGTCTTGGTTTCAAAATCAAAGGTTTTATCTTGTTCAACAATAATCTATAATGCAACATATATATATATATATATATATATATATATATATATATATATATATACGGGTAATTGACAAAGGTGTATCAACATGTGATTAAATACAATGATTATCCAAGTGGGGACACTTGTTTAACCATTTACAGAAATTAACGAACAGAATATATATATCTGAATTACCATATACTAACATGTTGATAAGCAATGAGCGTATATGATATAAGGTTAATAATCTGTACAGTAATAATATAGTTTAGAAACATTCTTACTCATGTCCATTGCATAAAGAAAATATAGAGGTTAGATACTTGCCTGAAGCGCTGCTTACAGTTTGTAATTTAGATTTATCGCGTATCTCACAACCTATCATTAATAAGATCGTTCGTTCGATTAGAATAACATACTATAACACATAACACTACTTATTGCAGTCATCACATACCCTAATCACATTGGCACATATGTTTAACAACTATTGAATCACAAATAACCACATATCTCAATAAATTATCTAAGTTCAGATCAATTTCTGAAACATTTCGGTGTACCGACGGCTTTATCGGGTAATTATCGAGTCTAAGACTCTATCCTGTAATTCCACATCTGTAAGTATCGGTCATATTATTTGTAAATGACTTATAATAATTTTTAAACATTTATTATAATTCATCATGAATTTTTAAACCTCAGAATCATTATTAAATGATTTAAATATTACACAATTCTATTATCATTAATATTTAATTAATATTAAACTATTAATGAAACCATTGTCAAAATATTAAAATATTTTAAAATACTTTTAAAGTATTAATATTACACTTAAATGATTTTTAAAAGAATTAAAAATCATTTTTTAAAAAATTATCATTAATATTAAAGTATTAATGTATTATTTATCAAAATATTAAAAGTCATTAATTATAACTTAAAATATTTTTAATTCATTTATATCATTTTTAAATAATTTTTAAATCAATAAAACCATTTTAAAACTATTTATTTAATATAATTATTAAATAAATCTAGTATCATTAAATATTAAATTAATATCATTTATTAATGAAATTATCCTTTAAATATTAAAAGTTATATTTTATAACTTAAAATATCTTTAAACACTTTATTTTCATTTAAAATGATTTTTCTAATATAAAAATCATTTTTAAAATAATTTATTTAATATGAGTATTAAATAAATCTAATATCATTAATATTAAAATATTAATATTTTTCATGACAAAATATCAAAAGTTATTTTATAACTTAAAATATTTTTATAACCATCATATAATTTTTAAATCATTAAATCTATTTTTCATAATTTATTTAATACATTTATTAAATAACTTAATTACCATTAATATTAATTAATTAATGAAATTTCATCACAAAATATTGAAAGTTATCAAAAATAACTTAAATTACTTTCTTATACCATAATATAATTTTAAATGATTTTTCATGTAATAAAATCATTTTTAAATAATTTATTTAATATTATAATTAAATAAATTAAATATTTTTAATATTCCAAAAATATTAAATATTTATGAAATATATTAAAAATAATTAAAAACTAATTTTCAGAATTTTAAATAATTTTTAAAACTATTTTTGTAATTTTTAGAATTTATTTTCTATTTTTAATGATTTTTCAAAAATTCAGAAAATAAAAATAAAGAAAACCGTCGCTATAGGCCTTTAGTGACACTTGGCGTCGCTGTTGGTGTTCTTGAGCTCAAGAACACAGACAGCTTCGTGCCCGAGGGGTCAACTTTGACCACTTATAATTTCTTTGTTCCTGCATGATCTGATCGATCTCAAGCATTGGTCGTGTAGTGTAAATGTAGAACTACAATTATTCGTAATTATTTTGGTCATACAACAACTCAAATGCAAGATCTAAGCCGTTAAAACTATTGTCAGGTATGTTCATCAAGTTCTGGGCTGCCCAGAAAAATTCGGTCAATGCCGATCAACGACATTGGTAGCCTTATTCTGGTCAATCAGTTGATGAAATGGTGGTGATAGACGGCGGGCCTCATAGAGGAACGAGCATGGTATCAATATTGATCATTTCTAATGTCCAGATATCATTAATGTACAAGATATAAGTCTCTAAAACAATTGCCATGGCTGTTCTGGGTTTTCTGGGTAACCCAGAAACCCAAACAGTTCCGAGTAGGCACTTTGTGGATTAAATTTATATGGGTTCTAGTTAATGTTATGGTGATCTATTAGTTTAAGATTGTAGTATACATAACCTAGTAAAACTATGCATCATCAGATCGAAAACAACAACATCAGAATCACATGATACAGCCGGTCAACCCATGTCAAAAACGTTGTTCAACCCATTTCTGGAAATTCCAGAAATTTCAAATATGATCGTGAAGGCTACTTTGACCATATATTAATGTTAGTATATTGATTATCAAAGTGACCTAGGAACATGAAACTGAAGAACATATGACAGACTATAAATTAGTTGAAATAACAACATCAAAATACATAACCAACTGACAGATCAAAGCTTTCCAATATATTGTCAGACGCTGGATACTAAATTTCTGGGTTACCCAGAATTTAGCCGGTCATGCCCGGTCAACGGGTTTTGACCGTGAATAACTTCCAATCGGTTCATGATCTGACTTTAATACTTGTACCAGATGAGTAAGCTTATACCAGACTACAACTAAAAACTTTTAAACAACAAAAACACTTAACAGACTGCGATCTACAGGGTCTGACATTCATTGTCAGACCACAAAAATAATTTTTCCCAGATTTTTAAAAACTCTTATTTCGAGTATCTAGATGTTATGGGTCACCTATGTACCAACCCAGACCATGGATTAACACAACATATGACATGTTTAAATATAAAAACAACAAATCTATCATAGCATACAAGATCAAAATTTGACTTAGAATTTTATACCTTTATGCCTCAATTCTTGATTCTAGCCTCATGATCTATTAAGGGAAATCGCGGGGCTTGTTTTGTGACTGATTTTACTATATAAGTTCGTGGGTTTTGAGAGAGACAGCCTCGGTTGATAATAATTTGAGCAAACGGGCCATAATACATACTTTTCTCTCTCTTGGACTATAAATATATGTCTTAGATGCATGCATTGGCTGAGGTTATGTGTCTTGTTGCTGAGATTTGTCAATATAGAGCACATGGGGTTGTTGGATTTGGTCACCAACTTCCCCTATTGTCAAAACCTACAAATATAGCTCTAATAATACAAAAGGGGCATTTTTGTCATTTCTTTTTTATTTTTAGAATTTCCATTTGTTGCAAACCCTTAGGGTTTAGGGTTTTGGTTAGGGTTTGGACCATTTTAGAGTTAAAAAAATAATTTCCTAGAATTTCCAATTTAGGGTTTGTAAAAATAAAATAAAATAATAAATTTTAGTTTCTAAAATACAAAATTAAGGTTTCTTAATTAATTAGGTTTTTAATTACTTAACACCTTACTAATTAGGTTTAAGATACACTAATTAGCATTAAGCTTTCTAAATCAATAATTAGGGTTTACAATTTAAATAAAATAGGGTTTATAAAATAAATATTATGGTTTCTAGAAATTAATATTTCCAAATATTAATAGGGTATACCTAATTAATCAAAAAGTCATACATAACATGCATGCACCATATAACACAGTTATATAACAGTGTCGAGCTCATCCTGAGTTTTAAATTAGGGTTTTCATTTATCAATAAGTTAATTATTGATTTAAGGTTTCTAATTTACGAAATTAGGGTTTTCTCTTGATTATTAATAGTTATAATTATCATGAATCACATAACATATTGACTTAACATATTTTAAAGTCTCACGTGACTTCGAAATTAGTGTTTGTCAGTAAAAATTAGGATTTTATCATAATACCCCATAATTGACCAACCATTGTCAGTCTACAAAAATACGGTACATAATTACAGCACTGATAAATCAAAATATAATATTATTATATTATTATTCTTATCCATTGATAAAAATCTAAAATTAGGGTTTGGATTCCATATCCAATTTATTCTTCATATATAACATTATTAGTTAAGTTAAAATAATTAACTTAATTAATCTTGCATAAATTCATATAATAAAATAAATAATTATTATAATAATTCTAAAAATCATTTCATATATTATTTAAATAATATATAATTATATTTTCATGGAAAATAATTAATAAAAATATTTCTATTATAAAATTAATTATTAAAAGAATATGCTTTATAATAATCAATAATTCTAAAATAAAATTATTTGTAAACATTTATGTAATAAATATATTTTTATCTATTACATAATTACATACACACATTATCTTGTACAAATCCTCATCCTTAAATTAAAAAAAAAAATTATACGCAAAATTCCTGATTTATTTATATAGAAAATATCGGGTTGTTACAATAATACTTGCAGAACTAAATTAAAAATGAAGAAAACGAGGAAGGTATTATATTGTAATATTTTGAGCCCCAAAATGTGCAATTATCGAAACTATTTTTTTCTATAAATAGAAGCTCATTCTTCCTTCATTTCTCACCAATTCACAAAAGCTATAGAGCAATTATTATAGAGAGAAAGAAAAAGAGAAGTCTGCTACCTCACTATTTCAGTATCTAGTTTTTCTAAGGTAAGGGGTATTATTCCTTCGTATTCATGAAGAAAGTTATTTTCTTTCAATACTCGTAAGGGTTGTTATTCCATTCTTTATTATTATGTTGGAATAACCTGTCTATGCGAAGTACTGCATACATGGTGAAATTCTTCTGTTATTCCATTCTTTATTATTCTGTTAGAATAATATGTCTGTGCGATCTATCGCATGCCTAGTGAATTCTATTATTATTCCATTCTTTATTATTCTGTTGGAATATCCTGTCTGTGCGGATTACGCATGACCTGGTTCCTTTCTTTATTATTCTGTTGGAATATCCTGTCTGTGTGGATTACGCATGACCTGGTTCCATTCTTTATTATTCTGTTGGAATAACCTGTCTGTGCGGTCTATCGCATGCCTGGTGAATTCTTTTGTTATTCCATTCTTTATTATTCCGTTGGAATAACCTGTCTGTGTGGACTACCGCATGCATGGTGAATGATCCTTCATATTCATTCCTTATTAAATTGTGGAAATGATTTGGATACGTGGATTACCGCATGGTGGGTGAAAATCCCTTTCCAGTTTCATATATTCTACTATACTCATTTGATTAAAGTTTTGGCTTCTATACTCCATGAAATTAGTAGAATATCCTGGATATTTGCGCTTCATCCAGTATCTTTTCATGGAAATATTCTTTTGAGCATTCTTGAATTTTACTCTACAAAGCAGTATCATGTTGACAATTTGGACGTTATTGATTTCTGGATAAATTAAATTATAAAATCTTTAAATTTTATTTTGAACTTGTTTTATAGCATTATTATGTCATTGTCATTATCTTCATGCTTATATTGTGATGAAAGTCATCTTTGGCTTACGTGCATAGATGGACTTGGTATGGTTATGACTAGGGATTATTCGGTATAATCATGACCATAATGTGACGATTGATGTGGTGAAAGTCCTCATTGGCCTATAGTTCATTGATGGACAGTTGTTGGTATGATTATGACCAGAGATTATTGTTGGTCAGAAAACCGATCACTAAACACGCACAAGTATACGCGGTCTAACAAGTAATACAGTGATAAGTAGAGTGTCGTACCCACGAGGAACTATGACTAATATTTACCAAGTACCGATTATTTATCGCTAATGCCTTATTCGAACAGCAGTATTTGGAAGTGTGAATTATATAATTAAACTAATTAACAAAGCAAGTAAACGGATAACAAATGGAAATCTAAGAAATACAAGCTAAGGTCACAACTTCACCCCACACAGGCATTCTGTCGAACACCTAGCGTGTTTTGTTTCATCAAACTAGCTACCCTTCTCTCTTTGGTCTTAATGGTCACGACAATTTGTCAACCGAGAACGCACAGGTGCTAATGCACCTCTGTCGAGGTATGCACAAACATATCCTCTCCAGATCCACCCTAACGGGAATAGAATAAAAAAGAACGTCCAAGCTAGATACAATCCTACATATGTCTATGCGAATCAATCATAATAAGGATTTAAGCCTAAGTTTTCTGTTAGGTCGCACGTGGCGCACAGAGATATGTCTATTCTACGCACAACTTATACAGTCGAAACCCACAATCACATGCTAATATATTTAGGTGTAAATCTATAATTCTTCTGTCGATATCATGCAGATTACCAAAATCATCACTAATGTCTTAGTGAGAATCATAAAGCATTAATATATTAAACCAAATCATATGGTGCTAACCAAAGAGATAAAGACAGTCAATTCAAATAACAAAGGGATCCATTATAACCTTTGAGCCAATATTCAGTTCATAGTTAATAAACCAAATATAAGTAGAAAATAAGACAACATTTATAGATTACAATAATAGAGGAAATAAAAGGATAAGAAGGAACTCTGTCAAAGCCCTTCAGTTACCAAGCAATCCGCTCCTTTCAAGCTTTCCAATCCGTGTCGCTCGTTGCTCTTGTGCTCCAAAGAAAATACAAACTCCTCCTTATTCTATCTAATCTTTATTTACAAACATGAGAAAGGAACTAGAGAGAGAAAAATACAGAAGAAAAAATAAACTAAGCTAAGCTATATGATAAACATCAGAGAGAGAGAGAAATGCATAGGCTTCTTCTGTTATATATGCCTTTCTCCTTCAAGCTAGGTCAAAAGCAAATGGCATCTGCCTGGGCACCAGAGCTAGCGCTACGACGCGGTCCATTAAGCTGTGGTTGGCGCTGCGGCGCCACATATGCATGGAAAACACGGAGCTCGCGCTGCGGCGCGAGTTTGCATAGAGTCATTGGCGCTGCGGTGCCATGGTGATGTCAGCTGGCCCATGAGGGTGGCGCTGCGGCGCGACCAATAAGCTTGGCATTGGCGCCGCGGTGTGAGCATGAGAAATATGACCAATTTGTCCCTGATTGCTAGAAAATACCTGATAAGCCCTTTATTGCATCGATTAAGCACAATAACACTATAATCATATAAAACTATATAAAGTCTACGAATTTAGGCAATTACTTAAGTCATTAAGTATCATATTCGCGGGTATAAATCCCACTCATCAAATACCCCCAAACTTAAGTCTTTGCTTGTCCTCGAGCAAACTAACTAACACAAGACTAATAATAAAACACACGCAAAAGAAAACTAAAACAATAAAGTAGTATCATGGCTTCAAAGCTCGATCATAGCCACTCCCAGAGAATAGGGCAAACACAGAGATGAATAAGGGTTCATTCAATTTCAAGCATAAGACTGTATTCAATCCATTCTATGTGTGTGTGTGGAGACCAACCGTCCTAACTAATCATGGCTAAAATAAGTTCGCACTGTCAATTGCTAATACTAATAAGCATACTCCGCAACTTAAGCATTCAACAAGCGTTAAGAATAAAACGTAAATGCAGGAAAAGATTAAAAAACTCTAGCATGACGATAGTAAAATCTGACTCGGTCAGTACTTAATTACCTTAGGCTATTCAGAACTACCCATGAATGAGCTTTTGATCAGTGACTCCCAAGCTAGACGACTTTAGGGCACTAGGTGTAGAACATCCCTGTAAATCTAATAACTCAAGCAGTAAAGGCCAAGTAATCAACATAAATAACTGAGATTTTATAACAAAAACGAAGATTATTTAGCGAGTGCATTTTATGCTCCATCTCGATATCGGTCCTGCGTTTATGGGCGAGTGCGTCTTACGCTCCATCTCGACCCACCGCAAAACTTTCAATATAAACTCTTCTTTTCTATTTTTATTTTATTTTCATTCATTTTTTTATACGTCAACATGCTAGAATCCAAGATCCAAAACTGTATAAACGTCTAAGTCTTTTATTACCTTGTAAAAATGAAAGTTTATAAGAGTGAACAAATTCTCAAAGCAACAAATGCGCTAACTAAATTTGAAAAATAACTAGTTAAAAACAGTTGGTTGGTGCATGCTAAGAAGGATGGATTAATAACAGTCTAAAGTTAACAATTGAACAACCCCTAGCTCATACATGCTTGACACGACTCTAAGAAATAGGCATAAATACTTGACGCTTGTCATCAACCACAATCAAAAAATAATAATAACTATAATACCCTTGCTAAATAGCAGATCAAAATAGGGTAAAAATGCCATTCGCATAGCACAAGCATCAAATTTGTATAAGCCCCAAAAAGATGGCTATAAACCACAATCATGCTGATAAAAATCAAAGCATTAAATAATAAAATGAAAACCAAAAACAGTTCATGGCAGTACAGAAATAGATTACCAAAATCATCACTAATGTCTTAGTGAGAATCATAAAGCACAAATATATTAAACCAAATCATATGGTGCGAACCAAAGAGATAAAGACAGTCAATTCAAATAACAAAAGGATCCATTATAACCTTAGAGCCAATATTTAGTTCATAGTTAATAAACCAAATACAAGTAGCAAATAAGACAACATTTATGGATTACAATAATAGAGGAAATAAATGGATAAGAAGGAACTCTATCAAAGCCCTTCAGTCGCCAAGCAATCCTCTCCTTTCAAGCTTTCCAATCCGTGTCGCTCGTTGCTCTTGTGCTCCAAAGGAAATACATACTTCTCCCTAGTCTATCTAATCTACATTTACAAACATGAGAAAAGGAACTAGAGAGAGAAAAATACAGAAGAAAAACTAAACTAAGCTAAGCTATATGATAAACATCAGAGAGAGAGAGAGAGAAATGCAGAGGCTTCTTCTGTTATATTTGCCTTTCTCCTTCAAGCTAGGTCGAAAGCAAATGGCCTCTGCCTGGGCACTGGAGGTGGTGCTGCGGTGCGGCCCATTAAGATGTGGTTGGCGCTGCGGCGCCACATATGCATGGAAAACACGGAGCTCGTGTTGCGGCGCGAGTCTACATAGAATTATTGGTGATGCGGCGTCATGGTGATGTCAGCTGCCCCACGAGGGTGGCGCTACGGCGCGACCAATAAGCTTGGCATTGGCGTCGCGGTGTGAGCATGAGAAATATGACCAATTTATCCCTAATTGCTAGAAAACACCTGATAAGCCCTACATTGCATCGATTAAGCACAATAACACTATAATCATATAAAACTATATAAAGTCTATGAATTCAGATAATTACTTAAGTCATTAAGTATCTGATTCGCGGGTATAAATCACACTCATCAATTATTTGGTATAATCATGACCATTGATGATTATATGAATATCCTTGGCCGTGGTGCAGGGATAATTTGATTTTATTTATTAAGCTGAGTTTCAGCGATAAAGTTGATGAAAAACTTTTTAAATCATAGAAGATAGTAGATTTTATGCTCTACTTGACTCTTTTAATGCATTGTTTGTTCCGCTGCAGTTAAACTTGTTGTCTATTATATTCTATCAGTTTAACATTGTTGAGGGCTAATGATAATTTATTATGTATTATCTTTGTCATAATATTTCTTACTGGGCTAGTTGAGCTCACCCTTTTGCTTTCATTGTTCTCTTAAGGAAATGAGAACGTAGCCGGGACTAGTCGGGGAATGGAGTGATGGTCTGAGACGGTGTCATAGTAGTCCACACTATTTTATAAAATAGTGTGATAATAAATGTAATGAGGACTCCATTGAGTGTGAATATTATCTAGATGACAATATTTGTATTAAAACTCATAGAATATGTTTTGTCGTATTTTACACGACAGTTGTATAGTTAAGTTTTATTTGTATTTTGTACCATGTATTTGGCGACTCAAGATGGGTGATGTATACCTGTTTTGGGGGCGTCACAGTTGGTATCAAAGCTTAGCAATATGATCCCTGGCTGAGATGTGAGACAAGAACTAGGAGGGGAGAGACGGGAAATTCCTTCGCTAGTATGACTTACCTAAATTTAGTTGGTATTTAATTGGTCGGTCGGAGTATAGGGATAATATGTGATATGTTAATTAACCCTTATTTTGTGGTAGTATTTGAAAATGACATCCGAGAATGTTGAGAATAGAAATGGAGCGCCAGAGAATGTTGAGTCACCACAGATCAATACCTAGGATAATGTGCATCAGGAAGAAGACAATAATCCTCAGGTAAACAACAACACCAACCAAATGGCAAACGACGGAATGTTTAGGAGCTTTCTACAATTTGTACAACATCTGGCAAGAGAGACTCCTATCCAAAATGCAGGTGAAAACACTGACAACTCTCGGACGGTCACCGCTAAGCAGTTCAAGGAGCTGGGACAACCAGAGTTTTTTGGAGAGCCAAAACCACTTAAGGCGGAGAGGTGGATAAAGCTGATCACCATGATATTTGATGTCTTGGGATGTTCCTAGGAGCAAAAGGTTCCCTTTGCCACCTTTATGTTGCGAGCAGAGGCAGATTACTGGTGGGAATCTATAAAGCGCATTCAACCTGCCGCATTGAAGATGACTTGGGGGAAGTTCCAAGAACTGTTCAATGACAAGTACTTTCCCAAAAGTATTCGTCACATGAAAGAGGTAGAGTTCATTAAACTGGAGCAAAATAACATGATCGTGTCGCAATACGAAGCCAAGTTTGCTGAGTTGTCCCGGTTTGCGTCCCACTTAGTTGATAACGAGGAGAGAGTGACACGGATGTTTCTAAGAGGTTTGAAACCTGAGATACACCAATACTTAATTTCTCACAAACTATCTTTGTATTCAGATGTTGTAAATAGGGCTCAGTTGTTGGAGCGCGATAACGAGTCGACCCAACCAAGAGAAAGCAGCCGGCAAAATGATAATACCAACAGTAGCAGTCATCGAAGCGGTGACAACAAGCGTGGAGGGAATCAACATGCCAAAAATGGTAATCACATCGGTGGTAGTCATGGCCATGACAATAAGAGTAGACATTTTAAGAGGAGGAGATTCAACAATGATGGAAAGACGTCAGCACCAGCACCTGTTGTTAAGGAAGGAGTGGAGGTTGTATGTTACACATGAGGAGAGGAGGGACAAATTAGTCCAAACTGCGTGATGTAGTCCAAAGCGTGTTACAATTGTGGAAAACAAGGTCACCTAGCCTGATTTTGTCGAGCACCAAAGTCAAGTCCAGCTGGGATGGAGGCATCAAAGGGTATCCCAGACAAGACAAAATCGGTAGTTCAAGGGAGAGCGTTTGTCGTAACCTCCCAAAAAGTGAGGAATCCGAACGAGGTGATCACGGGTAAGCTAATCATAAACTCTAACAAAGTTTATACTTTATTTGATACCGGTTCTACCCATTCTTTTATTTCTCCTACTTGCGCTCAACGTTTAAATTTGACTCCGGAGAAATTAGACTTTGACTTATCAGTTGAAACTCCGTTGGGAGAAACCTTCATTACATCCACTATTTATAAGTCTTGTCTGATTCAAATCGGTAACCGTACGTTACCTATCGATCTTATTTCTTTGAAAATACTTACATTTGATGTGATTTTAGGGAATGTTTGGTTAACTACTCATCATGCTAAAATCGATTATTTTCGTAAGATTGTTAGCTTTCATATTCCTAACCAACCTATTATGCGAATTCAAGCAACCAAACCACTAAAATCAATCACTATCATATCAAGCCATAAAGCTATTCATTTATTGAAAAATGAATGTCAAGCTTTCTTAGCCCATGTCACGGATTTAAATAAAAATACGTCAAATTTGAATGATATTTCTATTATTAATAAATTTCCTGACGTATTCCCTGAAGAACTTCCTGGCCTATCCCCAGAGCGTGAAATTAAATTTTGTTTCGACCTTGAATCCGGTATAAAACTCATTTCCAAAGCCCCATATCGAATGGCTCCTATTGAACTTCAGGAGTTAAAAACCCAACTACAGGAATTATTAGACATCAGTTTCATTCGTTCTAGTACGTCTCCTTGGGGTGCTCCTGTCCTATTCGTGAAGAAGAAAGATGGAAGTATGCAACTTTGTATTGATTATCGGGAGTTAAATCATGTCACCATCAGAAATAGGTACCCGTTGCCTCACATTGATGACCTGTTTGACCAGTTGCAAGGAGCCAAATTCTTTTCAAAGATTGATCTTCGTTCCGGATATCATCAGTTGAAGATTAAAACTGATAACATTTCAAAGACTACTTTTAGAACTCGGTACGGGTATTATGAATTCCTAGTCATGTCTTTTGGATTGACTAATGCTCCTGCTGCCTTCATGGACATGATGAGCCGAGTATTCAAGAAATATTTAGATCACTTTGTGGTCGTCTTTATTGATGACATCCTCATATACTCCAAAAGCCGTGAAGACCATGAGCAACACTTGAGGCTGATACTTCAAAAGCTTCGTGAAAATAAGATTTATGCCAAGTTGAAGAAATATGAGTTCTGACTTGAGGAAGCTGCATTCCTTGGGTACGTGATATCAAATCATGGAATATCTATTGACCCAGCGAAGATTGAAGCAATTCAAAGCTGGGATCAACCAAAGTCCGTGACTGAAGTACGTAGCTTTCTCGGCTTAGCTAGTTATTATCGGAGATTCGTGAAAAGATTTTCTCGAATCGCTACTCCATTAACTCAGCTAACTCGAAAAGATACAAAGTTCGGTTGGAGAGAGAAATGTGAGAAGAGTTTTCAAGAGCTCAAGAGAAAACTCATTTCAGCACCTGTTCTGACAATACCATCTGGCTCGAAGGGATTTGTCATCTACAGTGATGTTTCAGGCAAAGGGTTAGGATGTGTTCTCATGCAACATGGGAAAGTCATAGCCTATGCCTCACGACAACTCAAAGAATATGAGAGGAATTATCCTACTCATGATCTAGAGTTGGCAGCAGTCGTTTTTGCGCTTAAGATTTGGAGGCATTACCTGTATGGAGAGAAGGTGGAGATCTATACGGATCATAAAAGCCTCAAATATTTCTTCACTCAAAAGGAACTCAACATGCGGCAACGACGATGGCTTGAGCTGTTGAAAGATTATGATCATAAAATCTAATACCATTTTGGAAAAGTGAACGTAGTAGCTGACACATTGAGTAGAAGATCATATGCGGGTACGAGTGCAATATTTTAAATGTAAAGACCCATTTTGTATGACTTACAAAGGATGGAGATAGAGTTAAAGACTCCAGGAACCCATGTGATGGTGGCGAATATACGAGTAGAACCGACTTTAATCGATAATGTTAAAACTGCTCAGGCTACAGACCTGAAGCTGATGCGTATGAGGAAGAAAGTGCAACAAGGTGCTATTCTGGAAGCAAGAATCGATGAAGAAGGAATATTTCAAGTCAACTCTAGACTTTGTGTTCCTAACGATTCTGACTTGAAGTATAAAATCATGATGGAGGCACACAACACACCGTTTGCAATCCATCCTGGGAGTACCAAAATGTATCGTGATCTTCGATATACATTTTGGTGGAGCAATATGAAGAGAGAGATAGTAGGGTTTATCTCAAGGTGTCTAGCTTGTCAATGAGTCAAGGCGGAGCATCAAGTGCCAAAAGGTCCATTGCAACCACTTGAAATTTCAGAATGGAAGTGGGAGCACATTACCATGGATTTCGTTACTGGTCTTCCCACGGTTTCTCAAGGCATAGATGCGATTTGGGTCATTATTGATAGATTGACCAAGTCTGCTTATTTCTTACCGATACGAGAAACTTATACATTTGAACGTCTTGTTCGTACGTACATAAACGAGATTGTAAGTTTACATGGTATGCCAGTATCCATAGTTTCTGATTGAGACCCAAGATTCACTTCAAGATTTTGGGTTAGTTTACAAAAAGCTATGGGCACGGATTTACGATTTAGTTCGGTATATCATCCTCAAACAGACGGACAGTCAGAAAGTACTATTCAAACTCTTGAAGATTTATTAAGACTTTGTGTCCTTAACTTCAAGGGAAGTTGGGACAAGTTCTTACCATTGGTGGAGTTTTCCTACAACAATAGTTATCAAGCAAGTATTGGCATGGCTCCATTTGAGGTGTTGTATAGAAGAAAGTGTCGTTCTCTAGTATGTTCGGATGAGGTGGGTGAAGCAATGTTGTTAGGACCGAATTTGGTACGTATGACTGCGAAAAAGATTTAAGCGATCCGACAACGTATAAAAATCTCACAAGATCGACAAAAGAGTTATGCTGATCTTCATCGAAAGGACGTGGAATTCAATATTGGAGATCATGTGTTGTTACCTGTTGATCCATGGAAAGGAGTTACGAGATTTGGAAAGAGAGGAACGCTCAATCCTCGATTCATTGGCCCATTTATAATCCTCGATCGAGTAGGAACTGTGGCCTATAGACTCGCCTTACCGCCAAGTATGTCTCGTGTTCATAACGTTTTTTCATATATCTATGTTACGTAAATATGTGAAAGACCCGAACCACATTATTGAATTAGAACCAGACGAGATAGAGGAAGATTTAACGTATGAAGAGTTACCTATTAAAATCTTAGATAAGAAGGATCATATTCTAGGCTCCAAGGTTATACCTCAAGTCAAAGTTTTATGGAGAAACCACGATGTGGAAGAAATGACCTGGGAGTTAGAATCTGAGATAAAGTCAAGATATCCTCACCTCTTCGATATACCATGCACGTACCCTAATTTCGAGGATGAAATTTCATAAAAAGGGGAGGTTGTAAGACCCCAACTTTTATGAATAAAGAATAATTTTCTCGAAATATATTTTTGAATATTATGGTGTGGATTTGATATAATGTTATAGTTGTGGGTAATATTTACAAATTTTGTAAAGTAAGCAAGTGGTTATATAATATTCAATTGGTCGGGGAATATTCATTTTAACAGGGAATATTCGTACGACGGCACAATTATTGGTAGACCTCACAACGGAAGTATTGTCGTAGTTAGAAAACGACATAATTATCTTTTTATAAAAATAACGGCAAAAGTGTTACACTTAAAACTATTGAACTACCCGGTAGTAAAAGTACAGTAATACGCGTGGTTGCATAGTAGCACACGATATTGATTATTGATGCTTACGTGAGAAGTCACTTAGTTATACTCAATTATTGCTACAGTAATTGCTGCATCATATCTCTCATATTATTGATTCAATTATTGTCACAGTATCATCTGCATAATATTTTATATTATTAAATCAATAATTGAAAAGACAAAGTTATTCATATTATTATTTACAATATTGATAATGTCTAGAAAGTTCTGTCAAGGAGAGGTTTGATCACCTAATTGCGCGCCAATAAGGAGAAATCCTTATCGAAAAGCTCCCCTTTTCTGGGAATGATCTGGTTGTTAAATATTATTAGTTATGATATTAATGATGAATAAGTTCGTGTTGATTAAAGATGAAATTGATAGTTCCATTGTGTGGGAATTATTAGTGTTATTGGAAATCGACATTTATTTTGATATTAATTGATGTCTGGAAGTTATACTGACCAATCGGGTAATTAATCGGATAAATGAGCAATTAATTGCTATTAATTAACATAATTATAACTATTTGTTCACATGTGTGTACTATTGATTCACATTCTTGTACTATTAGCGGTGGTGGTGCAAGATTGATAATACTTGCATGACTAAGTTAAAAATGGAGGTATAGATGAAGGTACTATACTGTAATTCGTATTTTCACATGTCTAGAACTATTGATTCACATGATTTACTATTAATTCACATTATTTACTATTAGGGGAGGTGGTGCAAGTTTGATAATACTTGCAGGACTAAATTAAAAATGAAAAAAAAGAGGAAGATATTATACTGTAATATTTCGAGCCACAAAACGTGTAATTATAGAAATTATATTTTCTTATAAATAGAAGCTCATTCTTCCTTCATTTATCACCAATTCGCAAAAGCTATAGAGCAATTATTATAGAGAGAAAGAAGAAGAGAAGTCTGCTACCTCACTATTTTAGTATCCAGTTTTTCTAAGGTAAGGGATATTATTCCTTCATATTCATGAAGAGAGTTATTTTCTTTCAATTCTCGTAAGGGTTGTTATTCCATTCTTTATTATTATATTGGAATAACATGTCTATACGAAGTAACGCATACATGGTGAAATTCTTCTGTTATTCCATTCTTTATTATTCTATTGGAATAACCTGTCTATGCGGTCTATCACATGTCTGGTGAATTCTGTTGTTATTCCATTCTTTATTATGCTGTTGGAATATCCTGTCTGTGCGGATTATGTAACAACCCGATATTTTCTATATAAATAAATAAGAAATTTTGCGTATAAATTTTTATTTTATTTTATTTTTATTTTATTTAAGGATGAGGATTTGTACAAGATAATGTGTATGTGTATTTATGTGATAAATAAAAATATATTTATTACATAAATATTTACAAATAATTTTATTTTAGAATTATTGATTATTATAAAGTACATTCTTATAATAATTAATTTTATAGTAGAAATATTTTTATTAATTATTTTCCATAAAAATATAATCATATATTATTTAAATAATATATGAAGTGATTTTAAGAATAATTATAATAATTATTTTATTATATGAATTTTAGTACAGGCTATTAAGTTAATTATTTTACCATAATTATTAAGGTTAAATATGAAGAATAAATCAGATATGGAATCCAAACCCTAATTTTGGATTTTTATCGAGGAATAAGAATAATAATATAATAATATTATATTTTAATTTTTTTCAGTGCTATAAATATATACGATATGTACGTATAGATAATGGTCGGTCAATTATGTTGTGGCATGTCAAAACGATAGCATTAATTCGTTAAATCCTAATTTTACTGTGTTAAACCCTAACTTGAAACTCAAACCAGAGTTTGTGATTGGTAGGAAATTGTGGTACGTTAATTATGACCATTAATTTAATAATTAATTAGGTAAACCCTAATTAAAAAGTCTAAAAACCCTAATTGTAAATTAGAAACCCTAATTTCCAATTTAAAACCCTAATTGCTAAAATGGTAACTCTAATTATTATTTTAGTAAGTAATTATATTAATTAGGAAACTCTAATTCATAATTTGGTAAACCCTAATTATATTAAGAAACCCTATGTATTTTTTTTAAAACCTAATTTTCTATTAAAACCTTAATTTTTAATTAGTAAGTTATAATTAAAATTTTATTGAACTATAATCTTAATTGTTCAAACCCTAAAAATTATTTGGGAAACCTTAAGGTTTAAAATCCAGTGATTAAAACCTAGATTCAAGTATCATGGACAAGAATACCCTTAATTACTTTGTTAATTTACTAAAATAGCATTTTTGGATTTATTTAATTGAGCTTGCTTGCAAATCTTGCCATAATTTGGGTTGTTTACCAACCCTAGATATCCCATGTGCTAAAATCATTTCATATCAGCCAATACACCAGCCATACATTGCATCTAGCTTAATATAAATATAAATTAAGAGAGAGAAAGTTCATAATTTGGGTCATTTGTGTTCTAACACTCAACCTAGCCATCCTCTCTCTAAACCCACAAAATTCTCTGAGTTTTTCAGTCCTCAACCAAGTTCTTAGAACATCACAAACAGAATAGGAAGTAAGATCAGAGCAATTTCAAGAAGGAGGTATAACCCTAAAACTCAATTTTGATTCTTTAAAGCCATGTTAGATTTCTTGTTTATGTGTTTATTTAAGTATTAGAAGATGTTATATGCTGATCTATGATGTTACATCATAGATCTATAACCTCAAAGTACCATAAAATTAAAGTTTTTCAAAACTGCCATGAACCCTAATTTTGTGTCTAACAACCGAATGACAGAGGCCATAGATCTGAGGCTGTTAATGATTTTGCATGTTTGATGTTTTATACTTGTAGTTTGCTGTAAGGACTGTACTCTGAACTTGAAATCAGGCTTAGATCATGTCCAGAACAAAAGTTATTCATGGTCAAACTCAGTTGACCGAGCATGACCAAGAGTTTCTGGGCAGCCCAGAAACTCAAGAACAGTGTCTGACAACATTTTTCAAGGCTCTTATCTGTCAGGTGTTAAATGTTTTGTTGATGTTGTTGCATCTAGTTTGTATCCAGTAAGTTATACTCCAGATCCATGCCTTTAAATCACTCAAACAATCAACAGATTGTAAGTAGTGGTCAAAGTAGGTCTCTCGGCATTGACTTTCCTGGGCAACCCAGAATCTGTTCTTCAGCGTCTGACAAGAAGTTTGTGGTCCCAGATCTTGCATATTTTTGGCTGATTTGTTTGTGTTGGTATTTTAAGATTTTACTCCTGTATGCGTGCTACATATTCATGCTCATAAATCACCTAAGAGATAAGCAAAATGATCGTAATCTATGGTCAAACTAGGCCACTCACTCACAGATGGAGTTTCTGGGAAAACCCAGAAACCGTATGAACATTAGTTCTGACAATGTTTGACCAGATTATAGATTATAATTTTGATGTAGTTAAGTCGGTTTGATGGTTGATAATTGTACCTTATCATGTATACTACAACCCTAACCAATTAAATCACATTAATAGTAACTAGAACGTATAGGAATTTAAGCCACAAAATGGACCTAGAAGCTGACTGGGTTTCTGGAAAATCCAGAAAGTTCTGACAACGATTTTGAATGGCCAGATCTTTGTGCTATGTGTTTGTATGACTGATTTGATGCTTGATTCATGTAGTATTACATAAACACTACATGATAAATCCCTAAGATTGTCCAGATCATGTGTAGACTGAAAATTAAAGTCGATCAAAGGAGGTACCTTAGCCACTGAATGTCAGTGTTCTTGGCCCTCAAGAACACCTATTGCGACAAAAATCGTCGCTAAAGCCTTTAGCGACGGATTTAATTATTTTTGATTTATAATTTCTGAAAATTCATTAAAAATAGAAATAAATTTCTAAAAATTACAAAATCAGTTTTAAAAATTATTTTAAATTATGAAAAATAACTTTTAATTATCTGGGATATTTTTCATTAATATTTATAATTATTTGAATATTAATGGTATTTAATTTATTTAATTAGTGTATTAAATAAATGGGAGAAAAATGATTTTTATATGATAAAAATCATTTTAAATAAGAATAAAGTGTTTTTGAGTTATAAAAGTTAACTTTTAATAATTTTACATATTTTACATAAATATTAGTATTTATTTAAATATTATTGATAATTAATTTATTCACTAAATGTATTAAATAAATTAATTAAAAATAATTTTCTTATGTTAAAAGTCATTTAAAATGATAATAAGGTATTTAAAAATATTTTAAGTTATAAAACATAACTTTTAATCTTTTAAGGTAAATTTCAGTAATTATTTGATATTAAAGATATTAGATTTATTTAATACTTATATTAAATAAATTAGTTTAAAAATGATTTTAATATTATAAAAATCATTTTAAATGAAAATAAGGTGTTTAAAGATATTTTAAGTTATAAAACATAACTTTTAATATTTAAAGAATAATTTCATTAATAATTAAATATTAATGATTATTAAGTTATTATTAATAATATTAAACTTATTTAATAATTATATTAAATAAATAGTTTATAAATGGTTTTATTAATTTAAAAATCATTTAAAAGCATATAAATGAATTAAAAATATTTTAAGTTATGAATAATGACTTTTAATATTTTGATAAATAGAACATTAATACTTTAATAATAATGGTAATTATTTAGAAATGATTTTAAATGTTTTAAAAATTATTTAAGGGTAATTTTAATACTTTAAAAAAATATTTCAAGTTATTATAAATAACTTTAATATTTTAGAAATGATTTCATTAATAGTTTAATACTAATTAAATATTAATGATAATAGAATTGATTAGTATTTAAATTATTTTAATGTGATTCCGATGTTTGAAATTTCGTGATAAATTATAATAAATGTTTTAAAATTATATTAAGTCATTTAAAAATAATATGACTGATATTAAGTTACAGAATATAGTCTTACTCTCGATAATTACCCGATAAAGTTGTCGATACACCGACATATTTCAGAAATTGATCTAGACTTAGATAATGTGATTAGATAAGTGATTATTTGTGATTCAATGGTTGTTAAATCTATGTGCCAATGTGATTAGGGTATGTGCTGACTGAAATAAGTAGTGTTATGTGTTATAGTATGTTGTTCTAATAGAACGAACAATCTTATTAATGATAGGTTGTGAGATAAGCGATAAATCTAAATTGCAAACTGTAAGCAGCGCTTCAGGAAAGTATCTTACCTTTGCATTTTCTTTATGCAATGGGCATGAGTAAGAATGTTTCTAAACTATATTATTACTGTACAGATTATTAACCTTATATTATATACGCTCATTGCTTATCAACATGTTAGTATATGGTAATTCAGATATATATATTCTGTTCGTTAATTTCTGTAAATGGTTAAACAAGTGTCCCCACTTGGATAATCATTGTAATTAATCACATGTTGATATACCTTTGTCAATTACCCGTATATATATATATATATATATATATATATATATATATATATATATATATATATATGTTGAATTATAGATTATTGTTGAAACAAGATAAAACCTTTGATTTGGAATCCAGAAAAGTATGAACATCCCTACACGGGAAAACTTTTATGCGCCCAAGGCGGAACAGAGTAAACGATCCTATCGTTCTTGTAATGTAGTATTGATCAATGCAGGGTATAACGGGCTGATCACCCCCCGTGCCCATAAGTTATGTCGGTTTACAGATGAATTTCTGTTTAACCTTTTCGAAAATGAAAACAATGTTCATGGCATGTCACCATAACCCCAGTTATAGTCAATACGTAGTTTCAAAAATTTGAAAGAGAGTTGTTATGTTATATTTATCGGTTCAGAATACTTCACAACTATTGACTTGTTGTAGAAGAATAGTACAAAGAAAATATTTAAATCCTTTCAGCTTATATATATATAATTGCTATTACTTGCTGGGCACTCAAATGCTCAATCTTTCTTAATTTAAATATTTTCAGCTAAGTGTGAACGACCAGAGAGCTCTGCTAAGACCAAGAAAAAAGGGAAAGGTTGCTGATTGAATGCAAATGTTATCTTGTGTAATAGTTGATATTAATATTAAGACAATTATGATATATATTACCTATCATGGGTTGTAATGAATGTTTAAAGGTTACGTACTTGGGAGCTAGACTCTGATAATTATGTAAATTAAGTTTGACTTTTATATTATTGTTATTATTATTAGTATTATTCCGCTCATAAAAATGGTATCGTAAAGAACCGAGTTCGGGTTTCAAGTACCCGGATGGGCGTCACAGATTACCCATGACCTGGTTCCCTTCTTTATTATTCTGCTGGAATATCCTGTCTGTGCGGATTACGCATGACGTAGTTCCATTCTTTATTATTCTATTAGAATAACTTGTCTGTGCGGTCTATCGAATGCCTGGTGAATTCTTTTGTTATTCCATTCTTTATTATTTTGTTGGAATAACCTGTCTGTGTGGACTACCGCATGCATGGTGAATGATCCTTCGTATTCATTCCTTATTAAATTGTGGTAATGATATGTCTACGTGGATTACCGCATGTCGGGTGAAAATCCATTTACAGCTTCATATATTCTACCATACTAATTTCGTTAAAGTTTTGGCTTCTATACTTCATGAAATTAGTAGAATATCCTAGATATTTGCGCTTCATCCAGTATCTTTTCATGAAAATATTCTTCTGAGCATTCTTGAATTTTACTCCACAAAGCAGTATCATGTTGACAATTTGGAGGTTATTGATTTCTGGATAAATTAAATTATAAAATCTTTAAAATTTATCTTGAACTTGTTTTATTAAATTATTATGTCATTGTCATCATCCTCATGCTTATATTGTGATGAAAGTCATCTTTGGCTTATGTGCATAGGTGGACTTGGTATGGTTATGACCAGGGATTATTCGGTATAATCATGGCCGTAGTGTGACGAATGATGTGGTGAAAGTCCTCATTGGCCTGTTGTTCATTGATGGACAGTTGTTGGTATGATTATGACCCGGGATTATTCCGTATAATCATGACCATTGATGGTTACATGGATATCCTTGGCCGTTGTGACGCCCCCAAAATAGGTATACATCACCCATCTTGGGTCGCCAGATACAAGGTACTGAATACAAATACAAACAAATTATACAACAGTCGTGTAAAATACGACAAAACATAGGCTGTGAGTTTTAATACAAATATTGTCATCTAACAATATCCACACTCAATGGAGTCCTCATTACATTTATTATCACACTATTTCACAGAATAGTGAGGACTACTAATGCACCATCTAGGACCATCACTCTGTTCCCCGACTAGTCCCAGCTACGTTCTTATTTCCTTAAGAGAACAATGAAAGCAAAAGGGTGAGCTCAACTAGCCCAGTAAGAAATATTATGACTAAGATAATGCTGAATAAGTTATCATTAGCCTTCAACAGTATAACAACTAATAGAATATAATAGACAACAAGTTTTAGATCAAAAACTGCAGCGGAATAAGCAATCCATTAGAAGAGTCAAGTAAAGTATAAAATCTACTATCTTTTATGATTTAAAAAGTTTTTCATCAACTTTATCACTGAGACTCAGCTTAATAAATAAAATCGAATCATCCCTGCTCAACGGCCAAGGATATTCATGTAATCATCAATGGTCATGACTATACCGAATAATCCCTGGTCATAATCATACCAACAACTGTCCACTAATGAACTACAGGCCAATGAGGACTTTTACCACATTATTCGTCACATTACGGTCATGATTATACCGAATAATCCATAGTCATAATCATACCAAGTCCATCTATGCACGTAAGACAAAGATGACTTTCATCACAATATAAGCATGAGGATGATGACAATGACATAATAATTTAATAAAACAAGTTCAAGAATAAATTTTAAAGATTTATAAATTAATTTATCCAGAAACTAATAACGTCCAAATTGTCAACATGATACTGCTTTGTAGAGTAAAATTCAAGAATGCTCAGAAGAATATTTCCATGAAAAGATACTGGATGACGCGCAAATATCAAGGATATTCCACTAATTTCATGGAGTATATAAGCCAAAGCTTTAACCAACTGAGTATAATAGAATATATGAAACTGCAAATGGATTTTCGCCCGCCATGCGGTAATCCACATAGACAGATCATTTCCACAATTTAATAAGGAATGCATACAAAGGATCATTCACCATGCATATGGTAATCCATATAGACAGGTTATTTCAATAGAATAATAAAGAATGGAATAACAGAAGAATTCATCATGCATGCGATAGACCGCACAGACAGGTTATTCCAACAAAATAATATAGAATGGAACCAAGTCATGCGTAATCCGCACAAACAGGATATTCCAACAGAATAATAAAGAATGAAACCAGGTCATGCGTAATCCGCACTGACAGGATATTCTAACAGAATAATAAAGAATGGAACCAGATCATGCGTAATCCGCATAGACAAGATATTCCAACAGAATAATAAAGAATGGAATATCAACAAAATTCACCAAGCATGCGATAGACCACACAGACAGGTTATCCCAACAGAATAATAAAGAATGGAATAACAGAAGAATTTCACCATGTATGCGGTACTACGCATAAACAGGTTATTCTAACATAATAATAAAGAATGGAATAACAGAAGAATTTCACCATGTATGCGGTACTTCGCATAGACAGGTTTTTTCAGTATAATAATAACGAATAGAATAACATAAGCTCTCTTCATGAATACGAAAGAAATAATACCCCTTACGAGTACAACAAATAATATCCCTTACAAGTACAACAAATAATATCCCTTACCTTAGAAAAACTGAATACTGGAGTAGTGAAGTAGCAAAATACTTTTTTTCTTTCTCTCTATAGTTTCTCTCTCTAGAGTTTCAGTGAATTCGTAAGAAATAATGAAGGAATGAGCTTCTATTTATAGAAGAACTAAAAGTAGCTCTTGGTCTTAACGAAGGGTCAAAATGACTCTTGATAATATTAAAGAGACAACTACTATTTGCGAAGGGGCAATTAATTCTTGGAACACCGAAGAGACAAGTAACTCTTTGAAAACCGAAGGGACAAGTAACTCTTAGAAAACCGAAGGGACAAGTTACTATTAAAACTTTAAATCAACGATCCATATTAATTTACTATTATAATTTCAACCAACTGTCTGAAAAATTATCACATCTTCTCATGGAATAATATTGTACTCAAAAATGATTTGGACCGAAAAGAAATATATTTTTAGGAGAATAGTACTTTGGGAATAGTACCCCGTGAATGGTACCCCGACACGAAAAGTGTCCCAAATACCCGAGTGAACAATACTAGAGTGAATAGTAACTGGGTGAATAGTAACCCGTGAATAGTACTCTAACACGAAAAGTGCCCCGAATACCTGATCGAATACTAGAGTGAATAGTAACTAGGTGAATAGTAACCTATGAATAGTAACCCGTGAATAGTATTTTGACCCGAAAAGTGCCCGAATACCCGATTGGTCAATATAACCTCCAGACATCAATTATTATCGAAATAAATATCGATTTCTACTAACACTAATAATTCTCACACAATGGAACTATCAATTTCATCTTTAATCAACACAAACTTATTCATCATTAATATTATAATTCACAATATTTAACAACCAGGTCATTCCCGGGAAAGAGGGGGCTTTCCGTTAAGGATTTCTCCTTATTGGCGCGGAATTAGATGACCAAACCTCTCCTTGACAGAACTTCTAGACATTGTAAATATTGCAATTTAATAATATGAATAACTTTGTTATCTCAATTATTAATTTAATAATATATCATATTATGCAGATGATACTGTGACAATAATTGAATCAATAATATGAGAGATATGATGCAGCAATTACTGTAGCAATAATTGAGTATAACTGAGTGACTTCTCACGTAAGCATCAATAATCAATACCGCGTGCTACTATTCAACTACGCGTATTATTGTACTTTTACTACCGAGTAGTTCAACAGTTTTAACGGTAACACCTCCGCCGTTATTTTTATAAAAATATAATTCTGTCATTTTCTAACAACGACAATACTTCCGTTGTGGGGTCCACTAATAATTGTGCCGTCGTACGAATATTCCCTGTTAAAACGAATATTCTCCGACTAATCGAATATTATATAATCACTTGCTTACTTTACAAAATTTGTAAATATTACCCACAACTATAACATTGTATCAAATCCACACCATAATATTCAAAAATATATTTTGAGAAAAGTATTCTTTATTCATAAAAGTTAGGGTCTTACAACCTCCCCTTCTTATGAAATTTCGTCCTCAAAATTAGGGTACATACCTGGTATGTCGAAGAGATGAGGATACCTTGACTTCATCTCAGATTCTAACTCCCAAGTTATTTTCTCCACATCGTGGTTTCTCCACAAAACTTTGACTTGATGTAAGACCCCAACTTTTTAATGAATAAAATCAAATTTCTTCTATTTATTATTGTGAATAATAAGGTGTTAATTTGATTTAATACTTTGGTTATGGGTGAAATGTGCGAATTTTTTAAAATAAGCATGTTGTTATAAAATATTCGTTGTTGTCGAGAAATATTTATTGGTCGTGAAATATTCTTTCTGTCGGGGAATATTCGTACGACAGCGCAGCCATTTGTGGGCCCCATAATGAAAAATGGTCGAATGAAGAAAGTGACAAATTTGAGTTTTTATAAATAACGGTGTAATCGTTACCATTAACACTGTTGGAATACCCGGTGAGTAAAGTAAAGTAATACAGGCTGTTGCACAGTAGCACACGGTATTGCACAGTATTTTTAAATTATTAATTCTTACGTAAGAAGGCACTACTCAATAATTGTTATAGTAATTACTGTTCAATATTTTATTTTATTGATTCAATAATTGCTGCGTTGATATTTTATATTATTGTTGTTCAATAATTATCATTGTACAGTATTTTCATTATCAGATCAATAAATCATATTATTTTAATAATATTATTAGATAACATTATTGGCAATGTCTAGAAAGTTCTGTCTAAGGAGAGGTTTGGTCACTTAATTGTACGCCAGTAAGGAAAAATTCTTATTGGAAAGCCCCCTCTTTCATGGGAACGGCCTGGTTGTCAGTATTGTGATTCTTTAATATTATTTGTGAATAATTAATTATTGGTTTATATGAAAAGGAAAATATTTATTTATGTGAATATAAATGGAGAAATTTTTAGAAAAATGATAATTGTTGAAAATTGATATTTTATCTTTTCTGATAAAATATATTATTATATTACAATAATATAATAATGATGATATTTTTATAATGAATGTGTGATATATGAATAAATGAGGAGGAAGAGTATTTTTGTTATAAAAAATGTTTAACACATGTTTTGTGTGTTAGTGGACCTAATTTTTGACTGAAATTTGATTATAGCCTGTAAAATCGCCCATATGTAGATTTCGGTCAATTTTTGCTTGAAATTTGAAAAAACTTGAACTTACAAAGTTGTAGAGAATTAAATTTCCTATGCAAAGGACATAAGATTCAAATTTTTTTGATAAAATGGTTATTTATTATGAATTATTGAAGTTCCGGAATATTGGGTCTGAATTGATTTTGTTACAAAAAATGTTTAAAACATATTTTTTATTTTGGTGAGCCCCACTTGCACGTGTTAGTTGCTGAAATCAAATGGCAAGGTTTGCGTAGGAATTTGTTTCATAAATAATAATATTTTATTAAATTTTCTGCTTTAGTGTTCTAAGTATTTTCTTATAAATAGAATGCTTAAGTTAGAATTAAAAATCACACCAGAAACTGAAGTTTTCTCTCTCTATATTAGCGAACGTATTTTTGTGAGTATTTAGATATCTTAAATGTTGCTATACGGTGTAAGTTCCCTCCAGCGTTATTCTAATCAGAAGTACTGTTCTTTTAAGGTAAGGGATAGTAAGGGATTTTAAAGGTTATTATGTTTTTCAGTTTTATAATTTTTCTGACCTTCAAAAATTCTAGAAAAATTTGAAATAATAATTTGATGAGTTTTCTAGATTGTGTCCAAAAATGGCGATTTTTGGATTTATAGATTAAGAGTTATGAATTTTATGGGAAAAGACTATTTTAAAAGTAAACCCTTATAACTCCTTGTGGTTAACTCCAAAATTAGAAAAAAATTTATTGGGAGTACATGTATATAACAAAAGTATACTCTGTAAATTTCAGAATTTTTCCACAAAAGTACAATTTATGATAAATGTCTAAATATTTGGCAGTTTTGGCCATATGAAAAATAGTAAATAAATTTTAAAAATTTTAGAAAAAATATATGTTCAATATGGGACTATATTCTGCTAAATTCCATAAAAGAAATATTTTTGGGACTGATTTGGTATTTTTCATGAAAATGGACTAGTTATGAGTAAATGAATTAAATATGTTATGGAAAGAAAGAAAATTGGAAAATAGGATTTTATGGCTTGAGAATCTTATATGAGGTATATGCAGATTTTTGATGAGGGTTTTGGTTATTGGTGATGAAATCTTATGAGTTTAGCATTTTAGGATGATTAAATGTACTATTTAGTAAAGTGTAAACAATTAAAATAAATTATTTATAAGTTTAAGAAATGTTATTCTTTCAATATCATTATACTGAAATATTGGTATGGATTTTATTGTAGAATTTTTACCTTTTATGTTGAGGTTATTATTCACGAATTATTATTCATGAGTTACTATTCACGAGTTACTATTCACGGGATACTATTCACGATAAATTCAATTTCTTTTTCTGACCAAATTATCGTTGATTTATGAATCTTACTCTTGAAATTAAATTCATGTTTTGATCATATTGTTTTTATTATAATATATATTATTTTTATAATCCTGGTGAAGAAATTTCTCTTTGACTTGAGTGTAAAGATGGGTAGATTATTGGTATGATCGTAACTATGGGTTCTTTTTGGCCAGTAGTGCAAAGTTGAATCGTTGACTGGTATGATCATGACCATTGAATTTACAATTGAATATTTTTAGCTTACGTGTAAAGGTGAATTGATAAACATGGTTATAATTATGGTTTATATAAATTCTGAAATGATTATATATTTCTTTGAGATATTAATATCTTTAGCCCATAGTGCAAAGATGATCTGTTGTTGAATATCTTTGGCATGTAGTGTAAAGATGAACTGTTATTGAATATCTTTGGCCTGTAGTGCAAAGATGAACTATTGATGAATATCTTTGGCCCGTAGTGCAAAGATGAATTTATTAGTATGAGTATGAACATGAACTGTGATTTGGTATAACCATGATCTTTGATGTTTCAAGTAAGACATGTGATAAAAATTATCTTCGTCCTGGATGCGAAGAGGAATTTAGAATCACAATTATGATTATGAGTTATTTATATGATTGTAAACTAGAACTGTTGATTGATGTTACAAGGATAAAATATTGTTGGTGGATTTTTAACGTGGAGAAGATAATAGACTTTATGGTCTATTTGACTCTTCTAATGGATTGCTCGTTCCACTGCAACTATGGTTGAAAATTTTTATCATCTACCATATGTTCTAAATCTCTGATTTATTACTGCTGAAGGCTATTGATAATTTATTTATCTTTAGTCATGATATTGTTTACTGGGCTAGTTGAGCTCACCCTTTTGCTTCACAATTCCTTTTAGGTAATAAGAGTGTAGCTGGGTCGAGCGGGGTCAACAAGGGAATAGAACGGTGGTCACTAGCTGTGGAGTTCTCCCTAAACAGTACTGAAAAGTGTGTTGCATTTTGTACATCATTTAGAAGTTATATTTGGTGAATCAAATAGGGTGAGACGAACCCAACGTTGGAAGGGTGTTTTGCCACTATCATACAAGATGTCTAATGACATACAACCTCGTGTCATCATAAGACAAGGTTGTGCACATCCACTTGCTGAGTATATCTACGAGCACTACCTATATAATCTTAGTGTTTGGTTGAAGTATAACTCTCAATTAGAGATAGTGGAGATAATGATATGTCAAGAGAAGACTCACCATTGGAAAGAATATAATAGTAATCTTCTCGTTTTTCTTTGGGGTCTATTGGGTCAACCAAGGATAATTCTGTGGACATATGATATCTATCATAACCTAGACGCATGGCCTCCCATGTACGAAGGTTTTTTGAGCACTTCCCAAAGATTCTAATTTCTAAAACAGTTTTTGACTATACCTTTATGTAAGGTGCCATTGTGACATGCTATCCAAGGTTGGGATGAGAGTCACAGTTGGTATATATTTGTATCAAAACTCACAGCATATGTGTTGTTATATTTTGCACGATAATTGTTGTAATAAAGTTGTAGTTGGTTTCTGTACCATGTATTTGGCAACTCAGAATAGATTGGGTGGAATGGACCTATTTTGGGGGCGTCACAGTTGGTATCAGAGCTATAAGTAAAGAGCCTCGAACCTCTCGCTGGTGACTTCCTGTTAATGGGGGATGCACCGAAGCCATACTCTCCGTAAGGAACACTGTTTTGCGGTGGCAAACTGATTGGTATCAATGTGAGGTGCAGACACAAGTTGGTGTCTAAAGTCACAGTTAGTATCAGAGCTTAGGGATATGGTCTTTGGCGGAGATCGGGAAATAGAACTAGGAGTGGAGAGATGAGTAAATCCTTTGATAGTGTGTCCTACCTAAGCTTATTTGTTGGTCGGTCATAATTTACGGATATTATGTGATACGTTAATTTGTTTAATTAACCCTTATTTTATGGCAGTATTTGTGAATGGCAGCTTAGAATGTTAACAATGGAGTGAATGAAACCATGGGGATACCTCTAATCACCAACCATGATAATGTGATGTTAGGCGAAGAAGGAATTATAGATATTCTTGTGGTGAGGGAAGAATTAATAGTTGCACTCGAGCTAATTGCAGATGTAGCAGCTGAGAGTGAGGAAAAAGAAGAACCTGAGGAGAATTTATTAGAAGAATTTTATAATCAAAATGTAGAATTGCAAAATAGTATTCATGAGTTAGAAGAGCAGGTTGAAGAACGGCAGGCGGTCGTGTAGTAAAAGGATGCAACAATTCAAGCTTGTGTTACCCGATATGTGATGCTTGAACAAAAGCATTCTTTGACAGAATATAAGATGATAAAGCTGGAATCTGAGCTGAAAGAAGAAATAACTGAACGAGTGAGAATGAGTGATGCATAGGAAAAAGCCGCACGACGCATTGATATGATGGAAAGAGATGTCCGATCTAAGAAGGCTAAAATAGATGATATGTATTTCTCTTTCTAGACAACAATTGGGAGAACCCAACTTCAAGTTTTGAATTACCCTGTACAGAGCGGTCAACCTCAATTCGATATGGATCGAAGATTGATGATTCAGATCATGAATCAGGAGTACGACGAAGCAGTTGAGGGTGGAATATGCCCTATAGAAAAGTATATTCCAACGGTAGTGATGACACCAAATGCTGCCCAGACAAGTCAAAGTCGGGTAGTTCAAGGGAGGGCGGTTGTCATGACTTCCCAACAAGTGAGGAACCCAAATAAAGCTATCACGAGAGATGAGCAATGGAGAAATCATGATGACCGGAGAGATAGAATCTGAAATAAAAGCAAGGTATTCTCAACTTTTCGAAATACCAGGTACGTAAATTTCGCGGACGAAATTTCATAAGGAGGGGAGGTTGTAAGACCCCAACTTTTTAATGAATAAAATCGAATTTCCTCTATTTATTATTGTGAATAATAAGGTGTTAATTTGATATAATACTTCGGTTATGGGTGAAATGTGCAAATTTTTCAAAATAAGCAAGTTGTTATAAAATATTCATTGTTGTCGGGGAATATTTGTTGGTCGTGGAATATTCTTTCTGTCGGGAAATATTCGTACGACGGCGCAGCCATTTGTGGGCCCCATAACGAAAAATGGTCGGATGAAGAAAATGACAAATTTAAATTTTTATAAATAACGGCGTAATCGTTACCATTAACACTGTTGAAATACCCTGTGGGTAAAGTAAAGTAATACGCGTTATTATACAGTAGCACACGATATTGCACAGTATTTTTGAATTATTGATTCTTACGTAAGAAGGCACTACTCAATAATTGTTACAGTAATTACTGTTTAATATTTTATTTTATTGATTCAATAATTGCTGCATTGATATTTTATATTATTGTTGTTCAATAATTGTCACTGCACAGTATTTTCATTATTAGATCAATAAAACATATTATTTTAAAAATATTATTAGATAGCATTATTGGCAATGTCTAGAAAGTTCTGTCTAAGGAGAGGTGGGCCCCACTTACATTTGTTAGTTGCTAAAATCATATGGCAAGGTGTGCGTAGGAATTTGTTTTATAAATAATAATATTTTTATTAAATTTTTTGCTTTGATGTTCTAAGCATTTTCTTATAAATAGAATGCTTAAGTTAGAATTAAAAATCACACCAGAAACTGAAGTTTTCTCTCTCTATATTAACGAGAGTATTTTTGTGAGTATTTAGATATCTTGAGTGTTACTATACGTTGCAAGTTCCCTTCAGCGTTATTCCAATCAGAAGTACTGCTCTTTTGAGGTAAGGGATAGTAAGGGATTTTAAGGGTTATTATGTTTTTCAGTTTTGTAATTTTTCTGACCTTCAAAAATTTTGAAAAATTTTAAAATGATAATTTGATGAGTTTTGTAGATTGTGTCCAAAAATGGCGATTTTTGGATGTATAGATTAAGAGTTATGAATTTTATGAGAAAAGACTATTTTAAAAGTAAACCCTTATAACTCGTTGTGGTTAACTCTAAAATTGGTAAAAATTTTATTGGGAGTACATGTATATAACAGAAGTATACTCTGTAAATTTCAGAATTTTTGCACAAAAGTACAATTTATGATAAATGTCTAAATATTCAGCAGTTTTGGCCATATGAAAAATAGTAAATGAACTTTAAAAATTTTGAAAAAAATATATGTTCAATGTGAGACTATATTATGCTAAATCTCAAAAAAGAAATATTTTTGGGACTAATTTGGTATTTTTCATAAAAATAGACTAGTTATGAGTAAATGAATTAAATATGTTATGAAAAGTAAGAAAGTTGGAAAATATGATTTTATGGCTTGAGAATCCTGTATGAGGTATATGCAGATTTTTGATGAGGGTTTTGGTTATTGGTGATTAAATCTTATGAGTTTAGCATTTTAGGATGATTACATGCATTATTTAGTAAAGTGTAAACAATTAAAATAATTTGTTTATAAGTCTAAGAAATGTTATTCTTTCAATATCATTATACCAAAATATTGGTATAGATTTTATTGTGAAATTTCTACCATTTTTATGTCGAAGTTACTATTCACGAATTACTATTCATGAGTTACTATTCACGAGTTACTATTCACGGGGTACTATTCACGATAAAATCGGTTTTTTTTTCTGACCAAATTATCATTGATTTATGAATCTTACTCTTGAAATTAAACTCATGTTTTGATCATATTGTTTTTATTATAATATATACCATTTTTATAATTCTGGTGAAGAAATTTCTCTTTAACTTGAGTGTAAAGATGGGTAGATTATTGGTATGATCGTAACTATGGGTTCTCTTTGGCCGGTAGTGCAAAGTTGAATCGTTGACTGGTATGATCATGACCATTGAATTTACAATTGAATATTTTTAGCTTAAGTGCAAAGGTAAATTGATCAGCATGGTTATAATTATGGTTTATATAAATTCTGAAATGATTATATATTTCTTTGAGATATTAATATCTTTGACCCGTAGTGTAAAGATGATCTGTTGTTGAATATCTTTGTCCTGTAGTGCAAAGATGAACTGTTGATGAATATCTTTGGCCCGTAGTGCAAAGATGAATTTATTAGTATGATTATGAATAGGAACTGTGATTTGGTATAACCATTATCTTTGATGTTTCAGGTATAGACATGTGATGAAAATTATCTTTATTCTGGATGCGAAGAGGAATTTAGAATCACAATTATGATTATGAGTTATTCATATGATTGTAGGCCAGAACTGTTGATTGATGTTACAAGGATAAAATATTGTTGGTGGATTTTTAACATGGAGAAGATAATAGACTTTATGGTCTATTTTACTCTTCTAATGGATTGCTCGTTCCGCTGCAACTATGGTTAAAATTTTTTATTATCTACCATATGTTCTAAATCTCTGATTTATTACTGCTGAAGGCTATTGATAATTTATTTATCTTTAGTCATGATATTCTTTACTGGGCTAGTTAAGCTCACCCTTTTGCTTCACAATTCCTTTCAGGTAATAAGAGTGTAGCTGGGTCGAGCGGGGGTAACAAGGGAATAGAACGGTGGTCTCTAGCTGTGGAGTTATCCCTAAACAGTACAGAAAAGTGTGTTGCATTTTATACATCATTTAGTAGTTATATTTGGTAAATCAAATAGGGTGAGGCGAACCCAACATTGGAAGGGTGTTTTGCCACTATCATACAAGATGTCTAATAACATACAACCTCGTGTCATCATAAGACAAGGTTGTGAACATCCACTTGCTTAGTATATCTACGAGCACTACCTATATAATCTTGGTGTTTGGTTGAAGTATAACTCTCAATTAGAGATAGTGGAGATAATGATATGTCAAGAGAAGACTCACCATTGGAAAGAATATTATAGTAATCTTCTCGTTTTTCTTTGGAGTGTATTGGGTTAACCAAGAATAATTATGTGGACATATGATATCTATCATAACCTAGACACATGGCCTCCCATGTACGAAGGTTTCCTTGAGCACTTCCCAAAGATTCTAATTTTTAAAACAGTTTTTGACTATACCTTTATATAAGGTGCCATTGTGATATGTTATCCAAGATTGGGATGAGAGCCACAGTTGGTATATATTTGTATCAAAACTCACAACATATGTGTTGTTGTATTTTGCACGACAATTATTGTAATAAAGTTGTAGTTGTTTTCTGTACCATGTATTTGGCGACTCAGAATAGGTTGGGTGGAATGGACCTATTTTAGGGGCGTCACACTTGAGGTATAATCTTGGAGCATAGAACATGATCCTTCTTATCCAAGATTTTAACAGGTAACTCTTCATACGTTAAATCTTCCTCTATCTCGTCTGGTTCTGACTCAATAATGTGGTTCGGGTCTTTCACATATTTACGTAACATAGATATATAAAAAATGTTATGAACACGAGACATACTTGGCGGTAAGGCGAGTCTATAGGCCATAGTTTCTACTCGCTCGAGGATTAAAAATGGGCCAATGAATCGAGGATTGAGCTTTTCTCTCTTTTCAAATCTCTTAACTCTTTTCCATGGAGCAACACATGATCTCTAATATTGAATTTCACGTCCTTTCAATGAAGATCAACATAACTCTTTTGTCGATCTTGTGAGGCTTTTATACATTGTCGGATCGTTTGAATCTTTTTCGTAGTCATACATACCAAGTCCGGTCCCAACAACGTTGATTCACCCACCTCATCCCAGCATACTGGAGAACGACACTTTCTTCCATACAATGTCTCAAATGGAGCCATGCCAATACTTGTTTGATAACTATTGTTGTAAGAAAACTCCACCAATGGTAAGAACTTGTCCCAACTTTTCTTGAAGTCAAGGACACAGGGTCTTAATAAATCTTCAAGAGTTTGAATAGTCCTTTCTGACTGCCCGTCCGTTTGAGGATGATATGCCGAACTAAATCGTAAATTCGTGCCCATAGCTTTTTGCAAACAAACCAAAAATCTTAAAGTGAATCTTGGGTCTCGATCAGAAACTATGGATATTGGCATACAACGCAATCTTACAATCTCGTTTATGTACATACGAACAAGACGTTTAAGTGTATAAGTTTCTCGTATCGGTAAGAAATGAGCAGACTTAGTCAATCTATCAACAATGACCCAAATCGCATTTATGCATTGAGAAACCTTAGGAAGACTAGTAACGAAATGCATAATAATGTGCTCCCACTTCCATTCTGGAATTTCAAGTGGTTACAATGGACTTTTTGGCACTTGATACTCCGCCTTGACTCGTTGACAAGTTAGACACCTTGAGATAAATTTCGTTATCTCTCTCTTCATATTGCTCCACCAAAATGTATGTCGAAGATCACAATACATTTTGGTACTCCCAGTATGGATTACAAACGGTGTGTTGTGCGCCTCCATCACAATTTTATACTTCAAGTCAGAATCGTTAGGAACACAAAGTCTGGAGTTGACTCGAAGTATTCCTTCTTCATCGATTCTTGCTTCTGGAATAGCACCTTCTTGCACTTTCTTTCGCATACGCATCAGCTATAGGTCTGTAGGTTGAGCAGCTTTAACTTTATCGATTAAAGTCGGTTCTACTCGTATATTCGTCATCATCACATGGGTCCCTTGAGTCTTTAATTCTATCTCCATCCTTTGTAAGTTATAAGAAATGGGTTTTGTGTTAACAACATCGCACTCATAAACGCATACGATCTTCTACTCAACGCGTCAGCTACCACGTTCGCTTTTCCAACGATGGTATTGGATAGTATAATTGTAATCTTTCAACAGTTCAAGCTAACGTCTTTGGCACATGTTACGTTTGTTTTGGGTGAAGAAAAAATTTGAGGGTTTAAGAAATGGGTTTTGTACTGGGGTCAATATAAAATTCGATTTCACGCTCTAGGGGTAGGCTAAGAAGTCTTCAAGAATACGTCAGAAAATTTATTAACAATTGAAATATCATTCAAATCTGACGTATTTTTATTTAAATTTGTGACATGGGCTAAGAAAGCTTGACATCCGTTTTTCAATAAATGAATAGCTTTATGGCTTGATATGACAGTAATTGATTTTAGTGATTTGGTTGCTTGAATTTGTATAATAGGTTGGTTAGGTATATGAAAGTTAACAATCTTACGAAAATAATCGATTTTAGCATGATGAGTAGTTAACCAATCAATCCCTAAAATCACATAAAATGCAAGTATTTTCAAAGAAATAAGATCGACAGGTAATGCGCGGTTACCAATTTAAATGAAACAAGACTTATAAACAGTGGATGTAATGAAGGTTTCTCCCAACGGAGTTTCAACCTATAAGTCAAATTCTAATTTCTCCGGAGTCAAATATAAACACTGAACGCAAGTAGGAGAAATAAAAGAATGGGTAGAGCCAGTATCAAATAAGGTATATACTTCGCCAGAGTTTTTGATAAGCTTACCCGTGATGACCTCGTTTGAGTTCCTTACTTTCTGGGAGGTCACAACAAATGCAATTCCTGAAACCACCAACTTTGTTTTGTCCGTATCTGCCACCGTCCCAACCAAACTTGACTTTGGTCCACGATAAAATCGGGCTAGGTGACCTTCTTTTCCATAATTGTAATATGCTTTGGACTACATCGTGCAGCTTGGATTAATATGTCCCTCCCTTACGCATTTGAAGCATACAATTGGTGGTCGTTCTCCTTCCTTGAAAACGGGTGTTGGTGCTGCTATCTTTCCATCGTTGTTGAACCTTCTCTTCTTGAAATTTACACTTCTATTATCTTGGTCATGATTACCACCGAAGTGGTTACCATTTTTGGCATGATAATTTCCCACACGATGGTTATCATTGTTCCGATGGCCGTTGCCACCAGTATGATTATTATTGTGTTATTGCTCATTACCTTTTGGTTGTGCTAACTCATTATCGTGCTCCAATAATTGAGCCATATTCACAACATCTAAATATAAATAAAGTTTGTGAGAAATGAGGTTTTGATGTATATCGGGTTTCAAATCTCTTAGAAATATTCGCGTCATTCCCTCCTCATTATCAACCAAGTGGGATGCGAACCGGGACAACTCGGCAAATTTAGCCTCGTATTGCAATACAGTCATATTGTTTTGCTCTAACTTGATAAACTTCACCTCCTTCATGTGACGAATACTTTCGGAAAAGTACTTGTCGTTGAATAGCTCTTGGAACTCTCTCAAGACATCTTGAGTGCGTCAGGCTGGGTACGTTTAAAGATTCCCACCAGTAATCTGCCTCTTCACACAACATAAAGGTGGCGAAGGGAACCTTTTGCTCCTTGCAGCATCCCAATACATCAACTATCTTGGTGATCTACTTTAACCACGTCTCCGCCTTAAGTGGTTCTAGCTTTCCCAAAAACTCTGGCGATCCCAGCTCCTTGAACTGCTTAGCAGTGACCAGCCGTGGGTTGCCATTATTTTCACCTGTATTTTGAACAGCAGTCTCTCTCGCCTGATGTTGCATGAATTGCATAAAGCGAACATCTCATTGTTCATCATCTGATCGGTGTTGTTATTTACCTTAGGATTATTGTCTTCCTGTTGCACATTATCTTGGATATTGATCGTTAGTGACTCAACGGTCTCATATGCTTCATTGCTGATCTCAACATTTTTAGATGCCATTTTCAAACACTGCCACAAAACAAGGGTTAATTAACATATCACATATTATCCCTATACTTTGACCGACCAATTAAATACCAAAAAAACTTAGGTAGGTCATACTAGCGAAGGAATTCCCCGTCTCTTCCCTCCTAGTTCTTATCTCACATCTCAGCTAGGGATCATATCCCTAAGCTCTGATACCAACTGTGATGCCCCCAAAATAGGTATACATCACCCATCTTGGGTCGCCAGATACAAGGTAGCGAATACAAATACAAACAAATTATACAACAGTCTTGTAAAATACGACAAAACATAGGCTGTGAGTTTTAATACAAATATTGTAATCTAGACAATATCCACACTCAATAGAGTCCTCATTACATTTATTATCACAATATTTTACAGAATAGTGAGGACTACTAATGCACCATCTAGGACCATCACTCTGTTCCCCGACTAGTCCCAGCTATGTTCTCATTTTATAAAGAGAATAATGAAAGCAAAAGGGTGAGCTCAACTAGCCCAATAAAAAATATTATGACTAAGATAATACAGAATAAGTTATCATTAGGCTTCAACAGTATAACAAATGATAGAGTATAATAGACAATAAGTTTTAAATCAAAATTGTAAGGCCCCCAAATTCGGGAACTTGAAACCTGAACTCGGTGATTCATGATACCATTTCTATGAGCGAAATAATACTAATAATATTAACAATAACATAAAGATCAACTTAATTTACATATCATCATAGTCTAATCCCAAGTACATAACCTTTAAACATTTATTACAACCCATGATAGATAATATATATCATACTTGTTTTAATAAAGTTAATTATTACATAAAATAACATTTCATTCATTCAGCAACCTTTCCCTTTCCCTTGTTCTTAGCAGAGCTCTCTGGTCGTTTACACTTACTTGAAAACATTTAAATTAAGCAAGGATGAGCATTTGAGTGCCCAGCAAGTAATAACAATTATATATATAAGCTGAAAGGATTTAAATATTTTCGTTGGACTACCCTTCAACAACGATTCAATAGTTGTGAAGTAATATGTACCAATAATATTAACATAACAACCCTCTTTCAAATTTTTGAAACTACGTAATGACTATAAATAGGTTTTAAGTAACATGCTATGAACATTATTTTCATTTTCAAAAAGGTTAAACAGAACTTCATCTGTAAATCGTCATAACTTACGGGCACGGGGGTGATCAGCCCGTTATACCCTGCATTGATCAATACTACATGCAAGAACGAGGGTATCGTTCACTCTGTCCACCTTGGGTGCATAAAAAGTTTTCCTGTGTAAGGGATGTTCATACTTGTCTAGGTTCCAAATCAAAGGTTTTATCTTGTTCAACAATAATCTATAATTTAACATATATATATACTGAAAAATGTGTATCAACATGCGATTAAATACAATGATTATCCAAGCGGGGACACTTGTGTAACCATTTATAGAAATTAATGAACATAATATATATCTGAATTACCATATACTAACATGTTGATAATCAATGAGCGTATATAACATAGAGTTAATAATCTGTACAATAATAATATAATTTATAAATATTCTTACTAATGTCTATTGCATAAAGAAAATACAAAGGTAAGATACTTGCCTGATGCGCTACTTACAATTTGTAACTTAGTTTTATCTTTTATATCACGGCCTATCATTAATTAGATCATTCGTTCGATTAGAACAATATACTATAACACATAGTACTGCATTTTGCAGTCAGCACATAACCTAATCACATTATTTCCTATGTTTAACAACCACTGAATCACAAATAATCACATATCTAATTAAATTATCTAAGTCCAGATCAATTTCTGAAACATGTCGGTGTACCGACAATTTTATCGGGTAATTATCGAGTCTAAGACTCTGTCTTGTAACTTATCATCAGTCATATTATTTTTAAATGACTTAAAATAAATTTTAAAATATTTATTATAATTTATCATGAATTTTCAAACATCGAAATCATTATTAAATGATTTAAATATTAATCAATTCTATCATCATTAATATTTAATTAATATTAAACTATTAATGAAATCATTTTCAAAATATTAAAGTTATTTATAATTACTCAAAATACTTTTAAAGTATTTATATTACCCTTAAATGATTTTTAAAACATTTAAAATCATTCTTAAATAATTACCATTAATATTAAAGTATTAATGTTTTATTTGTCAAAATATTAAAAGTTATTAATTATAATTTAAAATATTTTTAATTCATTTATATCCTTTTTAAATAATTTTTAACTTAATAAAACTATTTTTAAACTATTTATTAAATATAATTATTAAATAATTTCAATATCATTAATAATAACTTAATAATCATTAATAGTAAATTATTAATGATATTATTTTCAATATTAAAAGCTATGTTTTACAACTTAAAATATCTTTAAACACTTTATTTTCATTTAAAATGATTATTATAATATTAAAATCATTTTTAAACTAAATTATTTTATATAATCATTAAATAACCTTAATATCATTAATAATAATTAATTAATGAAATTTACCTTTAAATATTAAAAGTTATAGTTTATAACTTAAAATACTTTTAAATACCTTATTATTATTTAAAATGATTTTTAATATAATAAAATCATTTTTAATTAATTTATTTCATTCATTTAGTAATTAACTTAATTATCATTAATATTAATTTATTAATGAATTTCATCAAAAAATATTAAAAGTCATTAAAAATAACTTAAAATATTTTCTTATATCATAATATAATTTTAAATGGTTTTTCAAATATTAAAATAATTTTTATCTAATTAATTTAATATTATAATTAAATAAATTAAATATTAATAATTTTTGAAAAATAATAAATATTTATGAAATATACTTAAAATAATTAAAAACTAATTTTTAGAATTTAAAATAATTTTTAATAATTTATTTGGTATTTTTAATAATTAAAAACTATTTTTCTATTTATTTAATTAAATTAATTAATTTCTGAAATAAGTGTTGCTAAAGGGCCCTTTAGCGATGAAATTGTCGCTATAGGTGTTCTTGAGGTGTTCTTGAGTTGCCCAGATAATTATGTCAGTGAGCGAGTGACCACGTTTGACCATACATAACTCAGTGTGTAATGTGATTCTGGACCAACTAAGCATTCGACCGTGTAGTACTAGTATAAGAGTACATAATACAACGAAAATAATGATCATACAGTACATAACAAAGGAGATCTGGGCATCCGAAATGACTGTCAGAGCTGTTCTTCATTTATGGGTTGCCCAGAAATGAAGAACAGTTCAGCGGATCATATTCGGGCTTCCATAACTTGAATTCCTGTTGATGTTTTAGTGATTTAAGAGCTCATGGTTGTAGAATACATGTAGGACTACAGTTCTATTACAAGACATCACCATAACAACATCACATGATGAAGATACATGCCGGTCAAAGGCTGTCAGTCGTCATGTTCATCAGTTTTTTGGGTTACCCAGAAAACTGATTTCATGAACTTCTGACCTCCTTTGACCAGCCACAAAATCCTATACACTTGATATCTAGAGTTACTAAAATCATGGATCGAGAGTTAAACTAACATACTATAACATGGATTCAACAACAAACATAAATCAACAGTACACGGACATATCTGGCCGATCAAAAGAGTTGTCAGGCCGTTTCTGGGCTGTTTCTGGGTTACCCAGAAACGCCCGGTCAATGCCGGTCAACGGTCTTTGACCATTAATAACATGCAAACTGTGCATCTTATGACCCCAGATCCAGTTCCAGACCAAAGATATCTCAACATATTACATATCTAAAACATATAACAACCAAAAATATAAACCGAGAAAAATCTACAGCCTCTGACATTCATTGTCAGAACACAAAACAAACTTTTTCCAGATTTTTGAAATCTTCAAATTCAAGACTCTAGATGTTATGGATCTAACATCTAGCAACCCAGATCACTTATATAGACCCCATACAACATCTTTAACAAAAAAACTTAACATCAAACAGAGGATCACAGTCAGATTTTTTTAAGATTAGGGTTCTACCTCTTTTGATCAAATCCTTGATTCTGGCTTCTGATTTGTTAGTGAATTTCGTGGGGCTTATATTTGGAACTGATCTAGCTTAATATTTCGGATGTATGAGGCTTGAGAGAGTTAGCTTGAGTGTTGTGCACAAAATGGCTAACAAATGAATTTCTCTCTCTCCAAATCTATATATAGAAGTCTTGGATGCATGAATGGTTAATCAAAATGGCTGATAGCTGTCAATTATAATCACATGGGGTTGTTGGGTTTGGTCACCAACTTCCCCTAATTGTTAAAACCTATACTAGGTTTAATAATATAAGAGGGGCAAAAAGGTCATTTGGTAAATCATTTTAATGGCAAAATTGTAACTTGTTAAACCCTTAGGGTTTGACCCTTAGGGTTTGACCCTAAGGTTTGGCACAAAGCATAAGTAGGATTTAGCAACTAGGGTTTGTAAAAAATAAAATTTTAGTTTCTAAAATTTTGAAATTAGGGTTTCCTAATTAAATTAGTTTTCTAATTACTTTATACAAGAACATTAGAGTTTAATATCACTAATTATAATTAACATTGCTAATCTAGCAATTAGGGTTTGCACAAAATAATTAAATAAATTTTAGTTTCTAAAATTTTAAAATTAGGGTTTCCTAATTATGATTAATTGTATATTTACACTATACATGAACATTATTATTTTAGTGTCCACTAATTAGCATTTAGCATATAATTAACAAATTAGGGTTACCAAATTAGCATATTAGAGTTACTAATTTAAGATTTAGGGTTTCTAGTTAATTAAGGTTTTCAAAATTTACTAGGATTTTCTTAATTAACAATTATAATTCTAACACTTGTACATTAATCACCTTATCACGATTACAACCAATCTCGAACTCTAATTTGAGTTTCAAATTAGGGTTTTATCATTACCAAAATTAGGGTTTTATAATTAGGGTTTTCTAAAGATTAATTAGGGTTTCTAGATTTTAATTAGGGTTTACCTAATTATTCAAATCATTATATAATACACAGAATAAATCATATACACAGTTATATAAGGGTATTTGAACTCACAATTGATTTTCAAATTAGGGTTTCAACAATAAAACTAGGGTTTTTCAAATACTGCACCGTAATTGACCAACCATCCTCAATACGTACATACAGTACATATTTATAGCACTGAAAAATTAAAATATAATATTATTATATTATTATTCTCATCCCTTGATAAAAATCCAAAATTAGGGTTTGGATTCCATATCTGATTTATTCTTTCATATTTAACCTTAATAATTAAGGTAAAATAATTAACTTAATAATCTGTACTAAAATTCATATAATAAAATAATTATTATAATTATTCTAAAAATCACTCCATATATTATTTAAAAAATATATGATTATATTTTCATGGAAAATAATTAATAAAAACATTTCTACTTTAAAATTAATTATTATAAGAATATACTTTATAAAAATCAATTATTCTAAAATAAAATTATTTGTAAACATTTATGTAATAAATATATTTTTTTTACCACATAAATACATATACACATTATCTTGTACAAATCCTCATCCTTAAAATAAAAAAAAATTATACGCAAAATTTTTGATTTATTCATATAGAAAATATCGGGTTGTTACAAAAACTACAGCGGAATAAGCAATCCATTAGAAGAGTCAAGTAAAGTATAAAATCTACTATCTTCTATGATTTAAAAAGCTTTTCATCAAATTTATCGTTGAGACTCAGCTTAATAAATAAAATCGAATCATCCATGTTCCATGGCCAAGGATATTCATGTAATCATCAATGGTCATGACTATACCGAATAATCACTGGTCATAATCATACCAACAATTGTCCACCAATGAACTATAGGCCAATGAGGACTTTTACCACATCATTCGTCACATTACGGTCATGATTATACCGAATAATCCCTGGTCATAATCATACCAAGTCCATCTATGCACGTAAGCCAAAGATGACTTTCATCACAATATAAGCATGAGCATGATGGCAATGACATAATAATTCAATAAAACAAGTTCAAGAATAAATTTTAAAGATTTATAAATTAATTTATCTAGAAAACAATAACGTCCATATTGTCAACATGATACTGTTTTGTAGAGTAAAATTCAAGAATGTTCAGAAGAATATTTCCATGAAAATATACTGGATGACGCACAAATATCAAGGATATTCCACTAATTTCGTGGAGTATAGAAGCCAAAGCTTTAACCAACTGAGTATAATAGAATATATGAAACTGCAAATGGATTTTCGCCCGCCATGCTGTAATCCACGTAGACAGATCATTTCCACAATATAATAAGGAATGCATACGAATGATCATTCACCATGCATGTGTTAATCCACATAGACAGGTTATTCTAACAGAATAATAAAGAATTGAATAAAAGAAGAATTCTCTATGCATGTGATAGACCCCACAGACAGGTTATTCCAACAGAATAATAAAGAATGGAACCAGGTCATACGTAATCCACATAGACAAAATATTTCAACAGAATAATAAAGAATGAAACTAGGTCATGCGTAATTCGCACTGGTAGGATATTCCAACAGAATAATAAAGAATGGAACCAGGTCATGCGTAATCCGCACAAACAGGATATTCTAACAGAATAATAAAGAATGGAATATGAACGAAATTCACCCTGCATGCGATAGACTGCACAGACAGGTTATTCCAACAGAATAATTAAGGATGGAATAACAGAAGAATTTCACCATGTATGCGGTACTTCGCATAGACAGGTTATTCCAACATAATAATAAAGAATGAAATAATAGATGTATGCGGTACTTCGCATAGACAGGTTATTCCAACATAATAATAAAGAATGAAATAACAAAAGAATTTCACCATGTATGCGGTACTTCGCATAGGCAGGTTATTCCAACATAATAATAAAGAATAGAATAACAGAAGCTCTCTTCATGAATACGAAAGAAATATACCCCTTACGAGTACAACAAATAATATCCCTTACGAGTACAACAAATAATATCTCTTACCTTAGAAAAATTGAATACTGGAGTAGTGAAGTAGCAGAATAATTTTCTTCTTTCTGTCTATAGTTTCTCTCTCTAGAGTTTCAGTGAATTCGTAAGAAATAATAAAGGAATGAGCTTCTATTTATAGAAAAACTAAAAGTAGCCCTTGGTCATAACGAAGGGTCAAAATGACTCTTGGTAATATTGAAGAGACAACTACTATTTACGAAGGGGCAATTAACTCTTGGAACACCGAAGAGACAAGCAACTCTTGGAAAACTAAAGGGACAAGTAACTCTTGGAAAACCGAAGGGAAAAGTTACTATTAAAACTTTAAACCAACGATTCATATTGATTTACTATTATAATTTCAACCAACTGTCTGAAAAATTATCACATCTTCTCATGGAATAATATTGTACTCAAAAATAATTTGGACCGAAAAGAAATATATTTTTCGGGTGAATAGTACCTCGTGAATAGTACTTCGAGAATAGTATCCCGTGAATAGTACCCCGACACAAAAAGTGTCCCAAATATCTAAGTGAATAATACTAGAGTGAATAGTAACTGGGTGAATAGTAACCTGTGAATAGTACTCCAACATGAAAAGTTCTCCAATATCCGATTGAACAATACTAGAGTGAATAGTAATTGAGTGAATAGTAACCCATGAATATTAACTCGTGAATAGTACTTCGACATGAAAAGTGTCCCGAATACCCAATTGGTTAATATAACCTTCAGACATCAATTATTATCGAAATCAATATTGATTTCTACTAACACTAATAATTCTCACACAATGGAACTATCAATTTCATCTTTAATCAACACAAACATATTCGTCATTAATATTATAATTAACAATATTTAACAACCAGGTCGTTCCCAGGAAAGAGGGGGCTTTTCGATAAGGATTTCTCCTTATTGGCGCGCAATTAGATGACCAAACCTCTCATTGACAGAACTTCTAGACATTATAATATTGTAATTTAATAATATAAATAACTTTGTCATCTTAATTATTGATTTAATAATATATCATATTATGCAGATGTTACTGTGACAATAATTGAATCAATAATATGAGAGATATGATACAGAAATTACTGTAGCAATAATTGAGTATAACTAAGTGACTTCTCACGTAAGCATCAATAATCAATACTGTGTGCTACTATGAAACTATGCGTATTACTGTACTTTTATTACCGGGTAGTTTAACAGTTTTAACGGTAACACCTCCGCCGTTATTTTTATAAAAAGATAATTCTATCATTTTTTAACTACGACAATACTTTCGTTGTGGGGTCCACCAATGATTGTGACGTCGTACGAATATTTCCTATTAAAATGAATATTCCCCGACCAATAGAATATTATATAACCACTTGCTTACTTTACAAAATTTGTAAATATTACCCACAACTATAACATTATATCAAATTCACACCATAATATTCAAAAATATATTTCGAAAATATTATTCTTTATTCATAAAAGTTGGGGTCTTACAGCCGTGGTGCAGGGATAATTTGATTTTATTTATTAAGCTGAGTCTTAGCAATAAAGTTGATGAAAAACTTTTTAAATCATAGAAGATAATAGATTTTATGCTCTACTTGACTCTTCTAATGGATTGTTTGTTCTGCTGTAGTTAAACTTGTTGTCTATTATATTCTATCAGTTTAACATTGTTGAGGGCTAATGATAATTTATTCTGCATTATCTTAGTCATAATATTTTTTACTGGGCTAGTTGAGCTCACCATTTTGCTTTCATTGTTCTGTTTAGGAAATGAGAACGTAGCCAGGACTAGTCGAAAAATGGAGTGATGGTCCGAGATGGTGTCATAGTAGTCCTCACTATTCTATAAAATAGTGTGATAATAAATGTAATGAGGACTCCATTGAGTGTGGATATTGTCTAGATGACAATATTTGTATTAAAACTCATAGCATATATTTTGTTGTATTTTACACGACAGTTGTATAATTAAGTTTTATTTTTTTTTATAACATATATTTGGCGACTCAAAATGGGTGATGCATACCTGTTTTGGGGGCGTCACAACCTCCAGTTCTTATTCTATAGGGTTCGGTAAGATCTCTATTTGGTTCACCGATTCCTCACTCACTACATGTATATCCCTATACATTTCGGTTTCTCCTGACATCTACAACAAAATAATTTAGTTTGATTAGTACACGTCAGTAGAATAATAAAGCACATATCACATTTAATGCATTTTTAGGGTTAACTTCATCTTTAACTTCTTTAACTTTTCTTAAGGTTATGTCTTAAGGTTCTTTTCCCCCCTTAAGTTTTATAAACCTAATGTTTTGATACCAACCTATAACGCTAAAGGTACTTTCAACCATAGCACCTCACAAGGGTACCTATCAATTTGCCACCGACTTGCTCGGCGCCCCCTACGAAAAGTCTGACTGTGGTGCATTCCCATTTAGGGACATCACCAGCAAAAGGCTCGAGGTTCTTAACGCATTGCGCTTATAGCTTTGACACCAATCTGTGACTCTCACAAATTCGGGTATCTTCCAACCCGACATATGGTGCTACACGGTGCTACAGTCACACATACATTCAATTGAAAAGCCTCAAAAGAACGAATGTCTTATATATATTCCAAATAATAATACCATTCCCCCAAGTTCTTTATAACCATTACATTTATTCTTATCATAATATCAAATAATAACAACATTTAACCTATACTATTACAAAATCAATCTATAGGTTCGCCTTAGCCTTCCCTTTATATTTACTGGATCCTTCGATCCGTTCGGTCTTAGCTGCATTCATATGGTTTAAGCAAGAATGAGCATAACTAGCTCAGCAAGTATGACAATTTCATTTAACAGTATGCTTGAATATACAAATTGTATATCTTCAATAACTGAACAATAGTTATGAAGCACTATCGATAATTTAAAATAGCACTTCTCTTTTCTTTAAAACGTTTCACAATGAATAATATTCATTAAACCTTAATATCGGTCCAAGACCTTGAACATTTCATTCTTTCTTTGAAAAGGATAACCCGACACCAAGTCCGTAAGCCCGGCATATCTTACGAGCACGTCTAGGCGATCAGCCTATAGTACTCTATGTTGTACAACTCTACTTTCTTTAAACGTGTGTATGTTTAAGGTTTGGCAACCTCACGTACCTATCGTTTGACGACAAAACATTTGTTTATGCATACTCAGTCTTCCTTTGAAAATCATACCAAAATAGTTTGGCAAAACATTGACAACAGTTCGATATTTTATAAGAAATCCAAAGAAAAATCTTAAGTCTAGCCGAAGGAATTGGCTTCAACTTCATCATACATCAATTCATGCGTAAGGTGCATGAATTACAAAGCTTGTCCAAAGAATTCAGACAAGGGTCAGAATACTTGCCTTTAGCGTCTTCTACAGTCAATACAAATTCTCTTTGATTCTTTAAGGTCTCTACAATACATGATCACACAATATACCATATTAGGTCATATATAATCAAGTAAGTTTACTACCATATCTTACCCTTCTTCTCAATCTAATTGTTTATTAGATTGTTTAACATTGGTTCAGGTTTATCGCATTACCTTGTTCTTACGTTCATGTTCGAGTAAGTTATCCTCAACCTTTAGTTGTTAACTTAAGGTTTTCGCCATCTTAATTGATATTACTTTAGGTTTAGTATGGATATGAATTACCATTAATATATTAGCTCTTTACTTTCATATTCAATATCATTCATTTCTAGGTCTTGTCTAGTGCTGGTGCTGCGGCGCCAGTTTCTCCTTTCTATGTCGCGCTGCAGCGCCACTCTACAGTGGCTAAGCTCCGGACTCGGTGCTGTGGCGCGAGTCTTAGTGTTAACTGTCGCACTGTGGTGCTAGACTTCAGTAGCACAAAGATATGTTTGGCGCTGCGGTGCCAGTCCTCAACACCAGACAACTTTGACAGATAATTTCTTATGTGGGATTCCCGGGCTCATAACTTCTTCGTTATAAGTCCGAATTGGCTCGTTCAAAAGCTGTTAACTCAAAATTTACATGCTCTAAGTGTTCAGGCAAGAATTTTACATTTTCAAATCCTTTAACACGAAATTCACCTTTTAGTTCATTTTTAATGAAAACGATAAACGTTCGTGAACGTTCATAGCTCGTTTCTTCGTTCTAAGTCAGAATTTGGTCATTTTTGAGTCCGCAACTCTAGAATGTCAATTGAGACTAATCTCCATCGAAAATTAACATTTTTGAGTTTAATGTCAAAATTTGACTCTCATTACGAGAATTTCATGATTTCGACAATTATCGTCTAATCTCGTAAATTCAGCCATAACTTCGTTACTTGAGATTTTTACATCACTTTAAATGGATTCATTACATCATACTAACATCGTAACCAAACATATTTCATTATGTATACACATGATAAGTTCTTACATGTTCTTTATGAGTTCATAACTTATATAAGTATGAATTACTTATTCAAGACTTATTAAGGCTTAAGTCCTTTAATTTGTCATTCTCATCACTTCTTAGTATACAAGTTCTACCACTACTCACTTCTCTAACAATTGAAGAGAGGGAGAATCATGGTTTAGGATCATTACCTTTGAAGATCAAACTTTGTTCTTCTTCTTCCTCTTGTCTTAACAAAGTTCTAGCTTTTCTTACTTTTTCTCTCAACTAAATAAGCTATAAGTTGTTGGTGGAAATTAACAAGTAAGAAATGAACTAACAACTCTTCTATATATAGAGATTACAAAGTGAGGGTATTCTAGATAATAAACCATCCCACCTCCTTAGCCACCACATTACTATTCATCTCTTGGTCACCAAGTAAATTCACTTTACTTGGTCAACAAGATGGTGCCATGTGATCATGGGGCCCATATGGGTTGCCCCATGGGTCAATCTTACCCATTGGATCAATCCACGGATCCGGTTCTTAATTTGGGCCTTAGGTTTAACTAACTTTTAATTTACTCTTTGGGCTTGCATTTAACAAACATGGGGCTTTAACCATTTCTACACTTGGGCTTGTATAATTCCTACCAAATCCTACAAGTCCAATACATTTGGCTTAAAGCCTTATAACGCATTATACACGTGTTCTTCTCGTATACTTATTCATAATATACGACATACCATTATTCATACATACTCGTATGATACTTCATATCATACATTTATTCATTACCTCGTACAATACTTACGTATCACACGATCATCGGTTAACTCATTAACGCTTTACTTTCACTAGCGTTCTCAAATTTAGTACGCAGGCAAAAAACTGTGTTTGTCATACTTAAATTATTAGTACATAATCCATCCTCTCTTATTATTCTATCATTACGTATTTCTCAAAAATTCAAAAATAATTCCCGAATAGTGTATTTCGAAAAATTTCTCGGAAAGCTTTTATTATCGTCTTGGAAATTCAAACACTATAATTCCTTTACTTTGTCAAAATACTACGACATTCTGACATATCTAGATTATAGAACAAGATTCATCTTACTAATACGTAATAATAACATTTAATATAATTTTATTCATTATTTAATTAAATAAAATTATTTTACAATAAATCTAAATTTCTCGGTCGTTACACCTGCTCCCATGGCTATTGTTCGTGAATTCTACGCCAACGCTAAGGAAACAATGTCTGGGTTGTCGTTTGTCAGAGGTGTGCAAGTGGACCATCGCCCACAGGCGATTAGAGGGGTTTTCAATTTGCCTGACCCACCGACCAATCGTGCCAATTGGGTGGAGGTTGCAAGGTTTGAGATAAATTTAGGTAGGGTGATAGTTGATTTGTGCGTGCCTGGTACGCAGTGGAACTACAAACCAGGCATGAATCAACCCACCAATTTCCCAAGTTCAGCTCTTAATTGCTACGCAAAGGCATGCAATCTATTTATATGTGCAAAGTTAATGCCATCTTTGCACCAGCATGACATCCCGTCTGAAAGGGCTATCATATTGTGTGGAATCATAACGGGCAAATACATAGACGTGGGCCACCTCCTCAACAAAAACATGCTCCACTACATGAGGGGGAGTACCATATGTAGCATTCCACATGCCTCGGTTATAGCCTATCTTTGTGCAAGAGTAGGAGTCACTTGGGCAGATAAGCAAATGTAGTATCCGAGCCAAGACATTACCCATGCCACAATTGTAAAATTTGACGACTGGGCATGAGGCACACCACACCCGAGGGGAAAGTGTTTTATTCTTTCAGCAACATCTTCGGTGTCGTCTCTGCATCCAACGCATCCAATTGAGGTAGCTATTTCACCCAATGCCATTTCTGAGAATGATGACTGCAGGATAAGAAGGTTGGAGAGGAAAGTGGATGCCATACATGATAACATCTCGACGTTTGCAAATGGGCTATCGAGGTTATTAGTCAAAGCCTTCGCACAGCAAGGAACTATGCTAGAGTGGCCTATATTTGGTTCAGTCGTGCCTTACCCACCGCCAGATTCACCACCCGAAGAGGGTGGCCATGTCAACACTTAGCGGAGTTTTCTATGCCCTTTACCTTCATTCATTGGGGACAATGAATATATTATGTTTGGGGGTATTGGGTCTAATTAGTAGTGTAGTAGCATATAGGGTAATTTCATGTTTCATATAGTTATTTGCATGTTAATGTGATTAGTTTAATTTTTTGCAGAATTTTTTTTCGTTTTGTTGTTTATTTGCTATTTAGTTTATCTGTTTAGCTCCATAACACTGCATAGTCCCAAGTATCTAGTTAGTGGAATTCTAGTTTGGCCAATGATGAATTAAGAAATTTGATGGATTCTTGATGTAACAACCCGATATTTTCTATAAAAATTAAATCAGGAATTTTGCGTATAATTTTTTTTTAATTTAAGGATGATGATTTGTACAAGATAATGTGTGTATGTAATTATGTAATAGATAAAAATATATTTATTACATAAATGTTTACAAATAATTTTATTCTAGAATTATTGATTATTATAAAGCATATTCTTATAATAATTAGTTTTATAGTAGAAATGTTTTTATTAATTATTTTCCATGAAAATATAATTATTTAAATAATATATGAAATGATTTTTAGAATTATTATAATAATTATTTATTTTATTATATGAATGTATGCAAGATTAATTAAGTTAATTATTTTAACTTAATTAATAATGTTATATATGAATGATAAATCAGATATGGAATTCAAATCCTAATTTTGGATTTAGATCAAGGAATGAGAATATTAATATAATATTATTTTAATTCGGTGCTATGAATATATACAACAAATGTGTACAATGATAATGATTGTCAATTATGATACAGTATTACAAAACTCTAGTATTATTTTAATAAACCCTAATTCGATAGTCAAATAAGACTGTAAGATTTCAAGTAATTACGTTATGTTAAGAATGTCACGTGTTATGTGGTATATGATTTGTATTGTCGGTTTTAACGCTAATTATGGATAAATCCTAGTTAGTAATTTAAAAACCCTAATACTAGAAACCCTAATTATTTTGAACCCTAAATAATATTTATAAACCCTAATTAATTAGAAACTCTAATTAATTAAGAACCCTAATTACTAAATTTGGAAACCCTAATTTAAAACTCTATTATGAGTTCGAGAATGTTTTGTAATTGTATTATTATGATTAATGATAAGTATTATGGAATTTAAAGTTAATTAGGAAAACTCTAATTTTCAAAAAAACCCTAATGTTTTTTTATATATAAATCCTTATTATTATTTTTTTTCTCTAAATTATAAACCCTAATTTAATTAGGGTAAACCCTAATCGCTAATTTGGGAAGTGTAATGCTAATTAGTGTCTCTTAAACCTAATTAGCAAAGTGTTAAGTAATTAAAAACCTAATTGATTAAGAAATCCTAATTTCAATTTTTAGAAACTAAAATTTTATTATTTTATTTTATTTTTTTGTACAAACCCTAAATTGTGAATCCTAGAATTTGCTAAAATGGCTCAAACCCTAAACCCTAAACCCTAAACCTTAAGGGTTTGTGCCAAGATTACACAAATGCCATTAAAAATACAAGCGAAAAGGCCATTTTGCCCTTATTGCATAATTGAGGCTTGCTTGCAAATCTTGCTAAAATTGGAGTTGTTGAACAACTTATATCACCCCATGTGACACAAAATCTCCAGCACATCAGTCCATTATCAGCCAATCCATGCATCCTAGACTTCTATAAATAGATTGGAAGAGAGAGAAAATTCATTTGTTACTTACATTTTCTCATACACTCAACCAAATGCTCTCAAGCACAAGACCCACGAAATTTATACCTATACCAGTCCCAAAACCGAGCCCCAATAGTATCCATAACAAATCACAAGATCAGAATCAAGGGTTTGATCAAAAGAGGTAGAACCCTAACTTGAAAATCTGACTTTGATCTGCATGTTAGATGTTATAATTTTGTGTTAAAACATGTTGTTTGTAGTCTATTTAAGTGATCTGGGTTGGTATCATGCAGATCCATAACACCTAAGTGCTCGAAATTAAAATTTTTTAAAATATAGAAAATGTGGTTTTTGGGTCTGACAGTCAAATGTCAGACCCCATAGATCTTTGATTATTAAGTTTTTTTGTTGTTTAAAAGTTTTTATTTGTAGTCTGGTATAAGATCTCTCATTTGGTTCAAGAATCAAAGTCAGATCATGAACCTATTGGAAGTTATTCACTGTCAAAGCTCGTTGACCGGGCATGACTGGCTGAATTCTGGGTAACCCAGAAACTTGTTTTCCAGCGCCTGACAAGATTTTGCAAGCCTTGATCTGTCAATTAGTTAAGCTTTTTGATGTTGTTATTGTAACTAGTTTATAGTCTGTTATATGCTCTTTAAAGTCATCTCTTAATATTCCACAAACAATCAACTGATCAAAGGTAGTGGACGGTCAAACCTGACCATCTGATCACGAGTTACTTTTCTGGAAATTCCAGAAACCGGAAGAACACATTCTTTGACAATGTTTGACCAGCTTTGATCTTTCTTGTGTGATGATGATATGATGCTTTGTTGTTACGAAGTTGTTCTATGACATCTTGGCTATTATTATAAACCTTTAGATCACATTAACAGTAACCAGAGTGTATAGAAATTAAAGCCTCAAAATGGACCTAGAAGCGGACTTGGTTTTTTGGAAAACCCAGAAAGTTCTGACAATGCGTTTGAGTGGCCAGATCTTCGTGCTATGTGTTGGTATGACTGATTTCATGCTTGATTCATGTAGTATTACATAAACACTACATGGTCAATCTATAAGATTGTCCAGAACTTGTATAGACTGAAAGTTCAAGCCGGTCAAAATAGGTACCTTAGCCACTGAAAGTCAGTGTTCTTGGCCCTCAAGAACATCTATTGCGACAGAAATCGTCGCTAAAGCCTTTAGCGACGGATTTAATTAATTTAATTTCCTAAATTTCGAAAAATGCTTTAAAAATAGAAAATAAATTCTAAAAATTACAAAAATATTTTTAAAATTATTTTAAATTCTGAAAATTAGTTTTTAATTATTTTGAATATATTTCATAAATATTTAATATTTTTGGAATATTAAAAGTATTTAATTTATTTAATTATAATATTAAATAAATTATTTAAAAATGATTTTAATACATGAAAAATCATTTAAAATTATATTATGGTATAAGAAAATAATTTAAGTTATTTTTGATAACTTTCAATATTTTGTGATAAAATTTCATTAATTAATTAATATTAATATTAATTAAGTTATTTAATAAATGTATTAAATAAATTATGGAAAATAGAATTAATGATATAAAAATTATAGAAAAATGATTTAAAGGTTATTTAAGTTATAAAAAAATGACTTTTGATATTTTGTCATGAAAAAATATTAATATTTTAATATTAAATGATATTAAATTTATTTAATACTTATATTAAATAAATTAGTTTAAAAATGATTTTAATATTAGGAGAATCATTTTGAATGAAAATAAAGTATTTAAAGATATTTTAAGTTATAAAATATAACTTTTAATATTTAAAGGATAATTTCATTAATAAATGATATTAATTTAATATTAAATGATTTTAGATTTATTTAATAATTATATTAAATAAATAGTTTTAAAATGGTTTTATTGATTTAAAAATCATTTAAAAATGATATAAAGGAATTACGAATATTTTAAGTTATAATTAATGACTTTTAATATTTTAATAAATAGTTCATTAATACTTTAAAATTAATGATAATTATTTAAAAATGATTTTAAATGTTTTAAAAATTATTTAAGGGTAATATTAATACTTTAAAAGTATTTTATGTTATTAAACATAACTTTAACATTTTGAAAATAATTTCATTAATAGTTTAATACTAATTAAATATGAATGATAATAGAATTGATTAGTATTTAAATCATTTAAATATGATTCCGAGGTTTGAAATTTATGATAAATTATAATAAATATTTAAAAATTATTATAAGTCATTTACAAATAATATGATCGATACTTACAGATGTGAAATTACAGGACAGAGTCTTAGACTCGGTAATTACCCGATAAAGATGTCGGTTACACCGACATGTTTCAGAAATTGATCTAGACTTAGATAATTTATTGAGATATGTGGTTATTTGTGATTCAATGGTTATTAAACATATGTGCCAATGTGATTAGGGTATGTGATGACTGCAATAAGCAGTGTTATGTGTTATAGTATGTTATTCTAATCGAACGAACGATCTTATTAATGATAGGTCGTGAGATAAGCGATAAATCTAAATTACAAACTGTAAGCAGCGCTTCAGGCAAGTATCTTACCTTTGCATTTTCTTTATGCAATGGACATGAGTAAGAATGTTTCTAAATTATATTATTACTGTACAGATTATGAACCTTATATTATATAAGCTAATTGATTATCAACATATTAGTATATGATAATTCAGATATATATATATATATATATATATATATATATATATATATATATATATTATGTTCGTTAATTTCTAGAAATGGTTAAACAAGTGTCCCCACTTGGATAATCATTGTATTTCATCACATGTTGATATACCTTTGTCAATTACCCGTATACATATATGTTGAATTATAGATTATTGTTGAACAAGATAAAACCTTTAATTTGAAACCCAGACAAGTATGAACATCCCTACACGGGAAAACTTTTATGCGCCCAAGGCGGAACAGAGTGCACGATCCTATCGTTCGTGTAATGTAGTATTGATCAATACAGGACCCATGGGAAGTACAACCTAACGCCCGTAAGTTATGACGATTTATAGATGAATTTCTGTTTAACCTTTTCGAAAATGAAAACAATGTTCATGGCATGTCACCATAACCCCAATTATAGTCAATATATAGTTTCAAAAATTTGAAAGAGAGTTGTTATTTTATTATTATCGGTTCATAATACTTCACAACTATTGACTTGTTGTAGAAGAATAGTACAAAGAAAACATTTAAATTCTTTCAGATTATATATATATATATATATATATATATGCTATTACTTGCTGGGCACTCAAATGCTCATCCTTGCTTAATTTAAATGTTTTCAGCTAAGTGTGAACGATCAGAGAGCTCTGCTAAGAACAAGGAAAAGGGAAAGGTCGCTGAATGAATGAATGAACGTTATCTTATGTAATAGTTTAATACTATTAAGACAAGTATGATATATATTATCTATCATGGTTTGTAATGAGCGTTTAAAGGTTACGTACTTGGGATTAGACTCTGATAAATGTAAGTTAAGTTTGTTATTTATATTATTGTTATTATTATTAGTATTATTCCGCTCATAGAAATGGTATCATGATGAATCGAGTTCGGGTTTCAAGTACCCGAGTTCGGGGTCCTCATAAGTTGGTATCAGAGCTTAGGGTTGGAAACCTTAGGTGGGTAAGACCTTAGGCTATAACCTCAGAACAGAGGAAAACGTTGAAAATACAAATAACTCATATAAAGTTTAAAAAAGTAGATGAATCGGATAAGTTCATCATGAAATAAAATAAAAGATAACTTATATAAAACTATAAATTGCTGTGTGTATATTGTATGCTAGTTTAGATAATTTTTGTGTATAGCTGTCGGATAGAAAGAATTAGAATACCCTCAAATTGTAAAGAAGAAGTTAACCTCCATAACCGAGCCAATATCAAAGCCAATAGTTGAAATAGAGGCTCACAGTGAAAGCTACCTCAAAGAGGTGGTTATTTTAAAAAGTATAGTACCAGACCCTGAAACGATAGTATAACTGATAGGTAAAATATAGTTAAAGAATATGTGGTCAATGTCGAGTTCTTAAACTCATATGTTTGTGGTGAGTTTTTAAACTCATAATGTATGGTAAGTTGGACGAACTAGGTGTAGTTAGAGGTGAATGGATTATTGAGGATAATGAGAATAGACAGATTTCTAAGCAATTGATCCTTAGTGAAGGTCTAAGAAGATAAATAGTATTACTATTATGTGAGTAGGTATGATTATATGTTATGTATATGATAGGTATGTCTGTATAATGTAATATTTTTCAAATTTTGTATAATTTATGGCAGCGATTCCTGACTTTTGAGTCACAAAGGGATAGCGGATGATTAAAGCAATATGTGTTATAGTATGTCAAGTGATACGAGTATGAATTTATATGGAATTAATGAAATAAGTTGGTATAAAGATAGTAGTTAATTAGATGAGTACTACTTAATGCAGAAAACTAAATTTCAAAATCTAATATTCTGAGTACATGATTATTCGAATAGAAAGACTTGTGTTATATGTTAAGCGTATACGATAAGGCTTATAATATAAGAATAAATTGTGATAATGATGTCAAGGAGACGAAAATGAAATACACGGACAGAAGAACCTGTCGACATAGCTGGAAGACAACCAGACCCGATATAGAATTTGGCGAATATGGACGATCAAGCTATGCAGAACGGAATACCAGTCACCGGAAGATCAGCCAGATAATCGATCAATGAACTTCAAAGACTTCAAGGCAATCAGACTGCTAGGATTTAGAGGATCAACTGACCCGGTGGAAGCATTTGTGATAGCTAAGATAACGAAGGGGCAAAAGATAATTTTATCACCTATACGATAAAAGGAAAGAAGATAAAGGGAAAGTCTGTGTGATTTAAGTGTGGATCAATGGTGTATAAGGTGGAAGACTGTCCAAGAAGGAGAATGGAGGCAAGGAATGTGAATACGGGAAAAAGGCAGCAGGACATTGGCGACGACGGGACCAACATCAACAATCAAACCAACGAAATCAATCGCAAGCGTCTTCAACATGACCGTTAAAGATATCGTGGCAGCCGGGGATGCAACTCCGGGTATTATTCAAACCCATTTTATTTTCTTATATATTATTTTCTTATATATAGTAAGTTATTTTATAGGTTATTTTTGAAGGAGGAATTCGAGTTCTATTAGAAATCAAATTTCCGTTTAATCAGAAAGATAAGCTTTATGTGAATAGTTAAAGATCAGTTCGATCAATTTTGATCGAGATCTACTCCCAATGATTGTGTATGATATGTACCCTGGTATGTACTGTAACGACCCCAAAATAGGTCAATTCCATCCAACCCATTCTGAGTCGCCAAATACATGGTACAGAAAACAACTACAACTTTATTACAACAATTGTCGTGCAAAATACAACAACACATATGCTGTGAGTTTGGATACAAATATATACCAAATGTGACTCATGTCCCAATCGTGGACAGCACCTTACAATGACACCTTACATAAAGGTATAGTCAAAAACTATTTTAGAAATTAAAATCTTTGGGTAGTGCTCAAGGAAACCTTCGTATATGGGAGGCCATGGTTCTAGGTTGTGATAGATATCATATGGCCATAGAATTATCCTTGGTTGACCCAATATACCCCAAAGAAAAACGAGAAGATTACTATCATATTCTTCCCAATGGTGAGTCTTCTCTTGACTTATCATTATCTCCACTGTCTCTAATTGAGAATTATACTTCAAACAAACACCAAGATTATATAGGTAATGCTCGTAAATATACTCAGCAAGTGGATGAGCACAATCCTGTCTTATGATGACACGAGGTTGCATGTCATTAGACATCTTGTATGATAGTGACAAAACACCCTTCCAACGTTGGGTTCGCCTCACCCTATTTTATTCACCAAATATAACTACTAAATGATGACCACCGTTCTATTCCCTTGTTACCCCCGCTCGACCCAACTACACTCTTATTACCTGAAAGGAATTGTGAAACAGAAGGGTGAGCACAACTAGTCCAATAAAGAATATCATGACTAAAGATAAATAAATTATCAATAGCCTTCAACAGTAATAAATCAGAGATTTAGAACATATGGTAGATGATAAAAAATTTCAACCATAGTTGCAGCGGAACGAGCAAACCATTAGAAGAGTCAAATAGACCATAAAGTCTATTATCTTCTCCACATTTAAAATCTACCAATAATGTTTTATCCCTGTAACATTAATCAACAGTTCTTTTTCACAATTATATGAATAACTCATAATCATAATTGTAATTCTAAATTCCTCTTCGCATCCAGGACGAAGATAATTTTCCTCATATGTCTTTACCTGAAACATCAAAGATCATGGTTATACCAAATCACAGTTCCTGTTCATAATCATATTAATAAATTCATCTTTGCACTACAGGCTAACGACATTCGTCAACAGTTCATCTTTGCACTACTAGCCAAAGATATTCAACAACATGTCATCTTTGCACTACGGGCCAAAGATATTCATCAACAATTCATCTTTGCACTACAGGCCAAAGATATTCTTCAACAGTTCATATTTGCACTACAGGCCAAATATATTCATATCTCAAAGAAATATATAATCATTTTAGAATTTATATACACCATAATTATAACCATGTTAATCAATTCATCTTTACACTTAAGCTAAAGATATTCAATTATAAATTCAATAGTCATGATCATACCAGTTAACAATTCATCTTTGCACTACAGGCCAAAGATATTCCTCAGTCACGATCATACCAATAATTTACCCATCTTTACACTCAAGTAAAAGAGAAATTTAACATTAGGGTTATAAAAATGTTATATATGATAATAAAAACAATATGATCAACAACTGCATTTATTTTTAAGAGCAACAATCATAAATCAACGATAATTTGGTCAGAAAAAGAAACCAATTTTTGTCATGAATAGTACCCGTGAATAGTAACTCGTGAATAGTAACTTGTGAATAGTAACTCATGAATAGTAACCCCGACACAAAAAGGTAAAAATTCCACAATAAAATTCATACCAATATTTTGGTATAATGATATTAAAAGAATAACATTTCTTAAATTTATAAACAATTTATTTTAATAGTTTACACTTTACTAAATAATGCATTTTAATCATCCTAAAATGACAATCTCATAAGATTTCATTACCAATAACCAAAACTCTCATCAAAAATCTGCATATACCTCATATAGGATTCTGAAGCCATAAAATCCTATTTTTCAATTTTCTTACTTAACATAACATATTTAATTCATTTACTCATAACTAGTCTATTTTTATGAAAAATACCAAATCAGTTCCAAAAATATTTCTTTTCTGAGATTTAGCAGAATATAGTCCCATATTGAACATATATTTTTCTCAGAAATTTTAAAACTCATTTACTATTTTTCATATGGCCAAAACAGCCGAATATTTAGACATTTATCATAAATTGTACCTTTATCCAAAAATTCTGAAATTCACAGAGTACACTGATATTATATAGATATACTTCCAATAAAAATTTCATAAATTTTAGAGTTAACCACAAGGAGTTATAAGCGGTTACTTTTAAAATAGTCTTTCCCCGTAAAATTCATAACTTTTAATCTATATATATCCAAAAATCACCATTTTTGGACACAATCAATAAAACTCATCAAAATATCATTTCAAATTTTTCCAGAATTTTCTGAAGGTCAAAAAAATTATGAAACTGAAAAACATAACAACCCTTAAAATCCCTTACTATCCTTTAACTCAAAAGTGCAGTATTTCTGACTGGAATGCAAAGTCGAAGGAAACTTGCACTGAATAGCAACTCTCAAAGTATCTAAATACTCACTAAATATTCTTCATAATATAGAGAGGGAAAGAGAGAAATCTTATGTTTCTGGTGTGTTTTTCAATTCTAACTTAGCCCTCTATTTATAGAAAAATGTTAGCACGCCGAAGTAGACTTAACCTGCAATCTGATGGCTTTACATGCTACTATTCTCACCTACCACATTTGAATAAAAATCTCAGCACATCTTCACCAACCAAGAGTGGGGCCCACCAATTCTAGAATTTTCCACCAAAATGATAAACTCCGAAAATTTAACAATTACTGAACCAGTCATCTCGTAAAATTCATAATAAATCATACGTTCATTTTTAACGGTTCAAAATTTGTGGACATATACTCAACTTATATATGTATAACATATCCAAATATTACCACGATTTAACTGTCGGATTAAAAATTATAACCCCCACAAAAAATCTCAAAAACCCTAATTTGATTTTCAATACCCCTGTTCCGACAAAAATACAGATAAAACACCTCAACATTAACTCCTTCATTTTTAACCACAAAAATAGATCCCTTATTTATATCCACATAAAATAAATATTTCCTATTCATATGAATCAATAATTAATTATTCACAAATAATATTACAGAATTACATTTATGACAACCAGGCCATTCCCAGGAAAGAGGGGGCTTTCCAATAAGAATTTTTCCTTACTGGCACGCAATTAGGTGACCAAACATCTCCTTAGACAGAACTTTCTAGACATTGTCAATAATGTTATCTAATAATATTATTCAAATAATATGAATTATTGATCTGATAATGGGAAATACTATGCAGTGACAATTATTGAACAACAATAATATAAAATTTCAACGTAGCAATTATTGAATCAATAAAATAAAATATTGAACAGTAACTACTGTAACAATTATTGAGTAGTGCCTTCTTACGGAAGAATCAATAATTGGTGCAATACCGTGTGCTACTGTATTTTAACCACCAGGAATTCCAATAGTATTAACGGTAACAACTACGCCGTTATTTATAAATAACTTATACTTGTCGTTTTCTTCATCCAATCGCTTTCCGTTATGGGGCCCACACAAGGCTGCGCCGTCGTACGAATATTCCCTAACAGCAAGAATATTTTACGACCAAACGAATATTCCCCGACAACAATGAATATTTTATAACCACTTGCGTATTTTAAAAAATATTCATATATCACACTTAACTTTAACTTTTTATCAATTTAACCATTTGCTAAATAGAAAAATTGAATACTTTTATTTCATAAAATTTGGGGTCTTACATGTATAGGTTTTTAAAATGGTGATTCCGGGGACGGAATCTTTATAAGGGAGGGTAAATGTAACAACCCGATATTTTCTATAAAAATTAAATCAGGAATTTTGCGTATAATTTTTTTTTAATTTAAGGATGAGGATTTGTACAAGATAATGTGTGTATGTAATTATGTAATAGATAAAAATATATTTATTACATGAATGTTTACAAATAATTTTATTTTAGAATTATTGATTATTATAAAGCATATTCTTATACTAATTAGTTTTATAGTAGAAATATTTTTATTAATTATTTTCCATGAAAATATAATTATTTAAATAATATATGAAATGATTTTTAGAATTATTATAATAATTATTTATTTTATTATATGAATTTATGCAAGATTAATTAAGTTAATTATTTTAACTTAATTAATAATGTTATATATGAATGATAAATCAGATATGGAATCCAAACCCTAATTTTGGATTTAGATCAAGGAATGAGAATATTAATATAATATTATTTTAATTCGGTGCTATGAATATGTACAACATATGTGTACAATGATAATGATTGTCAATTATGATACAGTATTACAAAACTCTAGTATTATTTTAATAAACCCTAATTCGATAGTCAAATAAGACTGTAAGATTTCAAGTAATTACGTTATGTTAAGAATGTCACGTGTTATGTGGTATATGATTTGTATTGTCGGTTTTAACGCTAATTATGGAAAATCCTAGTTAGTAATTTAAAAACCCTAATACTAGAAACCCTAATTATTTTGAACCCTAAATAATATTTATAAACCCTAATTAAGTAGAAACTCTAATTAATTAAGAACCCTAATTACTAAATTTGGAAACCCTAATTTAAAACTCTATTATGAGTTCGAGAATGTTTTGTAATTGTATTATTATGATTAATGATAAGTATTATGGAATTTAAAGTTAATTAGGAAAACTCTAATTTTCAAAAAAACCCTAATGTTTTTTTATATATATAAATCCTTATTATTATTATTTTTCTCTAAATTATAAACCCTAATTTAATTAGGGTAAACCCTAATTGCTAAATTGGAAAGTGTAATGCTAATTAGTGCCTCTTAAACCTAATTGGCAAAGTGTTAAGTAATTAAAAACCTAATTGATTAAGAAATCCTAATTTCAATTTTTAGAAACTAAAATTTTATTATTTTATTTTATTTTATTGTACAAACCCTAAATTGTAAATCCTAAAATTTTGCTAAAATGGCTCAAACCCTAAACCCTAAACCTTAAGGGTTTGTGCCAAGATTACACAAATGCCATTAAAAATACAAGCGAAAAGGCCATTTTGCCCTTATTACATAATTGAGGCTTGCTTGCAAATCTTGCTAAAATTGGAGTTGTTGAACAACTTATATCACCCCATGTGACACAAAATCTCCAGCACATCAGTCCATTATCAGCCAATTCGTGCATCCTAGACTTCTATAAATAGATTGGAAGAGAGAGAAAATTCATTTGTTACTTACATTTTCTCATACACTCAACCAAATGCTCTCAAGCACAAGACCCACGAAATTTATACCTATACCAGTCCCAAAATCGAGCCCCACTAGTATCCATAACAAATCACAAGATCAGAATCAAGGATTTGATCAAAAGAGGTAGAACCCTAACTTGAAAATCTGACTTTGATCTGCATGTTAGATGTTATAATTTTCTGTTAAATCATGTTGTTTGTAGTCTATTTAAGTGATCTGGGTTGGTATCATGCAGATCGATAACACCTAAGTGCTCGAAATTAAAATTTTTCAAAATCTGGAAAATGTGGTTTTTGGGTTTGACAGTCAAATGTCAAACCCCATAGATCTTTGATTATTAAGTTTTCTTGTTGTTTAAAAGTTTTTATTTGTAGTCTGGTATAAGATCTCTCATTTGGTTCAAGAATCAAAGTCAGATCATGAACCGATTGGAAGTTATTCACGGTCAAAGCCCGTTGACCGGGCATGACCGGCTGAATTCTGGGTAACCCAGAAACTTGTTTTCCAGCGCCTGACAATATTTTGCAAGCCTTGATCTGTCAATTAGTTAAGCTTTTTGATGTTTTTGTTGTAACTAGTTTATAGTCTGTTATATGCTCTTTAAAGTCATCTCTTAATATTCCACAAACAATCAACTGATCAAAGGTAGTGGACGGTCAAACCTGACCATCTGATCACGAGTTACTTTTCTGGAAATTCCAGAAACCGGAAGAGCACATTCTCTGACAATGTTTGACCAGCTTTGATCTTTCATGTGTGATGATGATACGATGCTTTGTTGTTACGAAGTTGTTCTATGACATCTTTGCTATTATTATAAACCTTTAGATCACATTAACAGTAACCAGAGTGTATAGAAATTAAAGCCTCAAAATGGACCTAGAAGCTGACTGGGTTTTCTGGAAAACCCAAAAAGTTCTGACAATGCGTTTGAGTGGCCAGATCGTCGTGCTATGTGTTGGTATGACTAATTTCATGCTTGATTCATGTAGTATTACATAAAAACTACATGATCAATCCATAAGATTGTCCAAAACTTGTATAGACTGAAAGTTAAAGCAGGTCAAAATATGTATCTTAGCCACTGAAAGTCGGTGTTCTTGGCTCTCAAGAACACCTATTGCGACAGAAATCGTCGCCAAAGCCTTTAGCGACGGATTTAATTAATTTAATTTTCTAAATTCCGAAAAATACTTTAAAAATAGAAAATAAATTCTAAAAATTACAAAAATAGTTTTAAAAATTATTTTAAATTCTGAAAATTAGTTTTTAATTATTTTGAATATATTTCATAAATATTTAATATTTTTGGAATATTAAAAGTATTTAATTTATTTAATTATAATATTAAATAAATTATTTAAAAATAATTTTAATACACGAAAAATTATTTAAAATTATATTATGGTATAAGAAAATAATTTAAGTTATTTTTGATAACTTTCAATATTTTGTGATGAAATTTCATTAATTAATTAATATTAATGGTAATTAAGTTATTTAATAAATTTATTAAATAAATTATGGAAAATAGAATTAATGATATAAAAATTATAGAAAAATGATTTAAAGGTTATTTAAGTTATAAAAAATGACTTTTGATATTTTGTCATGAAAACATATTAACATTTTAATATTAAATTATGTTAAATTTATTTAATACTTATATTAAGTAAATTACTTTAAAAACGATTTTAATATTAGGAGAATCATTTTGAATGAAAATAAAGTGTTTAAAGATATTTTAAGTTATAAAATATAACTTTTAATATTTAAAGGATAATTTCATTAATAAATGATATTAATTTAATATTAAATGATATTAGATTTATTTAATAATTATATTAAATAAATAGTTTTAAAATGGTTTTATTGATTTAAAAATCATTTAAAAATGATATAAAGGAATTAAGAATATTTTAAGTTATAATTAATGACTTTTAATATTTTAATAAATAGTTCATTAATACTTTAATATTAATGATAATTATTTAAAAATGATTTTAAATGTTTTAAAAAACATTTAAGGGTAATATTAATACTTTAAAAGTATTTTATGCTATTATATATAACTTTAACATTTTGAAAATAATTTCATTAATAGTTTAATACTAATTAAATATTAATGATAATAGAATTGATTAGTATTTAAATCATTTAAATATGATTCCGAGGTTTGAAATTTATGATAAATTATAATAAATGTTTAAAAATTATTATAAGTCATTTACAAATAATATGACCGATACTTACAGATGTGGAATTACAGGACAAAGTCTTAGACTCGGTAATTACCCGATAAAGCTGTCGGTACACCGACATGTTTCAGAAATTGATTTGGACTTAGATAATTTATTGAGATTTGTGGTTACTTGTGATTCAATGGTTATTAAACATATGTGCCAATGTGATTAGGGTATGTGTTGACTGTAATAAGCAGTGTTATGTGTTATAGTATGTTATTCTAATCGAACGAACGATCTTATTAATGATAGGTCGTGAGATAAGCGATAAATCTAAATTACAAACTATAAGCAGCGCTTCAGGCAAGTATCTTACCTTTGCATTTTCTTTATGCAATGGACATGAGTAAGAATGTTTCTAAATTATATTATTACTGTACAGATTATGAACCTTATATTATATAAGTTCATTGATTATCAACATGTTAATATATGATAATTCAGATATATGTATATATATATATATATATATATATATATATATCTGTTCCTTAATTTCTAGAAATGGTTAAACAAGTGTCCCCACTTGGATAATCATTGTATTTCATCACATGTTGATATACCTTTGTCAATTACCCGTATACATATATGTTGAATTATAGATTATTGTTGAACAAGATAAAACCTTTGATTTGAAACCCAGACAAGTATGAACATCCCTACACGGGAAAACTTTTATGCGCCCAAGGCGGAACAGAGTGCACGATCCTATCGTTCGTGTAATGTAGTATTGATCAATACAGGGCCCATGGGAAGTACAACCTAACGCCCGTAAGTTATGACGGTTTACAGATGAATTTCTGTTTAACCTTTTCGAAAATGAAAACAATATTCATGGCATGTCACCATAACCCCAGTTATAGTCAATATATAGTTTCAAAATTTTGAAAGAGAGTTGTTATTTTATTATTATCGGTTCAGAATACTTCACAACTATTGACTTGTTGTAGAAGAATAGTACAAAGAAAATATTTAAATTCTTTCAGATTATATATATATAATTGCTATTACTTACTGGGCACTCAAATGCTCATCCTTGCTTAATTTAAATGTTTTCAGCTAAGTGTGAACGATCAGAGAGCTCTACTAAGAACAAAGAAAAGGGAAAGGTCGCTGAATGAATGAATGAAGGTTATCTTATGTAATAGTTTAAAACTATTAAGAAAAGTATGATATATATTATCTATAATAGTTTGTAATGAATGTTTAAAGATTACGTACTTGGAATTAGACTCTGATAAATGTAAGTTAAGTTTGTTATTTATATTATTGTTATTATTTTTAGTATTATTCCGCTCATAGAAATGGTATCGTGATGAACCGAGTTCGGGTTTCAAGTACCTGAGTTCGGGGTCCTCACACTTAAACTAAATTCATATCTTGAGTTGAGATGTAATATTATACATGATTTGATCCATGCTTGTTGTTTAGATGCTACCGATTAGCACGTAAGTGCTCATATTTGCTTGTTGGTTAAAGATTAACTTGTTTGCCTGCTGAGATGAAAACACTATTTTTAAAGATAGAATTATGTAGGAAGTGAGCATTGACTATGAAAACAGTGAAGCTCAAACTTTGGGAACGCAAGGGTATGGTTTCTATATAAAAAAAAAGAAAAGAAAAAGAGAAAAATATGAAAAATTACAGTGGCTAGTCTTGTTTCGGGGCCTTTGTTACTTGAGTAAGTACGCCTGAGGGGATTGTCTCTACACCTAGTGCCCTAAGGTCTAAATGGTCTGGGAGTCGTTGGTTGAAAGCTCGCTAAGGGGTAGCACTATTAGCTTAATGGAATGAGGCATTGCATAGTCATGGGAAAAAGAAAAGAAATCAATAAACACTGCAGGAAAGTGCAAAAATCACCCTCGTGAGTAAAACTAAAGCATAATAAATCCATTGCTGAACCTTAGTTTGTATTGATGTGTTGGAGTAGTTGTTGTTTTATTTGTATGCATAGTTCTTGATTTGAACTTCGGTTTTCTTTCTTAAGCAGTATAAGATGTGCAATCTGTGCCTTAGTCAAGCTTCTTTGTGAACACATCACACACACACATCATCTTTATAGCAGGTTTGGATTATTTAATTGTATGACATTATACCTGTGGCTTAGTTTGATACTTTATTCTTGAATCTGGATATTTCTCTAAGGCACATCTGATTAGAATTCTAGTATTGCTAGAAATCTTGGGACTCACTTGCATGATAGTGTAGTTTGCATAACATGTAGTTTGAATTTCTTATTCGTATTTGTGTATTGCTTGAGGGCAAGTAATAGTTCAAGTTTGGGAGTATTTGATAAGTAGGGTTTATACCTACTTATTGGTTACCAACTTACTGTAATTTTGCTTAACTCAAGTATTTTTGGTATGTTTTTATTATTTTTTGTGTTTGTTTTGCAGTGTGCATAGTTGAAACTCCTAAGGCATGGTATGGCATAGAAATGGAAATGGCAAGAAAAGGCATGGTGGGCTTGTGCTAAAAAGAAGATGGCAACTAAACTAAAGCAGGTAAGGAGTACATTAAAAAACGGTCTAATGAAGTGAAGAATTGAAGTGAAGAAGAAGTAGCAAGCAGCAGCAACAACTCAGTAGTAAGAAGTTAGCAATATGCAGAATCCAACACCAGCGCGGTCGCGCTGCCCTATAGGCCAGACACGGTGCGCCCGCACCAGAGTGATGACAGATGCAAACAGATACATGGCGTGCCCGCGCCAAGAACTCGGCAGAAGGACACTCCGCGCGCCTGCACCTGAATCCTCTCGTGTCATCGCGCGGCCACGCTAGTCAAGCTTAAATTAAAAAGCTGACTTTCAATTTTGTAATGCTGGAATGTGTTTGCTATATTTGAGATATATTGGCTGGTTTGAAAAGACATATTATCAGTTATTATTATTACTTTTAGGGTTTCAGAGTCTAGAGAGAATCCATATCATTTCTCTATTATTTTGAGCTTCTCTCTCTAGATTGCTTGATTGTAAATACTGGGTTTCTATTTTGGTGATGAATGTGGACCTGAACTAGCTTGAAGACACTTTGTGAAACAGGGTTTTATCATATTTGATTCCTTATTTCCCTAATATCTCTTACTTTCATTGTTTATTTCAATGCTTGGCTTAAATCCCATAATGGGTGTTGAATCAGCAATGAACTAACTTCCATTATGGGATTCTAATGAAGTTTATTGCGTAGTCAGTCTTGTATGCCTATTTGTGATTGTTTGTATGGTTTATCTATGGATTACCTAACATGGTTGCACTGTAACGCCCCAAAATTCGGTCTTTCTTCACATTCGGATTTCGTACGTCACGGTCCCATCTCTTTACAAACATACATCATTATATAGTTAAATATAACAATATACATTCTCATATCCCAGGTTCTAATACCTTATAACCTCATTCATTACAAATAATGATAATTACATTATTCTTTACATCTTATAAGAGTGATTTTCATCCGCCACCAAGGATGCATAACAGTTCATTAAACTAATCTATAGTTCATTTAAACTATTCTACATTACAAGTCTTCGCTTGATCTTTACACTCATTCATATACTGAATGACACTTCTTCTGGATACCGATCAACTTGATCTTTGCGGGATCCTTAAGTCCTTCTACTCGTACGCTGAAAATGTTTTTCATTTAAAGCAAGTGTGAGCATTCAATTGCTCAGCAAGTCATAGTAGTTGAATAAACAACTTCAAGAATTTAAACATTCTTTTAAGACTTCAATAACCAAACAAAGGTTATGAAGGAGCTTGAATAATAGGAATAATCTCGATTCCTATCATTTTAAAACATTAGTCACATTCACTTTGAAACACTTTCATTCTTCTACCTTTTTCATACACATCCTGTCCGGTTAGAATCATTAGCACAGACTTAACAATAACGGTTCATGTATAAATAGAACATTCTCATATTGAACACTTCAATCACAGAACAATTCATTTCATAAAAATACCGAAGTGTTAAAATTGTGGCAAAAGGCATCATACATTCTACCACCTTGTACAAATATCACACATTTACACAGACAAAACTTCCTAAGTTTAACATCTGAGAAAGTTTAAGAAACTAGCATTCATTTAAAATATGAATGAAGTTAGGAAACTTGCCTTACGTACAGCTACAGCTTACACTGAACTGCTCATTCCAATCCCTATATAACACATAAGAAAATAACACATACACCAATTAGTCATATACTTGACTTACATATTGGTTTTCTTAACTGTACTTTTTAAGGTTCACGTTCTTGCAATCTAAGTTTACGCGACCAACTTTCTTTATCGGTTTACGACTTCGTGATATACAGAGATGTCTTACTCATACGATCATCATCTTTAATGATTTACATTTTTATCTTCTTCTTATAACTCCTATAGGACTCAATACACATTGCGTCTCTGCTAGTAGTCCATAAGGTACTCTGAGTGGTTTCTCCCAAACAACCAACAAACAAGTTCCCGTCTCATCTACATTGTCTTTCACAGTGAGTTAGATCGGTTGCCAGTTCCGTATATACCTCCACTCTCTTAAGGAATTGTTTAGCCCAGCTCCCATATGTCAACCATCAAAGATTACGATTGTACCATAGCCTAAACTTATCTTAACTTATTCGAACCATTAAACTATAATGTTCGTTAAGTCAATTTCTTATTCCTTGTGGCTTTCTGGCAACTAAATGTCATACCACAAAATTCATTCTTATCGTCTAAGTCATACAGTCTTTTGTACACTTATAACGATCATTCAATATTAATTATACGCATTCATAGCGTTAAGCATTTTACGTTACCTTATTCATATCTTACAACGTCCAGTTCATTCGACTCAGATTGTCCTCCAAGTTATCATTACTAACTCAGCTTCTTTACGTTATACGTTATTGTCTTTAATCCAGTTTCATCACCGTTCATAGGTATACTCATCATCTTTCATTACCTTACGGTCAAACCATATACGTTTAATATTCGCGTACACTCAACCCTTACATCGGCTAAAATGTTTAACGCTTACATTCGTTCTTTATGTAACTCACATCAGACTTTCATTAATCTTGCTACCGTTCGTTACAGCTTTCTTGATAATTCATATCTTACTTACTACTTTTGTCAACGTCTAAGTCATACAACCATTGTATACTTAGAACGTTCGTCTAACGTGAATATGATTCACGAGGATCGTTTACGTATTTTGCGTTCATGTTGCTCGTCTCTTAGTCTCTCATTCAAACTTTACACAAGGTTTTAATCTCTTTCACTTGTAATCCATCCCATGAACCCCATGTTCATTATTCTTTCTTAATGTCGAAGCCATACGGTTCGTTATATGCTAAGACCGATTCTTTATCGCAACTGCGTTGTGTTCATAGCGTCTATACGCTTTACACTTAACTCTCATTACGACATCATAACATCGAAATGTTATACATCATCCTCGTCACTCAACGTCTAAGGAATCACAATCAAAGCAATCCCACAGGTTCATTTTATCACGACTATGGTCCCCGAATATCGGTTACATAATCTAGCGTTTACATTCTTTGTCTTTTAATCCCGTTCAATCTTTCTGTTCAACCTTTATTAAAGGTTTAAATCACTTGATTAAGTGTTACATTTGGTGTACTATATATTCTTTATCTTTTCTTACACTTCCCCTAGGAGTTGAGCAATTAAAAGCTCTTTACTGGGTTTTGTCCTGCACCGGCGCTGCGGTGCCGGTTCCTTCTCTCTCCCTTGCGCCGTATCGCTACTTAACAGTTCTTGGTTACATGAGTTGATGCTACGGCGCCACCTCCCAAGGCTTAACTGGCGCTACGGCGTCAGGCCTAAAACCTTGAAAATGTTTTCAAAGTCTTTTACATGCTTGAGACGCTTACTTCACAATATCATAACTTCTTCGTTATAACTCAGAACGAGGTCATTCCAAAGCTATTCTCTTCCTTATCTTACGTACTTCAATTTCCCTTAGACAAAAATTCATTATGAATCCATTAACTTTCCAATCAATTAGCTTAAATTCTATCATGCATTGGTTTTACGTTATTAACGTTCTTCGTTCGTTCGTCCGTAATTCGGTCATCTGAACTCAAAACTCGTTTGTTCTTGAGTCCAGGACTCATGTTTTCTACATTTTCTTACATTCTTATGAAACCCTACACATTCGGGTTCATTTACATACTTTCTACATCTCGTTCGTCTTTTACGAATTTTTCGTCATAACTTCCTTATAGCTAAGTTTAATCCGTTCTTCATGAACGTTTCTATCGTTCCTAATCAAGCAATAAGTAACTAACTTATATGCAATGGTTTTAAACTTGTCCATCAACAACAAGTTATAACTACGATGGTTTTAAATTTGTCCATCAATAATGTTCTTCATGTTCTTCGCGTGTTCTTCGTTCGTTCTTTATTTTTAATCCATACTTTGATTACAATTTCACTTTTTATTGGAATTTGGTGTTATAAGACACCATTCCTTACTAATATCACCAAATCATTCATATGATTCATTCGGATCGTTTGAATTTATTACGAAACTCATACTTCCTTAAGAAATTTATAAACTAAATTTCTAATTCTTATTTCATGATTTCAACCATATGAAATCATTCTTAACATCTTTTACTTCTATTCTCATTAAGTTATGTTTTTAACATAGAAAACTTAAAGAAAATTTACTCAGAAGTTAGGTTTTCGATACCTTTCTTCTTTAATCTTTCTCCGTTGGACAAAGCTTGCACTCGGGCTATCTTTTCCTCTTCCTTTCTCAACTCATCTAAACTCTCTCTCTCTCTCTCTATCTCTCTCTCTCTCTCTCAAGTGTTGGTAATTTTCAAAATCACCAACAAATGAGTTAAGGTTCTCTTATATAGAAAATCAAGGCTAGAGGCAAAATAGTCATTTCGCCCCCAAGTTACTATTCCCATCTCCTTATTTAACCTCCTTACTATTCACGAAGCTTCTCTTGGAAGCTTCGTGCTTCTGACTTTTGGAATTCGTCCGACAGTTCAAAAAATTACGATTCTCGGAATCAAAATATTTTTGGACATTTCATATTTCCTCTACAGTTTAACTTTTACGCATTTTTCGGGACTCCGAAAAACTGAAAAACACCTTTTGATGATAAACGTTTTCCTTCACGTTTTCCCCTAACGTAGTTAAACGAATAAAAAGTACATAACAGTACTTTTCGTCATTTTTATTTTTTCTGATTTCTGCACGTTTTTCGAGAAAAACTTTTATCGGCTTACTTAACTTTTTACGATATATTATCGTCAATTCTTTTGACAAAATGTCATTTCGACATACCGAACTCTCAAAAATGCTTAGGTTATTCAAACCCTAACCCTTAGGTTTCGTCGGGTGAATAGTGCTTATTTCGTCTTTTTCCCCAAAAATATTTTTGTTCCCAGAAAAATTTTATTTTCGTCTTGAAAATTTGTATTCGTTCCTCCTAACTCGTAGCCAGAATCCTCCCGTATTATAGTCATCCTAGGTTATAGAACGATTAATAAACACATAGCACATAATATTATTAAAAAAATTCATTTTATTAATAACTAATTCTTTAAACTTAAATTCTGAACAATTCGAATTTCCGGGTTGTCACATTCTTTCCCCCTTATAAAAATTCCGTCCTCAGAATTTCTTAAAACCACACCTATACACGGGTCCTCACATTCACCCCTTCTTCACATAATTTCGTCCTCAAAATTTTAGCTTACTCTTCTTCTTAACTTCTCTTCAAAGAAGTTCTAATCTTTCAAACATTCCCTTACCATCATAACGTATCAAGAATTATGAAGTAGAATGAATAACGAGGAATATAAGAATTCCTTAAAAACATTTCATACTTTTGCTGAGGGGTCAAATCGACCATGAACTCTTACTAGGTTTAACAACATTTTACCGTAAACCCTTCTATCACAGTCAATTTACAATCACTAAGAAGGTAAACTACCTCTTCCATACGTAGGCGATCAACCAATCATATAACCCCATTTCGGGGTATGTTCACCTCAAACTTAATCATTAGATTCCGCACCAAAATAATTTGGCTTGGCATAACTTCTTCAAAGAAAGCTGAATTTTCTTTTAAACATGACATACCATTTGTCTTAGCCAAATCAAATAGCTTAGACCATACCAATAAATTGGACATCAACTTGAAATATTTGTCTAGTCAAACCAATTGACATCGACTACTCCATTAAATTCTTTCACAATATATCAAAACGTTTTATGACGTCATAATACCGTACTTTTCACAGTACGTTCAGGACTTCGTCAGTATACATCATACCATAGCGGGTTGTTGATCATAAGATCACATCCAACACCAGATTCAATTGCATTAATAACTCCATCCTTTTACTATCTTTGCATCAAATGCATTGATGATATAAAATTTATTTTGTTATTTCAAATCAATTTCTGTCTAGCCGAAACAATTAGCATAGACATACCAAGAATAGTTCTTTTAAAATCTATTGGTTCAAAAAGTTGAACCAATTCTTTCCTTTTCTTAAAACGCACATATAAGCACGATTTCAATAAACTTCGAAATCTAGCATAGCTAGATGACTTGGAATATGCTTCTTCTCCATCTTCCTTCACTGTCTTACTTGCGATAATACTTAATCTTCTCTAGTACCTTCAATGCTAAGTCTACTGAAAATAACTCATTTTCAGTTTAAACATTCCTATACCTTAGTATAGTCCATCAACTTACCACACTTTATGTGTTTAGGAACTTTTCACAACCATATGTGTTTAAGAACTTATCTTCGCAATATGTAATCCAAGAACAAATCAAGGACTATCCATATGCTTAGGGCTAAAAAACATAGCATATAATTATGAGTCACAAACTTTTCATAAGTATGAGTTTCAAGAACTCGCACCCATCTTAACATTCTCTACCAATCAAGTATATACAAGAGAAAATATTCACCTTCTCGCCATATACATATTGATAGCGCGACATTACTATTCCAATGATTATCACTGTAATAACTAAGTAGTCACAAACCCCTTCCCATTCAGAGGTTCGTACTACTTAGCAATCACATGAGTCCTCAATCGAAATCTTATGACTTCATACTTTCTATTTACTTAATACGAATTTTCTTTAATTCGTATGTTATCCTTTACAACTCAATCTGAGTTCTTCTTTCCGTACTACTTCGTAGTACCATTCATTTATAGCATTGGCTACAAATCATTCATCATTTAACAAAACAGTTGTTATTACGATTCAATATGCTCACGTGGTGATCTTCTTCCTTAATCGTTTAACTCAACGATTTTCTTATCCTTCTCTCAACGATTATAGTCTTAGGTACTTATACCTAAGGTTTATAAACTATCAGCTCTGATACCACTCTATAACACCCAAAATTCGATCTTTCTTCACACCCGAATTCTGTATGTCACTGTCCCATCTCTTTCCAAACATATATCATTATATAGTTAAATATATCAACATGTATTCTCAAATCTCATGTTCTAATACCTTATAACCTCATTCATTACAAATAATGATAATTACATTATTCTTTACATCTCACAAGAGTGACTTTCATCCGTCACCAAGGATACATAACAGTTCACTAAACTAATCTATAATTCATTTAAAATATTCTATATTACAAGTCTTCGCTTAATTTTCACACTCATTCATATACTGAATGACACTTCTTCTGGATACTGATCAACTTGATCTTTACGGGATCCTTAAGTTCTTCTACTCGTACGCTGAAAATGTTTTTCATTTAAAGTAAGTGTGAGCATTCAAATGCTCAGCAAGTCATAGCAGTTGAATAAACAACTTCAAGAATTTAAACATTTTTTAAGACTTCAATAACCGAACAAAGGTTATGAAGTAGCTTGAATAATAAGAATAATCTCGATTCCTATCATTTTAAAACATTAGTCACATTCACTTTGAAATACTTTCATTCTTCTACCTTTTTCATACACATCATGTGCTGCTAGAATTATTAGCATATACTTGACAATAACGGTTCATGTATAAACAGAACATTCTCATATTGAACAGTTAAATCATAGAACAATTCATTTTATAAAAATACCAAAGTGTTAAAATTGTGACACAAGGCCTCATACATTCTACTACCTTGTACAAATATCACACGTTTACACAGAAAAAACTTTTCAAGTTTAACATCTGAGAAAGTTTAAGAAACTAGCATTCATTTAAAATATGAATGATGTTAGGAAACTTTCCTTACGCACAGCTACAGCTTACGCTGAAATGCTCATTGCAATCCCTATATAACACATAAGAAAATAACACATACACCAATTAGTCATATACTTGACTTACTCATTGGTTTACTTAACTTTACTTTTTAAGGTTCGCGTTCTTGCAATCTAAGTTCACGCGACCAACTTTCTTTGTCGGTTTACAGCTTCATGACATACGGAGATATCTTACTCATACAATCATCATCTTTGATGGTTTACATTTTTATCTTCTTCTTATAACTCTTATAGGACTCAGTACACATCACGTCTCTGCTAGTAGTCCATTTGAAGTAAAGAAGATGGATAGAAATTTATCTATCGATATTAAATAATTTATGTGAAATTATTTTATCATAGTAAGTGGGTGACATTAAAATAATCACCAATTTCTTGAGTATATGTACGAGTAGGTATCAAGTCTAAGGTAGTGCAACCGTACCCTTTAATGGCAGATGTATAAGAGTTGGGCTAAACGATTCCTTCAAAGAGCGGAGGTATATACGAATTAGTAACTGATCCAGCTCATTGTGAAAACAGTGTAGATGAGACGAAAACTAATTTGTTGGTTGTTTGTGGAAAACCACTCAGTATACTATATTGAATACCATTAAAGACTCGATGTGTGCTAGGTTTGGACTTGTATATATATGTACGTTGTTGACGAGAGAAGAAAATTGATATATCTTTAGATAATTACTGGTTAGAGATTTATTGACTAATATTGGGATATGGTTAAAGGTATAGATTAAAGAAAGAAGAGTTGAACTTGAAGTTCAATCTCTAAATTATTGAAGAATGTAGTCATTGGAGATTTATTTTAGTTAGGATAATGAGATAGCATGTATGTAACATGTTAAAGGATTTGTGTGTTAAGTTCTATTTCTGTTGAAGCATAACATGTCTACGTCCTAACTTAAGGTGGCGCGACCGAGCCACTCTCAAGCCTAAAACCAGCGCGGCTGCGTCGGTCTATAGACAGTTCATGATGAGTTTATGTAATCTGATGAGTTGTGTGATCTTAACTATAGGAATTGTATATTAGTGGCTAATATGTTATCATATGGGTCATATTTGATATTTATAGTATCCATGAATGGATTGCGATAGCAAAGCATGAATTGAATGAGAGTTAGAATTGGTTAACTTAAATTAAGTTGAAAATTATATTATGGAATAATATAATTTGAGTATTAAATCCTTGTGTGGTATTAGCGTGATAGTAAATTGAATGATAGGAGTAATTCACTTAAGTAAAACGGTGAATTAATATATGTGCTTTACATGAAGAAAATGAAATGATTATGTTAATCAATTTTGGTATTTTCATATATTACGTAATATAATAATATATGAAATGATTTAATATTTGAAAGATAATAATGGAAAATAAGTGAAGGATAATAGAAGAAAACCAATATAATTATAAATAGATATTGGTTGGAGATTTGTGCATTAAGTTAATAATTAATTTATGGTGAACTGAAATGTGTTGGGACAATTTGTGGAAGAAAAGGAATTGAAGATTTATAGTATAATAATTGGTATTTTACATATTAATTATTCTAAGGAAAATGGTTATCTTAAATAAAGGGTCTTGTGTATTAAAGTTAAATCAGGATAAAGGTTTAACTGAAATTATTAAAAGAGAATTAATGGAAAGATAATAGATGATTGATAATAATCATTGTGATATTAAATTGTGTTATGGAATAATGGGTTGAGAGTACCCAACTGATTTATATTTAACCCAATTAAAATATTATTTGGACTAGCCCAATGTATATGGGATATAGGATTATATTGGTGTATATTTAAAAAATAAGTATATTTCCTATATGTGGGTAGGTACATATATATGTGTATATACGTGCCCATAACTTTATTTAGTGTAGTGATGTTAAATCATTATAATTGATTTAATAAGCCAAAAGGAATAAGCTTTAGTAAAATGAGACCCATTTTACAGATAAATTGGAAGTAATAAGCATTGTCCCAATTTCTGTGTCTCAAAAACTCTCTAGACGCATAAAATAGACCATTGGCCTATACTATTTGATGGTTGCTGAGAAATTGATAGAGGCTACATAGAACTGATGACGGCTAGAAGAACGGAGGGGAGGGAGCAGGTAATTACTTTTCACCAACTCCTTCTTGTCCAACATCTTCTTCCTTCTTCCATTAGTTTAATCTTCGAGGCAAAGCTTGGGTACGGGTATTGAATCCTTTATAAAAGGAGACTTTCCTTGTCAAATTAAGGCTGCTAAATTGCTAAGTTCTGATAATATAGAGAGAGTCAGTGAGGTTGAGAGTTAAGAAAGTATTAAGAAAGCTTTTGCAATTTGGCTAATTCAATATGGAGAAGAAATAAACCTGTGAAGCAGAAGAGTTCTTCAAAGGTACTAACTTCTACTCCTCTACATTTCTAATACTTAAATCAGTATAGAATGGTGAAAGCATGATGATTGTGTGATTATAATACATATATGTTCTTCATTTCAAAATTATGAATTCCTTAGAAATGATAAGAAATAGTTACTTTTGAGTCACAAAATTGATGGCTAAGGATTGTCATAATCGATGAATTGTTGCTAGATGTTATTAATACAGTTAAAAATGAAAACAACGAAAGTTAAACGGACCAATTTGGTTTAGAAACGAATTCGTAGTGAATGAATTCGCTAAACTTTTCAAAATATGAAAATTTAGTATGAACATAAGTTTTGGATTAATATGTGGGTTAGTTAATGTTTTTAAAGTGTTATAATTATTCAGTAGATGAGTAGCTAAGAGTTTAACGAGTTCAACGAATCGAAAACCAACTAATTTGGACTTAAAATGAGGAAGTTATGGCAAAAATTATAAACTAGGCAAGGCTAAGCACGGGCGCGCTGCCTAGGAGCGTGGGCGCGCAGCTGGGTGCTTCCAACTGGTGCGGGCACACTGGCATGGTGAAGAAAATGGGCGCAGCCACGCCCAAAGTGTGACCGGTGTGACTGATTTGACCTGTTTTGGTAAAACGGCCATAACATTTTCATACAAACTCCGATTGAGGCGATTCAAGATGATCCGGAACAAGGACGAATAGACCTACAACTTTCGTTTTTTAAGATTTTCAATTTGAGGTCGTTAGAAGGGGTCAAAATAGTTATCTTTAGGACTAATGTGTATTAGGAGGCAATCGGAGGGCGTCGGGCATGCACGCATGCAAGTGTGGTGCTCCCTATGATGAAATATGCTATTCTAAGTGATAAAATCTAAATATGCATGATAATAGATATGTCATATAACTAGGATTACTTTACCCATAATGGAATATTTAACATAATTTTCTAAAAGAAAACTTAAAGTTTTTGAGAAACAGAAGTTGATGAATTTGGTGTCCTTTAAGTTTTGACCTTGGACCCTATGTACACATATCAACGTGCATGAAATGTAGTTGTTAAGTTACATTGCATATACTAAATCGATATAGCTTGGTTTAAAATATTTTGAAAGAAAACTCTAAAGTTTTAAGAACTAATAGCTTCAAACATTTTGTAAATGGTATTATGGCTTTTCAAAGCATGTATACTAGGACGCTTTATGCCTCTATAACGTGTCGAGTGTGTTCACCATCTAGCTATACATGAATTAGACTTTTCAAGCATGGTTTAAAATAAATTTTCAACTAAATGAACTATGTTATGTCTATGTAGATAAGATAGATACATTTGAGCATGCGTATTAAATGCTTTTTAGTACCAATATAAGGTTTAAAAGCATATAAACATTGAACCTTTGTTAAAAGAAGTTGTTAAGCCTTGTTGATGTAAATAATTCAACATAAAGCTATGTAATTCAAAAATAAATGATTTGAAATGTGAACTTGAAGAAATATCATAACCTACTTGATGTATGTTTATAGTATGTATCAGAATGCATAGTAGGTTAGGACTAAACAGAGCAATGAGTAGCTTAAGTCTGGATTTGGCAGGGAGTAGCCCGGCCGCGCCACTCCCAAGCTTAAATGCAGGGTGGCCGCGCCATCCTACAAAGTGACTAAGAGCAGTTTGTTAACTGCATAGTTTTAAGTTATGGTTATATGTTGTCCTTAAGGACTACAAGATATGAAACAAGATTGTTTAAATAAATATGATAGTAGAATGAGCTAGTTTCATGGTTATTCTAAGTTTAAGTAAAAATCAAACCAAGTTAGGAAACAATATTTGTTCTTATATTAAGAGCGTATGAAATGTATGACTGATGGGTATGAATCCATGATTATATAACTGTGTAGGAATACACGCAGTGCAGATAAACTACGAATCAGGCAAGTCTTTCAGTTCCTATTTAATATATGAATTCGACAACTATTAGTTGAGCTATATTATGCTATGAGAATGTTGATGTATATATATGAAATGCATATGAGATATGTATGAAATTTAAAAGTTGATCTGTGATGATATGCTTGTGAAGTAAACCTATATGCCTATTACATGATAAGTAACATGCATAGAAAATATTAATGGATTATGAATGCATGAGCTGAGTGTGTTATTATATGCTATGTGCTGCATGAAAACTGTTAAAATTGGTGGGCTGTCGAGCTCACCCTTGCAAATAACCACTTTTGCATGTTAAGGACTCATGATAAAGTTATGTGCTACTTGATTGATAAAGTTCAAATAGCATCGAAGGAGATTGATTTATTTATTTAAATATATGCTCTTGAACCATGTTTAGGTTCTAGGAGATGTAAATGATAGTAGGTTACTATATGTAATACAGGATAAGTTGTAAAGTTGTACTATGTGATACATAGAGAAATTCGAATCCAGATATAAAGATTTATACAGTAATTCGAATAGAATGAATCCTAATATAATTTGATTCAAGTATATGTAATGACCCCAAAATTCATACAATTCAATTATCAACTTTGGTCGTTAATAACACGTCTAACTTTTGATTTTACATCATTATTCAATGTTAAACTTAATAAAATGCCGAATATTTTAAACTTTTATATCTTCTTACTTTAATTCCCTAAATCAAAACCTTTATCATCTACGTGTCTTTGAATCATATATAATCCATGATTAACTTTATCAAATCGATATCCTTTATACATCGGACAACTCAAACTTTAACTTTACAACTCAACATAAAATATACATTATAAAACATTGAGTACATCTCATGAACCTTGATCATGCTTTAAAGAAATAACAACTCTAGTTAAAATATAAATCTTCGTGTATTACATCTGATTCATGTCTTTCAAGTACCACATAGTGTTACCTTCAATCTTTAACCTGCAAAAATGGTTATTTGCAAATTTGAGCTCGATAGCCCAGCAAATCTAACAGTTTTCATGCATCACGTAGCACATAATAACATGCTTATCATACATCTCATAAACATTGGACCAACATAACATACATGCTTTAGTTCACATAACAAGTATAGAGATTGAGTTCCTTACTCAATCAACATTCATTACTCAGTCAACGTAGTCATAAGTTGACTTTAACGTTTCATACTCTCAACATATATATAACACATCATGCTACTTGTAATAATGATTTAAAATAGTTCATCATCAAGTTCACATAGCAAATAGGAACTGAACGACTTACCTTGATCGTTGTTTACCAATAACAGTTTAACAACTTACAGTTATCTGCACTTCACGTGCCCTACACAATTATATAATCATACACACCAACTTTTAGTCACATAGCAACGCATAGTAGTTTTAATGTAAACTTTACTCTACATCTGATAACCCTTCTTATTATCAATACACAATGTTCAATTTGATTGTGTTAACTTTTGACTTACATCTCACTGTATTATTTCTTAGGTCATACTCGAAGTTCATTCAAGTGTTTAAGTCTTGCTAGGACTACTTATTGGTTTTATATCAAACTCATTTCATATATTATAATATTCATTTCATTTGACTTAAAATACTTTTTACGTTCATTAACACTTGACACGACGTTTCGACGTTCATTCGCTTCACGCCCGATTTGTCTCTCTTGTGTGTGCTTAGTATGCGTATACAACTTATCTAATACATTATATTAATGTTAAGCATCATTATATTTACTAACATTCATGTTTTATAACTTAGAACAACATCTTTTATCGTCAGAAGCACTACACTTGCATACGTGCATGCCCGACACCCTCCGATTATCCCCGAAAACACAACAGTCCTAATGATGACCATTTTGACCCTTGTTCCCAACCTCATATTGAAAAACTTAAAGAATAAAAGTTGTAGGTTTATTCGTTCTCGTTCCAGATCATCTGAAATCGTATCAATCGGAGTTCATATAAAAACATTATGCTCATTTTAGTAAAACATGTACGGTCATATTTTTTTTTCAAAATTTGGCAAGTCAAACTACCCCCCCCCCCCGTGCTGGGGCGGGGGTTTTTGTACTACAAGAGCCAGCCGGGGCAGGGGTCCCTTCTGAAATTCAAGAATGAACATCACGAACACTACAGAAAGCCAACTTAGGCCTAAAAACTTCTTTCTAACAATCATACCAACCTACCCAAGGTGTAATATGTTTACAGAAATATAAACTAATGTTTCTAACACGTTTCTACCCACACAAACAATATAAACATCAAAATTACAACCTTTAATTTCACTATTTCTATTATTTCTTTTTCTTTTGACATTCATAGTGAAATTCCTCATTGTGTATTTGTTTCTTAACCAAATTGATTCATTCAACTTGCGGTCTTTTCGTTTCTTATCATATTAACATATTCTAGACTCAATTTACAGTTTAGTTCACAAACGAACTACCAATTTGTGTACTTTCACAAGCCATATACATAACCAAATACATTGTAAACGATTTTTTTTCTTTTTGAACATAATTAGCACACTAATTCCTTGTCTAGATGCTAATTCTAACATCACAAATTTACTAATAAACACAATTAATCAGTTTGTATAACAACAATTCATCAAACATGTAATTACAGAAACTTTTGAAACTCATGAACATGAACTCTTTTTATGAACGTTAAACTCATGATTGAGAGGTTATACCTTTAATTGATTGGAGATAATCCTTGATAGAAGATGAAGATTTCCTTTAAAATCACAAAACTCTTTCTCTCCTTTCTCAAGCTCTCTCTCTCTCTCTCTCAAACTTTTTCTGTAAACTCTCTCTTCTCTCTTTGGCCAAACATTTTACGTAACATCAAACCAACGCTCCAAAACCCAAACGTCTAAAAATCGACGCTTTAATAATTATAATATTAATTATCAGTTGTAAAATATTTAATATATTATTATTATTTTTAATTCAAATTCAAATTCAAAAGCCATAATGCTTTGGCAAAACACTTTTAAAATAAAGACTTAAGATCTTTAAGTCTTGTTTGGTAAATCCATTTAAGATTACTTTAATTTATTTTAATAAATCATTTATACTATAGTTTATAGTCCCACATTATTTACATAGATTTTCATATCCAATCTTAATTAAATAAACTAAACTAATTACCACAAAATTATAATTTTTATTATAATTTTACTTAATAAATTAACATATCACTTTAATTACTAAATTAAATTAAAAAAACATTCTAACAAACCATATAATCCTTAATATCTCTCTAATTTATTTATTAAGTTAAATTAGAGTATTATCTCATAAATTTAATTCATCACTCTTTTATCGTAGTTAAGTTAATTTCTATAAATCATGAATTATTTACTTACTAATAAATAATCCAACAAATATCTACTAAAAAATAAACACATCAATTAAAAATATTTATTTAATTCAATAAATATTTGAAATTATAAATAAAATTTTGGATTGTTACATTCTTCTCTCTTTATAAGGATTTCGTAATTGGAATCACCGAAACCATACATTACTCAGGTTTTCATCAAATCTCTTCTTTGAATAACTTCAACACCTTACCTTAATATAGGCTTTGTATTTCCTACTTCCACCATTCTTCATAATAAATTATAGGTTTTATTTCATAACTTTCACATGAACTCAATTATATTTTGAGTATTATATATTCTTTAACCCATTCATTTTATTTTCTAAAGGATGGTTATCATATACTTAACTCATAAACACTCGGGATATTACATTCACCCCTTCTTCTAAGAATTTCGTCCTCAAAATTTTATTTATTAATCTTCATTCATTCAATCTATCAAAATAGATTTTACGTTAATACTTTATTCATTCCTTGAGTTCTATAACCACTTTCTACAAAGATCTTTCTACAATTATTCATTCATTCATTCATTCATTTTCTTTCCACAAAGATCTTTCTATAATTATTAACTTTTCTATTAAAAGTTTTACATTATTCTTTGATAACTCATCTCCTTCTTATTTCAAAATTTCTTTTCTCACTTATTCAATATATTCATCATTCAGTGTCGTATTCTACTACTTGCTTCTTTCTAAGGAATATCATCCATACCACATTCGCCTTTTAGAATAACAAAAATCTTCCATAATTGCTCAATAATGGGGAAGTAGTATGTGTGACAATCCGAAAATTTAAACATTTTATTAAAATCTTAATTGATTAAATAAAGGTTAAATAATAAGACCTAGATTGGAAATAGAGTTTGGATTTAAAATTTTTATGAAGGACTTATGTGATTGTTTATATTTGTTTATTATATAAACAAATAAAAGAAAACTATTTAGCCTAATATTATATATTAGGAATGAGAATTAAATAACTTAATGGTTATAGTAATTGAAGAATGCTAGTATTTAATTTATGTACTAGTAAATCAATGAAATGAATAATAATCAATAGATAATTAGTTGATATGATTAATAATAATAAAAAGGAGTAAGTTAAAACTCAAAAATTGAGTTAGGAAAATTTTTTTTGGAAGCACGGACTGTTCGGATGCGTCCAGAAAGTCAAGATTAGTCAGAAAAGGCAGTAAATACAAAATGTGTCGAGGTGTCAACAGTTGACTTTTTGGTCAAAGTCAACATTTGACTTTTTAGGGAGAAAAGTCAAAATCAAAGATAGAAGTGGAATTTGAAGACTCGAGCAAGATAATTGAGTCCCGAACGTCAAAATTAGTAAGAATAGACTCCAAACACGAAATATGACGGGATTGACTTTTTGGTCAAAGTCAACCGTTGACTCTTTCGAAAAAAGTCAAACTTAAAATTAGGAGATGAATTTGAAGAAATGGATGTGTCCATGACGCTGGGAGCGTCGAATTTAGTAGGAATCGACTATAAACTCGAAAATTTGAGTTTTCGGGTCAGAAAGTTAAAGACAGGATTAAACACGCAAAACGAGGAATTAAAAGTGGGACCCACAATGGCCAAATCTGCTGGAGATTTTCAGCACATGTGTTAGATGACTAACTTCACCAACTCCCCACCCACTCCATCTTATGTTATCTACTCTCTCTCTCTCTTAAATCATTAACCAAAGGAAAAGAAAAAAAAAGAGTGAAACATTTCCTCTCATTTTCCTTGACTATCCGACCAAAGAGAGAGAGAGAGAGAGAGAGATTTCATCCTTGGGTGGAGCAAAGAGAGAGAGAGAGGTAGCCATGGAAGAAGAAGATGAACCCTAAAGGTATAAAATCCTAAGCTTTGTTTAATTTCTTTTGCTAAATCAAATCTCAATTTATGATTTTGAACTTTAAAAATCTTAGATCTACATGTTATATGGTGTGTTATGTGAAGATCAAGACATTTTAGGTGTTAAAAGTTTGATCCAAAGAAATAAGAACCAAAACAGTTTTTAACTTAGAAAAAAAAATTATTGACTGCTGCCCCTAAACAGAAATTTCAGGGTTAGCTAGAATGCCCTAAAAATTCTGGGCTTTTGGTATGTTATAATACACTCAATAAGCTTTCCATAGACTCCAGAACGGACTAAATCCGACTTCGGAGGAGAGAGTTATGACATTTCAAAGTAGTAGTGGAAAAACTATCCAACAAGTGCGGTGCAGTCCACTTGAACGGAATTTCTGGGCTGATATGTTCAGAATCTGAAAAAATATCAGTAGGGAAGAGTTGTAGTCCCGGAAGTTAGCTTCGATTGGGCTCAAGAATCGCCTAAAATGTTTTAAAACGAAAACGTTATGACTATTTTAGCGAAAGAGGGTAAATCTGGGAAAAAGATAAAAACTATTGCGAGTGGACATTTTGGGAGTCTGTTTTAGGCTGCCTAAGAGGTCCGAAATTACTGGGTGATATTTTTTAAAAATACTTTGGTATACCATGTAAAACATATCCAAAGTTGGGAATTTTCTGATAAACGAGCAAGGCGTGAGAAAATCACGAAGTAGCTATGTTGATAAGCGCACGGCAGGGCAACAACAGCAGCCAGGCAGCTTCCGTGCGTGCCTGCCCAGCCGCGCGGCGCCGTGCTGTGCTGTTGTTCGATGTCCTTTTCACGCACTGTTTAGATTAGTTTCTGTGTTCCATTTTCGCGGTGTGAAATTTTTTTAAAATACTATGTCATGAGGTCTATAATACGTCCGAAATTTCGTTGTTATATGACTCATGATTTGAAAATTAAAAATGAGCGAATAGACATGTCAGAACTTGTAAACGAGATAATGTCGTGCGTCGGTGCGTCGAGCGACTTTGACGTTCGACGTTCCGAATCGTGTTCCGGTAAAATAATAAGTCATAATAAATCAAATAAAATCCTACGGGGCAAGATTTGACTATAAGTGATATTTTATGCCGAGAAACTTTCTTTCGGGTATAAATAAAATAATAAAAATATGTAATAAATATAAATTACATGTTTAAGCAAAATAAAAATTAAGGTTGCCTATAAAATTATTTTGTGATGCAACAAAGGGCGAGAAACCTTTAAAATTTTATATTAATCATAAAAATGATATTTTGAGGTTTTCGGTGCTCAAAACGTGATTTTTAAGCAGAGATTTACGCAACAGAATATATATATATATATATATATATATATATATAGCAAAAATGCAAATATTTGTAAAACGAAAAATAAAGCAAATGTGCTAGCATGATGAAATATTTGTATATGAGGCCACTGTCAGTGTTGACTCATGAATGGACAAACTGATGTAAAAATTGTTTAAATTAAAGAAATAATATAGTAAGCTGAGTTTTAATATAAAAGCTATATATTAGTTGTTTAAACTCTAAATTTGCAAGTAAAGGTAAAAGATATTTCTAAAAAGGAATATAAATTATTTAAGCTTCAAGATGTAAAATATTTATATCTTAAAATGTGTGAGACCTTTATTATTTATGAAATAAGTAAATTATTATTACATGATTAATAATATTAGATAATGAATAAAAATACTATTAAATGATAATAATTATTTGAAAATTATTATAAGCCTTTGAAAATTATGTTGACTAATAAATAAATTATCTAAGATAATAATTAAGCTTTTTAAGTAGAGTCTTATTGATATTAGGCTCGATATTTATCCGATTAGGCAATCGGGATATCGGAATAGTATCGAACTCAACTCATACTGAAATAGTTTGACTTGAGATCAGGTCTTATGTGTTTTATAGACTGATAGGATTATATGATAATGTGTTTAGGTTATTTTATAATTGTATATAATAGTATTATACTGTGATGATATTATTCTAATATTGGAGATCAATATTATCAATATTAGGTGTCCAGACAAGATATATATACTGCGTAGCTGTAATCGGTGACTCAGGCAAGTTTCTTATACTCACTTATTGTGCAAGTTATCTAACTCGAACTCGAGTTGTTATTGAATAATATGTTCGTGATTAATCATTGTTGATTACATCACATCCTTGATTATTGATTCGCACGTTGTGCATGTTGCATGTGTTCATCACGTATGAAAGGCTGATCACCTTCGTTACCATTTGGTCCAGTTGATTTATTCATGTTCATTGTTGGCAATTCATTTTTATTGTCTCGATCGTTCAGCTATGAAAATTGATTCATGCTATTTCACAATTGTTATATTGTTGAAAGTCAGCCAGCTTATTGTTTATTCTTTCAATCATAATATATCTTTTTATTGAACTTAAACTTGCTGGGCAAACTTGTTGCTCACCCTTGCTATATCATGATAAAATTAATTTGCAGATTAAGACGAATATGTCAAATACAGGCAAAGGAAAAGACAATTCCAACATTAGGTTATTGTGCAGCTAAAACTTATAATAGTTTTGTATGATAATGACATTGTATGTCGGATAGGATATTGAATTTAGGTATAAGTTAAGGTTATCGACCTTAGGGAGATTGTATAAAGTTTAATGTATAAATAAATTATGTTTATATTTTTCGCTATAATTATAGAATTAGTATACCAGATTCGTGGTAAAAAAATACCTGAATTTGTGGACATCACAGTTGGTATCAAATCTGTAGGTTATAAATCTTAGGCAGGGTTACCTCAGGCTAATAACCGCAGGGATAAGGATAAGAACTAACTCAAATAGAGTTAGTGCGTTGATAAGATTCAAAGACGAATCTCGATAAGTTATAAAAGATCCAGAGTTACCTAACTCTGATAATATAGGTGAACATTAGTAATGAATACATAGAGTCTAAAAGACTAAAAGTATGGGGAAATGAGATCGTAAAACAAAACGATCATAGTATAGAAATAAATCGTAATATAATATGATGAGATCACCCCGTGATCTGATAAGGTCATAGCAGGGAGAATAATCAATCAAATGATTGAAAATTTTACCGCAAAGTTGATGTGTGTCAATTGTACTATGAATTGGTACTATGCCAACTCAAAAAAAGTGTTGGGGGTAATGTAACGTCCCCAAATCTAGGTATTTGAAACCCGAACTCGGTGCTTTACGATACCATTTCTATGAGCGAAATAATACTAATAATAATAACAATAATATAGATATCAAACTTAATTGACATACATCAGAGTCTAATCCCAAGTACGCAACCTTTACTACAATACATTACATGATAAATAATAAATATCATTGTCTTAATACTGTTTAACTATTACAAAAGATAACATAAGATTATTCTGATTACTTTCCTTTTCCCTTGTTCTAGCCTGAACATTCCGGTTAATCATGCTTAGCTGAAAATATTTAAATTTAAAGCAAGAATGAGCATTTGATTGCCCAGCAAGTAATAGCAACAATAAATATAAGCTGAAAGAATTAAATGTTTTCTTTGAATAACACTTCTACAACGAATCAACAGTTATGAAGCAAGTTGAACCAACAATAACAACATATCACTTCTATATAAAAATTTTGAAACTAAGTACTGACTATAAATGGAGAGCATTCGACAAACTATGAACTTTGTTTTTAATTTTTGCTAAGGTTTAGCAGAACTTCATCCGCAAACCGTCATAACTTACGGGCACGAGGGTGATCATCCCAATGCACCCTGTATTGATCATTACTACATGCAAGAACGATATTATCGTTCACTCTATCCACCTTAGGTGCACAAAAGTTTTCCTATGTTCAGGATGCTTATACTTAGTCGGGAATCTGAACCAAAATAATCTGGTTGGATACAATAACGTTCTATCTTTTTTATCAATATTTTTATGTCTAGCTTAATCAAATAGCTTAGAAAGCTTTTTATATCAACGTATACATACTCGAAATCAATAAGAATGTATCAACATGTGATTAAATACAATGATTATCTAAGTGGGGACACTTGTCTAACCCTATATAGGAACAAAATAAATATCTAAATGATACAATAATACAATGATCGGATAATTTAAGAACTTGTATGAATACAAAGATTGGATGCATAATCGATAACAATAGAGTTAATAATCTGGCATAATGATAATATAATTCTGAAACTTTCTTACTCATGTCCATTACATAAAGTAAATGCAAAGTTAGGATACTTGCACAATGTAAAGAATAGTTCAGATACTTGCCTGAGCTGTTGTTTACAATAACACAACTTAGTTTTATCTTTTATACCGAAATCTATCATTAATAAGATCATTCGTTCGATTAGAATAATATATCATATCACATAGTACTACTAATTGTGGTCAGCACATAACCCAATCACATTATCACATATGTTTAACAGTCATTGTATCACAAACAAACACTTATCGAGTCCAATTATATAAGTCTAGATTAATTTCTGAAATATTTTAGTGTACCGACGACTTTATCGGGTATTTATCGAGTCTAAAACTCTATCATGTAGTTCAAAAACTAAAAATATTAGTCATATTATTTGTATTTGACTTAAAATAATTTTTAAATAATTATTATAATTTATCATGATTTTTCAAACATCGGAATCACTATTAAATGATTTAAATATTAACTAATTCTATTATCATTAATATTTAATTAATATTAAATTATTAATGAAACTATGGCCAAAATATTAAAGTTATTTATAATAACTCAAAGTATTTTTAAAACATTAATATTACCCTTAAATAATTTTTAAAATATTAAAAATCATTTTTAAATAATTACTATTAATATTAGAATATTAATTTATTATTTATCAAAATATTAAAAGTCATTTATTATAACTTAAAATATTTTTAATTCATTTATTTCCTTTTAAAATAATTTTTAAATCAATAAAACCATTTTTAAACTATTTATTTAATATAATTATTAAATAACTCTAATATCATTTAACATTAAATTATTAATGAAATTTACCTTTAAATATTAAAAGTTATATTTTATAACTTAAAATATTTTTAAACTATTTATTTTCATTTAAAATAATTTTTATAATATTAAAATCATTTTTAAATTAATTTATTTAATATAAGTATTAAATAAATCAAATATCTTTAATACTAAATAATTATTGAAATTTATCTCAAAATATTAAAAGTTATGTTTTATAACTTAAAATATTATTAAATACCTTATTATCATTTAAAATAATTTTTAATACAATAAAATCATTTTTTATTAATTTATTTAATACATTTATTAGATAAATTAAATACCAATAATATCCAAATAAATATTAATATTTATGAAAATATGTCAAATTAGTAAAAGTTAATTTCTATAACATAAAATAATTTTTAAAATTATTTTTGTATTTTTCAGAAGTTATTTTCTATTTTTAAATGATTTTTTTAGAATTTAAATTAATTAAAATTAATAGAACTGTCGCTATAGGTCTTTAGCGACAGAAAGTGTAGTTTAATGTGTTCTTGAGCCTTCAAAGTCAGTTTTCGAGTTCGGTAGTTTGACCATTGATAAATTTCAATATATGAGGTTTCTGGGAAAGCTAAAACATTGTTCTTGTAGTACTAGTGTAACACTACATGTAACAACCAATAACCAGGTCATACATCATCACAACCAAAAGTTATTAAGCTTTGAACTAGCTGTCAGAACGTGTTCATCATATTCTGGGCTGCCCAGAATTTCCAGTCATGACCGGCCAATGCTATTGATCGCCTTATATAAACAAATCAGTTGATGATATGGGTGGTCTAGATGTCGGGCTGCGTAGAAAAACTAACATAGTACATGATTGACACAGTATCCAAGTCTAGACATTATAAGTTAGAAAGATCTAAGCTATTGAAAAAGTTGTCAGAACTGTTCTTCATTTTCTGGGTTACCCAAAACTGAAGAACGGTTCGTGCAAGCATATTTGGGTTTCCACAACTTTCAATCTATGTGATGTTTTTGTATTCTTAAAATTTTAGTTTGTAGACAACATGTCAAGGAACATATCTATTACCTAACATCATCATAACAACAACACTATCTCAAGATACATGCCGGTCAAAGCCTGTCAGAGAAGTTACTCAAACGTTTTCTGGATTACCCAAAAAATAGATTTCGTATTCTACTAAGCTACTTTGACTGACCACTAAATCCACCCAGTTTAATTTTTAGGAGATATTAAGGTATAAATATGTAGTCCATATAACGTATTACAACTTAGATACAACAACCATAACAATCCGTAAAACAGAAGCATGATCTGGGCTCATGAATATGCTGTTAGAACGATCTGGGAAAAAATCTGGGTTACCCAGATTTGTTCTTCAGACAGTTTGGTCAACCTACTTTGACTGTAACGCCCCCAAATTCGGGTTACCTGACCCCCCGAGTTTAGTGTTCACGATCCACAATATAATAACATCTAACTACCCATTCATATAGAAATTGTAATACATAAGTTATTAATAGAGATTGTTAATACATTAGTCCCAGGTTCTCTAACCTTAACATTACAGACATACCCTTTAGATATACAAAAAGGGTTTACAAATACAACATATTCATAATAATAATGTTTATAAAAACTAATCCAGCATTTTGCCTTTGCCTTTATTCTTCTTCGATCCGCTGGCCTCTTCGATCCAAACTGAAATGTTTTATATATAGCAAGGGTGAGCAACAAGTTTGCCCCACAAGTTAAGACATACAGTAAATGTATATGAATAAATAACAAGTCTTCTCGTATTCTATACAACAATAATCTGAATATGAAAGAGTACAACACTTTCAAGGTTTTCTACGATATTCAAATGAATAATCAAGAATTAATTCTACGAAATAGCAAAGTGGAATATTTTCCAGAGTTATGATGAGCGATCCGTTGGATCTTGAACTTCTCTTCTCGGGTATAAATTAAAGATTTACTTTGACATATACGCAGGTGTATCAGATAACCTTAAAGATTAAATCATACCCCTCTGCGAGTACTTAGAGCCGGCCAACTTCTTGTACCCTATATTATGCATAATACTTAATCGCGTGCAAAAACTGAATATACGACCAATAAAATATTCTCTTTATATAAAAGGTTGTTCTTCTCAGTTTTAGAATCAAGATTTTGATTTAACAACGAAATACTGTGATTTCAATTTCTAAGTACTTCTCGATCTAGGTGAAATAATTGGCATTGATTTGTCAATGATAATTAAATTCTCTTCTCGAACCTATCAAGTTCTAACAAATGTTCGTCTAGCCAGAATGATTAGCTAAGACATTTCTCAACATAATTTGACAATAACAGGAATTATCTGTACTGTCAATTCTATCTTCTACGGATATGAATATCCAACAACAGTTATTCTACGAATGTATATTTTCCGAATCAGCAATTCAATTTGAATTGTTAAACATGCACTAACTGCGAATAATCAACAATAATTTCCCTGGACATGGTATAATTAGTAATAATTAACCACTAATAATTGAATGAATATAACTCAAGGTTGAGTTAGAAAACTTGCCTCTTCCGCTGTTTACAGCTACACAATAAACTTATCTGCGTTTAAAAGACTTATAACCAATAATATCAGTCTCATAATTAGCACAATATTTCATAACACGTAACACTGTAATTCACAGTCAATCTGTCTCCTAAGCACATTACCACATAGCCACATTAATGTTTATAACCTATATAAACACTTATCAAGTCTAACTAGTTCGGTCTGGTTAGACTTCGGTCCATTCTCGGTGCCTTGGTCACCCTATCCGATAATTAACACTTATATTGTCCATTAAATTCGGTCTCTAAGCTTCAATATTATTTTAGATAAGTCAAATATCATTTATAATATTTTTCGGATGCTTTTAATAATTTATAAACAATTATTATAATTTATAATAATTTTTCAAACACTTAAATCATTTTTAAATGATTTAATTATCAAATAATCTTATTATCATTAATATTTAATAATATATAAAATATTAATGTTATACTTGTCAAAATATTAAAGTTATTGTTAATAACTTAAAATATTTTTAAATCATCAATATTCTACTTAAATGATTTTTAAATTAATTAAAATCATTTTTAAATCATCACCATTAATATTTAAATATTAATGAAATTATCATTCAAATATTAAAAGTCATTAATTATAACTTAAAATATTTTTAAATCATTTTTCTCATTTTTAAATAATTTTTAAATCAATAAAATCATTTTTAATTCATTTATTTAATATAATAATTAAATAAATCTAATATCATTAATATTAATTTATTAATGAGAATTCTCCAAAAATATTAAAAATTATATTTTATAATTCCAAATATTTTCTAACACTTTATTCTTATTTAAAATGATTTTTAAATTAATAAAATCATTTTTATCTTATTTATTTAATTTAATAATTAAATAAATCTAATATCATTAATATTAATTTATTAATAAAAATTCTCCAAAAATATTAAAAGTTACATTTTATAACTCAAAATATTTTTAAATACATTATTCTTATTTAAAATAATTTTTCATAATATTAAATTATTTTTCTCTAATGTATTTAATACACTAATTAAATGAATTAAATACCTTTAATATTTAAATAATTATAAATATTAAAGAAAAATATTCCAATTGGTCAAAAATTATTTTTCATAATTTAAAATAATTTTTAAAACCATTTTTAAGAATTTTTATAATTTATTTCTATTTTTAAATAATTTTCAGAAATTCAGAAATTAAAAACTAATTAATCCGTCGCTATAGGCCTTTAGCGACACATAGCGTTGCTGTTGGTGTTCTTGAACCCAAGAACACTAACAACCGGCCTTAACAAGAACCTTACTTTGACCATCCATGATTTTTAGTTAATGCATGATCTGGCCCATTTCAAACTTGGATCTTGTAGTGTTTAGGTAGCACTACAATTAACACCAACAATATCAGACATTCAACAAAACAACAAAGAGATTTGATCTCCTAAAGTCGTTGTCAGAGTACTGCTGGGTTTTCTGGGTAACCTAGAAACCCAGGCAGTCACAACATACCATATTGAGGCTCGATTTTTATAGTGTTCTGGTCATGCTTCATGTGATTTCTTTGTTCATACTTGTAGTATACATGACAATGAAGATATATAGATCAACAAACAAAATTAAAAACAACACATTTTCCAGATTCATCTTGGTCAAATTATGTCAGAAACTTGGTTCATCCGTTTCTGGGTTTTTTCCAGAAATGTTATCCATGCTCAACAGGCCTACTTTGACCATTAATTACACTCAATATAAACTCTGTTTGTGGAAAGTAAAACCATGGATATCAAGTTCATACAACAGGCTACAAGTGTAATAACCGTGAATTTTAAGTCACTATATATGTATGTACATTATTAATATTTAAAACTTTGTGTTATACAGTGATTTAATATGTGACAACATATGTGAAATGGTGCATGGGTCAATTAACATGTATGCTATAGTTATGGATATATACATTTATAGGTTTCATTAAAAATGAAAGCCTCGTAACCTAATTATAAATTAGGCGAGACAATTAAATAATCTAAGAGTTATGGTAATAAGGAGATGTTAGTATTTAATATGTATACTAACTTAAGTGGATAATCTTATTATTTCAAGTGACTAATAATTTTAAACCTAATTCTTGTGAACCTAATTAGGTTATGAGCTAAAGTCACATGTATAGGTAATTAAATTTCATAAGATTAGGAATGGAAACCCTAAATAATTAAATTGGGTAACATATATTAAAATTGTTAGACTATGTTTATTACATAGCCCAAAACAATTAAAGGAGAAGCCCAAAAGAAATAAAATGCAAGCCCAAACTTAGCCCACTTGATTAAGGGTATTTTAGACATTTGATTTATCTAATTTATGCATTAAAATAAAAGCTAAATGAAGGAGTTAGTGGGCATAAATATGGCTGGCCACATTAGCCTTTTAAGGCAACTAATTAAACTAAGAAAGGTCCATTTGTAGTAACTCTTACACAAAAGGACATAGTTGTCAAGCTCCCATTGGTTGCCACTTTATTAAGCATCCTTAATCATGATTAGACTAATTAAAGTGATAAGGCAAAGCTTCTATACATGGGTTAAAGAAAGTATGGGGGATAATAGCTAGATACACTAAGTGTATCTATATTTTTTGTAAGTATTCTTTTACTTCATCTTTTCATTTCATTTCATTTCTTCTCTCATTCTTCCTCTTATAATTTCTCCCAAGCTAGCCACTTCTAGAGAGAGAAAGGAGAGAGAGGTTTGGCCATATATATATATATATATAGAGGAGTGCTAGTTTGTTAATGCATCCAAAGTTCATCACTTACTTTGGTAAATCAAGGAAGGTTACCATTAAATCAAGGTATAAACCTAACCTCCATCTTCTTCTTCTACTTTGTTTTTTTTCTTTAGCTTGAGTTTTATTGGGATTATAAACAAATACTCAAGATACCCTAGTCCTACATATCATCATGTATAGAACTAAGTATCTTGAGTGTTAGATCAAAGGCTTAGAGGAAGAATATGAGCATATGTTCTCCAAGGGTGAAAACTCTTGTTTTCTTCCACTAAATCTTGTGTAACTCAAGTTTTCCAACTTAGATTTGTGATCTGTCGAAGGGGGGTGCTAGATACATGAGTTATCTAGTAAACCCAAGTGATAGAACACAAATCTAGCAAGTTTTGGATCCTTTGGAGCTGATTTCCCCAAAACAGCCCACTTGGAATGTTAAGGCTTCAAAAACCCTAAAATAGTTTCTGTCCTATTTTTCTTAGGTCTGTTTCGGACAGTTTCATGTTCCTTAAAAATCTGGGAAAATTCAGAGGTACCTTGAGAAGTTATCTTCGTGTAGGAAAAAGAATGGACACGTTTCGAGTTATAGATTGTGCGTAATGACTATTTCCGTAAAGGACTCCTAAAACTTTACCATCGAATATCTCACTATGTATACACTGGAAAATTCTGAAATTGTTACAGTAGGTTCATATATGTTAAGAGAACATACCCTGAAAATTTCAGATTTTTCTGAGCAAAACTCAATTTATTAAAAATGAAGCCAGATCCGAGTGTTTTGGGAACTTTAAAAATAGTAGATCATTTTCTAAAATTCCAGAAAAATTTGGGGATCGTTGTAGGTTCATATTGTGTCAAAGTACAGAAGCTGTGAATTTTTGGAGTAAGTTTACTATTTTTCCTAAAAATGGTTAAGTTATGAATAAAAGAAAATAAATAGTTAAATGATGTCTTTAATAAAAAAAAAAGGTGATTTTTAAGCTTGAATACTCATAATATATCATATCATGACTATCTTAGAGCACTTTGGTAATTTATGATAATAAATATTATTTATGACCTTTTATGGATATTAAATAAGAGGTTTAATAAATGATGAACAATTAGAATAAATTATTTATTAATCCAATAAATTATTAAAATATTATTATGATATTAATAATATTAGAATATGATATTGATAAGTAAATAAAAATATTAAGAATAAAATTTCTTTAAAATATTATTAAATGGTTAATAATATTTGATTTAAGCATTGATAAATGATTAAAGTATTATTAAATAATTAATAATATTAGTAATAGAATAAGATATTATTAAATGATTAATAATATTAATAAATGAATAAAATATTATTAAATGATTAACAATATTAAATGATTAATGATACTAAAGCATAAGTAAGATATTATTAAAGTAATAATATTAATTAAAATATTATTAAGAGGATTAATAATATTAGTAAGGTATTAAAATATTATTAAGATGTTAAAAATATTAGTAAGCAAATGAAAATATTATTAGGGAACTAATAATACTAAGAGGTGAATTAAATATTATCAAGATCAATAATATTATGTGGTTATAGTAACATTATCAAGACATGATAATGTTTATAAGAACTAAATGTAATGCATAATATTTATGTGATTACATAATCTAATGTTATACTATGACTAATTGAAAGATTAACTATAGGTCTCTCAAAGGAAGATAATTTAACTGCATAGTGGATATAAATTAATTGCGTAGCCGTAATCTACAGACGAGGCAAGTGTCCTAACTCAAATTCGAGTTATTATTTTCAAAGCATGTTAGTGAATAATTATTTATGATTATTCACATCTATATTGATTATTGAAATTCGCACTTTGTGCAATTGAATTCGTGTTCTATTATTATTGAACTGTGAATTAAATTAAAGTTCTTTCATTTATGAACTGTTTATGAGATAGATCTATGCTAATTGTATCAGCTAGATCAAGCATGTTTAAATTTGTTAAATCAAATGTGTTTTAAAAAGTTGTTCTTATTAAATTGATATGATAAGAACTCTTGACTGAGAAAAGGACGAATTTGATTAAGGTATGATATCGATGCCGGAATATTAAGTGTTTATGCATAAATCACGGGGTATGAAAGGCTGATCCCCTTGAATACTAAAACTTATTAAGAGGTCCAGTTTAAATTACTGTGAACCTTGGCAAATGTTCATGGTTATCTCAAAACCACTCAGTTCATATTATTCAATTATTCGAATATTCAATTGTTGATTAGTAATTCATGTTCCTTCACAACCTTATATTATTGTTGAACATTGAAAGCAAAACTTCTTTCTAGTCATGATATATCTCCCTTGTATATAAACTTGCTAAGCAAATTAGTTGCTTACCCTTGCTATATCATGACATTTATTTCAGCTAAGCCTGAAGGATCCAATACGAAGGACAAAGGCAAGGGCAAGATCCAGGAATAGTTTGGAATGAATATTAATTATTATTATCTAATGGAAGTTCTTATGTAAACCTTTTGTAATATGAATGGTGTGTTTAAGTTAAGGTTAAGAAGACCTTGGGACCATGCTATGGAAACTTTATTATAATGAACAATGTATGTTTATTATTTCGTAATAGTTATAGAATGCTTATGATGATGATAGATCGTGAGCACCGAATCTGAGGTTAGAGAACCTGGATTTGGGGGCGTCACAGGTTGGTATCAAAGCTGTAGGTTATAAACATTAGGAATGCGAAAACTAGGTTATAACCTTAGTAGAAAACTCTTATAGAGTATGTTAGGAGATGGATTGTGGAAATTTATCGAGTTTGTGTTGTACTTAATAAAATATTATTTCATTTTATCAATGAATATATTTTATTGTGGTACTGATGTTGGTTTTATTTATGGTGATTGTAGGATGTCTGACGAGCGCCAGGACAGTCACTCAGTAGATCAGGAGCTCATTGAGCGTGAGGTTACGGAAGAAGCCCCTCAGGGTCCTCTTATAGGGGATTTGTTGAGGAGAATCAATCAATTGGAAGGCAGGGTGGGAGAACTGGAGGTTGAAAACCACACACTTCAGTTCACAGAAGGTCAATACAAGGAGGTGGCTTATCAAGCCCATATGGAGGTAGTCGAGCAGAAGGGAAAGTTGGATGAGTCCCAGTTGCAAGTTGAGATGCTGAGGGTACAACTAGAGCATGAAAAGGCAAAGTTCAGAAAGCTGAGCATAGAGCATCTGGCGATGCGGGGCGAGTTTGACATAGAGATTGCAGACAAGATTCGCGTGGAGGAGGCATTTTATGAGTCAGCCCAGCGGGTGGACCAATTAAAGTTAGCACTGCAGGCCATGAAGGTCAGGGCCGAGACTTTAGGACTGGCGCTAGACGCAGCGTATGAGGGCCAGCGCAGTGGGACTAGGAGGGCGCAGTTCAAGATAGGAGAGTCGAGTCGATCCGTTCGACGTAGAGCTATGGAGGGGTGGTTTCCCCCGGAGCCTGTTCAGGTGACCCAGCAGGGCCACCAGTGATGATTATGCTATGGACTAGTTGTAGATAGAGGCATTAGTACCCCTTTTGTGTAATAGGGTTTTATGTTGATGTAAACCTCAGCAGGTGTGAGGTAGTAGGTAGTTAGGTAGTATCCCTATTTGTGTTTGTAGGGAAGTATCATTTTGAGTTAATCCCATCTTTTGTGTTTAAAATGGAATAGTAGTATTTATAAGAATATACCTGTATTAATCATGTGGGACACTAAAGATTGGTATATGAATATAAATGCATTATTATTATGATATGTGTTGGAAAATTTTAAATAGTAAATTGTCTATTTAATGTTATGTGAGTCTAGTAGACTGATTTGGAAAATTTTCTTTAAAAACAAACTTAACCCACTAATTAGGGAGAAAGACTTCCAAAATCTTGGTAATTTAAAACTCTCCCATAATGATCATATGATTGTTGAATACAGTAGCGTGTTACATGCTAAGTTCTTATATGATAATAAAACCCGAGTAACGTGTTAGAATTTTGTTCCACTAGATAATGCCGCCCAGACATGTACTAAGGAACCAAGAGATCGAAGAGTCAGTTAATAATGCAGCGGGAGCTCAACCAAACCCAATGCAAGACTTTATCAACATGATGACTGAAGCTATGAGGAATCAAGCTCAACCTGTAGGAAATCAGGCGGGAAACCAATTAGCCAACTTTAAGGACTTCAAGGCCGTAGGACCACCGGAGTTTAGAGGAACAGTAGACCCGTTAGAGGCCTAGACGTGGATGAAGGAGATTGAGAAGGCCTTCATTATTGCTAGAGTAGCAGAAGAACAGAAAACAATTTTTGCTACCTACTTAATGAAGGGTGAGGCTAACTATTGGTGGGAGGCCAACCAGAACAAAGCCGGGACTGGAATCGTGACTTGGGAAGCGTTCAAGAAGTTATTCTTTGAGAACTACTTCCCTGAGAGTACACAAGCGAGAATGGAGATCAAATTTTTGGAATTGAAGCATGAGAATATGTCAGTGTCAGAGTACGCTGCAAAGTTTAATGAATTGGCCAGATTCGCTCCACATCAGGTAGACACGGAGGTGAGGAAAGCAAGAAGGTTCGAAAATGGACTAAAGCCGTGGATTTATAGTAAGGTAGCGGTTCTACAAATCACGTCATTCTCAACTCTGTTGGAGAAAGCTCTCATAGCAGAAGGTGGAAGCGAAGCAGTCTCAAAGTACAATCCGGAGAAGAACAAGAAGAAAGTAGAAGGTGGGAATCAGAATGTTAGCGGTGGCGGTAGCAACAACAAGAAGCGAAAATGGAGCAGTGGGGGTAGTAATTTGGAGATTCAGCAAGCAAGTGTCCAACAAAAGAAGTCAGTGTGTGGAAACTGTGGAAAGGGTCACTCGGGAGAGTGCTTGAAAGGAAAAACGGTATGTTATACCTGTGGACAAGAAGGGCATACCTCACCCAATTGTTCTAAGGTGAAGAAGGGAGGTTGTTTTAACTGTGGTGAATTGGGACATCGGATCAAGGACTGCCCAAAGAAGAAAAGCACAGATGGCGCAAACGGCAATAGGGGCAATAATACTAAGACAACCAGTGGAGGACCAACCCAGCCAAACAAGCCGACAGCGAGGACATTCAATATGACAGTGCAAGATGCCGTGGCATCCAGGGAGGTGGTGTCAGGTATAATTTTGATCAACGATATAAATGCCTATGTGTTATTCGATTCGGGAGCTTCATGTTCTTTTGTATCTGATGAATTTGCTCAAAGATTAAGTTTACCTCGTGAACTATTAGAACACCCAATGAATGTAGAAGTAGCAAACAAAGAAATTATTCCTGTAGACTACATACATAGGAATTGTTGTGCTGATGTACGAGGGTTTAAGCTTAATGTGGATTTGATACCGATTCGTCTTGGAGAGTTTGATGTAATCCTCTGGATGGATTGGTTATCAAGTCACAGAGCGGTCATTGACTGTAAGAAAAAGTGCATACACCTAAACACTCCGAATAAGTCAAAGGTGGTATTTTATGGCAGTAAATCGTCGAGACAATCTTGTTGTCTGATGATGATGCAAGCAAAGAAGTTGCTTAGGAAAGGTTGTATATGTTATTTGGCTCACGTTGTGGATACCCGCAGAGTCGAGGGTGAACCGAGTCAGATACCTATTGTAAGGGAATTCGTTGACGTCTTCCCAGATGAGATTCCGGGATTGCCACCAGATAGAGAGATAGAGTTTGTTATCGATTTGGCACCAGGGACATCACCGGTATACAAAGCGTCGTATCGTATGGCTCCGGTAGAAATGAAGGAACTGATGATTCAACTACAAGAATTGTTAGATAAGGGATACATTCGACCGAGCGTATCACCGTGGGGAGCACCAGTCTTATTCGTAAAGAAGAAGGATGGGTCATTAAGGCTTTGTATCGACTACCGGGAGTTGGCGCTGCAGCACCAAGTAGTGCCGAGAAAATGCCATGACCTACTGGAGTTTCGCGCCGCTGTGTGACATGTAATGCTAAGACTCGCGCCGCAGCGCCGGGTCTGGTCCTCAGCCACTGAAGTGTGGCACCGCAGTGCAGCATAGAGAAGGGAAGTTGGCGCCACAGCGACAGCACTAGAAGGAAGGCAATAAGGAAAGCTTATAAGCAAGGAAAGAAAGTAAACTGATTAGTAATGAACTATAACTGAATGTAACATTGTTTAAGACATTGTTAAACCTTACGTATGATAACTAAAGGTTGAAGATAAATAATTGAATGTGAATGTAACGATGATGAAAACTATAACGGCAAGCCAGAACCAATAGTAATAAAATTAATACATGATTAGATTGAGAAGAAGGGTAAGATTCATTAGGAACCATATATGTTTATTCATGACCTAATATGTTATGTTATGTGATACATATTGTAGAGTCCTTAAGGACTTAAAGTGAACATGTAATAGCAGTAGCAGACGCTGAAGGTAAGTGTTCTAACCCTTGTCTATGTTCAATCTAGATAGGTTTTGTGATTCATGTATTCTTACGCATGAATTGATGTATGATGAAGTCAAAAGCCAATTATTTCTGCTAGATTTATGATATGTTGGATTTCTTATAATCTATTGAAGTATTGTCAATGTTTTGCTAAATTATTTAGTACGGTTTTCAAATGAAGACTGAGTATGCTAAACAAATGTTTTATCGTCAAATGACAGGCACGTGAGGTTGCCACCTCTTAAACGTACTTACGTTTAAAGAATGTAGTGTTGATCAACATAGAGTACTATAGGCTGATCACCTAGTCGTGCTCGTAAGAAATGCCAAACATACGGACTTAGTGCCGGGATGTCCTTTTCAAAGGAAGTATGAAAAGCTTATGGTCTTTGACCGAAATTGATGTTTTACTGAATATTATTTATTGTGAAACGTTTAAAAGAAAAGAGAAGTGCTATTTTGAATTATTAATAATACTTTGTAACTATTGTTCAGTTATTGAAGATATACGATTCCTATGTTTCAAGCATGCTATTTATTAGAATTGTCATACTTGTTGAGCTAGTTATGCTCACTCTTGCTTGAACCATATGAATGCAGCTAAGACCGAACGGACCAAAGAATCTGGCAAGGATAAAGGAAAGGCTAAGGTGAACCTGTAGATTACCTATGTAATAGTATAGGTTTGTAATGATAATATTTGATATTATGACAAGAACAAATATAACAGTTATAAAGAACCTGGGAATGTTAATATTGATTTTCAATATATACATATATATATATATATATATATATATATATATATATAAAAGACATATTCGTTCTTTTGAGGAATTTCAATCGAATGTTTGTGTGAACTGTAGGACCGTGGAGCACCATATGTCAGGTTGGAAGATAACGGGATTTGGTGAAGTCACAGGTTGGTATCAAAGCCTTAGGTTATAAAAAATAAGGGAGATTAGAACCTTAAGTCATAACCTTAAGAAGAGTCAAAGAAGTAAAAGATGGAAATTAACACTATAAAAATGCATTATATATATTATGTGTTTTTATTATTCTACTGATGTGTACTAATCAAACTATTTGTTTTATTGTAGATGTCAGGAGGAAACGAAATGTATAGGGATATACATGTAGTCAGTGAAGAGTCGGTGAATCAAGTAGAGAGCATACTGAACCCAGTAGCAACAGAGCCTGAAATAATAGTTGTTGAGTCTGGAGACTCAGAGAGCCTAGACGTCATGACCATGTTCGATGGCATGTCTGAAGAGGAGGTGGAGGTGGTGTCATTTAACACCATAGCACCTGAGGAAGAGATTACTCCGGGGGAGTCAATGGGAGCATTGTTTATGGTAGTATTGGATAGAAACATCCAGTATTGTAAGGAGGTAAAGGAGTTGAAAGAGGAACTCCATGTTATCTTAGAGGATAAGACAAATGTGGAGTCTATGTGGGAGCAGGAACATGACGAGCGAGTGTTAGCAAAGGACAAGGTCCATGAGCTAAAACAAGAGGTCTTTGAGCTCAGGCAGGAGCTAAAGACCAAGAAATAGAAGATAGGGAGAATGTCCTATATTCATAAGAGTTCTTATAAGGATTTCAAGCAGAAGGTAGCTGAGTATCCAATATAGGCTAGGCAGACTCGGCATACTATTAGTCGTGATGTTATCGTCGGTTTTGCCATCGCGGATTTTGATAATGCCTTGCGGCAGATGTAATCTAGTAGTGGCTAGAGTAGTTTTAGATATGTAAGTATTGTGTATCTAGTAATGTCGTAAAACCCTCTTTTGTATATCAAAGGGTAGTCTTTTGTAAATCCTAATTTTTGGAAATCAATTGCGGGATAGTAATATAATCAGCTTAGGCTGTGTAATGTAAACGATGTAGTATTATACTACAAGAATGAATCATTATAAGCCTTTTGTGGAACATATTGCGTAATGGGTTGAAGTTATTGTTTAATCATAAATAATAACTAACTAATGAGAAGCGAATAATAACGAAATGTGTTGTTTATTGTAACCGCAAAATGCCGCTAAGAAGGAGACAACGTAATGAAGACGCTAATGTAAATCAATCAGAGGGAGGTCCGATAAACCCGATGTAGGAATTCATTAACTTGTTAATAGCCGCATTTAATAGAAATGGGGCTAATATCCCCGTAAATCCTGGAGTAGTACGAGCTACTACTTTTAAAGATTTTAAGAGTGTCAGTCCACCAGAGTTCAAAGGAACTACGGACCCTTTAGAAGCCCAAACGTGGATAAAAGAAATTGAGAAGGCAATTTTTACAGCAAATGTCGATGAGGGCCATAAGGTTGCTTTTGCAACCTATATGATGAAGGGAGAGGCCAAGTTTTGGAGGGAGGCCAACCAGGCTAGGGCTGGTATCGAGAATCTAACGTGTGTAAGGTTCAAGGAGATTTTCTTCGAGAACTATTTTTCTACGAGTATGCAGCGAAGGATGAAAATGCGATTTCTTGATTTAAAACAAGGGGAGATAACGGTTCCCCAATACGCTGCCAAGTTCAACGAACTGGCAAGGTTTACTCCACACCAAGTGGACACTAAGGTTAGGAAAGCTAGATGGTTCAAGTAGTGCTTGAAACCCTGGCTCTATAACCGTATATCTGTGTTCCAAAGTACTTCGTTTGGGACCATTTTAAAGAAGGTGATAATCGCCGAAGGTGATAGCGAGGCTTTAAGCCAGTACAACAAGGACAAGAAGAATAAGGGAAAAGTTGATGGGGGAGTAAAGATAGAAGGAGCCAGCGGGAGTAGCGAAGGACATAAACGGAAATGGTTTAACTCTGAGAATACCGGAGTGAAACAAGGAGATCTGAAGAGGAGAATGGAGGCCTGCAAAACCTGTGGGAAGACTCATTTAGGAGTCTGTCTCAAGGGGAAGGTGGTATGTTATAACTATGGACAGGAGGGGCACATTTCGCCTAACTATCCAAGTTAGAAGAAAAACCACGGATGCTTTGTGTGTGGGTCAACTGACCACATGGCAAAGAACTACCCGAAGAAGGGGACGAACGGGAATAGGGTCGCTAATAGCAGTAAGTTAGCTATTAGTGGTCCAGCGTAGGTGGGTAGGCTGATGGCTCGTACCTTTAACATGACGGTCCAAGATGTGGTGGCATCAGGGGACGTAGTCGTATGTATTATTTAAATCAACGACATAAATGCTTACAAGCTGTTTAATTCAGGTCCTACTTGTTCGTTTATAGCATGTGATTTTGCTAGACAATTAGGATTACTTCCCGAAAAGTTGCATATACCTTTAAATATTAAGGTAGCAAACGAGGAGATAATTCTTGTTGAAGATATTCATAGGAGTTGTTGCGTAGACATACGGGGTTGTAAATTATCGGTAGATTTGATACCAATAAAGTTAGGAGAATTCGATATAATTCTCGGAATGGATTGGTTAGTTAACCATGGAGCAATTATAGATTGCCAGAAGAAATGTGTGAACATTATAAAATTGAGACAACCTCAGATAGTATTTTATGGGAATAGATCGCCGGGGCGTTCGTGTTGTCTTGCCGTGGCACAAACTAGGAAATTATTGAGGAAGGGATGTGTACGTTATCTGTGCCATATTGTTGATACTCAGAGAGTGGTAGAAACCATGGAACAACTACCTATAGTTAAATAATTCACGGATGTATTTTCGAGTGAATTACTGGGTCTTCCACCGGATAGGGAGACCGAGTTTGTAATAGACATTGTGTCAGGAGCGGCACCAGTTTCAAGGGCACCATATCGTATGGCGCTAGTGGAGATGAAGGATTTGATGGTACAGTTACAAGAACTGTTGGATAGAAAGTATATACAACCGAGTGTTTCGCCGTAGGGAGCACCATTATTATTTGTAAAGAATAAGGACAGATCGTTAAGACTTTGTATCGACTATAGAGAGTTGAACAAGTTAACAATAAAGAATAAATACCCATTGCCTAGGATCGATGATCTCTTTGATCAGTTGAAAGGGACAAAGTATTTTTCTAAAATAGATTTGAGAACGAGGTATCACCAGTTGAAGGTTAGAAAAGAGGATGTACCAAAGACGATATTCAGGACTCGTTACGGTTATTACGAGTTTCTGGTGATGTCATTTGGGTTGACTAATGCACCAGCTGCATTTATGGATATGATGAACAAAGTGTTCAAATAATATTTGGACAAGTTCGTCGTGGTGTTTATCGATGATATTCTAGTTTATTCTAAGATGCCAGAAGATCATGCTAAACACTTAAGAATAATGTTGGAGACACTAAGAAGGGAGAAGTTGTATGCAAAGTTCATAAAGTGTGAATTTTGGTTGGAAAAAGTACAGTTTTTAGGTCATGTTATTGACCATGAGGGGATTTTGTTAGATCCAGCGAAGGTGGAAGCCGTGATGAATTGGGGACAACCAAAAACACCAACTGAGGTGCGGAGTTTCCTAGGTTAGCAGGATACTATCGGAGATTCATCCAAGATTTTTCAAAGATAGCTACTCCGTTGACTAACTTATGAAGGAAGACGGTGAAATACGCGTGGACTGAGAAATGCAAGGACAGTTTTCAAGAACTGAAGAAGAGGTTAAGTGAAGCGCCTGTTTTGTCATTACCCGATGACACAGAAAATTTTGTAGTTTATAGCGATGCTTTGCACAGAGGACTTGGTTGCGTGCTCATGCAACATGGCAAGGTCATTGCGTATGCATCAAGGCAGTTGAATGATTATGAGAAAGTTTACCCTACTCATGATCTGGAACTGGCCGCGGTAGTGTTTTCCTTAAAGATATAGAGACACTATCTTTACGGAGAGAAATGTGAGATTTACATGGACCATAAGAGTCTAAAATATATGTTCGCACAGAAGGATTTTAATATGAGACAGAGGAGATGGCTGGAGTTGATAAAGGATTACGACTGTGAAATCCTATATCACCCTGAAAAAGCTAATATAGTTGTCGATGCCTTAAGTAGAAAGGGTCGAGAGAAGTTATCTATGTTAATGGCTCAAGCTGAGTTAATAACAGACATGGCTAGGATGGAGATAGAGGTGAAATTGCCAAGTGAATCGGGGCAGAAACTGTTTGTGATGGACATCAAATCTACCATCATAGAGAGAGTCAAGGAGGTGCAACACAAAACTGGTGAGTGTGACCAGATAAAGAAGCGATTAACCAATGAAAAAGATTTAAAGTACAGTCTTGATAACAAGGGATTATTAAGATTTGAAGGAAAAATTTGGGTTTCGAATGAGACGAAATTAAAGAAGAAAGTATTACAAGAGGATCATAGTTCGAGGTACTCAATTCATCCTGGTAGCACTAAGATGTATCAGTACATTCGATAGAGTTTTTAGTGGCCGAATATGAAGAGAGAAATAGCCGAGTATGTGAGTAGGTGCTTGACTTATCAGAAAGTTAAGGCCGAACATCAACGACCAAGTGGCTTGTTACAGTCATTGGAGATTCCGAAGTGGAAGTGGGAGCATATCACTATGGATTTTGTGATGGGACTTTCGATTACTCAGAAGGGATATGATGCGATTTGGGTGATAGTGGACCGGTAGATAAAGTCGGCTCACTTTTCGCCAATTGGGGTTAAGTATAACTTAGACCAGTTAGCTAAACTTTATGTTAAGGAAGTTATTTCCAGACATGGAGTACCAATTTCGATTGTGTCAGATCGTGATCCACGATTCACATCGAACTTTTGGAGGAGTCTGCAGGAACAGTTGGGAACACAGTTGAAGTTGAGTACAACGTATCATCCACAAACCGATGGACAGAGCGAGAGGACAATTCAGACGTTAGAAGATATGTTGAGATCTGGCTTCATGAATTTCAAGGGTAGTTGGGATGATCATCTACCATTAGTAGAATTTGCGTATAACAATAGTTATCATGCAAGCACAGGTATGCAGCCTTACGAAGCTTTGTACGGAAGAAAGTGCAGAACACCTGTAAGACCCCAACTTATTAATGAATAAAATAAAATTTCCTCTAATTATTATTGTGAATAATAAGGTGTTAATTTGGTATAATATTTTGATTATGGGTAAAATGTGTAAATTTTGCAAAATAAACAAGTGGTTATAAAATACTCATTGTTGTCGGGTAATATTCGTTTGGTCGTGGAATATTCTTTCTGTCAGGAAAAATTCGTATGACGGCGTAGCTATTTGTGGACCCCATAACGGAAAATGGTCGGATGAAGATAACGAAAAAATTAAGTTTTTATAAATAACGGCGTAGTTGTTACCGTTAACACTGTTGGAATACCCGGTGGTTAAAATACAGTAATACACGTGGTTGCACAGTAGCACACGGTTTTGCACAGTATTTTTAAATTATTGATCCTTACGTAAGAAGGCACTACTCAATAATTGTTACAGTAGTTACTGTTCAATATTTTATTTTATTGATTCAATAATTGCTACGTTGATATTTTATATTATTGTTGTTTCAATAATTGTTACTGCACAGTATTTTCCATTATCAGATCAATAATTCATATTATTTGAATAATATTATTAGATAGCATTACTGGCAATGTCTAGAGAGTTCTGTCTAAGGATATGTTTGGTCACCTAATTGCACACCAGTAAGGAGAAATCCTTATCGGAAAGTCCCCTCTTTCCTGGGAACGGCCTGGTTGTCATAATTGTAGTTCTGTAATATTATTTGTGAATAATTAATTATTGATTTATATGATAAGGAAATATTTATTTAATGTGGATATAAATGATGGATTTATTTATGTGGTTATTATTGAAGGAATTTATGTTGAGGTGTTTTATCAGTATTTCTGTCGAAATGGAGGTATTAAAAATAAAATCAGTATTTTTCAGATATATTGCGTGAGTTATAATTTTTAATCAGACCGTTGGATCGTTCTGATTTTTGGATATGTTATACATATATAAGTTGAGTATATGTTCACAAATTTTGAACCGTTAAAAATGAACAAATGATTTGTTATGAATTTTAAGAGGTGACTGATTTGGAAATTAGGTTTATAAATGATTTTGGTAGAAAATTCTAGAATTGAGTGTGCCCCACTTGTGGTTGGTGAAAAAATGTACTGAATTTTATTTTAAATGTGGTGGGTGGCAATAGTAGCAGGTAAAGCCATCAGATTGCAGGTTAAGTCTGCCTCGGCGTGCTAACATTTTCCTATAAATAGAGGGCTAAGTTAGAATTGAAAATCACACTATAATTCATAAGTTTTCTCTCTTTCTTTCTCTATATTCTCGAGCGTATTTTGTGAGTATTTTGATACATTGAGAGTTACTGTTCAGTGCAAGTTTCTGTCAGCACTATATCCGAAATTCAGGCAGAAGTACGGTTATTTTGAGGTAAGGGGTGTTATTTTTTTCGTAAATGATATTACTTCTTTCAATATCATTATGCCGAAATATTGGTTTGAACTTTTTATCAAATTTGAAACTTTTTGTGTCGGAGTTACTATTCACGTATACGACACTATTCACGAATACGACACTATTCACCGAAAAATAAATTTTTTTTCTTTTTATCCAATATGGCTATTATGGTTACTATCTTTAATTGTATCCATGTTTTGATCATTATTTTTAAATTCTGCATCGAAATTGATTATTTCGGAGTATTATTGAACTTGGATAAACTGTAATACGAATCCCTAATATTTGTTCTTTTATCTCACTTGATTCGTTTTTTTAAGATATTTTTCATCATCCTCAGTCCTAAATGATGATATTACTGAATATTTTTTGTAAGACCCCGAATTTTATGAAATAAAAGTATTCAATTTTTCTTATAATTACAATTCAGTAAATGGTTAAATTGATAAAAAGTTAAAGTTATGGGTGAAATGTGAAAACTTTTCAAAATACGCAAGTGGTTATAAAATATTCATTGTTGTCGGGGAATATTCGTTTGGTCGTGGAATATTCTTTCTGTCGGGGAATATTCGTACGACGGCGCAGACATTTGTGGGCCCCATAACATAATAACTGTCGGATGAAGATAACGACAAAAATTAAGTTTTTATAATTAACGGCGTAGTTATTACCATTAACACTGTTGGAATACCCGGTGGTTAAAATACAGTAATACGCGTTATTACACAGTAGTACACGGTATTGAACAGTATTGTTGAATTATTGATCCTTAAGTAAGAAGGCACTAATCAATAATTGTTACAGTAATTACTGTTCAATATTTTATTTTATTGAATCAATAATTGATGCGTTGATATTTTATGTTATTGTTGTTTCAATAATTGTTGTTGCACAGTATTTTCCATTATCAGATCAATAATTCATATTATTTAAATAATATTATTAGATAGCATTATTGGCAATGTCTAGAAAGTTCTTTCTAAGGAGAGGTTTGGTCATCTAATTGCGCGCCAGTAAGAAGAAATCCTTATTGGAAAGCCCCCTCTTTCTTGGGAACGGCCTAGTTGTCATAAATGTGATTCTGTAATATTATTTGTGAATAATTAATTATTGATTCATATGATAAGAAAATATTTATTTTATGTGGATATAAATGAGGGATATATTTTTGTGGTTAAAAATGAAGGAGTTAATGTTGAGGTATTTTATCTGTTTTGTTGTCGGAACGGAGGTATTGAAAATCAAATTAGGGTTTTTGAGATATTTTACGAGGGTTATAATTTTTAATCCGACCGTTGGATCGTAGTAATATTTGGATATGTTATATATATATAAGTTGAGTATATGTCCACAAATTTTGAACCGTTAAAAATGAACATATGATTTGTTATGAATTTTACGAGATGACTAGTTCAGAAATTGTTGAATTTTCGGAGTTAATCATTTTGGTAGAAAATTCTAGAATTGGTGGGCCCCACTCTTGGTTGGTGAAGAAATGTGCTGAGATTTTTATTCAAATGTGGTGGGTGAGAATAGTAACAGGTAAAGCCATCAGGTTGCAGGTTAAGTCTGCTTCGGCGTGCTAACATTTTCCTATAAATAGAGGGCTAAGTTAGAATTGAAAATCACACCAGAAACATAAGCTTTCTCTCTCTATATTATGAAGCATATTTTGTGAGTATTTAGATAATTTGAGTGTTGCTATTCAGTGCAAGTTTCCTTCGGCTTTGCATTCCAGTCAGAAATACTGCACTTTTGAGGTAAGGGATAGTAAGGGATAGTAATGGATTTTAAGGGTTGTTATGTTTTTCAGTTTCGTAATTTTTTTGACCTTCAGAAAATCCTGGAAAAATTTGAAATAATATTTTGATGAGTTTTATTTATTGTGTCCAAAAATGGTGATTTTTGGATGTATAGATTAAGAGTTATGAATTTTACGGGAAAAGACTATTTTAAAAGTAACCGCTTATAACTTCTTGTGGTTACCTCCAAAATTGATGAAATTTTTATTGGGAGTACATGTATATGATAGAAGTATACTCTGTAAATTTTAGAATTTTTGGACAAAAGTACAATTTTTGATAAATGTCTAAATATTCGGTTATTTTGGCCATATGAAAAATAGTAAATGACTTTTAAAAATTCTGAGAAAAATATATGTTCACTATGGGACTATATTATGCTAAATCCTAGAAAAGAAATATTTTTGGAACTGATTTAGTATTTTTCATGAAAATGGTCTAGTTATGAGTAAATGAATTAAATATGTTTTGTGAAGTAAGAAAATTAGAAAATAGAATTTTATGACTTGGGAATCCTATATGAGGTATATGCAGATTTTTGATGAGGGTTTTGGTTATTGGTGATGAAATCTTATGAGTTTGGCATTTTAGAATGATTAAATGCATTATTTAGTAAAGTGTAAACAATTAAAATAAATTGCTTATAAGTTTAAGAAATGTTATTATTTCAATATCATTATACCGAAATATTGGTATGAATTTTATTGTGGAATTTTTACTTTTTTGTGTCGGGGTTACTATTCATAAATTACTATTCACGAGTTACTATTCATGAGTTACTATTCACGAGTTACTATTCACGAGTTATTATTCATGAGTTACTATTCACGATAAAATTGGTTTCCTTTTTCTAACCAAATTATAGTTGATTTATGAATATTACTCTTGAGATTAAATATATATGTTGATCATATTATTTTTATTAACATATATATCATATTTATAACCCTAATGTTAAAATTCTCTTTCACTTGAGTGTAAAGATTGGTAGATTATTGGTATGATCATGACTTTGGGTTCTCTTTGGCCAGTAGTGTAAAGTTGAATTATTGACTAGTATGATCATGACCATTGAATTTATAATTGAATATCTTCAGCTTAAGTGCAAAGGTAAAATGATCAACATGGTTATAATTATTGTTTATAGAAATGATTATATATTTCTTTGAGATATTAATATATTTGGCATGTAGTGCAAACTGTTGATGAATATATTTGGTCGTAGTGCAAATATGAACTGTTGAGGAATATCTTTAGCCTGTAGTGCAAAGATGAAATATAAGTGAATATCTTTGGCCTGTAGTGCAAAGATGAATTGTTGATGAATATCTTTGGCCCATAGTGTAAAGATGACATGTTGTTGAATATCTTTGGCCAGTAGTGCAAAGATGAACAGATGTTGAGATAAACATGACCAACTGGTGATACAAATGAATATCTTTGGCCGTAGTGTAAAGATGAAGTTATTAGTATGATTATGAATAGGAAATGTGATTTGGTGTAACCATGATCTTTGATATTTCAGGTGATTAAAATTATCTTTGTCCTGGATGAGAAAAGGAATTTAGAACTACAATTACGATTATGAGTTATTCATATGATTGTGGACCAGAATTATTGATTGATGTTACAGGGATAAAACATTGTTGGTGGATTTTTAACATGGAGAAGATAATAGACTTTATAGTCTATTTGACTCTTCTAATGGATTGCTCGTTCCGCTGCAACTATGGTTGAAATTTTTATCATTTACCATATGTTCTAAATCTCTGATTTATTATTGATGAAGGCTATTGATAATTTAATTATCTTTAGTCATGATATTCTTTACTGAGCTAGTTGTGCTCACCCTTTTCCTTCACAATTCCTTTCAGGTAATAAGAGTGTAGCTGGGTCGAGCGAGGGTAACGGGAAAATAGAACGGTGGTCTCTAGCTGTGGAGGTTCTCCCGAAGCAGTATAGAAAAGTTTATTTAGTAGTTTTATTTAGTGAATTCAATAGGGTAAGGTGTATCCAATGTTGGAAGGGTGTTTTTGCCACTATCATACAAGATGTCTAACGACATACAACCTCGTGTCATCATAAGATAGGATTGTGCTCATCCACTTGCTGAGTATATTTACGAGCACTACTTATATAATCTTGGTATTTGTTTGAAGTATAATTCTCAATTAGAGAAAGTGGAGATAATGATATGTCAAGAGAAGACTCACCATTGGGAAGAATATGATAGTAAACTTCTCGTTTTTCTTTGGGGTCTATTGGGTCAACCAAGGATAATTCTGTGGCCATATGATATCTATCATAACCTTGATGCATGGCCTCCCATGTACGAAGGTTTCCTTGAGCACTTCCCAAAGATTCTAATTTCTAAAACAGTTTTTGACTATACCTTTATGTAAGGTGTTACTGTGAGGTGTTGTCCACGGTTGGGACATGTGTCACATTTGGTATATATTTGTATTCAAACTCACAGCATATGTGTTGTTGTATTTTGTACGACAATTGTTGTAATAGAGTTGTAGTTGTTTTTTGTACCATGTATTTGACGACTCAGAATGGGTTGGATGGAATGGACTTATTTTGGGGTTGTTACATTTTTGGCCTGTAGTGCAAAGATGAATGATTACTTGATGAATATCTTTGGCCCGTAGTGCAAAGATGAACAGGTGTTGAGATGAACATAACCAACTGAGTATTATTCTTGAATTTTACTCCACAAAGTAGCATCATGTTGACAATTTGGACGTTATTGATTTCTAGATAAATTAAATTATAAATGTTTAAAATTTATCCTTGAACTTGTTTAATTGAATTATTATATCCTTGTCTTCATCCTCATGTTTATATTCTGTTGAAAGTCATCTGTGGCCTGTAGTGCATAGATGGACTTGGTATGATTATGACCAGGGATTATTCGGTATAATCATGATCGTAATGTTACAAATGATGTGGTAAAAGTCCTCATTGGCCCGTAGTGCATTGATGGATAATTTTTGGTATGATTATGGCCATGGATTTTCTTCGGCCAAGGGTGCAAAGATGAATTATTTTATGGCATGATCATGACCGTTGATGAAAACACGATTATCTTTGGCCCGTAGTGCAGGGATGATTCGATGATGTGGATTATTTATTAAGTTGAATCTCAGCAATAAAATTGATGATAAATCTTTTAAATCATAGAAGATAGTAGGTTTTATGCTCTACATGACTCTTCTAATGGATTGCTTTTTCCGCTGCAGTTGTTAATCTAAAACTTGTTGTCTATTATATTTTATCAAATTTTTTCCTGTTGAAGACTAATGATAATTTATTGTACATTTTCTTAGTCATAATATTTCTTACTGGGCTAGTTGAGCTCACCCTTTCTTTCACTGTTCTCTTCAGGAAATGAGAATATAGATGGGACTAGTTGAGGAATGGATTGACGGTCCAGATGGTTGCATTAGTAGTCCTCACTATTCTGTGAAATAGTGTGAAAATTGTAATGAGGACTCCTTTTGAGTTTGTATACTCTCTAGTATGCAATATTTGTATTCAAACTCACAGTATATGTGTTGTCGTATTCTGCACGACAATTGTATTACTGAAGTTGTATTTGTTTCTATACCATGTATTTGGCGACTCAGAATGGGTGATATATACCTATTTTGGGGGCGTCACAGTTGGTATCAAAGCATAGGGATATGATCCCTAGCTGAGATGTGGGACATAAATTAGGTGGGGAGAGACGGGGAATTCCTTCGCTAGTATGACCTGACTAATCTTATTTGGTATTTGTTTGGTCGGTCAGAATATAGGGATAATATGTTGCATGTCAATTAACCCTTGTTTTGTGACAGTATTTGAAAATGACATCCGAGAATGTTGAGAATAGCAATGGAGCACAGGAGACCGTTGAGTCACCATAGATCAATACTCAGGATAATGTGCATCAGGAAGGCAACAATCCTCAGGTGAACAATTACACCGACCAAATGACGAACAACGGTACGTTTATGAGCTTTTTAGAATTAATGCAACACCAAACGAGAGAGACTCATATTCATAATGCAGGTGGAAACACTAGCAACCCACGGTTGGTCACCGCTAAGCAGTTTAAGGAGCTAGGACCACCAGAGTTTTTGGGAAAGCCATAACCACTTAAGGCAGCGACATAGATAAAACAGATCACCAAGATATTTGATGTCTTAGAATGCTCAGAGGAGCAAAAGGTTCCATTCGCCACATTTATGTTGCGTGAAGAAGCAGATCATTGGTGGGAATCTGTAAAACGTTCCCAGCCTGACGCACTCAAGATGTCTTGGGAGAAGTTCCAAAAATTGTTCAACGACAAGTACTTTCCCGAAAGTATTCGTCACATGAAGGAAGTAGAATTCATCAAGCTGGAGCAAAACAATATGACCGTGTCGCAGTACAAAGCTAAGTTTGCTGAGTTGTCCCGGTTTACGTCCCACTTAGTTGATAACGAGGAGAGAATGACGCGGATATTTCTAAGAGGTTTGAAACCCGAGATACGTCAACACCTAGTTTCTCACAAACTGTGTTTGTATTCAGATGTTATAAATAGGGCTCAATTATTGGAGCGCGATAACAAGTTAACCCAACTAAGAGAAAGCAGCCGGAAAAATGATAATACCAGTGGTAGCGGTCATCGAAGCGGTGACAACAATCATGGAGGAAATTGTCATGCCAAGAATGGTAACCACTTCGGTGGTAATCATGGCCAAGATAATAGAAGTGGAAATTTCAAGAAGAGGAAGTTCAATAATGATGGAAAGACAGCAACACCAACACCCATTTCAAAAGAAGAAGAACGACCATCGGTCGTATGTTTCAAATGCGAACAGGAAGGACACATCCATCCAAATTGTACGCAGCAACCCAAAGTGTGTTTCAATTACGGAAGAGAAGGTCACCTAGCTCGATTTTGTCCTGTAGTAAAGTCAAGTCCAGCAGGGATAGTGATACCAAAGGATGTCCCAGACAAGTCAAAGTCGGTAGTTTAAGTAAGAGCGTTTGTCGAGGAACCCGAACGAAGTTATCACGGGTAAGTTAATCACAAACTCTTACGAAGTTTATACCTTATTCAATACCGGTTCTACATATTCTTTTATTTCTCCTACTTGCGCTCAATGTTTAAACTTGACCCCAGTATAAAACCCATTTCTAAAATCCTTAAAATATTTCTTCACCTAAAACGAACGTATTATGCGCTGAAGACGTTGGCTCGAGCTGTTGAAGATTACGATTATACCATTTAATACCATCGTGGAAAAAGCGAATGTGGTAGCTGACGCGTTGAGCAGAAGATCGTATGCATTTACGAGTGCGAATATTTGAACCTACGTGAAGATAACAAATATACGATTAGAACCGACTTTAAATCGATAAAGTTAAAGCCGCTCAAGCTACAGACTCAGAGCTGATGAATGTTAAGAAGAAGGTTCAAGAGGACGTTATTCTAGGAGCAAGAGTCGATGAAGAGAGGAAATCTAAACCCTCGATTTTATTGGACTATTTGAAATCCTCGATCGAGTAGGAACTGTGACCTATAGACTCGTTTTAAGCGCCAAGTATGTCACATGTTCATAACATTTATTTCATATCGATGTTACGTAAATATATAGATGATCCGAACCACATTATTGATTAAGAACCGAACAAAAATTCAAGAAGATGGGTGTTTGGCAAAACCCTAGTTTTTCTATCTCTCATAGAAAAGGAGCGTACTATCCAACTATTGGAATTACGTATGTTGTGAAAAAATCAACAACAACTCCTACACCAATAATAAGACTCCTCTTATTTATAGATGTTGGCAACCCTCCTTAACAATTAAGGATATGGCTTTTAATTAATTAAAATCCTTTAATTAATTAGCCTCCTAATCTTATTAGGATATATGAGAGTACTTTTATTAATTAATTTTTAAACTCCTTTAGGAATTAAATAATAATAATAGTAATAATAATAAGACTCCTCTTATTAATTTATATTTAATATTTTCAAAATATTAAATAATAAATATTAAGTTATTTAATTTATTCTATCACCATAGATTAAATTAAATATACTTAACTTATTATTACGATTATGCCATTAACTTCTTAAATAATTATTTTTCCTTTTATTGTGTGACCCTTTAGGTTCTCCATATTAAAACGGTTGTGAATAAATCAATTAGAATAATTTTAATCTTATTTAAATAAATAAATTAAATAAATAATTTATTTAAATAAATAATATTTATTCTACAATAGGGATAAGCCTCCCTAGCGATTAACGACTTTCCAGATAATATAGATTTCAACATTAATCATAAAAGAACCTTTGAGTAAATAGTTACCGTACAATTCAATCCTTCCACCATACAATGTCCTAATTAAATATACGACATGGAATTACTGTCAAGTCTTATTTTATTTAATTATATGTATTTCGATCCTTAAATGCACAACACTAAATAATACAAATTAGAAACTCCTTTCTAATTTAATTCTGGCTTGGCCAAGGACTACTGGGTTGTCATTTATCGAATCACATAGGACATTTATCTTCTTTTACTAGAAGTGGTAGATTCTTTATTGATCATACATTATCTCCATGTACAACTTATTATACCCAAGCATACCCTTTGATATATCCTAAGGGTCTTAAGGAATAAGTCAAAGTATAACTCATCATACACAAGATACTATGATGATCTCAAGTCCAAGGATCACTTGTACTACTATCACTACAGGAATTCCTATTGACAGGCAAGTAAAACTGCATTAGGTATTCCTTAGCGAGCCACGTTCAGTGAACTTATTCTCTAATAAGCACCTACATACTTGTTTTAGTGTCTCCACACAAATGATCATGAGATCAATCATCCTCATCCAATGAGCAAGCAACGTATGCACCAATCTCTCCGAATTTACTAATCCTTAATTTAGTAATCCAACGATTGGGAACTATTTTAATTTTAAGCTTTCTAAGAATTTAGATCTCATTAGAATGATCATCATCATTATTTTAAAAGCATTGCTTAAAACTATGGGTTTATCACATATTATAAAATAACATCATGTAGATAATTAAAAGCCTTTAATAAATTAATACTTTTTATTAATAAATGAATAAGATTGTTACAAAGTATATGCTTTATCATCAAACATGATTGGCTTGTGTGCATACTACTTTCACTTAAGGCCCTCGGCCCTCCACTAACCGAATAACTCCACAACGAAAATCGAACCGAATACCGCAAATCGCCCGAACTAACCAACGAGATAGTTCAGATGTATGCTGAAGGCTACAAAGTAGGCCAAAGCAAAGGCAGAAGCAAACTTGCTGCCACTGCGCTGAACCCACTTCTCCTCGACTCTTTCGAAGACGAAGATGATGACAACACCGAAGACGACCCTCCACAATCTTAACTTTAAACTTTTAAAAATTCAATGATATTGTTGCCCCTTTTATATTTAATGAAATACAATTAGCTCCTTTTCACTCCTTTTAAATTTAACTTATACTTTTACATTATCAAACAACATTCAAACAATCTGAACTCAACACTTTAAATAAAATCAAGCAACAATGCAAAGCAGTACTATTCACTACTAAAGAGTTAAACATATCTTTAATAAACCTGTTCGCCATCTTTAGGACGAACAAGCCCTGTTCACCATCTTTAGGATGAACATGTTCTATTCACCATCTTTAGGATGAACAAACCACCTTTCAACAAACTTGTCTGCCATCTTTAGGACGAACAAGCCCTGTTCCCATCTTTAGGATGACCAAGCCACCAAACCTCCAGAAAATCTAGTTCGCCATCTTAAGGACGAATCAGAACCCTGTTCACCATCTTTAGGATAAACATGTTCTGCTCACCATCTTGAGGATGAACAGACCACCGAACCTCCAGAAAATCTAGTTCGCCATCTTAAGGACGAATTAAGACCCTGTTCACCATCTTTAGGATGAACAGACCATCGAATCTCCAGAAAATCCAGTTCGTCATCTTGAGGACGAATTAGGACCCTGTTCACCATCTTTAGGATAAACAGGCCACCGAACCTCTAGAAAATTCAGTTCGCCATCTTGAGGACGAATCAGGACCCTGTTCACCATCTTTAGGATGAACAGGCCACCGAACCTCTAGAAAATCCAGTTCGCCATCTTGAAGACGAATCAGGATCCTGTTCACCATCTTTAGGATGAACAGGCCACTAAACCCCCAAACAACCAGTAGATAGAACAACATTTGGATAAAAAAGCTTCTTTTATTGATAACTGTGGGAAGAATTACAGACTCATATATTCTGACACTGACCCTACTGAAAATATTTCCGAAGCCTTCCTGCATGCCAAATATTCTTTATCTCAGTCCCATCCAATGCTCGCAACCGATAAGTTCATGGCTTCAGAACGTCGACAACCTTATAAGGACCTTTCCCAGTTCGGCATCAAGCTTCCTAAATTCTGAGGCGTAGAAGCTTCCACTTCCCGAAGAACAAGACCCCCTACTTCAAATCTTCGAAGCTTTACCCCTTTGTTATAATATTTAGCCACTCGACGCTGATATGTTTCCAATTTCACCAGAGCTGCTTCCCTGACTGCTTTAAGCAAATCCATGTTGGCCCTAAGTCCCTTGTCGTTGTACACCTCCCAAAACTGACTTGTTAGGAATATACATGAAAATCTTATTCCTATTTATATATGATTTGATTATGATATAAATGAATGAATATGCAAGTATGCTTGCATTAAGAAAAGCTGTAAAGTCCTTCGATAGATAATAGGAACATATGTACAAGGACTTAGAATGAATTGATCAAAAATGTTAGGTTAATCCTACATACGCAAAACAGCTTTGTACAGTCTTTAAAATGAAATGATGTACAAGTACTATAAATATAGAAAGGTCAAGCTTGTTAGGTTGATCTTATAATGTAATAGATAGGCATGTCTGATCGTAGAGTACTGCACCAGAATCGTAGTCTGCTAGGAAAGTCAAGAAAAACTCAAGAACTATTAAGGCAGAATCGTAGTCTGTAAGATAGTAGATCTCGGAGTTCGTAGACTGCCAGGAGAGATGATGAAGGATCGTAGTGTGTCGAGAAGAACTTTCTCGGAGCCGTAGTCTGCAGAGAAAGTCATGTTCAGAATCGTAGAGACAACCTATCTAAGAGCCGAACGAGCATCTGCCAAAGCCAAGTCAAGAATCGTAAACCACACTCGGAGTCGTAGAGTCTACTGATCATATCAGAGACAGAGATCGTAGTCGAGCCAGATCAGACGAAGACAACAAGCTTAAAGACAGAAATCGTAGAGTGTCAAGATCTGATCTCAGAGTCGTAGTGTCTGCAGAACCAAAGTCAAATAGTAGAGTGCAGAACTAAGGCTTCAACAGAGGTGCTCACAATGCCAAGACAGAATCGTAGAGTAAACACGATTCTCAACAAATGAGCACTCCCAGAATAACCAAAGTATAAAGTCGATGGTTTGAGTTGCAAAGATACATTCCACCTAAAGGAAACTAGAGAGCACTTAACGAATGGCATGCAAGCTAATAGAAGATCTAAGCACCAACCGAATCAACATCCAGATTGAGTTGTGAAGCCATTCAAGATGAAGTCTTTCATAAGTTGATCAAAAGAAAACTTCAGTAAAAGTGACTGACTAAGGAAAGTCAGCAAGTGCAGTAGCTGTCAAGAGAACAGAAGACAACGATCTTGGGGTCAACCAGGATCGTAGTGTTTGCTAAACAAAGCAGGAACTGATGTAGTTTACATAGAGATACTGGCAAGTTTTTGAAGAACAAGGCGAAAGTGATTAAGCATGTGTAAGACCCCGAATTTTATGAAATAAAAGTATTCGGTTTTTCTTATAATTACTATTTAGTAAATGGTTAAATTGATAAATATTAAAGTTAAGGGTGATATATGAATTTTTTTCGAAATACACAAGTGGTTATAAAATATTCATTGTTGTCGGGGAATATTCGCTTGGTCGTGGAATATTCTTACTGTCGGAGAATATTCGTACGACGGCGCAGTCTTTTGTGGGCCCCATAACGGAAAGCGATTGGATGAAGAAAACGACAAGAGTAAGTTGTTTATAAATAACGGCGTAGTTGTTACCGTTAACACTGTTGGAATACCCGGTGGTTAAAACACAGTAATACGCGTTGTTGCACAGTAGCACACGGTATTGCACTAATTATTGATTTTTACGTAAGAAGGCATTACTCAATAATTTTTACAGTAATTACTCTTCAGTATTTTATTTTATTGATTCAATAATTGTTGCGTTGATATTTTATATTACTGTTGTTTTAATAATTGTCACTACACAGTATTTTATATTATCGGAGCAATAATTCATATTATCTGAATAATATTATTAGATAACATTATTGGTAATGTCTAGAAAGTTCTGTCTAAGGAGAGGTTTGGTCATCTAATTGCGCGACAGTAAGGAAGAGATCCTTATTGGAAATCCCCTTCTTTCTTAGGAACTGCCTGGCTGTCAGTAATGTGATTCTGTAATATTATTTGTGAATAATTAATTATTGATTTATATGATGAGAAAAATATTGATTTTATGTGGATATAGATGGAGAAAATTTTTAATGTGACAATTGTTGAAAATTAATATTTTATCTTTTTCTGATAAAATAATTCATTTAAATATATTATTTTAATAATATATTAACGGTGATATTTTTACAATGAATGTGGGATATATGAGTATATGAGGAGGAAGAATATTTTTGTTGGATTAAATGTTTAACACATGTTTTGTGTGTTGGTGGACACAATTCTTGACCGAAACTTTATTATAGACTGTAAAATTATCCGTTTGTGGATTTTGGTCAATTTCTGTTTGGAATTTGAAAAAACGTTCTTCTGCAAAGTTGTAGAGAATTGAATTTCCTATAAAAACTCGCCAGATTCGAATTTTCTGATAAAAGGGCTATTTATTATGAATTATTAAAGTTCTGAAGTTCCGAAATAATTGATTTTTGGAAGTTTTAATTATTATTTTAAAGAAAAACGTTTTTTCTTACTTTTTCTAGAAGGTTAGCATGTGTTTATGGCTGAATTCAAGTATCTAGAGGTGGGCTTGAATATTTTGTAATTATATTAATATTATATTCAATTTTCTGTTTTGGTGTTCTAAGTATTTTCCTATAAATAGGGTGCTTAGGTTAGAATTAAAAATCACACCAGAAACTGAAGTTTTCTCTTTATTTCTCTCTCTATATTATCGAGTGTATTCTTGTGAGTATTTTGATATCTTGAGTGTTGCTATATGGTGCAAGTTCGTTCAGCGTTATTCCAGTCTGAAGTACTGCTCTTTTGAGGTAAGGGATAGTAAGGGATTGTAAGGGATAGTAAGGGATAATAAGGGATGTATTTTTTTTAAAATGATATTATTTCTTTCAATATCATTATACCGGAATATTGGTAAGATTTTTCTTGTGAAATTCTTATCTTTTCATGTCGGAGTTACTATTCATGAGTTACTATTCACGAGTTACTATTCACGAGTTACTATTCATAAGTTACTATTCATGAGTTACTATTCACGAGTTATTATTCATGAGTTAGTATTTACGAGTTACTATTCACGAGTTACTATTCATGAGTTACTATTCATGAGTTACTATTCACGAGTTACTATTCATGGGTTACTATTCACGAGTTACTATTCATGACAAAATTAGTTTCTTTTTCTAACCAAATTATAGTTGATTTATGAATATTACTCTGGAGATTAAAACTATGTATTGATTATATTGATTTTATTATCATATATAACATTTTTATAACCCTAATGATGATATTTCTCTTTGACTTGAGTGTAAAGATGGGTAGATTATTGGTATGATCATGACTAGGGTTCTCTTTGTCCAGTAGTGAAAAGTTAAATTATGACTGGTATGATCATGACCATTGAATTTATAATTGAATATCTTTAGCTTAAGTGCAAATGTGAAATGATCAACATGGTTATAATTATTGGTTATATAAATTCTGAAATGATTATATATTTCTTTGAGATAATAATATATTTGGCCTGTAGTGCAAATATGAATTATTGAGGAATATCTTTGGCCTGTAGTGCAAAGATGAGTTGTTGATGAATATCTTTGGCCCGTAGTACAAAGATGACTATTTAATTCAAGATATTTACACTATGAGTTGTTGATGAATATCTTTGGCCCGTAGTGCAAAGATGACTTATTGTTGAATATCTTTGGCATGTAGTGTAAAGATGAACTGTTGATGAATATCTTTGGCCCATGGTGCAAAGATGAATTTATTAGTATGATTATGAACATGAACTGTGATTTGGTATAACCATGATCTTTGATGTTTCAGGTAAAGACAGGTGATGAAAATTATCTTCGTCTTGGATGCGAAATTTAGAATCACAATTATGATTATGAATTATTCATATGATTGTGGAAAGGAACTGTTGATTGATGCTACAGGGATAAAATATTGTTGGTGGACTTTTAACGTGGAGAAGATAATAGACTTTATAGTCTATTTGACTCTTCTAATGGATTGCTCGTTCCGCTGCAACTATGGTTGAAATTTTTTATCATCTACCATATGTTCTAAATCTCTGATTTAATTACTGTTGAAGGCTATTGATAATTTAATTATCTTTAGTCATGATATTCTTTACTGAGCTAGTTGTGCTCACCCTTTTGCTTCACAATTCCTTTCAGGTAATAAGAGTGTAGCTGGGTCGAGCGAGGTAACAGGAAAATAGAACGGTGGTCTCTAGCTGTGGAGGTTCTCCCGAAGCAGTATAGAAAAGTTCATTTAGTAGTTATATTTGGTGAATCATCTAGGGTGAAGCGAACCCAACGTTGGAAGGGTGTTTTACCACTATCATACAAGATGTCTAACGACACACAACCTCGTGTCATCATAAGACAGTGATGTGCTCATCTACTTGCTGAGTATAGTTACAAGCATTACCTATATAATCTTGGTATTTGTTTGAAGTATAATTCTCAATTAGAGACAGTGGAGATAATGATATGTCAAGAGAAGACTCACCATTGAGAAGAATATGATAGTAATCTTCTCATTTTTCTTTGGGGTATATTGGGCCAACCAAGGATAATTTTGTGGCCATATGATATCTATCATAACCTAGAAGCATGACCTCCCATGTACGAGGGTTTTCTTGAGCACTTCCCAAAGATTCTAATTTCTAAAACAGTTTTTGACTATACCTTTATGTAAGGTGTCATTGTGAGGTGATGTCCACGGTTGGAACATGAGTCACATTTGGTATATATTTGTATCCAAACTCACAGCATATGTGTTGTTGTATTTTGCACGACAATTGTTGTAATAAAGTTGTAGTTGTTATCTGTACCATGTATTTGGCGACTCAAAATGGGTTGGATGGAATGGACCTGTTTTGGGGGCGTTACACATGGGTCATGTGACGCCCCCAAATCCAGGTACTTTTTACCTCAGATTAGGTACATCATTTCTATAACTATTACGAAAGATATAAATATAAATTGTTTATACATTAAACTTTTACACATCATTTCCAAGGTCTACAACCTTAACTTAATACATACCTTCAATATCTAAAAAGGTTTACAATGCTATTTTCGTCAGAAAATTTAATAGATCTAACTGCACTATCATTTAATCTTGCACTTTGCCTTTGCTTCTGTCTTTACTCGAGCTTTCATCTTAATCTGAAAATTTTTATCATGATATAGCAAGGGTGAGTAACAAATTTGCCCAGCAAGTTTTAAGTACAATAAGGAAATATCGTGATTGAAAAGAATGAATAAGCTTTCAAGTTTTCAACAATGTAATAATTTTGAAATAACATGAATCAAGTGTCAATAATTGAGTGACTGAATCAATAATGTTTAAAGGTAAACAATGACCATGAACAATTTAACTGAACCTTATGGTAATGAAGCTGATCAGCCTTTCATACCTGATGAACATATGTCACACGCACTAAGTGAGAATCAATAATTAGTTTAGACGTGAATAATCATTCACTAACATGCTTTGTAATATAACTCGAGTTTGAGTTAAGGAAACTTGCCTGTACAGCTGATTACCGCTAAGCAATCTAATGTAATCTCTCATGAAAGACCTATCAATTATCAGATTGATCTTTCAATTAGCATAACATACCTGTTAACTCATCATCTTATATTAAAATGCCTAACCTAGTTAAGTATTAGACATTACATTATAGCCTTAGTATTATCATTATACTTTGATAATCTTTTCATCATGTCATAACTTATACTTATAAGTTTTTCTTTTTATATGTTATCTTATTAAATTAGATAAAATTTTAGTAAACCAAAATACCATTTCAGTAAGTCGGATTTCATTTTAGTATCCTGAAATCACTATTTCAGCAGACCAAAATCAGTTTTAGCAGACTGAATTTAATTTCAACAACCCGAAATCAAATTCAGTACCCTTAATTCCTTTTTAACAGATTAGACACATAATATAGTTCATTGAATACCAAATTCAACAACTACATTTAAAAATAACTTAATTCTCTATTTTAATTTCCCGTTTAATATTATTAATTATTTAATAGTATTTCAAGTTAAGGTTATTAACCCTTTAATAACCTTTAAGTTAAATATTACTAATAATATTTTAATCCAATATCATTAGTCACATAAAATTATTTAAAGTCATTAATCACATAAATAAATAATTTATTTCAATTGTTTTCTATTCCTTAATTAATTTATTTAAGCACTCTAAAATGCCATACACATATCAACTCTTCACCACTCGATCCAAACCTCCGCCAAAAATCTGCATAAAACATGCTTAAGGGTCTCAAGTCGAAAAACCTCATTTTTCATATTTTTGACATCACATACTTAATTAAACTTATTTACTCATAACTAGTCTATTTTCATAAAAAATACCAAATCAGTTCTAAAAATTATTCTTTTCTGAGATTTGGCAGAATATAGTCCCATATTGAACATATATTTTTTTCGGAATTTTTAAAATTCATTTAATAATTTTTAAATGGCCAAAACTGCCGAATATTTAGACATTTATCATAAACTGTGCTTTTGTCCAAAATTTTTGAAATTTACAGGGTATACTCTTGTTATATACATGTACTCCCAATAAAAATTTAACCAATTTTGGAGTTAACCACAAGGAGTTATAAAGGTTTAATTTTTAAATAGTATTTTCCCATAAAATTCATAACTCTCAATCTATAATTCCAAAAATTGCCATTTTTGGACACAAACTAGAAAACTCATCAAATTATCATCTCAAATTTTTCCAGAATTTTTTAAGATCGGAAAAATTATGAAACTACCCCTGGCAGAAACTGTTCCAAAACAGTTTTTATTTTTGTTAGAAAAACGGGACTGTTTCGGGTAAATCAGTCACTATACCTTGAAAACTCAACAGTTTTGAGTGCTACCACTTGGGTTAACTAGTAAACACATATATCTAGCACCTCTCTTTGATGGATCGTAAAAAGGAGTTATAGATTTAAAACGGTGGATTTTCAAAGTACAAAAAAATTTGGGCTCTAAACTAGAAAAATTATTTTTCTTTTCCTTTTGATTCCAACCAAATCAACACCCATTATGGGTAGATCCATACTTGAATTCATATAAATCACATAGATTAAAGGGTTTTATACATCCATATTATAAACCCCTTTCATCAAATCCATAAAATAAATTAGAGGAAAGCTTAGGAAAAATAATTTTATACCTTTTTTTTTCTTCTTCTTCTTCTTCATGGAGAATTTTTCTCTGCTCTTCTTCTCCCTCATGGGGCTGCTGCCCCTCCTCTCTTCCTCCTCCATGGCTTCGGCCTCTTCTTCCTTTTCTCTCCCTCTTCCTTCTCTTTTCCCGTTTCTTTTCCTTTTGCTTTTCTCTTTCTTATCTCTTTCTTCTTTCTTATCTCTAATAATAGCCGCCCATCTCCTTTTTTTTTAACTGGCCATTTGGCCTTCTTATTGCCACATATTACAATTATTCTTATTATTTCTAATATAACAATTGTCCAATATGCCCTTCTTTAATTTGGGTTTAAAAAATTATTTCTTTTGGGCTATATAATATTTACATAGTCCAATCCATTCCATCTTATCTCACCCTAGATATTTAATTAGGGTATCCATTCCAAATATTTAAAAGTTAAATTATCACTCTTGTACATTAAATTTTATATCCCAATTAAACTTGTTTCAATTAAGTTATAAAATTAATAACTTGAGATAATAAAAATATCTCTTAAATTAATATAATTTTTATTATTATTATTCTCCGACATATTACTTAATAAATAAACTTAGCTTGAACCACTTAATTCAATGTGTTGGGCTTATTGGGCCACTTTCCCCACATTCTTGGTTTAATTTCTAATACTTTATTTACTTAGCAAATGTCCTACATGTTCCTTAATAATTGGACTCACTTGGGCTTAACACTTAATTCTTTTTGCTTTCCAAATAAAATATTTGGGCATCCGAACAAAATATTTGGGCCATAAAAATTAATATGGTCCATAATATTAAATTATATCTTACCCTAATCATTTAATTAGGGTTTCCATGTACCCAAATGAAATAAAAATTCTTACCCAAGTACATTTAATTTCTTAACCCAATTAAACTTATCTTAATTAGGTTATAAAATTAATTAATTGAGATATATAAAATGAATCTCTTATAATTAGTATATATATTATATATCATAATTCTCCCATCATATAATACTTAAGTTATTCAATTCTTCATTCCTAATATATAATTAGGGTTACATTAGTTTCTTTTATTTGTTTATATAATAAATAAATATAAACAAATCACATAATATTCCTATTCCTTTACTCACATAATAATTAAATAAATTGTGACATGTTCCACAATTCTCTTAGATTAGGTCACTAATATATATTTAATTACTAGGAACACTAAATAAAAAAATAACCCTTTAGGTCATTTAATTATCATACCATAATTTAAATAACTTATTTAAATTATACAATTTATATTGTATAATTAAATTTAATTTCCTCCTTCTCTCCATAAAATGTTTTCAAACAATTTATTTATATATTAAATATATAATTTAATATATTCAATCATTTATTCAAATATGAATTTAATTTACTAACTAGTTGATACCAATATACATATTTATATATTGGATCTCCTATCGTATTTTTACTTTATATCATTTGGTATAATGTGACGCCCCCAAAATAGGTATACAACACCCATTCTGAGTCGCCAAATATATGGTACAAAAAACAAACTACAACTTCAATAATACAATTATCGTACAAAATACGACAACACATACTGTGAGTTTAAATACAAATATTATCTTCTAGATAATATCCACACTCAAATAAGTCTTCATTACAATTATTCAAGCACTATTTTATAGAAATAGTGAGGACTGCAAAAACATCTTTCTAGAACCATCACTCCATACCCCGACTAGATCCTGCAATGTTCTCACCTCCTGAGAAGAAAAACGGAATAAAAAGAAAAAGGGTGAGCTCAACTAGCCCAGTAAACAATATTATGACTAAGATAATATACAACAAATTATTATTAATATTCAACAGGAAAAAATCTGATAGAATATAACCGACAACAAGTTTTAGATCAACAATTGCAGCGGAAATAGCAAACCATTAGTAGAGTCAAATAGAGAATGAATTCTACTATTTTCTAAGATTTAAAAGTCCATCATCAATATTTTATCCCTGTAACATCAATTAATAATCATCTTTAACCAAATATTCATCTTTGCACTACAGGCCAAAGATATTCATTTGTATCACCAGTCAGTCATGTTCATCTCAACACCTGTTCATCTTTGCACTACAGGCCAAAGATATTCATCAGGTAATCATACATCTTTGCACTACATGCCAAAGATATTCAGTAATATCATCATTCAGGACTGAGGATGATGAAAAATATCTTAAAGAAAACGAATCCAGTGAGGCAGAAGAACAAATAGTAGGGATTCGTATAACAGTTTATCAAAGATCAATAATACTTCATAATAATCAATTTTGAAGTAGAATTCAAAAATAAAGATCAAAACATTGATACAATCAAAGATAGTAACCATAATAGACATCTTGGACAAAAAGAAAAAATTTTATTTTTCGGTAAATAGTGCCGTATACGTGAATAGTAACTCCGACACAAAAAGTTCCAAATTTGATAAAAAAAACTCGTATCAATATTTCAGCATAATGATATTGAAGATAATAATATCATTTAAGAAAAAAATAATATCCCTTACCTCAAAATATCAGTACTTCTGTTCGGAATATCGGTATAAGGCTGAAGGAAACTTGCACTGATGAATAGAAACTCACAAAGTATCTAAATACTTCTAAAATACACTCAATAATCTAGAGAGAGAAAGAGAGAAAACTTATTTCTGGTGTGATTTTCAATTCTAACTTAGCCATCTATTTATAGGAAAATATTAGCATGCCGAAGCAGACTTAACCTGCAACCTGATGGCTTTACCTGCTACTATTCCCACCCACCACATTTGAATAAAAATCTCAGCATATTTTCACCAACCAAAAGTGGAGGCCACCAATTCTAGAATTTTCTGCCAAAATGACAAATTTAACAACTTCTACAATTTTTGAACCAGTCATCTCGTAAAATTCATAACAAAGCATACGTTCATTTTTAACGGTTCAAAATTTGTGGACATATACTGAACTTATATATGAATAACACATCCAAAAATTACCACGATCCAACGGTCGGATTAAAAATTATAACCCCCGTAATATTTCTCAAAAGCCCTGATTTGATTTTTAATACCTCCATTCTGATAAAAATACTGATAAAACACCTCAACATTAACTCCTTCATTTTTTACCACAATAAATATATCCAACATTTATATCCACATAAAATAAATATTTCCTTATCATATGAATCAATAATTAATTATTCACAAATAATATTACAGAATCACATTTATGACAACCAGGCCGTTCCCAGGAAAGAGGGGGCTTTCCAATAAGAATTTTTCCTTACTAGCGCGCAATTAGATGACCAAACATCTCCTTAGACAGAACTTTCTAGACATTGCCAATAATGCTATCTAATAATATTATTTAAATAATATGAATTATTGATTTGATAATGGAAAATACTGTGCAGCAACAATTATTGAAATAACAATAATATACAATATCAACGCAACAATTATTGAATCAATAAAATAAAATATTGAACAGTAACTACTGTAACAATTATTGAGTAGTGCATTCTTACGTAAGGATCAATAATTGGTGCAATACCGTGTGCTACTGTATTTTAACCACCAGGTATTCTAACAGTATTAACGGTAACAACTACGCCGTTAATTATAAACAACTTATACTTTTCGTTTTCTTCATCCAATCGCTTTCCGTTATGGGGCCCACACAAGGCTGTGCCGTCGTACGAATATTCCCCGACAGCAAGAATATTCCACGACCAAACGAATATTCACCGACCAAAAATAAATATTTTATAACCACTTACTTATTTGAAATATTTGTGCATTTTACCCATAACTAACCACATTAATCAAATCAACCCTTTCTATTTCAAAATAATAAATAGAGAAAATTTAATTTTATTTATTAATAAATTGGGGTCTTACATATAATATTAAATATTATACCATTATCCATATAACATAAGATCTTATATTCAATTATTTTCTTTCCTTTCTATAAATTGTCTTCACAATTTATTTAACTGTAGTAAATATATTAATATATTCACCACATTAACTACATGCATACGTTACACTCAATAATGTAATTTATGATTTCTTCAATACAATAGTGGCTATACATTAAGTATATTTAATGCCACCCATTTACCACATTAAAATAATTTAATATTATATATTATTTTAAATTTTACCCATCTAATTTCTTCTAATAATTTACTCCTACTCTTTACTTACATATAATAAATATATAATTTTAATATATTAATTATACACTACATCACATATTGCATGACACATAATCCTTTGTGTATTATGATATCACATAATATATCATCTAATAAAAATTTTCTTTATTTAATTCTTATTTTAAATATTACCCAAAAATTTGGGTTATCACAGGTCAGCCCATTGATGATAAGCGAACGGGAGATCACAAGGAGAAAGCGAGCTGGGCATGCCACAAATCTGATGTGTCTTGCTATTCAGAAGAGACCAGAACAATGAGTCATGCTATCAGTTCCTGAGATCAGTCGAGACAAACAGAAGTGTTGAAGCACTACACAAAAGAAAGAATAAGTGTTCTACCTTGAAGATCAAATGAACACTTCTTCAGGATCGTAGTGTTGTCTCAACCTGTCAACGAGAAACATTCAACAAGATACACTACGATCAGGTCGAAGAACATCTGCATCAGAATCGTAGAGTTCGGTCATCTGAAGATTAAAGCATTGGCAACGGTTCAATCTGAAGACTGATATTCGAACATTGCTGTTTGAGAGGAGTCAGAAAGAAGATACAAAGATGACTACCTGTCCGAGACATCAAAGTGACATCTCTGACGGGGTAAGTAAAACAGTAGACTGCAGAGTCAGAAATATGAAAAAGCAGATGTCATGTCACATCTGCAGTCTACACCAAATAACTCGAGATCTGTGAAGCAATTCAAATAACTTTCAACGGTTATATTCCAACGGAAAATTGGGAAGGAGTATATATTAGCCAAAGCTTCAAAGATCAAGAGTTGCTGCATTGAAGGATCGTAGAGTTGTTGGATTGCTATATTGTTGACTGTACGAGTTCCACCAGAGCTGAACAGAACAAATCTCAGTGGCAGTGAGACTACTGTAATAACTGTGAATTTCAAGTCACTATATATGTATGTACATTATTGATGTGACGCCCCTAAAATAGGTATACAACACCCATTCTGAGTCGCCAAATACATGGTACAAAAAATAAACTACAACTTCAATAATACAATTGTCGTGCAAAATACGACAACACATACTGTGAGTTGAAATATAAATATTGTCTTCTAGGCAATATCCACACTCAAATAAGTCCTCATTACAATTATTCAAATACTATTTTACAGAAATAGTGAGGACAGCTAAAACATCTTTCTAGAACTATCACTCCATACCCCGACTAGATCCTGCTATATTCTTACCTCCTGAGAAGAAAAATAGAACAAAAAGGAAAAGGGTGAGCTCAACTAGCCCAGTAAGAATATTATGACTTAGATAATATACAACAAATTATCATTAGTATTCAACAGGGAAAAATCTGATAGAATATAATCGACAACAAGTTTTAGATCAACAACTGCAGCGGAAACAACAAACCATTAGAAGAGTTAAGTAGAGAATGAATTCTACTGTCTTCTAAGATTTAAAAGTCCATTATCAATATTTTATCCTTGTAACATTAATTAATAATCATCTTTAACCAAATATTCATCTTTGCACTACAGGCCAAAGATATTCATTTGTATCACCAGTCAGTCATGTTCATCTCAACATCTATTCATCTTTGCACTACAGGCCAAAGATATTCATCAGGTAATCATACATCTTTGCACTACAGGCCAAAGATATTCAGTAATATCATCATTTAGGACTGAGGATGATGAAAATTATCTTAAAGAAAACGAATCCAATGAGACAGAAGGACAAATATTAGGGATTCGTATTATAGTTTATCCAAGTGCAATAATACTCCATAATAACCAATTGTGAAGGAGAATTCAAAAAGTAAAGATCAAAACATAGATACAATCAAAGATAGTAACCATAATAGACATACTGGATAAAAAGAAAAATTTTTATTTTTCGGTGAATAGTGCCGTATTCGTGAATAGTGTCGTATACGTGAATAGTGTCGTATACGTGAATAGTAACCCCGACACAAAAAGTTTCAAATTTGATAAAAAGTTCATATCAATATTTCAACATAATGATATTGAAGAAAATAATATCATTAAGAAGAAAATAATATCCCTTACCTCAAAATAACCGTACTTCTAACTGAATATCGGATATGAGGCTGAATGAAACTTGTGCTGAATAGCAACTTTCAAAGTATCCAAATACTCACAAAATACACTCAATAATCTAGAGAGAGAAAGAGAGAAAACTTATGAATTCTGGTGTGATTTTCAATTCTAACTTAGCCCTCTATTTATAGGAAAATGTTAGCACGTCGAAGCAGACTTAACCTGCAACCTGATGGCTTTACCTGCTACTATTCCCACCCACCACATTAGAATAAAAATCTCAGCACATTTCTTCACTAACCAAGAGTGGGGCCCACCAATTCTAGAATTTTTCACCAAAATGATTAACTCCGAAAATTCAACAATTTCTGAACCAGTCATCTCGTAAAATTCATAACAAATCATACGTTCATTTATAACGGTTCAAAATTTGTGGACATATACTCAACTTATATATGTATAACATATCCAAATATTACCACGATACAACGGTCGGATTAAAAATTATAACCCCCGCAAAATATCTCAAAAACTCTAATTTGATTTTCAATACCTCCGTTTCGACAAAAAAAATACTGATAAAACACCTCAACATTAACTCCTTCATTTTTTACCACAATAAATATATCCAACATTTATATCCACATAAAATAAACATTTCCTTATCATATGAATCAATAATTAATTATTCACAAATAATATTACAGAATCACATTTATGACAACCAGGTCGTTCCCAGGAAAGAGGGGGATTTCCAATAAGGATTTCTCCTTACTAGCACGCAATTAGATGACCAAACCTCTCCTTAGACAGAACTTTTTAGACATTGCCAAAATGCTATCTACTAATATTATTTAAATAATATGAATTATTGATCTGATAAAGAAAAATACTGTCCAGCAACAATTATTGAAACAACAATAATATAAAATATCAACACAATAATTATTGAATCAATAAAATAAAATATTGAACAGTAACTACTGTAACAATTATTGAGTAGTGCCTTCTTACGTAAGAATCAATAATTGGTGCAATACCATATGCTACTGTATTTTAACAACTAGGTATTCCAACAGTATTAACGGTAACAACTATACCGTTAATTATAAACAACTTATACTTGTCGTTTTCTTCATCTAATCACTTTCCATTATGGGGCCCACACAAGGCTGCGCCGTCATACGAATATTTCCTGACAGCAAGAATATTCCACATCCAAACGAATATTCACCGACCAAAAATGAATATTTTATAACCACTTGCTTATTTGAAATATTTGCGCATTTTACCCATAACTAATCACATTAATCAAATCAACCCTTTCTATTTCAAAATAATAAATAGAGAAAATTTAATTTCATTTATTAATAAGTTGGGGTCTTACAACCTCTCCTCCTTATGAAATTTCGTCCTCCGAAATTGACGTACGTACCTGGTGTTTCGAAAAGGTGAGGATACCTCACTTTCATTTCTGATTCCAACTCCCAAGTCATTTCTTCAATAGCATGGTTTCTCCACAAAACCTTAACTTGTGGTATAACCTTCGTGCATAGGACATGTTCTTTCCTATCCAATATCTTAACAGGTACCTCCTCGTACGTTAAATCTTTGGCTATCTCGTCTGGTTCTAATGCAATAATATGATTCGGGTCGTCCACATATTTACGTAACATCGATACGTGAAAAACATTATGAACACGCGACATACTTAGCGTTAAAGCGAGTCTATAGGCCACAGTTCCTACTCGATCGAGGATTTCAATTGAATCGAAGGCTTGAGCTTTCTTCTCTTCATCGACTCTTACTTCTAGAATAACACATTCTTTCACCTTCTTCTTTATATTCATCAGCTCCAGGTCTGTAGCTTGAGCGGCTTTAACGTTATCGATTAAAGTCGATTTTACTCGAATATCATCACGTGGGTCCCTAGAGTCATTAACTCTATCTCTATCATTTATAAATTATACAAAATAGGTCTTTGTGTTCAACAATATCACACTCGTACTCGCATACAATCTTTTATTCAACGCGTCAGCTACCACGTTCGGTTTTCTAGGATGGTATGGTCAGAATAGGTTCCGAATGAGTCGCCTCTTGAGCTATTGGAAAATCTTCTCGCATTCCCCGCTCTATACGAATTTTGTATCTTTCTGAGTCAGCTAAGTTAACGGAGTAGTGATTCGAGAAAATCCTTCCACGAATCTCCGATAGTAACCAGCTAAGCCCAGAAAGCTACGTACTTTGGTCACCGACTTCGGTTGCTCTCAATTGTGATTCATATCCCAATCTTGGATAGCACGTCATAATGACACCTATTATTTTACCACCACATAAATATAGAGTCCCTTACGGAGAGTCTGGCTTTGGTGCATTCCACAAAGGAAGTCGCCAGATAGAGGCTCGGGTACCAACTTCTATAGTTGGGTTTTTAACTCCTGAAGTTCAATAGGAGCTATTCAATATGAGATTTTAGAAATAGGTTTTGTATCGGGTTGAAGATCAATACAAAAATTCAATATCACGCTCTGGGTTAGGCCAGTAAATTCTTCAGAAAATACGTCAGGAAATTCACTAACAACAGAAATATCATTCAAATCTGACATATTTTTGTTCAAGTCCATGACATGGGCTAAGAAAGCTTGACATCCATTTTTCAATAAACGAATAACTTTATGGATTGGTATGACAACGATTGATTTTAGTGGTTTGGCTGCTTGAATTCGCATACAGGTTGGTTAGGAATATGAAAACTAACAACCTTACGAAAATAATCAATTTTGGCATGATGAGTAGTTAACCAATCAATTCCTAAAATTACATCAAAAACAAGTATCTTTAAAGAGATAAGGTCAACAGGTAATGTGATTGTGCCAACTTGGATTAAGCAAGATTTATAAACTGTAGATGTAATGAAAGTTTCTCCTAACGGAGTCTCCACAGATAGGTCAAAGTCTAATTTCTCCCGAGTCAAGTTTAAACGTTGAGCACAAGCAGGAGAGATAAAAGAATGGGTAGAACCGATATCTAGTAAGGTATAAACTTCCCAAGAATTTATAATTAACTAACCCGTTATACCTTCGTTCGGGTTTCTCGAGTTTTGGGCAGTCACGACAAACGTTCTTCCAGAAACCGCCGACTTTATTTTGTCTGTATCTGCCTTTGGTGTCACCGTCCCAGCTGGACTTGGTTTCACTATAGTACAATCTCGAGCGATATGTTCTTCCTTTTCATAATTATAACATACCTTGAACTGTTGTGGGCAGTTGGACTTATATGTCTCTCATCTCCGCATCTATAACATCTAACTGGCGGTCGTTCTCCTCCCCAAGAATTTGTTCCTGGTGTTGGTGTTGCTGTCGACGTCTTCCTATCATCGTTAAATCTTCTCTTCTTGAAATTTCCACTTGACTCACCTCTCCTATTATCATGGCCACAATGACCACCCGAGTGGTTACCACTTTTGTCTGTCTTTTTCCCTCCTCGCTGGTTCTCATCGCTCCGATGACTGCTGTCACCAATATGACCCTGGTTGTGGTCCCTCGGTTGAACATACTCATTATCTCGCTCTAATAATTGAGCCTTATTTACAACATCTGAATATAAAAAAAATTTATGAGAGATAAGATATTGCCGAATCTCAGGTTTTAAACCTCTCAGAAACATCCTTGTCATTCGTTCCACATTCTCGACCAAATGAGGTGCAAACCTGGATAACTCTGCAAACTTCGCCTCGTACTGGGACACCGTCATGTTATTTTGTTTCAGTCTAATAAACTCTACCTCCTTCATATGACGAATACTTTCAGGAAAGTACTTGTCATTGAACAGTTTCTGAAATGTTTCCCAAGACATGTTGAGTGCGTCAGGCTGGGTACGCTTCACAGACTCCCACCAGTAGTCTGCCTTACCGTCCGTGGAACATAAAGGTGGCGAATGGAACCTTCTGTTCCTCCGTGCATCCCAAGACATCGAATATCTTGGTAATATTCTTGACCCACGTTTCCGCCATGATCAGATCCAGCTTTCCCTTAAATTCTGGTGGTCCCAATTCTTTGAACTGCTTGGCTGTGACAAACCGCGCGTTGTTATCATTTCCACCCGTATTCTGCACACGAGTCTCCCTCGTCTGATTTTGTATGAACTGCAAAAAGCTCCTAAATATTCTATCATTCATCGTTTGCTCGGTAACGTTGTTTACAGGAGGAATATTGCCTTCTTGTTGCACGTTCCCCTGGGTAGTGATCAAAGGTGTCTCCACGGTCTGATTTACTCCATTATTAACGTTCTCTGCTGCCATTCTCAAATACTGTCACAAAACAAGGGTTAATTAACATGTCACATATTATCCCTATTTCTGACCGACCAAATAATTACCAAATAAACTTATTCCGGTCATACTAGCGAAGGAATTCCCCGTCTCTCCCCCCTAGTTCTTGTCTCACATCTCAGCCAGGGATCATATCCCTAAGCTCTGATACCAACTGTGACGCCCCCAAAATAGGTATACAAAACCCATTCTAAGTCGCCAAAATACATGGTACAAAAAGCAAACTACAACTTCAATAATACAATTGTCGTGCAAAATACGACAACACATACTGTGAGTTTAAATACAAATATTGTCTTCTAGACAATATCAACACTCAAATAAGTCCTCATTACAATTATTCAAACACTATTTTATAGAAATAGTGAGGACATCTAAAACATCTTTCTAGAACCATCACTCCATACCCCGACTAGATCCTGCTATGTTCTCACCTCCTGAGAAGAAAAATGGAACAAAAAGGAAAAGGGTGAGCTCAACTAGCCTAGTAAAGAATATTATGACTAAGATAATATACAACAAATTATCATTAGTATTCAACAGGGAAAAATCTGATAGAATATAATCGACAACAAGTTTTAGATCAACAACTGCAGCGGAAACAGCAAACCATTAGAAGAGTCAAGTAGAGAATGAATTCTACTACCTTCTAAGATTTAAAAGTCCATCATCAATATTTTATCCCTGTAACATCAATTAATAATCATCTTTAACCAAATATTCATCTTTGCACTACAGGCCAAAGATATTCATTTGTATCACCAGTCAGTCATGTTCATCTCAACACCTGTTCATCTTTGCACTACAGGCCAAAGATATTCATCAGGTAATCATACATCTTTGCACTACAGGCCGAAGATATTCAGTAATATCATCATTTAGGACTGAGGATGATGAAAAATATCTTAAAGAAAACAAATCCAATGAGACAGAAGGACAAATATTAGAAATTCGTATTATAGTTTATCCAAGTGCAATAATACTCCATAATAACCAATTGTGAAGGAGAATTCAAAAATAAAGATCAAAACATAGATACAATCAAAGATAGTAACCATAATAGACATATTGGATAAAAAGAAATTTTTTTATTTTTTGGTGAATAGTGTCGTATACGTGAATAGTAACCCCGACAGAAAAAGTTCCAAATTTAATAAAAAGTTCATATCAATATTTCAGCATAATGATATTGAAGAAACTAATATCATTAAGAAAAAAATAATATCCCTTACCTCAAAATAACCGTACTTCTGACTGAATATCGGATATGAGGCTGAATGAAACTTGTGCTGAATAGATACTTTCAAAGTATCTAAATACTCACAAAATACACTCAATAATCTAGAGAGAGAAAGAGAGAAAACTTATGAATTCTGGTGTGATTTTCAATTCTAACTTAGCCCTCTATTTATAGGAAAACGTTAGCACGCCGAAACAAACTTAACCTGCAACCTGATGACTTTACCTGCTACTATTCCCACCCACCACATTTGAATAAAAATCTCAGCACATTTCTTCACCAACCAAGAGTGGGGCCCACCAATTCTAGAATTTTCCACCAAAATGATTAAGTCCGAAAATTTAACAATTTCTGAACCAGTCATATCGTAAAATTCATAACAAATCATACATTCATTTTTAACGGTTCAATATTTGTGGACATATACTCAACTTATATATGTATAACATATCCAAATATTACCACGATCCAACGGTCGGAATAAATTATAACCCCCGCAAAATATCTCAAAAACCCTAATATGATTTTCAATACCTCCGTTTCGACAGAAAAAAATACTGATAAAACACCTCAACATTAACTCCTTCATTTTTTACCACAATAAATATATCCAACATTTATATCCACATAAAATAAATATTTCCTTATCATATGAATCAATAATTAATTATTCATAAATAATATTACAGAATCACATTTATGACAACCAGGTCGTTCTCAGGAAAGAGGGGGCTTTCTAATAAGGATTTCTCCTTACTAGCGCGCAATTAAATGACCAAACCTCTCCTTAGACAGAATTTTCTAGACATTACCAATAATGCTATCTACTAATATTATTTAAATAATATGAATTATTGATCTTATAATGAAAAATACTGTGCAGCAACAATTATTGAAACAACAATAATATAAAATATCAACGCAGCAATTATTGAATCAATAAAATAAAATATTGAACAGTAACTACTGTAACAATTATTGAGTAGTGCATTCTTACGTAAGAATCAATAATTGGTGCAATACTGTGTGCTACTATATTTTAACCACCAGGTATTCTAACAGTATTAACGGTAACAACTATGTCGTTAATTATAAACAACTTATACTTGTCGTTTTCTTTATCCAATCGCTTTCCGTTATGGGGCCCACACAAGGCTGCGCCGTCATGCGAATATTCCACGACAGCAAAAATATTCCACGACCAAACGAATATTCACCAAATAAAAATGAATATTTTATAACCACTTGCTTATTTGAAATATTTGCACATTTTACCCATAACTAACCACATTAATCAAATCAGCCCTTTCTATTTCAAAATAATAAATAGAGGAAATTTAATTTTATTTATTAATAAGTTGGGGTCTTACAATTGATATTTAAAACTTTGTGCTATATAGTGATTTAATATGTGACAACATATGTTAAGTGGTGCATGGATCAATAAACATATATATTATAGTTATAGATATATACACTTATAGATTTCATTAAAAATGAAAGCTTTATAACCTAATTATACATTAGGTGAGACAATTAAATAACCTAAGGTTATGATAATAAGAAAAGGTTAGTATTTAATATGTATACTAACTTAAGTAGATAATTTTGTTATTTCAAGTGATTAATAATTTTAAACCTATTTCTAGTTAACCTAATTAGGTTATGAGCTAAAGTCAAATGTATAAGTAATTAAATTTTATAAGATTGGGAATAGAAATCCTAAATAAACAATTAGGGTAACATATATTAAAATTGTTAGACTATGTTTATTACATGACCCAAAATAATTAAAGGAGAAGCCCAAAAGAAATAAAATGCAAGCCCAAACTTAGCCCACTTGATTAAGGGTATTTTAGACATTTGATTTATCTAATTTATGCATTAAAATAAAAGCTAAATGAAGGAATTAGTGGGCATATATATAGTTGGCCACATTAGCCTTTTTAAGGCAAGAATATTAAGCTAATCAAGTTCCATAAGTAGAAGTCTTACACACAAGGACAAGTGTGTCATGCTTCCATTGGTGGAAAGCCTAATTAGCAACCTTAATGGCATGATTAGGCATGATTAGGAAGGGATAAAGCTAACCCTTTTGTCCAAGGGGCAAAAAAAATATGGGGGATATTAGCATTCCACTCCAATTCACCAACATTATAGCTATCTCATTTCATTTTCCTCCTCCACCATTCTTCCACTTCTTCTATTTTCTCCCAACCCATCAAAACACAAAACTTAGCAAGAGAGAGAGAGGAAAAGTTCAGATTCTAGAGAGGAAGTGGAGTTTATTGTTCATGCATCCTAAATTCATAACCTACTTTGGAAGAACAAGAAGGATAGCAAAGAAAACTAGGTGAGGTTCTCTTCCATTCTTTTTCTTATTCTTCTTCTATTTTGGTTTTTACCTCAAAATATGTGGGGGTTATGGTCTAATACTCAAAGTACCCTAGTTCTACATGTCTCATGTGTAGGACTAAGTATCTTGTGTATTAGAATATAGATTTAGAGGAAGGAAATAAGCATACGTTCACCAAGGGGTGAAACCCTAGTTTTTCTTCCACTAAATCTTGTGTAACTCATGTTTTATAACTTGGATTTATGATCCGTCGAAGGGGAGTGCTAGATACATGAGTTATCTAGTAAACCCAAGTGGTAGAACACAAATCTAGCAAGTATTAAAGCCATGGGGGCTGTTTTTCCAAAACAGTCCACATAGAGAATTAAAGCTTTAAACCCTAAAAAAGCTACTGTCCCCATTTTTCTTAAGGCTGTTTCGGACAGTTTTAAGTCTTTTAAAAATCTGGCAAAAATCACAGCGGTACCTTACAAAGTTATCTACGTGTAGGAAAAAGAACGGACACGTTTCGATGTGCAGGTTGTACGTAATGGCTTTTTCCGTAAATGACTCCTAAATATTAACACCCGAATTTCTCACAGTGTATTCACTGGAAAAATCTGAAAAGTTTACAGTATGTTCATATATGTTATGAGAGTATACCCTGAAAGTTTCAGAAATTTCTGATTAAAACTCGATTTATGAAAAATGAAGCAAGATCCAAGTGTTTTATGCACTTTAAAAATAGTAAATCACTTTCTAAAATTCCAGAAAAATTTGGGGATCATTATTGGGTCATATACTATCCAAATCCAGAAAAGAAGAATTTTTGGAATTAGTTTGGTATTTTTCCTAAAAATGATGAAGTTCTGAATAAAAGGAAATAAATAGTTAAATGATGTCATAAATAAGAAAAATATGATCTTAATGCTTGAATACTCCTAATATATAATATTCTGACTATTTTAGGGTATTTTGGTAATTTATAATAAGAAATATTATTTATTACCTTTTATGGGTATTAAATAAGTGATTTAATAAAGGGTGAACAATTAGAATAAATTATTTATTGATCTAATAAATTATTAAAATATTATTATGATATTAATAATATTAGAATCCGATATTGTTAAGTAAATAAAAATATTAAGATTAAAACTTTATTGAACTATTTTTGAATGGTTAATAATATTTGATTTAAGCATTAATAAATGATTAAAGTATTATTAAATGGCTAATAATATTAGATTAAAATAATAATATTAGATTAAAATATTAATCTTAGATTAAAATATTATTAAAAGATTAATAATATTAGATTAAAGTATTATTGGATGATTAAAATATTATTAAGTAAATAATAATATTCGAGATTAAATAAAATGTTATTAAAAATATAATAACATTAGCAAAGGAATAAAATATTATTAAATAATTAATAATATTAGTAAATAAATAAAATATTATTAAAAGGTTAATAGTATTAGTAAATGAATAAAGTATTATTAATTGATTAATGATACTAAAGCATAAGTAAGATATTATTAAAGTAATAATATTAATGAATGATTAAAATATTATTAAGAGGATTAATAATATTAGTAAAGTATTAAAATTTTATTAAGATGTTAATAATATTAGTAAGCAAATAAAAATGTTATTAATGAACTAATAATACTAAGAGGTGAATTAAATATTATCAAGATTAATAATATTAAGTGAATTAAAGGTATTTGTTATTTAATAATAACATTATCGAGGCAGGATAATATTTCTAAGAACTAAATGCAATATATAATATCTATGTGATTAAATAATCTAATGTTATGCTATGACTAATTAAAAGATTAACTATAGGTCTTTCAAAGGAAGATAATTAAACTGCCTAGCGGATAGAATTTAATTGCGTAGCCGTTGCCTACAAATGAGGCAAGTTCCATAACTCAAACTCGAGTTATTATTTTCGAAGCATGTCGGTGAATAATTATTGTTGATTATTCACATCTATATTGATTATTGAGATTCACACTTTGTACAATTAAATTTCTGTTCTATTATTGATGAACTGTGAATTAGATTAAAAGTTCTTCATTCATGAACTGTTTATGAGATAGATCTATGATAATTGTATCAGCTAGATCAAGGCTGTTTAAATTTATTAAATCAAATGTGTTTTAAAAAGTTGTTCTTATTAAATTGATATGATAAGAACTCTTGACTGAGAAAAAGGACGAATTTAATTAAGGCATGATATCGATGCTGGATTATTAAGTGTTTATGCATAAATCATGGGGTATGAAAGGCTGATCCCCTTGAATACCAAAACTTATTAAGAGGTCCAGTTTAAATGACTGAGAACCTTGGCAAATGTTCATGATTATTTCATAACCACTCAATACATGTCATTCAATTACTCGAATACTCAATTGTTGATTATTAATTCACGTTCCTTCACAATCTTATACTATGGTTGAACATTGAAAGAGAAACTTCTTTCTAGTCATGATATATCTCCCTTGTATATAAACTTGCTAAGCAAATTAGTTGCTTACCCTTGCTATATCATGACATTTATTTCAGTTAAGCCTGAAGGATCCAATACGAAAGACAAAGGCAAGGGCAAGATCCAATAATAGTTTAGAATGAATGTTAAATTATTATTATCTAATGGAATTACTTATGTAAACCTTTTGTAATATGAATAGTGTGCTTAAGTTAAGGTTAAGTAGACCTTGGAAACTTTATTATAATGGACAATGTATGTTTATTATTCCGCAATAGTTTATAGAATGCTTATGATGATGATAGATCATGGGCACCGAATCTGAGGTTAAAGAACCTGGATTTGGGGGCGTCACAGGTTGATATCAAAGCCGTAGGTTATAAACATTAGGAATGTGAAACCTAGGTTATAACCTTAGTAGAAAACTATTATAGAGTATGTTAGGAGATGGATTGTGGAAATTCATCGAGTATGTGTTGTACTTAATAAAATATTATTTCATTTTATCAATGAATATATTTTATTGTAGTACTGATGTTGTATCCTTCTTTTATTATAGGATGCCGAGTGCTAGTCAGGGGAGCCATTTCGTAGACCATACTAGAGGAAGTGATGGAGACCTCGCAGGATGTGATGATCGGTGACCTACTCGAGAAAAACTATGCACTAGAGCAGAGGATTGTACAGTTGGAGGCACATAACATGACTCATCAGTACAAAGATGCTGCTAATCAGGCACTGATTGAGCTAGCAGAGGCGCGAGTGCAGCTAGAGTAGGAGAAGGCAAAGTTCGGAGCATTGAGTGTAGAACATTTGGCGATGCGGGGTGAGTTTGACTTTGAGATTGCAAATAAGATACGCGTGGATGATGCATTTTATGAGTCAGCCAAGCGGGTGGACCAGTTAGAGACAACACTGTAGGCCATAAATGTAAGATCCCAACTTATTAATAAATGAAATTAAATTTTCTCTATTTATTATTTTGAAATAGAAAGGGTTGATTTGATTAATGCGGTTAGTTATGGGTAAAATGCGCAAATATTTTAAATAAGCAAGTGGTTATAAAATATTCATTTTTGGTCGGTGAATATTCGTGTGGTCGTGGAATATTTTTTCTGTCCGGGAATATTCGTACAACGGCGCAGCTATTTGTGGGCCCCAAAATGGAAAACGATTGGATGAAGATAACGACAAAAATTGAGTTTTTATAAATAAAGGCGTAGTTGTTACCGTTAACACTGTTGAAATACCCGGTGGTTAAAATACAGTAATACGCGTGGTTGCACAGTAGCACACGGATAGCACAGTATTTTAGAATTATTAATTCTTACGAAGGAAGGCACTACTCAATAATTATTACAGTAGTTATTGTTCAATATTTTATTTTATTGATTCAATAATTGCTGCGTTGATATTTTATATTATTATTGTTTCAATAATTGTTGTTGCACAATATTTTCTATTATCAGATCAATAATTTATATTATTTAAATAATATTATTAGATAGCATTATTGGCAATGTCTAGAAAGTTCTGTCTAAAGAGAGGTTTAGTCATCTAATTGCACGCTAGTAAGGAAAAATCTTTATTGGAAAGCCCCCTCTTTCCTGGGAACGGCCTGGTTGTCATAAATGTGATTCTGTAATATTATTTGTGAATAATTAATTATTGATTCATATGATAAGGAAATATTTATTTTATGTGGATATAAATGAGGGATATATTTTTGTGGTTAAAAATGAAGGAGTTAATGTTGAGGTGTTTTATCTGTATTTTTGTCAGAACGGGGGTATTGAAAATCAAATTAGGGTTTTTGAGATATTTTGCGAGGGTTATAATTTTTAATCCGACCGTTGGATCGTGGTAATATTTGGATATGTTATACATATATAAGTTGAGTATATGTCCACAAATTTTGAACTGTTAAAAATGAACGTATGATTTGTTATGAATTTTACGAGATGACTGGTTCAGAAATTGTTGAATTTTCGGAGTTAATCATTTTGGTGAAAAATTCTAGAATTGATGGGCCCCACTCTTGGTTGGTGAAGAAATGTGCTGAGATTTTTATTCAAATATGGTGGGTGAGAATAGTAGCAGGTAAAGCCATCAAGTTACAAGTTAAGTCTACTTCGACGTGCTAACATTTTCCTATAAATAGAGGGCTAAGTTAGAATTAAAAATCACACCAGAATTCATAAGTTTTCTCTCTTTCTCTCTCTAGATTATTGAGTGTATTTTGTGAGTATTTAGATAATTTGAGAGTTACTATTCAGCACAAGTTTCACTCAGCCTCATACCCGATATTCAGTCAGAAGTACAGTTATTTTGAGGTAAGGGATGTTATTTTCTTCCTAATGATATTATTCTTTCAATATCATTATGCCGAAATATTGATCTTAACTTTTTATCAGATTTGGAACTGTTTGGTGTCGGGGTTACTATTCACGTATACAACACTATTCACGTATACGGCACTATTCACGAATACGGCACTATTCACCGAAAAATAAAATTTTCTTCTTTTTGTCCAATATGTCTATTATGATTACTATCTTTGATTGTATCCATATTTTGATCTTCATTTTTGAATTCTGCTTCACAATTGATTATTATGAAGTATTATTGATCTTGGATATACTGTTATACGAATCCCTACTATTTGTCCTTCTGTCTCACTGGATTCGTTTTCTTTAAGATATTTTTCATCATCCTCAGTCCCGAATGATGATATTACTGAATATCTTTGGCATGTAGTGCAAAGATGTATGATTACCTAATGAATATCTTTAGCCTGTAGTGCAAAGATGAACAGGTGTTGAGATGAACATGACCGACTGGTGTTACAAATGAATATCTTTGGCCTGTAGTGCAAAGATGAATATTTGATTCAAGATGTATATTGATTGATGTTACAGGGATAAAATATTGATGATGGACTTTTAAATCTTAGAAGATAGTAGAATTCTTTCTCTACTTGACTCTTCTAATGGTTTGTTGTTTCCGCTGCAGTTGTTGATCTAAAACTTGTTGTCGATTATATTCTATCAGATTTTTTCCTGTAGAATACTAATGATAATTTGTTATATATTATCTTAGTCATAATATTCTTTACTGGGCTAGTTGAGCTCACCCTTTTCCTTTTTGTTCCATTTTTCTTCTCAGGAGGTGAGAACATAGCAGGATCTAGTCGGGGTATGGATTGATGGTTCTAGAAAAATGTTTTAGCTGTCCTCACTATTTATGTAAAATTGTATTTGAATAATTGTAATGAGGACTTATTTGAGTGTGTATATTGTCTAGAAGATAATATTTGTATTTAAACTCACAGTATGTGTTGTCATATTTTGCACGACAATTGTATTATTGTAGTTGTAGTTTGCTTTTTGTACCATGTATTTGGCGACTCAGAATGGGTGTTGTATACCTATTTTGGGGGCGTCACAGTTGGTATCAGAGCTTAGGGATATGATCCCTGGCTGAGATGTGAGACAAGAACTAGGAGGGAAGAGACGGGAAATTCCTTCGCTAGTATGACCTGGATAAGTTTATTTGGTAATTATTTGGTCGGTCAGATATAGGGATAATATGTGACATGTCAATTAACCCTTGTTTTGTGACAGTATTTGAGAATGGCAGCAGAGAACGTTAATAATAGAGTAAATCAGACCGTGGAGACACCTTTGATCACTACCCAGGGGAACGTGCAACAGGAAGGCAATATTCCTCCTGTAAACAACGTTACTGAGCAAACGATGAATGATAGAATTTTTAGGAGCTTTTTGCAGTTCATGCAAAATCAGACGAGGGAGACTCGTGTGCAGAATACGGGTGGAAATGATAACAACGCGCGGTTTGTCACAGCCAAGCAGTTCAAAGAATTGGGACCACCAGAATTTAAGGGAAAGCCGGATCCGATCATGGCTGAAACGTGGGTCAAGCAAATTACCAAGATATTCGATGTCTTGGGATGCACGGAGGAACAGAAGGTTCCATTCGCCACCTTTATGTTCCACGGTGAGGCAGACTACTGGTGGGAGTCTGTGAAGCGTACCCAGCCTGACGCACTCAACATGTCCTGGGAAACATTTCAGAAACTATTCAATGACAAGTACTTTCCTGAAAGTATTCGTCATATGAAGGAGGTAGAGTTTATTAGACTGGAATAAAACAACATGACGGTGTCCCAGTACGAGGCAAAGTTTGCAGAGTTATCCAGGTTTGCACCTCATTTGGTCGAGAATGAGGAACGAATGACAAGGATGTTTCTGAGAGGTTTAAAACCCGAGATTCGGCAATATCTTATCTCTCATAATTTTTTTTTTATATTCAGATGTTGTAAACATGGCTCAATTATTAGAGCGAGATAATGCGTATGTTCAACCGAGGGACCACAAACAGGGTCATACTGGTGACATCAGTCATCGGAACGATGAGAACCAGCGAGGAGGGAAAAATACATACAAAAGTGGTAACCACTCGGGTGGTCATCGTGGCCATGATAATAGGAGAGGCGAGTCAAGTGAAAATTTCAAGAAGAGAAGATTTAACGATGACAGGATGACGTCGACAGCAGCACCATCACTAGGAACAAATTCTAGGGGAGGAGAACGACCGCCAGTTAGATGTTACAGATGTAGAGAGGAGGGACATATAAGTCCAAATTGTCCACAACAGTTCAAGGTATGTTATAATTGTGGAAAGGAAGGACATATCGCTCGAGATTGTACTATAGCGAAACCAAGTCCAGCTGGGAAGGTGACACCAAAGGCGGATACGGACAAAATAAAGTCGGCGGTTTCTGGAAGAGCGTTTGTTATGACTGTCCAAAACGCGAGGAACCCGAACGAAGGTATAACGAGTTAGTTAATTATAAATTCTTGCGAAGTTTATACCTTACTAGATACCGGTTCTACCCATTCTTTTATCTCTCTTGCTTGTGCTCAACATTTAAACTTGACTCCGGAGAAATTAGACTTTGACCTATCTGTGGAGACTCCGTTAGGAGAAACTTTCATTACATTTACAGTTTATAAATCTTGCTTAATCCAAGTTGGCACAATCACATTACCTGTTGACCATATCTCTTTAAAGATATTTGCTTTTGATGTGATTTTAGGAATTGATTGGTTAACTACTCATCATGCCAAAATTGATTATTTTCGTAAGGTTGTTAGTTTTCATATTCCTAACCAACCTGTAAGACCCCGAATTTTATGAAATAAAAGTATTCAATTTTTCTTATAATTACTATTTAATAAATGGTTAAATTGATAAATGTTAAAGTTAAAGGTGATATATGAATTTTTTTCAAAATACACAAGTGGTTATAAAATATTCATTGTTGTCGGGGAATATTCGTATGGTCGTGGAATATTCTTTCTGTCCGGAAATATTCGTACGACGGCGCAGCCATTTGTGGGCCCCATAACAGAAAACGGTCGGATGAAGAAAACGACAAATTTGAGTTTTTATAAATAACGGCGTAGTTATTACCGTTAATACTGTTAGAATACCTGGTGGTTAAAATATAGTAATACGCGTAGTTGCACAGTAGCACACGGTATTGCACAATATTTTTTTCAATTATTGATTCTTACGTAAGAAGACACTACTCAATAATTGTTATAGTAGCTACTATTCAATATTTTATTTTATTGATTCAATAATTGCTACGTTAAAATTTTATATTATTGTTGTTCAATAATTGTCACTGCACAGTATTTTTTATTATCAGATCAATAATTCATATTATTTGAATAATATTATTAGATAACATTATTGGCAATGTCTCGAAAGTTCTGTCTAAGGAGAGGTTTGGTCACCTAATTCCGCGCCAGTAAGGAGAAATTCTTATTGGAAAGCCCCCTCTTTCCTGGGAACGGCCTGGTTGTCATAAATGTGATTCTGTAATATTATTTGTGAATAATTAATTATTGATTCATATGATAAGGAAATATTTATTTTATGTGGATATAAATGAGGGATATATTTTTGTGGTTAAAAATGAAGGAGTTAATGTTGAGGTGTTTTATCTGTATTTTTGTCGGAACGGAGGTATTGAAAATCAAATTAGGGTTTTTGAGATATTTTGCGAGGGTTATAATTTTTAATCCGACCGTTGGATCGTGGTAATATTTGGATATGTTATACATATATAAGTTGAGTATATGTCCACAAATTTGAACCGTTAAAAATAAACGTATGATTTGTTATGAATTTTACGAGATGACTGGTTTAGAAATTATTGAATTTTCGGAGTTAATCATTTTGGTGAAAAATTTTAGAATTGGTGGGCCCCACCCTTGGTTGGTGAAGAAATGTGCTGAGATTTTTATTCAAATGTGGTGGGTGGGAATAGTAGCAGGTAAAGCCATCAGGTTGTAGGTTAAGTCTGCTTCGGCGTGCTAACATTTTCCTATAAATAAAGGGCTAAGTTAGAATTGAAAATCACACCAGAAACATAAGCTTTCTCTCTTTCTCTCTCTATATTATGAAGCATATTTTGTGAGTATTTAGATACTTTGAGAGTTGCTATTCAGTGCAAGTTTCCTTCGGCTTTGCATTCCAATCAGAAATACTGCACTTTTGAGGTAAAGACATTTGAGAAAATTATCTTCATCCTAGAAGCGAAGAGGAATTTAGAACTACAATTATGATTATGAGTTATTCATATAATTGTGAAAAGGAACTGTTGATTAATGTTACAGGGTTAAAATATTATTGGTGGACTTTTAATGTGGAGAAGATAATAGACTTTATGGTCTATTTGACTCTTCTAATGGATTGCTCGTTCCGCTGCAACTGTGGTTGAAATTTTTTATCACTACCATATGTTCTAAATCTCTGATTTATTACAGTTGAAGGCTATTGATAATTTATTTATCTTTAGTCATGATATTCTTTACTGGGCTAGTTGTGCTCACCCTTTTGTTTCACAATTCCTTTCAGGTAATAAGAGTGTAGCTGGGTCGAGCGGGGGTAACAGGGGAATAGAACGGTGGTCATCATTTAGTAGTTATATTTGGTGAATTATCTAGGGTGAGGCGAACCCAACGTTAGAAGAGTGTTTTGCCACTATCATACAAGATGTCTAATGACATATAACCTCGTGTCATCATAAGACATGATTGTGCTCATCCACTTACTGAGTATATTTACGAGCACTACCTATATAATCTTGGTGTTTGTTTGAAGTATAATTCTCAATTAGAGACAGTGGAGATAATGATAAGTCAAGAGAAGACTCATCATTGAGAAGAATATGATAGTAATCTTCTCATTTTTCTTTGGGGTATATTGGGTCAACCAAGGATAATTCTGTGGCCATATGATATCTATCACAACCTAGAAGCATGGCCTCCCATGTACAAAGGTTTCCTTGAGCACTTCCTAAAGATTCTAATTTCTAAATCAATTTTTGACTATACCTTTATGTAAGGTGTCATTGTGAGGTGCTGTCCACGGTTGGGACATGAGTCACATTTGGTATATATTTGTATCCAAACTCACAGCATATGTGTTGTTGTATTTTGCACGACAATTGTTGTAATAAAGTTGTAGTTGTTTTCTGTACCATGTATTTGGCGACTCAGAATAGGTTGGATGGAATGGACCTATTTTGGGGTCGTCACACAACCTGTTATGCGAATTCAAGCAACCAAACCACTAAAATCAATCGATGTCATACCAAGCCATAAAGCCATTCGTTTATTGAAAAATAGATGTCAAACTTTCTTAGCCCATGTCATGGACTTGAACAAAAATACGTCAGATTTGAATGATATTTCTGTTGTTAGTGAATTTCTTGACGTATTTCCTGACGAATTTCCTGGCCTAACCCAGAGAATGATATTAAATTTTTGTATTGATCTTCAACCCGATACAAAACCCATTTCTAAAATCTCATATTGAATAGTTCCTATTGAACTTCGGGTGTTAAAAACCCAACTATAGAAGTTGGTACCCGAGCCTCTATCTGGTGACTTCCTTTGTGGAATGTACCAAAGCCAGACTCTCCGTAAGGGACTCTATATTTGTGTGGTGGTAAAATAATAGGTGCCATTGTGACGTGCTGTCCAAGATTGGGATATGAATCACAATTGAGAGCAACCGAAGTCGGTGACCAAAGTATGCAGCTTTCTGGACTTAGTTGGTTACTATCAGAGATTCGTGGAAGGATTTTCTCGAATTACTACTCCGTTAACTTAGCTGACTCAGAAAGATGCAAAATTCGTATGGAGCGAGGAATACGATAAGATTTTCCAATAGCTCAAGAGGCGACTCATTCGGAACCTGTTCTGACCATACCATCCTGAAAAAGCGAACGTGGTAGCTGACGCGTTGAGTAGAAGATTGTACGCGAGTACGAGTTCGATATTGTTGAACACAAAGACCTGTTTTGTATAATTTATAAATGATAGAGATAGAGTTAATGACTCTAGGGACCCACGTGATGATATACGAGTAAAATCGACTTTAATCGATAACATTAAAGCCGCTCAAGCTACAGACCTGGAGCTGATGAATATAAAGAAGAAGGTGTAAGAATGTGTTATTCTAGAAGTAAGAGTCGATGAAGAGAAGAAAGCTCAAGCCTTCGATTTATTTGAAATCCTCGATCGAGTAGGAACTGTGGCCTATAGTCTCGCCTTAACGCTAAGTATGTCGCGTGTTCATAACGTTTTTCACGTATCGATGTTACGTAAATATGTGGATGACCCGAATCATATTATTGCGTTAGAACCAGACGAGATAGCCGAAGATTTAACGTACGAGGATGTACCTGTTAAGATATTGGATAGGAAAGAACATGTCCTATGCACGAAGATTATACCACAAGTTAAGGTTTTGTGGAGAAACCATGCTATTGAAGAAATGACTTGGGAGTTGGAATCAGAAATGAAAGTGAGGTATCCTCACCTTTTCGAAACACCAGGTACGTACGTCAATTTCGAGGACGCAATTTCATAAGGAGGGGAGGTTGTAAGACCCCAACTTATTAATAAATGAAATTAAATTTCCTCTATTTATTATTTTGAAATAGAAAGGGTTGATTTGATTAATGTGGTTAGTTATGGGTAAAATGCGCAAATATTTCAAATAAGCAAGTGGTTATAAAATATTCATTTTTGGTCAGTGAATATTCGTGTGGTCGTGGAATATTTTTTCTGTCGGGGAATATTCGTACGACGGCGCAGCTATTTGTGGGCCCCATAACGGAAAACGATTGGATGAAGATAACGACAAAAATTAAGTTTTTATAAATAACGGCGTAGTTGTTACCGTTAACACTGTTGGAATACCCGGTGGTTGAAATACTGTAATACGCGTGGTTGCACAGTAGCACACGGATTGCACAGTATTTTAGAATTATTAATTCTTACGAAGGAAGGCACTACTCAATAATTGTTACAGTAGTTACTGTTCAATATTTTAATTTATTGATTCAATAATTGCTGCGTTGATATTTTATATTATTGTTGTTTCAATAATTATTGCTGCACAGTATTTTCCATTATCAGATCAATAATTCATATTATTTAAATAATATTATTAGATAGCATTATTGGAAATGTCTAGAAAGTTCTGTCTAAGGAGAGGTTTGGTCATCTAATTGCGCGCTAGTAAGGAGAAATCCTTATTGGAAAGCCCCCTCTTTCCTGGGAACGGGTTGGTTGTCATAAATGTGATTTTGTAATATTATTTGTGAATAATTAATTATTGATTCATATGATAAGGAAATATTTATTTTATGTGGATATAAATGAGGGATATATTTTTGTGGTTAAAAATGAAGGAGTTAATGTTGAGGTGTTTTATCTGTATTTTTGTCGGAAAGGAGGTGTTGAAAATAAAATTATGCTTTTTGAGATATTTTACGAGGGTTATAATTTTTAATCCGACCGTTGGATCGTGGTAATATTTGGATATGTTATACATATATAAGTTGAGTATATGTCCACAAATTTTGAACCGTTAAAAATGAACGTATGATTTGTTATGAATTTTACGAGATGACTGGTTCAGAAATTATTGAATTTTTGGAGTTAATCATTTTGGTGGAAAATTCTAGAATTGGTGGGCCCCACTCTTGGTTGGTGAAGAAATGTGCTGAGATTTTTATTCAAATGTGGTGGGTGAGAATAGTAGCAGGTAAAGCCATCAAGTTGCAGGTTAAGTCTACTTCGGGGTGCTAACATTTTCCTATAAATAGAGGGCTAAGTTAGAATTGAAAATCACACCAGAATTCATAAATTTTCTCTCTTTCTCTCTCTCTAGATTATTGGGTGTATTTTGTGAGTATTTAGATACTTTGAGAGTTGCTATTCAGCACAAGTTTCATTCAGCCTCATACCCGATTTTCAGTCAGAAATGCGGTTATTTTGAGATAAGGAATGTTATTTTCTTCCTAATGATATTATTCTTTCAATATCATTATGCCGAAATATTGATCTGAATTTTTTATCAAATTTGGAACTTTTTGGTGTCGGGATTACTATTCACGTATACGGCACTATTCACGAATACGACACTATTCACTAAAAAATAAAATTTTCTTCTTTTTGTCCAAGATGTCTATTATGGTTACTATCTTTGATTGTATCCATGTTTTGATTTTTATTTTTGAATTCTGCTTCACAATTGATTATTATGAAGTATTATTGATCTTGGATAAACTGTTATACGAATCCCTACTATTTGTCCTTCTGTCTCACTAGATTCGTTTTCTTTAAGATATTTTTCATCATCCTCAGTCCTGAATGATGATATTACTGAATATCTTTGGCCTGTAGTGCAAAGATGTAGGATTACCTGATGAATATCTTTGGCCTGTAGTGCAAAGATGAACAGGTGTTGAGATGAACATGACCGACTGGTGTTACAAATGAATATCTTTGGCCTGCAGTGGAAAGATGAATATTTGATTCAAGATGTATATTGATTGATGTCACAGGGATAAAATATTGATGATGGACTTTTAAATCTTAGAAGATAGTAGAATTCTTTCTCTACTTGACTCTTCTAATTGTTTGCTGTTTCTGCTGCAGTTGTTGATCTAAAACTTGTTGTCGATTATATTCTATCAGATTTTTTCCTGTTGAATACTAATGATAATTTGTTATATATTATCTTAGTCATAATATTCTTTACTGGGCTAGTTGACTCACCCTTTTCTTTTTTGTTCCATTTTTCTTCTCGGGAGGTGAGAACATAGCAGGATCTAGTCGGGGTATGGAGTGATGGTTCTAGAAAAATGTTTTAGCTGTCCTCACTATTTCTGTAAAATAGTGTTTGAATAATTGTAATGAGGACTTATTTGAGTGTGGATATTGTCTAGAAGACAATATTTGTATTTAAACTCACAGTATGTGTTGTCGTATTTTGCACGACAATTGTATTATTGAAGTTGTAGTTTGCTTTTTGTACCATGTATTTGGCGACTCAGAATGGGTGTTGTATACCTATTTTGGGGGCGTCACAATAAAGGTCAGGGTCGAGACCTTGGGACTGGCGCTAGACGCAACATATGAGGGCCAGCGCAGTGGGACTAGGAGGGCACATATCGTGATAGGGGAGTCGAGTCGATCCGTTCGGCGTAGAGTTATGGAGGGGTTGTTTCCCCAGGAGCCTGTTCAGGTGACCCAGCAGGGCCACCAGTGATTATTATGTTATGAACCAGTTGTAGATAGATGCATTAGTACCCCTTTTTTTGTAATAGGGTTTTATGTTGATGTAGACCTCAGCAGGTGTGAGGTAGTAGGTAGTTAGGTAGTATCCCTATTTGTGTATGTAGGGGAGTATCATTTTGAGTTAATCCCATCTTTTGTGTTTAAAAATGGGAAAGTAACATTTATAATAATATGCCTGTAATGAACATGTGAGATACCGAAGATTGGTATATGAATATAAATGCATTATTATGATATGTGTTTGAAAATTTAAATAGTAAATTATCTATTTAATGTTATGAAAATTTAGTGAACTGAATCGGTATTTTTTTAAAAAAAAAAAACTTAACCCACTAATCGGGGAGAAAGACTTCTAAATCTTGGTAATTTAAAACTCTCACCTAATGATCATCTGATTGTTTGAATACAGTAGCGTATTACATGCTAAGTACTTATATGATAATAAAACCCGAGTAACGTGCTAGAATTTTGTTTAATTAGATAATGTCGCCCATACGTGTACTAAGGAACCAAGAGATCGAAGAGTCAGTTAATAATGCAGTGGGAGCTCAACCAAACCCAATGCAAAACTTTATCAATATGATGGCTGAAGCTATGAGGAATCAAGCTCAACCTGCAGGAAATCAGGCGGGAAACCAACTAGCCAACTTTAAGGACTTCAAGGCAATAGGACCGTCGGAGTTTAGAGGAACAACAGACCCGATAGAGGCCTAGACGTGGATAAAGGAGATTGAGAAGGCTTTCATTATTACTAGAGTAGCAGAAGAGCAGAATTTTTTTTTGCTACCTACTTAATGAAGGGTGGGGCTAACTATTGGTGGGAGGCCAACCAGAACAAAGCCGGGACTGGAATCGTGACTTGGGAAGCATTCAAGATATTGTTCTTCGGGAACTACTTCCCTGAGAGTACACAAGCGAGAATGGAGATCAAGTTTTTGGAATTGAAATAGGAGAATATGTCAGTGTCAGAGTACGCTCAATGAATTGACCAGATTCGCTCTACATCAGGTGGACACGGAGGTGAGGAAAGTAAGAAGGTTCAAAAATAGACTACAGCCGTGGATTTATAGTAAGGTGGCGGTTTTACAAATCATGTAATTCTCAACTCTGTTGGAGAAAGCTCTCATAGCGGAAGGTGGAAGCGAAGCGAACTCAAAGTACAATCAGGAGAAGAACAAGAAGAAAGTAGAAGGTGGGAATCAGAATGTTAGTAGTGGTGGTAGCAACAAAAAGAAGCGAAAGTGGAGCAGTGGGGGTAGTACTTTAGAGAGTCAGCAAGGAAGTGTACAACAAAAGAAGTTGGTGTGTGGAAACTGTGGAAAGGGTCACTTAGGAGAGTGCATGAAGGGAAAAATGGTATGTTATACTTATGGACAAGAAGGACATATCTCAGCCAATTGTCCTAAGGTGTAGAAGGGAGGTTGTTTTAACTGTGGTGAAGCGGGACATCAGATCAAGGATTGCCCGAGGAAGAAAAGCACGGATGGCGAAAACGGTAACAGGGGCAATAACACTAGGACAACCAATGGACCAGCCCAGCCAAACAAGCCAACAGCGAGGACATTCAATATGACACTGCAAGATGCCGTGGCATCCAGGGAGGTGGTGTCAGGTATAATTCCGATCAACGATATAAATGCCTATGTGTTATTAGATTCGAGAGCTTCATGTTCTTTCGTATCTGATGAATTTGCTTAAAGATTAAGTTTACCTCGCGAACTATTAGAACACCCAATGAATGTAAAGTAGCGAACAAAGAAATTATCCTTATAGACCACATCCATAGGAATTGTAGTGCTGATGTAAGAGGGTTTGAGGGTTTAAGCTTAACATGGATTTGATACCGATTCGTCTTGGAGAGTTTGATGTAATCCTCGGGATGGAATGGTTATCGAGTCACGGAGCGGTCATTAACTATAAGAAAAAGTGCGTACACCTAAAGACTCCGGATAAGTTGAAGGCGGTATTTCATGGCAGTAAATCGCCGAGACAATCTTGTTGTCTGACGATGATGCAAGCAAAGAAGTTGCTTAGGAAGGGTTGTATAGGTTATTTGGCTCACGTTGTGGATACCCGCAGAGTCGAGGGTGAACTGGGTCAGATACCTATTATAAGAAAATTCGTTGATGTCTTCCCAGATGAGATTCCAGGATTGCCACTAGATAGAGAGGTAGAGTTTGTTATCGATTTGTTACCAGGGACAACACCGGTATCTAAAGCGTCGTATCGTATGTCTCCGATACAAATGAAGGAACTGATGGCTCAAGTACAAGAGTTGTTAGATAAGGGATACATTCGACTGAGCGTATCACCGTGGGGAGCACCAGTCTTATTCGTAAAGAAGAAGGATGGGTCATTAAGGCTTTGTATCGACTACCGAGAGTTGAACAAGGTCACCATTAAGAACAAGTACCCGTTGCCCAGGATCGACGATTTGTTTGATCAGTTGAACGTGGCGAAATACTTTTCAAAAATCGACTTGAGGACTGGTTATCACCAACTGAAGGTGAGGCAGAAGGATGTTCCAAAGACGACATTCAGAACTCGGTATTGACACTTTGAGTTTTTGGTAATGTCATTTGGATTAACGAATGCGCTAGCAATATTCATGGACTTGATGAACAGAGTGTTTAAACAGTATTTAGATAAGTTTGTTGTCGTGTTCATCGATGACATTCTGGTATATTCAGAGATGGAGGAGAGCACGCTGAACATCTAAGGATAATGTTGGAGATGTTAAGGAGGGAGAAGTTATATGCAAAGTTTTCCAAGTGTGAGTTTTGGTTGCAGAGAGTGCAGTTTTTGGGTCACGTTATCGACAAGGATGGTGTTTCGGTGGATCCAGCAAAAGTAGAAGCGGTTATCAACTAGGAACAGCCAAAGACGCAGACAGAAATTAGGAGTTTCTTGGGATTAGCAGGATACTGTCGGAGATTCATCCAAGATTTTTTGAAAATAGCATCGCCATTGACCAACCTTACTTGAAAGACGGTGAAGTTCGTTTGGACGGAGAAATGTGAGGAGAGTTTCATGGAATTGAAGAAGAGGCTTAGTCAAGCACCTGTGTTGGCTTTACTAGACAACACGGGAGGATTTGTAGTGTATAGTGATGCGTCACACAAGGGTCTTGGCTGTGTACTGATGCAGCACGACAAAGTCATTGCGTACGCTTCACGTCAGCTGAAGGACTATGAGAAGGGTTATCCGACTCATGACCTAGAGTTAGCAGCGGTAGTTTTTGCCTTGAAGATTTGGAGGCACTATTTTTATGGCGAGAAGTGTGAGATATATACGGATCACAAGAGTCTGAAGTATATCTTCATGCAGAAGGAGCTAAACATGAGGCAGCGCCGATGGCTGGAATTGATCAAAGATTATGATTGTGAGATTCTGTACCATCCAGGCAAAGCAAATGTAGTGGCAGATGCCCTGAACAGAAAAGGCAGGGAGAAGTTACTGAAGTTGACCATTCAAGAGGAATTGGTGAAAGATTTCGAACGACTGGACTTAGAGGTTAAGTATCCGATGGAGACCAATGAGAAATTATTTACAGTAGCAGCGAGCCCAACTTTATTAGATAAAGTTAAAGAGGCATAAGAAAAGGACGAAGATTACAACAACATCATGAAGCAGTTAGCTGAAGGCGACGAATTGAAATACAAGATTGATGGCACCGGACTGCTGAGATTCAAAGGACAAATTTGGGTACCATCAGTACCAGAACTAAGAGAGGAGATTTTGCAAGAAGCGCACAGTACGAGATACTCGATACACCCAAGAAACACAAAGATGTATCAAGATTTGCGTCAACACTTTTGGTGGCCAAACCTAAAGAGAGAGGTTACAGAATGTGTCAGCAGATATCTAACTTTTCAGAGAGTTAAGGCAGAGCATCAACGACCGAATGGATTACTACAGCCTTTAGAGATTCCAGAGTGGAAATGGGAGCACATTACGATGGATTTTGTGGTGGGACATCCAGCAACGCAAAAAGGGCACGACGCCATATGGGTGATTGTAGATCGTCTTACGAAGTCGGCTCATTTCTTGCCGATTAAGATCAGGTTTAGTTTGGACCAGCTAGCCAAATTATATATCAAAGAAATTATCTTGAGACAAGGCGTACCGGTATCTATTATATTAGATAGAGATCCGCAATTCACGTCAAACTTCTGGAAGAGTCTTCAAGAAAGAATAGGGACGCAACTACGGATGAGCACCGCGTATCATCCGCAGACCGATGGGCAAAGTGAAAGAATGATTCAAACACTTGAAGACATGCTTAAAGCTTGTGTGATGGACTTCAAGGGTAGCTGGGAGGACCATCTTCCATTAGTAGAGTTCACATAGAATAATAGTTATCACGCCAACATTGGAATGCCGCCGTACGAAGCACTGTATGGGAGGAAATACAGGATGCCCTTATGCTGGGATGAAGTGGGTGAACGTCAACTGTTAGGACCAGAACTGGTGCAATAGATCGTAGAGATCACCAATGTGATAAGAGCCTGACTGGTAGCAGCTCAAGATCACCAGAAGAAGTATGCAGACTTACATCGCCAGAAGAGAGATTTTGAAGTGGGAAGCTATGCATTTTTGAAAGTATCTCCCTAGAAAAGGAAGATAAGGTTTGAAAAGAAAGGTAAACTGAGTCCGAGATTTATTGGACCCTTCGAGATCTTGAAGAAGATAGGTGAAGTGGCGTACAAGGTAACTCTACCTCCTAAACTGGAACATGTTCATAATGTGTTTCATGTGTCAGTGCTACGACCATATAAGCCTGATTACAAGCACGTGATATCGTACGAGCCAATTCAGGTCAAAAAGGATTTGTCGTACGAGGAAATTCCGGTAGAAATTTTAGATAGAAAAGAGCAAAAATTGCGAAATAAGGTTATACATTCTGTAAAAGTTTTTTGGAGGAACCACAATGCTGAAGAAGCTACGTGGGAACTCGAAGAAAAGATGAGAGAAAATTATCCACATCTTTTTGAGTAACCCTATGTGTAATTTCGGGGGACGAAATTCTTATAAGGGGGGAGGATGTAATAACCGTGAATTTCAAGTCACTATATATGTATGTACATTATTGATATTTAAAAAATTGTGTTATATAGTGATTTAATATGTGATAACATATGTGAAGCGGTGCATGGATCAATAAATATATATACTATAGTTATGGATATATACATTTATAGATTTCATTAAAAATGAAAGTTTCATAACCTAATTATACATTAGGTGAGACAATTAAATAACCTAAGGGTTATGGTAATAAGGAAAGGTTAGTATTTAATATGTATGCTAACTTAAGTGGATAATTTTATTATTTCAAGTGACTAATAATATTAAACCTATTTCTATTAAACCTAATTAGGTTATGAGCTAAAGTCACATATATAAGTAATTAAATTTCATAAGATTGGGAATAGAAATCCTAAATAAACAATTAGGGTAACATATATTAAAATTGTTAGACTATGTTTATTACATGGCCCAAAACAATTAAAGAAGAAGCGTAAAGAAATAAAATGCAAGCCCAAACTTAGCCCACTTGATTAAGAGTATTTTAGACATTTTATTTATCTAATTTATGCATTAAAATAAAAGCTAAATGAAGGAATTAGTGGACATATATATATAGCTGGCCACATTAGCCTTTTTAAGGCAAGAATATAAAGCTAATTAAGTTCCATAAGTAGAAGTCTTACACACAAGGACAAGTGTGTCTTGCTCCCATTGGTGGAAAGCCTAATTAGCAACCTTAATGGCATGATTAGGCATGATTAGGAAGGGATAAAGCTAACCCTTTTGTCCAAGGGGCAAAAGAAACATGGGGGATATTAGCATTCCAGTCCAATTCACCAAAATTATAGCTATCTCATTTCATTTTCCTCCTACACCATTCTTCTTCTTCTTCTATTTTCTCCCAACCCATCAAAACACAAAGCTTAGCAAGAGAGAGAGAGAGGAAAAGTTCAGATTCTAGAGAGGAAGAGGAGTTTATTGTTCTTGCATCTTAAATTCATAGCCTACTTTGGAAGAACAAGAAGGATAACAAAGAAAACTAGGTGAGGTTCTCTTCCATTCTTTTTTTTATTCTTCTTCTATTTTGGTTTTTACCTCAAAATATGCGGGGGTTATGGTCTAATACTCAAAGTACCCTAGTTCTACATGTCTCATGTGTAGGACTAAGTATCTTGTGTATTAGAATATAGATTTAGAGGAAAGAAATGAGCATATGTTCTCCAAGGGATGAAACCTTAGTTTTTCTTCCACTAAATCTTGTGTAACTCAAGTTTTACAACTTTGATTTATGATCCGTCGAAGGGTGTGCTAGATACATGAGTTATCTAGTAAACTAAAGTGGTAGAACACAAATCTAGCAAGTATTAAAGCTATGGGGGCTGTTTTCCCCCAAACAGTCCACATAGAGAATTAAAGCTTTAAACCCTAAAAAAGCTACTGTCCCCATTTTTCTTAATGTTGTTTTGGACAGTTTCAAGTCTTTTAAAAATTTGGCAAAAATCACAGAGGTACCTTAAGAAGTTATCTACGTGTAGGAAAAATAACAGACACGTTTCGATGTGTAGGTTGTGCGTAATGGCTTTTTCCGTAAAGGACTCCTAAATATTAACACCCGGATTTCTCACAGTGTATACACTGGAAAAATCTAAAATTTTACAGTATGTTCATATATGTTATGAGAGTATACTCTGAAAGTTTCAAAATTTTCTTATTAAAACTTGATTTATGAAAAATGAAGCAAGATCCAAGTGTTTTAGGCACTTTGAAAATAGTAAATCACTTTCTAAAATTCCAGAAAAATTTGGGGATCATTGTTGGGTCATATACTGTCCAACTCCAGAAAAGAAGAATTTTTGGAATCAGTTTGGTATTTTTTTCTAAAAATGATGAAGTTATGAATAAAAGGAAATAAATAGTTAAATGATGTCATAAATAAGAAAAATATGATTTTAATGCTTGAATACTCCTAATATATAATATCCTGACTATTTTAGGGTATTTTGGTTATTTATAATAAGTTATTTATGACATTTTATGGGTATTAAATAAGTGATTTAATAAAGGGTGAACAATTAGAATAAATTGTTTATTGATCTAATATATTATTAAAATATTATTATGATATTAATAATATTAGAATCTGATATTGTTAAGTAAATAAAAATATTAAGATTAAAACTTTATTGAAATATTTTTGAATGGTTAATAATATTTGATTTAAGCATTAATAAATGATTAAAGTATTATTAAATAGCTAATAATATTAGATTAAAATATTAATATTAGATTAAAATATTAATCTTAGATTAAAATATTATTAAAAGATTAATAATATTAGATTAAAGTATTATTGGATGATTAAAATATTATTAAGTAAATAATAATATTCGAGATTAAATAAAATGTTATTAAAAATGTAATAACATTAGTAAATGAATAAAATATTATTAAATAATTAATAATATTAGTAAATGAATAAAATATTATTAAAAGGTTAATACTATTAGTAAATGAATAAAGTATTATTAATTGATTAATGATACTAAAGCATAAGTCAGATATTATTAGAGTAATAATATTAATGCATGATTAAAATATTATTAAGAGGATTAATAATATTAGTAAAGTATTAAAATATTATTAAGATGTTAATAATATTAGTAATCAAATAAAAGTGTTATTAGTGAACTAATAATACAAAGAGGTGAATTAAATATTATCAAGATTAATAATATTAAGTGAATTAAATGTATTTGTTATTGAATAGTAACATTATCGAGACATGATAATATTTCTAAGAACTAAATGTAATATATAATATCTATATGATTACATAATCTAATGTTATGTTATGGTTAATTGAAAGATTAACTATAGGTCTTTCAAAGGAAGATAATTAAACTGCCTAGCGGATAGAATTTAATTGCGTAGCCATAGCCTACAAACGAGGCAAGTTCCATAACTCAAGTTATTATTTGCGAAGCATGTCAGTAAATAATTACTGTTGATTATTCACATCTATATTAATTATTGAGATTCACACTTTGTGAAATTGAATTCTTGTTCTATTATTGATGAACTGTGAATTAGATTAAAAGTTCTTCATTCATGAACTATTTATGAGATAGATCTATGCTAATTGTATCTGCTAGATCAAACATATTTAAATTTGTTAAATCAAATGTGTTTTTAAAAAGCTGTTCTTATTAAATTGATATGATAAGAACTCTTGACCGAGAAAAAGGACGAATTTAATTAAGGAATGATATCGATGCTGGATTATTAAGTGTTTATGCATAAATCATGGGGTATGATAGGCTGATCCCCTTGAATACCAAAACTTATTAAGAGGTCCAGTTTAAATGACTGAGAACCTTGGCAAATGTTCATGGTTATTTCATAGCCACTCAGTACATGTTATTCAATTACTCGAATACTCAATTATTGATTATTAATTCATGTTCCTTCATAATCTTATACTATGGTTGAACATTGAAAGCGAAACTTCTTTCTAGCCATGATATATCTCCCTTGTATATAAACATGCTAAGCAAATTAGTTGATTACCCTTGCTATATCATGACATTTATTTCAGTTAAGCCTGAAGGATCCAATACGAAAGACAAAGGCAAGATCCAAGAATAGTTTAGAATGAATGTTAAATTATTATTATCTGATGGAATTACTTATGTAAACCTTTTGTAATATGAATGGTGTGCTTAAGTTAAGGTTAAGTAGACCTTGGGACTATGTTATGAAACTTTATTATAATGGACAATGTATGTTTATTATTCCGCAATAGTTTATAGAATGCTTATGATGATGATAGATCGTGAGCACCGAATCTGAGGTTAGAGAACTTGGATTTGGGGGCGTCACAACTACGAAGGTGGAAGTGAAGCTGATTTGAAGAATGACTTGAATAGACTAAAGCTTCACTCAACAGGGATGAGAATGTTATTGAAGATGGCAGCTAAGCTGAGAGCCGAGAAGGCCAAGAAGATAGCATTCAGAAAAGTGGCAGAGCGCAAAGAAGATCCAAAGAGCCACTCTACGTATCACCATGAACCAAAAGCTGAAACAGAACAGATGCAGAACCATATCTGCATATCATTCAAGAAAGGTTCAGGGAATGCTAAGTGCAAGACGAAGTCTACCAAAAGCTCAAACACTTAACAAACCCAAATGGTGATGGTGCACAGCTGACATTGGATGAAGATGAACTGAACAGTGTGAAGATCAGTTGCACCAGAGAAGAGGTGGTCCAAACTCTACACAAAATGCAAAGAGGACCACGCCAAGCTGCTAAGTACAAAATATAGATCAGTTGCACCAGAGAAGAGGTGGTCCAAACTCTACGTAGAATGCAAATAGGACCACGCCAAGTTACAAAGTACAAAATATGTTCAAGCTTCAAGACATCTTAGCAACAAGGCACCAACAACAATAACTACAACAGCAAGTCGCCAGGGCCTGAGGGGTCCTTGTCCGAAGGGACTAAATGAAGTTCCAAGCCTGCTGGGCTTGAAGAGTTCCTAGGGAACTAGATGAGTTCCAAGCCTGCTGGGCTTGAAGAGTTCTTAGTGGACTAAAGTGTTAAGGCTGCTGGCCTTGAAGGAATCTTAGTGATTCAGGGTGCTGCCCTTCCTTAGTGGAATTCTTGCTAGTTAAAGCAGAAGAGTGGATTAGGAGCTCGAGTCTCTGAACCACTTAAAATTCCTTGTGTCTTTTACATTCAGTCATTTACTTTCTGTCATTTACATTATGTACCTAACTGCTATAAATGCTATGTATGTATTAACTGCTTACAACTCTACGAACAATGTATGTATGTTCATGAATATATCAATGAAGGGGATCTTTTACTTATTCCGTTGTACTTGAAAAGATTACTATTTTTGTCATATGCTAAGTCATTAGCAATACAAAATAAATGAGAAAAGTATTTAAAATTAAAAGGATCTATTCGACCGCCCCTTCTAGATGCCTACTAGGAACTAACAATTGGTATCAAAGCAGGTTCTCATGCTATATTCAAAAGCTAATTGCTTTGAGTCTGATCCTAGGCACATATATTGTTCTAAACTTAGTTTAGTAGTAAGTCACTTGTAAATGCAGATGAGCTCATACGCTGGAAATATTGTGTACAGGTAAATGTGTATATACACCTGAAGCTGCTCAGATTGGTCCATGTTCTTAAATGCCATAACAATAAGACCAATCCTTGTCCACAGTCAATCTTGTAGTCTAAAGACCAGATATGGGAGCTCAAGAGACATCAACAGCAAAGAGCTAAGCATCCACCAGTCTGAAAGATGAAAATGCCATATATGCTAAGAAGTACTTATTCAGAGAAGAAAAAATTTCTCAAATATGTATTTGACTAACCAGTAACTGGATGTGAACCTTGAGGTTCAAGGTCATCAAAGAACTAAGGATACCAAGATTTTCTTAGCTCACATCTTCAAGACTATGAATGATTGATCGAAGGGCAACTGGAGCAACAAGCTATCAGAAATGAATGGAAAAATATGCACATCAATGCCTAACCTCATTATATCAAGATAAATGACTATCAAGAAACCGACAGTGGAAAGGTACAATTCCTCATTAATATAAATGTGTACATCATGTTGCATCACCTTATGCACTATAACAATATTCTATCTAGAGACCATACTCTACCTAAAAAGGGGAAGAGAGAAAGTACACTAAGGTTGGAAAATCAAATGCTAATAAACTTTCTCTCCATCCAATTTTAGGTTGAAGATAACATCTTGAAAGAAGTCTGAAATAGTTCATAAGCATATCAAGATTTAATTAATCTTAAGTGGAGTAATCTTTGTTGATGGGTTAGTATGTATGTACAAACCAATGTTCTAGGTTTTTGATAATACATAGAGTATGATAAGTTCTACAAGAGTATCTTGAAGATTCGTAGAAACTGATCACCTCCATGAATCAAGTAAATAATGAAACCATCAAAGAAAAAGAGTGTTTTATTAAAGTGGTTAATCTTACACACACTCATCACCATGCATCTTAAAATGTCATATCTAATTTGGATATATGTATGAATATGATTGTTGGTGATCAATGTGATGAAAATTCAAATATATGAGGAATAGGGAATTTGAAAACTAATCTGGAAGGACCCATTTAACCATGAGTACTAAAAATAAAAATTTATCTAACCTGCAAGTACTTGGTCTATCTAACCACACTAAGGAATGCTGAAGCAGATGACTTCAGTCGAGAAGATTCAACCAGCTGGAGGCTTAAGACATTTCAGAAATGTTCTTGACAAAATTAGTCTCTGTCAAAGCCTATTCTTGAAGACTTGATGAGCTAACATGAATAAAGCTCACATGACTGCTGATCTCCATATGGAAGTAGACCATTCATCCTAAGATAAAAAGGGTCTTATATGCTCAATTATGCAAAGTATATACTCGGAGAAGAACCCTCGAGGAACTTACTATAGAAGCAGAACTCCACAAATACAAACTGTCAAAGAAGACTACGTTCGTAGTTCTGTCAAACTATCGTAGAGTGATCAGTCCTGAAGATATTTATTTTTATGATCCAAGGAGATTTAAATGATAGTGATGACTTCAGTTAGAAGGAGATATGCAAGGTTGTCTTCTAATACACATGAAGAAGAAGAACTCACACTTCTATGAGAAGATAGTATCAACTATGGGGGAACAGTGATCTGTTAAAGATCAAAAGCACTAAAAGTATCAGAAGTGCACTATGAAGCAATATACCAGTTACAAAGTCCCAAAACTTTGTGCCTGATGAACCAAATAAAGATCCATAGTCAGTGAGAACGTCTCAAAACATGCCACTAATAACCTTGTCAACCACCCAACTCAAAATCATGGAGCGCCTATGATCAAACATCTGATCATAGTGTAAGAGCAGGAGGACACCACGATTACAGCCAATGCAAATGTCTAAAGTTGGTAGATGAACTCCCTAGCAGAAAAGATCAAAGTGAGATATCAGTACTAATCAAGTCTAAAGCTACTCTTTTTATGGTAAGGGCCTTAGGGACAAACCTGACCCTTAGTTCACTCTAAGAGGTTGGCCCTTTCTGAGCTACCTTAACCCGGAAGGAATGCTTAGTCAAGTTCATCTCAAGGACCAGGGCAAACAACGTTCGTAGAGTAGATTCTGAAGTGAACTCGACGATCGTATTATAACCTCAACAATCGTAGAGTAGGCTCGACGATCGTAGTCTTCCCAAAGGATACATTAGCTCATGGGGAGCTCAACAGAACTCGGCACATACCAAACTATTCAGATCGTGTGGAGGAAAGTTACGAATACAGTTTGGAATGACATCTTGCAAATTTACTTCAAAATTTCAGTGCCCGAACTCTATTGGGACACATCAGTGGTTAAGCCATGCAACTTCAAGATGAGAATTAGTGTCAAATCATCCACTGAAGCATCTCTTAGAAGATGATCGTTGAGTTGACAAAGAAAATTGTAGAGTCCATAGCTACCTCAACAAGCTACTCTACGTACTAAAAAGGTCAACGGTTAATCTACGTCAGCAATGCTTATTTTCTTAAAAGAAAATTTAAACTGAAAAATTGTTTAGTTTATGGGGAGCTACAGTTTCTTACTGGGCATCATGCAACCAATGACTGGTTGACACATCACAGCTTATGCAGAGTTAGAAGGAACTGTTATAAAGACAAATTTAAAATCTCTAAACAGTTATCAGAAGCTATCGAATCTCTCTCCCTCCCTTTTTTAAACCCTAAAATCCTCTTCTAAGCCTGAATCCATTAAACCTCTAGATTCGCCCAAATCGCATTCAACTATCTCTCATAGGAGGTCTGAAACTAAATACCCATATATTTTGAACCCTCAAAATGGAAGAATGGCTTTTTATAACCGGAATCCAACTCGACTTCAAGAAGTTCGACAGATCAGAAAAGAAGTTCAAGGATATACTTGAGCTTGTAAAGAATGCTGGATTTTCTGAATGCTTGGAAGCTAACACTCCAGTCTATACCGAGCTAGTGAAGCAATTCTACTCCAATGCAACGATAGATTTAGGGCTTCTATCCACAAAGGTCAAAAGAGTAAGCCTAAAGATAAGGGCATCAAACATCAACCAATGTCTAGGGTTTCCCAACCAAGGTCTGATAAACCTCGAGGAAGTTGACATTGAACAAGGCAAGAAGTTAATGTGTTACATGAGGAACGTAAATCTGAAAGATATGAAGAAGAAAGAGTTTCCTGAAGAGTTTAAATTTCTGGCTGAGATTATAGGAAAATGCATCTTGTGCAAGGATACTGCACATGATACTGTCAGTGATCTGCAATTGAGAGTTATGACTGCAATTGTCATGAAGCAGCAAATGAACTTTGGAGCCCTTATAATTGATTGGTTGACCAAATGGCTGGAAAAGGCTGAGATAAAGAAGTCTACCGATAAACCACTCACAAAGGTTTTTCATGGAAGACTGTTGAGCATTATATTAAAGAAGAAACTGAAAAGCAAGATAAAGGATGATGAAGGAGAACCACTGAATGTTCATAATGTGATGTCCCCACAGCTGTTTGAAAACTGGAAGAAAAATCCTAAGGAAAACAAGAGGCTAATAACTTCTGGCAGCAGCAGCAAGGTCTCGATAAAGAAAAGAAAGGCACAAGAGGTGGAAAGTAAGCTATCTCAATCTGATGACTCTGTACTTAGAGCAGCCACTCCGACAAAGAAGAAATCTAAGAGTGTGAAGAATACAGAGGCTCCACCAAGCAGTCTCTCCACTGACAAAAAGAGACATGGAGCAGGAGAAGAAAAAGCATCAACTGTAGAAACCCCAAAAAAAAGAAGAAGATTACTCCAAGGGCCATCCAAGAAGAAAGCAAAGGTGATGAAGAAGTTAGTCCCAGTTCCCCAAAGAAGGCTATCTACCAGAGAAGAGAGCGTAGAGTCATAAGATGAGATGGGAACTAAGAGCCTCAAGAATGAACCCTCAAAGAACAAGTCCAACAATGAAGAAGAAGTTGAATCTATGAAAGGAATAGCTAAATCTGATGGTGAAGAAGAATGTACAAGTCCTATGGCTAACACTCAGAGTAGCAACTCTGCTGCTGAAGAAAGTTTGAAAGCTGAAACAACTGTATCTCCTACTGCTAAAGTTCCAACAACTTCATCTGATGGTTCAAAAGATGTTGAGTCCAAAGAAGAAGGACCTGCCCCCTATTGTTGCTGAACATCAAGAAAGCTTATCTGATGATAAAGAGGCTTCATATTCTAAAGAAGAAGAAGAGTCTAAAACTCCTATAGCTGAACCCAAAGGAGAAGAAAAAGCAACAGATTGCTTGCCAGATTTGTTCTAAAGAAGAAAGGAGAATCTTCTACTGCTATCATTGATTTGAGTGATGATAAGTCTGAATCCAAGAAAGAAAATGCTGAAGAAGGTACTAGTGATGAAAATCAGCATGAAGGATTCATTGATGAATCAGATGAAAGAAGTCAGCATGATTTAAGCTCAGAAGGTGAAGAAATGGAAAACGATTCTAGTTCTACAAATCAGGAATCAGCAGACTATCATGTTCTCTCTCCAGCAAGAATTCCCAGAAGAATAGTGGTGGAAGTTTTTGATGAACCACCAGTTGTACCACCAGAAAGATGGATAAAGTATGGAAATGAACAACTCAAAGTTATAAGGATGACTGCATACGATGTGTTTAACAACTGGAACAACATGGAGTTAGACTGCACTATAATTCTGTACAATCCTGATGACTTTTTGATGAGATGGTTCTTTCCATGGATACCCTGATTAAAGGCATATACTGAAAAAGATGGAAGTTACTTCAGCTGGTGTTACTCAAAGTTTCCGAACTTGGAGCTGATATCTCAAAACTTTCCAAGAGTTAAGAAGTTTGCAACTAAGATGATCAAAGACCAATCTCATTTCAAGATCTATCGACATGCTGGTAACCATTATGTTCCTTACTGTTAGCTTTATAATATTCATGAACGCAATCAAATTGCATAAAATAAGCGAAAACGTGTAAAAATCTGAGTTTAAAATTTTACAAACCATATACCCAGATCATCCTTTATGCACAATTATTGATTAAACGAAAAGATAAAGAATAAGAATCATACCCTTGAAGATTCGAGCTTCCTCAGGTACAAGTTCACCTCTAATCCTTTTCACGTTCAACTTATATCTATCAGGTTTGGTTCGTTCCTTTGATCAACGTTAGCCACCTAAGTATTTGGCCTCTAGAGGTGATCCACCAAGAAAGAAGAAATATTCAAGAAGAAGGGAGGTTGGCTAAACCCTAGTTTTCTATCTCTATAAAAAAGAACGTACTCTCCAACTCTTGAAATTCTCTATCTCGATATCTGATATAAAACTCCTCTTATAAAGATATCAGGTAGCCCTATTTAATTAAAATAAGGTATTATTTATTTAATTAAACTCTTTTAATTAAATGGGCTCCCTAATCTTATTAGGAGTAATTAATTAAACTCCTTTAACTAATTTTCCCTCCTAATCCTATTAGGAATAAATGAGAGTACTAATATTAAATTAATTCCTAAACTCTTTTAGAAATTAAAATAATAATAACTGTAATAATATTAATAAGACTCCTCTTATTAATTTATATTTAATATTTCTAAAATATTAAACAATAAATATTAAGCTATTTAATTTATTCTATCACCATAAATTAAATCAAATATACTTAACATATTATTACGATTATGTCATTAACTTCTTAAATAATTATTCTTCCTTTTATGGTGTGACCCTTTAGGTTCTCTATATTAAACCGGTTGTGAATAAATCAATTAGAATAATTCTAATCTTATTTAAGTAAATAAATTAAATTATTAATTTATTTAAATAAATAATATTTATTCTACAATAGGGATAAGTCTCCCTAGCGATCAACGACTTTCCAGATAATATAGATTTCAACATTAATCATAAAAGAACCTTTGAGTTAATTGTTACCGTCAATTCAATTCTTCCACCATACAATGTCCCAATTAAATATAAGACATGAAATTACTGTCAAGTCTTATTTTATTTAATTATATATTTTTCGACTCTTAAATGCATAACTTCAAATAATGCAAATTAGAAACTCCTTCCTAATTTTATTCTGCCTTGGCCAAGGACTACTAGGTTGTCATTTATTGAATCATTTAGGACATTTCTCTTCTTTTACTAGAAGTGGTAGATTCTTTATTGATCATACATTATCTCCATGTACAACTTATTATACCCAAGCATACCCTTTGATATACCCTAAGGGTTTTAAGGAATAAGTCAAAGTATAACTCATCATGCACAAGATAGTATGATGATCTCAAGTCCAAGGATCACTTATACTACTATCACTACAGGAATTCCTATTGACAGACAAGTAAAACTCCATTAGGTATTCCTTAGCGAGCCACACTTAGTGAACTTATTCTCTAATAAGCACCTACATACTTGCTTTAGTGTCTCCACACAAATGATCATGAGATCAATCATCCTCATCCAATGAGCAAGCAACGCATGTACCAATCTATCCGGATTCACTAATCCCCAATTTAGTAATCCAACGATTGAAAACTATTTTAGTTTTAAGCTTTCTAAGAATTTAGATCTCAGTAGAATGATCATCATCATTATTCTAAAAGCATTGCTTAAAACTATGGGCTTATCACATACTATAAAACAGCATCATGTAGATAATTAAAAGCCTTTAATAAATTAATACTTTTTATTAATAAATAAATAAGATTGTTACAAAGTATGTGCTTTATCATCAAATATGATTGGCTTGTGTGCATTCTACTTTCACCTACGATAGTAGAGTTGGTTCTAATGGCAGAAGGATTATACCCAAGTGTATGATCGTAGAGTCCCTTCACTCTACCATTGAAGATGATCAAGTTCAGTTTGAGAAGCTTCCCTCTGTCCAAGCACAATTGTCTGATATTCCTTCATCCTCCAATAGTGATTGTCACTCAACGATTTACCAAATTCTCACTGCTTTCAAAAAATTGAACGAGAATGAAAATCATGGAGTTCAATCTGGTGCTCAACAAAAGTCTGCCTAACTAAATAACCAAACTCCTACGGAGTAGGAGTTACTGAAGAATTCTGAGGAGCTGGTTGAGAAGATATCCATCATCACTGAAGAGGCAAAGATGTTGTCAGAAGAAGGAGAGAATGTGTTTCAATACAAACTCCAAGCCACTATGTCTGATATATCTCTCAAAATCAAAGAGAGAGATCAAATCTATCTGAAGTTTATGAATGATCAGAAGGAAGAAGCTCTACAAGCACAGAAGGCTAATGAAGAGTAAATTCTATCTCTCTCTGATAAGATTGGCAATTTGAATCAATCTCTCTCCCTATAACTTGAGCTGAGCCAACAAGAACTCAAGATTGAGGTTGGTAACTCATCTTAACCTGATGGAGCAACTTATGTCAAACATGGAGCAGCTTTCACAAGTGATTAATGACAAAAAGGGGGAGAAAAAGAGACATAGAAAGAGGCACTCAAGGAGGAGTAAGGAGAACAAAAGAAAAGAAGAAAAGAAGGCCAAGAGAAAGGCAAAGGAACAGAAGAAGAAGATAGCAACAGTAGAAGCAGAATCATCATCGGAGGGAGAGCAAAATGATGATGATCTCTTGAACACAAAGTCTGAGGGAGAGCCTGACAAAGAAGAATAGCATGAATCTAAGGGGGAGCAGAGAAAAGAAATGAAGGCACCATCTCAGGTGGAGCAGGAGAAAAATGATTAAGCAGATAAGTAGCTGATCAACAAACATCCTGGAGACACACATGGAGCCAAAAAGGTACATCTCTATCTAGTTAAGTATGTTCTGGATCCAGGATGTAGAATGTCATAGTATATGCAAGTTCATATTATCATCAATGAAATTCATGCTTATCTATTTTAGAAATACAGATGCTCACTGTATATATGATTCATTCATCTCATGCATATGCAGTAATTATTTTTGTCATAATCAAATAGGGGGAGATTGTTAGGAATATACATGAGAATGTTATTCCTATTTATATATGATTTGATTATGATATAAATGAATGAATATATAAGTATGCTTGCATTAAGAAAAGCTGTAAAGTCCTTTGATAGATAATAGGAACATATGTACAAGGACTTAGAATGAATTGATCAAAAATGTTAGTTTGATCGTACATAAGCGAAACAGCTTTGTAAAGTCCTTAAAAAGAAATGATGTACAAAAACTATAAATATAGAAATATCAAGCTTGTTAGGTTGATCTTATAATGTAATAGATAGGCATGTCTGATCGTAGAGCATTACATCAGAATCGTAGTCTACCAGGAGAGTCAAGGAAAACTCGAGAACTATCAAGGCAGAATCATAGTCTGCAAGATAGTAGATCTCGAAGTTCGTAGACTGCCAGGAGAGACGAGGAAGGATCGTAGTGTGTCAAGAAGAACTTCCTCGGAGCCATAGTCAGCTGAGAAAGTCATGTTCAGAATAGTAGAGACAACCTGTCTAAGAGCCTAACGAGCATATGCCAAAGCCAAGTTAAGAATCGTAGGCCACACTCGGAGTCGTAGAGTCTATTGATCATATCAGAGGTAGAGATCGTAGTCGAGCCAGATCAGACGAAGACAACAAGCTTAAAGACAGAAATCGTAAAGTGTCAAGATCTGATCTCGGAGTCATAGTGTCTGCAGAACCAAAGCCAAATAGTAGAGTGCAGAACTAAGGCTTCAATAGATCGAGGTGCTCACAATGTTAAGGCAGAATCATAGAGTAAACACGATTCTCAACAAATGAACACTCCCAGAATATCCAAAGTATAAAGCTTCTGGTCTGAGTTACAAACATACATTCCACCTAAAGGAAACCAGATAGCACTGAATGAATGGCATGCAAGGTAACAGAAGATCTAAGCACCAGCCCAATCAACATCTAGAATGAGTTGTGAAGCCATTCAAGATGAAGTCTTCCACAAGTTGATCAAAAGAAGACTTCAGTAAAAGTGATTGACTAAAGAAAGTCAGCAAGTGTAGTAGCTGTCAAGAGAACATAAGACAACGATCTTGGGGTCAACTAGGATCGTAGTGTTTGGTAAACAAAACAGGAACTGATGTAGTTTACACAGAGATACTGGCAAGCTTTTGAAGAATAAGGCGAAAGTGATTAAGCATGGGTCAGCCCATTGAAGATAAGTGAACGGAAGATCACAAGGAGAAAGTGAGCTGGGCATGCCACAAATATGATGTGTCTTGCTATTCAGAAGAGACCAGAACAAGGAGTCAAGAGATCAGTTCCTGAGATCAGTCGAGGCAAACAGAAATGTTGAAGCACTGCACAAGAGAATGAATAGGTGTTCTACCTTGAAGATCAAATGAACACTTCTTCACGATCGTAGTGTTGTCTCAACCTGTCAATGAGCAACATTCAACAAGACACACTACGATCAGGTTCAAGAACATCTACATCAGAATCGTAGAGTTCGGTCATCTGAAGATTAAAGCATTGGCAATGGTTCAATCTAAAGAATGATATTTGAACATTACTGTTTGAGAGCATCTATGCAAAAGGACAATTTCTGATGTTCTAATCGAGGAGTCAGAAAGAAGATATAAAGATGACTACATGTCCGAGACATCTCAAAGTGACATCTCTTGTAAGAATTTAAGATTTTATTTGTAATTTAAAATATTTATTAAATTAAATAAATATTTTATTGATAAAGTTGTTGTTTCGTAATTTAAAATATTTCTTAAATTAAATGAATATGTGATTTTTGTTACTAAGTATTTATGAATTAAATTTATTAGATAATATTCTAAATTAATTTAATTTATAGTTATAGAGTTGTAAGATAACATAAGATGTTATATTGTTGTTTTGATTTAATAATTTAAGATGGTATGTTAAATTATTAAATAAAATTATAATGAGAATATAATTTTGTGATATTTGTTTAAGTGGAATATTTATTTAAATATATTATGTGTAATTAATTTATTTGATTAATGTTGGATATAAAAATTCAAATAAATAATATGTGATTATAAATCATAAACTAAATTGTTTATTAAAATAAATTAAGGGAGTTTAATTTAGTTTTTGCCAAACAAAGTTTAAAATATTAAAGTCTTTAAATTTTAAAGAGTTTTGCCAAACAAAACCTTATGGCTTTTGGATTTTTGATTTTTTAATTATAAATAAAATAAATAAAATAATAAATATAATATATTTATAACCTATACGTTTATTATCATGTAACTGATATAATAAGTATGCGTATTATTATTGGTTATCAGTTTGGTTTCTACGCATAACTTAGTTACTAAGCCTAGGAAGAAAACTGAGAATTCAGAGAGGAACTTGAGAGAGAATTGAGAGAGAACCTAAGGATTTCCAAAGCAAATTCAGTTGTGATAGCAAGGATTGCAAGCAATTTAAATGTATTTTTACATAACCTTAGTATATATATATATATATATATATATATATATATATATATATATATATATACATATATGAGTTTATGGCATAATTTATATGTTCTGTGAATTCATTTTTCTGTTGAATTATTGCTATACAACTGAATTGTGGTGATTATATCTGTTGGTTATGTTTGAGTTTGTATGTAAATAAGAAATTGTATGCTAATTTTGTTTAAAAGAAGGAAAAGTAAGTTACAGTGAGTATTTTGCATATGGCTTAAGAAAGTACCAAATTTAGTGGCTAGTTTTTAAGTTAATATGCAAATTGAGTATTGTTTATGCTAGTTCATTAAGAAACGGAGAAAATGTAGTTTGAACGAAGTGATTTGGTGAAGAATTGTAATCACAGTGATGATTTTTGTAAAGACACTCAAAAATTGAGTTTTTATATGAAAACATGAAATTTAAGAAATTAAATTAGTTAAAATGGTTGTTAAATTGTTCTATATTGATGAAAATGTGAGGAAACATGTTTGTGATAGTTCTATACCAATCATATATGTTAGTTTCACTGTTTTGTGAGTGAAATTCGTGTTAGTTGGCCTAAAAATAGTGTCGAATCATGTTATGTAAAAAATTGGAACTAGTGCGTAGCGCGGGCGCGCAGCTGCCGCGCGGGCGCGCTGTAATCCAGTATAATACTGGTGCGGCCGCGCCAGTAGCTAGTCACAAACAGTGAAGTCTGCTACTTCTGCAGACTTTGGACATTCATAGTAACTTAGCTTAATGTTATGTTCATGTGTCAGATGTGTAATAACAAGGTTAAAACAGAAACGTATTATGTGGTTAGTAACTCTAAAATGTAAAGCTAGTAAGTTGTGAAAATGTTATGTATTATTTAAGAAACTTATTGATCAATGAATAAGTGTTATGAAACGTACACTTGTGATTCTGAAATATGTATGGTGAGGTAAGATTTGTACTAAATTAACAAGTTTATCTGGAAATGAGTGTTATGTTGTAAGTGGATGTTAACATGTCTAATAGATATTGTGATTCCACTAAAATGTGTAGGTGAACGTGGGTTTTAATATTATAGCTTACGCTTGAGGCAAGTTTTCTAACTCTACACTTTCGTTGAGCTAGTTCTATTATTACATTGAGTAAGTTTATTTATCCTATCTCAATTACAATTACGCAAGTTCCCTAACCTTTGCTACTTTATTATTCAGCAAGGTTACCTTTCACTGTCATGATATACTTTTGCAAGTTCTCTATTTCTAATCTCTTGTTGAGCAATTTACTATTATGCAAGTTCTTTAACTCTCATTTATTGTTGAGCAAGTTAATTAATCTTTGTTTCTTTATTCCAAATGAGATTACTTTGGTTATTCAAAGTCTGTAATTTTATTGTAAGAAATATGTTTATTCAGCTACTAATAACTTTTGTTTGATCTCTATTGTCCAATGTCATTGTACAATCTTACATTATTGCACCGAACTCTAAGTTGCCTAGCGATTCTTTACTAATACAACTAATCCTTAGTTGATGAATGTTCTAAACTCTAAATTACCCACCAAACTTCCTTTGAAGCATGTTGTCGATAATAACATTTGTTCAGTTTAGAAATCGTTAGTACTCTAGCTTATTGATCCATCGATATACCTTGTTCATGAAAATTCTTGAATAGTTATTGTTCCCTATATGATTCAACCAGTACTTGGTGGATGAGTGTTCTAAAAATATAGAATTCCTTTGAAGTTAATTCCCAACCAAACTTCCTTTGGTTTGGAACCTGATAATCTAAGCTGAGATGAACAACCCTATATTACGGGATTATTTTAGATAAAATGTTTGCGCAATACATAGTACAAAGGGCTGATCACCTGGAGTACGAGATGATGGTCCATATAGTCGTTTAGACTGTTCAAGGTTATAGTAGAAACACCTGTTAACCTAGGACATAGATGATGATTATAGTCTTTTAGATTGTTAAAGGTTAAAGTAGAAATACTTGAAAACCTAGAGTATAGTTCGTGGTCTTGTGACCCTCAGTGTATTCTTTGATGTTGATATCTATTGTTAACTTAACCGTTCATTATTCCTTTGAACTCGTAGCTTTTGAATTAAAGTTTATTGTTCCGGTAAGAGTATTTTACCATTAAAAGTTCAGTTAATTGTTATTCATAAAACATTATTGTATATTATCCTTCTTGTGGGAAATTATTTGCTTACTCTTGCACAAAACAATGCAGATGAAGTTAAGAAGTTTGAAGAGCTTTCTACAGGCAAGGGCAAGGACAAAGTGCTTGATTAGATGACAATGCTTAATTTATCTTTTATATATGAAACTTATGTAATAGATTTAATTATGATCATGTTTTAATATTCCGCTGATGATTGTAATAAAGGTTAGATGACCTGAGATTTATTTTAGGTTATGTAACCCTTTAATGGGAGATTGATTATTTAACATTTGAGTTTAATTATATCCTTTGTTTATGGGTAGTTAGTTATGATTTAATTGGACAGTGAACACCAAATCTGTGGAATTGAGGTGACCGAATTTGGGGGTGTCACAAGTTGGTATCAAAGCTTTAGGTTATGAACCTTAGGTGGGGAAACCTTAGGCTATAACCTTCTAGGAGATCAAAAACATAGAGGTGATAAACTCTCATCGAGTTCTAAGGAATGAATTGAGGGAAATTCATTGAAGATAAAATGATAAAAGGCTTTATGTGCTTATGTGTTAATGACTTTTGTGCACGCGAGTACTTAGGAGTAGCGAGTATTATACATATCAAGTTGTGGGGTTGTTAAAACTTTGTTGTCGGAATGACTGACGAATGATGGTAATGATTAGGAGCTTTAGAAGTTCGTATAGTCTGTGTATGGTTGGTATTGGGGAAAACCGTACCCATTGATTTCTATTGTAGACCTTGGGTATAGACTTGAGTTTGAACGAGAGGATACATTTGGGGTGATAAAGGTGAAGGATGAGTGTGAGGAGGGGAAATTCCTCAAATGAGGTGTATGGTCATAACATTGAGTTATAAAAAAGGGTCGAGAAATTTAAAGGTCTAGCCGTAAAGCACCAAGCCACGTTAGCCCAAGAAGATGTCGCGACTCAAGACCTTACTGCACAACTTGCAGATGTAAATCGGATATTAGCTCAGTCAGAATATTAAAGAGGATAGTTATTAGCTAGGAATGAGATTGCGCAGGAATGACTGGGAAAAAAAAATTAGCAAAGCGTGCAAGAGCTGAAGACGCATGGGTGAAGGCTTCTAAACGCATAGATCGTGTTGAAGAAGGCCAAGCGAATGCTGAAACTTAGAATGTAGTATTCTTCTTTCTATATAGGTTGAGATTTATCTTTGGTATGTAATGGATCGTCAATGATTTGTATCATGGAGCAAGAGCGCAATGAAGTTGTACAATGTGGAACGTTCTTGTAGATTGCAAGAAAAACATTAAGATTATATATAAATCACAATGAAAATTAATAAGATGTATATCCTGACTTTTGAAATAAATAGTGGGATATGATGAAGTAATCCTAGAATTTTATTATTACAGGATAAATAATATAAATAGCAGTGAGGCTATTTTTTGATGTGGTGATGTACTAAATGAATAAAGACATCATTGTTTATTAAGATATATTATGTGTTGTCTATAAGTGGTTGAGATAAGTTTGAAAATTTTAATGCGAGAATGAACGATAATCTAATGGTGAAAGTTTTAAACAGTAAGATGCCACCTAGAAGAAGACAGCAGCGTCAACAGAGCCCCAAGGAATATGCATACAATAGGGAAGCTAACGTAAATTCGGTGCCACAATTGGTGAATTTTCTGGTGGGAGCACTGGTAAATCAACTGAATTTCTGGCTATATAATCAAACCTCGATGTTTCAACCAAATTCGTTTACAACGGGATTGGAGAGAACAACTGATGTAGACGGGGAAGGTAATATGCTGGCATACAATCAAGAGTAGAGGGGAAAGAAGAGTGAAGATGATAAGGTGGATGATAGTCATACCGGTAATGCTCGGAAAAGAAAGTGGAACAATGGTATTGACGCAGAAAATTAGCAAGAGAATGAGAAGAAGAAAGAGGTGGCGTGTAGCAACTGCGGAAAGAAACATGTTGGTGTTTGTTTGAAGGGAAAGAGGGTGTGCTTTAATTGTGGCTCGAAGGGTCACATTGCACCAAAATGTTCAAGACCGAGGAAGGGAGCCTGCTTCACTTGTGGATCGAAAGAGCACTTGGCTCGAGGGTGCCCAAAGAAAGCGGTAGGAAAAGAAAGTGGAAGCAAAGGGGGCAGTGACAAACTGGTTATTGTAGAATCAGCTCCACCGAGTCGACCAACCAAACAATCAACCAACATGACGATACAGGGCGCAATGCGAGGTATGGTTCCGATCAATTATTTATATGACTGCGTGTTAATTAATTCAAGTGCCACTTGTTAATGTATGTCTGATGAATTTTCTTAGAAACTAAATTTGCTTCGGGAAGAGTTAGACTATTCCCTAAATATAGAAAGTGTGAAAAATGATTCCTTTTAAGTTGATGTGTAGAATTTCCGTATTGGTATTAAAGGCCACGTGATGTCAATAGATTTATTTCCGATTTGATTTATGAGACTCTAAGGAAGTCAAAGGTAGTATTTTATTCTTTTAGTTGAAAGACGTCTGTACGGTAGAGTTATTTATCGATGTTGTAAATCAAGAAGTTATTAAGAAAATATTGTGTGGGATACGCGAAGTTCAAGATAACCACTTCGTTAATTAAAAAGACGAGGAAATCAGTGGAATTTATATGGGCCGAAAATTATGAAGTGAATTTTCAAGAATTGAAGAATAATTTAGTATGACACCTATGTTGTCTCTACCAGATAGTACAAAAAACTTTGTGTTATATAGCGACGCATCTTACAATGTATTATGCTATGTGTTTATGCAGGACGACAGGGTCATTTTATACGCATCGCGTCAGTTAAAATTTTTATGAGAAAGGGTATCCGACTCACGATTCAGAGTAGAGGTAGTAGTGGTTGCCCTGAGGATTTAACTATGTTATTTTTGGGTAGTAGTGTGAGATATAAACAGACTATAAGTGTATAAAGTATATTCTCATATAGGGGTATTTAAGCATGCGTTGAAGTAATAGTGGGAGTTGATCAAGGATTGTGAATGCAAAATCCTAAATGATTATGGTTGCCGACGTCTAAAAAAAATATAAAAAAAATCAGAGGAGAAGATTTTCAGGTGGAAAACCGTACAACTTTGCTAGACAAAGTAAAGGAAGAGTAGCTCCAAGATGAGGGTGTCAAATTCAAAATCGATACTGAAGGATAGTACCAGGAATTAAAAATGAAGTTTTGCATAAAATTTATATATTGAATCAACTAGGAAGCACAAAATTATATATATTACTATTGATGGCAAGATATGGTGATAAATTTTTGTTATGTCAAAGTTAGCATATTACATATCGAGCAGTGTGCAAAGTTATGTCTTAATGAAATTGTTTCAAGGCACGATGTTTCAGTGTCAATTGTGTCGAACCAAGATTCACGATTTACATCGAATTTTCAGAAAGGTTTACAAGAACGTGTGGAACATAATTAGAAATAAATATGTCATATCGTTTAAAAATCGATTGCCAAACTAAAAAGGCGTGCTAAGCGCACGAGAAGTTTTCGATAATGTCATACGAGGAATCCGCATTGAGCAAGTTATGGGCAAGTTAAAAATAATTTAAGAGCAAGGTAATGTTAGGTGGGATTTCAACTGAGGACTCATATGGTGACTAAGTCGAACAAACCTCTGTATGGGCAAAGATTTTGTGCATATACTTGGTGTGACAACCCCAAAATAGGTCCATTCCATCCAACCTATTCTGAGTCGCCAAATACATGGTATAGAAAAAACTACAACTTTATTACAACAATTGTCGTGCAAAATACAACAACACATATGCTGTGAGTTTGGATACAAATATATACCAAATGTGACTCATGCCCCAACCATGGACATCACCTCACAATGATACCTTACATAAAGGTATAGTCAAAAACAGTTTTAGAAATTAGAATCTTTAGGAAGTGCTCAAGGAAACCTTTGTACATGGGAGGCCATGCTTCTAGGTTGTGATAGATATCATATGGCCACAGAATTATCCTTGGTTGACCCAATATACCCCAAAGAAAAACGAGAAGATTACTATCATATTCTTCCCAATGGTGAGTCTTTTCTTGACTTATCATTATCTCCACTGTCTCTAATTCAGAATTATACTTCAAACAAACACCAAGATTATATAGGCAGTGCTCGTAAATATACTCAGCAAGTGGATGAGCACAATCCTATTTTATGATTACACGAGGTTGTATGTCATTAGACATCTTGTATGATAGTGGCAAAACACCATTCCAACGTTGGATTCACTTCACCCTAGATGATTCACCAAATATAACTACTAAATGATGACCACCGTTCTATTCCCTTGTTACCCCCGCTTGACCCAGCTACACTCTTATTACCTGAAAGGAATTGTGAAACAGAAGGGTGATCACAACTAGCCCAGTAAAGAATATCATTACTAAAGAAATAAGTTATCAATAGCCTTCAACAGAATTAAATCAGAGATTTAGAAGATATGGTAGATGATAAAAATTTCAACCATAGTTGCGGCGGAACGAGCAATCCATTAGAAGAGTCAAATAGACTATAAAGTCTATTATCTTCTCTATGTTAAAAATTCACCAACAATATTTAATCCCTGTAACATCAATCAACAATTCTGGTCCACAATCATATGAATAACTCATAATCATAATTATAGTTCTAAATTCCTCTTCTCATCCAGGACGAAGATAATTTTCATCACCTATCTTTACCTGAAACATTAAAGATCATGGTTACACCAAATCACATTTCTTGTTCATAATCATACTAATAACTTCATCTTTGCACTACGGCCAAAGATATTCATTTGTATCACCAGTTGGTCATGTTCATCTCAACACATGTTCATCTTTGAACTACTGGCCAAAGATATTCAACAACATGTCATCTTTGCACTACGGGCCAAAGATATTCATCAACAATTCATCTTTGCACTACTGGCCACAGATATTCAACCACATGTCATCTTTGCACTATGGGTCAAAGATATTCATCAGCAGTTCATCTTTGCACTTCAGGCCAAAGATATTTAACAACAGTTCATATTTGCACTACAGGCCAAATATATTCATCAATATTTCATATTTGCACTATAGACCAAATATATTAATATCTCAAAGAAATATATAATCATTTCAGAATTTATATAAACAATAATTATAACCATGTTGATCAATTCACCTTTACACTTAAGCTAAAGATATTCAATTATAAATTCAATGGTCATGATCATACCAGTCAACAATTCAACTTTGCACTACTGGCCAAAGGGAACCCATAGTCATGATCATACCAAAAATTAACCCATCTTTACACTCAAGTCAAAGAGAAATATCATCATTAGGGTTATAAAAATATTATATATGATAATAAAATCAATATAATCAACATATAAATTTAATCTCAAGAGTAATATTCATAAATCAACTATAATTTGGTCAGAAAAAGAAACCAATTTTGTCGTGAATAGTAACACGTGAATAGTAACTCGTGAATAGTAACTCGACATGAAAAAGGTAGAAATTCCAAAATAAAATCTATACCAATATTTCGGTATAATGATATTGAAAGAATAATATTTCTTAAGCTTATAAATAATTTATTTTAATTGTTTACACTTTACTAAATAATACATTTAATAATCCTAAAATGCCAAACTCATAAGATTTCATTATCAATAACCAAAACCCTCATAAAAAATCTGCATATACCTCATATAGGATTCTCAAGCCATAAAATCCTATTTTCTAATTTTCTTACTTCACATAACATATTTAATTCATTTACTCATAACTAGTTCATTTTTATGAAAAATACCAAATCAGTTTTAAAAATATTTCTTTTCTGGGATTCAGCAGACTATAGTCCCATATTGAACATATATTTTTCTCAGAATTTTTAAAACTCATTTACTATTTTTTATATGGCCAAAACAGCTGAATATTTAGACATTTATCATAAATTGTAATTTTGTCCAAAAATTCCGAATTTTACAGAGTACACTGATATTATATAGATATACTTTCAATAAAATTTTCATCAATTTTGGTGTTAACCACAAGGAGTTATAAGCGGCTACTTTTAAAATAGTCTTTTCCCGTAAAATTCAGAACTCTTAATCTATACATCCAAAAATCTCCATTTTTGGACACAATCAATAAAACTTATCAAAATATCATTTCAAATTTTTTTAAAATTTTCTGAAGGTCAGAAGAAGTACGAACTAAAAAATATAATAACCTTTAAAATCCCTTACCTCAAAAGAGCAGTACTTCTGACTTGAATATCGGATATAACACTGAGCAACACTTAAGATATCTAAATACTCATAAAAATATGCTTGATAATATAAAAAGAAAGAAAACTTATTTCTGGTGTGATTTTCAATTCTAACATAAGCACCTATTTATAGGAAAATGCTATAACGACAAATGAGACTAAAATAATAAAATATTATTTTTCTTTTCTACACACCAACCATCCAAGACTAGCCATCCAAGTATGCCAATTTTGAAAAATATAGCAGCCCACATGTTATTAACACCAACCAAAGTGGGTCCCACCCTATAATTTAATAAAAATTATTTTATTTTCTGAAACTTCAATAATTCATAGAAAATAGCCCTTTTATCAGAAAATTTGAATCTCGAGTCTTTTTATAGGAAATTCAATTCTCTACAACTTTCTAGAAGAAAGTTTTTCCAAATTCCAAATAGAAATTAACCGAAATCCATAAACGGGCGATTTTACAAGCTATAATCAAATTTTAGTCAAGAAATGGGGTCCACCGACACACAAAACATGTGTTAATCATTTAATACAACAAAAATACTCTTCCTCCTCATATACTCATATATCCCACATTCATTGTAAAACTATCACCATTATTCTATTATTAAATATAATAATAAATTATTTTATCAGAAAAGAAAAAATATCATTTTTCAACAATTGTCACTTAAAAAATTTTCTCCATCTATATCCACATAAAATTAATATTTTTCTCATCATATAAATTAATAATTAATTATTCAAAAATAATATTACAGAATCACAGTACTGGCAACCAGGCCGTTCCCAGGAAAGAGGGGGCTTTCCAATAAGGATTTCTCCTTATTGGCGCGCAATTAGATGACCAAACCTCTTCTTAGACAGAACTTTCTAGACATTGCCAATAATGCTATCTAATAATATTATTCTAAATAATATAAATTATTGATCTGATAATGGAGATGATGTGCAGTGATAATTATTGAGCGACAATAATATAAAAAAATCAACGTAGCAGTTATTGAATTAATAAAATAAAATATTGAACAGTAATTACTGTAACAATTATTGAGTAGTGTCTTCTTACGTAAGAATCAATAATTTCAAAAATACTGTGCAATACCGTGTGCTATTGTGCAATAACGCGTATTACTGTATTTTAACCACCGGGTATTCCAACAGTGTTAACGGTAACAACTACGCCGTTAATTATAAAAACTTAATTTTTGTCATTATCTTCATCCGACTGTTTTCCGTTATGGGGCCCACAAATAGCTGCGCCGTCGTACGAATATTCCCCGACAGAAAGAATATTCCACAACCAACGAATATTCCCCGATAACAATGATTATTTTATAACCACTTGTTTATTTTGAAAAATTTTCACATTTCACCCATAACTTTAACTTTTTATCAATTTAACCATTTACTGAATTGTAATTATAAGAAAAATTGAATACTTTTATTTCATAAAATTCGGGATCTTACAATCTCCCCTCCTTATGAAATTTCATCCCTGAAATTTACGTACCTTGTATTTCGAAGAGTTGAGAATACGTTGCTTTCATTTCAGATTCTATCTCTCAGATCATCATGATTTCTCCATTGCTCATCTCCCATGATAACTTCATTTGGGTTCCTCATTTGTTGGGAAGTCATGACAACCGCCATCCCTCGAACTACCCGGCTTTGACTTGTCTGGGGCAGCATTTGGCGTCATCACTACCGTAGGAATATACTTTTCTATAAGACATATTCCTCCCTCAACTGCCTTGTCGTACTCCCGATCCATATCGAATTCAGGTTGACCGCTCTGTACAGGGTAATTCAAAACTCGATGTTGGGTTCTCCCAATTGCTTTCCAAAAAGAGAAAGTCATATCATCTATTTTAGCCTTCTTAGATCGGACATCTCTTTCCACAATATCCATGTGTTGTGCGGGTTTTGCCCATGCATCACTTATTCTCACTCGTTCAGTTTTTTCTTCTTTCAGCTTAGATTCCATCTTTATCATCTTATATTCTGCCAAAGAATGCTTCTGTTCAAGCATCACATATCGGGTAACACAAGCTTGAATTGTTGCATCCTTCTGCTCCACGACCGCCTGTCGTTCTTCAGCCTGCTCTTCTAACTTATGAATACGATTTTAAAATTTTACATTTTGATCATATAACACCTCTAACAAACTCTCCTCAGGTACCTCTTCTTCCTCTTCTCTCAGTTGTTACCTCTGCGACCATTTCGGGTGCAACTATCAATTCTTCACTCACCACATGGATTTCTCTAATTCCTTCTTCATCTGACATCATATTATCATGGTTAGTGATTAGAGGTATCCCCACAGTCTCATTCACTCCATTGTTAGCATTCTCAGCTGTCATTCTCAAATACTGCTATAAAACAAGGGTTAATTAAGCAAATTAACGTATCACATAATATCCATATATTATGACCAACCAACAAATAAGCTTAGGTAGGACACACTAGCAAATGATTTACTCATCTCTCCCCTCCTAGTTATATTTCCTGATCTCTGCCAGAGACCATATCCCTAAGCCCTGATACCAACTGTGACAACCCCAAAATAGGTCCATTCCATCCAACCTATTCTGAGTTGCCAAATACATGGTACAGAAAATAACTACAACTTTATTACAACAATTGTCATGCAAAATACAACAACACATATGCTGTGAGTTTGGATACAAATATATATCAAATGTGACTCATGTCCCAACCGTGGACATCACCTCACAATGACACCTTACATAAAGGAATAGTCAAAAACTGTTTTAGAAATTAGAATCTTTGGGAAGTGCTAAAGAAAACCTTTGTACATGGGAGGCCATGCTTCTAGGTTGTGATAGATATCATATGGCCACAGAATTATCCTTGGTTGACCCAATATACCCCAAAGAAAAATGAGAAGATTACTATCATATTCTTCTCAATGGTGAGTCTTCTCTTGACTTATCATTATCTCCACTGTCTCTAATGGAGAATTATACTTCAAATAAACACCAATATTATATAGGTAGTGCTCATAAATATACTCAGCAAGTGGATGAGCACAATCCTGTCTTATGATGACACGAGGTTGTATGGCAAAACACCCTTCCAACGTTGGGTTCGCTTCACCCTAGATGATTCACCAAATGTAACTACTAAATGATGACCACCGTTCTATTCCCCTGTTACCCCCGCTTGACCCAGCTACACTCTTATTACCTGAAAGGAATTGTGAAACAGAAGGGTGAGCACAACTAGCCAAGTAAAGAATGTCATGACTAAAGATAAATAAGTTATTAATAGCCTTCAACAGAATTAAATCAGAGATTTAGAACATATGGTAGATGATAAAAATTTCAACCATAGTTGCAGCGGAACGAGCAATCCATTAGAAGAGTCAAATAGACTACAAAGTCTATTATCTTCTCCATGTTAAAAATTTACCAACAATATTTTATCCCTGTAACATCAATCAACAATTCTGGTCCACAATCATATGAATAACTCATAATCATAATTGTTGTTCTAAATTCCTCTTCTCATCCAGGACGAAGATAATTTTCATCACCTATCTTTACCTGAAACATCAAAGATCATGGTTACACCAAATCACATTTCTTGTTCATAATCATACTAATAACTTCATCTTTGCACTATGGTCAAAGATATTCATTTGTATCACCAGTTGGTCATGTTCATCTCAACACCTGTTCATCTTTGCACTACTGACCAAAGATATTCAACAACATGTCATCTTTGCACTACGGGCCAAAGATATTCATCAATAATTTATCTTTGCACTACTGGCCAAAGATATTCAACCACAGGTCATCTTTGCACTATGGGCCAAAGATATTCATCACCAATTCATCTTTGCACTTCAGGCCAAAGATATTCAACAACAGTTCATATTTGCACTACAGGCCAAATATATTCATCAACAGTTCATATTTGCACTATAGGCCAAATATATTATTATTTCAAAGAAATATATAATCATTTCAGAATTTATATAAACAATAATTATAACCATGTTGATCAATTCACCTTTACATTTAAACTAAAGATATTCAATTATAAATTCAATGGTCATGATCATACCAGTCAACAATTCAACTTTGCACTACTGGCCAAAGGGAACCCATAGTCATGATCATACAAAAAATTTACCCATCTTTACACTCAAGTCAAAGAGAAATATCATCATAAGGGTTATAAAAATGTTATATATGATAATAAAATCAATATAATCAACATATAGATTTAATCTCAAGAGTAATATTCATAAATCAACTATAATTTGGTTAGAAAAAGAAACCAATTTTGTCGTGAATAGTAACTCGGGAATAGTAACTCATGAATAGTAACTCATGAATAGTAACTCGTTAATAGTAATTCATGAATAGTAACTCGACATAAAAAAGGTAGAAATTCTACAATAAAATTCATACCAATATTTTTGTATAATGATATTGAAAGAATAATATTTCTTAAGCTTATAAACAATTTATTTTAATTGTTTACACTTTACTAAATAATGCATTTAATCATCCTAAAATGCCAAACTCATAAGATTTCATTATCAATAACCAAAACCCTCATAAAAAATCTGCATATACCTCATATAGGATTCTCAAGCCATAAAATCCTATTTTTCAATTTTCTTACTTCACATAACATATTTAATTCATTTACTCATAACTAGTCTATTTTCATGAAAAATATCAAATCAGTTCTAAAAATATTTCTTTTCTGGGATTTAGCATAATATAGTCCCATATTGAACATATAATTTTATCAGAATTTTTAAAACTCATTTCTATTTTTCATATGGCCAAAACAGCTGAATATTTAGACATTTATCATAAATTGTAATTTTATCCAAAAATTCCGAAATTCACAGAGTACACTGATATTATATAGATATATTTTCAATAAAAATTTCATAAATTTTGGTGTTAACCACAAGGAGTTATAAGCGGCTACTTTTAAAATAGTCTTTTCCCGTAAAATTCAGAACTCTTAATCTATACATCCAAAAATCACCATTTTTGGACACAATCAATAAAACTTATCAAAATATCATTTCAAATTTTTTAAAAAATTTCTGAAGGTCAGAAGAAGTACGAACTGAAAAATATAATAACCCTTAAAATCCCTTACCTCAAAAGAGCAGTACTTCTGACTTGAATATCGGATATAACGCTGAGCAACACTTAATATATCTAAATACTCATAAAAATATGCTTGATAATATAGAAAGAAAGAAAACTTGTTTCTGGTGTGATTTTTAATTCTAACATAAGCACCTATTTATAGGAAAATGCTAGAACGACAAATGAGACTAAAATAATAAAATATTATTTTTCTTTTCTACACACCAACCATCCAATACCAGCCATCCAAGCATGCCAATTTTGAAAAATATAGCAGCCCACATGTTATTAACACCAACCAAAGTGGGTCCCACCCTATAATTTAATAAAAATCATTTTATTTTCCGAAACTTCAATAATTCATAGAAAATAGTCCTTTTATCAGAAAATTTGAATCTCGCGGCTTTTTATAGAAAATTCAATTCTCTACAACTTTTCAGAAGAAAAGTTTTCTAAATTCCAAACAGAATTTAACCGAAATTCATAAACGGACGATTTTACAAGCTATAATCAAATTTCAGTCAAGAAATGGGGTCCACCGACACACAAAATATGTGTTAATTATTTAATACAACAAAAATACTCTTCCTCCTTATAAACTCATATATCCCACATTCATTGTAAAACTATCACAATTATTATATTATTAAATATAATAATAAATTATTTTATCAGAAAAGATAAAATATCATTTTTCAACAATTGTCACTTAAAAAATTTTATCCATCTATATCCACATAAAATTAATATTTTCCTCATCATATAAATTAATAATTAATTATTCACAAATAATATTACAGAATCACAGTACTGGCAACCAGGCCGTTCCTAGGAAAGATGGGGCTTTCTAATAAGGATTTCTCCTTATTGGCGCCCAATTAGATGACTAAACCTCTCCTTAGACAGAACTTTCTAGACATTGCCAATAATGCTATCTAATAATATTATTCTAAATAATATGAATTATTGATCTGATAATAGAGATGATGTGCAGTGACAATTATTGAGCGACAATAATATAAAAAAATCAACGCAGCAATTATTGAATTAATAAAATAAAATATTGAACAGTAATTACTGTAACAATTATTGAGTAGTGCCTTCTTACGTACGAATCAATAATTTCAAAAATACTGTGCAATAACGCGTATTACTGTGCAATAACGCGTATTACTGTATTTTAACCACCGGGTATTCCAACAGTGTTAACGGTAACAACTACGCCGTTAATTATAAAAACTTAATTTTTGTCGTTATCTTAGTCTGACCATTTTTTGTTATGGGGCCCACAAATAGCTGCGCCGTCGTACGAATATTTCTCGACAGAAAGAATATTCTACGACCAACGAATATTCCCCGACAACAATGATTATTTTATAACCACTTGTTTATTTTGAAAAATTTTCACATTTCACCCATAACTTTAACTTTTTATCAGTTTAACCATTTACTGAATTGTAATTATAAGAAAAATTGAATACTTTTATTTCATAAAATTCGGGGTCTTACACTTGGTTTATCACATTGATAATCATTGGAATATCGGTATCGCGCTATCAATGTATATGTGGTGGAAAGGTGATTCTTTTCTCATGTATATATTTGATAGTTAGAGGTTTTTAAGATTAAGTTAGATGATATTAAGATTAGGTTCAGTTCTTAAAACTAAAGCATATGGTAAGTTCGTGACTCATAATCTTATAGTATATTTTGAACCCCTCAGCGAATGGACGCCTATGGTCTGACTAGGATAAGTTCCTAAACTCATATGATAATGGCAAGTTCCTGAATTTTCAAAGTGTGGTAAGTTTGATGAACTATATTGGGTATAATACGGTTATGGTATAGGAAGCATTGATGAAGTTGAAAAGATGGTTTTGAGGTAGCCCAACCTCTACAGTTAGAGCACATTCGTAATGTTTTCATGTTTCGGTGATATAATTGAACAAGCCCGACTGCAATCATGTGATCAAGTACGAACTGTTATCGTTATCCCACTAGGAAATTACTATTCAGATGGTCGACAGAAAAGAACAAATGCTCAAGGGTAAGGTGATACCTTCTATGAAGGTGGTATGGAGGAACCACAGCGTCAAAGATGTTACATGGGAACTCGAAACTGAAATGATGAAGAATTACCCTGAGTTATTTGTTTAATCTATGTCTTCGATTCTGGGGACATAATCTTTTTAAGGAGGGAAGAATATGATGAACGAATTATTTGAGTTGTGGAATTGTTTGAGTTGCGATTCTGAGGATAAAATTCTTATAAGGAGGGAAGGATGTAACAATCCAAGATTTTATTTGTAATTTAAAATATTTATTAAATTAAATAAATATTTTATTGATGAAGTTGTTATTTTGTAATTTAAAATATTTCTTAAATTAAATGAATATGTGATTATTGTTAGTAAATATTTATGAATTAAATTTATTAGATAATATTCTAAATTAATTTAATTTATAGTTAGAGAGTTGTAAGATAACATGAGATATTATATTGTTGTTTTGATTTAATAATTTAAGATGGTATGTTAAATTATTAAATAAAATTATAATGAGAATAAAATTTTATGATATTTGTTTAAGTGAAATATTTATTTAAATATAGTATGTGTAATTAATTTATTTGATTAATGTTGGATATGAAAATCCAAATAAATAATATGTGATTATAAATCATAAACTCAATTGTTTATTAAAATAAATTAAGGGAGTTTAATTTAGTTTTTGCCAAACAAGGTTTAAAATATTAAAGTCTTTAAATTTTAAAGAGTTTTGCCAAACAAAGCCTTATGACTTTTGGATTTTTGAATTTTGAATTATAAATAAAATAAATAAAATAAAATAAATAATAAATATAATATATTTATAACCTATACGTTTATTAGCCTGTAACTGATACAATAAGTATGCGTATTATTATTGGTTATCAGTTTGGTTTCTACGCATAACTTAGTTACTAAGCCTAGGAAGAAAACTGAGAATTCAGAGAGGAACTTGAGAGAGAATTGAGAGAGAACCTAAGGATTTCCAAAGCAAATTCAGTGGTGATAGCAAGGATTGCAAGCAATTTGAAGGTATTTTTACATAACCTTAGTATATATATATATGAGTTTATGGCATAATTTATATGTTCTGTGAATTCATTTTTCTGTTGAATTGTTGCTATACAACTGAATTGTGGTGATTATATGTGTTGGTTATGTTTGAGTTTGTATGTAAACAAGAAATTGTATGCTAATTTCGTTTAAAAGAAGGAAAAGTAAGTTATAGTGAGTATTTTGCATATGGCTTATGAAAGTACCAAATTTAGTGGCTAGTTTATATGTTAATATATAAATTGAGTATTGTTTATGCTAGTTCGTTAAGAAATGAAGAAAAAGTAGTTTGAACGAAGTGATTTGGTGAAGAATTGTAATCACAGTGATGATTTTTGTAAAGGAACTCAAAAATTGAGTTTTTATATGAAAACATGAAATTTAAGAAATTAAATTAGTTAAAATGGTTGCTAAATTGTTCTATATTGATGAAAATGTGAGGAAACATGTTTGTGATAGTTCTATACCAATCATATGTGTTAGTTTCACTGTTTTGTGAGTGAAATTCGTGTTAGTTGGCCTAAAAATAGTGTCGAATCATGTTATGTAAAAAACTAGAACTGGTGCGTAGCGCGGGCGCGCAGCTGCCGTGCGTAGCGCGGGCGCGCAGCTGCCGTGCGTAGCGCGGGCGCGCAGCTGCCGTGCGGGCGCGCTGTAATCCAGTATAATACTGGCACGGCCACGCCAGTAGCCAGTCACAGACAGTGAAGTTTGCTACTTCTACAGACTTTGGACACTCATTGTAACTTAGCTTAATGTTATGTTCATGTGTCAGATGTGTAATAACAATGTTAAAATAGGAACGTATCATGTGGTTAGTAACTCTAAAATGTAAAGCTAGTAAGTTGTGAAAATGTTATGTATGATTTAAGAAACTTATTGATCAATGAATAAGTGTTATGAAACGTGCACTTGTGATTCTAAAATATGTATGGTGAGGTAAGATTTGTACTAAATTAACAAGTTTATCTAGAAATGAGTGTTATGTTGTAAGTGGATGTTAACATGTCTAATAGATATTGTGATTCCACTAAAATGTGTAGGTGAACGTGGATTTTAATATTATAGCTTACGCTTGAGGCAAGTTTTCTAACTCTACACTTTTGTTGAGCTAGTTCTATTATTACATTGAGCAAGTTTATTTACCCTATCTCAATTACAATTACGCAAGTTCCCTAACCTTTGCTACTTTATTATTCAGCAAGGTTACCTTTCACTGTCATGATATACTTTTGCAAGTTCTTTATTTCTAATCTCTTGTTGAGCAATTTACTGTTATGCAAGTTCTTTAACTCTCATTTATTGTTGAGCAAGTTAATTAATCTTTGTTTCTTTATTCCAAACGAGATTACTTTGATTATTCAAAGTCTGTAATTTTATTGTAAGAAATGTGTTTATTCAGCTACTAATAACTGTTGTTTGATCTCCATTCTCCAATGTCATTGCACAATCTTACATTATTACACCGAACTCTAAGTTGCCTAGTGATTCTTTACTAATACAACTAATCCTTAGTTAATGAATGTTCTAAACTCTAAATTACCCTTGAAGTAACCCAAACCAAACTTCCTTTGAAGCATGTTGTCTATAATAACATTTGTTCAGTTTAGAAATCGTTAGCACTCTAGCTTATTGATCCATCGATATACCTTGTTCATGAAAATTCTTGAATAGTTATTGTTCCCTATATGATTCAACCAGTACTTGGTGGATGAGTGTTCTAAAAATATAGAATTCGTTTGAAGTTAATTCCCAACCAAACTTCCTTTGGTTTGGAACCTGATAATCTAAGCTGAGATGAACAACCCTATATTACGGGATTATTTTAGAGCTACGCAATAGCTTTAAAATGTTTGCGCAATACATAGTACAAAGGGCTGATCACCTGGAGTACGAGATGATGGTCCATATAGTCGTTTAGACTGTTAAAGGTTATAGTAGAAACACATGTTAACCTAGGACATAAATGCTGATTATAGTCTTTTAGACTGTTAAAGTTTAAAGTAGAAATACTTGAAAACCTAGAGTATAGTTAGTGGTCTTGTGACCCTTAGTGTATTCTTTGATGTTGATAGCTATTGTTAACTTAACCGTTCATTATTCCTTTGAACTCGTAGCTTTTGAATTAAAGTTTATTGTTCCGGTAAGAGTATTTTACCATTGAAAGTTCAGTTAATTGTTATTGTGACACCCCCAAATCCGGTACTTCAATTTCCATATGATTTGGTGTTCACTATTCAAAAATCATATATCTATCTACCCATAATAAAAGTAAACCGTGCAATAGATAGAAATAAATCCTTACAACATCTGAATAATAAATACAATCCCAGGTCATACTAACCTTAAATATCTGTGCGGAAACATAAACAAATAATAAGTCTTAATCAACATCGAGTCTTAACAATAACATTCTTAAAATTTAATAACACGTCTTCATCACTTAATAGCTTTGCCCTTGCCTTTGCTAGAAGAAGGCTCGTCGGTTCTTTCGTTCTTAACTGCAATGTTATTATTACGCAAGAGTGAGCACGATTGCCCACAAGTATAAAAATGAAATAACAATATAATAGCATGCGAGTGAATCAAAGAATTCTGTAATGAAGCTCAACTTTTGAACCAAAAAATGATTACCAAGAATTAAAAAAAATCTGAGGGTCATAAGACCTTGAACTATGTCTTAGGTTATCAAGGATTATTCTTGAAACATTTAACAGTTATAAGACTATGAAATCTTCTTCTCATACTTAGGGGGATCAGCCCTTAGTACCATACTGTGCACAATAACATAATGCTAACGCATAAGTAATCCCTTTACAGGGTTGTTCATCTCATTTTGACGTTAGAGTCCGCACCAAAAGAAGTTTGGTTTGGATAAATCAATAAGGGTTCTGAAATTTAGAACGTTCATCAACTATGGACTAGTCGAATCAATAAGTGTTCGTTAGTCTAACAAGGTTCAACAATAAATGGTATTTAAATTGAATAACAATCTCAAGAGATATACAATAGAACAAGTATTGTATAACAGATTCATACTTTGAAAAGATAATTAATCTTTAATATAACAAATCAAACTTGATTTAATAATGACAAGAATTGCTTGAAGTAAGTTACAAACTTGAATAATGATAACAAGTAGGGTTAGGATACTTGCCTCGTGCGTAGATTACACTTTAACTAAACTCATTCTTTGATTTAAATCCTACATATCAATTACGTTCACAATACCAGTCAACTACAACGTACTAAACATTATAAGTTCATTCTCTTTGTCTAACTTTGATTATGACCATACTTAGTCAATTTATCACATTCATTGTCACATAATTTACACCTCACAATTAACAAGTTAATTATGTAATCAATAATTCAATCCAAATGTAATTATGTTATTTACATGTTAAGTATCTATTTTAACATCTCATTATATGTATAACATAATTTTATGTTCATTACATTAAGTTAACATCACATTCATGGACTTAAACACTTTATAATTTTCGTTTCATAATTTTCTGGAAAGTGGCGCGGCGGCGCCACTTTTGTACTAAGGCTTCGCGTTGCGGCGCGGTGGCACTACGGCTTGAGACTTGGCGCTAATACGCGGTAGCGCTGCGGCGCGGGAAAAAGGCAAGCAGCCGGCGCTGCGGCGCGGCGTACCAGTTGCAGAAATGGCAGTTCGCGAAAAATCGCAGAACATGCCAATTTCTTCCAATTTCTTAATTTCTACACGAATTTAGACATACCCACATTATATAATTCATACATAATCAATACCCAACACTTAAAGAGTGATTTTAACCCATTAAAACATATAATTACATAATTAAAATATGCAAATTGCACTGTTATTGATGTTCTTGAACACAAACATTGAATTTCATACTACGGATTCGTTATAAGGCCAAATCCAACCATTCAAGTTTTGTTTTGTTCGTTTTATCATGCATAATCAAATAAGAGTATAAATTTTACAAAACCATTTATGTTTGACACATTAAATTTACGTATAAGGGCCATATGGCCAAAACCCAAACTCTGTAAATTTTGAGCAACATATACGACGTAAAATTATGAACTGATGATAAGAAATTATATACAATATATATTAAAACACATTAAAATAACATCTTAACACATATATGCACATAACTCTTACAATTTCCAATTATAGAGACTTTACATAAGACTGAAAGCCATTTTTATAAAAACTTTAATACGTAAATTAAAAATTTGGGAAGGAGGAGATTACTCACAGCTTAGTGTAGATAGAAGAGATGAACTTCTCAAATAATCAAACAACTAACAATTCTCTCAAATTCTTAATTCTCTCTCTCTTTCTCTCTGTGTGTGATTTCCCTGTAGAACTTAGAAAATGAAGAGAAGAAGAATACGTATAATAATAATAAGGGAAGGAACTGACGCGTTGTGGTCAGTTACCCAGTCATGGGTAACTTCCCTCAACTCCCACTAAGGCCATGTTTGGCTATCATTTTAAAAGCTTATACCCCATTAATTTAATAAAACCTCTTATACTATAGTTAAATAATGTCACACTCCTTTATAAAATAAATCAATATCTTATTTAATTTACTTTAAATAAAATATAATAAATTCTCATAAATTCACATAGTCACATAATTAAATTTCTCATTAATAAATAATGTCAAATTATTAACTCTCTAATTAATAGTTAAATTAATTAAAATAACATTATACTTATTAAATATTTCTTTTAATACAATAAGCTCACATAAATACATACTTGAATAATCAATATTCTTCACATTAATTTAATAAATATAACACATATAATTATATTAATCTACCATAATTTTATTAAATAAATTATTTAATCTAATAATTAATTCATCGAAAAATATTTATTCAATTTAATAAATATTTAATTTAATTTACAAAAATCTCGGTTGTCACATCTTTCCCCTCTTAAAAGGATTCTGTCCCCAGAATCACGACTCAATAATTCATTCGTTACAATCTTCCCTACTTACAATGATTCTGTCCCCAGAATCGAAGACACAAATTAAAAACATAACTCAGAGAAATCTTTCATCATTTTATCTAAATATAGATTTTATATTTCATACTACATTCCTTACAAATTCTAGGTTTCATTTCATAACTTTTCACTTGAACGCAATTATATTTGAGTATTATATTCTTAACCCATTCATTTCCTTTTCTAAGGATCGCTATCATAAACACTCGGGATATTACATTCACCCTTTCTTCTAAGAATTTCATCCTCGAAATTTTATTTATTAATCTTTATACATTCAATCTATCAAAGTAGATTTTACGTCACTACTTCATTCATTCATTGGTTTCTATAACCACTTTCTTTTCACAAATATCATTCTACAATTATTAAACTTTTCTATTAAAAGTTTCACATTACTCTTTGATAACTCACATCCTTCTCACTTCAAAATTTCTTTTCTCGTTTATTCAACATATTCAACATTCAGTGTCATATTCTACGACTTACTTCTTTCTAAGGAATACTTTCCTTTTTCAATTCCATCTTGTAGAATAACAAGAATCCTCCACAATTGTTCAATAATTAGAAAGTAGTATGAATAACTCAGGAATTTAAAAGATTCCAAATCATGCTGAGGGTCACAAGACCATGAACTCTATTCTCTAGGTTTAATAGTGCTTCACCCCCGGTTCTTCACACTTTAAACCCTCTTTGGCAGAATGTTTATCAATCACAAAGACTGAAAACACCCTCCGCAAGTACTCTAGGTGATCAACCTATTGTACATGTATTGTATACAAATATTTCAGCGCAAAGTATAAAACTAAGTGCAACCCCTAATAATAGGGTTGTTCATCTCAGCTTTTCAACATCTGAATCCGCACCAAAATAATTTGGTTTGGCATAACTTCTCAAGAAACTCCTAAATTTCATGAACATCTTTCAATATTTGTCTAGCTGAATCAAATAGCATAGACCTCTACAACAATTCGGACATCAACCAAAATATACATATACATACATACATATGTATTCTCTTATCTTAAAGAAATCTCAAAAATCTTTTTATGACGTCATGATACCGCACTATATTTACAGTCCGTTGAAGATTTCATCATTTGGTGATTTTATCATACTACATCATACCATAGTGGGCTGACGATCCTTAGATCACATCCAACACTAAGTAATACTGCATTGATGACTCCATCATTTTTATCATCTTTGCATCAGGTTACATGATGCATTAATGATGTAAAATATATTTTGATATATTGCAAATCATTTTTGTCTAGCCGAAGCAATTAGCATAGACATACGAATAACGGTATTGTTGTTAAAACTCATTGGTTCCATCATTTGATCCAATGTTTTTCAAGAAAATAAAAGTGTAAACATCAGCACGAAGTCAATAAATTTCGAAACTCTAGCATAGCTAGTAGATTTAGAATACCTATGCTTCCACCATTAACTCCACTTTCTATAATGATCCATTGCTTAATAGGTCTATCTATTCCTATTATCCTCAATACTCCATTTACATTTATATATACCCAGTTCGTCAAACTTACCACACGTTATGAGTTCAGGAACTTGCCACAATCATATGAGTTTAAGAACTTATCCTAGTCAGACCATAGGCGTCCATTCGCTGAGGGGTTCAAAAACATACCATATAATTATGAGTCACGAACCTACCATAAGTATGAGTTTTAAGAACTCGCACTTAACCTTATAATATTCTCTAACTATACTATACCTATCTGTTATACACATGAGAGAAGAATCACCTTCTCAACAGGCATATAGCAAATAGCGCGACACAAACATTCCAATGATTATCAATTTGATAAACTGAGTACACGCACAAAACCCTCGCCCATACAAAGATTTATACAACTCAGCCATCACATGAGTCCTCAATTGAAATCCCACCTAACTCTATCTTACTCTTAACTTGCTCTTTGCTCGATACGAATTCCTCGTATCACATTATCTATAACTCCTCATGAGTTATCTCATACTTTTTCATAATACACCATATTCATAGCATCAAGCTTTAATCATTTAAACATTACAAACCATCTTCCTTTTATAACTTAAACAGATCACGTCGTGATCTTATTCTATAATCATCTCATTTATAAAAAATTCTTAACTCGTGATCTTGGCTTTTTGGAGTTAGGAAACTCCTATTTCTTATCTTTATATCTCTTAGATTCTTCTTTGAATCTTCTTGTTTATATAACAATTCTTACTTTAAGAATTTTTCAACTTCATTTACATCGCTTCAAATTTCACTCAAGTTACACAATTTCATCACACGTGTCCATTTTCTACACTTGGTACACATAGAGTCTCTAATAGTTTTAATATGGTACGCTGAGTGGTTTCCCACAAATAACCAACAAACTAGGTTCCGAGTTGCTAGTTCGTATATACCTCCGCTCTATGAAGGAATCGTTTAGCTCAGATACCATACATCAACTATTAAAGAGTACAATTACACCATACTTAAAATATAAATTTCTATTCTTCACTTCTTTATCATTCTCTTTTTATAGACACTGTTTATTTACCATCACCTTACATCCTTATTATTGGAGTTGGGTAACCCCACATTCATATTCCTTATAACTCTTGCGAGATTCTTCTTTGAATCCTCTTTCGCATGTTTTAAATCCTTATTGATCAAACTCTATTTGAGCTTATTCGTTCATTATCTTCACCTCTCATCTCTAAGGTTATAGCCTAAGGTACTCTTACCTAAGGTTTCTAACCTATCGGCTCTGATACCAACTTGTGACACCCCCAAATCCGGTACTTCAATTTCCACATAATTTGGTGTTCACTATTCAAAAATCATATATCTATCTACCCATAATAAAAGTAAATCATGCAATAGATAGAAATAAATCCTTACAACATCTGAATAATAAATACAATCCCATGTCATACTAACCTTAAATATCTGTGCGGAAACATAAACAAATAATAAGTCTTAATCAACATCGAGTCTTAACAATAGCATTCTTAAAATTTAATAACACGTCTTCATCACTTAATAGCTTTGCCCTTGCCTTTGCTAGAAGAAAGCTCGTCAGTTCTTTCGTTCTTAACTGCAATGTTATTATTACACAAGAGTGAGCACGATTGCCCACAAGTATAAAAATAAAATAACAATATAATAACATGCGAGTGAATCAAAGAATTCTGAAATGAAGCTCAACTTTTGAACCAAAAAATAATTACCAAGAATCAAAAAAATTCTGAGGGTCATAAGACCTTGAACTATGTCTTAGGTTATCAAGGATTATTCTTGAAACATTTAACAGTTATAAGACTATGAACTCTTCTTCTCATACTTAGGGGGATCAGCCCTTAGTACCATACTGTGCACAATAACTTAACGCTAACGCATAAGTAATCCCTTTACAGGGTTGTTCATCTCATTTTGACGTTAGAGTCCGCACCAAAGGAAGTTTGGTTTGGATAAATCAATAAGGGTTCTGAAATTTAGAATGTTCATCAACTATGGACTAGTCGAATCAATAAGGGTTCGTCAGTCTAATAAGGTTCAACAATAAATGGTATTTAAATTGAATAACAATCTCAAGAGATATACAATAGAACAAGTATTATATAACAGATTCATAATTTGAAAAGATAATTAATCTTTAATATAACAAATCAAACTTGATTTAATAATGACAAGAATTGCTTGAAGTAAGTTACAAACTTGAATAATGATAACAAGTAGGGTTAGGATACTTGCCTCGTGCGTAGATTACACTTTAACTAAACTTGTTCTTTGATTTAAATCATATATATCAATTACGTTCAGAATACCAGTCAATTACAACGTACTAAACATTATAAGTTCATTCTCTTTGTCTAACTTTGATTATGACCATACTTAGTCAATTTATCACATTCATTGTCACATAATTTACACCTCACAATTAACAAGTTAATTATGTAATCAATAATTCAATCCACATGTAATTATGTTATTTACATGTTAAGTATCTATTTTAACATCTCATTATATGTATAACATAATTTTATGTTCATTACATTAAGTTAACATCACATTCATGGACTTAAACACTTTATAATTTTCGTTTCAGAATTTTCTGGAAAGTGGCGCGGCGGCGCCACTTTTGTACTAAGGCTTCGCGCTGCGGCGCCGTGGCGCTGCGGCTTGAGACTTGGCGCTACGGCGCGGTGGCGCTGCGGCGAGAGAAAAAGGCAAGCAGCCGTCGCTGTGGCGCTGCGTACCAGTTGCAGAAATGGCAGTTCGCGAAAAATCGCAGAACATGCCAATTTCTTCCAATTTCTTAATTTCTACACGAATTTAGACATACCTACATGATATAATTCATACATAATCATTACCCAACACTTAAAGAGTGATTTTAACCCATTAAAACATATAATTACATAATTAAAATATGCAAATTGCACTGTTATTGATGTTCTTGAACACAAACATGGAATTTCATACTACAGATTCGTTATAAGGCCAAATCCAACTATTCAAGTTTCGTTTTGTTTGTTTTATCATGCATAATCAAATAAGAGTATAAATTTTACAAAACCATTTATGTTTGGCACATTAAATTTACGTATAAGGGTCACATGGCCAAAACCCAAACTCTGTAAATTTTGAGCAACATATACGACGTAAAATTATGAGCTGATGATAAGGAATTATATACAATATATATTAAAACACATTAAAACAACATCTTAACACATATATGCACATAACTCTTATAATTTTCAATTACAGAGACTTTACAGAAGACTGAAAGCCATTTTTATAAAAACTTTAATACGTAAATTAAAAATTTGGGAAGGAGGAGATTACTCACAGCTTAGTGTAGATAGAAGAGATGAACTTCTCAAATAATCAAACAACTAACAATTCTCTCAAATTCTTAATTCTCTCTCTCTCTCTCTCTGTGTGTGATTTCCTTGTAGAACTTAGAAAATGAAGAGAAGAATAATACGTATAATAATAATAAGGGAAGGAACTGACGCGTTGTGGTCAGTTACCCAGTCATGGGTAACTTCCCTCAACTCCCACTAAGGCCATGTTTGACTATCATTTTAAAAGCTTATACCCCATTAATTTAATAAAACCTCTTATACTATAGTTAAATAATGTCACACTCCTTTATAAAATAAATCAATATCTTATTTAATTTACTTTAAATAAAATATAATAATTTCTCATAAATTCACATAGTCATATAATTAAATTTCTCATTAATAAATAATGTCAAATTATTAACTCTCTAATTAATAATTAAATTAATTAAAATAACATTATGCTTATTAAATATTTCTTTTAATACAATAAGCTCACATAAATACATACTTGAATAATCAATATTCTCCACATTAATTTAATAAAGATAACACATATAATTACATTAATCTACCATAATTTTATTAAATAAATTATTTAATCTAATAATTAATTCATCGAAAAATATTTATTCAATTTAATAAATATTTAATTTAATTTACAAAAATCTCGGTTGTCATATCTTTCCCCTCTTAAAAGAATTATGTCCCCAGAATCACGACTCAATAATTCATTCGATACAATCTTTCCTACTTACAAAGATTCTGTCCCCAGAATCGAAGACACAAATTAAAAACATAACTCAGAGAAATCTTTCATCATTTTATCTAAATATAGATTTTATATTTCATACTACATTCCTTACAAATTCTAGGTTTCATTTCATAACATTCACTTGAACGCAATTATATTTGAGTATTATATTCTTAACCCATTCATTTCCTTTTCTAAGGATCGCTATCATAAACACTCGGGATATTACAGTTATTGTATATTATCCTTCTTGTGGGCAATTATTTTCTCACTCTTACACAAAACAATGCAGATGAAGTTAAGAAGTTTGAAGAGCTTTCTACAAGCAAGGGTAAGGACAAAGTGCTTGATTAGACGACAACGTTTAATTTATCTTTTATTTATGAAGCTTATGTAATAGATTTAATTATGATCATGTTTTAATATTTCGCTGATGATTGTAATAAAGGTTAGATGAGCTGGGATTTATTTTAGGTTATGTAACCCTTTAATGGGAGATTGAATGTTTAACTTTTGAGTTTAATTATATCCTTTGTTTATGGGTAGTTAGTTATGATTTAATTGGACAGTGAACACCAAATCTGTGGAATTGAGGTGACCGAATTTGGAGGGGTCACATCTCTGACGGGGTAGATGAAACTGTAACGACCGAGAAAATCGGATTATTTATAAAATAAATTTTTTTGATTAAATAATGAATAAAATTATTATATATGTTATTATATTGAGTAAGTAAGATGAAGGTCGTTCTATAACCTAAAAGTATCGTAATATCGTAGTATTCTGGTTATGTGGTAGAATTAAAGTGTCTGAAATTTTAAGACGAAAATAAAAGCTTTTCGAGAAATTTTTCGAAAAATACTATTCACCAATTTCTGCTCGGAAATTATTTTTGAACTTCCGAGAAATGCGTATTGATAGAATAATAAGGGAGGATGAATTATGTAATAATAATACAGTTATGACAAACGCAGTTTTTTGCCTGCGTACTAAGTTTGAGAAGGTTAAGGAAAGTAAAGATTGAATAAATGATGATCGTATAATAAGCAAGTATTATACGAAGTAATGAATATGAGTATGATACAAAGTATCATACTAGTATATACGAAAGATAGTATGACATATATCACGAATGATTATACGAACCGGTATACATAAGGAATACGAGAATTATACATTAAACGCTTTAATCCTATTGCAACGAACTTATAAGATTTGTGTAGGAATTGGGCAAGCCCAAGTGCAAACTTGTTAAGGCCCAAAGATTAATAATGTAAGCTCAATGTTAGGCCCAAAGTAATTAAACTTAAGCTCAAACCAAGAACCGGACCCGTGGATCAAACCGATGCGTCATCGGGTTAGAAAACCCATGGGGCAACCCATGTGGGCTCCATGAGTGAGTCATGGCTGGCCATCTTGGTGGCCAAGCAAGGGATAAGATGTGTGGTGGCCAAGTAAGGAATAGTAAGGAGGTGGAAGGGCTTAATGACTATTATGCCCTAACCTTGAAAAATCTATAAATAAGAGAAGTTGTTGGTCATTTGTTGCTTGATAAAATTCACCAACATCTTAGAGCATAACATATTGAGAGAAAAGTGTGAAGAGCTAGTCTTTGATAATCCAAGTGAAAAAAGAAGAACCAAGATAGAACATCAAGGGTAAGAAATCTTTGACCATTAATCTTCCTCTCTTCAATTGTAGTTTGATAGAGAAGTGATAATGATGATTATTAATGGACTTAAACTTTAGTAAACCATATTGTAAGAGAATCAAAATCATAAAAGTTATGAACTAATGAAGAACATTGAAGAATTGTCATTTTGTTGTTGATGGACAAATTGAAAACCATCGTGTATGTAACGATCCCAAAATTCATACAGTTCAATTATTGACTTTGGTCGTTAATAACACGTCTAAATTTTGATTTTACATCATTATTTAATGTTAAACTTAATAAAATGCGGAATAATTTAAACTTTTATATCTTCTTACTTTAATTCCATGAATCAAAACCTTTATCATTTACATATCTTTGAATCATATATACTTCATGATTCACTTTATCAAAGTTAATATATATTACTTATATATCAAATCGATATCCTTTATACATCGGACAGCTCAAACTTTAACTTTATAGCTCAACATAAAATATACATCATAAAACATTGAGTACATCTCATGAATCTTAATCATGGTTTAAAGAAATAACAACTCTAGTTAAAATAATAATCTCCGTGTATTTCATCAGATTCATGTCTTTCAAGTACCACATAGTGTTATCTTCAATCCTTAACCTCCAAAAATGGTTATTTGCAAGGTTGAGCTCGACAGCCCAGCAAATCTAATAATTTTCATACATCACGTAGCACATAATAACATGCTTATCATACATCTTATAAACATTGGACTAACATAACATACATGCTTTAGTTCATATAACAAGTATAGAGATTGAGATCCTTACTCAATCAACATTCATTACTCAATCAACGTAGTCATAAATTGACTTTAACGTTTTATACTTTCAACATATATATAACACATCATGCTACTTGCAATAAAGATTTAAAACAGTTCATCATCAAGTTCACATTACAAATAATAACTGAAAGACTTGCCTTGATCATTGTTTACCAATAACAGTTTAACATCTTACAGTTATCTACACTTCACATGCCTTACACAATTATATAATCATACACATCAATTATTAGTCACATAACAACGCATAATAGTTGTAATGTAAACTTTACTCTACATCTGATAACCCTTCTTATTATCAATACACAATGTTCAATTTGATTGTGTTAACTTTTGACTTACATCTCACTATATTACTTCTTAGGTCATACTCGAAGATCATTCAAGTGTTTATGTCTTGCTAGGACTACTTATTGGTTTTATATCAAACTCATTTCATATCTTATAATATTCATTTTATTTGAATTAAAACACTTTTTACGTTCATTTAACACTTGACATGACGTTTCGACGTTCATTCGTCATACACCCAATTTGTCTCTCTTGTGTGTGCTTAGTATGCGTATACAACTTATCTAATACATCATATTAATGTTAAGCATCATTATATTTACTAACATTCATATTTTATAACTTAGAACAACATCATTTATCGTCAGAAGCACTGCACTTGCATACGTGCATGCCCGACGTCCTCCGATTATCCCTGAAAATACAATAGTCCTAAAGATAACCATTTTGACCCCTATTTTCGCTCTCAAATTGAAAACCTTAAAGAATAAAAGTTGTAGGTCTATTCGTTCTCGTTCCAGATTATCTTGAATCGCATCAATCAAAATTTTTATGAAAATATTATGCTCATTTTAGTAAAACATATCCGGTCAAATTTTTTTTTCTTCAAAATTTGGCAAGTCAGACTACCCCCCCCCCCCCCGCCAGGGCGGGGGTTTCTGTACTACAATAGCCAGCCGGGGTGGGGGTCCCTTCTGAAATTCACGAATGAACATCACGAATACTACGGAAAGCCAACTTAGGCTTAAAAAACTCCTTTTTAACAACCATACCAACCAACCCAATGTGTAATATATTTACAGAAATGTAAACTAATGTTTCTAACACGTTTCTAACCACACAAACAACATAAATATCAAAATTACAACATTTAATTTCACTATTTCTATTATTTCTTCTTCTTTTGACATTCATAGCGAAATTCCTCACTGTAAATTCGTTTCTTAACCAAATTGATTCATTCAACTTGCGTTATTTTTGTTTCTTATCGTATTAACATATTCTAGACTCAATTTATAGTTTAGTTCACAAACGAACTACCAATTTGTGTACTTTCACAAGCCATATACATAACCAAATACACTGTAAACGATTTTATTTCTTTTTGAACATAATTAGCACACTAATTCCTTATCTAGATGCTAATTCTAACATCACAAATTTACTAATAAACACAATTAATCAGTTTGTATAACAACAATTCATCAAACATGCAATTACAGAAACTTTTGAAACTCATGAACATGAACTCTTTTTATGAACGTAAAACTCAAGATTGAGATGTTATGCCTTTAATTGCTTGGAGATAATCCTTGATAGAAGATGAAGATTTCCTTTGAAATCACAAAACTCTTTCTCTCCTTTCTCATGCTCTCTCTCTTTCTCAAACTTTCTTTGTAAACTCTCCCTTCTCTCTTTGGCCAAACCTTTTACGTAACATCAAACCAACGCTCTAAAACCCAAACGTCTAAAAACCGACGCTTTAATAATTATAATATTAATTATCAGTTATAAAATATTTAATATATTATTATTTTTATTTTTAATTCAAATTCAAATTCAAAAGCTATAATGCTTTGTTTGACAAAACACTTTTTAAAATAAAGACTTAATATCATTAAGCCTTGTTTGGTAAACCCATTTAAAAATACTTTAATTTATTTTAATAAATCATTTATACTATAGTTTATAGTCCCACATTATTTACTTGGATTTTCATATCCAATCTTAATTAAATAAACAAAACTAATTACCACAAAATTATAATTTTACTTAATAAATTAACATATCACTTTAATTACTAAATTAAATTAAAACAACATTCTAACAAACCATATAATCCTTAATAACTTTCTAATTTAGTTATTAAGTTAAATTAGAGTATTATCTCATAAATTTAATTCATCACTCTTTCATCTTAATTAAGTTAATTTTTATAACTCATGAATTATTTACTTACTAATAAATAATCCAACAAATATCTACCAAACAACAACCACATCAATTAAAAATATTTATTTAATTCAATAAATATTTAAAATTATAAATAAAATTCTGGATTGTTACAGTGTATAAGATTGAATGAAATATGTTTGGTTAGGAGGATAGAATGATAGAATGAATCCATTTTGAACGGTGTAAATATCTCAAGTAACGAGGTTATGACGAAATTTACGAGATTAGACAAAAATTATTAAAATCGTTAAATTCTCGAAATAAAAGTCAAAAGTCACCGTTTAACTCGGAAAGGTTGGTTTTCGATGGAGAATAGTCTAAGTTTGCATTTTAGAGTTGCGGACTCGAAAATGGTCAAATTCCGACTTAGAACGAAGAAACGAGCTTTGAACGTTCACGAACATTTAATAAAGAACTTAATAGGTGAATTCCGTGTCGACGGATTCGATAATGTAAGATTTTCTAATGAAATCATAGTGCACATGATATGTGAGCTAACGGCTTTTGAATGAGCCAATTCCAACTTATAATGAGTAAGTTATGAGGCCGAAAAAATTACAAAGAAAACAAACTGTCAAAAATCTCTGAGGCTCAAGGCCGGCGTCGCAGCGCGGCTCAAGAGAGTAAAGCCAGCGCCACAGCGCCAGGCCAGACCCTTAGACATTGGGAAGTGGCGCCGCAGTGCGACCAATAGCAAAGGGAATGGCGCCGTAGCGCTAAGGCCGTATGTCTTGTACTGGAAACTCGCGCTGCAACGCAAGCTTTATAAAGGAAAGTTGGCGCCGCAATGCTAGCACTAGGAGAAAGCCAGCAATGAATAACAATGAATGTAATGAAGATAGAAGTTATTTGAAGGTGAATTATTACCTTAATAAACTTAGAGTGCTATCCTTAAGGATGATTAAAACCTTAAGAATTATAACTAAAGGTTGACGAAAGATTACTTGAACGTAAGTACAATGTAATATGATAAACCATAACGGAGATTAACCAATCTAAGGCATAATTAGATTGAGAAGAAGGGTAAGATAAATTAGTGAACATACTTGATTATATATGACCTAATTTGGTATGTTATGTGATCATGTATTGTAGAATCCTTAAAGACTCAAAGGAAAAGTATATTAACTGTAGAAGACGATGAAGGCAAGTGTTTTAACCCTTGTCTAAGTTCTTCTGGACAAGCTTTGTAATTCATGTACCTTACACATGAATTGATGTATAATGAAGTCGATGCCAATTCCTTCGGCTAGACTTAATGTGTTTTGTGGATTTCCTTATAATCTATCAAAATATTGTAAATGTTGTTATGTTTTGCCAAACTGTTTTGGTATTGATTTCAAAGAAAGATTGAGTATGATAAACAAATGTTTTGTCGTTAAACGATCGGCACGTGAGGTTGCCAAAACTTAAACGTAGATACGTTTAAAGAAGTAGTGTTGTACAACATATAGTACTATAGGCTGATCACCTAGACATGCTCGTAAGATATGCCGAACTTACGGACTTGGTGCCGGGTTGTCCTTTTCAAAGAAAGAATGAAATGCTCAAGGTCTTGGACCGAAATTATGTTTAACTTATGTTGTGCATTGTAAACGTTTTAAGGAAAAGAGAAGTGCTATTTTGAATTATCTATAGTGCTTCATAACTATTTATTCAGTTATAGAAGATATACGATTCATATGATTCAAACCTCTTGTTTAAATGAATTTGTCATACTTGTTGAGCTAGTTATGCTCACTCTTGCTTAAACCATATGAATTCAGCTAAGACCAAACTGACCGAAGCATTTAGTAAAGATAAAGGGAAGGCTAAGGCAGACCAATAAGTCGCCTTTATAATAGTATAGGATGAGTGTTGTTATTATTTGCTATTATGACAAGAACACATGTAATGGTTATAAAGAACCTGGGAATAGTCATATTGTTTTGGAATATATATAGAAGACATATTCACTCTTTTGAGGCATTTCAATTGAATGTATGTGTGAACTGTAGTATCGTGTAGCACCATCTGTCGGATTGGAAGATACCCGGATTTGGGGGCGTCATAGAAACAGTAGACTGTAGTGTCAGAAAGATGAAAAAGGGATGTTATGTCACATCTGCAGTCTACACGAAATAACTCAAGATCTGCAAAGCAATTCAAATAACTTTCAACGGCTATATTCCAACGGGAAGATTGGGAAGGAGTATATATCAGCCAGAGCTTCAAAGATCAAGAGTTGCTAAGTTGAAGGATCGTAGAGTTGTTGGAATGCTATATTATTGACTCTACGAGTTCCACCAGAGCTGAATAGAACAAGTCTCAGTGGCAGTGAGACTATGAAGGTGAAAGTGAAGCAGATTTGAAGAAGGACTTGAACAGACTAAAGCTTCACTCAACAAGGATGAGAATATCATTGAAGATGACAGCTAAGCGGAGAGCCGAGAAGGCCAAGAAGATAGCATTCAGAAAAGTGGCAGAGCACAAATAAGATCTAAAGAGCCACTCTACGAATCACTATGAACCAAAAGCTGAAACATAACAGATGCAGAACCATGTCTGCATATCATTCAAGAAGGTTCAGGGAACGCTAAGTGCAAGACAAAGTCTACCAAAAGCTCAAACACTTAGCAAACCCAAATGGTGATGGTGCACAGCTAACATCGGATGAAGATGAGCTAAAAAGTGTAAAGATCAGCTGCACCAGAGAAGAGGTGGTCCAGACTCTACGCAGAATGCAAAGAGGACCACGCCAAGCTGCTAAGTACAAAAGATGTTCAAGTTTCAAGACATCTTAGCAGCAAGGCACCAACAACAACAACTACAATTACAAGTAGCCAAGGGCCTGATGGGTCCTTATCCGGAGGGACTAAATGAAGTTCCAAGCATGCTGGGCTTGAAGAGTTCCTAGGGAACTAGAGGAGTTCTAAGCCTGCTGGGCTTGAAGAGTTCTTAGTGAACTGAAGTTCCAAGGCTGCTGGCTTTGAGAGAATCTTAGTGATTCAGGGTGATGCCCTTCTTTAGTGGAATTCCTGTTAGTTAAAGCAGAAGAGTGGATTAGGAGCTTGAGTCTTTAAATAACTTAAAATCCCTTGTGTCTTTTACATTTAGTCATTTACTTTCTGTCATTTACATTATGTACCTAACTGCTATAAATGCTATATATGTATTAACTGCTTACAACTTAACTAACTTTACGAACAATGTATGTATGTTCATGAATATATCAGTGAAGGGGATCTTTTACTTATTCCGCTGTGCTTGAAAAGATTCTTATATTTGTCATATGCTAAGTCATTAGCAATACAAAATAAACGAGAAAAGTATTTGAAATTAAAAGGATCTATTCAACCCCCCCTTCTAGATCTATTGTGTGCCTACTGGGAACTAACATGACTGACCCGATGGCTCGGCGAACCAATCTCCACCGGAACCAAAGCATCTGAACCATAAGACAATCTAAAAGGTGAGTCTCCCGTCGTAGTCCTTGGTGTAGTTCGATAGGCCCATATCACACTATTTAACTCCTCTGGCCACCTTCCTTTTACCTCATCAAGTCTTCTTTTAATACCGTTCAAGAGTGTTATGTTAGTCTCCTCAACTTGCCCATTCGACTGCGGGTGAGCAACCGAAGTCTTTCGATGCTGAATTCTCAACTCCTTCAAGAATGCTTAGAACTTTGAACCCACAAACTAGCAACCAATGTCCGAAACCACTACCATAGGAATGTCGAAGCGAAACACCACATACTCTTTTAGAAATTTCAAGCATTAATACTCCGTGATCGCCCGAAGAGGTTTCGCCTCCACCCACTTAGTCATATAGTCGATCGCCACTATAACAAAGCTGACTTGCCCCTTAGCTTTCGGCAACGATCCCACTATGTCCACTCCCCAAATAGCAAAAGGTATGGGCGACAAAAGTGAATATAACTCCTCCGGTGACTGATAGAGGATCGGACTATTTAATTGGCATTTCGGGAACTTCTTCACATACTCAGTAGCTTCTTTGAAAATTATTGGCTAATAATACCCTTGTCGAAGCACCTTATAAGCAAACGACTTGGCAGCCATATGGTCACCACAAATAGCCTTATAAACCTCTCGAAGGACATACTCAGCTTCAGATGGTAACAAACACTTCAACAAAGGAGATGAATAAGCCCTTCGATAAAGATCTCCATCAATAAGCACGAAATTCGCGCTTCTGTACTTCACCTTCTTGGCCAACATCTGATCCAAAGGCAGTATGCCATTTGCCAAGTAGACGAGATAAGGAGTCATCCAGTAGTTAGAACGTTCCACACACATCACCTCCTCATCTTGAACACTCGGTTATTTCAAGACTTCTAAATAAACCGACCCATCGAACGTGATTGCTTCAGTTGTAGCTAACTTCACCAACGCATCTGCTATGAAGTTGCCTGATCTGTCTATCCCTTGAAACTCATAAGAATTGAAGCACTGAAGTCGATCCTTCAACTCTGCCAGATACTTCACCATTCTTAAACCCCGAGCTTCGTACTCCCTAGAAACCTGTTTGACGACCAATTGAGAGTCACTGTAGATAATCAACCTCTGTACCTCAAGACTCTTTGCCAATCGTAACCCTACCAACACTGTTTCATATTCAGCCTCGTTGTTTGTTGCCCTGGATCCGAATCTGATGGCTTGCTGTACTTTAAACCCCTCTGAACTCGTCAGGATGATCCCAACTCCACTGATATCTGAAGTAGACGATCCATCGGCATATAACGTCTATGAAGTCTAAACTTGCTGAAGTACTGCAATCGTCTTCTCAGACCCCTCAACTTCACCCAAACTATCATCGGCTTCAGAAAACGAACACTCCACCACAAAATCAGCCAATGCTTGGCCCTTAATAGCTGTTCGAGGATGGTACTCTATAAAAAACTGTGACAGTTCCATCGTCCAAGCAGCAAGCCTCCACGAAACCTCTGGTCTGCCCAACACCTTCTTCAGTGGCTGATTTGTGTACACCACTATTAACCAACCTTGGAAGTACTACCGAAATTTTTGACTGGCTATTATCAGGGCAAAGACAAACTTCTCAAGGTTCGGATACCTTGCCTTTGCATCCTTTAGGGCATGATTCACATAGTAAACCGGGTTCTGCTTACCCCCAATCTCCCGCACCAGAACTACTCCTACTGCCAATGAACTTGCCGCCAAATACAAATACAGAGGTTCAGTAGGAACTGACTTCACCAACAAAGGCACCGAAGACAAATACTCCTTTATTCCTTGAAAGGCATCCTCACATTCCGAAGTCCAATGGAAACTCTTCACATTCTCCGGCCCTTTCAAAGTATCGAAGAACGATAAACACCTTTTCGCAGACTTATACATGAATATCCTTAAAGTTGCTATCCGACCCGTCGGACACTGAACATCATTGTAAGACTATAGAGACTTCATATCCAAAATAGCCCAGATCTTCTCTGGATTAGCCTCTATTCCCCTCTTGCTGACTAGATAACCTAGGAATTTCCCTGATCCAAGTCCGGAGGTACATTTTGTAAGACACCAACTTTTTATAAATAAAATCAAATTTTCTCTAATTATTATTGTGAGTAATAAGGTGTTAATTTGATATAATACTTTGGTTATGGGTGAAATGTGCAATTTTTGCAAAATAAGCAAGTGGTTATAAAATATTCATTGTTGTCGGGGAATATTCGTTTGGTCGTGAAATATTCTTGCTGTCGGGGAATATTCTTACGATGGCGCAGTCATTTGTGGGCCCCATAATGAAAAACAGTCGGATGAAGAAAATGACAAGTTTGAGTTTTTATAAATAACGACGTAGTTGTTACCGTTAACACTGTTGGAATACCCGGTGGTTAAAATACAGTAATATGCGTGATTGCACAGTAGCACACGGTATTGCATAGTATTTTTAGATTATTGATTCTTACGTAAGAAGACACTACTCAATAATTGTTACAGTAATTACTGTTCAATATTTTATTTTATTGATTCAATAATTGCTACGTTGATATTTTATATTATTGTTGTTTCAATAATTGTCACTGCACAGTATCTCCATTATCAGATCAATAATTCATATTATTTGAATAATATTATTAGATAGCATTATTGGTAATGTCTAAGGAAGTTCTGTCTAAGAAGATGTTTGGTCAACTAATTGCGCGCCAATAAGGAGAAATCCTTATCGAAAAGCCCCATCTTTCCTGGGAACGACCTGGTTGTCATAATTGTGATTCTATAATATTATTTGTGAATAATTAATTATTGATTTATATGATAAGAAAATATTTATTCTATGTGGATGGATAGAGAAATATTTATTTTGTGTTGATATAAATGAAGGAATTAATACTGAGGTGTTTTATCAGTATTTTTGTCAGAATAGAGGTGTTGAAAATCGTCCGTATGTGAATTTCAGTCATTTTTCGTTTAGAATTTAGAAAAACTTAAATCTACAAAGTTGTAAAAAATTTAATTTTTTATGGAATGGACATAAAATTCTTATTTTTTTTGATAAAAGGACTATTTATTATGAATTATTGAAGTTTCAAAAATAAATATTTTTATTAAAATTATGGGTGGGACCCACTTTTGTCCTTTGTTGATAAAATATGCTAAATTAATTTTTCAAAAGTGAAGGGCTGATTTTGTTCAGTGGCGTGCTTGAATAATTATATTAATATTTTATTAATTTAGTCTGCTTCGGCGTTCTAGCATTTTCCTATAAATAGGGTGCTTAGTTAGCATTAAAAATCACACCAGAAACATAAGTTCTCTCTCTCTATATTATCGAGCGTATTTTGTGAGTATTTAGATACTTTGAGAGTTGCTATTCAGTACAAGTTTCCTTCTGCCTTACACCTGATATTTCTGCCGGAAGTACTATTCTTTTGAGGTAAGGGATGTTATTTTCTTGGTAAATTATATTATTTCCTTCAATATCTTTATGCCGAAATATTGATATGAATTTTGTTGTGAAATTTCTACCTTTTTGTGTCGGAGTTACTATTCACGTATACGACACTATTCACGTATACGGCACTATTCACAAATACGACACTATTCAAAGAAAAATAAAATTTTTACTTCTTTGTCCAAGATGTCTATTATGGTTACTGTCCTTGATTGTATCCATGTTTTGATCTTCATTCTTGAATTTTGCTCCACTATGGTTTATTATCGAGCGCTTTTGAACTTGAATTATCTAAAGTACGAATCCCTAATCTTTGTCTTTTTATCTCACTAGATTTATTACTTTAAAATATTTTTCATCATCCTCAGTCCTAAATGATGATATAACTGTATATCTTTGGCCTATAATGTGACAACCCGAGAATTTTGAATATTTTAAAAATTTTTATTAATTGATTTAAGGTTCAATATTAGAACCTATACAGAAAATTAGTGTATGCGTTTGATATTTTTAAGAAGGAATTTTGAGGATTTCAAAATTTTGTAAAGGATTTAGGTGAATTATTCAGGATTAAGGAAATACGTGATTATATTATGTGTATATATATACATGATGTGGTTAAGAGTCAAGGGTTGACCAGATAATCGATATTTGTATAAAACCCTGAGTATATATTAAGAATGTCAACGTTCGGTTAGAAAACCCTAATCTAATTACGAAATCTAATTTCTAAATTTAGAAAAATTATTTTTCTATTAGAAACCCTAATTTTGGGTTATAAACCCTAATCCGTGATTTTGACCCTAATTGCTTAATTAGCAATTTTAATTAGGAAATAATAATCCTAATTAGCAAGCTTGAGTTATGATTAGAAAATTTAATATAATTAGTAAATCCTAATTATAAATTAGAAATATTAAATTTCTATTTTTGGAAACCTAAATTGGAATTTTAGAAAAATCAAATTTTGCTAAACTTGAGGGTTCAAACCCTAAGTCCTAAAAGTTTTCTAAACCCTAACCAAACCCTAAACCCTAAGGGTTTGGCCATTTACTAGAATACCATTAAAATTAAAAGGAAAAAGACCAAAATGCCCTTTTCTTAAAATTTAAGCAAAAGATTTGTGAAATCTTGGTGAGTCATCACTCTATGTTTATCCCATGTGCTTATTATCTTAAAAGATCAGCCAATCTTGCCACCTAGCAACAATTGATACATTGAATCAAATTGTATAACTTAAAAAGTAAGAAATACTTACTTTACTTAGCATTCTCTCCAAGTCCCTTCTCTCTCTAACTTTCGAAAATCTAGAGTGAGAGAGAGTTAAATGTTGAGCCATGATCAAGTATTAGTAAGCCAAGAGCAAGATCATAAGTCAGAAATCAAAAATCCAAGCTAGAAATGTATAAACTTTCAAAATTTAAAATCTTATGATTTGTTGTTAGATGTTGTAATTGATTGGTTAAAGTTGTATATTAGGGTGTCTATAAGTGATCTGGGTTGTAAAATCCAAGATCCATAACATCAAAGCCCTCGAATCTAGCATTATTGAAAAGCTGGAAAAAACTTGAAATAGTGGCCTGACAGTCATATGTCAGGGCCCATAGATCGTTATCTGTTTTTGATTTGTTATGTTTTAAGTTGTACATGTGTTCTATGTCATGTAGACTATACTCTGAAACAAGAAACACGACCAGATCATGAATATATTAAGAGATATTACCGGTCAAAGACCGTTGACCGATCACGAAGACTGCTTTCTAGGCAGCCCAGAAATTCCCAGAAAGTCTGACAACATTTTTAAGGACCTAGATCTTGCAGTGTGTTAAGGTTTTGGCCACGTTATTGTTTTTATCTTGTATATTGGTATCAGTACTGCATATCCATGCCTTTAGACTACCCTAATTCGTAACAGAAGCCAAAGTACGAGTGGTCAAAACCACGTTGACAAACTGGCTGGATGAAGATTTTGGAAAACCCAGAATCTTCAAGAACAGTTCGTGACCCTTAGTTTGACCAGTCCAGATCTTGCTTTTTTTATGTTTTTAAGTTGAGTTAAGGTTATAGAATTGTACTTTGATATGTACTCTACATGAATGAACCTTTATATCACCTAAAACAGACCCAGATTCCAAGTAATGAAGCTGCAAAATAAGGCCTAACAACTGTTCTTCATTTCTGGAAAACCCAGAAATGAAGAACAGCTCTGACATGATATATATATTTAGTTGCTTAGATCTCTTACTGGTGAAATGTTTTGGCCATGATCTTAATTTGTAGTTGTAGAATTGCACGTATACTACAATCTACACACTTTATCTAACAAAGAACACCACAAGAACAAGGATCAAAAGTTGGTCAAACCAACCACCCTGTCAACTGACCATGAAGTTCTGGGTTTAGCCTAAGAATACCAAGAACACCTATAGCGACGGGTCAGTCGCTATAGGGCCCTTTAGCGACAGTTTATTATTATTATTTTTCAGAAATTATTTAAAAATTGATTAAAAATGGTTTTTAATTATTAAAAATACATAATAAATTCTGAAAAATTATTTTAAATTCTGAAAAATAGCTTTTAATTATTTAGAGTATATTTCATAAATATTTAATATTTTTGGAATATAAATGGTATTTAATTTATTTAATTATAATATTAAATAAATTATTTAAAAATGATTTAAATACATGAGAAATCATGAAAAATAATAGTATGTTATAATAAAATATTTTAAGTAACTTTTAATATTTTGTAATGAAATTCATTAATTAATTAATATTAATGATAGTTAGTTTATTTAATAAACATATTAAATAAATTATGGAAAAATAGAAGTAATGATTTAAAAATCATATAAAAATGATTTAAGTGTTAAAAAAATATTTTAAGTTATAAAATATAACTTTTGATATGTTGTCATGAAAATATTAATAATTTAATATTAATAGCTATTATCGAATAATGATTTTAATTGTTTAAAAATCATATAAATATGATTTTAATGTATTAAATATACTTTGTGATATTATAAATATATTATAATATTATGATATGTATTTCATTAATATTTGATAATAGATAAATATTAATGATAAAAGAATCAAGTGGTATTTAATTTATTTAAATACGAGTTTAATGATTGAAAAATTATGTGAAAATTATTATGAGACTTAGAAAAATATTTCGAATGTTATTAAAATTATCTGAGTTAATTGTTAAGTGTTTAGGAAGAGTATAATTGAACTTAGACTCGATAAAAGTCCGACTGAACCGTCGGGATGTCAGTTTTGTGTCGGGTTCAACTCAGACTGCAATAGTTTGACTTGATACCGAGTCTTATGTGTGTTATAGACTGATAGGGTTATATGTTATGTATTTAGGTTATTCTATGTTTATATATTATAGTATTATACTGTGATGATATTATTCTAATATTGAAGATCTATATTACTAATATTAGGTCTTCGGATAAAGCGATATAAATTGCGTAACGGTAATCAACGGTTCAGGCAAGTTTGTTTTTACTTAACTCTACTAAGAGTGTTTCATTCAGATAAGCTTATGGTTAATCATTGCTGGTTGCCATGAATTGTACTATGTACATATTGCATGTAAAAGTCAGGTATGAAAGGCTGATCAGCTTCATTACCAGTTGGTTCAGATATATTTATTCATATATAATACTTGTTCAGTCATAAATTTGTTTCTGCTAGTTCACAATTATATTGTTGAATTATAGCCAGCTTATTATTCAGATTCTCTCAATCATGATATATCGTTATATTATTGAATTTAAACTTGTTGGGCAACTTTCATGCTCACCCTTGCTATATCATGATAAAAACATTGCAGATTAAGACGAACGCGTCGGATACAAGGAAAGGTTGAAGACAGTTCCAGCTTAAAGTTAATGTGCGTGATTAGTTTTGTAATAGTATTGTAAGATAATAATGTTATGTGTTAAGTAAGTTATGAATTGTGTATTAAGTTAAGGTTACTCGACCTTGGGAATTAGTGTGTTAAATGTATTGTATAAATAATTTATGTTTATATCTTCCGCAAATATAGTAATAGTGATAGAATGATCGAACCGGATCCGAGGTGATTTGGGACCTGGATTCGGGGACCTCACAGTTGGTATCAGAGCTGTAGGTTATGAACCTTAGGTAGGAATACCTGAGACTAATAACTACAGTGATTAGGATAAGTACTAACTCATATAGAGTTAGTTGAGTCGATAAGATTCAAAGACGAATCTCGGCGAGTTATAAGATACAGAGTTCTCTAACTCTGATAATAAAGTTGAACAGTAGTGGGAAAGGGATAGAGTCTAAAAGACTGAAAGTGAAGTGATAGGAGATCGTAAAATAAAATGATCTAGATATAGAAATGAATCGTAACATATACGATGAGATCATCCCGTGATCGGATAAGGTTTTAGTATGGAGAAGGATCAAGCGAATGATTGAAAAGTTACAGCAAGTTTGCTGGGTGACAGTTGTACTATGAATTAGTACAGATTCAGGAAAGGATTATGAATACGAGTTGAATGAAATTCATATTGAGAAGGGTGTTAGTGTTAGGTGGGGATTCAATTGAGGACTCATGTCAGCAGCTGAGTTGTATGATTCCTTGTATGGGCAGGGAATTGTACTTGGTGTAAAAACTACTTAGTTCTGGCAATGATAATCAGTGAAATGTTTGTGTTGCGCAATTTGCTATATGCATGTTAAGAGGGTGATTCCTTTCTCATGTGTATAACAGATAGATAGGTCATAGGTAGAGAATATCAGGTTAAGTATGAGTTCTTAAAACTCATACTTATGTGACATTCTTGATTCATAGTTATATGAAATGTTTATTGTGACGCCCCCAAAATAGGTATACAACACCCATTCTGAGTCGCCAAATACATGGTACAAAAAGCAACTATAACTTCAATAATACAATTGTCGTGCAAAATACGATAACACATACTGTGAGTTTAAATACAAATATTATCTTCTAGACAATATCCACACTCGAGTAAGTCCTCATTACAATTATTCAAACACTATTTTACAAAAATAGTGAGGACAGCTAAAACATCTTTCTAGAACCATCACTCCATATCCCGACTAGATCCTGCTATGTTCTCACCTCCTGAGAAGAAAAATGGAACAAAAAGGAAAAGGGTGAGCTCAACTAGCCCAGTAAAGAATATTATGACCAAGATAATATACAACAAATTATCATTAGTATTCAACAGGGAAAAATCTGATAGAATATATCGACAACAAGTTTTAGATCAACAACTGCAGCGGAAACAGCAAACCATTAGAAGAGTCAAGTAGAGAAGAAAAATGGAACAACAAAAAGAATTCTCATATCTTCTAAGATTTAAAAGTCCATCATCAATATTTTATCCCTGTAACATCAATCAATATACATATTGAATCAAATATTCATCTTTGCACTACAGGCAAAAAATATTTATTTATAACACCAGTCGGTCATGTTCATCTCAACACCTGTTCATCTTCGCACTACAGGCCAAAGATATTCATTAGGTAATCATACATCTTTGCACTACAGGCCAAAGATATTCAGTAATATCATCTTTTAGGACTGAGGATGATGAAAAATATTTTAAAGAAAACGAATCCAGTGAGACAGAAGGACAAATAGTAGGGATTCGTATAACAGTTTATCCAAGATCAATAATACTTCATAATAATCAATTGTGAAGCATAATTCAAAAATAAAGATCAAAACATGGATACAATCAAAGATAGTAACCATAATAGACATCTTGGACAGAAAGGAAAAATTTTATTTTTCGGTGAATAGTACCGTATTCGTGAATAGTACCGTATACGTGAATAGTGTCGTATACGTGAATAGTAACCCCGACACAAAAAGTTCCAAATTTGATAAAACCTCATATCAATATTTCAGCATAATGATATTGAAGAAAATAATATCATTTAAGAAGAAAATAATATCCCCTACCTCAAAATAACCGTACTTCTGACTGAATATCGGATATGAGGCTGAATGAAACTTGTGCTGAATAGCAACTTTCAAAGTATCAAAATACTCACAAAATACACTCAATAATCTAGAGAGAGAAAGATAGAAAACTTATGAATTTTGGGGTGATTTTCAATTCTAACTTAGCCCTCTATTTATAGGAAAATGTTAGCACGCCGAAACAGACTTAACCTGCAACCTGATGGCTTTACCTGCTACTATTCCCACCCACCATATTTGAATAAAAATCTCAGCATATTTTTTTCACCAACCAAGAGTGGGGCCCACCAATTCTAAAATTTTCCATCAAAATGATTAACTCTAAAAATTCAACAATTTTTGAACTAGTCATCTCGTAAAATTCATAACAAATCATACGTTCATTTTTAACGGTTCAAAATTTGTGGACATATACTTAACTTATATATGTATAACATATCCAAATATTAACACGATCCAATGGTCGGATTAAAAATTATAACCCTCGCAAAATATCTCAAAAACCCTAATTTGATTTTCAATACCTCTGTTCCGACAAAAATACAGATAAAACACCTCAACATTAACTCCTTCATTTTTAACCACAAAAATATATCCCTTATTTATATCCACATAAAATAAATATTTTCTTATCATATGAATCAATAATTAATTATTCACAAATAATATTACAGAATCACATTTATGACAACCAGGCCGTTCCCAGGAAAGAGGGGGCTTTCCAATAAGGATTTCTTCTTACTAGCGCGCAATTAGATGACCAAACCTCTCTTTAGACAGAACTTTCTAGACATTGCCAATAATGCTATCTAATAATATTATTTAAATAATATGAATTATTGATCTGATAATGGAAAATATTGTGCAGCAACAATTATTGAAACAACAATAATATAAAATATCAACGCAGCAATTATTGAATCAATAAAATAAAATATTGAACAGTAACTACTGTAACAATTATTGAGTAGTGCCTTCTTTCGTAAAAATTAATAATTCTAAAATACTGTGCCATCCGTGTGCTACTGTGCAACCACGCATATTACTGTATTTTAACCATCGGGTATTCCAACAGTGTTAAAGGTAACAACTACGCCGTTATTTATAAAAACTCATTTTTTGTCGTTATCTTCATCCAATCGTTTTTCGTTATGAGGCCCACAAATAGCTGTGTCGTCGTACGAATATTCCTCGACAGAAAGAATATTCCACGGCCACACAAATATTCACCGACCAAAAATAAATATTTTATAACCACTTGCTTATTTGAAATATTTGCACATTTTACCCATAACTAACCACATTAATCAAATCAACCCTTTCTATTTCAAAATAATAAATAGAGGAAATTTAATTTCATTTATTAATAAGTTGGGTCATACAACCTCCCCTCCTTATGAAATTTCGTCCTTGAAATTGACGTACGTACCTGGTATTTCGAAAAGGTGAGGATACCTCGCTTTCATTTCTTATTCTAACTCCCAAGTCATTTCTTCAATAGCATGGTTTCTCCACAAAACCTTAACTTGTGGTATAACCTTCGTGCATAGGACATGTTCTTTCCTATCCAATATCTTAACAGGTACCTCCTCGTACGTTAAATCTTCAGCTGTCTCGTCTGGTTCTAACGCAATAATATGATTCGGGTCGTCCACATATTTACGTAACATCGATACGTGAAAAACGTTATAAACACGCGACATACTTAGCGTTAAGGCGAGTCTATAGGCCATAGTTCCTACTCGATCGAGGATTTCAAATAAATCGAAGGCTTGAGCTTAGTTCTCTTCATCGACTCTTACTTCTAGAATAACACATTCTTGCACCTTCTTCTTTATATTCATCAGCTCCAGGTCTGTAGCTTGAGCGGCTTTAACGTTATCGATTAAAGTCAATTTTACTCGTATATCATCACCTGGGTACCTAGAGTCTTCAACTCTATCTCTATCATTTATAAATTATACAAAATAGGTCTTTGTGTTCAACAATATCGCACTCGTACTCGCGTACAATCCTCTACTCAATGCGTCAGCTACCACGTTCGCTTTTTCAGGATGGTATGGTCAGAATAAGTTCAGAATGAGTCGCCTCTTGAGCTATTAGAAAATCTTCTCGTATTCCTCGCTCCATACGAATTTTGTATCTTTCTGAGTCAACTAAGTTAACAGAGTAGCGATTCGAGAAAATTCTTCCACGAATCTCCGATAGTAACCAGTTAAGCCCAGAAAGCTACGTACTTTGGTCACCGACTTCGGTTGCTCTCAATCGTGATTCATATTCCAATCTTGGATAGCACGTCACAATGGCACCTATTGTTTTACCATCACACAAATATAGAGTCCCTTACGGAGAATCTGGCTTTGGTGCATTCCACAAAAGAAGTCACCAGATAGAGGCTCGAGTACCAACTTCTATAGTTGGGTTTCTAACTCCTAAAGTTCAATAAGAGCTATTCAATATGAGATTTTAGAAATGGATTTTGTATCGGGTTAAAGATCAATACAAAAATTCAATATCACGCTTTGGGTTAGGCCAGGAAATTCTTCAGGAAATACGTCAGGAAATTCACTAATAACAGAAATATCATTCAAATCTGACGTATTTTTGTTCAAGTCCATGGCATGGGCTAAGAAAGCTTGACATCCGTTTTTAAATAAACGAATGGCTTTATGGCTTGGTATAACATCGATTGATTTTAGTGGTTTGGTTGCTTGAATTCGCATAACAGGTTGGTTAGGGATATGAAAACTAACAACCTTACGAAAACAATCAATTTTGGCATGATGAGTAGTTAACCAATCAATTCCTAAAATCACATCAAAAGTAAGTATCTTTAAAGAGATAAGGTCAACAGGTAATGTGATTGTGCCAACTTGGATTAAGCAAGATTTATAAACTGTAGATGTAATGAAAGTTTCTCCTAACGGAGTCTCCACAGATAGGTCAAAGTCTAATTTCTCCAGAGTCAAGTTTAAACGTTGAGCACAAGCAGGAGAGATAAAAGAATGGGTAGAACCGGTATCTAATAAGGTATAAACTTCGTAAGAATTTATAATTAACTAACACGTTATACCTTCGTTCGGGTTCCTCGCGTTTTGGGCAGTCACGACAAACGCTCTTCCAGAAACCGCCGACTTTATTTTGTCCGTATCCGCCTTTGGTGTCACCGTCCTAGCTGGACTTGGTTTTGCTATAGTACAATCTCGAGCGATATGTCCTTCCTTTCCACAAATATAACATACCTTGAACTGTTGTGGGCTGTTTGGACTTATATGTCCCTCCTCTCCGCATCTGTAACATATAACTGGCGATCGTTCTCCTCCCCTAGAATTTGTTCCTGGTGCTGGTGCTGCTGTCGACGTCTTCTTGTCATCGTTAAATCTTCTCTTCTTAAAATTCCACTTGACTCACCTCTCCTATTATCATGGCCACGATGACCACCCGAGTGGTTACCACTTTTGTCTATATTTTTCCCTCCTCGCTGGTTCTTATCACTCTGATGACTGCTGTCACCAGTATGACCCTGGTTGTGGTCCCTCGGTTGAACATACTCATTATCTCGCTCTAATAATTGATCCCTGCTTACAACATCTGAATATAAAAAAAATTTATGAGATATAAGATATTGCCGAATCTCGAGTTTTAAACCTCTCAAAAATATCCTTGTCATTCATTCCTCAATCTCGACCAAATGAGGTGCAAACCTGGATAACTCTGCAAACTTCGCCTCGTACTGGGACACCGTCATGTTGTTTTGTTCCAGTCTAATAAACTCTACCTCCTTCATATGACGAATACTTTCAGGAAAGTACTTGTCATTAAACAGTTTCTGAAACGTTTCCCAGGACATGTTGAGTGTGTCAGGCCGGGTACGCTTCACAGACTCCCACTAGTAGTCTGCCTCACCGCGGAACATAAAGGTGGCGAATGGAACCTTCTGTTCCTCCGTGCATCCCAAGACATCAAATATTTTGGTAATTTGCTTGACCCACGTTTCTGCCATGATTGGATCCGGCTTTCCCTTAAATTATGGTGGTCCCAATTCTTTGAACTGCTTGGTTGTGACAAACCGCGCGTTGTTATCATTTTCACCCGTATTCTGCACACTAGTCTCCCTCGTCTGATTTTGCATGAACTGTAAAAAGCTCCTAAACATTTCATCATTCATCGTTTGCTCGGTAACGTTGTTTACAGGAGGAATATTGTCTTCTTGTTGCACGTTCCCCTGGGTGGTGATCAAAGGTGTCTCCACAGTCTCATTCACTCCATTGTTAACGTTCTCTGCTGCCATTCTCAAATACTGCCACAAAACAAGGGTTAATTGACATGTCACATATTATCCCTATATCTGACCGACCAAATAATTACCAAATAAACTTATTCAGGTCATACTAGCGAAAGAATTCCCTGTCTCTCCCCTCCTAGTTCTTGTCTCACATCTCAGCCAAGGATCATATCCCTAAGCTCTGATGTAAGACCCCGAATTTTATGAAATAAAATTATTCAATTTTTCTATTTAGTAAATGGTTAAATTGATAACAAGTTTAAAGTTATGGGTGAAATATGAATTTTTTTTAAAATAAGCAAGTGGTTATAAAATAATCATTGTTGTCGGGGAATATTCGTTTGGTCGTGGAATATTCTTTCTGTCGGGGAATATTCGTACGACGGCGCAGCTATTTGTGGGCCCCATAACAGAATAACTGTCGGGTGAAGAAAATGACAAATTTAAGTTTTTACAAATAACGGCGTAGTTGTTACCGTTAACACTGTTGGAATACCCGGTGGTTAAAATACAGTAATACGCGTTATTGCACAGTAGCACACGGTATTGCATAGTATTTTTGAAATTATTGATTCTTACGTAAGAAGGCACTACTCAATAATTGTTACAGTAATTACTGTTCAATATTTTATTTTATTGATTCAATAATTGCTACGTTGAAATTTTATATTATTGTTGTTCAATAATTTTTACTGCACAGAATTTCCCATTATCAGATCAATAATTCATATTATTTGAATAGTATTATTAGATAACATTATTGGCAATGTCTAGAAAGTTCTGTCTAAGGAGAGGTTTGGTCATCTAATTGTGCGCCAGTAAGGAGAAATCCTTATTGGAAAGCCCCCTCTTTCCTGGGAACGGCTTGGTTGTCATAAATGTGATTCTGTAGTATTATTTGTGAATAATTAATTATTGATTCATATGATAAGGAAATATTTATTTTATGTGGATATAAATGAGGGATATATTTTTGTGGTTAAAAAATGAAGGAGTTAATGTTGAGGTTTTTATCCGTATTTTTGTGGGAATGGAGGTATTAAAAATCAGGGTTTTTGAGATATTTTGCGGGGGTTATAATTTTTAATCCGACCGTTGGATCGTGGTAATTTTTGGATATGTTATACATATATAAGTTGAGTATATGCCCACAAATTTTGAACCGTTAAAAATGAACGTATGATTTATTATGAATTTTACGAGATGACTGGTTCAGAAATTGTTGAATTTTCGGAGTTTATCATTTTGGTGGAAAATTCTAGAATTGGTGGGCCCCACTTGTGGTTGGTGAAGAAATGTGCTGAATTATATTTCAAATATGGTGGGTGGGAATAGTAGCAGGTAAAGCCATCAGGTTGCAGGTCAAACCTACCAAAATTTTCCTATAAATAGAGAGCTAAGTTAGAATTGAAAATCACACCAAAAACATAAGCTTTCTCTCTTTCTCTCTCTATATTATGAAGCATATTTTGTGAGTATTTAGATACTTTGAGAGTTGCTATTCAGTGCAAGTTTTCTTCGGCTTTACATTCCGGTCAGAAGTACTGCTGTTTTGAGGTAAGGGATAGTAAGGGATTTTAAGGGTTGTTATGATTTTCAGTTTCGCAATTTTTCTGAACTTCAAAAATTTTGAAAAAATTTGAAATGATATTTTGATGAGTTTTCTTGATTGTGTCCAAAAATGGTGATTTTTGGATGTATAGATTGAGAATTATGAATTTTATGAGAAAAGACTATTTTAAAAGTAACCGCTTATAATTCCTTGTGGTTAACTCCAAAATTGATGAAATTTTTATTGGGAGTACATGTGTATGATAGAAGTATACTCTGTAAATTTCAGAATTTTTGGACAAAAGTATAATTTTTGATAAATGTCTAAATATTCGGTGGTTTTGGCCATATGAAAAATAGTAAATGAGTTTTAAAAATTCTGAGAAAAATATATGTTCACTATGGGACTATATTATGCTAAATCCCAGAAAAGAAATATTTTTGGAACTGATTTGGTATTTTTCATGAAAATGGTCTAGCTATGAGTAAATGAATTAAATATGTTTTGTGAAGAAAGAAAATTGGAAAATAGGATTTTATGGCTTGAGAATCCTATATGAGGTATATGCAGATTTTTGATGAGGGTTTTGGTTATTGATGATGAAATTGTAAGAGTTGGCATTTTATGATGATTAAATGCATTAATTAGTAAAGTGTAAACAATTAAAATAAATTGTTTATAAATTTAAGTAATGTTATTCTTTCAATATCATTATACCGAAATATTGGTATGAATTTTATTGTAGAATTTCTATCTTTTGTGTCGGGGTTACTATTCATGAGTTACGAATATTACTCTTGAGATTAAATCTATATGTTGATTATATTGATTTTATTATCATATATAACATTTTCATAACCCTGATGTTGAATTTCTCTTTCACTGAAGTGTAAAGATGGGTAGATTATTGGTATGATCATGACTAGGGTTCTCTTTGGCCTGTAGTGCAAAGTTGAATTGTGACTGGTATGATCATGACCATTGAATTTACAATTGAATATCTTTAGCTTAAGTGTAAGGATGAATTGATTAACATGGTTATAATTATGGTGTATATAAATTCTGAAATGATTATATATTTCTTTGAGATATGAATATATTTGGCCTGTAGTGCAAATATGAATTGTTGAGGAATATCTTTGGCCTGTAGTGCAAAGATGAATTGTTGATGAATATCTTTGGCCCGTAGTGCAAAGATGATATGTTGTTGAATATCTTTGGCCAGTAGTGCAAAGATGAGCAGATGTTGAGATAAACATGACCAACTGGTGATACAAATGAATATCTTTGGCCGTAGTGCAAAGATGAAGTTATTAGTATGATTATGAACAGGAAATGTGATTTGGTGTAACCATGATCTTTGATGTTTCAGGTAAAGATAGGTGATGAAAATTATCTTCGTCCTAGATGAGAAGAGGAATTTAGAACTACAGTTATGATTATGAGTTATTCATATGATTGTGGACCAGAATTGTTGATTGATGTTACAGGGATAAAACATTGTTGGTGGATTTTTAACATGGAAAAAATAATAGACTTTATAGTCTATTTGACTCTTCTAATGGATTGCTCGTTCCGCTGCAACTATGGTTGAAATCTTTATCATTTACCATATGTTCTAAATCTCTGATTTATTATTGATGAAGGCTATTGATAATTTAATTATCTTTAGTCATGATATTCTTTACTGAGCTAGTTGTGCTCACCCTTTTGCTTCACAATTCCTTTCAGGTAATAAGAGTGTAGCTGGGTCGAGCGAGGGTAACGGGGAAATAGAATGGTGGTCTCTAGCTGTGGATGTTCTCCCGAAGCAGTATAGAAAATTCATTTAGTAGTTATATTTGGTGAATCCAATAGGGTAAGGTGTACCCAACGTTGGAAGGGTGGTTTACCACTATCATACAAGATGTCTAACGACATACAACCTCGTGTCATCATAAGACAGGGATGTGCTCATCCACTTGCTGAGTATATCTATGGGCACTACCTATATAATCTTGGTGTTTGTTTGAAGTATAATTCTCAATTAGAGACAGTGGAAATAATGATAAGTCAAGAGAAGACTCACCATTGGGAAGAATATAATAGTAATCTTCTCGTTTTTCTTTGGGGTCTATTGGGTCAACCAAGGATAATTCTGTGGCCATATGATATCTATCATAACCTAGACGCGTGGCCTCCCATGTACGAAGGTTTCCTTGAGCACTTCCCAAAGATTCTAATTTCTAAAACAGTTTTTGACTATACCTTTATGTAAGGTGTCATTGTGAGGCGATGTCCACGATTGGAACATGAGTCACATTTGGTATATATTTGTATCCAAACTCACAGCATATGTGTTGTTGTATTTTGCACGACAATTGTTGTAATAAAGTTACAGTTGTTTTCTGTACCATGTATTTGGCGACTCGGAATAGGTTGGATGGAATGGACCTATTTTGGGGTCGTTACATTTGGTATCAGAGCTTAGGGATATGATCTCTGGCGGAGATCGGGGAATACAACTAGGAGGGGAGAGATGAGTAAATCCTTCGCTAGTGTGTCTTACCTAAGCTTATTTGTTGGTCAGTCATAATATCGGAATATTATGTGATATGTTAATTTATTAAATTAACCCTTGTTTTGAAGCTGTATTCTAGAATGATATTTGAAATACAGGAGATGAGCAATGGAGAAATCATGATGACAGGAAAGATGGAATCTGAAATGAAAGCAAGGTACTCTCAACTCTTTGAATTACCAGGTACGTAAATTTCGGGGACGAAATTTCATAAGGAGGGGAGATTGTAAGACCCCGAATTTTATGAAATAAAATTATTCAATTTTTCTATTTAGTAAATGGTTAAATTGATAACAAGTTTAAAGTTATGAGTGAAATATGAATTTTTTTTTTAAATAAGCAAGTGGTTATAAAATAATCATTGTTGTCGGGGAATATTCGTTTGGTCGTGAAATATCCTTTCTGTCGGGGAATATTCGTACGACGGCGCAGCTATTTGTGGGCCCCATAACAGAATAACTGTCGGGTGAAGAAAATGACAAATTTAAGTTTTTACAAATAACGGCGTAGTTGTTACCGTTAACACTGTTGGAATACCCGGTGGTTAAAATACAGTAATACGCGTTATTGCACAGTAGCACACGGTATTGCATAGTATTTTTGAAATTATTGATTCTTACGTAAGAAGGCACTACTCAATAATTGTTACAGTAATTACTGTTCAATATTTTATTTTATTGATTCAATAATTGCTACGTTGAAATTTTATATTATTGTTGTTCAATAATTTTCACTGCACAGTATTTCCCATTATCAGATCAATAATTCATATTATTTGAATAGTATTATTAGATAACATTATTGGCAATGTCTAGAAAGTTCTGTCTAAGGAGAGGTTTGGTCATCTAATTGCGCGCCAGTAAGGAGAAATCCTTATTGAAAAGCCCCCTCTTTCCTGGGAACGGCCTGGTTGTCATAAATGTGATTCTGTAGTATTATTTATGAATAATTAATTATTGATTCATATGATAAGGAAATATTTATTTTATGTGGATATAAATGAGGGATATATTTTTGTGGTTAAAAAATGAAGGAGTTAATGTTGAGGTTTTTATCCGTATTTTTGTGGGAATGGAGGTATTAAAAATCAGGGTTTTTGAGATATTTTGCGGGGGTTATAATTTTTAATCCGACCGTTGGATCGTGGTAATTTTTGGATATGTTATACATATATAAGTTGAGTATATGCCCACAAATTTTGAACCGTTAAAAATGAACGTATGATTTATTATGAATTTTACGAGATGACTGGTTCAGAAATTGTTGAATTTTCGGAGTTTATCATTTTGGTGGAAAATTCTAGAATTGGTGGGCCCCACTTGTGGTTGGTGAAGAAATGTGCTGAATTATATTTCAAATGTGGTGGGTGGGAATAGTAGCAGGTAAAGCCATCAGGTTGCAGGTCAAACCTACCAAAATTTTCCTATAAATAGAGGGCTAAGTTAGAATTGAAAATCACACCAAAAACATAAGCTTTCTCTCTTTCTCTCTCTATATTATGAAGCATATTTTGTGAGTATTTAGATACTTTGAGAGTTGCTATTCAGTGCAAGTTTTTTTCGGCTTTACATTCCGGTCAGAAGTACTGCTGTTTTGAGGTAAGGGATAGTAAGGGATTTTAAGGGTTGTTATGATTTTCAGTTTCGCAATTTTTCTGAACTTCAAAAATTTTGAAAAAATTTGAAATGATATTTTGATGAGTTTTCTTGATTGTGTCCAAAAATGGTGATTTTTGGATGTATAGATTGAGAGTTATGAATTTTATGAGAAAAGACTATTTTAAAAGTAACCGCTTATAATTCCTTGTGGTTAACTCCAAAATTGATGAAATTTTTATTGGGAGTACATGTATATGATAGAAGTATACTCTGTAAATTTCAGAATTTTTGGACAAAAGTATAATTTTTGATAAATGTCTAAATATTCGGTGGTTTTGGCCATATGAAAAATAGTAAATGAGTTTTAAAAATTCTGAGAAAAATATATGTTCACTATGGGACTATATTATGCTAAATCCCAGAAAAGAAATATTTTTGGAACTGATTTGGTATTTTTCATGAAAATGGTCTAGCTATGAGTAAATGAATTAAATATGTTTTGTGAAGAAAGAAAATTGGAAAATAGGATTTTATGGCTTGAGAATCCTATATGAGGTATATGCAGATTTTTGATGAGGGTTTTGGTTATTGATGATGAAATTGTAAGAGTTGGCATTTTATGATGATTAAATGCATTAATTAGTAAAGTGTAAACAATTAAAATAAATTGTTTATAAATTTAAGTAATGTTATTCTTTCAATATCATTATACCGAAATATTGGTATGAATTTTATTGTAGAATTTCTATCTTTTGTGTCGGGGTTACTATTCATGAGTTACGAATATTACTCTTGAGATTAAATCTATATGTTGATTATATTGATTTTATTATCATATATAACATTTTCATAACCCTGATGTTGAATTTCTCTTTCACTGAAGTGTAAAGATGGGTAGATTATTGGTATGATCATGACTAGGGTTCTCTTTGGCCTGTAGTGCAAAGTTGAATTGTGACTGGTATGATCATGACCATTGAATTTACAATTGAATATCTTTAGCTTAAGTGTAAGGATGAATTGATTAACATGGTTATAATTATGGTGTATATAAATTCTGAAATGATTATATATTTCTTTGAGATATGAATATATTTGGCCTGTAGTGCAAATATGAATTGTTGAGGAATATCTTTGGCCTGTAGTGCAAAGATGAATTGTTGATGAATATCTTTGGCCCGTAGTGCAAAGATGATATGTTGTTGAATATCTTTGGCCAGTAGTGCAAAGATGAGCAGATGTTGAGATAAACATGACCAACTGGTGATACAAATGAATATCTTTGGCCGTAGTGCAAAGATGAAGTTATTAGTATGATTATGAACAGGAAATGTGATTTGGTGTAACCATGATCTTTGATGTTTCAGGTAAAGATAGGTGATGAAAATTATCTTCGTCCTAGATGAGAAGAGGAATTTAGAACTACAGTTATGATTATGAGTTATTCATATGATTGTGGACCAGAATTGTTGATTGATGTTACAGGGATAAAACATTGTTGGTGGATTTTTAACATGGAAAAAATAATAGACTTTATAGTCTATTTGACTCTTCTAATGGATTGCTCGTTCCGCTGCAACTATGGTTGAAATCTTTATCATTTACCATATGTTCTAAATCTCTGATTTATTATTGATGAAGGCTATTGATAATTTAATTATCTTTAGTCATGATATTCTTTACTGAGCTAGTTGTGCTCACCCTTTTGCTTCACAATTCCTTTCAGGTAATAAGAGTGTAGCTGGGTCGAGCGAGGGTAACGGGGAAATAGAATGGTGGTCTCTAGCTGTGGATGTTCTCCCGAAGCAGTATAGAAAATTCATTTAGTAGTTATATTTGGTGAATCCAATAGGGTAAGGTGTACCCAACGTTGGAAGGGTGGTTTACCACTATCATACAAGATGTCTAACGACATACAACCTCGTGTCATCATAAGACAGGGATGTGCTCATCCACTTGCTGAGTATATCTATGGGCACTACCTATATAATCTTGGTGTTTGTTTGAAGTATAATTCTCAATTAGAGACAGTGGAAATAATGATAAGTCAAGAGAAGACTCACCATTGGGAAGAATATAATAGTAATCTTCTCGTTTTTCTTTGGGGTCTATTGGGTCAACCAAGGATAATTCTGTGGCCATATGATATCTATCATAACCTAGACGCGTGGCCTCCCATGTACGAAGGTTTCCTTGAGCACTTCCCAAAGATTCTAATTTCTAAAACAGTTTTTGACTATACCTTTATGTAAGGTGTCATTGTGAGGCGATGTCCACGATTGGAACATGAGTCACATTTGGTATATATTTGTATCCAAACTCACAGCATATGTGTTGTTGTATTTTGCACGACAATTGTTGTAATAAAGTTACAGTTGTTTTCTGTACCATGTATTTGGCGACTCGGAATAGGTTGGATGGAATGGACCTATTTTGGGGTCGTTACATTTGGTATCAGAGCTTAGGGATATGATCTCTGGCGGAGATCGGGGAATACAACTAGGAGGGGAGAGATGAGTAAATCCTTCGCTAGTGTGTCTTACCTAAGCTTATTTGTTGGTCAGTCATAATATCGGAATATTATGTGATATGTTAATTTATTAAATTAACCCTTGTTTTGAAGCTGTATTCTAGAATGATATTTGAAATACAGGAGATGAGCAATGGAGAAATCATGATGACAGGAAAGATGGAATCTGAAATGAAAGCAAGGTACTCTCAACTCTTTGAATTACCAGGTACGTAAATTTCGGGGACGAAATTTCATAAGGAGGGGAGATTGTAAGACCCCGAATTTTATGAAATAAAATTATTCAATTTTTCTATTTAGTAAATGGTTAAATTGATAACAAGTTTAAAGTTATGAGTGAAATATGAATTTTTTTTTAAATAAGCAAGTGGTTATAAAATAATCATTGTTGTCGGGGAATATTCGTTTGGTCGTGGAATATTCTTTTTGTCGGGGAATATTCGTACGACGGCACAGCTATTTGTGGGCCCATAACAGAATAACTGTCGGGTGAAGAAAATGACAAATTTAAGTTTTTACAAATAACGGCATAGTTGTTACCGTTAACACTGTTGGAATACCCGGTGGTTAAAATACAGTAATACGCGTTATTGCACAGTAGCACACGGTATTGCATAGTATTTTTGAAATTATTGATTCTTACGTAAGAAGGCACTACTCAATAATTGTTACAGTAATTACTGTTCAATATTTTATTTTATTGATTCAATAATTGCTACGTTGAAATTTTATATTATTGTTGTTCAATAATTTTCACTGCACAGTATTTCCCATTATCAGATCAATAATTCATATTATTTGAATAGTATTATTAGATAACATTATTGGCAATGTCTAGAAAGTTCTGTCTAAGGAGAGGTTTGGTCATCTAATTGCGCGCCAGTAAGGAGAAATCCTTATTGAAAAGCCCCCTCTTTCCTGGGAACGGCCTGGTTGTCATAAATGTGATTCTGTAGTATTATTTATGAATAATTAATTATTGATTCATATGATAAGGAAATATTTATTTTATGTGGATATAAATGAGGGATATATTTTTGTGGTTAAAAAATGAAGGAGTTAATGTTGAGGTTTTTATCCGTATTTTTGTGGGAATGGAGGTATTAAAAATCAGGGTTTTTGAGATATTTTGCGGGGGTTATAATTTTTAATCCGACCGTTGGATCGTGGTAATTTTTGGATATGTTATACATATATAAGTTGAGTATATGCCCACAAATTTTGAACCGTTAAAAATGAACGTATGATTTATTATGAATTTTACGAGATGACTGGTTCAGAAATTGTTGAATTTTCGGAGTTTATCATTTTGGTGGAAAATTCTAGAATTGGTGGGCCCCACTTGTGGTTGGTGAAGAAATGTGCTGAATTATATTTCAAATGTGGTGGGTGGGAATAGTAGCAGGTAAAGCCATCAGGTTGCAGGTCAAACCTACCAAAATTTTCCTATAAATAGAGGGCTAAGTTAGAATTGAAAATCACACCAAAAACATAAGCTTTCTCTCTTTCTCTCTCTATATTATGAAGCATATTTTGTGAGTATTTAGATACTTTGAGAGTTGCTATTCAGTGCAAGTTTTTTTCGGCTTTACATTCCGGTCAGAAGTACTGCTGTTTTGAGGTAAGGGATAGTAAGGGATTTTAAGGGTTGTTATGATTTTCAGTTTCGCAATTTTTCTGAACTTCAAAAATTTTGAAAAAATTTGAAATGATATTTTGATGAGTTTTCTTGATTGTGTCCAAAAATGGTGATTTTTGGATGTATAGATTGAGAGTTATGAATTTTATGAGAAAAGACTATTTTAAAAGTAACCGCTTATAATTCCTTGTGGTTAACTCCAAAATTGATGAAATTTTTATTGGGAGTACATGTGTATGATAGAAGTATACTCTGTAAATTTCAGAATTTTTGGACAAAAGTATAATTTTTGATAAATGTCTAAATATTCGGTGGTTTTGGCCATATGAAAAATAGTAAATGAGTTTTAAAAATTCTGAGAAAAATATATGTTCACTATGGGACTATATTATGCTAAATCCCAGAAAAGAAATATTTTTAGAACTGATTTGGTATTTTTCATGAAAATGGTCTAGCTATGAGTAAATGAATTAAATATGTTTTGTGAAGAAAGAAAATTGGAAAATAGGATTTTATGGCTTGAGAATCCTATATGAGGTATATGCAGATTTTTTATGAGGGTTTTGGTTATTGATGATGAAATTGTAAGAGTTGGCATTTTATGATGATTAAATGCATTAATTAGTAAAGTGTAAACAATTAAAATAAATTGTTTATAAATTTAAGTAATGTTATTCTTTCAATATCATTATACCGAAATATTGGTATGAATTTTATTGTAGAATTTCTATCTTTTGTGTCGGGGTTACCATTCATGAGTTACGAATATTACTCTTGAGATTAAATCTATATGTTGATTATATTGATTTTATTATCATATATAACATTTTCATAACCCTGATGTTGAATTTCTCTTTCACTGAAGTGTAAAGATGGGTAGATTATTGGTATGATCATGACTAGGGTTCTCTTTGGCCTGTAGTGCAAAGTTGAATTGTGATTGGTATGATCATGACCATTGAATTTACAATTGAATATCTTTAGCTTAAGTGTAAGGATGAATTGATTAACATGGTTATAATTATGGTGTATATAAATTCTGAAATGATTATATATTTCTTTGAGATATGAATATATTTGGCCTGTAGTGCAAATATGAATTGTTGAGGAATATCTTTGGCCTGTAGTGCAAAGATGAATTGTGACGCCCCCAAAATTAGGTATACATCACCCATCTTGGGTCGTCAGATACATAGTACAGAATACAAATACAACTGATTAATACAACTGTCGTGTACAATACGACAAAACATAAACTGTGAGTTTGAATACAAATATTATCTTCTAGAGAGTATTCATACTCAAAAGGAGTCCTCATTACATTTATTAACACACCATTACATAGAATAGTGAGGACTACTAACTAATACTATCATTCGGACCATCACTCCGTACCCCGACTTGTCCCAGCTACGTTCTCATTTCCTGAAGAGAACAGTGAAAGAAAGGGTGAGCTCAACTAGCCCAGTAAGAAATATTATGACTAAGATAATGCAGAATAAATTATCATTAGCCTTCAACAATGTTAAACTGATAAAATATAATAGACATCAAGTTTAACTGCAGCGGAACAAGCAATCCATTAAAAGAGTCAAGTAGAAAATAAACTCTACTATCTTTTATGATTTAAAAGGTTTTTCAACACTGCGATCGCTGAGACTCAGCTTAATAAAATAATCCACATCATCGAATCACCCCTGCACTACGGCCAAGGATATTCGTGTATTCATTAATGGTCATGATCATGCCAACAACTGTCCATCAATGCACTACGGGCCAATGATGACTTTTACCACATCATTTGTAACATTACGGTCATGATTACACCGAATAATCCCTGGTCATAATCATACCAAGTCCATCTATGCACTACAGGCCACAGATGACTTTCAACAGAATATAAACATGAGGATGATGACAATGATATAAGAATTCAATAAAACAAGTTCAAGAATTAATTTATCCAAGAATTAACAACGTCCAAATTGTCAACATGATACTGCATTGTGGAGTAAAATTCAAGAACGCTTAGAAGAATATTTTCTTGAAAAGATACTGGATGAAACGCAACTATCAAGGATATTCCACAAATTTCATGGAGTATAGAAGTCAAAACTTAACCAACTGAGTACAATAAAGAATGGAATAACAAAAGAAATCACCATGCATGCGATAGACCGCACAGACAGGTTATTCTAATAGAATAATAAATAATGGAACCAGGTCCGGCGTAAACGCACAGACAGGATATTCCGACAGAATAATAAATAATGGAACCAGGTCCGGTGTAAAACACACAGACAGGATATTCCAACAGAATAATAATAAAACGGAACCAGGTCCGGTGTAAAACACACAGACAGGATGTTCCAACAGAATAATAAACGGAACCAGGTCCGGTGTAAAACACACAGACAGGATGTTCCAACAGAATAATAGAAGAATGTCACCAAGTATAGGGTAGACCGCGTATACTGGTTATTCCAACAGAATAATAACGAATGGAATAACAGAAGTTCTCTTCATGAATATAAAAGAAATAATATTCCCTACCTTAAAAGAACTGGATATTGGAAAAGTGATGTAGCAGAATACTTTTATTCTCTCTCTCTTATTCTCTCTATACTTTCTCTCTCTTTAGCTTGAATGAATTCGTGAAAAATAATGAAGCCCTAGGCCTCTATTTATAGAAAAACTGAGGGTGGCTCTTGGTCTTAACGAAGGGTCAAATGACTCTTGGTCTTAACGAAGGGTCAAATGACTCTTGGTAATATTGAAGGGACAACTACTATTGACGAAAGTATTTACTATTGACCAAGGTAAATACTATTGACGAAGGTAATTACTATTGACCAAGGTAAATACTATTGACGAAGGTAATTACTATTGACTAAGGTAAATACTATTGACGACGGTAATTACTATTGACGACGGTAATTACTATTGACGACGGTAATTACTATTGACGAAGAGACTCTTAGATGATGACATATGGCCCCCCATAAAATAACCAAACTTACCACAACGTCTCAATTATTGATTTAATAATATAACATATTATACAGACGATACTATGACAATAATTTAAGAGATATGATGCAGCAATTACTATAGCAATAATTGAGTATAGCTGAGTGACTTCTCACGTAAGCATCAATAATCAATACCGTGTGCTACTATGCAACCACGCGTATTACTGTACTTTTACTACCAAGTAGTTCAACAGTTTTAACGATTTTAACGGTAACACCTCAGCTGTTATTTTTATAGAAAGATAATTCTGTCGTTTTCTCAATCCGACAATAATTCCGTTGTGGGGTCCACCAATGATTGTGCCGTCGTACGAATATTCCCCGACAAAAAGAATATTCTCCGACCAAACGAATATTTTATAACAACTTGCTTACTTTGTAAAATTTATAAATATTACCCACAACTATAACATTATATCAAATTAACTCTATAATATTCAAAAATGATATTTATAGAAAATTCATCTTTATTTATAAAAGTTGGGGTCTTACAACCTCCCCTTCTTATGAAATTTCGCCCTCGAAATTAGGGTACGTACCTGGTATGTCGAAGAGGTAAGGATACCTTGATTTCATTTCTGATTCTAACTCCCAAGTCATTTCCTCAACATCGTGGTTTCTCCACAAAACTTTGACTTGAGGTATAACCTTGGAGCGTAGAATATGTTCCTTCTTATCCAAGATTTGAACAGGAACTTCTTCATACGTCAAATCCTCCGCTATTTCGTCCGGTTCTAACTCAATAATGTGGTTCGGGTCTTCCACATATTTGCGTAACATTGATATGTGGAAAACGTTATGAACACGAGACATACTTGGCGGTAAAGCGAGTCTATAAGCCACAGTTCCTACTCGATCGAGGATTAAAAATGGACCGATGAATCGAGGATTTAGCTTTCCTCTCTTTCCAAATCTCGTAACACCTTTCCATGGAGCAACACGTAAGAACACATGATCTCCTACATCAAATTCCACGTCCTTTCGATGAAGATCAGCATAACTCTTTTGTCGATCTTGTGAGGTTTTTATACGTTGTCGGATCGTTTGAATCTTTTCTGTAGTCATACGTACCAACTCCGGTCCCAACAACGTTGCTTCGCCCACCTCATCCCAGCATACTGGAGAACGACATTTTCTTCCATACAATGCTTCGAATGGAGCCATGCCAATACTTGCTTGATAACTGTTGTTGTAGGAAAACTCCACCAATGGTAAGAACTTGTCCCAACTTCCCTTGAAGTCAAAGACACAGAGTCTTAATAGATCTTCAAGAGTTTGAATAGTCCTCTCTGATTGTCCGTCCGTCTGAGGATGATATGCTGAACTAAATCGTAACTCCGTGCCCATAGCTTTTTGTAAACTAACCCAAAATCGTGAAGTGAATCTTGGGTCTCGATCAGAAACTATGGATACTGGCATACCATGCAGTCTTACAATCTCGTTTATGTACATACGAGCAAGACGTTCAAGTGTATAAGTTTCTCGTATCGGTAAGAAATGAGCAGACTTGGTCAATCTATCAACAATGACCCAAATCGCATCAATACCTTGAGAAACCCTAGGAAGACCGGTAACGAAATCCATGGTGATGTGCTCCCACTTCCATTCTGGAATTTCAAGTGGTTGCAATGGACCTTTTGGTACTTGATGCTCCGCTTTGACTCGTTGACAAGTTAGACACCTTGAGATAAACAACGCTATCTCTCTCTTCATATTGCTCCACCAAAATGTATGACGAAGATCATGATACATTTTGGTACTTCCAGGACGGATTGCAAACGGTGTGTTGTGCGCCTCCATCATGATTTCATACTTTAAATCAGGGTTGTTAGGAACACAGAGTCTGGAGTTGACTCGAAGTATTCCTTCTTCATCGATTCTTGCTTCCGGCATAGAACCTTCTTGCACTTTCTTCCTCATACGCATCAGCTCCAGGTCTGTAGCTTGAGCAGCTTTAACTTTATCGATTAAAGTCGGTTCTACTCGTATATTCGCCATCATCACATGGGTCCCTGGAGTCTTCAACTCTATCTCCATCCTTTGCAAGTCACACAAAATGGGCCTTTGCGTTGTTAATATTGCACTTGTACCCGCATATGATCTTCTACTCAATGCGTCAGCTACCACGTTCGCTTTTTCAGGATGGTATTGAATGGTATGATCATAATCTTTCAACAGTTCAAGCCAACGTCGTTGTCGCATGTTGAGTTCCTTTTGAGTGAAGAAATATTTGAGACTTTTATGATCCGTAAAGATCTCCACTTTCTCCCCATACAAGTAATGCCTCCAAATTTTAAGTGCAAAGACAACAGCTGCCAACTCTAGATCATGAGTAGGATAATTCCTCTCATATTCCTTGAGTTGTCTTGATGCATAGGCTATGACTTTTCCATGTTGCATGAGAACGCATCCCAACCCTTTGCTCGAAGCATCACTGTAGATGACAAATCCCTCCGAGCCAGATGGTATTGTTAGAACAGGTGCTGAAATGAGTCTCCTCTTGAGTTCTTGAAAACTCTGCTCACATTCTTCGCTCCAACCAAACTTTGTATCTTTCCGAGTCAGCTGAGTTAATGGAGTAGCGATTCGAGAAAATCCTTCCACGAATCTCCGATAATAACCAGCTAAACCAAGAAAGCTACGTACCTCGGTCACTGATTTAGGTTGCTCCCAGCTTTGAATAGCTTCAATCTTTGCCGGGTCAACCGATATTCCACGACTTGATACTACGTGCCCAAGGAATGCTACCTCCTCCAGCCAGAACTCGCATTTCTTCAACTTGGCATAAAGCTTGTATTCACGAAGCTTTTGGAGTACCAGCCTCAAGTGTTGCTCATGATCTTCACGGCTTTTGGAATAAATAAGGATGTCATCAATAAAGACGACCACAAAATGATCCAAATATTCCTTGAATACCCGGTTCATCATATCCATGAAGGCAGCAGGAGCATTAGTCAATCCAAAGGACATGACTAGGAATTCATAATGCCCGTACCGAGTTCTAAAAGCCGTCTTTGGAATATCCTCAGTTCTAACCTTCAGCTGATGATATCCAGAACGAAGATCGATCTTTGAAAAGAATTGTGCTCCTTGCAACTGGTCAAACAGGTCATCAATACGTGGCAATGGGTACCTATTTTTGATGGTGACATGATTCAACTCCCGATAATCAATACAAAGTCGCATACTCCCATCTTTCTTTTTCACGAACAGAACAGGAGCACCCCAAGGAGAAGTACTAGGACGAATAAAGCCAATGTCTAACAATTCCTGCAGTTGGATCTTTAACTCCTGAAGTTCAATAGGAGCCATTCGATATGGGGCTTTGGAAATGGGTTTTGTACCGGGTTCAAGATCGATACAAAATTCAATTTCACGCTCTGGGGGTAGGCCAGGAAGTTCTTCAGGGAATACGTCAGGGAATTTATTAACAATAGAAATATCATTCAAAACTGACGTATTTTTGTTTAGATCTGTGACATGAGCTAAGAAAGCTTGACATCCGTTTTTCAATAAACGAATAGCTTTATGACTTGAGATGACAGCGATTGATTTTAATGGTTTGGTTGCTTGAATTCGCATAATAGGTCGATTAGGAATATGAAAACTAACAACCTTACGAAAACAATCAATTTTTGCATAATGAGTAGTTAACCAATCAATCCCTAGAATCACGTCAAATGCAAGTATTTTTAATGAAATCAGATCGATAGGTAATGTGTGGGTACCAACTTGAACCAAACAAGACTTATAAACAGTGGAGGTAATGAAGGTTTCTCCCAACGGAGTTTCCACAGATAAGTCAAAGTCTAATTTCTCCGGAATCAAATTTAATCGATGAGCGCAAGTAGGAGAAATAAAAGAATGGGTTGAACCGGTATCAAATAAAGTATAAACTTCTTTAGAGTTTATGATAAGCTTACCCGTGATGACCTCATTCGGGTTCCTTGCTCTCTGGGAGTTCACAACAAACGCTCTCCCTTGCACAACCGGTTTTGACTTTTCTGGGACGGCTTTTGGTGCCTCCATCCTAACTGAATTTGTCTTCGGTAAACGACAAAATCGGGCTAAATGACCTTCTCTTCCACAATTATAACATGCTTTGGACGGCATCGCGCAGTTTGGACTGATGTGCCCCTCCCCTCCGCATTTGAAACATATGATAGGTGGTCGTTCTCCTTCCTTAACGACAGGTGCTGGTGCTGACGTCTTTCCATCATTGTTGAATCTCCTCTTCTTGAAATGTCCATTCTTATTGTTTTGGCCCTGATTACCACCGAAGTGGTTACCATTTCTGGCCTGTTGATTCCCTCCACGCTTGTTGTCACCGCTTCGATGACTGCTCTCACTAGTATTATCATTTTGCCGGCTGCTCTCTTTTGGTTGCGTTATCTCGTTATCGCGCTCCACCAACTGAGCCCTATTTACAACATCTGAATACAAACACAGTTTATGAGAAACAAGATGTTGACGTATCTCCGGCTTCAAACCTCTTAAAAACATCCGCGTCATTCTTTCTTCATTATCCACCAGGTGGGACGCAAACCGGGATAACTCCGCAAATTTTGCCTCGTACTGCGACACGGTCATATTATTCTGCTCCAATTTGATGAACTCCACCTCCTTCATGTGACGAATACTTTCGGGAAAGTATTTGTCGTTAAACAGCTCTTGGAACTTCTCCCAGGACATCTTCAGTGCGGCAGGTTGAGTACGCTTTATCGATTCCCACCAGTAATCTGCCTCTCCTCGCAACATAAAGGCGGCAAAGGGAACCTTTTGCTCCTCGGAGCAACCCAAGACATCAAATATCTTGGTGATCTGCTTTATCCATGTTTCAGCTACAAGTGGTTTGGGTTCTCCCTTAAACTCCGGTGGTCCCAGCTCCTTAAACTGTTTAGCGGTGACCGCCTGAGAGTTTCCAGTATTTCCACCTACGTTGTGGACAGGAGCCGCTTTCACCTGTTGTTGCATGAATTGCATAAAGCCTCTGAACATTTGATCATTCATCATTTGGTCAGTGTTGTTGTTTGCATGAGGATTGACACCTTCCTGATGCACATTATCATGATTATTGATGTGTGGTGAATCAACAGTCGTCTGTGCTCCATTGCTATTCTCAACATTCTCGGATGCCATTTTCAGATACTGCCACAAAATAAAAATTAATTGATATGTCATATATTATCCTTATATTATGACCGACCAATTAAATACCATGCAAATAAACTTAGGTATGCCATACTAGCGAAGGAATTCCCCGTCTCTCCCCTCCTAGTTCTATTCTCACATCTTAGCCAGGGATCATATCCCTAAGCTCTGATACCAAATGTGACGCCCCCAAAATTAGGTATACATCACCCATCTTGGGTCGTCAGATACATAGTACAGAATACAAATACAACTGATTAATACAACTGTCGTGTACAATACGACAAAACATAAACTGTGAGTTTGAATACAAATATTATCTTCTAGAGAGTATTCATACTCAAAAGGAGTCCTCATTACATTTATTAACACACCATTACATAGAATAGTGAGGACTACTAACTAATACTATCATTCGGACCATCACTCCGTACCCCGACTTGTCCTAGCTACGTTCTCATTTCCTGAAGAGAACAGTGAAAGAAAGGGTGAGCTCAACTAGCCCAGTAAGAAATATTATGACTAAGATAATGCAGAATAAATTATCATTAGCCTTCAACAATGTTAAACTGATAAAATATAATAGACATCAAGTTTAACTGCAGCGGAACAAGCAATCCATTAAAAGAGTCAAGTAGAAAATAAACTCTACTATCTTTTATGATTTAAAAGGTTTTTCAACACTGCGATCGCTGAGACTCAGCTTAATAAAATAATCCACATCATCGAATCACCCCTGCACTACGGCCAAGGATATTCGTGTATTCATTAATGGTCATGATCATGCCAACAACTGTCCATCAATGCACTACGGGCCAATGATGACTTTTACCACATCATTTGTAACATTACGGTCATGATTACACGAATAATCCCTGGTCATAATCATACCAAGTCCATCTATGCACTACAGGCCACAGATGACTTTCAACAGAATATAAACATGAGGATGATGACAATGATATAAGAATTCAATAAAACAAGTTCAAGAATTAATTTATCCAAGAATTAACAACGTCCAAATTGTCAACATGATACTGCATTGTGGAGTAAAATTCAAGAACGCTTAGAAGAATATTTTCTTGAAAAGATACTGGATGAAACGCAACTATCAAGGATATTCCACAAATTTCATGGAGTATAGAAGTCAAAACTTAACCAACTGAGTACAATAAAGAATGGAATAACAAAAGAAATCACCATGCATGCGATAGACCGCACAGACAGGTTATTCTAATAGAATAATAAATAATGGAACCAGGTCCGGCGTAAACGCACAGACAGGATATTCCGACAGAATAATAAATAATGGAACCAGGTCCGGTGTAAAACACACAGACAGGATATTCCAACAGAATAATAATAAAACGGAACCAGGTCCGGTGTAAAACACACAGACAGGATGTTCCAACAGAATAATAAACGGAACCAGGTCCGGTGTAAAACACACAGACAGGATGTTCCAACAGAATAATAGAAGAATGTCACCAAGTATAGGGTAGACCGCGTATACTGGTTATTCCAACAGAATAATAACGAATGGAATAACAGAAGTTCTCTTCATGAATATAAAAGAAATAATATTCCCTACCTTAAAAGAACTGGATATTGGAAAAGTGATGTAGCAGAATACTTTTATTCTCTCTCTCTTATTCTCTCTATACTTTCTCTCTCTTTAGCTTGAATGAATTCGTGAAAAATAATGAAGCCCTAGGCCTCTATTTATAGAAAAACTGAGGGTGGCTCTTGGTCTTAACGAAGGGTCAAATGACTCTTGGTCTTAACGAAGGGTCAAATGACTCTTGGTAATATTGAAGGGACAACTACTATTGACGAAAGTATTTACTATTGACCAAGGTAAATACTATTGACGAAGGTAATTACTATTGACCAAGGTAAATACTATTGACGAAGGTAATTACTATTGACTAAGGTAAATACTATTGACGACGGTAATTACTATTGACGACGGTAATTACTATTGACGACGGTAATTACTATTGACGACGGTAATTACTATTGACGACGGTAATTACTATTGACGAAGAGACTCTTAGATGATGACATATGGCCCCCCATAAAATAACCAAACTTACCACAACGTCTCAATTATTGATTTAATAATATAACATATTATACAGACGATACTATGACAATAATTTAAGAGATATGATGCAGCAATTACTATAGCAATAATTGAGTATAGCTGAGTGACTTCTCACGTAAGCATCAATAATCAATACCGTGTGCTACTATGCAACCACGCGTATTACTGTACTTTTACTACCAAGTAGTTCAACAGTTTTAACTATTTTAACGGTAACACCTCAGCTGTTATTTTTATAGAAAGATAATTCTGTCGTTTTCTCAATCCGACAATAATTCCGTTGTGGGGTCCACCAATGATTGTGCCGTCGTACGAATATTCCCCGACAAAAAGAATATTCTCCGACCAAACGAATATTTTATAACAACTTGCTTACTTTGTAAAATTTATAAATATTACCCACAACTATAACATTATATCAAATTAACTCTATAATATTCAAAAATGATATTTATAGAAAATTCATCTTTATTTATAAAAGTTGGGGTCTTACATGAATTGTTGATGAATATCTTTGGCCCGTAGTGCAAAGATGATATGTTGTTGAATATCTTTGGCCAGTAGTGCAAAGATGAGCAGATGTTGAGATAAACATGACCAACTGGTGATACAAATGAATATCTTTGGCCGTAGTGCAAAGATGAAGTTATTAGTATGATTATGAACAGGAAATGTGATTTGGTGTAACCATGATCTTTGATGTTTCAGGTAAAGATAGGTGATGAAAATTATCTTCGTCCTAGATGAGAAGAGGAATTTAGAACTACAGTTATGATTATGAGTTATTCATATGATTGTGGACCAGAATTGTTGATTGATGTTACAGGGATAAAACATTGTTGGTGGATTTTTAACATGGAGAAAATAATAGACTTTATAGTCTATTTGACTCTTCTAATGGATTGCTCGTTCCGCTGCAACTATGGTTGAAATCTTTATCATTTACCATATGTTCTAAATCTCTGATTTATTATTGATGAAGGCTATTGATAATTTAATTATCTTTAGTCATGATATTCTTTACTGAGCTAGTTGTGCTCACCCTTTTGCTTCACAATTCCTTTCAGGTAATAAGAGTGTAGCTGGGTCGAGCGAGGGTAACGGGGAAATAGAATGGTGGTCTCTAGCTGTGGATGTTCTCCCGAAGCAGTATAGAAAAGTTCATTTAGTAGTTATATTTGGTGAATCCAATAGGGTAAGGTGTACCCAACGTTGGAAGGGTGGTTTACCACTATCATACAAGATGTCTAACGACATACAACCTCGTGTCATCATAAGACAGGGATGTGCTCATCCACTTGCTGAGTATATCTATGGGCACTACCTATATAATCTTGGTGTTTGTTTGAAGTATAATTCTCAATTAGAGACAGTGGAGATAATGATAAGTCAAGAGAAGACTCACCATTGGGAAGAATATAATAGTAATCTTCTCGTTTTTCTTTGGGGTCTATTAGGTCAACCAAGGATAATTCTGTGGCCATATGATATCTATCATAACCTAGACGCGTGGCCTCCCATGTACGAAGGTTTCCTTGAGCACTTCCCAAAGATTCTAATTTCTAAAACAGTTTTTGACTATACCTTTATGTAAGGTGTCATTGTGAGGCGATGTCCACGATTAGAACATGAGTCACATTTGGTATATATTTGTATCCAAACTCACAGCATATGTGTTGTTGTATTTTGCACGACAATTGTTGTAATAAAGTTACAGTTGTTTTCTGTACCATGTATTTGGCGACTCAGAATAGGTTGGATGGAATGGACCTATTTTGAGGTCGTTACATCTGGTACCAACTGTGACGCCCCCAAAATAGGTATACAACACCCATTCTAAGTCACCAAATACATGGTACAAAAAGCAACTACAACTTCAATAATACAATTGTCGTACAAAATATGACAACACATACTGTGAGTTTAAATACAAATATTGTCTTCTAGACAATATCCACACTCGAGTAAGTCCTCATTACAATTATTCAAACACTATTTTATAGAAATAGTGAGGACAGCTAAAACATCTTTCTAGAACCATCACTCCATACCCCAACTAGATCCTGCTATGCTCTCACCTCTTGGGAAGAAAAATGGAACAAAAAGAAAAAAATCAATAATACTTCATAATAATCAATTGTGAAGCAGAATTCAAAAATAAAGATCAAAACATGGATACAATCAAAGATAGTAGCCATAATAGACATCTTGGACAAAAAGGGGAAATTTTATTTTTTGGTAAATAGTGCCGTATTCGTGAATAGTACCGTATACGTGAATAGTGTCGTATACGTGAATAGTAACCCCGACACAAAAAGTTCTAAATTTGATAAAAACTCATATCAATATTTCAGCATAATGATATTGAAGAAAATAATATCATTTAAGAAGAAAAAAATATCTCCTACCTCAAAATAACCGTACTTCTGACTGAATATCGGATATGAGGCTGAATGAAACTTGTGCTGAATAACAACTTTCAAAGTATCAAAATACTCACAAAATACACTCAATAATCTAGAGAGAGAAAGGGAGAAAACTTATGAATTCTGGTGTGATTTTCAATTCTAACTTAGCCCTCTATTTATAGAAAAATGTTAGCACGCCGAAGTAGACTTAACCTGCAACCTGATGGCTTTACCTGCTACTATTCCCACCCACCACATTTGAATAAAAATCTCAGCACATTTTTTTACCAACCAAGAGTGGGGCCCACCAATTCTAGAATTTTCCACCAAAATGATTAACTCCAAAAATTCAACAATTTCTGAACCAGTCATCTCGTAAAATTCATAACAAATCAGACGTTCATTTTTAACGGTTCAAAATTTGTGGACATATACTCAACTTATATATGTATAACATATCCAAATATTAACACGATCCAACGGTCGGATTAAAAATTATAACCCTCGAAAAATATCTCAAAAACCCTAATTTGATTTTCAATACCTCCGTTCCGACAAAAATACAGATAAAACACCTCAACATTAACTCCTTCATTTTTAACCAAAAAAATATATCCCTTATTTATATCCACATAAAATAAATATTTCCTTATCATATGAATCAATAATTAATTATTCACAAATAATATTACAGAATCACATTTATGACAACCAGGCCGTTCCCAGGAAAGAGGGGGCTTTCCAATAAGGATTTCTCCTTACTAGCGCACAATTAGATGATCAAACCTCTCCTTAGACAGAACTTTCTAGACATTGCCAATAATGTTATCTAATAATATTATTTAAATAATATGAATTATTGATCTGATAATGGAAAATACTGTGCAGCAACAATTATTGAAACAATAATAATATAAAATATCAACGCAGCAATTATTGAATCAATAAAATAAAATATTGAACAGTAACTACTGTAACAATTATTGAGTAGTGCCTTCCTTCATAAAAATCAATAATTCTAAAATACTGTGCAATCCGTGTGCTACTGTGCAACCACGCGTATTACTGTATTTTAACCACCGGGTATTCCAACAGTGTTAACGGTAACAACTACGCCGTTATTTATAAAAACTCAATTTTTGTCGTTATCTTCATCCAATCGTTTTCCGTTATGAGGCCCACAAATAACTGCGCCGTCGTACGAATATTCCCCGACAGAAAGAATATTCCACGACCACACGAATATTCACCGACCAAAAATGAATATTTTATAACCACTTGCTTATTTGAAATGTTTGCGCATTTTACCCATAGCTAACCACATTATTCAAATCAACCCTTTCTATTTCAAAATAATAAATAGAGGAAATTTAATTTCATTTATTAATAAGTTGGGGTCTTACATTTATGAACCTCTCAGCGAATGGACGCCAAAGGTCTGACTAGGACAAGTTCTTAAACTCATATGATTGTGGCAAGTAAATGAACTCATAAGTGTGGTTTGACGAACTGGGTAGAATTGTGTGAAAACAGAATATTGATGATAGTAGGTGTGACGAACGAGATTTTTGTAAATTAATGTTAATATTTATTGAATTAAATAAATATTTTTCGATGATTTAATTATTGGATTAAATAATTAATTGATGCAATTGTGGTAGATTAATTTAATTATATGTGTTAGATTTATTAAATTAATGTAGAGAAATTTTATTATTCAAGTATGTGATTATGTGAGCTTATTGAATTAAATGAAATATTTAATTAAGCACGATGTTATTTAATTAATGTAATTATTAATTAGAGATTTAATAAATTGTCATTATTTATTAATGAGATATTTAGTTATGTGACTATGTGAAATTATGAGAAATTATTATATTTTATTTATATTAAATTAAATAAGATATATGAATTATTGTACAAGTGGGTGTGACATGAATTAAACTATATGATAAAATGTTTTATTAAAAGAAAGGCTTTTTAACTTAGTTGCTAGCCAAACATGGCACTAAGAGCGGTTAGGGTCAGTTAACCCATGATTGGGTAACTGACCACCAGCGCGCGTCTGTTTCTTCCCATTTGAATACGACGTCTTCTATTTTCCTTCATTTTTCCTAAGGCTAGAAAAACTAAAAACAGAGAGAGTTCAGAGAAAATTTGTCAGAGATAATTAAAATTGTGAGTTGTGAAGGAGAATTGAGAAGTGAGGAAATCTAAATCTACGCTTTTTATTCAAAAGGGTAATCTCCTTCTTCCCAAATTCAAAGTTACGTCTTTTAGTTTTCATAAACTGGCTTTCACAGTTTTCTGTAAATCTTTGTAATTGGGATATGATATGATTATAAGTTTATATATATGTTATGTTATATCAAATCATGTTTAATTATATATATTATGTAAATCATGTTAGCAGTTTCATGAAAGTACGTAGTATTTATGTTTTACAAAATTACAGAGTTTGGGTTTTGGCCATATGGCCTTATATGTGATATTTTAGGTGCTGATCATATATTATCCCTAAATTTTACACTTGTAGGTTGTTATGTTGTTAATACGAAGGACCAAGCTTTAAATGAATGGATTTGGCCTTATAACGAATCCGTGGCGTTGAATTTTAGGAATTTAAGTTAAAAACTTCAAGAACATCAAGAACAGTCCAATTTTACATGATTTAATTCTGTTATTGGGTGTTTTAAATGGTTAAAATCACTTTACAAAGGTTGGTTTATGTTTATGTATAAATTATAACATGTGGGTATGTGTAATTTGGTGAAATTAGTGTTAAAAATGTGTTGATTTCGCTGAACTCTGTGTTCTTCGCAAACTGGAAAACAGATTCTGGGGTCTCGCGCCGCGGCGCCAACTCCAAAACTGAAGTCCCGCGCCGCAGTGCCACTGCACCACAGCGTCAGGTGTCAGGCCGTAGCATCAAGGCGCCGCAGTGCCAATAGCCAGTACAAACGTGGCGCCGCAGCGCCACTCCCTAGAAAATTCAGAAATGAGATATTAAAAATATTAAAGTCTAACAAGTGTTAGTGAATTGATGTAATGAATATGTAAACATGTTAGAGGTATAATGTGATGATAAAAATAGTTGTTTAAACATGTAAATAACATAATTACATGTGATTTAAATTATTAAATACATAATTAGATTATTAATTATGAAGTGCAAATTATGTGATAATGAGATAAATTGACTAAGTATCGTCGATAATCAAAGTAGACAAAGAGAATGGGTTTATGTTGATTAGTTAAGTTATAATTAACTGGTATTGTAAATGTGAATGGTATGTAGGATTTAAATTAAAGAACGTGCTTAGTTAAAGTGTAATCTATGCATGAGGCAAGTTTCCTAACCCTACTTGTCATTATTGTTCAAATTTATTATTTACCTCGAGTAAATTATCAATTCTATTATTCAAGTTCAAATGTTATATTAAAGATTGATTATCTTTTCAAAGTATGATTCAGTTATACAATAATTGTCCTATTGTATACGTTTTGAGATTATTATTATTCAAATTGAATATCATTATTGTTGAACCTTATTAGACTAGTGAACCCTTAATGAGTCAATTAGTCCATAGTTGATGAGTGTTCTAAATTGCAGTACCCTTGATGAATTATCCAAACCAAACTTCCTTTGGTGCGGACTCGAAAGTCAAACTGAGATGAACAACCCTGTATAGGGGATTATTTACGCTTTAGCGTTAAGATATTGTGCACAGTATGGTACTAAGGGCTGATCCCCCTAAGTACGAGAAGAAGGTACATAGTCTTATGACTGTTAAAGGTTTCAAGTATAACCCTTGTTAACCTAGGACATAGTTCAAGGTCTTATGACCCTCAGAATTCTTTTGATTCTTGTTATTCATTCTTGATTCAAAAGTTGAGCTTTTATTCAGATGTCTTTGATTTATTCACATGTTATTATACTGTTATTTTATTATTATACTTGTGGGCATTTATGCTCACTCTTGCTTAATAATAATATTGCAGTTAAGAACGAAAGAGCTGACGAACCTTCCACTAGTAAGGGCAAGGGCAAAGTTAGCAAATGATGAAGACTTGTTATTTGATATGACTTGTTATTTTATATGATGTATTTGTTTAAGACTTAAGTTAAAGATGTTGTTTAAGACTTATTTATTTATAATTCTGCACATATGATTAAGGTTAGTTTAACCAGGGATTGTATTATTATTCAGATGTTGTAACCCTTAAGGGAAAGATTGTATTTCTATTTAATGCATGGTTGCATTTATTATGGGTAGATAGATAGATGATAATTGTATCGTGAACACCAAATTCTGTGGAACTGGAAGTACCGGATTTGGGGGTGTCACAATAGGAATAGATAGATTGTTAAGAAACTGATTATTAGTGGAGACATAAGTTTTCCGAAACTCCTAGCTATGCTAGACTTCGAAATGATTGACATCAAGCTAAATACGCACTATGTGCCTTTAGAAAAATGTAGACTCGTAATCATTTTTGAAACGGTTTAAAGTATAGTCTATGCTACTTATTTCAGCTAGACGCAAATGATTTGAAATATCAAAATATATTTTATTTATCACTCATGTACCATGTAACCTAGTGCAGAGATGATAAAAAGTTGATGGAGTTGTAAATACAGGAATACTTAGTGCGAATCCGATCTGAAAATCATTGTTCCACTATTGTATAATGTGTTATGACAAAGTCATACGATGACGGTATCCTCAAACGGACTGTTAATACAGTACGGCATCATGACGTCATTCTCAAAAATGTTTTCAAAAGTGTAATTTGCCAACGGGGTTTGGCTGCACCTAAATTATTCGATTAAATTGAATTATTGATGCGAGTCTATGCTATTCGATTCAGCTAGACTAAAGTTTATGAAAACTCTAAGTGTTTATTAAAAGAAATTTCCCTAACCAAATTTTTTTGGTGCATAATCCAATAAGACTGAGGTAGACTTTTTGTGCCTTTGGCAGTGACGAGAAACAGATAAAAGCAATACTTGGCCAGTACAGGGCATATCAGGCTAACCACCCTTTGTGTTCGTAAGTTATGACGGTTTGCGGATGAATTTCCATATAACCTTTGCGAAAATGACAGACAAATAGTCTATACGACTCCTCAGCATAATTTAGAAAATTTTTACTCTTGTGAGTGGAGATTTGAGTAGCATGTGATGATGAGAATGTATGGTGTATGGTATATGGTGTAAGGTGAATTTCGAGGACGAAATTCTTAGAAGGAGGGGTGAATGTGACAACCCGAGAATTTTAAATATTTTTAAAAATTTTATTAATTGATTTAAGGTTCAGTATTAGAACCTATACAGAAAATTACTGTATGCGTTTGATATTTTTAAGAAGGAATTTTGAGGATTTCAAAATTCTGTGAAGGATTTAGGTGAATTATTCAAGATTAAGGAAATACGTGATTATGTTCTGTGTATATGTATACGTGATGTGGTTAAGGGTCAAGGGTTGACCAGATAATCGATATCTGTATAAAACCCTAAGTATATATTAAGAACGTCAACGCTCGGTTAGAAAACCCTAATCTAATTACGAAATCTAATTTCTAAATTTAGAAAAATTATTTTTCTATTAGAAACCCTAATTTTGGGTTATAAACCCTAATCCGTGATTTTGACCCTAATTGCTTAATTAGCAATTTTAATTAGGAAATAATAATCCTAATTAGCAAGCTTGAGTTATGATTAGAAATTTTAATATAATTAGTAAATCCTAATTATAAGTTAGAAATATTAAATTTCTATTTTTGGAAACCTAAATTGGAATTTTAGAAAAATCAAATTTTGCTAAACTTGAGGGTTCAAACCCTAAATCCTAAAAGTTTTCTAAACCCTGAACCCTAACCAAACCCTAAACCCTAAGGGTTTGGCCATTTACTAGAATACCATTAAAATTAAAAGGAAAAAGACCAAAATGCCCTTTTCTTAAAATTTAAGCAAAATATTTGTGAAATCTTGGTGAGTCATCACTCTATGTTTATCCCATGTGCTTATTATCTTAAAAGATCAGCCAATCTTGCCACCTAGCAACAATTGATACATTGAATCAAATTGTATAACTTAAAAAGTAAGAAATACTTACTTTACTTAGCATTCTCTCCAAGTCCCTTCTCTCTCTAACTTTCGAAAATATAGAGTGAGAGAGAGTTAAATGTTGATCCATGATCAAGTATTAGCAAGCCAAGAACAAGATCATAAGTCAGAAATCAAAAATCCAAGCTAGAAAGGTATAAACTTTCAAATTTTGAAATCTTATGGTTTGTTGTTAGATGTTGTAATTGATTGGTTAAAGTTGTATATTAGGGTGTCTATAAGTGATCTGGGTTGTAAAATCCAAGATCTATAACATCAAAGTCCTCGAATCTAGCATTTTTGAAAAGCTGGAAAAAACTTAAAATAGTGGCCTGACAGTCATATGTCAGGGCCCATAGATCGTTATCTGTTTTTGATTTGTTATGTTTTAAGTTATACATGTGTTCTATGTCATGTAGACTATACTATGAAACAAGAAACACGACCAGATCATGAATATATTAAGAGATATTACCGGTCAAAGACTGTTGACTGATCACGAAGACTGCTTTCTGGGCAGCCCAGAAATTCCCAGAAAGTTTGACAACATTTTTAAGGACCTAGATCTTGAAGTGTGTTAAGGTTTTGGCCACGTTATTGTTTTTATCTTGTATACTGGTATCAGTACTGCATATCCATACCTTTAGACTACCCTAATTCGTAACATAAGCCAAAGTATGAGTGGTCAAAACCACGTTGACAAACTGGCTGGATGAAGATTCTGGAAAACCCAGAATCTTCAAGAACAGTTCGTGACCCTTAGTTTGACCAGCCCAGATCTTGCGTTTTTGATGTTTTTAAGTTGAGTTAAGGTTATAGAATTGTACTTTGATATGTACTCTACATGAATGAACCTTTATATCACCCAAAACAGACCCAGATTCCAAGTAATGAAGCTGCAAAATAAGGCCTAACAACTGTTCTTCATTTCTGGAAAACCTAGGAATGAAGAACAGCTCTGACAAGATATTTAGTTGCTTAGATCTCTTACTGGTGAAATGTTTTGGCCATGATCTTAATTTGTAGTTGTAGAATTGCACGTATACTACAATCTACACACTTTATCTAACACAGAACACCACAAGAACAAGGATCAAAAGTTGGTCAAACCAACCACCCTGTCAACTGACCATGAAGTTCTGGGTTTAGCCCAAGAACACCAAGAACACCTATAGCGACGGGTCTGTCGCTATCGGTCCTTTTAGCGACAGTTTATTATTATTATTATTCAAAAATTATTTAAAAATTGATAAAAAATAGTTTTTAATTATTAAAAATACATAATAAATTCTGAAAAATTATTTTAAATTCTAAAAAATTATTTTAAATTCTGAAAAATAGCTTTTAATTATTTACAGTATATTTCATAAATATTTAATATTTTTGGAATATAAATGGTATTTAATTTATTTAATTATAATATTAAATAAATTATTTAAAAATGATTTAAATACATGAGAAATCATGAAAAATAATATTATGTTATAATAAAATATTTTAAGTAACTTTTAATATTTTGTGATGAAATTCATTAATTAATTAATATTAATGATAGTTAGTTTATTTAATAAATGTATTAAATAAATTATGGAAAAAAATAGAAGTAATGATTTAAAAATCATATAAAAATGATTTAAGTGTTAGAAAAATATTTTAAGTTATAAAATATAACTTTTGATATTTTGTCATGAAAATATTAATAATTTAATATTAATAGCTATTATCGGATAATGAATTTAATTGTTTAAAAATCATATAAATATGATTTTAAGGTATTAAAAATACTTTGTGATATTATAAATATATTATAATATTATGACATGTATTTTCATTAATATTTAATAATAAATAAATATTAATGATAAAAGAATTAAGTGGTATTTAATTTATTTAAATACGAGTTTAATGATTGAAAAATTATGTGAAAATTATTATGAGACTTAGAAAAATATTTCGACTGTTATTAAAATTATCTGAGTTAATTGTTAAGTATTTAGGCAGAGTTTAATTGAACTTAGACTCGATAAAAGTCCGACTGGACCGTCGGGATGTCAGTTTTGTGTCGGGTTCAACTCAGACTGCAATAGTTTGACTTGATACCGAGTCTTATGTGTGTTATAGACTGATAGTGTTATATGTTATATGTTTAGGTTATTCTATGTATATATGTATATATATTATAGTATTATACTGTGATGATATTATTCTAATATTGAAGATCTATATTACTAATATTTGGTCTTCGGATAAAGCGATATAAATTGCGTAACGGTAATCAACGGTTAAGGCAAGTTTGTTTTTACTTAACTCTACTAAGAGTGTTTCATTCAGATAAGCTTATGGTTAATCATTGCTGGTTGCCATGAATTATACTTTGTACATATTGCATGTATAAGTCAGGTATGAAAGGCTGATCACCTTCATTACCAGTTGGTTCAGATATATTTTTTCATATATAATACTTGTTCAGTCATAAATTTGTTCCTGCTAGTTCACAATTATATTGTTAAATTATAGCCAGCTTATTATTCAGATTCTTTCAATCATGATATATCGTTATATTATTGAATTTAAACTTGTTGGACAACTTTCATGCTCACCCTTGCTATATCATGATAAAAACATTGCAGATTAAGACGAACGCGTCGGATACAAGGAAAGGTTAAAGACAGTTCCAGCTTAAAGTTAATGTGCGTGATTAGTTTTGTAATAGTATTGTAAGATAATAATGTTATGTGTTAAGTAAGTTATGAATTGTGTATTAAGTTAAGGTTACTCGACCTTGGGAATTAGTGTGTTAAATGTATTGTATAAACAATTTATGTTTATATCTTCCGCAAATATAGTAATAGTGATAGAATGATCGAACCGGATCCGAGGTGATTTGGGACCCGGATTCGGGAACCTCACATATAATGCAAAGATGAATGATTACCTGATGAATATCTTTGGCCAGTAGTGCAAAGTTGAACAGATGTTGAGATGAACATGACCAACTGGTGATACAAATTAATATCTTTAGCCCGTAGTGCAAAGATGAATATTTGATGCAAAATGTATATTTATTGATGTTACGGGGATAAAATATTGGTGATGGACTTTTAAATTCATAGATGATAGTAGATTTTATTCTCTACTTAACTCTTCTAATGAATTATTATTTTCGCTGCGAATATTGATCTAAAATTGGTTGTCCATTATATTTTATCTAATTTGTTGAAGGCTAACGATAATTTCAGAAACTGTTTAATGACTAAGATAATGAACAACAAATTATCGTTAGCCTTCAACAAATCAGATAAAATATAATGGACAACCAGTTTTAGATCAATATTCGCAGCAAAAATAACAATTCATTAGAAGAGTTAAGTAGAGAATGAAATCTACAATCATCTATGAATTTAAAAGTCCATCATCAATATTTTATCTATGTAACATCAATCAATATATATCTTGAATCAAATATTCATCTTTGCACTACGGGCCAAAAGATATTCATTTGTGTCACCAGTTGGTCGTGTTCATCTCAACACATGTTCATCTTTGCACTACGGGCCAAAGATATTCGTTAGGTAATCATTCATCTTTGCACTACAGGCCAAAGATATACCGTTATATCATCATTTAGGATTGAGGATGATGAAAAATATTTTAAAGAAATGAATCCAATGAGATAAAAGGACAAAAATTAGAAATTTGTACTTTAGATAATCCAAGTTCAAAAACGCTCCATAATAAACCATAATGGAGTAAAATTCAAGAATGAAGATCAAAACATTGATACAATTAAAGATAGTAACCATAATAGACATCTTGGACAAAGAAGAAAAATTTTTATTTTTTTGTGAATAGTGTCGTATTCGTGAATAGTGCCGAATACGTTAATAGTGTATTATACGTGAATAGGTCTGACGAACGAGATTTTATAATTTAATTTTAATATTTATTGAGTTAAATAAATATTTTTTTCGATGATTTAATTATTGGATTAAATAATTAATTGATGGAATTGTGGTAGATTAATTTAATTATATGTGTTACATTTATTAAATTAATGTGGAGAATATTTATTATTCAAGTATATAATTATGTGAGCTTATTAAATTAAATGAATTATTTAATTAAGCATGATGTTATTCTAATTAATTTATTTATTAATTAGATATTTAATAATTTAGTATAATTAATTAATGAGAAAATTAAATATATGGCTATGTGAATTTATGAGAAGTTATTATATTTTATTTATATTAAATAAGATATATGAATTATTGTGCAAGTGGGTGTGACATGAATTAAACTATATGATAAAGCTTTATTAAATTAAAGGAGTTTTGAAATCTTTTATGCTAGCCAAACATGGCCTTAGTGGGGGTTACTAGCAGTTACCCATAACTGGGTTAACTGACCATTATTACGCGTCAGTCGAGTTCTTATAATACGACGTTTTCTTTTCTTTTCTTTTATTATTCTAAGTCCGGAAGAGCAGAGAGGGAGAGAGATTGAGAATTTATCAGAGAAAATTTGTGAGAATTGGAGATATTGTGAGTGTGTAATCATCAGGTAATTGTGAAAGGATTGTCTTGGATCACCTCTTCTTAATCTATACTCTGGGTAATTTCTCCAAACCAAATTCTATTTTTAAGTTATTTGAGTTTTATGAAAATGGCTTTCATTCATACTGTAAAGCCTCTATAATTGAGATAGGAGTAATAATTATGGGTTTTGTATGTGTTATGGCACATCACATTGTATTTAATTATATATATTTTGTAAACCATATCATAAGTTTCATAATACGATGACTTGCTATTTTAAAATTTACAGAGTTTGGGTTTTGGCCATATGGTCTTATACGTGGTATTTCATGCGTTGATCATATATTATCCCTAAATTTTACACATGTATTTTATTATACATGTTGATACGAAGAGACCAAACTTTAAACGAACGGATTCGGTGTTATAATGAATCCGTAGTGATAATTTTCATGTTTTATTTTCAAAACCTTCAAGAACATCAAAGTCAGTGAAATTATAGATTTTAATTCTGTGATTATATGTTTTAATGGGTTAAAATCATTCTATAGATGTTGGGTAATGATTATATGCGAATTCTAACATGTGGGTATGATTTAATCCGTGTAAAAATAAACTAATTCGGAAGTTATGACCATATTCTGTATTCTTCACAGAACGTATAATTTTACTTGTGATTGATTTTTGGCCTAATTTGGCTTGTTATGTTCGCGAACTGCAGAACTGTAAAAAACTGCAGAAAATGAGCCTGGGTAACTCCGCCCCCGGCGGGCGTTACCAAACTACATTATCCCGCCCCGGCGGTTAAAAGAAAAAAAATTTTAAAATATTAAAATAAATAAATATTCGATGAAAATTATTATTAAAATATTTATAAAATAAATTAAATATTTTAATTGAGATATTATGGAATAAAATAAATATTTGATGAAAATTATTATTAAAATATTTATAAAATAAATTAAATATTTTAATTGAGATATTTATGGAATAAAATAAATATTCGATAAAAATTATTATTGAAATATTTATAAAATAAATTAAATATTTTAATTGAGATATTTATGGAATAAAATAAATATTCGATGAAAATTATTATTAAAATATTTATAAAATAAAGTAAATATTTTAATTGAGATATTTATGGAATAAAATAAATATTCGATGAAAATTATTATGAAATAATTTATTCGAGTGTAATAATAGTAAGAGAATGAAAATATTCTAATTTAATTAAGTAATTAAATTAAAAGGGTAATGATTTGTTAAATAAAGTGGAGTTTATATTAAATAATTAAGTGAAAATGTAACTAATGAATGTCGTGAATACATATGGTATGTGTGTAGGATTTGTGGTGAACGGAAGTAGTAATCGTTTAGCCTACGCACGAGGCAAGTTTCCTAACCCTACTTGTCATTATTGTTCAAGTTTATTATTTACCTCGAGTAAATTATCATTATTATTATTCAAGTTCAAATGTTATATTAAAGATTGATTATCTTTTCAAAGCATGATTCAGTTATACAATAATTGTTCTATTGTATACTTCCTGAGTTATTATTCAATTTGAATATCATTATTATTGAACCTTATTAGACTAGCGAACCCTTATTGATTCGACTAGTCCATAGTTGATGAGCGTTCTAAATTTCAGAACCCTTGATAAATTATCCAAACCAAACTTCCTTTGGTGCGGACTCGAATGTCAAACTGAGATGAACAACCCTGCAAAGGGATTTACTTATGCGTTAGCGTTAAGATATTGTGCACAGTATGGTACTAAGGGCTTATCCCCCTAGGTACGAGAAGAAAGGTCCATAGTCTTATGACTGTTAAAGGTTTCAAGTATAATCCTTGATAACCTAGGACATAGTTCCAGGTCTTATAACCCTCAGAATTCTTTTGATTCTTGTTATTCATTCATGATTCAAAAGTTGAGCTTTCATTCAGATGTTTTTGATTTACTCGCATGTTATTATACTGTTATTTCATTATTATACTTGTGGGCAATAGTGCTCACTCTTGCTTAATAATAACATTGCAGTTAAGAACGAAAGAACCGATGAACCTTCCACTAGTAAAGGCAAGGGCAAAGTTGGCAAGTGATGAAGACTTGTTATTTTTATTAGATGATGTATTTATGTTTAAGACTTGAGTTAATGATGTTATTTAAGACTTATTTATTTATGATTCCGCACAGATGTTTAAGGTTAGTTTAACCTGGGATTGTATTATTATTATTTGGATGTAGTAACCCTGAAGGGGAAGATTTTCATTCTATCTATTGCATGGTTTGCATTTAGTATGGGTAGATAGATAGATGATATTTGTACAGTGAACACCAGATCCTGTGGAATCGATGTACTCGGATTTGAGGGTGTAACAAGTTGGTATCAAAGCTGTAGGTTATGAACCTTAGGTGGGGGAACAACCTTAGGTAGTAGCCTTATAGAAAGAAGATAGTGATGGAAAACTCTTATCGAGTTATAAGAAATGAATTTATATAATTCATTGAAGATAATAAAAGACCTTATGTGTTTATGTGTTAAAGTATGCGTTAGATGATATGACTTAGTAACTAAAACTTAAAATTTTGTTGCCAGGATGTCGAATGTTGGAGAAGCTAGTCAAGCTGGGGAGGAAGAACCCCTTGTACCTATAGTACCGACAGAGGAGGAGCCCCGAGACATTCATGTCTTTAGGGAGCAGCTGGTACAGAGGGAGTCATCTCCATTGATCAGCGTTGTTGGTTACATGAGCCCGAGACTGATCCTGAGGAGGAATTTGTTGAGGAAGAGGAAGAGGAAGAGGAAGAAGAGGAGTTACCATGGTACACCGTTGATGCTGAGATGTATGACACGTTATACGACCGTAACGTGGAGTTACGAGACGAGGTCCAGGATTTGACTGAGCAAGCGGTTATTCAGCATATTACTCTAGAGCAGAAGGAGAGGGAGATTTCGACTCTTCACTCTCAACTGGCAAATGTAGAATGGGATTTGGTCCATGAGAAGGGTCAAACCGAAGATAAAACCGAGGAGATAGAGAAGCTGAAGAAGGAATTGAAGGAAACCTCCGAAAGGCTGAACATAGCAGAAGAGGGATGGGTACGAGAATCACGTCGAGCTGATCATGCAGAAGATGATAGTGGTGCAAAGAAGGCAAAGCTTGAAGAGACATACTCTACACTTAATCATGCAATGGATGAGGCCCAAGATCGAGTTTTGAGGTACCCCATCCAGTTCGAAGGACTTCCATCGTATATGCTGGATCACAAGACGATGTCTCGTATCATGGATGAGGAGTGTGGCAAGGCTATTCAGCACCTTGACAGACAATGATAGAATTTGTTTAATTATGTGAAAGACTTAATTAGTTTTTATATGAAAATTCTGACGTGTTTATGAACGAAAGATTATTTGAATGTTTTAAATCCTGTGGATTCTTTATTCCAGGATAGTTGACGTAAATAGCAGTTATGCTATCGTTTAATGTTAAAACTTTGATTTGAATGCAAATATATTAAGTTGTTTGAGATGATGTGTTAAGTGATATGTTAAATTGTTAAGTAATGCCTTAACTATTTAGACAAATAAATAAAGTTCTAATAAAGCGTTTATTTAACAGAAAAATGCCGCCAAGGAGAAGACAACAACGTCAACCGGCTCAGGAAGAGTCAACCAATAATAACAATTATGCCAACGCTAATCCCGTGCAGCAGTTGGTGAACTTACTGACTGGAGCCATGAATAACCAACCTCAAGCTCCACCAAACACAACGTTTAAGGACTTCAAGGCGGTGGGACCGCCAGAGTTCAAAGGTTCCATGAACCCAATCGAGGCTCAAACATGGGTTATGGAAATGGAGAAGGTATTCGATGTTGCTAGGGTTAGAGAAGACCAGAAGACCGCTTTTGCAACGTTTATGTTGAAGTCTAAGGCTAGCTACTGGTGGTAAGCAAACAAAGTGCGAGGAGGTGAAGGTGTAATTACGTGGGAGAGATTTAAAGAGATATTTTTCGAAATGTATTTCCCAACTAGTTCACAGAACCAGATGGAGGTTCAATTTGTAGAGTTGAAGTAGGGAAATATGAACGTGCCTGACTATGCAGCTAAATTCAACGAGTTGGCAAGGTTCGCCCCGTATCAAGTTCACACGGATGAGAGGAAGGCGAGACGGTTTGAGCAAGGACTAAAGCCTTGGGTGTACAACAAGGTATCAATGTTTCAGCTAAACACGTTTGCTGGAGTACTGAAAAAGGTCATCCTCGCTGAAGGAGGAAGCGATGCGGTGACCAAGTACAATCAAGATCAAAAGAAGAAGAAGAGTGAAGGTGAAATTAATAACAAGGTCAGTGGAAGTGGCACAGGAGGTGGAAATTTCAATCAGAAGAAAAGATGGAATGACAACTCATCATCAGGGAATCAGCAAGGTAATCAGAAGAAAAGAATTGAAGCATGCCCGACTTACGGGAAAGCCCATCTGGGAGTTTGTATGAAAGGAAAAAGAGTGTGCTACAATTTTGGTTAGGAAGGCCACATAGCACCAAACTGTCCAAACCCAAAGAAGGGTGCTTATTTTACTTGTGGTTCGAAGGACCATCTGGCAAGAGACTGTCCCAAGAAGGGATCGGGAGGGTCAGGATCAGGAGGAAACCGGGGAAATAACAATGGAAATGCCTTAACCATCACCGAACCAACCGAAACAAACCGACCGACCGCCCGAACTTTCAATATGACAGTGCAGAATGCAATCCAGTCTCGTGATGTGGTATCAGGTATCATTCCGATCAATGAAATTAATGCTTATGTTTTATTTGATTCGGGTGCTACTTGTTCCTTTATATCCGAAGACTTTGCTAATAGTTTAGATTTGCTTATGGATGAGTTGGAATATCCCATGAATATAGAAATTACGAATAGAGAGATAATTCCTGTTAAGTACGTGTTTAAGAAATGTAGGGTGGATATTAAGGGTAATATCATGAACGTAGATCTTATCCCTATTCGACTTGGGAAATTTGACGTTATTTTGGTAATGGACTAGTTATTCAATTACGGTGCTGTAATTGATTGCCAAAAGAAGCGTACTAACCTTATGACTCCATCAAATGTTATATTTTATGGTAGCAAGTCGCCTAGACAAGCGAGTTGTCTGACGATGATGCAGGCCAGGAAGTTATTAAGATAAGGCTGTGTAGGATACTTAGCTTACATAGTCGACAGTCGAAAAGAGAATCCGAAGGTAGAAGAAATACCGATTGTGAGGGACTTCGTCGACGTATTTCCAGATGATTTGCCAGGACTTCCACCAGATAGAGAGGTAGATTTCGTGATCGATTTGGCACCAGGAACTGGTCCAATATCGAAGGCACCATACCGAATGGCACCAGTAGAGATGAAGGAATTAATGGTACAACTACAAGAATTGTTGGACAAGAAGTACATTCAACCGAGCGTATCGCCGTGGGGAGCGCCGGTGTTATTCATGAAAAAGAAGGACAGATCGATGCGGCTCTGTATTGACTACAGAGAACTGAATAAGGTCACGATTAAGAATAGATATCCATTACCGAGGATCGAAGACTTGTTTGATCAATTGAAAGGAGCAAGATACTTTTCCAAGATAGACTTGAGAAGCGGTTATCATCAACTGAAGGTGAGGCCAGAGGATGTACCGAAGACAGCGTTCAGAACACGATATGGTCGCTACGAATTTTTAGTAATGTCATTTGGTCTTACGAATGCTCCTACAACATTTATGGGACTAATGAATGGTGTGTTCAAGCCGTTTTTGGACAAGTTCGTAGTGGTATTTACAGATGACATTTTGGTCTATTCAAAAACCAAGGAAGACCACGAAGAGCATTTGAGATTAACGTTGGAAGTGTTGAGAAGGGAAAAGTTATATGTCAAGTTTTCGAAATGCGAATTTTGGATTGAAAGAGTGCAATTTCTTGGGCACGTGATCGATAAAAACAAAATTTCGGTAGATCCATCAAAAGTCGAAGCCGTGATTAACTGGGATCAGCCAAAAATGCCGTTGGAAGTAAGAAGTTTTCTTGGATTGGCAGGATATTATAGAACATTCATTCAAGACTTTTTTAAGATCGCAACTCCGCTAACGAATTTAACTCGAAAAGCTGTGAAATTTGTTTGGACGGATAAGTGTGAGGAAAGTTTTTAGGAATTGAAGAAGAGGTTGAGTACGGCACCTGTGTTATCTCTTCCGGATGATACAGGAAATTTTGTTGTTTTTAGTTATGCGTCGCATAAAGGACTTGGTTGTGTGCTAATGCAAAACGGTAAAGTCATCACGTATGCATCACGACAGTTGAAGGATTACGAGAAGGGATACCCGACCCATGATTTGGAGTTAGCTGTAGTTGTTTTTGCTTTAAAAATTTGGAGGCACTATCTTTACGGGGAGAAGTGTGAAATATATACAAACCACAAGAGTCTGAAATATATTTTCACGCAGAAGGACTTGAATATGCGTCAAAGAAGGTGGTTGGAGTTGATTAAGGACTACGACTGTGAGATTTTATACCATCCGGGTAAGGCGAATGTCATTGTCGATGCCTTAAGTAGAAAGGGTCGGGAGAAGTTGATGATGTTGACTGCTCAGGATGAGCTAATTGCAGAAATGGAGAAACTAGAATTGGAAGTGAAGTATCCTATGGAGATTGATGAGAAAATATTTCAGATACAATCTGGTATAACCCTACTGGATAAAGTTAAGGAGGCTCAGCTACAGGATGAAGAATGTAAAAAGGTGACAAAGAAGATATCTGAAGGAACCGAACCAAAATTTAAGATAGATAAGGAAGGAATACTGAGATTTGAGAGTAGAATTTGGGTACCGCCAGTTCAAGAGATTAAGGAAGATATTTTAAGCGAGGCTCATAGTTCACGATATTCGATTCACCCTAGTAGTACCAAGATCTTAAACAACATTTCTGGTGGCCGAATTTGAAGTGTGATGTTACAGAATGTGTTGCCAAGTGTGTGACCTGTCAAAAAGTGAAAGCGAAACATCAGAGACCAAGTGGATTGCTTCAACCATTGGAAATCCCAGGATAGAAATGGGAACGTATTACAATGGATTTTGTGGTTGGCCATCCGACGACTCAGAAAGGCTACGACGTAGTATGGGTTATCGTTGACCGACTGACGAAATCTGCACACTTCCTTCCAATCAAAATCATATTCAACTTAGATCAGTTGGTGAGGCTATACGTAAAAGAGATTGTTTCGAGGCACGGAGTTTCGGTATCAATTATTTCAGATAGAGATCTGCGTTTCACATCAAATTTCTGAAAACATCTTCAGGAATGCATGGATACGCAATTGCGAATGAGTACAGCATACCATCCTCAAACAGACGGATAGAGCGAGAGAACAATTCAAACGTTAGAAGATATGCTAAGAGCCTATGTGATGGACTTCAAAGGAAATTGGAATGATCACTTACCGTTAGTAGAGTTCGACTACAACAACAGTTACCACGCTAGTATTGGCATGCCGCCTTACGAAGCGTTATATGGCAGAAAGTGCAGAACTCTGCTTTACTAGGATGAAGTTGGTGAGAGACAATTGCTAGGGCCATAATTGGTACAGTAGACAGCAGAAATAGTCAAAGTGATCCGAGCACGACTGGTAGCGGCTCAAGATCGACAGAAGAAATACGCTGACCCACATCGTAAAAATATTGAGTTTGAATCAGGTAGTTATGTTTTCTTGAAGGTCTCTCCCTGGAAAAGAAAGATCAGATTCGGAAAGAAAGGTAAATTGAGCCCAAGATTCATTGGACCCTTTGAAGTACTGAGAAGAATCAGTGAAGTCGCATATGAGGTAGCCTTACCTCCATCACTCGAGAATGTTCACAACGTCTTCCATATGTCTGTGTTACGACCCTACAAGGCCGATTACAAGCATGTAATTGAATACGAACCCCTGCATTTTGAGAAAGACTTATCTTACGAAGAAATTCCTGTCCAAATTGTCGACCGAAAAGAACAAGTTCTCAGAAATAAAGTTATACCTTCTGTTAAGGTAATTTGGAGGAACCACAACGCTGAAGAAGTTACGTGGAAACTCGAAGAGAATATGATGAAGAATTACACTAATTTATTTACTTAATTATTTGTAAGCGATTCTGGGGACAAAATCTTTGTAAGGAGGGGAGCATGTAACAGGTCGAATTTATTAAGTCATGATTCTGGGGACATAATCCTTTTAAGGGGGGAAAGATGTGACGAACGAGGTTTTATAATTTAATTTTAATATTTATTGAGTTAAATAAATATTTTTTCGATGATTTAATTATTGGATTAAATAATTAATTGATGCAATTGTGGTAGATTAATTTAATTATATGTGTTACATTTATTAAATTAATGTGGAGAATATTTATTATTCAAGTATGTAATTATGTGAACTTATTGAATTAAATGAATTATTTAATTAAGCATGATGTTATTCTAATTAATTTATTTATTAATTAGAGATTTAATAATTTAATATAATTAATTAATGAGAAAATTAAATATATGACTATGTGAATTTATGAGAAGTTATTATATTTTATTTATATTAAATAAGATATATGAATTATTGTGCAAGTGGGAGTGACATGAATTAAACTATATGATAAAGCTTTATTAAATTAAAGGAGTTTTGAAATCTTTTATGCTAGTCAAACATGGCCTTAGTGGGGGTTACTAGCAGTTACCCATAACTGGGTTAACTGACCATTATTGCGCGTCAGTCGAGTTCTTATAATACGACGTTTTCTTTTCTTTTCTTTTATTATTCTAAGTCTGGAAGAGCAGGGAGGGAGACATATTGATAATTTATCAGAGAAAATTTGTGAGAATTAGAGATATTGTGAGTGTGTAATCATCAGGTAATTGAGAAAGGATCATCTTGGATCACCTCTTCTTAATCTATACTCTGGGTAATTTCTCCAAACCAAATTCTATTTTTACGTTATTTGAGTTTTATGAAAATGGCTTTCATTCATACTGTAAAGCCTCTATAATTGAGATAGGAGTAATGATTATGGGTTTTGTATGTGTTATGGCACATCACATCGTATTTAATTATATATATTTTGTAAACCATATCATAAGTTTCATAATACGATGACTTGCTATTTCAAAATTTACAGAGTTTGGGTTTTGGCCATATGGCCTTATACGTGGTATTTCATGCGTTGATCATATATTATCCCTAAATTTTACACTTGTATTTTATTATACATGTTGATACGATGAGACCAAACTTTAAACGAACGGATTCGGTGTTATAATGAATCCGTAGTGATACTTTTCATGTTTTATTTTTAAAACCTTCAAGAACATCAAAGTCAGTGAAATTATAGATTTTAATTCTGTGATTATATGTTTTAATGGGTTAAAATCATTCTATAGATGTTGGGTAATGATTATATGTGAATTCTAACATGTGGGTATGATTTAATCCGTGTAAAAATAAACTAATTTGGAAGTTATGACCATATTCTGTATTCTTCACAGAACGTATAATTTTACTTGTGATTGATTTTTGGCCTAATTTGGCTTGTTATGTTCGCGAACTGCAGAACTGTAGAAAATGAGCCTGGATAACCTCGCCCCCGACGGGCGTTACCAAACTACATTACCCCGCCCCGACGGTTAAAAAAAATAAAAAAAAATAAAAAAAAATAAATATTCGATGAAAATTATTATTAAAATATTTATAAAATAAATTAAATATTTTAATTGAGATATTATGAAATAAAATAAATATTTGATGAAAATTATTATTAAAATATTTATAAAATAAATTAAATATTTTAATTGAGATATTTATGGAATAAAATAAATATTTGATGAAAATTATTATTAAAATATTTATAAAATAAATTAAATATTTTAATTGAGATATTTATGGAATAAAATAAATATTCGATGAAAATTATTATTAAAATATTTATAAAATAAAGTAAATATTTTAATTGAGATATTTATGGAATAAAATAAATATTCGATGGAAATTATTATGAAATAATTTATTCGAGTGTAATAATAGTAAGAGAATGAAAATATTCTAGTTTAATTAAGTAATTAAATTAAAAAGGCAATGATTTGTTAAATAAAGTGGAGTTTATATTAAATAATTAAGTGAAAATGTAACTAATGAATGTCGTGAATACATATGGTATGTGTGTAGGATTTGTGATGAACGGAAGTAGTAATCGTTTAGCCTAGGCACGAGGCAAGTTTCCTAACCATACTTGTCATTATTGTTCAAGTTTATTATTTACCTCGAGTAAATTATCATTATTATTATTCAAGTTCAAATGTTATATTAAAGATTGATTATCTTTTCAAAGCATGATTCAGTTATACAATAATTGTTCTATTGTATACTTCCTGAGTTATTATTCAATTTGAATATCATTATTATTGAACCTTATTAGACTAGCGAACCCTTATTGATTCGACTAGTCCATAGTTGATGAGCGTTCTAAATTTCAGAACCCTTGATGAATTATCCAAACAAAACTTCATTTGGTGCGGACTCGAATGTCAAACTGAGATGAACAACCCTGCAAAGGGATTTACTTATGCGTTAGCGTTAAGATATTGTGCACAGTATGGTACTAAGGGCTTATCCCCCTAGGTACGAGAAGAAATGTCCATAGTCTTATGACTGTTAAAGGTTTCAAGTATAACCCTTGATAACCTAGGACATAGTTCCAGGTCTTATGACCCTCAGAATTCTTTTGATTCTTGTTATTCATTCATGATTCAAAAGTTGAGCTTTCATTCAGATGTTTTTGATTTACTCGCATGTTATTATACTGTTATTTCATTATTATATTTGTGGGCAATAGTGCTCACTCTTGCTTAATAATAACATTACAGTTAAGAACGAAAGAACCGATGAACCTTCCACTAGTAAAGGCAAGGACAAAGTTAGCAAGTGATGAAGACTTGTTATTTTTATTAGATGATGTATTTATGTTTAAGACTTGAGTTAGTGATGTTATTTAAGACTTATTTATTTATGATTCCGCACAGATGTTTAAGGTTAGTTTAACTTGGGATTGTATTATTATTATTTGGATGTAGTAACCCTTAGGGGAAGATTTTCATTCTATCTATTGCATGGTTTGCATTTATTATGGGTAGATAGATAGATGATATTTGTACAGTGAACACCAGATCTCGTGGAATCGATGTACCCAGATTTGGGGGTGTCACACTAGTAACCCCAACACAAAAAGGTAGAAATTCTACAATAAAATTCATATCAATATTTCGACATAATGATATTGAAGGAAATAATATCATTTACGAAAAAAATAACATTCCTTACCTCAAAAGAACAGTACTTTCGGCTGAAATATCAAGTATAAGGCTGAAGAAAACTTGTACTGAATAGCAACTCTCAAAGTATCTAAATACTCACAAAATACGCTCGATAATATAGAGAGAGAAAACTTATGTTTCTGGTGTGATTTTTAATTCTAACTAAGCACCCTATTTATAGGAAAATGCTAGAACGCCAAAGCAGACTAAATTAATAAAATATTAATATAATTATTCAAGCACGCCACTGAACAAAATCATCCCTTCACTTTTGAAAAATTAATTCAACATATTTTATCAACAAAGGACAAAAGTGGGTCCCACCCATAATTTTAATAAAAATATTTATTTTCGAAACTTTAATATTTCATAATAAATAGCTCTTTTATCAGAAAAACAAGAATTTTATGTCCATTCCATAAAAAATTAAATTCTCTACAACTTTGTAGATTTAAGTTTTTTCAAATTCCAAACGAAAAATGATCAAAATTCACATACGAAAAATTTTCAACACCTCTATTCTGACAAAAATACTGATAAAACACCTCAGTATTAATTCTTTCATTTATATCTACACAAAATAAATATTTTTCTATCCATCCACATAGAATAAATATTTTCTTATCATATAAATCAATAATTAATTATTCACAAATAATATTACAGAATCACAATTATGACAACCAGGTCGTTCCTAGGAAAGATGAGGCTTTCCGATAAGAATTTCTCCTTATTGGCGCGCAATTAGGTGACCAAACATCTCCTTAGACAGAACTTCCTTAGACATTGTCAATAATGCTATCTAATAATATTATTCAAATAATATGAATTATTGATCTGATAATGGAGATACTGTGAAGTGACAATTATTGAAACAACAATAATATAAAATATCAATGTAGCAATTATTGAATCAATAAAATAAAATATTGAACAGTAATTACTATAATAATTATTGAGTAGTGTCTTCTTACGTAAGAATCAATAATTCAAAAATACTGTGCAATACTGTGTGCTACTGTGCAACCACACGTATTACTATATTTTAACCACTGGGTATTTCAACAGTGTTAACGGTAACAACTATGCCGTTATTTATAAAAACTCAAACTTGTCGTTTTCTTTATCCGACCGTTTTTCGTTATGGGGCCCACAAATGGCTGCGCCATCGTACGAATATTTCCCGACAGCAAGAATATTCCACGACCAAATGAATATTCCCCGACAACAATGAATATTTTATAACCACTTCCTAATTTTGCAAAATTTGCACATTTCACCCATAACCAAAGTATTATATCAAATTAACACATTATTATTCATAATAATAATTAGAGGAAATTCGATTTTATTTATAAAAAGTTGGGGTCTTACAGAGACCTACCACGTTCTTTAGGTCGAGTATAACTGGATGCCTCATCTTCCAGTCCGGCCATATGAACCATCTGCTTGGCAATCTCCTCCCTCTGATACAGCAGCACCTTCAAAGCCTTATCAGTTTCATGTGCCATCTTGGCCAGGGTATATGCCTTGTCTGCCTGATCTTCTCGGTGTTGGGTTCTAGGCGGTGTGCTTTTCTACCCTTCTCTGATCGTTATCAGGTCCCTTACTGCCGGTGGAAAATAACTTCTTTCTGAGATCACCATGGCCTTTAGCACGAGACCTTGTCGGGGCGCCTTGTGGCCCAAGTCTATCATGAACACTCTTTGATGGCCCCAACCTATCCTTAACAGAAACTCTCTGTTGAGAAGAACTCACCATCGTTTGTTGTCTTTCACCAGTGGCTGTCCTATTGTTCTCCATAACTTCTGATGTAGGACGCTTATTGAACGTGATTGAAATCCAGAAACACTACAAATGCCCTCCTTTTAGCGCTAATGTTAACGCCAAGATCCGTCCACGAGCCTCAATCACTAAAAGTGCGTCCAATCCTGCACAGAATGAGTAAACACCAAAAGCTTTATGGCTTGGGCCGCCGGGGGATAGCTCCGGTGTGAGATTAAGTACATGTTGATATAAGGTTAACAATGGAGGCTTAATGCTCTAGTGCTGAAAAGTAAATTGCATGTACCTTAAAACTAATGTAATGCCTTGTATTTATAGTGATATCACCGCCTTGTAAGCAATCATTCTCCAAATCAGGTTAAGGTTCCAAATCATCATTGGATTGTATCAAATCTCCTTTAATTAAGGAAGTTGATCCACAGTCCAACACTACCTTCCATAATTAGAATCCAAATATAATTATGAACCTCAACCCATAAATCTCCCGTCCATCAAATCTACTTCTGGTCCAAGCTCAAATATCTCCACATAACTAATGAACCATTATATTCCAAAGGCCCAAGTAACCATGGCCCAACACCAAGAAAAATCACTCACCCACAAAATTTTTTTTTAATCAAGTCATTTTAAAGTTTTAATACTTTTTTTCATTTTTTTTATTTTTACCAAACACACTGCGAATAGGCAAAGCCGCATAGTGGATTATTTTAAGCAAAACTAATTTTTTATTAGAATAATTTTCTCCTCATTCATTGAACTCCTTACATTAATTAAAAAGTTAAATATTTATTTGTTATTAAAATTTTAAAACTATCATACTTAAACTAAAATGTATCAATAAGTTTAAGTACTCTCTCCATTTCAAATTATAAGACCAATATTGAATTTTTTTTAATTTAAAATTGACATATTCATTTAAGTTTGAAAACAATTAATCTATAATTTTAGGACTTTTTAGGTAGTTTATGTTATTCAAAAATATATTGACATAAACTAAATAAATTCATGTCAATTTTGAGCTTGAAATTGTTTAAAATTGATCTTTAAAAAGTCAAATATTGGTCCTGTAATTTGGAACAAGAAATATTATTATTTTTCCTCTAAGATAAAGTTGCGAGAATAATTTTTATAATATAATTTCATATTAAATGTTTGGGGTTAGGGTTTAGAGTTTTGTTGAAAGATTTTTTGCATATAGTTTATGCATTTATAAAAATTTATAATATCAATATGAATTTGCAATAAGGTAGGGAAATATGCGTTGATGGAGTAAAAATTATTATAAATTTTTGATGATAACAAAATTAGTTAATAAAAAATTAAAATGAAAATTAAAAGACTTCATCTAGAAAACCTAGGTTATATGAACATAATTACATTGCATAATTATGTTCTTATATTTCCCTAAAAACTCGATTGGGCTAAAATTCAAATTGCTTAACTAGGGGTGAACTTAATTGCTTGATTTCAAACACCAACATTTACATGGTTAAAGGAAAATATAATTTGGGCCAAGTTCATGTGCTTTAAAATTTTCTAAAAGCCCAAACTTATATAATTATCATCTAATTCTTCCTAGTTGACCGAAATAAAAGACGAAACTCCTTTCATAATTCAATAAGTCTCGGCAGACTGGAATAGTGGACATTTTCAAAAAATTTTTTGCTTGTGACTCTAAAAAAATGTATAGTATTTATTTCAATAGGAATTTTTACAAAATATAGTGTTTTAGGTGTAATTTTGATACATATACAAAAATAAGGTTGTATAGTCTGAATAACCCTGTTTTTGTACATGTATCCAAATTACACCTAAAACACTATATTTTGTAAAAAAATTTGTTGGAATAAATACTATACATTTTTTGAAAGTCACAAGCAAAAAAAAAATAAAAAAATAAAAAAATAAAAAATGTCCAATAAATATGTTAGAAGGACTCTTCATACTTTCACAAGAAAAATATGATGTGGCTTATAGTTTATACATAGAGTAAAATACACTGATATTTCATATAGATAATTATAATAACACTCACCACTCCTCTAGTTTTTCAAATAACACTCAGTACTCTTCTAATCTATAATATGTAATATTCACTACCCATAGTGTGGTTGACCAACTAATACTCAAAAATATTTTTAATATAGTGTCTAATACACTCTTCAAGTTATAATGTTTAATTTATCCACTAAATATAAATTTGTATATTATAATTTGTACTTAATTTGATCTAATTAATTAAATCAAAAAATAATAAATATTCATTTTATCAGGAAAATAAAGGCATACAATTTTTGTTAATTAAATTTTATTTTTTTTGTTTCTAAATTTGGGCATGTATAAATAAGGGACCAAAATTACATTGGCATAGGGGCATAGCCCAGAGGCCCAGAGATATAGTACGATCATCTGAAGACATGCCTAAAGATGAGCAAGGTATAACCATAGAACAATACACAGACAAACTGCTAGTAATTACAAAAGGCAATTACAATAAAAAGCACAATGATTAGAGGCTTTAACAAAAGAAATATATTTTGACAACCTAGATTTAATAATATGTATCACTTAGGTAACAAGTTGTCTGGTGGAAGGAACGAGAGTCCCCTTTAAGATATGCTTGTTCCTTGCTTCCCATATTTTGTAAAGACAAACAACCAATGTGAGCCTTAGAATATTCTTTGACAGTTTCCAACCATGAAAGTTTGAAAGTGGAGAATGGAGTTAATAAAATCATCCCAGGTAAGCGGCATACTCTGCCAATCGCCTAGCTTAAGAGCTTCTTGAATCACCGAGGTAGAATATTGACATGTGAAGAAAATGTGCTCAAAGGTTTCATTTTGCCTTTGACAAAGAGGGCAAATGGCAGACCTGGTAGAGAGATATTGGCTGATTACATCATAAGTGGGCAATCTTCTTTGGAGTGCAAGCCATAAAATAAAAGAGTACCTCATCACCTAAAATTTATGTCATAGCAACTTATGCCAGAGACGTCCGAAGAGTTCCACGTAATGGAGTCATCAATATCAGGTGGAATTGGAAAGGCTTCTATTTGGTGTCTGAACATGATCAAATCAGGATGGGATCCCTAAGGGAGTGCCCAAGCAGAATTCTGAAGGATATCACTTATTGTAGCAGAGTGGCCAAGCCCACAATTTGTGATCAATGAAGGGTTGGGATTTATTGGAACCCCTTGAAACCATGGGTTGAACCAGCCATTAATATTTGAACCCTGACCAACACGGTAACGAAAGAATTGAAGTGCAGTGGGTCTGAGCTTGAGGATTTGCTTCCAAATCCAAGAGCAAACATTTAGAATAGGAATTTGCCAGAAGTTTTTTTTAGGACAGTGGATTTATGTGATGCCCCCAAATTTAGGTTTCTTGAACCTCAGATTCTGTGACACTCCCAAATCTGGATATTTCATTCCCACAAGATTTGGTGTTCACTGTCTAAATATTCATTTCTAACTACCCAAATAAAATAAAATTTAACAATAAACCTTCCCATTAAAGGATTACATCAATAAGTTCAATAAAATCTCCTAGGTTATCTAACCTTTAAATACAAACATCTAGTGCGAAAAATTAAATAATGACATCTCAACAATTAAAACAAAGTCTGATAATATAAAAATCAACAGATTTACAAGTCTTCAACACTTGTTCATCTTTCCTTTTTATTTACTGGAGGTAGGTTCATCGACATTCTCAACTTTAGCTGTAAATGTTATATAAGCAAGAGTGAGCAAACAAATGCTCACTTGAAGTGACAATGACTAAATATCATAACAACTGTCAAATGAATAGGCTCAATAGAACTGAATAATATTCTCTATCAATGATAATCAGGAACATAATTTGAAATATATGTAACTGAGGGTCACAAGACTACGAACTATGTCCAAAGTTATAAGTATTTTTTCAACTTAAACCTAAACAGTCATAAAGACTGTAGGGACTTCTCGTACTTAGGGGGATCAGCCCTTCGTACAATGTATTGTGCACAAACATCTAAACGCTTATGCGTAAATAATCCCCTGTAATAGGGTTGTTCATCTCAGTTTTAATATACGAGTCTGCACCAAAGGAAGTTTGGTTTGGATAAGCTTCAAGGTAATTTAGAGTTCAACGAACATCAACTAAGGATTAGTTGAATGAATATAGTTTAATATCACTTCAAGTGTTCGATAACAATATGATATGAAATAGTTATGAATTATAAGTGAATCAACATTATACATCGAAATCATGACTTAGAAATGGACTAGAAAGTAGGCATTCAATATTATAACAAACCTTGCTTGAACAATAATAAGTTAAAGCTATTAATCTTACTCAATAAAAGAAGTGAGTTAATGAACATGCATGATTAATAACAAGTTGAGAAATAAAACTTGCTTAACATAAGAATAACATAATTTAGGAACTTGCGTAATAAGAAACAACATTAAAGAGAGGAACCCTTCTCAAAGTAAGAGTAAGGTTGAAGAGTTTGCATGATCATAATCAAGTTAGAATAGATATATAAGTAGGTTTAGGAACTTGTTCAATGCATCAACAAGGTTTAAGCACTTGTACAATCGTAAAAGTAGAGTTAGAGAACTTGCCTCGTGCAAAGGTTAAACAATCACTACTCACGTTCACAACAAGTCTTACACATACCATATGTATTGACAATACTTATTAGTTACACTAATATTAGCTTCATGAGTATCTTTCCCACTTTTAGTGTAGCTCACTAATTAAGTTTAAGTTTAAACAACATCACATCTATTCATGAGCATCACATTTTAGCTTTATTCCAACTACTTAAGTGATCATGTCATTACATAATATACACATTAAAAACTTGATTCAACATCCTAGTACATGTGTAACATGTTATCATTCTCTTTTAGATTAGGTTATACGAACACACAAAGAACTGCATTTGCATTCGTGTATCCCGATGCCCTCTGATGGCTTTCAAATGCATAACAGTCCTGAAAATGGCCATTTTGACCCTTAGTAATGACATCAAATTGAAAAACTTAAAGAATAAAAGTTATAGGTCTAGTCGTCCTCATTCCTGATCATCTTGAATCGCATCAATCAGAGTTCGTATGAAAATGTAATGCTCATTTTAGTAAAACATGTCCGATGAGTTTTTTTTTTCAAAATTTGAAAAACAGACTACTCCCCTCGTTAGGGCGGGAGTTTTTACTCTAGGATAGCCCGCAGGGGCAGGGGTCCCTTCTGTGATTTCGTGAATTATCATCTTGAACACTACAGAAAGTCAAATTAGGCCTACAAACTCATTTCTAACAACCATATCAACTTACCCAAGGTGTAATATGTTTACAGAAACATAAACTAATGTGTCTAACCACATAAACAACATAAACATCAAAATTATAACCTTTAATTTCACTATTTCTATTATTTCCTCTTCTATTGACATTCATAACGAAATTCTTCACTGTGAATTCATTTTACAACCAAAACAGTTGGTTTTAATTACTTTGTTTTCATTTCTTTATGTACTTTTACAATCAATAGCCAATTTATATATTATACAATGAATTGAGTACCAATTTTAATTTTAATTTAAGCCATATTCAACATATATCAATGTAAACTTACTGTAATGATTTCCTCCATAATAAAATATATTACATGAATCAATTTACTCTAAATCATCTATAAACCACATGAACACAATTTATATTAACAATTATCATATAAAATCACATAATAAACAATTTCTCCTTCATACCAATTTTACAGAGAACTTTTCATGTATATAAAAACTAGAACTTTAGAAGAAAACTAAAATAAGAAAAGTAGGATTATACCTTTGCTAGAAGATATGAAGAACTTGAAAATCTCTCCCCTTCTTCTAAATTCTCAACTCACAGAGAATTTTCTCTTCTTCTCTCTTTTCTTTCTTTCTTTTCTCTTCTTTTATGTTCTTTCTCTATTCTCTAACTTACGTAACTTAGGAACTATAACGTATAATATAATACGTATTAATATATAATATAAATATATATGTAACTGATATCAGATATATCTTTTTGAAAATTAAAAGCCATATGATTTGTTTGGCTAAAATACTTTAAAAATTAGAACTTAAAACCCTTAAGCCTTGTTTGGCAAAAAAAAGATTAAAACAAGAATTTCAAAGTCATAAGGCTTTGTTTGGTAAAACTAAATTTAAAACTCTTTTAATTTATGTTAATAACTCATTTATCATATAGTTTTATTGTTACAATTTATTTAAACAAATTCTAATATTCAATCTAATTAAATCTAATAACAATTTATTAAATCAATTTACCACATAAACCAATACAACAAAATTATAATTTTTCTTATAATTATAATTGTATTTAATAAATTAACACATCACTTTAATTACAAAAATCAAATTAGAATAACATTATAATAATTTATTTAATCACTATCAACTCTCTAATTTAATTTTCAAATATTTATTCAACAACAAGCACATCAATTAAAATATTTATATAATTCAATAAATATTTGGAATTACAATTTAAAATTCTGGATTGTTACATCCTTCGCTCCTTACAAGGATTCTGTCCCCAGAATCACAACTCAAACAACTCATTCGTCACATTCTTCCCTTCTTACAAGGATTCTGTCCCCAAAATCGAAGACACAGTTAAACAAATAATTCAGGATAATCTTTCATCATTTTATCTTCGAGTTCCCACGTAGCTTCTTCAGCATTGTGGTTCCTCCATATCACCTTCACGGAAGGTATTACTTTATTCCTGAGCACTTGTTCTTTTATGTCAACTATCTAGATAGGAATTTCCTTATAAGATAAGCCCTTATCGAACTGTAATGGTTTGTACTCGATCACATGCTTGTAATCAGGTTTATACGGTTGTAACACCAAAGCATGAAAAATATTGTGAACGTGTTCCAACTCTGGAGGTAGAGCTACCTCATAAGCCACTTCTCCTACTCTTCGCAGCACCTCGAAGGGTCCAATAAACCTCGGGCTTAGCTTTTTCTTTTTACCAAAATAAATTTTTCCCTTCCAAGGAGAAACTTTTAAGAACACAAAATTTCCTACATTGAACTCACGATTTTGTCTGTGTTGATCAATATACTTCTTCTGTATATCTTGAGCAGCTACCAATCTTGTCCTGATGAGTTTGACAACCTCAGCAGTTTACTGTACCAGTTCTGGTCCTAATAGTTGACGTTCACCGACTTCATCCCAGCATAGTGGAGTTTTGCACTTTCTACCGTACAATGCTTCGTAAGGTGGCATGTCGATGCTTGCGTGGTAACTGTTGATGTAGGCAAATTCTGTCAATGGTAAATGTTCATCCCAGTTTCCTTTGAAATCCATGATGCATGCTCTGAGCATATCTTCCAACGTCTGGATTGTTCGTTCGCTTTGACCATCTGTTTACGGATGGTATGCCGTACTCATTCTCAACTGTGTTCCAATGCATTCTTGTAGTCTCTTCCAGAAGTTTGACGTGAATCGCAGATCTTTATCTGACACAATTGACACTAGAACTCCATGTCGAAACGATCTCCTTAACGTACAACTTTGCCAACTGATCAAGATTGAATCTAATTTTTATTGGCAAAAAGTGTGCTGATTTCGTTAGCCTGTCTACTATCACCCAAATCGCATCGTAACCTCTCTGAGTAGTTGGAAGGCCTACCACAAAATCTATTGTGATATGTTCCCACTTCCATTCCGGTATTTCCAATAGTTGCAGTAACCCGCTTGGTCTCTGATGCTCGACTTTGACTCTTTGACATGTCAAGCATTTTGCGACACATTCTGCAACATCTCTTTTCATGTTTGGCCAGCAAAAATGTCGTCGTAAATCCTGATACATCTTCGTACTTCCCGGATGAATCGAGTATCTTGAGTTATGAGCTTCGGTCAAGATTTTTTCTTTAACATCTGGTACTGCTGGAACCCAAATTCTTCCCTCGAATCTTAGTAGTCCTTTGGTATCGATCTTGTATTTCACTTCACTATCCTCGACCACATTTTCCTTGTCCAGATGATAAAAGATCTCACAATCATAATCTTTTATTAATTCCATCCATCTCCTTTGACGCATGTTCAGGTCCTTTTGTGTGAAAATATACTTTAGACTCTTATGGTTCGTATATATTTCACATTTCTCTACATAGAGATAATGTCTCCATATCTATAGAGAAAATACCACCACAACCAACTCTAAATCATGAGTCGGATACCCTTTCTTGTAGTCTTTCAATTACCTTGATGCATATGCAATGACTTTACCGTTCTGCATAAGGATACAACCCAATCCTTTATGTGAGGCATCACTATACACCATAAAGTTTCCTGTATTATCTGGTAATGACAACACATGTGCCACACTTAACTTCTTTTTTAAGTCTTGAAAGCTCTCTTCACACTTCTCCGTCCAAACAAATTTTACAGCTTTCCTTATCAAATTTGTTAATGGAGTGACAATCTTGGAAAAGTCTTGAATAAACCGTTTATAATAGCCGGCCAGTCCCAAGAAACTCCTCACCTCTGATGGTGTCCTTGGTTGTTCCCAATTGATTACGGCTTCAACTTTTGATGGATCCACTGAAATCCCGTCTTTATCAATTACATGCCCGAGAAATTGTACACTTTCCATCTAAAATTCACACTTAGAGAATTTAGAGTACAACTTTTCTTTTCTTAGCATCTCTAGCGTCAAACGTAAATGTTCCACATGTTCTTCATGAGATCTGGAGTACACCAAAATATCATCGATGAATACCACCACAAACTTGTCTAAAAATGGTTTAGACACCATGTTCATCAAATCCATGAATGCAGTAGGGGCGTTGGTCAAACCAAAATACATCATCAGAAACTCGTAATGTCTATACCGAGTTCTGAATGCCGTTTTAGGTACATCCTCCTTCCTTACCTTTAATTGATGATACCAACTTCTCAATTCTATCTTCAAGAAGTACTTTGCTCCCTTTAGCTGATCAAATAAGTCATCTATTCTTGGCAATGGATATTTATTCTTAATAGTGACTTTGTTTAATTCCCTATAATCAATGCAAAGACTCATTGACCCATCATTCTTCTTCATGAATAACACCAGTGGTCCCCACAGTGATACACTCGACTGAATGTATTTCTTGTCTAACAGCTCTTACAATTGTACCATCAGTTCCTTCATCTCTACCGGAGTCATCCTGTACGGGGCCTTCGATATCGGAGCAGTTCCTGGCGCCAAATCGATAATGAACTCGATCTCTCTGTCGGCGGAAGTCCTGGCAAATCCTCTAGAAACACATCTACAAATTCCCTAACCATTGGTATCTCTTCCAGTTTCACCCCCTTCCTCTGAGTATCAACTATGTAAGCTAAATATCCTACACAGTCTAGACTCAACAACTTCTTGGCCTGCATAATCGTCAGATATCTCGCTTGTCTAGGCGATTTGCTACCACAGAAAACTACATTTGACAGAGTCATAAGGTTTACACATTTCTTTTGGCAATTAATTATCGCTTCATAATTGAATAGCTAATCCATTCCCAATATAACATCAAACTCTCCAAGTTTAATCGGGATTAAATCTACTATCATGACATTCCCCTTAATATTCACCCTACAATTCTTGTATATAAACCTAATAGGAATCACATCCCTATTCATAATTTCTATGTTTAAAGGGAAATTCAATTCTTCACTAGGCAATCCTAACCTCTTAGCAAATTCATCAGATATAAATGAGCAAGTAGCACCCGAATCAAATAATACATAAGCATCTATATCATTGATTGAGATAATACCTGACGCAACATATTGTGATTGTATAACATCATGCACAGTCATATTGAAGGTTCTGGCTATGGGTCTGTTTGATGACGTTGGTCCAGTAATGGTCAATGTACCTCCACTACTACCTCCCTTGCTTCCCGTTGTCTCTCCAGCTTTCTTCTTAGGGCACTCGCGAGCAAAATGATCTTTTGACCCGCAGGTGTAGCAAACATTCTTCTTGGGTTGATTGCAATTTGGGGGCAATGTGACCCTTCTGGCCACAGTTAAAGCATACTCGCTTACCCCTTAAGCATATGCTAGTGTGATTCTTTCCGCATGTAGCACATGCTTCAAACTTCTATTTCTGCTGGCTACCTTGTTGGTTTCCAGCACCAACACTCGCATTCCACTTCCTCTTTAAGTTAGTACTACCATTTCCACCACTACTACCACCATTCTTACCTTCACCCTCGTTCTTCTCCTTTCTTTGTTCTTGATTAAACTTCGTTACAGCCTCGCTTCCACCCTCAACGAGAATTACCTTCTCCAGTACTGCTGTAAATGTCTTCAGCTGAATCATGGAGACCCTACTGTATAACCAGGATTTCAGTCCCTACTCTAACCTCTTTACCTTGCGCTCATTCGTGTTGACTTGATATGGCGCAAACCTCGCCAATTCGTTAAATTCGTTAAATTTTGCGGCATACTCCGATACCGTCATTGATCCCTACTTCAGTTCTAGAAACTGCACCTCCATCTAATTCTTTGAACTCTCTAGGAAATAAGTTTCGAAAAATATCTCCTTAAACCTAACCCAAGTCATCACCCCTTGTCCTCCTCGAGTTTTATTGGCTTTCCACCAATAATTAGCCTCTGATTTAAACATAAATGTTGCAAAAGTAGTTTTCTGATTCTCACCTACTCAAGCAACATCGAAAACTTTCTCTATCTCCATGATCCAGGTCTGTGCCTGATGAGTGATATTTATACCCGCTAATCGGATACTTAATGGCTTAATTAGTTGCTTGATCTTCATAGTTTATATAGCTTTTATATTATTTTAGTATTATTTTGCTTAATCGATGTAATGCAGGGCTTAACAGGTATTTTCTAGCCTTCAAGGGGTAAAATGGTCAATTTTCACACACTCGCACCACGGCGCCAAAGCCCAACTTTAAGCTCGCGCCGCAGTGCCACCCCCTGGTCCATGCTAATGTCATCGTGGCACTGCAGCGCCACAGTTATTTCTTGGACTCATGCTGCAGCGCGACCTCCGGCCTTTTTAATGCTGATATGGCGCCGCAGCGCCACCATAGGCTTTATTGCCCGTGCTGCAGCGTGACCTCCGGTCCCCGGGCAGAGACGACTTGATTTTGACCTAGCTTGAAGGAGGAACTGATATATATTATGCAAGAAAGCCTCTATATCAAATATCATATATCATACACCATATAATCGAATAGCTTAGCTTAGGATAGTTTAATTTTCTCTTCTTTTCTGTACTTTCTCTCTCTAGTTCTTAGTTAATGTCTGTAAATATAGATTAGTTAGATTAGGGAAAAGTCTGGGATTTCCTTGGAGCAACAAGAGCAGTGAGCTACACGGATTGGAGAGCTTGAAAGGAGCGGAATGCTTGGAGACTAAAGAGCCTTGACGGATTTTATGCTTATCCATTTTATTTCCTCTGATTTTGTAATCCATAAATGTTGTCTTTATTGCTACTAATATTTTGTTCAATAGCTATGAACTACGTATTGGCTCTAAGGTTATAATGGAACCCTTTGTTATTTAAATTGACTGCCTTATCTCTTTGGTTGGCAGCATATGGTTTGGTTTAATATATTCATGTTTAATGATTCTCGCCAAGACATTAGTGATGATTTTGGTAATCAACATGATATTGAAAGAATGATTGTAGATTTACACCTAAATATATTGGCATGTGATTATGGGTTTCAACTGCATAAGTTGTGTGTAGAATAAACATATATCTGTGCGCCACGTGTGGCCTATTAAGAACTTTTGCTTAAATCCTTGTTAGGTTAATTCGCATAGACATATGTAGGATTATCACCTAGCTTGGACGTTCTTTTCTGTTTTATTCCTTATCGGGTGGATCTGGAGAGGATATATTTGTGCATACCTCAACAGAGGTGTATGAGCACCTGTATGTTCTCGGTCGACAAACTGTCGTGACCATTAAGACCAAAGAGAGAAGGGTAGGAAGTTTGATGAAGCATAGAATGCCAGGTGTTCGATAGAACACCTGTGTGGGGTGAAGTTGTAACCTTAGCTTATAATTCCTTCGATTACCATTCGTTATCCATATACTTGCTTTGATAATTAGTTATATCTAGATTAACCACACTCCTATTAGTCTGCTGTTTGAATAAGACTTTAGCGATACAAAGTCGGTATTTGGTAAATATTAGTGATAGTTCCTCGTGGTTTCGACACTTTCCTTATCACTGTATTACTTGTTAGACCGCGTATACTTGCGCATATTTAGTGATCGGTTTTCCGACCAACAGTGCCTCAACTGGATTCATGGACCCACAGAATTCTGGTGGTACAACCGCCTTGAAGTCCTTAAATGTCACAGCTTAATTCTGTGGTTGATTCTGTAATGCACCCGTCAATAACGTCACTAACTACTGAACTGAGTTAGCTTCAGCGTTGTTATTGTTGGTAGATCCCTCAGGGGTTTGTTGTCGTGGTTGACGTCTTCTTGGAGGCATTTTCTATTAAAATACACTTATTAGATTATTACTCAATTTTTTTTAAGTATTTTCTACTTAACTTGCACATCATAAAAGATCATCACATAACACATAATGTGACGCCCCCAAAATTAGGTATACATCACCCATCTTGAGTCGCCAGATACATGGTACAGAATTCAAATACAACTTAATAATACAACTGTCGTGTACAATACGACAAAACATAAACTGTGAGTTTGAATACAAATATTGTCTTCTAGAGAGTATCCATACTCAAAAGGAGTCCTCATTACAATTATTATCACACTATTACATAGAATAGTGAGGACTAGTAATGCTATCATCTGGTCCATCACTCCGTTTACCGACTTGTCCCAACTATATTCTCATTTCCTGAAGAGAACAGTGAAAGAAAGGGTGAGCTCAACTAGCCCAGTAAGAAATATTATGACTAAGATAATGCAGAATAAATTATCACTAGTCTTCAACAATATTAAACTGATAAAATACAATAGACATCAAGTTTAACTACAGCGGAACCAGCAATCCATTAAAAGAGTCAAGTAGAGAATAAAATCTACTATCTTTTATGATTTAAAAGGTTTTTCATAACTTTTATCGCTATGACTCAGCTTAATAAATAATCCACATCATCGAATCACCCCTGCACTACGGCCAAGTGTAACGACCCCAAAATAGGTCCATTCCATCCAACCCATTCTGAGTCGTCAAATACATGGTACAGAAAACAACTACAACTTTATTACAACAATTGTCGTGCAAAATACAACAACACATATGCTGTGAGTTTGGATACAAATATATACCAAATGTGACTCATGTTCCAACCGTGGACATCACCTCACAATAACACCTTACATAAAGGTATAGTCAAAAACTGTTTTAGAAATTAGAATCTTTGGGAAGTGCTCAAGGAAACCTTCGTACATGGGAGGCCACGCGTCTAGGTTATGATAGATATCATATGGCCACAGAATTATCCTTGGTTGACCCAATAGACCCCAAAGAAAAACGAGAAGATTACTATCATATTCTTCCCAATGGTGAGTCTTCTCTTGACATATCATTATCTCTACTGTCTCTAATTGAGAATTATACTTTAAACAAACACCAAGATTATATAGGTAGTGCTCGTATATATACTCAGCAAGTGGATGAGCACATCCCTGTCTTATGATGACACGAGGTTGTATGTCGTTAGACATCTTGTATGATAGTGGCAAACCACCCTTCCAACGTTGGGTACACCTTACCCTATTGGATTCACCAAATATAACTACTAAATGAACTTTTCTATACTGCTTCGGGAGAACATCCACAGCTAGAGACCACTGTTCTATTTCCCCGTTACCCTCGCTCGACCCAGCTACACTCTTATTACCTGAAAGGAATTGTGAAGCAAAAGGGTGAGCACAACTAGCCCAGTAAAGAATATCATGACTAAAGATAATTAAATTATCAGTAGCCTTCATCAATAATAAATCAGAGATTTAGAACATATGGTAAATGATAAAAATTTCAACCATAGTTGCAGCGGAACGAGCAATCCATTAGAAGAGTCAAATAGACTATAAAGTCTATTATCTTCTCCATGTTAAAAATCCATCAACAATGTTTTATCCCTGTAACATCAATCAACAGTTCCTTTCCACAATCATATGAATAACTCATAATCATAATTGTGATTCTAAATTTTTCTTCACACCTAGGACGAAGAATATTTTCATCACATGTCTTTACCTGAAACATCAAAGATCATGGTTATACCAAATCACAGTTCCTGTTCATAATCATACTAATAAATCCATCTTTGCACTACGACCAAAGATATTCAACAACAGTTTATCTTTGCACTACGGGCCAAAGATATTCATCAACAGACCATCTTTGCACTACAGGCCAAAGATATTCATCTACAATTCATCTTTGCACTACAGGCCAAAGATATTCCTCTACAATTCATCTTTGCACTACAGGCCAAAGATATTCCTCAACAATTCATATTTGCACTACAGGCCAAATATATTCATATCTCAAAGAAATATATAATCATTTCAGAATTTATATACACCATAATTATAACCATGTTAATCAATTCATCTTTACACTTAAGCTAAAGATATTCAATTGTAAATTCAATGGTCATGATCATACCAGTCACAATTCAACTTTGCACTACAGGCCAAAGAGAACCCTAGTCATGATCATACCAATAATCTACCCATCTTTACACTCCAGTGAAAGAGAAATTCAACATCAGGGTTATAAAAATGTTATATATGATAATAAAATCAATATAATCAACATATAGATTTAATCTCAAGAGTAATATTCATAAATCAACTATAATTTGGTTAGTAAAAGAAACCAATTTTGTCGTGAATAGTAACTCGTGAATAGTAACTCATGAATAGTAACTCGTGAATAGTAACTCGTGAATAGTAACTCGTGAATAGTAACACCGACTCAAAAAGGTAGAAATTCCACAATAAAATTCATACCAATACTTCGGTATAATGATATTGAAATAATAACATTTCTTAAGCTTATAAACAATTTATTTAAATTGTTTACACTTTACTAATTAATGCATTTAATCATCATAAAATGCCAACTCTTACAATTTCATCATCAATAACCAAAACCCTCATCAAAAATCTGCATATACCTCATATAGGATTCTCAAGCCATAAAATCCTATTTTCCAATTTTCTTTCCTCACAAAACATATTTAATTCATTTACTCATAACTAGACCATTTTCATAAAAAATACCAAATCAGTTCCAAAAATATTTCTTTTCTGGGATTTAGCATAATATAGTCTCATAGTGAACATATATTTTTCTCAGAATTTTTAAAAGTCATTTACTATTTTTCATATGGCCAAAATAGCCGAATATTTAAACATTTATCAAAAATTGTACTTTTGTCTAAAAATTCTGAAATTTACAGAGTATACTTCTATCATATACATGTACTCCCAATAAAAATTTTATCAATTTTGGAGTTAACCACAAGGAATTATAAGCTGTTACTTTTAAAATAGTCTTTTCTCATAAAATTCATAACTCTCAATCTATACATCCAAAAATCACCATTTTTGGACACAATCAAGAAAACTCATCAAAATATTATTTCAAATTTTTCCAGAATTTTTGAAGGTCAGAAAAATTACGAAACTGAAAATCATAACAACCCTTAAAATCCCTTACTATCCCTTACTATCCCTTACCTCAAAAGAGCAGCACTTCTGACTGGATATCGGATATGACGCTGAAGGAAACTCGCACTGATGAATAGCAACTCACCAAGTATCTAAATACTCACAAAATACACTCAATAATCTAAAGAGAGAAAGAGAGAAAACTTATATTTTTGGTGTGATTTTCAATTCTAACTTAGCCCTCTATTTATAGGAAAATTTTGGTAGGTTTGACCTGCAACCTGATGGCTTTACCTGCTACTATTCCCACCCACCACATTTGAAATATAATTCAGCACATTTCTTCACCAACCACAAGTGGGGCCCACCAATTCTAGAATTTTCCATCAAAATGATAAACTCCGAAAATTCAACAATTTCTGAACCAGTCATCTCGTAAAATTCATAATAAATCATACGTTCATTTTTAACGGTTCAAAATTTGTGGGCATATACTCAACTTATATATGTATAACATATCCAAAAATTACCACGATCCAACGGTCGGATTAAAAATTATAACCCCCGCAAAATATCTCAAAAACCCTGATTTTTAATACCTCCATTCAGATAAAAATACTGATAAAAACCTCAACATTAACTCCATCATTTTTAACCACAAAAATATATCCCTCATTTATATCCACATAAAATAAATATTTCCTTATCATATGAATCAATAATTAATTATTCACAAATAATATTACAGAATCACATTTATGACAACCAGGCCGTTCCCAGGAAAGAGGGGGCTTTCCAATAAAGATTTCTCCTTACTGGCGCGCAATTAGATGACCAAACCTCTCCTTAGACAGAACTTTCTAGACATTGTCAATAATGCTATCTAATAATATTATTTAAATAATATGAATTATTGATCTGATAATGAAAAATACTGTGCAGCAACAATTATTGAAACAACAATAATATAAAATATCAACGCAACAATTATTGGATCAATAAAATAAAATATTGAACAGTAATTACTGTGACAATTATTCAGTAGTGCCTTCTTACGTAAGAATCAATAATTTCAAAAATACTATGCAATACCGTGTGCTACTGTGCAATAACGCGTATTACTGTATTTTAACCACCGGGTATTTCAACAGTGTTAACGGTAACAACTACGCCGTTATTTATAAAAAACTTATACTTGTCATTTTCTTCATCCAATCGATTTCCGTTATGGGGCCCACACAAGGCTGCGTCGTCGTACGAATATTCCTCGACAGAAAGAATATTCCACGACCAAACGAATATTCCCCGACAACAATGATTATTTTATAACCACTTGCTTATTTTGAAAAAAAATCATATTTCACTCATAACTTTAAACTTTTATCAATTTAACCATTTACTGAATTGTAATTATAAGAAAAATTGAATACTTTTATTTCATAAAATTCGGGGTCTTACAATCTCCCCTCCTTATGAAATTTCGTCCCCGAAATTTACGTACCTGGTATTTCAAAGAGTTGAGAATACCTTGCTTTCATTTCAGATTCCATCTTCCTTATCATCATGATTTCTCCATTGCTCATCTCCTGTATTTCAGATATCTTTCTAGAATACAGCTTCAAAACAAGGGTTAATTTAACAAATTAACATATCACATAATATCTCGATATTATGACTGACCAACAAATAAGCTTAGGTAGGACACACTAGCGAAGGATTTACTCATCTCTCCCCTCCTAGTTATATTCCCCGATCTCCGCCAGAGATCATATCCCTAAGCTCTGATACCAAAATGTAACGACCCCAAAATAGGTCCATTCCATCCAACCCATTCTGAGTCGTCAAATACATGGTACAGAAAACAACTACAACTTTATTACAACAATTGTCGTGCAAAATACAACAACACATATGCTGTGAGTTTGGATACAAATATATACCAAATGTGACTCTTGTTCCAACCGTGGACATCACCTCACAATAACACCTTACATAAAGGTATAGTCAAAAACTGTTTTAGAAATTAGAATCTTTGGGAAGTGCTCAAGGAAACCTTCGTACATGGGAGGCCACGCGTCTAGGTTATGATAGATATCATATGGCCACAGAATTATCCTTGGTTGACCCAATAGACCCCAAAGAAAAACGAGAAGATTACTATCATATTCTTCCCAATGGTGAGTCTTCTCTTGACATATCATTATCTCTACTGTCTCTAATTGAGAATTATACTTTAAACAAACACCAAGATTATATAGGTAGTGCTCGTATATATACTCAGCAAGTGGATGAGCACATCCCTGTCTTATGATGACACGAGGTTGTATGTCGTTAGACATCTTGTATGATAGTGGCAAACCACCCTTCCAACGTTGGGTACACCTTACCCTATTGGATTCACCAAATATAACTACTAAATGAACTTTTCTATACTGCTTCGGGAGAACATCCACAGCTAGAGACCACTGTTCTATTTCCCCGTTACCCTCGCTCGACCCAGCTACACTCTTATTACCTGAAAGGAATTGTGAAGCAAAAGGGTGAGCACAACTAGCCCAGTAAAGAATATCATGACTAAAGATAATTAAATTATCAGTAGCCTTCATCAATAATAAATCAGAGATTTAGAACATATGGTAAATGATAAAAATTTCAACCATAGTTGCAGCGGAACGAGCAATCCATTAGAAGAGTCAAATAGACTATAAAGTCTATTATCTTCTCCATGTTAAAAATCCATCAACAATGTTTTATCCCTGTAACATCAATCAACAGTTCCTTTCCACAATCATATGAATAACTCATAATCATAATTGTGATTCTAAATTTTTCTTCACACCTAGGACGAAGAATATTTTCATCACATGTCTTTACCTGAAACATCAAAGATCATGGTTATACCAAATCACAGTTCCTGTTCATAATCATACTAATAAATCCATCTTTGCACTACGACCAAAGATATTCAACAACAGTTTATCTTTGCACTACGGGCCAAAGATATTCATCAACAGACCATCTTTGCACTACAGGCCAAAGATATTCATCTACAATTCATCTTTGCACTACAGGCCAAAGATATTCCTCTACAATTCATCTTTGCACTACAGGCCAAAGATATTCCTCAACAATTCATATTTGCACTACAGGCCAAATATATTCATATCTCAAAGAAATATATAATCATTTCAGAATTTATATACACCATAATTATAACCATGTTAATCAATTCATCTTTACACTTAAGCTAAAGATATTCAATTGTAAATTCAATGGTCATGATCATACCAGTCACAATTCAACTTTGCACTACAGGCCAAAGAGAACCCTAGTCATGATCATACCAATAATCTACCCATCTTTACACTCCAGTGAAAGAGAAATTCAACATCAGGGTTATAAAAATGTTATATATGATAATAAAATCATATAATCAACATATAGATTTAATCTCAAGAGTAATATTCATAAATCAACTATAATTTGGTTAGTAAAAGAAACCAATTTTGTCGTGAATAGTAACTCGTGAATAGTAACTCATGAATAGTAACTCGTGAATAGTAACTCGTGAATAGTAACTCGTGAATAGTAACACCGACTCAAAAAGGTAGAAATTCCACAATAAAATTCATACCAATACTTCGGTATAATGATATTGAAATAATAACATTTCTTAAGCTTATAAACAATTTATTTAAATTGTTTACACATTACTAATTAATGCATTTAATCATCATAAAATGCCAACTCTTACAATTTCATCATCAATAACCAAAACCCTCATCAAAAATCTGCATATACCTCATATAGGATTCTCAAGCCATAAAATCCTATTTTCCAATTTTCTTTCCTCACAAAACATATTTAATTCATTTACTCATAACTAGACCATTTTCATAAAAAATACCAAATCAGTTCCAAAAATATTTCTTTTCTGGGATTTAGCATAATATAGTCCCATAGTGAACATATATTTTTCTCAGAATTTTTAAAAGTCATTTACTATTTTTCATATGGCCAAAATAGCCGAATATTTAAACATTTATCAAAAATTGTACTTTTGTCTAAAAATTCTGAAATTTACAGAGTATACTTCTATCATATACATGTACTCCCAATAAAAATTTTATCAATTTTGGAGTTAACCACAAGGAATTATAAGCTGTTACTTTTAAAATAGTCTTTTCTCATAAAATTCATAACTCTCAATCTATACATCCAAAAATCACCATTTTTGGACACAATCAAGAAAACTCATCAAAATATTATTTCAAATTTTTCCAGAATTTTTGAAGGTCAGAAAAATTACGAAACTGAAAATCATAACAACCCTTAAAATCCCTTACTATCCCTTACTATCCCTTACCTCAAAAGAGCAGCACTTCTGACTGGATATCGGATATGACGCTGAAGGAAACTCGCACTGATGAATAGCAACTCACCAAGTATCTAAATACTCACAAAATACACTCAATAATCTAAAGAGAGAAAGAGAGAAAACTTATGTTTTGGTGTGATTTTCAATTCTAACTTAGCCCTCTATTTATAGGAAAATTTTGGTAGGTTTGACCTGCAACCTGATGGCTTTACCTGCTACTATTCCCACCCACCACATTTGAAATATAATTCAGCACATTTCTTCACCAACCACAAGTGGGGCCCACCAATTCTAGAATTTTCCATCAAAATGATAAACTCCGAAAATTCAACAATTTCTGAACCAGTCATCTCGTAAAATTCATAATAAATCATACGTTCATTTTTAACGGTTCAAAATTTGTGGGCATATACTCAACTTATATATGTATAACATATCCAAAAATTACCACGATCCAACGGTCGGATTAAAAATTATAACCCCCGCAAAATATCTCAAAAACCCTGATTTTTAATACCTCCATTCCGATAAAAATACTGATAAAAACCTCAACATTAACTCCATCATTTTTAACCACAAAAATATATCCCTCATTTATATCCACATAAAATAAATATTTCCTTATCATATGAATCAATAATTAATTATTCACAAATAATATTACAGAATCACATTTATGACAACCAGGCCGTTCCCAGGAAAGAGGGGGCTTTCCAATAAAGATTTCTCCTTACTGGCGCGCAATTAGATGACCAAACCTCTCCTTAGACAGAACTTTCTAGACATTGTCAATAATGCTATCTAATAATATTATTTAAATAATATGAATTATTGATCTGATAATGAAAAATACTGTGCAGCAACAATTATTGAAACAACAATAATATAAAATATCAACGCAGCAATTATTGGATCAATAAAATAAAATATTGAACAGTAATTACTGTGACAATTATTCAGTAGTGCCTTCTTACGTAAGAATCAATAATTTCAAAAATACTATGCAATACCGTGTGCTACTGTGCAATAACGCGTATTACTGTATTTTAACCACCGGGTATTTCAACAGTGTTAACGGTAACAACTACGCCGTTATTTATAAACAACTTATACTTGTCATTTTCTTCATCCAATCGATTTCCGTTATGGGGCCCACACAAGGCTGCGTCGTCGTACGAATATTCCTCGACAGAAAGAATATTCCACGACCAAACGAATATTCCCCGACAACAATGATTATTTTATAACCACTTGCTTATTTTGAAAAAAAATCATATTTCACTCATAACTTTAAACTTTTATCAATTTAACCATTTACTGAATTGTAATTATAAGAAAAATTGAATACTTTTATTTCATAAAATTCGGGGTCTTACACCAAGGATATTCTTTAGTATCACGACCATGAATTATCCATGCACTACAGCTAAAGATAATCATGTTTTCATCAACGGTTCTGATCATGCTATAAAACAATTCATCTTTGCACTACGGCCAAAGAGAATCCATAGCCATAATCATACCAAAAACTGTCCATCAATGCACTACAAGCCAATGAGGACTTTTTCCACATCATTTGTAACATTACGGTCATGATTACACCGAATAATCCCTGGTCGTAATCATACCAAGTTCATCTATGCACTACAGGCCATAGATGACTTTCAACAAAATACAAACATGAGGATGATGACAATGATATAAGAATTTAATAAAACAAGTTCAAGAATTAATTTATTCAGGAACTAATAACGTCCAAGTTGTCAACATGTACTGCTTTGTACAGTAAAATTCAAGAATGCTTAGAAGAATATTTCCATGAAAAGATACTGGATGAAGCGCAAATATCAAGGATATTCTACTAATTTCATGGATTATAGAAGTCAAAACTTTAACCAACAGAGTATAATAAAGAATGGAATAACAAAAGAAAACACCATGCATGCGATAGACCGCACATACAGGTTATTCCAACAGAATAATTAATAATTGAACCAGGTCCGACGTAAAACGCACAGACAGGATATTCCAACAGAATAATAAATAATGGAACCAGGTCCAGTGTAAACGCACAGACAGGATATTCTGACAGAATAATAAATAATAGAACCAGGTCAGGCGTAATACACACCAACAGGATATTCCGACAGAATAATAAAGAACGAAATAATAGAAGAATTTCACCATGTATGCGGTACTTCGCATAAATAGGTTATTCCAACATAATAATAAAGAATGGAATAATAGAAGAATTTCACCAAGTATAGGGTAGTCCGCGTATACATGTTATTCCAACAGAATAATAAAAAATAGAATACCAGAAGTTCTCTTCATGAATACAAAAGAAATAATATCCCTTACGGGTACAACAAATAATATCTCTTACCGTAAAAGAAACTTGATATCGGAGTAGGGAAGTAGCAGAATACTTTTCTTCTCTCTCTCTATAATTTCTCTCTCTAGAGTTTCAGTGAATTCGTAAGAAAATAATGAAGGAATGAGCTTCTATTTATAGAAAAATGGACTGCATAGCAACTAACTCATGAACGGTCAAGATTGATTTACTTTAATTTGACGGTCCATATTTAAAGCAAAATCTTTTAAATAAAATATAATATATTCTATTTATAATCTAATTAAACGAATAACTTTATAAAAAATTTTACTATGCAAACACTATGTATGCACTATGAAAATACTATGCATAATAAAATATAATATATTTTAATTATTGTCTAATAAAACAGATAACTTTATAAAAATATTCTATTTTATATAAAAAGATTTTACTATTAGCCTAATAAAACGAATAACTTTATAAAAGTATTCTGTTTTATATAAAAACCTTTTCTGTTTTATTACATTAATAATACTAATAAAATAAAACTGAGTGACTTATCACGTAAGCCTCAATAATTAATACCGTGTGCTACTATGCAACCACACGTATTACTGTACTTTTACTACCGAGTAGTTCAACAGTATTAACGGTAAAACTTCCGCCGTTATTTTCATAAAATATTTTTGTCGTTTTCTCAATCCGACAATAATTCTGTTGTGGGGTCCACCAATAATTGTGCCGTCGTACGAATATTTTCTGATAAAAATAATATTCCCCGACCAATCGAATATAATACAACAACTTGCATAATTTGCAAAATTTATAAATACTACCCACAACTATAACATTATCTCAAATTCACACCATAATATTTAAAAAAATATTACGAAAAAATTAAATCTTTATTCATAAAATCTGGAGTTTCACAATCTCCCCTCCTTATGAAATTTCGCCCTCAAAATTTACGTATGTACCTGGTATGCCGAACAGATGAGGACACTTTGTCAGATTCTAACTCTTGAGGTATAACCTTTGAGTGTTGAATACATTCCAGGATTTTAACAGGTACATCTTCATACGTTAAATTATCCGCTATCTCGTTCGTTTCTAAATCAATAATGTGGTTCGGGTCGTCCACATATTTACGTAACATCAATACGTTAAAAATGTTATGAACATGCGACATATTTGGCGGTAAAACGAGTCTATAAGCCACAGTTCGTACTCGATCGAGGATTTCAAATGGTCAATTAAATCGAGGGTTGAGATATCATCTCTTCATCGATTCTTGCTTCTAGAATAACGCCCTCTTGAACCTTCTTCTTCACAATCATCATCTCTGAGTATGTAGCTTGATCGGCTTTAACTTTATCGATTAAAGTCGATTCTAATCGTATATTCGTTATCTTCACATGGGTCCCTAGAGTCTTTAACTCTATCTTCATGATTTGTAAGTTATACGAAATGGGTCTTTGTGTTAACAACATCTCACTCGCATACGATCTTCTACTCAACGCGTCAGCTACCACGTTCGCACTTCCACGATGATATTGAATGGTACGATCGTAATCTTAGCAGCTCGAGCCAACGTCTTTGGCGCATAATACGTTCGTTTTAATTGAAGAAATATTTGAGGGTTTAAGAAATGGGTTTTGTACTGGGGTCAATACAAAATTCGATTTCACGCTCTGGGATAGGCCAAGAAGTCTTCAAGAATACGTCAGGAACTTTATTAACGATAGAAATATCATTCAAAATTGTGACCCTCATCCAAGACTTGGATAGCACGTCACATTAATACCTATCAACTTGTCATCGTCATTCACGATATCGCCTACAGAAAGTTTGGCTTCGGTGCATTCCACACAAAGAAGTCAACAACGAAAGGATCGGGCACTTTACTTATGGCTTGATATGACAATGATTGACTTTAGTGGTTTGGTTACTTTGAATTCGCATAACAGGTTGGTTAGTAGTATGAAAGCTAACAACTTTACAAAAAAAACATGATGAGTTGTTAACCAATCGATTCCTAAAATCACATCACAGGTAACGAAGGTATTGATTTGAACAAGATTTATAAATAGTAGAGGTAACGAAGGTTTCTACTAACAAAGTTTCAACCAATAAGTCAAAGTCTATCTTCTCCGGAGTCAAATATAAACGTTGAACGCAAGCAAGAGAGATAAAAGAATGGGTAGAACCGGTATCGAATAAAGTATAGCCTTCGCAAGAGTTTATGATTAACTTACCCGTAATAACCTCGTTCGGGTTCCTCAATAAATGCTCTCACTTAAACTATCGGCTTTGGCTTGTTTGGGACATCCTTTGGCATCACTATCCCAGCTGGACTTGACCGCACTACACGACAAAATCGAGCTGAATGACCTTCTCTTCTTGAAATTTTCACTTCTATTATCTTGGTCATGATAATTTCTACCACGATGGTTATCGTTGTTCCGATGGCCGTTGCCACCGGTATGATTATTATCGTGTTGTTGGTCGTTACCTTTTGGTTGTGCTAACTCATTATCGCGCTCCAATAGCTGAGCCCTATTCACAACATCTGAATATAAACAAAGTTTATGAGAAATGAGGTATTGACGTATATCAGGTTTCAAACCTCTTAGAAATATTCGCGTTATTCGCTCCTCATTATCGACTAAATGGGATAAAAACCGGGATAACTCCGCAAACTTAGCCTCGTACTGCGATACGGTCATATTATTTTGCTCCATTGCTTATCTCAACATTTTCAGATGTCTTTTTCAAACACTGTCACAAAACAAGGGTTAATTGACATATCACATATTATCTCTATACTCTGACCGACCAATAAAATAACAAGTAAACTTAGGTAGGTCATACTAGTGAAGGAATTCCCTGCCTCTCCCTCCTAGTTCTTGTCTCACATCTCAGCCAGGGATCATATCCCTCAGCTTTGATACCAACCGTGATGCCCCCAAAATTAGGTATACATCACCCATCTTGAGTCGCTATATACATGGTACAGAATTCAAATACAACTTAATAATACAACTGTCGTGTACAATACGACAAAACATAAACTGTGAGTTTGAATACAAATATTATCTTCTAGAGAGTATCCATACTCAAAAGGAGTACTCATTACAATTATTATCACACTATTACATAGAATAGTGAGGACTACTAATGCTATCATCTGGTCCATCACTCCGTTTCCCTACTCGTCCCAACTATATTCTCATTTCCTGAAGAGAACAGTGAAAGAAAGGGTGAGCTCAACTAGCCCAGTAAGAAATATTATGACTATGATAATGCAGAATAAATTATCATTAGTCTTCAACAATGTTAAACTGAAAAAATACAATAGACATCAAGTTTAACTACAGCGGAACCAGCAATCCATTAAAAAAGTCAAGTAGAGAATAAAATCTACTATCTTTTATGATTTAAAAGGTTTTTCATGACTTTTATCGCTGGGACTCAGCTTAATAAATAATCCACATCATCGAATCACCCCTGCACTACGGCCAAGGATATTCTTTAGTATCACGAACACAAATTATCCATGCACTACGGCTAAAGATAATCATATTTTCATCAACGGTCCTGATCATGCCATAAAACAATTCATCTTTGCACTACGGCCAAAGAGAATCCATAGCCATAATCATACCAAAAACTGTCCATCAATGCACTACGAGCCAATGAGAACTTTTTCCACATCATTTGTAACCTTACGGTCATGATTACACCGAATAATCCCTGGTCGTAATCATACCAAGTCCATCTATGCACTACAGGCCATAGATGACTTTCAACAAAATATAAACATGAGGATGATGACAATGATATAAGAATTTAATAAAACAAGTTCAAGAATTAATTTATTCAGGAACTAATAACGTCCAAGTTGTCAACATGATACTGCTTTGTGCAGTAAAATTCAAGAATGCTCAGAAGAATATTTCCATGAAAAGATACTGGATGAAGCGCAAATATCAAAGATATTCTACTAATTTCATGGAGTATAGAAGTCAAAACTTTAACCAACAGAGTATAATAAAGAATAGAATAACAAAAGAAATCACCATGCATGCGATAGACTACACAGGCAGGTTATTCCAACAGAATAATAAATAACGGAACCAGGTCCGATGTAAAACGCACAGACAGGATATTCCAACAGAATAATATATAATGGAACCAGGTCCGGCGTAAACGCACAGACAGGATATTCCGACAGAATAATAAATAATGGAACCAAGTCCGGCGTAAAGCACAGACAGGATATTCCGATAGAATAATAAATAATGGAACCAGTTCAGGCGTAATACGCACCAACAGGATATTCCGACAGAATAATAAAGAACGAAATAATAGAAGAATTTCACCATGTATGCGGTACTTCCCATAAACAGGTTATTCCAACATAGTAATAAAGAATGGAATAACAGAAGAATTTCACCAAGTATAGGGTAGTCCGCGTATACATGTTATTCCAACAGAATAATAAAAAATGGAATAACAGAAGTTCTCTTCATGAATACAAAAAAAATAATACTCCTTACGGGTACAAAAAATAATATCCCTTACCGTAAAAGAAACTTGATATCGGAGTAGGGAAGTAGCATAATACTTTTCTTCTTCCTCTCTCTATAATTTCTCTCTGTAGAGTTTCAGTGAATTCGTAAGAAAATAATGAAGCAATGAGCTTCTATTTATAGAAAAATGGACTGCATAGTAACTAACTCATGAACGGTCTAGATTGATTTACTTTAATCTGACGGTCCATATTTAAAGCAAAATCTTTTAAATAAAATATAATATATTCTATTTTCAATCTAATAAAAAGAATAACTTTATAAAAGATTTTACTATGCAAATACTATGCAGGCGCTATGCAAACACTATGCATAATATAATATATTCTAATTATTGTCTAATAAAACAGATAACTTTATAAAAATATTCTATTTTATATAAAAAGATTTTACTATTAGCCTAATAAAACGAATAACTTTATAAAAGTATTCTGTTTTATATAAAAAAGCTTTTCTATTTTATTACATTAATAATACTAATAAAACAAAACTGAGTGACTTATCACATAAGCATCAATAATCAATACTGTGTGCTACTATGCAACCACGCGTATTACTGTACTTTTACTACCGAATAGTTCAACAGTATTAACGGTAAAACTTCCGCCGTTATTTTCATAAAATATTTTTGTCGTTTTCTCAATCAGACAATAATTTCATTGTGGGGTCCACTAATAATTGTGCCGTCGTACGAATATTTCCTGACAAAAATAATATTCTCCGACCAATCAAATATAATACAACAACTTGCATACTTTGTAAAATTTATAAATACTACCCACAACTATAACATTATCTCAAATTTACACCATAATATTTAAAAAAATATTTCGAAAAAATTAAATCTTTATTCATAAAATATGGGGTTTCACACATAACATCTTGAATAAAATTAACATTTTATTCATTTATCATCTTTAGAAAACATAAGAATAATAGCATTGCTGCTATTTACATTACTTTCCTGACCTACTAAAGTTTCAGGATAATATCATCATCATATCCCATTGGTTACATAACACTTGGTATTTACATCTTATTTATCATATCATTAATCATATATTAAATACATTCCCTACGACGACCTACTAAAATGCTGCGTAGCCTTACGACGCTCCACTTCCATAATACGGAACATTGTTCTGCGATCTAACATGTACGGTGGTAACGTCTCTAACTGAATCGAATAATACATAACTCGATATTGAGCTCGATTAATCACGGTGTTGAAAACACTTTCATCTCATCCCTCTTAATCTTCTTTGTTTGTGCTTCCCCCTCTAGTACTCCTGCACGCTGAGAAGCTTTCTCGTACGCGTCCTTGGCTCTTACCCTTTTAGTAGACTCCTCTTTCAATTTGTTCTTCAGCTCCGCGATCTCCTCTATCATTTGCTCGTTCTCTCCTTCAGTGTGAATCAGCTTCCATTCGACATTACTCAGACGTCCATCTTGATCCCGGATCTCGTCGTCCTTTTGTGCCATCGAGGTATATTTTTCAGTTACTATCTCTTCCAACTTCTCGACTCTATCCTGAAGTTCCACATTGCAGTTGTATACTTCGTCGTACATACAGGCTACAATCGAGTTTGGGGGAAACTCGTTTCCCTCATCCTCATTCAACTGTGGCAGCTCAACGGGGTCCTCCTCGTCCGTTTCTACCTCATCATCCTCATCAGGTAACCTCTCCTGCTCTACCACTATAACCAACGGAGATGATTCCCGTGGTAGTAGTTGTTTCCAAACCACCTGAATATCTTGAGGCTCCTCCTCTCTAGGCATTTGGGATCCTTCCTCTCTAGCCTGACTGGATTCTCCTACATTAGCCATCCTAACAACAAAATTTTAAGTTTTAATTACTAATCATTACTACTCGACACTCATGAGCATATAGGTTGCAACCACATAAGCACATAGAGTGTTTTATTACTTCCTTCTTAAAAGTCGATAAGAGTTTATGACCACTATCTTTTCAAAGGTTACTTCCTAAGGCTTTTCCCACACCTAAGGTTCATAACCTAAAGCTTTGATACCAACTTGTGACACCCCCAAATCTGGGTACTTCATTCCCACAAGATTTGGTGTTCACTGTCTAAACATTCATTTCTAACTACCCAAATAGAATAAAATTTAACAATAAACCTTCCAATTAAAGGATTACATCAATAAGTTCGATAAAATCTCCCAGGTTATCTAACCTTTAAATATAAATATCTAGTGCGTAAAATTCCAACAGGAATTCGTGTAATGTCCTGCTGTCTGATGGTAATCACAGTACTTGTAAGGATTTCTAGACCTTAGTTTGAGGTTGTCCCGAGGCTGCTCGAAGTAAGGTTGGTCCTTTATCTGCTCTAGAATGGTAGTCTGATCAGTGTTAAGTTTGGTGTACACCTTATTCACCTTCTGACTTGGAAAAGGTGGGCGACTTCCTCCCAATCCCCAATTGTTGTTGTACTTTTTATGATTCCCCACAGACTGATCATTGTTGCCACCATTATTCTTTTGATTACCATCTGATTTATCTTTATCTTTCTCCTTTGGTTTTTTTGAAGAGCCCTACTTCAGACTGCTCATGGCTTCTTCTACCACTATGAAGCCTTCCGCCTTCTCGAATGCTTCAGCCAAGCTCTTTGGATGGTTGAACATCAGCTTCGTCACTAACTTTTCTAACTTCACCAAGTCCAACCCGTTCTGAAATAGACCTACAACCTGAAGGTCATTAAGATCTATCACCTGACCTACCGCTTCTCTAAACCTCTGCACGTACTGGCCCAGGGTCTCATTAGAATACTGTCTGACCTGTACCAATAATCTAGTGGGATTTCCTATTCTCTTATTGCTCTCGAATCGAGCATGAAACTTGTCACACAAATCTACCCAGGATAAAATTGAGTCTGGAGCCAAGGTCCTCATCCACTGCCTGACGTCTTTTCGCAATGTTGTCACAAAGGTCTGGCATTTAGTTGCATCTGAGTAATCAGAATAATCCATCAGCATATCATATGCTTGGATGTGGTCGTAAGGATCTCCTGAACCGTCGTAACTCTCCATATATGGGAGCTTTTTACTAGGATCCGCCTTCTCCCGAAGGATTTTCGAAGAGAAAAGGGATGCCTTTTTACCTGAGCTTTCCTTCCCTTGCTGAACTTCAGCCAGTTGCCTCTGAAGCTCCTTCATCTCTCTGCCTAACAGCTCTACCCCTTCCGGCTGTGAAGAGATCTGCTTCTTCGGGGAGCATTTCTTCTTATATTCAGATCGACCCTTTCCATCCGAATTGCCTGCCCTAGAGGGGCTTCGTTCGTTCCTACTGTGGTGAGATTCCACAGGACGGTCTACCCTCTTTGGATTCTTGGGAGTACGACCTCTCAATTTACTTTGGCGTCTATCCTTCTCACTACGTTGAGAATTCTCAAGGCGAGGTGCCTTTTTTGAACCCTCAGGTATGCGTCACCTTGATCTGCTTCGTCGCCCCGAGAATCCTCAGGGCGAAGTGCCCTCTTTAGATCTTCGGGAGTACGACCCCTTGCACTTCTTCGATCTCGAGAACGGCTCCGAAGCCTACTTTCAAACCGTCCGGGCTCCTTATCCCTCCTTGTTCGTCTATTCGGAGACCTACCACGTTCTTTGGGTCGAGTATAACTGGATGCCTTATCTTCTAGTTCGGCCATAAGAACCATCTGTTTGGCAATCTCCTCCCTCTGATGCAGCAGCACCTTCAAAGCCTTATCAGTTTCCTGTGCCATCTTGGCCAGGGTATATGCCTTGTCTGCCTGATCTTCTCGGTGTTGGGTTCTAGGCGGTGGGCCTTCTACCCTTCTCCGATCGTTATCAGGTCCCTTACTGCCGGTGGAAAATAACTTCTTTCTGAGATCACCATGGCCTTTAGCACGAGACCCTGTCCGCCTTGTGGCCCAAGTCTGTCATGGACACTCTTTGATGGCCCCAACCTGTCCTTAACAGAAACTCTCTATTGAGAAGAACTCACCGTCGTTTGTTGTCCTTCACCGGTGGCTGTCCTACTGTTCTCCATAACTTCTGATGTAGGAAGCTTATTGAATGTGATTGAAATCCATAAACACTATAAAGGCCCTCCTTCTAGTGCCACTGTTAACGCCAAGATCCATCCACGCGCCTCAATCACCAAAAGTGCGTCCAATCCTGTACAGAACGAGTAAACACCAAAAGCTTTACGGCTTGGGCCGCCGGGGGATAGCTCCGGTGTGAGATTAAGTACATGCTGATATAAGGTTAACAATGGAGGATTGATGCTCTAGTGCTGGAAAGTAAATTGCATGTACCTTAAAACCAATGTAATGCCTTGTATTTATAGTGATCTCACCGCCTTGTAAGCAGTCATTCTTCAAATCAGGTTAAGGTTCCTAATCATCATATGATTGTATCAACTCTCCTTTAATTAAGGAAGTGGATCCACAGTCCAACACTTCCTTCCATAATCAGAATCCAAATATAATTAGGAACCTCAACCCATAAATCTCCCGTCCATCAAATCCACTTATGGTCTAAGCTCAAATATCTCTACATAACTAATGGCCCATTATATTCCAAATGCCCAAGTAAACATGGTCCAACACCAAGAAAAATCACTAACCCACAAAAACAAATTTTAATCAAGTCATTTTAAAGTTTTAATACTTTTTTTCCTCTTTTTCATTTTTTTTCTTTTTACCAAACACACTGCGAATAAGCAATGTCGCATAGTGGATTATTTTAAGCAAAACTAATTTTTTATTAGAATAATTTCTCCTCATTCATTGATCTCCTTACATTAATTAAAAAGATAAATATTTATTTGTTATTAAAATTTTAAAACTATCATACTTAAACTAAAATGTATCAATAAGTTTAAGTACTCCCTCAATTTCAAATTACAAGACCAATATTGATTTTCTTTAATTTAAAATTGACATATTCATTTAAGTTTGAAAATAATTAATCTATAATTTTAGGACTTTTTAGGTAGTTTATGTTATTCAAAAATATATTGACATAAACTAAATAAATTCATGTCAATTTTGAGCTTGAAAATGTTTAAAATTGATCTTTAAAAAGTCAAATATTATTCTTATAATTTGGAACAAGAAACATTATTATTTTTCCTCTAAGATAAAGTTGCGAGAATAATTTTTATAATATAATTTCATATTAAATGTTTGGGGTTAGGGTTTAGAGTTTTGTTGAAAGATTTTTTGCATATAGTTTATGCATTTATAAAAATTTATAATCTCAATATGAATTTGCAATAAGGTAGGGAAATATGTGTTGATGGAGTAAAAATTATTATAATGTTTTGATGATAACAAAATTAGTTAATAAAAAATTAAAATGAAAATTAAAAGACTTCATCTAGAAAACCTAGGTTAGAATCATCTTCATATGAACATAATTACGTTGCATAATTATGTTCTTATATTTCCCTAAAAACTTTATTGGGCTTAAATTCAAATTGCTTAACTAGGGGTGAACTTAATTGCCTGATTTCAAACACCAACATTTACATGGTCAAAAGAAAATATAATTTGGGCCAAGTTCATGTGCTATAAAATTTTCTAAAAGCCCAAACTTATATAATTATCATCTAATTCTTCCTAGTTGGCCGAAATAAAAGGCGAAACTCCTTTCATACTTCAATAAGTCTTGGCAGACTGGAATAGTGGACCGAAATATTGGACATTTTTATTTATTTTTGCTTGTGACTCTCAAAAAATGTATATTATTTATTCCAACAGGAATTTTTACAAAATATAGTATTTTAGGTGTAATTTGGATACATATACAAAAATAAGGTTGTATAGTCTGTATAACTCTGTTTTTGTATATGTATCCAAATTACACCTAAAACACTATATTTTGTAAAAATTCCTGTTGGAATAAATACTATACATTTTTTGAGAGTCACAAGCAAAAAAAATAAAAAATTGAAAATGTCCAATAAACATGTCCATGTAGAAGGACTCTTCATACTTTCACAAGAAAAATATGATGTGGCTTATATTTTATACATAGAGTAAAATACACGATCTTGAGCTCGATTAATCATGGTGTTGAATACACCATTCATCTCCTCCATCTTGATCTTCTTTGCTCGTGCTTCCCCCTCTGCTACTCTTGCAAGCTAAGAAGCTTTCTCGTACGCGCCTTCGGCTCTTGCCCTTTTAGGAGACTCTTCTTTCAATTTGTTCTTCAGCTCCGCGATCTCCTCTGTCATTTGCTCGTTCTCTCCTTCAGTGTGAATCAACTTCCATTCGACATTACTCAGACGTCCATCTAGATCCCGGATCTCATCGTCCTTCTGTGCCACCGAGGTCTGTTATTCAGCTACTATCTCTTTCAACTCCTCGACTCTATCCTGAAGTTCCACATTGCGATCGTATACTTCGTCGTACATATGGGCTACAATTAAGTTTGGTGGAAACTCGTCATCCTCATCCTCATTCGACTGTGGCAGCTCAACGGGGTCCTCCTCGTCCGTTTCTACCTTATCATCCTCATCAGGTAACCTCTCCTGCTCAACCACTGTAACCAACGAAGATGATTCCCGTGGAAGTAGTTGTTTCCAAACCACATGAATATCTCGAGGCTTATCATCTCTAGGCATCTGGGATCCTTCCTCTCTAGCCTGACTGGATTCTCCTACATTAGCCATCCTGACAACAAAATATTAAGTTTTAATTACTAATCATTACTACTCGACACTCACGAGCACATAGGCTGCAACCACATAAGCACATAGAGTGTTTTATTACTTCCTTCTTAAAACTTGATAAGAGTTTATCACCACTATCCTTTCAAAGGTTACTTCCTAAGGCTTTTCCAACACCTAAGGTTCATAACCTAAAGCTTTGATACCAACTTGTGACACCCCCAAATTTAGGTACTTTATTCCCACAAGATTTGGTGTTCACTGTCTAAACATTCATTTCTAACTACCTAAATAAAATAAAATTTAACAATAAACCTTCCAATTAAAGGATTACATTCCAATAAAATCTCATAGGTTATCTAACCTTTAAATACAAACATCTAGTGCGTAAAATTAAATAATTACTCTCAACAATTAAAACAAGATAATATAGAAATCAATATATTTACAAGTCTTCAACAATTGTTTATCTTTTCTTTTCCTTTACTGGTGGTAGGTTAATTGACATTCTCAACTTTAGATGTAAATGTTACATAAGCAAGAGTGAGCAAACAAATGCTCACTTGAAGTGACAATGAATAAAATATCATATCAACTGCCAAATGAATAGGCTCAACAGAACTAAATAATATTCTCTATCAATGATAATCAGGAACAGAATTTGAAATATATGTATCTGAGGGTCACAAGACCACGAACTATGTCCAAAGTTATAAGTATTCTTTCAACTTAAACCTAAACAGTCATAAGACTGTAGGAGCTTCTTGTACTTAGGGGGATCAGCCCTTCGTACAATGTATTGTACACAAGCATCTAAACGTTTACGGATAAATAATCCCCTGTAATAGGGTTGTTCATCTCAGTTTTAATATACGAGTCCGCGCCAAAGGAAGTTTAGTTTGGATACGCTTCAAGGTAATTTAGAGTTCAACGAACATCAACTAAGGATTAGTTGAATGAATATAGTTTAATATCACTTCAAGTGTTCGATAACAATATGATATGAAATAGTCATGAATTATAAGTGAATCAACATTATACATCGAAATCATGACTTAGAAATTGACTAGAAAGTAGGCATTGAATATTATAACAAACCTTTCTTGGACAATAATAAGCTAAGGCTATTAATCCTACTCAATAAAAAAAGTGAGTTAATGAACGTGCATGATGAATAACAAGTTGAGGAATAAAACTTTCTTAAAATAAGAATAGCATAATTTAGGAACTTGTGTAATAAGAAACAACATTAAAGATAGGAACCCTTCTCAAAGTAAGAGTTAGGTTGAAGAGTTTGCATGATCATAATCAAGTTAGAATAGATATATAAGTAGGTTTAGGAACTTTCTCAATGCATCAACAAGGTTTAAGCACTTGTACAATCATAAAAGTAGAGTTAGAGAACTTGCTTCGTGCGTAGGTTAAAAAATCACTACTCACGTTCACCACAAGTCCTACACATACCATATGTATTGACAATACTCATTAGTTACACAAATATTAGCTTCATGAGTTCCTTTCCCATTTTTAGTATAGCTCACTAACTACGTTTAAGTTTAAACAACATCACATCTTTTTATGAGCATCACATTTTAGCTTTATTACAACTACTTAAGTGATCATGTTATTGCACCATATACACATTAACAACTTGATACAACATCCAATTATATGTCCAACATGTTATCATTCCCTTTTAGATTAGGTTATATTAACACACAAAGGACTGCATTTGCATTCGTGCATCCCGATGCCCTCCGATGCCCTCCAAATGCACAATAGTCCTACGGATGGCCATTTTGACCCCTAATAACGACATCAAATTGAAAACCTTAAAGAATAAAAGTTATAGGTCTACTCGTCCTCGTTTCAGATCATCTTGAATCGCATTAATAGGAGTTCGTATGAAACAATTATGCTCATTTTAGTAAAAATGTCCGGTCAATTTTTTTTCAAAATTTAAAAGACAGAATACCCCCCCCCCCGCCCCCGGCGGAGCGGGGGTTTTTACTGTAGGATAGCCCGTCGGGACGGGGGTCCCTTCTGCGATTTTGCGAATTATCATCTCGAACACTACAGAAAGTCAAATTAGGCCTACAAACTCCTTTCTAACAACTATACCAACCTATCCAAGGTGTAATATGTTTACAAAAACATAAACTAATGTTTCTAACACGTTTCTAACCACATAAACAACATAAATATCAAAATTACAACCTTTAATTTTACTATTTCTATTATTTCCTCTTCTTTAGACATTCATAACGAAATTCTTCACTATGAATTCGTTTTACAACCACAACAGTTGGTTTTAATTATTTTGTTTTCGTTTCTTCATGTATTTTCACAATCAATAGCCAATTTATACATTATACAATGAATTGAGTACTAATTTTAATTCTAATTTAAGCCATATTCAACATATGTCAATGTAAACTTACTATAATATGATTTCCTCCATAATAAAATATATTACATGAATCAATTTACTCTAAATCATCTATAAACCACATGAACACAATTTATATTAACAATTATCATGTAAAATCACATAATAAACAATTTCTCCTTCACACCAATTTTACAGAGAACTTTTCATGTATATAAAAACTAGAACTTTAGAAGAAAACTAAAATAAGAAAAGTAGGATTATACCTTTGCTAGAAGATCTGAAGAACTTGAAAATCTCTCCCCTTCTTCTAAATTCTCAACTCACAGAGAATTTTCTCTTCTTCTTCTCTCTTTTCTTTCTTTCTTTTCTTTTCTTTCTCTTCTTCTCTGTTCTTTCTCTCTTCTCTAACATACGTAACCTAGAAAATATAACGTATAATATAATACGTATTAATATATAATATAAATATATATGTAACTGATATCAGTTATATTTTTTTGAAAATCAAAAGTCATAAGGTTTGTTTGGCTAAAATACTTTAAAAATAAAACTTAAAACCCTTAACCCTTGTTTGGCAAAATAATATTAAAACAAGAATTTCAAAGTCCTAAGACTTTGTTTGGTAAAACCAAATTTAAAACTCTTTTAATTTATGTTAATAACTCATTTATCATATAGTTTTATTGTCACAATTTATTTAAACAAATTCTAATATTCAATCTAATTAAATCCAATAACAATTTATTAAATCAATTTACCACATAAACCAATACAACAAAATTATAATTTTTTTTATAATTATAATTTTATTTAATAAATTAACACATCACTTTAATTACAAAAATCAAATTAGAATAACATTATAATAATTCATTTAATCCCTATCAACTCTCTAATTTAATTGTCAAATATTTATTCAACAATAAACACATCAATTAAAATATTTATATAATTCAATAAATATTTGGAATTATAATTTAAAATTCTGGATTGTTACAGATTTGATGCTTATGATCCAACATACACTTCACATCTATCTACCCATTCCTCATGAATTACATCATTAATTACAATATCTTAATTCAAAACATATCATTATCCCAGGTTTAACTAATCTTAACAATACATGACTAATAATACAAAAGGTTTTTAATAATATATATCATAATAACCATTACATAAAAGACACTATTTGGTCTCCATCGCTTTGCCTTTGTCTTTCTTCGAACATTCGGGCTTAAATGAAATAATATCATGATATAGCAAGGATGATCAACTAATTCGCTCAACAAGTTTAAATACAAGAACGATATATCATGATTAGAAGAGTTTAACTCTCTAGAACTTTAACAATATTCAAACAATTGTGAAGTAGCTGAAATAATGAATCATTTCCAATAACAAGGATTTTCTTAAAGTTCATGCTGAATAACACATCAAGGATGAAAGAATTAAATTCTCTCGATATTTTAACAATATTCAATTAATTAGGAAGAATTAGCAATACTGCAGCGATATTCAATAAATAGGGTTATTCCCAGATTTCATGCTGAGTGATCACAAATGGATCGTGAACTGCTAGAGGAATTATTAGTTAATAAAACTGAATTACCTCAAGAGTATAAGTTAACCGTAAAGATTAATCATACTCTTCTATGAGTACGTAAGGGGATTAGTCTCATTATACCCGAGATTATGCATAATTTTCAAACATAGCGCGTGGGGTCGGGTTTTTCGACAATAAAGTTTCTCTTTTTTTATAAGGGTTGTTCATCTCAGCCGTACATCTTGAGTTCGTACCACAACAATATGGTTTGAATTGATTTCAAAGAAATGCTATGATTTAAACATATTATATTAATATTGATCTAGTCGAAACAAGTGGCATATATTCTCAATAACAATTTAGTTCAAATAATATAATGTTCCATGCTTTAACAAATATTAGTCTAGCCAAAACAAATGACATCGATCTTTAATAACAAATCAGTTCACAATTAATAGAACGCTTAATCAAATATTATTCTAGCCGAAACAAATAGCATCGACATTCAATAAAAAATCAAATCACAAATAATAGAATACTTCATCAAATATTAGTCTAGCCGAAACAAATGACATCGATCTTCAATAACAAATCAGTTCACAATTAATAGAACGTTTCATCAAATATTAGTCTAGCAGAAACAAATGACATTGATCTTCAATAACAAATCAGTTCACAATTAATAGAACGCTTCATCAAATATTAGTCTAGCCAAAATAAATGGCATCGACGTAGTACTAATTAAAACAATTCAGGTATAATTGAATTTTAAAGATAGCTTGAACACTTATACAAATATAAAAGATTCGTATAAGTTTTAGGATTTAATCAACGTATGAACATCGAACAAATTTAGAAGTTTGAAACATCGTAGAATAATTATAAGAACAAAGTTAAATGAACATATGAACTTGCACACAATAATCAATTATATAGGGTTAGACAATAAATGGAAGTTAATGAACTGGCATATCATAAAGTTTATACAAGAGATATAAATTTTTACATGATAATATATAAGAAAGTTCAATAAACTTGCACTAGGTGCGAATAACAATAATCATAGATATGGAATAATTGTCAATAATTAATCCACTAGCATGCTTAAAACATAATAACTCAAGTTTGAGTTAGGAAACTTGCCTCATTCGCTGATTACTGCTACACAATCTAAATATAATTTCATATGAAAGACCTATCATTAATAAGATTGATCTCTCTCAATTAGCATAGCATGCACATCTTTATTCATAGTACTACTATTATAATAAATTATCTAACATTTAGTCACATAAATAAATATTAGATATCACATTAAATCCTTAATATTATTATCATCATTTGATAATATTGCTATCACATAATCATCATATTAAACTCTTATCTAATATTATTAATCTTTTAATAATATCTTATTCACTTCTTAATATTATTAATCACTTAATAATGTTTAAATCACTTATTAATCTTTTAATAATATTTTAATCCCTTATTAATATTATTAATCCTTTAATAATATTATTAATCAAATAATATTTTAATCACTTAATAATATTATTAAATATTTAATAATATTTTAACTACTTACGAATATTATTAATCGATCATTTAATAATATTTTAATCAGCTATTAATATTATAAATTATTTAATAATATTTTAATCACTTATTAATGTTATTAATCATTTAATAATATTTTAATCACTTATAAACAATTTGATTTAATTGTTTTATCTTTTACTATTTAATTTATTTAACATACATATCATGCCATTCATATAACATATTATTAAAAATGACCAAAATACCCTTGTAAAATCTTAATACATTATATTAAAGGTCATTAGTCAATAAAATCACATTAACAAGTTTTACAACTTAATATAACTTAATTTACTCATTTATTCTTAACATAATCATAGGCATGAAAAATACCGAATCAACTTATTATTTTTTTATCTTTTGAGAAAACTTAATATATAATATTTTAGTCACAAAATAATTTTCTTGTATTTTTCCAAGTTCATTTCCTATTTTGTAATAGGCTAAAACAATCCAAAATGACAACATTTATCATAAATTATCCTTTTGTCCAAAACTTTTGAAATTTACACGGTAGTCTCCGGTTATCATAAACTAACTCCTATAAAAATTTCACCTTTTTCTGAGTTGTACACACTGAGTTATAATAGTTTACTTTTAAATTCACACTTTATTGTAAAAGCCATATCTCAACTTCTGGACATTCAAAAATTCCCATATTTGGACAAAGACTAGTTAACTTAATATACTATCATACCACAAAATATCAAAATATTTAGAGCTTTAAAAGTGACCAAAATAGCCCTTGCCAAAATTGAACAGTACAATTTTTAATTTTTCTAGATTTTTGGTCTACTGAAAGTGTTTTGCTAAAAATAATGCTACGGTTGATTAGCTTAATATTTTTGAGTGCTACCACTTGTGTTTAACAGATAACTCATGGATCTAACATCCCTCTTTGACGGATCTCAAAAATAATTTATAGATTTCAAATGGTAAAGTTTCAAAGTAGGCTAAAAATTAGGGTTTTCATAAAATAAACTGTTTTTGTTCTCTTTTGTTTTTCAAGCTAATAACACCTAAAATGGCATGAAACACCATAAAATATGTAGATCTAATATTCTAGGGTTTAAAATCATAAACTTGTTATTTTGTCAAAAATCACAATAAAACACATTAAACTACTAGGGTTTGAGTTTAGAGAGTTTTATACTTAGACCTTTGAGCTATTCTTCTTCTTCTTCTTCCAAAGTAGCTTATGAATCTTGGTGGAATGAAAAATGATCTCCTCCTTCTTCCTCCTTAGTACCCATGGCTACAACCTCTCTCCCTCTCTTATATTTTGCGTTCTCTATCATTTAGAACTTCAGGAAAATAAAGTGAAGTAGACTTTTTACAAGTAAATGAGAGAGGTTTTAACGCCCCGAAATTCGGTCTATCTTCACACCCGAATTCCGTACGTCACGAGTACATCATTCATCCAAAAATACATTATTATATAGTAAAATATAATAACATACATTCTCAAATCCCAGGTTCTAAAACCTTATAACCTCTTTCATTACAAATAATGATAAATACATTATTCATTCCATCTTACAAGAGTGACTTTTATCCGCCACCAAGGATACATAACAGTTCATTAAACTAATCTATAGTTCAACTAAACTATTTTACATTACAAGTCTTCGCTTGATCTTCACGCTCATCCATATACTGAATGGCACTTCTCCTGGATACCAATCAGCTTGATCTTTACGGGATCCTTAAGTTCTTTCTAACATCGCTCACTGAAAATATTTTTCATTTAAAGCAAGTGTGAGCATTCAATTGCCCAGCAAGTCATAGCAGTTGAACAAAAAACTTTATGAGTTTAAACATTCATTTAGAACTTCGATAATCGAACAAAAGTTATGAAGCATCTTGAATAATAGGAATAATTCTGATTCCTATCATTTTAAAACATTAATCACATTTACTTTGAAATACTTTCTTCTTCTACCTTTTTTATATACATCCTGTCTGGCTAGAATCATTAGCACATACTTAACAATAACGGTTCATGTATAAATAGAACATACTCATATTGAACAGTTCAATCACAGAACAGTTCATCTCATAGAAACACCGAAGTGTTCACATTGTGGCACAAGGCCTCATACGTTCTACCACCTTGTACAAATATCACACATTTGCACATAGACAAAACTTCTCAAGTTCAACATCTGAGAAGTTTAAGAAACTAGCATTCATTTAGAATATGAATGAAGTTAGAAAACTTGCCTTACGCACAGCTACAACTTATCATTTACGCTGAATTGCTCATTCCAATTCGTATATAACACATAAGAAGAAAACATAAATACCAATTAGTCATATACTTGACTTACGCATTGGTTTACTTAACTTTCTTCTTAGGGTTCGCGTTCTTGCAACCTAAGTTTACGCAGCCAATTTTTAATACCGGTTTACGGCTTCATGACATTCAAAGATGTCTTACTCACTACGTTCATCATCTTTGATGATTTGCAATCCTATCTTCTTCTTATAACTTCTCTAAGACTCAGCACACATCGTGTCTCTACTTGTAGTTTATATGGTACTCTGAGTGGTTTCCCACAAATAACCAACAAACAAGTTCTCGTCTCATCTACATAGCCATCACATTGAGTTAGATCGGTTGCCAGTTTCGTATATACCTTCGCTCTCCGAAGGAATTGTTTAGCCCAACTCCCATATGTCAACCATCAAAGGTTACAATTGTACCACAACCTAACTTATCTTAACTTATCCGAACCATTAAATTATAACGTACGTTAAGTCAGTTTCTTATTCCTTATGACTTTCTGGCAACTAAATGCCATACCTTAGGATTCATTCTTAATCTGAGTCACATTCAGACTTTCCTTAATCTTGTTACCGTTTGTTATGGCTTTCTCGATAATTCATATCTTACTTACTACTTTCATCAACGTCTAAGTCATACAACCAGGGTATACTTAGAACATTCGTCCAACGTGAATACGATTCATGAGGATCGTTTACGTATTCAACGTTCACGTTGCTCTTCTCTTAATCTCTCATTTAACCTTTACTCAAGGTTTTAATCGCTTTCAATCGTTATCCATCCCATGAACACCATGTTCATTATTTTTTCTTAATGTCGAAGCCATATCGTTCGTTGTATGCTAAGACCGATCGTTCATCGTAATAGTGTTGCGTTCACAGCGTCTATACGCTTTACCACAACATAACATCGAAATGTTATTCATTACCCTCGTTACTCAACGTCTAAGGAATCACAATCATAGCAATCCCCCACGTTCGTTCTATCGCGACTACGGTCCCCAGATATCGGTTACGTAACTCGCGTTTACATTCTTTGTCTTTTAATCTCGGTTAATCTTTTTGTTCAAACTTCACTAAAGATTTACTTTACCTGTTTAAGTGTTAAATTCGATGAACTTTATGTTCTTTATCTTCCCTTACACTTCCCCGTAGCAATTGAGCAATTAAAATCTCATTACTGTGCCTTGCCTTGCCTTGCACCGGCGCTTCGGCGTCAATTCCCTCTTTATCTCTCGTGCTATAGTGCCACTTCGCAGTTTCTAACTACAGGGACTGGTGCTGCGGTGCCGCCTCCCAAGGCATAGCTCGCACTGCGGCGCCAAGCCTTAATCCTTGAAATTTTTTTTCTAAGTGTTTGATCATTTTGAGACGCTTACTTCCCGATTCCATAACTTATTCACTATAACTCGGAACGAGGTCGTTCCAAAGCCATTCTCTTCCTTATCTTACGTACTTCAATTCCCCTTGGACAGAACTTTGTTCTGAATCGGTTAACATGCCATTCGATTAGCTTAATTTTTGTCCTTCATTCATTTTTCGTTTTAACGTTCTTCATTCGTTCGTCCGTAATTCGGTCATCCAAACTCGAAACTCGTTCGTTCTTGAGTCCACGACTCACGTTTTCTACATTCTCTTACTTTCTTATGAAACCCTACACCTTCAAGTTAATTTACACACTTTCTAATTTTTTTTTGTCTTTTACAAAATTTTTGCCAAAACTTCGTTATAGCTCAATTTTAATTCGTTCTTCATGAACGTTTCTACCGTTCCTAACCAAGCAATAAGCATCTAACTTATACGCGATGGTTTTAAACTTGTCCATCAACAACAATTATCCTACGATGGTTTTAAATTTGTCCATCAACAATGTTCTTCGTGTTCTTCGTTCGTTCTTCATTTTTAATCGATATTTTGATTACGATTTCACATTTTCTTGGAATTTGATGTTATAAAACACCATTCCTTATTTATTTCACCGTATCATTCATATGATTCATTCGGATCGTTCAAATTCATTACGAAACTCGTACTTCATTAAGAAATTTATAAACTAAACTTCTAATTTCTTATTTCTTCTTTTCTCAATGATTTTAACCATATGAAATTATTCCTAACACCATTTACTTCTTATTCTCATTAAGTTATGTTTTCAACATATAAAACTTAAAGAAAATCTAACTTAGGAGTTAGGTTTTAATACCTTTCCTCTTTATTTTTTTCCTTTAGACAAAATCGGCGATTCGCTAGCTTTTCTATTTCACAAACACTTTCGATCCGATCATTCATGCTCATTCTCTTCCTTCTCCATCTTCTCCAAGCTTTCAAGCTACCTCTCTTTCTTTCTCAAAGTGTAGGATTTTCAAAATCCCACTCAAATGAACATAAGGCTTCCTTTTATAGAATTTTCAAGGCTAGGGGCGTTTTGGTCATTTGGCCAAACCGCCTTACTATTCACACCGTCATACTATTCTCACCTCCTTAATACACCTCCTTGCTATTCACGAAACTTCCCTTAAAAGTTTCGTGGTTTTTTTTTCGGATTTCGTCCGACAGTTTTAAAAGCTGTGATTCTCGGAATCCAAATATTTTTGAATATTTCGTTTTTCCTTTACCGATTAACTTTTACGTATTCTTCGGATCTCCGAAAAACTAAAAAATACTTTTTGGTGTTAAGTTTTCCTTCACGTTTTCCCCTAACGTAGTTAAACGAATGAAAAGTACATAACAGTACTTTTCGTCGTTTTAATTTCGTCCGATTTCTGCACGTTTTTTGAGAAAAACTTTTATCGGCTTACTTAACTTTTCACGATATATTATTGTCAAATCTTTCGACAAAATATCATTTTGATATACCGAACTCTAGAAAAAGCTTAGGTTATTCAAACCCTAACCCTTACCTTTCGTCGGGTGAATAATGTTTATTTCGTCTTTTTCCCCAAAATATTTTTGTTCCCGAAATTTTTTTATTTTCGTCTTCAAAATTCTTACTCGTTTAGTCTAGCTCGTAGCCAGAATCCTTCCGACTTATAATCATCCTAGGTTATAGAACAATTTAAAAATACATAGCACAAAATAGTATTAATAAAAAATTTATTTTATTAATAACTAATTCTTTAAACTTAAATTCTAGACAATTCGAATTTCCGAGTCATCACACTCTTCCCCCCTTATAAAATTTCTATCCTCAGAATTTCTTAAAATCACACCTATACCCGGTCATTACATTCACCCCTTCTTCACAGAATTTCGCCCTCAAAATTTTAGCTTACTCTTCTTCTCATCTTATCTTCAAAGGAGTCCTAATCTTTCAAACATTCTCCTACCTTCATACTAATCAAGAATTATAAAGTAGAATGAATAACGAGGAATACAAGAATTCCTTTAAAACATTTCATACTTTTGTTCAGGGGTCAAATTGACCATGAACTCTTACTAGGTTCAACAGCATGACGCCGTAACCTTTCTTTTACTGTCAGTTTACAATCACCAAGAAAGTAAACTACCACTTTCATACGTAGGCGATCAACCCATCGTATAACCCCATTTCGGGGCGTGTTCACCTCAGACTTATTTATTAGATTCTGCACCAAAATAATTTGGTTCGGCACAACTTCTTCAAAGAAAGCTCGATTTCTTCAAACATGACATACCATTTGTCTTATCCAAATCAAGTAGCTTAGACCATACCAATAAATTTGATATCAACTTGAAACATTCGTCTAGTCAAATCAATTAACGTCGACTACTTCTTTAAATTCTTTTCACAATACATCAAAACATTTTATGACATCATGATACCGTACTTTTCACAGTACGTTAAGGACTTCGTCAGTTTATGACTTCATCATTATACAGCATATCATAGCGGGTTGTTGATCCTAAATCACATCCAACACCAGGTTCAATTGCATTAATAACTCCATCCTTTTACCATCCTTGCATCGAAGACACGGATGATATAAAATTTATTTTGATATTTCAAATCAATTTCTATCTAGCCGAAATAATTAGCATAGACATACCAAGAATAGTTCTTTTAAAATTCATTGGTTCCAAAAGTTGAACCAATTCTTTCATTTTTAAAATGCGCATACATCAGCATGATTTCAATAAAGTTCAAAATCTAGCGTAGCTAGATGACTTGGAATATCCTTTTCTCCATCTTCCTTCATTGTCATACTTGCGACAATACCTAATCTTCTCTAGCACCTTCAATGCTAATTCTACTGAAAATATACGCTTTCAGTCTAAACATCCCTATACCTTAGTACAGTCCATCAACTTACCACACATTATGAGTTCAGGAACTTTCCACAATAATATGAGTTTAAGAACTATCCCAGTCAGACCATAAGCGTCCATTCGCTGAGAAGTTCAAAAACATACCATATAATTATGAATCACGAACCTACCATAAGTATGAGTTTTAAGAACTCGCACCTACCTTATCGTTCTGTACCTATCAAGTATATACATGAGAAAAGATTCATTTTCTCGTCATATATATCTTAATAGCGCGATCAATTCCAATGATTATCACTGTAATAAGCTAAGCAGTTGTTACACCCAACACAAACCTCTGCCCATACCAACGGTTCATACAACTCAGCTCATCGTTTAAATCATTAGCTATAAATCATTCATCGTTTAACAGCTCATCTGTTACTACGATTTACTATGATCACGTGGTGATCTTCTTATCCTTCCATCTACGATTATAGTCTTAGGTACTCATACCTAAGATTTATAACCTATCAGCTCTGATACCAACTTGTAACGCCCCGAAATCCAATCTATCTTCACACCCAGATTTCGTACGTCACGAGTACATCATTCATCTAAACATACATCATTATATAGTGAAATATAATAACATACATTCTCAAACCCCAAGTTCTAAAACCTTATAACATCTTTCATTACAAATAATGATAAATACATTATTCATTCCATCTTACAAGAGTGACTTTTATCCGCCACCAAGGATATATAACAGTTCATTAAACTAATCCATAGTTCAACTAAACTATTTTACATTACAAGTCTTCGCTTGATCTTCACACTCATCCATTTACTGAATGGCACTTCTCCTAGATACTGATCAGCTTGATCTTCACGGGATCCTTAAGTTCTTTCTAACATCGTTCGCTAAAAATATTTTTCATTTAAAGCAAGTGTGAGCATTCAATTGCCCAACAAGTCATAGCAGTTGAACAAACAACTTCAAGAGTTTAAACATTCCTTTAGAACTTCGATAATCGAACAAAGGTTATGAAGCAACTTGAATAATAGGAATAGTTTTAATTCCTATCATTTTAAAATATTAATCACATTTACTTTGAAATATTTTCTTCTTCTACCTTTTTCATACACATCTTGTCTGGCTAGAATCATTAGCGCATACTTAACAATAACGGTTCATGTATAAACAAAACATACTCAAATTGAACAGTTCAATCACAGAATAGTTCATCTCATAGAAACACCAAAGTGTTCACATTGTGGCACAAGGCCTCATACGTTCTACCACCCTGTACAAATATCACACATTCGTACATAGACAGAACTTCTCAAGTTCAACATCTGAGAAGCTTAAGAAACTAGCATTCATTTAGAATATGAATGAAGTTAGGAAACTTGTCTTACGCACAACTACTGCTTATCATTTACGTTGAAATGCTCATTCCAATTTCTATATAACACATAAGAAGAAAACATAAACACCAATTAGTCATATACTTGACTTACACATTGGTTTACTTAACTTTACTTCTTAGGTTTCGTGTTCTTGCAACCTAAGTTTACGCGACCAACTTTCATTACCGGTTTACGGCTTCATGACATACAGAGATGTCTTACTCACTACGTTCATCATCTTTGATGATTTTCATTCCTATCTTCTTCTTATAACTTCTCTAAGACTCAGCACACATCGCGTCTCTGCTAGTAGTCCATATGGTACTCTGAGTGGTTTCCCACAAATAACCAACAAACAAGTTCCCATCTCATCTACACTGCCATCACAGTGAGTTAGATCAGTTGCCAGTTTCGTATATACCTTCGCTCTCTGAAAGAATTGTGTAGCCCAGCTCCCATATGTCAACCATCAAAGGTTACGATTGTACCACAACCTAACTTATCTTAACTTATCCGAACCATTAAACTATAACATTCGTTAAGTCAATTTCTTATTCCTTATGGCTTTCTGGTAACTAAATGTCATACCTTAGGATTTATTCTTAATCCGACTCACATTCGGACTTTCCTTAATCTTGTTATCGTTTGTTACGACTTTCTCGATAATTCATATCTTACTTACTACTTTCATCAACGTCTAAGTCATACAACTAGGGTATACTTAGAACATTCGTCCGATGCGAATACAATTCATGAGGATCGTTTACGTATTCAACGTTCACATTTCTCATCTCTTAATCTCTCATTCAAACTTTACTCAAGATTTTAATCGCTTTCAATCGTTATCCATCCCATAAACCCCATGTTCATTATTCTTTCTTAATGTCGAAGCCATATCGTTCGTTGTATGCTAAGATCGATCGTTCATTGCAACAGCGTTGCGTTCATAGCATCTATATGCTTTACACTTATCTCTCATTACCACAACATAACATCGAAATGTTATTCATTACCCTCGTTACTCAACGTCTAAGGAATCATAATCATAGCAATCCCCCACATTCGTTCTATCGTGACTACGGTCCCCGGATATCGGTTACGTAACTCACATTTACATTCTTTAACTTTTAATCTCGGTTAATCTTTTCGTTCAACCTTTACTAAAGATTTACTTTACTTATTTAAGTGTTACATTCGATGAACTTTATGTTCTTTATCTTCCCTTACACTTCCCCACAGTAATTGAGCAATTAAAATCTCATTACTGTACCTTGCCCTGCGGCGTCGGTTCCCTCTTTATCTCTTGCGCTGCAGTGCCACTCTACAATGTTCAACTGTCGGGGCTGGAGCTGCAGCGCTACCTCCCAAGGCACGGCACGCGCTGCGGCGCCAAGCCTTAATCCTTGAAATTTTTTTCCAAGTGTTTGATCGTTTTGAGACGCTTACTTCCTGATTCCATAACTTATTCGCTATAACTTGGAACGAGGTCGTTCCAAAGCCATTCTCTTTCTTATCTTACGTACTTCAATTCCCCTTGGACAGAACTTTGTTCTGAATCTGTTAACATGCCATTCGATTGGCTTAATCTTCGTCCTTCGTTTATTTTACGTTTTAACGTTCTTCATTCGTTCGTCCGTAATTCGGTCATCCGAACTCGAAACTCGTTTGTTCTTGAGTCCACGACTCACATTTTCTACATTCTCTTACTTTCTTATGAAACCCTACAGCTTCGGATTCATTTACACACTTTCTAATTTTTTTTCGTCTTTTACAAAATTTTTGCCAAAACTTCGTTATAGCTCAGTTTTAATCCGTTCTTCATGAACGTTTCTATCGTTCCTAACTAAGCAATAAGCATCTAACTTATACGCGATGGTTTTAAACTTGTCCATCAATAACAATTATCCTACGATGGTTTTAAATTTGTCCATCAATAACGTTCTTCGTGTTCTTCAATTTTAATCGATATTTTGATTACAATATCACATTTTCTTGGAATTTGATGTTATAAAACACCATTCCTTACTTATTTCACCGTATCATTCATATGATTCATTCGGATTGTTCAAATTCATTACGAAACCCGTACTTCATTAAGAAAATTTATAAACTAAACTTTTAATTTCTTATTTCTTCTTTTCTTAATGATTTCAGCCATATGAAATCATTCCTAACACCATTTACTTCTTATTCTCATTAAGTTATGTATTCAACATATAAAACTTAAAGAAAATCTAACTTAGGAGTTAGGTTTTAATACATTTCCTCTTTATTTTTTTCCCTTTAGACAAAATCGACGATTCGCTAGCTTTTCTATTTCACGAACACTTTCGATCCAATCATTCATGCTCATTCTGTTCCTTCTCCATCTTCTCCAAGCTCTCAGTAAATCTCCATCTTCCTCAAGCTCCTGCTCTTGATCTTCAATGGTCAACAGGTTGCTTCAATCTCCAAAACTAATAAGAACTAGGGTTTTGTCCTAATCTACTATAATCTAATGGAATCCTCTTCCCCTACTCCTGGTGATTCTTCTCCTTTTATATGCCTCTTTATATGTCTTTTAATCCTCCTGGAAGTGTCCTTGATTAATCAAGTCGAATTAATCCTTCTTGAACTCAAATTCTAAAAAACTCTTTTTTCTTCCCGACACCCCCGCTCCGGCGGGGGTTTTGTGTGTATAATGTTTGCCCCGACGGGGGTCCTTTTTTGGAAATTATCTACTCTGACGTCCTTTGGGAGAATAATCATAACTTTTTCGTCTGAACTCCGATTTCGATGATTCAAGATGTTCCAAAAAGAGGAGACGTAGATCTACAACTTTCATTTTTTGAGTTTTTCGAAATAAGAGCTGGAGCAATGCTGAAATTGACTCTGAAGTGGCTGCTATGTAAATGGCTGTTATGTAAATGGCAATCCGAAAATGCGAATCTAGCAACCCCAAACGTCGATTCAAGTAACTTTTGTCCCAATTCCTATAAAACAACATAAAATATGCATGAATAAATACAAACCCTTAAAAACTTCTAAAATATTAAACTCAAATGCACTCAATTAATGGGTATAAAACCCACTCATCAATACATAATCCTAGCAAATCTACCAATATCTCTTGCAATATTTCCAAAATCTCCCATATCTTCCATTTTCAAAACCTATCCTAACAAGGCTATAAGAGTTAGTAAGGTAGCTTAGCAAGGTGTAAAAAATTAAATTGCCTATATGCTCTTTCTCCTCTAAGTTGCCGAACATTCCCCCTTATTTTTGTCCAATTTTTGATTTCTTTATTTACTTTTTTTGCTAATTTTAAGTTTTTAGAAAATCAATTTATTTTGGGCTAGGGTTTGGGTGTAAGACCCCAAATTTTATGAAATGAAAGTATTCAATTTTCTTATAATTATTATTTTATTTAGCACATGGTTAAATTGATAAAATATTAAAGTTAAGGGTGATATGTGAAAATTTTGTAAAGTAAGCAAGTTGTCATAAAATATTCGTTTGGTCGGGGAATATTCTTTTTATCGGGGAATATCCGTACGACGACACAATTATTAGTGGACCCCATAACGGAAGTATTGTCGGAGTTAGAAAATGATAGAAATATCTTTTTATAAAAATAACGGCGAAAGTTTTACCGTTAAACTGTTGAAATACTCGGTGGTAAAAGTATAGTAATACGCGTGGTTGCATAGTAGCACACGGTATTGTATAGTATCTTTAATTATTAATGCTTACGTGAGAAGTCACTCAGTTATACTCAATTATTGCTACAGTAATTGCTGCATAATATCTCTCATATTATTGATTCAATTATTGTCATAGTATTATCTGCATAATATTTTATATTTTTTTAAATCATTAATTGAGACGACAAAGTTATTCATATTATTATTTATAATATTGACGATGTCTAGAAAGTTCTGCCGAAGAAAAGGGGTTTGGTCACCTAATTGTGCGCCAGTAGGGAGAAATCCTTATCAGAAAACCCCCTCTTTCTTAGGAATGATCTGGTTGTTGAATATTATGAGTTATAATATTAATGATGAATAAGTTCGTGTTGATTAAAGATGAAATTATTGATAAAAAAAATATCTTCATTGTGTTGGGATTATTTGTGTTAGTGGAAATCAAAATTTATTTCAATAATAATTGATTTTTGGAGGTTAAATTGACCAATCGGGTAATTAATCGAATAAATGAGCAATTAAATGCTATTAGTTCATATGCATATAACTATTTGCTCACATGATTGGAACTATTGGTTCACATGTATGTACTATTAGGGGAGGCTATAAGACCCCAACTTTTTATAAATGAAATTGAATTTCCTCTATTTATTATTTTGAAATAGGAAGGGTTGATTTGATTAATGTGGTAAGTTATGGGTAAAATGCGCAAATATCTTAAATAAGCAAGTGGTTATAAATATATTCTTGTTGTTGGAGAATATTCGTTTGGTCGTGGAATATTCTTACTGTCGAGAAATATTCGTACGACGGCGCAGCCTTGTGTGGGCCCTGTGACAACCCGGAGAATCCGGATTGTCCAGAATTTAAGTTTAAAGAATTAGTTATTTATAAAATAAATTTTTATTAATACTATTCTGTGTTATGTGTTTATTAATCGTTCTATAACCTAGGATGATTATAAGTCGGGAGTATTCTCGCTACGAACTAGATTGAACGAGTAAGAATTTTTAAGACAAAAATAAAATATTTTCGGGAACAAAAATATTTTCGGGAAAAAAGAAGAAATAGGAACTATTCATCAATTTCTGCTCGGAGATTAATTTTGAAATTATGAGAAGTTAATGATTACGTATTACTCTGAAACGAGATGAAATATTCAATAATATTTCAGTTATGGCAAAAATAAAATTTTCGCCTGGACACGTAAAACCTAAGGGTTAGGAAAAGTGATTTCCGAGAATTTTAATGAGTGCGTATAATAACTAGGGTTATTATGCGTGAGAGATACGAGTATAATACTAGTTATTATACGAGTATAGTACGAAGATTAGTATGACGTATAATACGAATATCGTACGAATGCGTAGAATACGACTACTCTTAATGGACTTTGAGTTCATGGACATTGTAGAATCCAATTGGACTTGGATTATGTCAAGCCCAATGCTATGAGAAATCGAGCCAAGATAGGCCCAATAAGAATTAGGGTTAAGGCCCAAACTAAGAAAAGAAATCGCGGATCGAACCGATGAGTAAACGGATGGGTAATAACCATTGGGGCAACCCATGGGATGACCCATGGGATGACCCATGGGCATGTGGGCCGACCACTTGGCCACCAAGTAAGGGTGGAGGCCAAGTTTACTTGGTGGCTAAGTGTTGGAGGAGGTGGGAATGGGGGGCGAATGACTAAAATATCCCTAGCTTTGGTTTTCTATATAAACAAGCCTTAAGCTCATTTGTTTGGTTTGAAATTTTAACTAACACTTGAGAGCTAGAGAGAGAGAGTTCGAAAGGGAGAAGAAGAGGGAGAGAATGAGGAAAAGCTAGCTTGAATGCACGCTTTGTCCGACGGAAGGAGATTAAAGAAGAACGGTAATCCGAACCCTAGTTTCTTCTAATTTTCTTTAAGTTTAATATGTTCAAAAATATAACTTAATGAAGATAAGAAGTAGATAAAGTTAAGAATGGTTTCATATGGTTGAAATAATGAGAAAATGAAGAAATAGGAATTAGAAATTTAGTTTATAAATTTCTTAAGGAAGTATAAGATTCGTGAGAATTTTGAGCGATCTGAACGAATATTATGAATGAGTAGATGAATTAAGTAAGGAATGATGTTCTATAACATCAAATTCCAAGAAAAAGTATAATCGTAATCCAAAATATCGATTAAAATGAAGAACGAACGAAGAACACGAAGAACGTTGTTGATGGACAAATTTAAAACCATCGTAGGATAATTGTTGTTGATGGACAAGTTTAAAACCATCGTAGGATAATTGTTGTTGATGGACAAGCTTAAAACCATCGCGTATAAGTTAGTTGCATATTGCTTGGTTAGGAATGGTAGAAACGTTCATGAAGAACAGATTAAAACTTAGCTATAACGAAGTTATGGCGAAATTTTCGTGAAAGACGAACGAGAATTAGAAAGTTAGTAAATGAACCTGAACATGTAGGGTTTCATAAGAAAGTAACAGAATATAGAAAACGTGAGTCGTGGACTCAAGAATGACCGAGTTCTGAATTCGGATGGCCAAATTACGGACGAACAAATGAAGAACATTAATAACGTAAACACGAACGAATAGTGAAGATTAAGCCAATTGAATGGCATGTTAATGGATTCAGAACAAAGTTCTGTCCATGGCTAATCGAAGTATGTAAGATAAGGAAGAAAATGGCTTTAGAACGATCTCATTTTGAGTTATAACGAATGAGATATGAGATTTCGAAGTCAGCGTCTCAAGCTTGTAAAAGACATAGAAAATTTTTCTAGGTTTCATGCTTGGCGCCGCAGTGCGAGTCGTGCCTTAGAGGCCGACCCCGTAGTGCGAGCTCGGGCCACCAGCTATTGCTAACTCGTGCCGTAGCGCGAGTCTTAGTGCAGAGAGTGGCGCCGCAGCGCCAATGCAGGGTAATACCCATAAATGAGATTTTATGTGCTCAATTACTAGGGGATGTGCAAGAAAGAAATATGAACATCTAGTTCACGTAATGTAACACTTAATCAAGTGTTCTAAACCTTTATTAAAGGTTGAACAAAAAGATTAAAAGAGATTAAAAGATAGAGAATGTAAGCGCTAGATTACGTAATCGATATCCGGGGACCGTAGTCGTGATGAACGAACGTGAGGGATTGCTATGATTGTGATTCCTTAGACATTGAGTGACGAAGGTAATGAATAACATTTTGATGTTATGTCATGGTGATGAGAGATAAGTGTCAAGCGTATAGACACTGTGAACGCAACGTTGTTGCGATGAACGATCGATCTTAGCATACAAAGAACGGTATGGCTTCGACATTAAGAAAGAATAATGAACATGGGGTTCATGGGTTGGATAACGATTGAATGCAATTGAAACCGTGAGTAAAGGTTGAATAAGAGATTAAGAGATGAGCAACGTGAACGCTGAATGCATAAACGATCCTCGTGAATCATATTAGCGTCGGGCTAACGTTCTAAGTGTACAATGGTTGTATGACTTGGACGTTGACGAAGGTAGTAAGTAAGATATGAATTATAGTAAGAAAGCCGTAAGGAATATGAATTTTACTTAACGAACATTATAGTTTAATGGTTCGGATAAGTTAAGAGAAGTTAGGTTGTGGTACAATCGTAACCTTTGATAGTTGACATATGGGAGCTAGGCTAAACAATTCCTTCAGAGAGCGAAGGTATATACAAAACTGGCAACCGATCTAACTCACTGTTATGGGCAGTGTAGATGAGATGGGAACTTGTTTGTTGGTTGTTTGTGGGAAACCACTCAGAGTACCATATGGACTACTAGCAGAGACACGATGTGTGCTGAGTTCTAGAAGAGTTATAAGAAGAAGATAAGAATGTAAATCATCCAAGATGATAAATGTATGAATAAGATATCTCCGTATGTCATGAAGCCGTAAACTGGTAATGAAAGTTAGTCGCGTAAGCTTAAATTACAAGAACGCGAACCTTAAGAAGTAAAGTTATGTAAACCAATGCGTAAGGAAAGTATATGACTAATTGGTATATGTGCTATTTTCTTATGTGCTACATAGGAATTGGAATAAGCAGTTCAGCGTATGCTGTAGCTGTGCGTAAGGCAAGTTTTTCTAACTTCATTCATATTTTACATGAATGCTAGTTTCTTAAACTTCTTAGATGTTGAACTTGAGAAGTCTCTATGTGCGCCAATATGTAATATTTGTACAAAGTGGTAGAACGTATGAGGCCTTGTGCCACAATGTGAACACTTCGGTGTTTCTTTGAGATGAACTGTTCTGTGTTTGAACTGTTCAATACAAGTATGTTCTGTTTATACATGAACCGTTATTGTTAAGTCTATGCTAATGATTCTAGCCAGACAGGATATGTATGAAAAAAGGTAGAAGAATGAAAGTAGTGTAAAGAGTATGTCATGAATGTGGTAACCTGATAGGAATCAAGACTATTCCTATTATTCAAGCTGCTTCATAACCTTTGTTCGGTTATCGAAGTTCTAAAGAATGTTTAAACTTTTGAAGTTGTTTTTTCAACTGCTATGTCTTGCTGGGCAATTGAATGCTCACACTTGCTTTAAATGAAAAATATTTTCAGCGACCGACTTTAGAAAGAACTTAAGGATTCCGTAAAGATCAAGCTGATCGGTATCCATACGAAGTGCCATTCAGGATGTGAATGTGCGTGAAGATTAAGTGAAGACTCGTAATATAGAATGCTAGAATTAAGCTATAGACTAGTTTAATTAACAGTTATATATCCTTGGTGGCGGATGAAAGTCACTTGGGCAAGATGTAAAGAATAATATAATTACCATTATTTGTAATGGAAGAGATTTTAAGGTTTCCAGAACTTGGGTTTTGAGAATGTATGTCATTATATTTATCTATATAATTATGTGTGTTTGGAAGGTGATGGGATCGTGACGAATGGAGTCCGGGTCTGAAGGTAGACCGAATTTTGGGGCGTTACAGAGTGGTATCAGAGTTATAGGTTATAGCTCTTAGGTAAGAGTACCTAAGACTATAATCGTAGAGAGAATGATAAGAAAATCGTTGAGTTAAACGATTAAGGAAGAAGATCACCACGTGATTATAATAAATCATAGTAACAGATGAGCTATTAAACGATGGATGATTTATAGCAAATGCTATGAATGAATGGTACTACAAAGTGGTACGGGAAGAAGAACTCAGATTGAGTTGAGAAGGATAGCATACGAATTAAAGAAAATTCTTATTAAGTAAAGAGAAATTTAGAAGTTGTAAGATTTCAATTGAGAACTCATGTGATGGCTGAGTTGTATGAACCTTTGTATGGGTAGAGGTTTGTGCTTGGTGTAACAACTACTCAGTGTATTACAGTGATAATCATTGGAATTGATTGCTCTATTAAGATGTATATGACGAGAATGTGAATCTTTTATCATGTATATACTTGATAGGTAAAGAACGATAAGGTAGGTGCGAGTTCTTGAAACTCATACTTATGGTAAGTTCGTGACTCATAATAATATGGTATGTTTTCGAACATCTCAGCAAATGGATGCTTAATGTCTATCTGGATGTTCTTAAACTCATACTATTGTGGAAAGTTCCTGTACTCATAATGTGTGGTAAGTTGATGGACTGTACTAAAGTATAGGGATGTTTAGACTGAAAACGAAGTATTTTCAGTAGACTTAGCGTTGAAGGTGCTAGAGAAGTTTAAGTATTATCACAGTAAGACAATGAAGGAAGATGAAGAATAGGATATTCCAAGTCATCTAGCTATGCTAGATTTCGAAGTTTCTTGAAATCGTGCTGATGTCCATATTTTGAAAAGAAAAGAATTGGTTCAGCTTTTGGAACCAATAGATTTTAAAAGAACTATTCTTTGTATGTCTATGCTAATTGTTTCGGCTAGACAGAAATTGATTTAAAATATCAAAATGAATTTTATATCATCAGTGCATTTGATGCAAGGATGATAAAAGGATGGAGTTATTAATGCAATTGAACTTGGTGTTGGATTTGATCTTAGGATCAACAACCTGCTATGGTATGATGCATAATGATGAAGTCATAAACTGACGAAGTCCTCAACGTACTGTAAAGAGTGCGGTATCATGACGTCATGAAATGTTTTGATGTATTGCAAAAAGAATTTAAAGAAGTAGTCGATGTCAAGTGAGTTGACTAGACAAATGTTTCAAGTTGATGTCCAATTTATTGGTATGGTCTAAGCTACTTGATTTGGCTAAGACGAATGGTATGTCATATGATTAAAAGAAAATCGAGCTTTCTTTGAATAGCTATGCCGAACCAAATTGTTTTGGTGCGGAATCTAATGATTAAGTCTGAGGTGATCATACCATGAAATGGGGTTATACGTTAGGTTGATCACCTACGTATGGAAGAGGTAGTTTACCTTCTTTGTGATTGTAAACTTACCGTGTAAGAAGGTTTACAGCGCAAGGCTGTTTAACCTAGTAAAGAGTTAATGGTCAATTTTACCCCTCAGTAAACGTATGAAGTGTTTTAAAGGATATTTTATATTCCTCGCTATTCCTTCTACTTCATAATTCTTGATAGGTTATGGAGGTTAGGAATGATGGGAAGATAAGAACTTCTTTGAAGAGAAGTTGAGAAGAAGTGTAAGCTAAAATTTCGAGGACGAAATTCTATGAAGAAGGGGAGAATGTGAGAACCCGGGTAAGGGTGTGATTTTAAGAAATTCCGAGGGCGAAATTTTTTTAAGGGGGGAAGTGTGACAACCCGGAGAATCCGGATTGTCCAGAATTTAAGTTTAAAGAATTAGTTATTTATAAAATGAATTTTTATTAATACTATTCTGTGCTATGTGTTTATTAATCGTTCTATAACCTAGGATGATTATAAGTCGGGAGTATTCTGGCTACAAGCTAGATTGAACGAGTAAGAATTTTCAAGACGAAAATAAAATATTTTTGGGAACAAAAATATTTTCGTGGAAAAAGACGAAATAGGCACTATTCATCAATTTCTGCTCGGAGATTAATTTTGAAATTCTGAGAAGTTAATGATTACGTATAATTCTGAGACGAGATGGAATATTAAATAATATTTCAGTTATGGCAAAAACAAAGTTTTCGCCTGGGGACGTAAAACCTAAGGGTTAGGAAAAGTGATTTTCGAGAATTTTAATGAGTGCGTATAATAACTAGGGTTATTATACGTGAGAGATACGAGTATAATACTAGTTATTATACGAGTATAGTATGAAGATTAGTACGACGTATAATACGAATATCGTACGAATGATATACAAAGAGAATACGAGAATGGAATGCGTAGAATACGACTAGTCTTAATGGACTTTGAGTTCATGGACATTGTAGAATCTAATTGGACTTGGATTATGTCAAGCCCAATGCTATGAGAAATCAAGCCAAGATAGGCCCAATAAGAATTAGGGTTAAGGCCCAAACCAAGAAAAGAAACCGCGGATCGAACCGATGGGTAAACGGATGGGTAATAACCATTGGGGCAACCCATGGGATGACCCATGGGCATGTGGGCCGGCCACTTGGCCACCAATTAAGGGTGGATGCCAAGTTTACTTGGTGGCTAAGTGTTGGAGGAGGTGGGGGCGAATGACTAAAATACCCCTAGCTTTGGTTTTCTATATAAACAAGCCTTAAGCTCATTTGTTTGGTTTGAAATTTCAACCAACACTTGAGAGCTAGAGAGAGAGTTCGAAAGGGAGAAGAAGAGGGAGAGAATGAGGAAAAGCTAGCTTGAATGCACGCTTTGTCCGACGGAAGGAGATTAAAGAAGAACGGTAATCCGAACCCTAGTTTCTTCTAATTTTCTTTAAGTTTAATATGTTCAAAAACATAACTTAATGAAGATAAGAAGTAGATAAAGTTAAGAATGATTTCATATGGTTGAAATAATGAGAAAATGAAGAAATAGGAATTAGAAATTTAGTTTATAAATTTCTTAAGGAAGTATTAGATTCGTGAGGATTTTAAGCGATCCGAACGAATATTATGAACGAGTAGATGAATTAAGTAAGGAATGATGTTCTATAACATTAAATTCTAAGAAAAAGTAGAATCGTAATCCAAAATATCGATTAAAACGAAGAACAAACGAAGAACACGAACAACGTTGTTGATGGATAAATTTAAAACCATCGTAGGATAATTGTTGCTGATGGATAAGTTTAAAACCATCGTAGGATAATTGTTGTTGATGGACAAGCTTAAAACCATTGCGTATAAGTTAGTTGCATATTGCTTGGTTAGGAATGGTAGAAACGTTCATGAAGAACGAATTAAAACTTAGCTATAACGAAGTTATGTCAAAATTTTTGTAAAAGACGAACGAGAATTAGAAAGTTAGTAAATGAACCCGAACGTGTAGGGTTTCATAAGAAAATAAGAGAATATAGAAAACGTGAGTCGTGAACTCAAGAACGATCGAGTTTCGAATTCGAATAACCGAATTACGGACGAACGAATGAAGAACGTTAATAACATAAACACGAACGAATAGTGAAGATTAAGCCAATTGAATGGCATGTTAATGGATTCAGAACAAAGTCTTGTCCATGCGTAATCGAAGTACGTAAGATAAGGAAGAAAATGGCTTTGGAACGATCTCATTCCGAGTTATAATGAATGAGATATGAGATTTTGAAGTCAGCGTCTCAAGCTTGTAAAAGACTTAGAAAATTTTTCTAGGTTTCATGCTTGGCGCCGCAGTGCGACTCGTGCCTTAGAGGCCGGTGCCGCAGCGCGAGCTCGGGCCATCAGCTACTGCTAACTCGTGTCGTAGCATGAGTCTTAGTGCAGAGAGTGGCGCCGCAGCGCCAATGCAGGGTAATGCCCATAAATGAGATTTTATGTTCTCAATTACTGGGGGATGTGCAAGAAAGAAATATGAACATCTAGTTCATGTAATGTAACACTTAATCAAGTGTTCTAAACCTTTATTAAATGTTGAACGAAAAGATTAAAAGATAAAGAATGTAAGCGCTAGATTACGTAACCGATATCTTGGGACCGTAGTCGTGATGAATGAACGTGAGGGATTGCTATGATTGTGATTCCTTAGACGTTGAGTGACGAAGGTAATGAATAACATTTCGATGTTATGTCATGGTGATGAGAGATAAGTGTCAAGCGTATAGACGCTGTGAACGCAACGTTGTTGCGATGAACGATCGGTCTTAGCATAAAAAGAACTGTATGGCTTCGACATTAAGAAAAAATAATGAACATGGGGTTCATGGGTTGGATAACGATTGAATGCAATTAAAACCGTGAGTAAAGGTTGAATGAGAGATTAAGAGATGAGCAATGTGAATGCTGAATACGTAAACGATCCTCGTGAATCGTATTAGCGTCGGACTAACGTTCTAAGTGTACAATGGTTGTATGACTTGGACGTTGACGAAGGTAGTAAGTAAGATATGAATTATAGTAAGAAAGCCGTAAGGAATATGAATTTTACTTAACGAACATTATAGTTTAATGGTTCGGATAAGTTAAGAGAAGTTAGGTTGTGGTACAATCGTAACCTTTGATAGTTGACATATGGGAGCTAGGCTAAACAATTCCTTCAGAGAGCGAAGGTATATACAAAACTGGCAACCGATCTAACTCACTGTTATGGGCAGTGTAGATGAGATGGGAACTTGTTTGTTGGTTGTTTGTGGGAAACCACTCAGAGTACCATATGGACTACTAGCAGAGACACGATGTGTGCTGAGTTCTAGGAGAGTTATAAGAAGAAGATAAGAATGTAAATCATCCAAGATGATAAATGTATGAATAAGACATCTCCGTATGTCATGAAGCCGTAAACTGGTAATGAAAGTTAGTCGCGTAAGCTTAAATTACAAGAACGCGAACTTTAAGAAGTAAAGTTAAGTAAACCAATGGGTAAGGCAAGTATATGAGTAATTGGTATATGTGCTATTTTCTTATGTACTACATAGGAATTGGAATAAGCAGTTGTAACAACCCGATATTTTCTACAATAAATAAGAAATTTTGCGTATAACTTTTTTTTTATATTAAGGATGAGGATTTGTACAAGATATTGTGTATATGTATTTATGTGGTAAATAAAAATATATTTATTACATAAATATTTACAAATAGAATTATTGATTATTATAAAGTACATTCTTATAATAATTAAATTATGGTAGAAATGTTTTATTAATTATTTTCTAATAAAATATAATCATATATTATTTAAATAATATATGGAGTGATTTTTAGAATAATTATAATAATTATTTTATTATATGAATTTTAGTACAAATTATTAAGTTAATTATTTAACCATAATTATTAAGGTTAAATATGAAGAATAAATCAGATATGGAATCCAAACCTTAATTTTGGATTATTGTCAAGGTATGAAAATAATAATATAATATTAATTATATTTTGAGTTTTCAATGCTATGAATATGTACTGTATTTCCGTATTGATAACGGTAGGTCAATTACGGTGTATTATGACCAAACTCTAGTAATAATGCTAAACTTTAATTTGAGATCCAAATTAGAGTGTAAGATTGTTTTATAAGTGTGTTATATAATTTATGTCGTGTATTAAATGTATTAATTAGGTGAACCCTAATTAAAATTTTAGAAACCCTAATTTTTAGAAAACCCTAATTAATATTTCTAAAACCCTAAATAATTTTTAGAGATGAGGAACCCTAATTTGAAATTTAAATTAGAGTTCAAGATTAGTTGTAATTATGTTAATGTGATTAATTTGCAAGTTTTATAATTTCAATTGCTAATTTTGGAAACCCTAAAATTTTAAACCCTAATTTGATCATTAGAAAACCTAATTATAAATTGGTAACCCTAATTATAAAAATCGTAAACCCTAATTGCTATTTTAGCAATGTTAATGATAATTATATGATATTAAACCTTAATGTTCCTGTATAGCGTAATTAAAAAAAATAATCATAATTAGAAAACCCAAATTTCACAATTTTAGAAACTAAAAGTTATTTAATTTTTTATTTAATTTTATTTATTTTTGTGTAAACTTTAATTGGAAATCCTATTATTATTTTATGCTAAACCTTAGGGTTAAACCCTAAGGGTCAAACCCTAAGGGTTTGCCAAGTTCCATTTTGCCCATAAAAATCCCAATCAAATGACCATTATACCCCTAAATGCATTATTTTGGCTATCTTGTAGGTTTTGATAATAGGTTGAGTGAGTGAACCACTTCAACCACCCCATGTGCTCAAAATAATAGCAACAAGCAATATACACCAGCCATTCATGCATCTAGCAAGTTGTATAAATAGATTTGAAGAGAGAGCAATGTCATTTGTTACTTATATTTTTCACAAACACTCAGCTTGACCCTCTCTCTCTAAGACCTCCGAATATATAAGCTAGATCAGTCACATAATCAAGCCCCATGAAATCCAACAACAAATCAGAAGCCCAAATTCCAGAAATCAAAGCTTAAAGGTATAAACCCTAACCAAGAAATCTGATTTTGATCCTTTGTTAGATGTTAAGTTTGTTGTGTTAAATATGTTGTATGGAGTCTAATTAAGTGATCTGGGTTAGTATTTGATAGATCCATAACATTTAAATACACGAAATTAGTGTTTTGAAAAATCTGGAAAAAAATTGTTTTGGTGGTCTGACAACGAATGTCAGACCATGTAGATCTCAAGATGTTAAGTTTTTTTGTTGTTTAAGTGTTTTATCTTGTTGTATGTTGTGAGATCTGTGTTCTGGAACTGGTATCATGACCAGATCATGCATATATTGCAAGCTATTGATGGTCAAGTGTCGTTGACCGACCATGATCAGATAGAATTCTGGGTAACCCAGAACGTATGAACAGTGTCTGACAATATATTGACGAGCCTTGATCTTACTTCTGTTTGTTGTTTTGTTGTTGTTGTTGTAATGAAATCTTAATATGTTATGTGGACTAAATATATATGGCCGTAAACCACTTAAATGATAACCAAAAAAAATGTAGTGGATTGGTCAAACCAAGCAGAAGATCATGGGATCGGTTTTCTAGGCAACCCAGAAAACTGATGACCATGTCTTCTAACATGGTTTGACCGGACCGGATCTTATGATTTTTATGATGATAAAGTGTATTTGTGTAATGGATCGGTTGTCGTACATGTTTTCTACAATCCAGAACTTTTAAATCACAAAAACATCATACGGATTTCAAGTTGTGGAAGCCCAAAAGTGTATGTTCGAACTGTTCTTCATTTCTGGGTAACCCAAAAATGAAGAACAGCCTCTGACAACACTTTTGGAGGCTCAGATCTCCTTGGGTATAGGTGTTATGATTATTTCTGTTGTTGTGTCATGTATACGTGCACTAGTACTACAAGATCTAGTTCATAGTTAGTCCAGAAACACTTTGTGTGATGTAATATTCGTGGTCAAACATACCAACTCGGTTACTAACTTGATTTCTGGGTTTTGCTTGAAGAACACCAAGAACACCTATAGCTACCGTTCTGTCGCTATAGGTGGTCTTTAGCGACATATATTATTTATTTTTCCAGAAATTAATTATTAAATAGAAAAAAATAGTTTTTAGTTATTAAAAATACAAAATAAATGATTAAAAATTATTTTAAATTCTAAAAATTAGTTTTTAATTATTTTAAATATATTTCATAAATATTTAATATTTTTGGAATATTAAAAGTATTTAATTTATTTAATTATAATATTAAATAAATCATTTAAAAATGATTTTAATATTGGAAAAATCATTAAAAATTATATTATGATATAAGAAAATATTTTAAGTTATTTTTAATGACTTTTAATATTTTGTGATAAATTTCAATAATATTTAAATATTAATGGTAATTAATTTATTTACTAAATGAGTTAAATAAATAAATTAAAAATGATTTTATTATTTTAAAAATCATTTTAAATAATAATAAGGTATTTAAAAATATTTTAAGTTATAAAATATAACTTTTAATATTTAAAGATAAATTTCATTAATTAATTATTATTAATGATATTAAAGTTATTTAATAATTATATTAAATAATTTAGTTTAAAAATAATTTTAATATTATAATAATCATTTTAAATGAAAATAAAGTGTTTAAAAATATTTTATGTTATAAAATATAACTTTTAATATTTAAAGGATAATTTCATTAATAATTTAATATTAATGATTATTAACTTATTATAAAAAATAGTAAATTTATTTAATAATTATATTAAATAAATAGTTTAAAAATGGTTTTATAAATTTAAAAATCATTTAAAATGATATAAATGAATTAAAAATATTTTAAGTTATGAATAATGACTTTTAATATTTTGATAAATAGAACATTAATACCTTAATATTAATGGTAATTATTTAGAAATAATTTTAAATATTTTAAAAATCATTTAAGGGTAATATTAATACTTTAAAAATATTTTGAGTTGTTATAAATAACTTCAATATTTTGGAAATGATTTCATTAATAGTTTAATATTAATTAGATATTAATGATAATAGAATTGATTAGTATTTAAATCATTTAAAATTGATTCTGATGTTTGAAAATTCATGATAAATCATGATAAATGTTTTAAATTTATTATAAAATATTTAAAAATAATATGACTGATACGTACAGATATTGAGTTGCAGAATAGAGTCTTAGACTCGATAATTACCCCATAAAGTTGTCGGTACACCGGCATGTTTCAGAAATTGATCTGGACTTAGATAATGTGATTAGATAAGTGATTATTTGTGATTCAATGGTTGTTAAACCTATGTGCCAATGTGATTAGGGTATGTGCTAGCTGTAATAAGCAGTGTTATGTGTTATAGTATATTGTTCTAATCGAACGAATGATCTGATTAATGATAGGTCGTGAGATAAGCGATAAATCTAAATTACAAACTGTAAGCAGCGCTTCAGGCAAGTATCTTACCTTTGCATTTTCTTTATGCAATGGGCATGAGTAAGAATATTTACGAATGATATTATTACTGTACAGATTATTAACCTTATATTATATACGCTCATTGCTTATCAACATGTTAGTATATGGTAATTCAGATATATATATATATATATATATATATATTTTGTTCGTTAATTTCTGTAAATGATTATACAAGTGTCCCCACTTGGATAATCATTGTATTTAATCTCATGTTGATATACCTTTGTCAATTACCCGTATATATATATATATATATATATATATATATATATATATATATATATGTTGCATTATAGATTATTGTTGAACAAGATAAAACCTTTGACTTAGAACCTAGACAAGTATGAACATCCCTACATAGGAAAACATTTATGCGCCCAAGGCGGAACAAAGTGAACGATCCTATCATTCTTGTAATGTAGTATTGATCAATGCAAGGCATAAAGGGCTGATCACCCCCCGTGCCCGTAAGTTATGACGGTTTACAGATGAATTTATGTTTAACCTTTTCGAAAATGAAGAAAAAATGTTCATGGCATGTCACCATAACCCCAGTTAGAGTCAATATGTAGTTTCAAAAATTTGAAAGAGAGTTGTTATGTTATATTTATCGGTTCAGGATACTTCACAACTATTGACTTGTTGTAGAAGAATAGTATAAAGAAAACATTTAAATCCTTTCAGCTTATATATATATAATTGCTATTACTTGTTGGACACTCAAATGCTCATCCTTGCTTAATTTAAATGTTTTCAGCTAAGTGTGAACGACCAGAGAGCTCTGCTAAGACCAAGGAAAAAGGGAAAGGTTGCTGATTAAATACAAATGTTATCTTGTGTAATTGTTGATATTAATATTAAGACAATTATGATATATATTATCTATCATGGGTTGTAATGAATGTTTAAAGGTTACGTACTTGGGAGCTAGACTCTGATAATTATGTAAATTAAGTTTGACTTTTATATTATTGTTATTATTATTAGTATTATTCCGCTCATAGAAATGGTATTGTGAAGCACCGAGTTCGGGTTTTAAGTACCTGGATTTGGGGGCGTCACATCATTGTGTCAGAGCTTAGGGGTTAAAAACCTTAGGTGGGCTAGACCTTAGGCTATAACCTTAGAACAGAGGGAAACGTTGAAAATGTAAATAACTCATATAGAGTTTAAAAAGAGATGAATTGACTAAATTCATCGTCGAACTAAATAAAAGATAACTTGTATAAAACACTTATTCGTTGTGTGTATATACTATATGCTAATCAGGATAATTTATGTGTGTAGATGTCAGGTGAAAAAGGATTCGAATACCCTCAGATCGTAAAGAAGGAGCCAATATCAAAGCCAATAGCTGAAATAGAGGCTCACATTGAAAGCTACCTCAATGAGGTGGTTGATTTGAAAAGTGTAGTACCAGACCCAGAGGCGATAATATGTCTGATAGGTAAAGTATAGTTAAAGAATATGTGGTCAATGTTGAGTTCTTAAACTCGTATGTTTGTGTCGAGTTCTTAAACTCATAATGTATGGTATGTTAGATGAACTAGGTGTAGTTAGGTGTGAATGGATTATTGAGGATAATGGGAATAGACAGATTTCTAAGTAATTGATCCTTAGTGGAGGCGTAAGAAATAAGTAGTACTGGTATTACTTGAATATGTAGGACTCTATGATGTATATATGATTAGTATATTCGTATAAGGTATTATTTTTCAAATTTTGTATAAGTTATGGCAGTGATTCCTGACTTTTAAGTCACAAAGGGATAGCGGATGATTAAAGCAATATGTGCTATGGTATGTCAAGTGTTATGAATATGAATTTAAAAGGGATTAATGAAATAGTTGGAATAAAGATAATAGATAATTATGAGTACTGGTTAATACAGAAAACCAAAATTTTCAAAATCTAATATTTTGAGTACATGATTATTCGAATAGAAAGTTTTGTGTTATATGATTATACGTATATGATAAGGCTTAGAATAAAGAATAAATTGTGATAATATCGCCAAGGAGACGAAAACAAAATACATGGGCAGAAGAACCTGTCAACAAAGCTGGAAGATAACCAGACCCGATACAGAATTTTGCGAAGATGGACGATCAAGTTATGTAGAACGGAATACCAGTCACGGGAAAATCAGCAAGATAATCGATTGACGAACGTCAAAGACTTTAAGGCCATTGTACTGTCAGGATTGGAAGATCAACTGACCCTGGTGACGTAATTGTGATAGCTAGGATAACGAAGGGGCAAAAGATAGCTTTTGCCACCTGTACGATAAAAGGAATGGAGATAAAGGGAAAGTTTGTGTGTTATAAGTGTGGACAAAAGGGACGTGTCTCTCCCAACTGTCCCAATCCAAGAATGTACAGTAGGTGTTTTAAGTGTGAATCAATGGAGTATAAGGTGGAAGACTGTCCAAGAAGGAGATGTGAGGAAAAGAATGCAAATACGGGAAAAAGGCAGCATGACATTGGCGATAGCGGGACCGACTTCAACAAATGAACCAACAAAACTAACCGAAGGAGTTTTCAACATGACCGTTCAAGAAACAGTAGCAGCCGGGGATGCAACTCCAGGTATTACTCGAACAAATGTTATTTTCTTATATATGATTTTCTTATATATAGTAAATTATTTTATAAAGAAATTTTGTGGGAGAAATTTGAGTTCTTTTAGAAATCAAATTTCCGTTTAATCAGAAAGACAAGATTTATGTGAATAGTTAAATATCAGTTCGATCAATTTTGATCGAGATCTACTCGCAAAGATTGTGTAAACTATGTAACCGTGTATGTATAGGTTTTAAAATGATGATTCCGGGGACGGAATCTTTATAAGGGAGGGTGAATGTAACAACCCGATATTTTCTATAATAAATAAAAAAATTTGCGTATAAATTTTTTTTTATATTAAGGATGAGGATTTGTACAAGATATTGTGTATATGTATTTACGTGGTAACTAAAAATATATTTATTACATAAATACTTACAAATAATTTTTATTTTAGAATTATTGATTATTATAAAGTACATTCTTATAATAATTAAATTATGGTAGAAATGTTTTATTAATTATTTTCTATAAAAATATAATCATATAATATTTGAATAATATATGGAGTGATTTTTAGAATAATTATAATAATTTTTTTATTATATGAATTTTAGTACAAATTATTAAGTTAATTATTTTACCTTAATTATTAAGGTTAAATATGAAGAATAAATCAGATATGGAATCCAAACCTTAATTTTGGATTATTGTCAAGGTATGAAAATAATAATATAATATTAATTATATTTTGAGTTTTCAATGCTATGAATATGTACTGTATTTCCGTATTGATAACGGTAGGTCAATTACGGTGTATTATGACCAAACCCTAGTAATAATGCTAAACTCTAATTTGAGATCCAAATTAGAGTGTAAGATTGTTTTATAAGTGTGTTATATAATTTATGTCGTGTATTAAATGTATTAATTAGGTGAACCCTAATTAAAATTTTAGAAACCCTAATTTTTAGAAAACCCTAATTAATATTTCTAAAACCCTAAATAATTTTTAGAGATGAGGAACCCTAATTTGAAATTTAAATTAGAGTTCGAGATTAGTTGTAATTATGTTAATGTGATTAATTTGCAAGTTTTATAATTTCAATTGCAAATTTTGGAAACCCTAAAATTTTAAACCCTAATTTGATAATTAGAAAACCTAATTATAAATTGGTAACCCTAATTATAAAAATCGTAAACCCTAATTGCTATTTTAGCAATGTTAATGATAATTATATGATATTAAACCTTAATGTTCATGTATAGCGTAATTAAAAAATTAATCATAATTAGAAAACCCAAATTTCACAATTTTAGAAACTAAAAGTTATTTAATTTTTTATTTAATTTTATTTATTTTTGTGTAAACTTTAATTGGAAATCCTATTATTATTTTATGCTAAACCTTAGGGTTAAACCCTAAGGGTCAAACCCTAAGGGTTTGCCAAGTTCCATTTTGCCCATAAAAATCCCAATCAAATGACCATTATACCCCTAAATGCATTATTTTGGCTATCTTGTAGGTTTTGATAATAGGTTGAGTGAGTGAACCACTTCAACCACCCCATGTGCTCAAAATAATAGCAACAAGCAATATACACCAGCCATTCATGCATCTAGCAAGTTGTATAAATAGATTTGAAGAGAGAGCAATGTCATTTGTTACTTATATTTTTCACAAACACTCAACTTGACCCTCTCTCTCTAAGACCTCCGAATATATAAGCTAGATCAGTCACATAATCAAGCCCCATGAAATCCAACAACAAATCAGAAGCCCAAATTCCAGAAATCAAAGCTTAAAGGTATAAACCCTAACCAAGAAATCTGATTTTGATCCTTTGTTAGATGTTAAGTTTGTTGTGTTAAATATGTTGTATGGAGTCTAATTAAGTGATCTGGGTTAGTATTTGATAGATCCATAACATTTAAATACACGAAATTAGTGTTTTGAAAAATTTGGAAAAAAATTGTTTTGGTGGTCTAACAACGAATGTCAGACCATGTAGATCTCAAGATGTAAGTTTTTTTGTTGTTTAAGTGTTTTATCTTGTTGTATGTTGTGAGATCTGTGTTCTGGAACTGGTATCATGACCAGATCATGCATAAATTGCAAGCTATTGATGGTCAAATGTCGTTGACCGACCATGATCGGGTAAAATTCTGGGTAACCCAGAACGTATGAACAGTGTCTGACAATATATTGACGAGCCTTGATCTTACTTCTGTTTGTTGTTTTGCTGTTGTTGTTGTAATGAAATCATAATATGTTATGTGGACTACATATATATGGCCGTAAACCATTTAAATGATAACCAGAAAAAATGTAGTGGATTGGTCAAACCAAGCAGAAGATCATGGGATCGGTTTTCTGGGCAACCCAGAAAACTGATGACCATGTCTTCTGACATGGTTTGACCGGACTGGATCTTATGATTTTTATGATGATAAAGTGTATTTGTGTAATGGATCGGTTGTCGTACATGTTTTCTACAATCCAGAACTTTTAAATCACAAAAACATCATACGGATTTCAAGTTGTGGAAGCCCAAAAGTGTATGTTCGAACTTTTAAATGAAAATAACGTGTTTAAAAATATTTTAAGTTATAAAATATAACTTTTAATATTTAAAGGATAATTTCATTAATAATTTAATATTAATGATTATTAACTTATTATTAAAAATAGTAAATTTATTTAATAATTATATTAAATAAATAGTTTAAAAATGGTTTTATTAATTTAAAAATCATTTAAAAGGATATAAATGAATTAAAAATATTTTAAGTTATGAATAATGACTTTTAATATTTTGATAAATAGAACATTAATACCTTAATATTAATGGTAATTATTTAGAAATAATTTTAAATGTTTTAAAAATCATTTAAGGGTAATATTAATACTTTAAAAATATTTTGAGTTGTTATAAATAACTTTAATATTTTAGAAATGATTTTATTAATAGTTTAATATTAATTAGATATTAATGATAATAGAATTGATTAGTATTTAAATCATTTAAAAATGATTCTGATGTTTGAAAATTCATGATAAATCATGATAAATGTTTTAAATTTATTATAAAATATTTAAAAATAATATGACTGATACGTACAGATATTGAGTTGCAGAATAGAGTCTTAGACTCGATAATTACCCCATAAAGTTGTCGGTACACCGGCATGTTTCAGAAATTGATCTGGACTTAGATAATGTGATTAGATAAGTGATTATTTGTGATTCAATAGTTGTTAAACCTATGTGCCAATGTGATTAGGGTATGTGCTAACTGCAATAAGCAGTGTTATGTGTTATAGTATATTGTTCTAATCGAACAAATGATCTGATTAATGATAGGTCGTGAGATAAGCGATAAATCTAAATTACAAACTGTAAGCAGCGCTTCAGGCAAGTATCTTACCTTTGCATTTTCTTTATGCAATGGACATGAGTAAGAATATATACGAATGATATTATTACTGTACAGATTATTAACCTTATATTATATACGCTCATTGCTTATCAACATGTTAGTATATGGTAATTCAGATATATATATTCTGTTCGTTAATTTTTGTAAATGATTATACAAGTGTCCCCACTTGGATAATCATTGTATTTAATCACATGTTGATATACATTTGTCAATTACTCGTATATATATATATATATATATATATTATATATTATATAACATATAAAACATTTGACTTAGAACCCAGACAAGTATGAACATCCCTACATAGGAAAACATTTATGCGCCCAAGGCGGAACAGAGTGAACGATCCTATCGTTCTTGTAATGTAGTATTGATCAATGCAAGGCATAACGGGCTGATCACCCCCCGTGCCCGTAAGTTATGACGGTTTACAGATGAATTTATGTTTAACCTTTTCGAAAATGAAGAAAAAATGTTCATGGCATGTCACCATAACCCCAGTTATTGAGTCAATATGTAGTTTTAAAAATTTAAAAAAGAGTTGTTATGTTATATTTATCGGTTCAGAATACTTCACAACTATTGACTTGTTGTAGAAGAATAGTATAAAGAAAATATTTAAATCCTTTCAGCTTATATATATATAATTGCTATTACTTGCTGGACACTCAAATGCTCATCCTTGCTTAATTTAAATGTTTTCAGCTAAGTGTGAACGACCAGAGAGCTCTGCTAAGACCAAGGAAAAAGGGAAAGGTTGCTGATTGAATGCAAATGTTATCTTGTGTAATTGTTGATATTAATATTAAGACAATTATGATATATATTATCTATCATGAGTTGTAATGAATGTTTAAAGGTTACGTACTTGGGAGCTAGACTCTGATAATTATGTAAATTAAGTTTGACTTTTATATTATTGTTATTATTATTAGTATTATTCCGCTCATAGAAATGGTATCGTGAAGCACCGAGTTCGGGTTTCAAAGAGGGAAACGTTGAAAATGTAAATAACTCATATAGAGTTCAAAAATAGATGAATTGACTAAATTCATCGTCAAACTAAATAAAAGATAACTTGTATAAAACACTTATTTGTTGTGTGTATATACTATATGCTAATCAGGATAATTTATGTGTGTAGATGTCAGGTGAAAAAGGATTCGAATACCCTCGGATCGTAAAGAAGGAGCCAATATCAAAGCCAATAGCTGAAATAGAGGCTCACATTGAAAGTTACCTCAATGAGGTGGTTGATTTGAAAAGTGTAGTACCAGACCCAGAGGCGATAATATGTCTGATAGGTAAAGTATAGTTAAAGAATATGTGGTCAATGTTGAGTTCTTAAACTCGTATGTTTGTGTCGAGTTCTTAAACTCATAATGTATGGTATGTTAGATGAACTAGGTGTAGTTAGGTGTGAATGGATTATTGAGGATAATGGGAATAGACAGATTTCTAAGTAATTGATCCTTAGTGGAGGCGTAAGAAATAAGTAGTACTGGTATTACTTGAATATGTAGGACTCTATGATGTATATATGATTAGTATATTCGTATAAGGTATTATTTTTCAAATTTTGTATAAGTTATGGCAGTGATTCCTGACTTTTGAGTCACAAAGGGATAGCGGATGATTAAAGCAATATGTGCTATGGTATGTCAAGTGTTATGAATATGAATTTAAAAGGGATTAATGAAATAAGTTGGAATAAAGATAATAGATAATTATGAGTACTGGTTAATACAGAAAACCAAAATTTTCAAAATCTAATATTTTGAGTACATGATTATTCGAATAGAAAGTTTTGTGTTATATGATTATACGTATATGATAAGGCTTAGAATAAAGAATAAATTGTGATAATATCGCCAAGGAGACGAAAATAAAATACACGGGCAGAAGAACCTGTCAACAAAGCTGGAAGATAACCAGACCCGATACAGAATTTTGCGAAGATGGACGATCAAGTTATGTAGAACGGAATACCAGTCATGGGAAGATCCGCAAGATAATCGATTGACGAACGTCAAAGACTTTAAAGCCATTGTACTGTCAGGATTGGAAGATCAACTGAACCTGGTGACGTAATTGTGATAGCTAGGATAACGAAGGGGCAAAAGACAGCTTTTGCCACCTGTACGATAAAAGGAATGGAGATAAAGGGAAAGTTTGTGTGTTATAAGTGTGGACAAAAGAGACGTGTCTCTCCCAACTGTCCCAATCCAAGAATGTACAGTAGGTATTTTAAGTGTGAATCAATGGAGTATAAGGTGGAAGACTGTCCAAGAAGGAGATGTGAGGAAAAGAATGCAAATACGGGAAAAAGGCAGCATGACATTGGCGATAGCGGGACCGACTTCAACAAAGGAACCAACAAAACTAACCGAAGGAGTTTTCAGCATGACCGTTCAAGAAACAGTAGCAGCCGGGGATGCAACTCCAGGTATTACTCGAACAAATGTTATTTTCTTATATATGATTTTCTTATATATAGTAAATTATTTTATAAAGAAATTTTGAGAGAGAAATTTGAGTTCTTTTAGAAATCAAATTTTCGTTTAGAAATCAGTTCGATCAATTTTGATCGAGATCTACTCGTAAAGATTGTGTAAACTATGTAACCGTGTATATATAGGTTTTAAAATGGTGATTCTGGGGACGGAATCTTTATAAGAGAGGGTGAATGTAACAACCCGATATTTTCTACAATAAATAAAAAATTTTGCGTATAATTTTTTTTTATATTAAGGATGAGGATTTGTACAAGATATTGTGTATATGTATTTACGTGGTAAATAAAAATATATTTATTACATAAATATTTACAAATAATTTTTATTTTAGAATTATTGATTATTATAAAGTACATTCTTATAATAATTAAATTATGGTAGAAATATTTTATTAATTATTTTCTATAAAAATATAATCATATATTGTTTAAATAATATATGGAGTGATTTTTAGAATAATTATAATAATTATTTTATTATATGAATTTTAGTACAAATTATTAAGTTAATTATTTTACCTTAATTATTAAGGTTAAATATGAAGAATAAATCAGATATGGAATCCAAACCTTAATTTTGGATTATTGTCAAGGTATGAAAATAATAATATAATATTAATTATATTTTAAGTTTTCAGTGCTATGAATATGTACTGTATTTCCGTATTGATAACGGTAGGTCAATTACGGTGTATTATGACCAAACCCTAGTAATAATGCTAAACTCTAATTTGAGATCCAAATTAGAGTGTAAGATTGTTTTATAAGTGTGTTATATAATTTATGTCGTGTATTAAATGTATTAATTAGGTGAACCCTAATTAAAATTTTAGAAACCCTAATTTTTAGAAAACCCTAATTAATATTTCTAAAACCCTAAATAATTTTTAGAGATGAGGAACCCTAATTTGAAATTTAAATTAGAGTTCAAGATTAGTTGTAATTATGTTAATGTGATTAATTTGCAAGTTTTATAATTTCAATTGCTAATTTTGGAAACCCTAAAATTTTAAACCCTAATTTGATAATTAGAAAACCTAATTATAAATTGGTAACCCTAATTATAAAAATCGTAAACCCTAATTGCTATTTTAGCAATGTTAATGATAATTATATGATATTAAACCTTAATGTTCCTGTATAGCGTAATTAAAAAAAATAATCATAATTAGAAAACCCAAATTTCACAATTTTAGAAACTAAAAGTTATTTAATTTTTTATTTAATTTTATTTATTTTTGTGTAAACTTTAATTGGAAATCCTATTATTATTTTATGCTAAACCTTAGGGTTAAACCCTAAGGGTCAAACCCTAAGGGTTTGCCAAGTTCCATTTTGCCCATAAAAATCCCAATCAAATGACCATTATACCCCTAAATGCATTATTTTGGCTATCTTGTAGGTTTTGATAATAGGTTGAGTGAGTGAACCACTTCAACCACCCCATGTGCTCAAAATAATAGCAACAAGCAATATACACCAGCCATTCATGCATCTAGCAAGTTGTATAAATAGATTTGAAGAGAGAGCAATGTCATTTGTTACTTATATTTTTCACAAACACTCAGCTTGACCCTCTCTCTCTAAGACCTCCGAATATATAAGCTAGATCAGTCACATAATCAAGCCCCATGAAATCCAACAACAAATCAGAAGCCCAAATTCCAGAAATCAAAGCTTAAAGGTATAAACCCTAACCAAGAAATCTGATTTTGATCCTTTGTTAGATGTTAAGTTTGTTGTGTTAAATATGTTGTATGGAGTCTAATTAAGTGATCTGGGTTAGTATTTGATAGATCCATAACATTTAAATACACGAAATTAGTGTTTTGAAAAATCTGGAAAAAAATTGTTTTGGTGGTCTGACAACGAATGTCAGACCATGTAGATCTCAAGATGTTAAGTTTTTTTGTTGTTTAAGTGTTTTATCTTGTTGTATGTTGTGAGATCTGTGTTCTGGAACTGGTATCATGACCAGATCATGCATATATTGCAAGCTATTGATGGTCAAGTGTCGTTGACCGACCATGATCAGATAGAATTCTGGGTAACCCAGAACGTATGAACAGTGTCTGACAATATATTGACGAGCCTTGATCTTACTTCTGTTTGTTGTTTTGTTGTTGTTGTTGTAATGAAATCTTAATATGTTATGTGGACTAAATATATATGGCCGTAAACCACTTAAATGATAACCAAAAAAAATGTAGTGGATTGGTCAAACCAAGCAGAAGATCATGGGATCGGTTTTCTAGGCAACCCAGAAAACTGATGACCATGTCTTCTGACATGGTTTGACCGGACCGGATCTTATGATTTTTATGATGATAAAGTGTATTTGTGTAATGGATCGGTTGTCGTACATGTTTTCTACAATCCAGAACTTTTAAATCACAAAAACATCATACGGATTTCAAGTTGTGGAAGCCCAAAAGTGTATGTTCGAACTGTTCTTCATTTCTGGGTAACCCAAAAATGAAGAACAGCCTCTGACAACACTTTTGGAGGCTCAGATCTCCTTGGGTATAGGTGTTATGATTATTTCTGTTGTTGTGTCATGTATACGTGCACTAGTACTACAAGATCTAGTTCATAGTTAGTCCAGAAACACTTTGTGTGATGTAATATTCGTGGTCAAACATACCAACTCGGTTACTAACTTGATTTCTGGGTTTTGCTTGAAGAACACCAAGAACACCTATAGCTACCGTTCTGTCGCTATAGGTGGTCTTTAGCGACATATATTATTTATTTTTCCAGAAATTAATTATTAAATAGAAAAAAATAGTTTTTAGTTATTAAAAATACAAAATAAATGATTAAAATTTATTTTAAATTCTGAAAATTAGTTTTTAATTATTTTAAATATATTTCATAAATATTTAATATTTTTGGAATATTAAAAGTATTTAATTTATTTAATTATAATATTAAATAAATCATTTAAAAATGATTTTAATATTGGAAAAATCATTAAAAATTATATTATGATATAAGAAAATATTTTAAGTTATTTTTAATGACTTTTAATATTTTGTGATAAATTTCAATAATATTTAAATATTAATGGTAATTAATTTATTTACTAAATGAGTTAAATAAATAAATTAAAAATGATTTTATTATTTTAAAAATCATTTTAAATAATAATAAGGTATTTAAAAATATTTTAAGTTATAAAATATAACTTTTAATATTTAAAGATAAATTTCATTAATTAATTATTATTAATGATATTAAAGTTATTTAATAATTATATTAAATAATTTAGTTTAAAAATAATTTTAATATTATAATAATCATTTTAAATGAAAATAAAGTGTTTAAAAATATTTTATGTTATAAAATATAACTTTTAATATTTAAAGGATAATTTCATTAATAATTTAATATTAATGATTATTAACTTATTATAAAAAATAGTAAATTTATTTAATAATTATATTAAATAAATAGTTTAAAAATGGTTTTATAAATTTAAAAATCATTTAAAATGATATAAATGAATTAAAAATATTTTAAGTTATGAATAATGACTTTTAATATTTTGATAAATAGAACATTAATACCTTAATATTAATGGTAATTATTTAGAAATAATTTTAAATATTTTAAAAATCATTTAAGGGTAATATTAATACTTTAAAAATATTTTGAGTTGTTATAAATAACTTCAATATTTTGGAAATGATTTCATTAATAGTTTAATATTAATTAGATATTAATGATAATAGAATTGATTAGTATTTAAATCATTTAAAATTGATTCTGATGTTTGAAAATTCATGATAAATCATGATAAATGTTTTAAATTTATTATAAAATATTTAAAAATAATATGACTGATACGTACAGATATTGAGTTGCAGAATAGAGTCTTAGACTCGATAATTACCCCATAAAGTTGTCGGTACACCGGCATGTTTCAGAAATTGATCTGGACTTAGATAATGTGATTAGATAAGTGATTATTTGTGATTCAATGGTTGTTAAACATATGTGCCAATGTGATTAGGGTATGTGCTAGCTGTAATAAGCAGTGTTATGTGTTATAGTATATTGTTCTAATCGAACGAATGATCTGATTAATGATAGGTCGTGAGATAAGCGATAAATCTAAATTACAAACTGTAAGCAGCGCTTCAGGCAAGTATCTTGCCTTTGCAATTTCTTTATGCAATGGGCATGAGTAAGAATATTTACGAATGATATTATTACTGTACAAATTATTAACCTTATATTATATACGCTCATTGCTTATCAACATGTTAGTATATGGTAATTCAGATATATATATATTTTGTTCGTTAATTTCTGTAAATGATTATACAAGTGTCCCCACTTGGATAATCATTGTATTTAATCTCATGTTGATATACCTTTGTCAATTACCCGTATATATATATATATATATATATATATATATATATATATATATATATATATATATATATATATGTTGCATTATAGATTATTGTTGAACAAGATAAAACCTTTGACTTAGAACCTAGACAAGTATGAACATCCCTACATAGGAAAACATTTATGCGCCCAAGGCGGAACAGAGTGAACGATCCTATCGTTCTTGTAATGTAGTATTGATCAATGCAAGGCATAAAGGGCTGATCACCCCCCGTGCCCGTAAGTTATGACGGTTTACAGATGAATTTATGTTTAACCTTTTCGAAAATGAAGAAAAAATGTTCATGGCATGTCACCATAACCCCAGTTAGAGTCAATATGTAGTTTCAAAAATTTGAAAGAGAGTTGTTATGTTATATTTATCGGTTCAGGATACTTCACAACTATTGACTTGTTGTAGAAGAATAGTATAAAGAAAACATTTAAATCCTTTCAGCTTATATATATATAATTGCTATTACTTGTTGGACACTCAAATGCTCATCCTTGCTTAATTTAAATGTTTTCAGCTAAGTGTGAACGACCAGAGAGCTCTGCTAAGACCAAGGAAAAAGGGAAAGGTTGCTGATTAAATACAAATGTTATCTTGTGTAATTGTTGATATTAATATTAAGACAATTATGATATATATTATCTATCATGGGTTGTAATGAATGTTTAAAGGTTACGTACTTGGGAGCTAGACTCTGATAATTATGTAAATTAAGTTTGACTTTTATATTATTGTTATTATTATTAGTATTATTCCGCTCATAGAAATGGTATTGTGAAGCACCGAGTTCGGGTTTTAAGTACCTGGATTTGGGGGCGTCACATCATTGTGTCAGAGCTTAGGGGTTAAAAACCTTAGGTGGGCTAGACCTTAGGCTATAACCTTAGAACAGAGGGAAACGTTGAAAATGTAAATAACTCATATAGAGTTTAAAAAGAGATGAATTGACTAAATTCATCGTCGAACTAAATAAAAGATAACTTGTATAAAACACTTATTTGTTGTGTGTATATACTATATGCTAATCAGGATAATTTATGTGTGTAGATGTCAGGTGAAAAAGGATTCGAATACCCTCAGATCGTAAAGAAGGAGCCAATATCAAAGCCAATAGCTGAAATAGAGGCTCACATTGAAAGCTACCTCAATGAGGTGGTTGATTTGAAAAGTGTAGTACCAGACCCAGAGGCGATAATATGTCTGATAGGTAAAGTATAGTTAAAGAATATGTGGTCAATGTTGAGTTCTTAAACTCGTATGTTTATGGTGAGTTCTTAAACTCATAATGTATGGTAAGTTGGATGAACTAGGTGTAGTTAGGTGTGAATGGATTATTGAGGATAATGGGAATAGACAGATTTCTAAGTAATTGATCATTAGTGGAGGCGTAAGAAATAAGTAGTACTAGTATTACTTGAATATGTAGGACTCTATGATGTATATATGATAAGTATGTTCGTATAAGGTATTATTTTTCAAATTTTGTATAAGTTATGGCAGCGATTCCTGACTTTTGAGTCACAAAGGGATAGCGGATGATTAAAGCAATATGTGCTATGGTATGTCAAGTGTTATGAATATGAATTTAAAAGGGATTAATGAAATAAGTTGGTATAAAGATAATAGTTAATTATGAGTACTGGTTAATACAGAAAACCAAAATTTTCAAAATCTAATATTTTGAGTACATGATTATTCGAATAGAAAGTTTTGTGTTATATGATTATACGTATATGATAAGGCTTAGAATAAAGAATAAATTGTGATAATATCGCCAAGGAGACGAAAACAAAATACATGGGCAGAAGAACCTGTCAACAAAGCTGGAAGATAACCAGACCCGATACAGAATTTTGCGAAGATGGACGATCAAGTTATGTAGAACGGAATACCAGTCACGGGAAAATCAGCAAGATAATCGATTGACGAACGTCAAAGACTTTAAGGCCATTGTACTGTCAGGATTGGAAGATCAACTGACCCTGGTGACGTAATTGTGATAGCTAGGATAACGAAGGGGCAAAAGACAGCTTTTGCCACCTGTACGATAAAAGGAATGGAGATAAAGGGAAAGTTTGTGTGTTATAAGTGTGGACAAAAGGGACGTGTCTCTCCCAACTGTCCCAATCCAAGAATGTACAGTAGGTGTTTTAAGTGTGAATCAATGGAGTATAAGGTGGAAGACTGTCCAAGAAGGAGATGTGAGGAAAAGAATGCAAATACGGGAAAAAGGCAGCATGACATTGGCGATAGCGGGACCGACTTCAACAAATGAACCAACAAAACTAACCGAAGGAGTTTTCAACATGACCGTTCAAGAAACAGTAGCAGCCGGGGATGCAACTCCAGGTATTACTCGAACAAATGTTATTTTCTTATATATGATTTTCTTATATATAGTAAATTATTTTATAAAGAAATTTTGTGGGAGAAATTTGAGTTCTTTTAGAAATCAAATTTCCGTTTAATCAGAAAGACAAGATTTATGTGAATAGTTAAAGATCAGTTCGATCAATTTTGATCGAGATCTACTCGCAAAGATTGTGTAAACTATGTAACCGTGTATGTATAGGTTTTAAAATGATGATTTCGGGGACGGAATCTTTGTAAGGGAGGGTGAATGTAACAACCCGATATTTTCTATAATAAATAAAAAAATTTGCGTATAAATTTTTTTTTATATTAAGGATGAGGATTTGTACAAGATATTGTGTATATGTATTTACGTGGTAACTAAAAATATATTTATTACATAAATATTTACAAATAATTTTTATTTTAGAATTATTGATTATTATAAAGTACATTCTTATAATAATTAAATTATGGTAGAAATGTTTTATTAATTATTTTCTATAAAAATATAATCATATAATATTTGAATAATATATGGAGTGATTTTTAGAATAATTATAATAATTATTTTATTATATGAATTTTAGTACAAATTATTAAGTTAATTATTTTACCTTAATTATTAAGGTTAAATATGAAGAATAAATCAGATATGGAATCCAAACCTTAATTTTGGATTATTGTCAAGGTATGAAAATAATAATATAATATTAATTATATTTTGAGTTTTCAATGCTATGAATATGTACTGTATTTCCGTATTGATAACGGTAGGTCAATTACGGTGTATTATGACCAAACCCTAGTAATAATGCTAAACTCTAATTTGAGATCCAAATTAGAGTGTAAGATTGTTTTATAAGTGTGTTATATAATTTATGTCGTGTATTAAATGTATTAATTAGGTGAACCCTAATTAAAATTTTAGAAACCCTAATTTTTAGAAAACCCTAATTAATATTTCTAAAACCCTAAATAATTTTTAGAGATGAGGAACCCTAATTTGAAATTTAAATTAGAGTTCGAGATTAGTTGTAATTGTGTTAATGTGATTAATTTGCAAGTTTTATAATTTCAATTGCTAATTTTGGAAACCCTAAAATTTTAAACCCTAATTTGATAATTAGAAAACCTAATTATAAATTGGTAACCCTAATTATAAAAATCGTAAACCCTAATTGCTATTTTAGCAATGTTAATGATAATTATATGATATTAAACCTTAATGTTCCTGTATTGCGTAATTAAAAAATTAATCATAAGTAGAAAACCCAAATTTCACAATTTTAGAAACTAAAAGTTATTTAATTTTTTATTTAATTTTATTTATTTTTGTGTAAACTTTAATTGGAAATCCTATTATTATTTTATGCTAAACCTTAGGGTTAAACCCTAAGGGTTTGCCAAGTTCCATTTTGCCCATAAAAATCCCAATCAAATGACCATTATACCCCTAAATGCATTATTTTGGCTATCTTGTAGGTTTTGATAATAGGTTGAGTGAGTGAACCACTTCAACCACCCCATGTGCTCAAAATAATAGCAACAAGCAATATACACCAGCCATTCATGCATCTAGCAAGTTGTATAAATAGATTTGAAGAGAGAGCAATGTCATTTGTTACTTATATTTTTCACAAACACTCAACTTGACCCTCTCTCTCTAAGACCTCCGAATATATAAGCTAGATCAGTCACATAATCAAGCCCCATGAAATCCAACAACAAATCAGAAGCCCAAATTCCAGAAATCAAAGCTTAAAGGTATAAACCCTAACCAAGAAATCTGATTTTGATCCTTTGTTAGATGTTAAGTTTGTTGTGTTAAATATGTTGTATGGAGTCTAATTAAGTGATCTGGGTTAGTATTTGATAGATCCATAACATTTAAATACACGAAATTAGTGTTTTGAAAAATTTGGAAAAAAATTGTTTTGGTGGTCTAACAACGAATGTCAGACCATGTAGATCTCAAGATGTAAGTTTTTTTGTTGTTTAAGTGTTTTATCTTGTTGTATGTTGTGAGATCTGTGTTCTGGAACTGGTATCATGACCAGATCATGCATAAATTGCAAGCTATTGATGGTCAAATGTCGTTGACCGACCATGATCGGGTAAAATTCTGGGTAACCCAGAACGTATGAACAGTGTCTGACAATATATTGACGAGCCTTGATCTTACTTCTGTTTGTTGTTTTGTTGTTGTTGTTGTAATGAAATCATAATATGTTATGTGGACTACATATATATGGCCGTAAACCATTTAAATGATAACCAGAAAAAATGTAGTGGATTGGTCAAACCAAGCAGAAGATCATGGGATCGGTTTTCTGGGCAACCCAGAAAACTGATGACCATGTCTTCTGACATGGTTTGACCGGACCGGATCTTATGATTTTTATGATGATAAAGTGTATTTGTGTAATGGATCGGTTGTCGTACATGTTTTCTACAATCCAGAACTTTTAAATCACAAAAACATCATACGGATTTCAAGTTGTGGAAGCCCAAAAGTGTATGTTCGAACTTTTAAATGAAATAACGTGTTTAAAAATATTTTAAGTTATAAAATATAACTTTTAATATTTAAAGGATAATTTCATTAATAATTTAATATTAATGATTATTAACTTATTATTAAAAATAGTAAATTTATTTAATAATTATATTAAATAAATAGTTTAAAAATGGTTTTATTAATTTAAAAATCATTTAAAAGGATATAAATGAATTAAAAATATTTTAAGTTATGAATAATGACTTTTAATATTTTGATAAATAGAACATTAATACCTTAATATTAATGGTAATTATTTAAAAATAATTTTAAATGTTTTAAAAATTATTTAAGGGTAATATTAATACTTTAAAAATATTTTGAGTTGTTATAAATAACTTTAATATTTTTGAATGATTTTATTAATAGTTTAATATTAATTAGATATTAATGATAATAGAATTGATTAGTATTTAAATCATTTAAAAATGATTCTGATGTTTGAAAATTCATGATAAATCATGATAAATGTTTTAAATTTATTATAAAATATTTAAAAATAATATGACTGATACGTACAGATATTGAGTTGCAGAATAGAGTCTTAGACTTGATAATTACCCCATAAAGTTGTCGGTACACCGGCATGTTTCAGAAATTGATCTGGACTTAGATAATGTGATTAGATAAGTGATTATTTGTGATTCAATAGTTGTTAAACCTATGTGCCAATGTGATTAGGGTATGTGCTAACTGCAATAAGCAGTGTTATGTGTTATAGTATATTGTTCTAATCGAACAAATGATCTGATTAATGATAGGTCGTGAGATAAGCGATAAATCTAAATTACAAACTGTAAGCAGCGCTTCAAGCAAGTATCTTACCTTTGCATTTTCTTTATGCAATGGACATGAGTAAGAATATATACGAATGATATTATTACTGTACAGATTATTAACCTTATATTATATACGCTCATTGCTTATCAACATGTTAGTATATGGTAATTCAGATATATATATTCTGTTCGTTAATTTTTGTAAATGATTATACAAGTGTCCCCACTTGGATAATCATTGTATTTAATCACATGTTGATATACATTTGTCAATTACTCGTATATATATATATATATATATATATATATATATATATATATATATATATATATATATATATATGCATTATAGATTATTGTTGAACACGATAAAACATTTGACTTAGAACCCAGACAAGTATGAACATCCCTACATAGGAAAACATTTATGCGCCCAAGGCGGAACAGAGTGAACGATACTATCGTTCTTATAATGTAGTATTGATCAATGCAAGGCATAACGGGCTGATCACCCCCCGTGCCAGTAAGTTATGACGGTTTACAGATGAATTTATGTTTAACCTTTTCGAAAATGAAGAAAAAATGTTCATGGCATGTCACCATAACCCCAGTTATTGAGTCAATATGTAGTTTTAAAAATTTAAAAAAGAGTTGTTATGTTATATTTATCGGTTCAGAATACTTCACAACTATTGACTTGTTGTAGAAGAATAGTATAAAGAAAATATTTAAATCCTTTCAGCTTATATATATATAATTGCTATTACTTGCTGGACACTCAAATGCTCATCCTTGCTTAATTTAAATGTTTTCAGCTAAGTGTGAACGACCAGAGAGCTCTGCTAAGACCAAGGAAAAAGGGAAAGGTTGCTGATTGAATGCAAATGTTATCTTGTGTAATTGTTGATATTAATATTAAGACAATTATGATATATATTATCTATCATGAGTTGTAATGAATGTTTAAAGGTTACGTACTTGGGAGCTAGACTCTGATAATTATGTAAATTAAGTTTGACTTTTATATTATTGTTATTATTATTAGTATTATTCCGCTCATAGAAATGGTATCGTGAAGCACCGAGTTCGGGTTTCAAAGAGGGAAACGTTGAAAATGTAAATAACTCATATAGAGTTCAAAAATAGATGAATTGACTAAATTCATCGTCAAACTAAATAAAAGATAACTTGTATAAAACACTTATTTGTTTTGTGTATATACTATATGCTAATCAGGATAATTTATGTGTGTAGATGTCAGGTGAAAAAGGATTCGAATACCCTCGGATCGTAAAGAAGGAGCCAATATCAAAGCCAATAGCTGAAATAGAGGCTCACATTGAAAGTTACCTCAATGAGGTGGTTGATTTGAAAAGTGTAGTACCAGACCCAGAGGCGATAATATGTCTGATAGGTAAAGTATAGTTAAAGAATATGTGGTCAATGTTGAGTTCTTAAACTCGTATGTTTGTGTCGAGTTCTTAAACTCATAATGTATGGTATGTTAGATGAACTAGGTGTAGTTAGGTGTGAATGGATTATTGAGGATAATGGGAATAGACAGATTTCTAAGTAATTGATCCTTAGTGGAGGCGTAAGAAATAAGTAGTACTGGTATTACTTGAATATGTAGGACTCTATGATGTATATATGATTAGTATATTCGTATAAGGTATTATTTTTCAAATTTTGTATAAGTTATGGCAGTGATTCCTGACTTTTGAGTCACAAAGGGATAGCGGATGATTAAAGCAATATGTGCTATGGTATGTCAAGTGTTATGAATATGAATTTAAAAGGGATTAATGAAATAAGTTGGTATAAAGATAATAGATAATTATGAGTACTGGTTAATACAGAAAACCAAAATTTTCAAAATCTAATATTTTGAGTACATGATTATTCGAATAGAAAGTTTTGTGTTATATGATTATACGTATATGATAAGGCTTAGAATAAAGAATAAATTGTGATAATATCGCCAAGGAGACGAAAATAAAATACACGGGCAGAAGAACCTGTCAACAAAGCTGGAAGATAACCAGACCCGATACAGAATTTTGCGAAGATGGACGATCAAGTTATGTAGAACGGAATACCAGTCATGGGAAGATCCGCAAGATAATCGATTGACGAACGTCAAAGACTTTAAGGCCATTGTACTGTCAGGATTGGAAGATCAACTGAACCTGGTGACGTAATTGTGATAGCTAGGATAACGAAGGGGCAAAAGACAGCTTTTGCCACCTGTACGATAAAAGGAATGGAGATAAAGGGAAAGTTTGTGTGTTATAAGTGTGGACAAAAGGGACGTGTCTCTCCCAACTGTCCCAATCCAAGAATGTACAGTAGGTATTTTAAGTGTGAATCAATGGAGTATAAGGTGGAAGACTGTCCAAGAAGGAGATGTGAGGAAAAGAATGCAAATACGGGAAAAAGGCAGCATGACATTGGCGATAGCGGGACCGACTTCAACAAAGGAACCAACAAAACTAACCGAAGGAGTTTTCAGCATGACCGTTCAAGAAACAGTAGCAGCCGGGGATGCAACTCCAGGTATTACTCGAACAAATGTTATTTTCTTATATATGATTTTCTTATATATAGTAAATTATTTTATAAAAAAATTTTGAGGGAGAAATTTGAGTTCTTTTAGAAATCAAATTTTCGTTTAGAAATCAGTTCGATCAATTTTGATCGAGATCTACTCGTAAAGATTGTGTAAACTATGTAACCGTGTATATATAGGTTTTAAAATGGTGATTCCGGGGACGGAATCTTTATAAGAGAGGGTGAATGTAACAACCCGATATTTTCTACAATAAATAAAAAATTTTGCGTATAATTTTTTTTTATATTAAGGATGAGGATTTGTACAAGATATTGTGTATATGTATTTACGTGGTAAATAAAAATATATTTATTACATAAATATTTACAAATAATTTTTATTTTAGAATTATTGATTATTATAAAGTACATTCTTATAATAATTAAATTATGGTAGAAATATTTTATTAATTATTTTCTATAAAAATATAATCATATATTGTTTAAATAATATATGGAGTGATTTTTAGAATAATTATAATAATTATTTTATTATATGAATTTTAGTACAAATTATTAAGTTAATTATTTTACCTTAATTATTAAGGTTAAATATGAAGAATAAATCAGATATGGAATCCAAACCTTAATTTTGGATTATTGTCAAGGTATGAAAATAATAATATAATATTAATTATATTTTGAGTTTTCAGTGCTATGAATATGTACTGTATTTCCGTATTGATAACGGTAGGTCAATTACGGTGTATTATGACCAAACCCTAGTAATAATGCTAAACTCTAATTTGAGATCCAAATTAGAGTGTAAGATTGTTTTACAAGTGTGTTATATAATTTATGTCGTGCATTAAATGTATTAATTAGGTGAACCCTAATTAAAATTCTAAAAACCCTAATTTTTAGAAAACCCTAATTAATATTTCTAAAACCCTAAATAATTTTTAGAGATGAGGAACCCTAATTTGAAATTTAAATTAAAGTTCGAGATTGGTTGTAATTGTGTTAATGTGATTAATTTGCAAGTTTTATAATTTCAATTGCTAATTTTGAAAACCCTAAAATTTTAAACCCTAATTTGATAATTAGAAAACCTAATTATAAATTGGTAACCCTAATTATCAAAATCGTAAACCCTAATTGCTATTTTAGCAATGTTAATGATAATTATATGATATTAAACCCTAATGTTCCTGTATAGCGTAATTAAAAAAATTAATCATAATTAGAAAACCCAAATTTTACAATTTTAGAAACTAAAAGTTATTTAATTTTTTATTTAATTTTATTTATTTTTGTGTAAAATTTAATTGGAAATCCTATTATTATTTTATGCTAAACCTTAGGGTTTAACCCTAAGGGTTAAACCCTAAGGGTTTGCCAAGTTCCATTTTGCCCTTAAAAATCTAAACCAAATGACCATTATACCCCTAAATGCATTATTTTGGCTATCTTGTAGGTTTTGACAATAGGTTGAGTGGGTGAACCACTTCAACCACTCCATGTGCTCAAAATAATAGCAACGAGTAATATACACCAGCCATTCATGCATCTAGCAAGTTGTATAAATAGATTTGAAGAGAGAGAAATGTCATTTGTTACTTATATTTTTCACAAACACTCAACTTGACCCTCTCTCTCTAAGACCTCCGAATATATAAGCTAGATCGGTCACATAATCAAGCCCCATGAAATCCAACAAAAATCAGAAGCCCAAATTCCAGAAATCAAAGCTTAAAGGTATAAACCCTAACCAAGAAATCTGATTTTGATCCTTTGTTAGATGTTAAGTTTGTTGTGTTAAATATGTTGTATGGAGTCTAATTAAGTGATCTGGGTTAGTATTTGATAGATCCATAACATTTAAATACACGAAATTAGTGTTTTGAAAAATCTGGAAAAAAATTGTTTTGGTGGTCTGACAACGAATGTCAGACCATGTAGATCTCAGGATGTTAAGTTTTTTTAGTTGTTTAAGTGTTTTATCTTGTTGTATGTTGTGAGATATGTGTTCTGGAACTGGTATCATGACCAGATCATGCATAAATTGCAAGCTATTGATGGTCAAATGTCGTTGACCGACCATGATCGGGTAGAATTCTGGGTAACCTAGAACGTATGAACAGTGTCTGACAATATATTGACGAGCCTTGATCTTACTTCTGTTTGTTGTTTTGTTGTTGTTGTTGTAATGAAATCATAATATGTTATGTGGACTACACATATATATGGCCGTAAACCACTTAAATGATAACCAGAAAAAATGTAGTGGATTGGTCAAACCAAGCAGAAGATCATGGGATCGGTTTTCTGGGCAACCCAGAAAACTGATGACCATGTCTTCTGACATGGTTTGACCGGACCGGATCTTATTATTTTTATGATGATAAAGTGTATTTGTGTAATGGATCGGTTGTCGTACATGTTTTCTACAATCCAGAACTTTTAAATCACAAAAACATCATACGGATTTCAAGTTGTGGAAGCCCAAAAGTGTATGTTCGAACTGTTCTTCATTTCTGGGTAAACCAGAAATGAAGAACAGCCTCTGACAACACTTTTGGAGACTCAAATCTCCTTGGGTATAGGTGTTATGATTATTTTTGTTGTTGTGTCATGTATACGTGCACTAGTACTACAAGATCTAGTTCATAGTTAGTCCAGAAACACTTTGTGTGATGTAATATTCGTGGTCAAACATACCAACTCGGTTACTGACTTGATTTCTGGGTTTTGCTTGAAGAACACCAAGAACACTTATAGCGACGGTTCTGTCGCTATAGGTGGTCTTTAGCGACAGATATTATTTATTTTTCTGGAAATTAATTATTAAATAGAAAAAAATAGTTTTTAATTATTAAAAATACAAAATAAATGATTAAAAATTATTTTAAATTCTGAAAATTAGTTTTTAATTATTTTAAATATATTTCATAAATATTTAATATTTTTGGAATATTAAAAGTATTTAATTTATTTAATTATAATATTTAATAAATCATTTAAAAATAATTTTAATATTGGAAAAATCATTAAAAATTATATTATGATATAAGAAAAATATTTTAAGTTATTTTTAATGACTTTTAATATTTTTGATAAATTTCATTAATATTTAAATATTAATGGTAATTAATTTATTTACTAAATGAGTTAAATAAATAAATTAAAAATGATTTTATTATTTTAAAAATCATTTTAAATAATAATAAGGTATTTAAAAATATTTTAAGTTGTAAAATATAACTTTTAATATTTAAAGATAAATTTTATTAATTAATTATTATTAATGATATTAAAGTTATTTAATAATTATATTAAATAATTTAGTTTAAAAATGATTTTAATATTGTAATAATCATTTTAAATAAAAATAAAGTGTTTAAAAATATTTTAAGTTATAAAATATAACTTTTAATATTTAAAGGATAATTTCATTAATAATTTAATATTAATGATTATTAACTTATTATTAAAAATAGTAAATTTATTTAATAATTATATTAAATAAATAGTTTAAAAATGGTTTTATTAATTTAAAAATCATTTAAAAGGATATAAATGAATTAAAAATATTTTAAGTTATGAATAATGACTTTTTATATTTTGATAAATAGAACATTAATACCTTAATATTAATGGTAATTATTTAGAAATAATTTTAAATGTTTTAAAAATCATTTAAGGGTAATATTAATACTTTAAAAATATTTTGAGTTGTTATAAATAACTTTAATATTTTGGAAATGATTTCATTAATAGTTTAATATTAATTAGATATTAATGATAATAGAATTGATTAGTATTTAAATCATTTAAAAATGATTCTGATGTTTGAAAATTCATGATAAATCATGATAAATATTTTAAATTTATTATAAAATATTTAAAAATAATATGACTGATACGTACAGATATTGAGTTGCAGAATAGAGTCTTAGACTCGATAATTACCTCATAAAGTTGTAGGTACACTGGCATATTTTAGAAATTGATCTGGACTTAGATAATGTGATTAGATAAGTGATTTTTTGTGATTCAATGGTTGTTAAACCTATGTGCCAATGTGATTAGGGTATGTGCTAACTGTAATAAGCAGTGTTACGTGTAAGACCCCAACTTATTAATGAATAAAATTAAATTTTCTCTAAATATTATTGTGAATAATAAGGGTTGATTTGATATAATACTTTGGTTATGGGTGAAATGTGCAAATTTTACAAAATAAGCAAGTGGTTATAAAATATTCATTTTGTCGGGGAATATTCGTTTGGTCGTGGAATATTCTTGCTGTCGGGGAATATTCGTACGACGGCGCAGCCTTGTGTGGGCCCCATAACGGAAAGCGATTGGATGAAGAAAACGACAAGTATAAGTTGTTTATAAATAACGGCGTAGTTGTTACCGTTAATACTGTTGGAATACCCGGTGGTTAAAATACAGTAGCACACGGTATTGCACCAATTAGTGATTCTTACGTAAGAAGGCACTACTCAATAATTGTTACAGTAGTTATTGTTCAATATTTTATTTTATTGATTCAATAATTGTTGCGTTTATATTTTATATTATTGTTGTTTCAATAATTGTTGCTGCACAATATTTTTCTTTATCAGATCAATAATTCATATTATTTGAATAATATTATTGGATAACATTATTGGCAATGTCTAGAAAGTTCTGTCTAAGGAGAGGTTTGGTCATCTAATTGCGCGCCAGTAAGGAGAAATCCTTATTGGAAAACCCCCTCTTTCTTGGGAACGGCCTGGTTGTCATAAATGTGATTCTGTAATATTATTTGTGAATAATTAATTATTAATTCATATGATAAGAAAATATTTATTTTATGTGGATATAAATGAGGGATATATTTTTGTGGTTAAAAATGAAGGAGTTAATATTGAGGTTTTTATCCGTATTTTTGTCGGAATGGAGGTATTAAAAATTAGGGTTTTTGAGATATTTTGTGGGGGTTATAATTTTTAATCCGACCGTTGGATCGTGGTAATTTTTGATATGTTATACATATATAAGTTGAGTATATGCCCACAAATTTTGAACCGTTAAAAATGAACGTATGATTTATTATGAATTTTACAAGATGACTGGTTCAGAAATTGTTGAATTTTCGGAGTTTATCATTTTGATGGAAAATTCTAGAATTGGTGGGCCCCACTTGTGGTTGGTGAAGAAATGTGCTGAATTATATTTCAAATGTGGTGGGTGGGAATAGTAGCAGGTAAAGCCATCAGGTTGCAGGTCAAGCCTACTAAAATTTTCCTATAAATAGAGGGCTAAGTTAGAATTGAAAATCACACCAGAAACAAGTTTTCTCTCTTTCTCTCTCTAGATTATTGAGTGTATTTTGTGAGTATTTAGATACTTTGAGAGTTTCTATTCATCAGAGCAAGTTTCTTTCAGCCTTATACCGGTATTCCGACCAGAAATACTGATATCTTGAGGTAAGGGATATTATTTTCTTGTTAAATGATATTATTTTCTTCAATATCATTATGCTAAAATATTGATATGAGTTTTTATCAAATTTGGAACTGTTTGTGTCGGGGTTACTATTCACGTATACGGCACTATTCACGTATATGGTACTATTCACGAATACGGCACTATTCACCGAAAAATAAAATTTTCTCTTTTTGTCCAAGATGTCTATTATGGTTACTATCTTTGATTGTATCCATGTTTTGATCTTTATTTTTAAATTCTGCTTCACAATTGATTATTATGAAGTATTATTGATCTTGGATAAACTGTTATACGAATCCCTAATATTTGTCCTTCTGTCTCACTGGATTCGTTCTCTTTAAGATATTTTTCATCATCCTCAGTCCTAAATGATGATATTACTGAATATCTTTGGCCTGTAGTGCAAAGATGTATGATTACTTAATGAATATCTTTGGCCTGTAGTGCAAAGATGAACAGGTGTTGAGATGAACATGACTGACATGTGATACAAATGAATATCTTTGACCTGTAGTGCAAAGATGAATATTTGGATAAAGATGATTATTAATTGATGTTACAGGGATAAAATATTGATGATGGACTTTTAAATCTTAGAAGATAGTAGAATTCTTTCTCTACTTGACTCTTCTAATGGTTTGCTGTTTCCGCTGCAGTTGTTGATCTAAAACTTGTTGTCGATTATATTCTATCAGATTTTTCTCTGTTGAAGACTAACGATAATTTGTTGTATATTATCTTAGTCATAATATTCTTTACTGGGCTAGTTGAGCTCACCATTTTCTTTTTTGTTCCATTTTTCTTCTCAGGAGGTGAGAACATAGCAGGAACTAGTCGAGGTACGGAGTGATGGTTCTAGAAAGATGTTTTAGCAGTCCTCACTATTTCTATAAAATATTGTTTGAATAATTGTAACGAGGACTTATTTGAGTGTGGATATTGTCTAGAAGACAATATTTGTATTTAAACTCACAGTATGTGTTGTCGTATTTTGCACGACAATTGTATTATTGAAGTAGTAGTTTACTTTCTGTACCATGTATTTGGCGACTCAGAATAGGTTGGATGGAATGGACCTATTTTGGGGGCGTCACATTACGTGTTATAGTACATTGTTCTAATCGAACGAATGATCTGATTAATGATAGGTCGTGAGATAAGTGATAAATCTAAATTACAAACTGTAAGCAGCGCTTCAGGCAAGTATCTTACCTTTGCATTTTCTTTATGCAATGGAAATGAGTAAGAATATTTACGAATGATATTATTACTGTACATATTATTAACCTTATATTATATACGCTCATTGTGTATCAACATGTTAGTATATGGTAATTCAGATATATATATTCTGTTCGTTAATTTCTGTAAATGATTATACAAGTGTCCCCACTTGGATAATCATTATATTTAATCACATGTTGATATACATTTGTCAATTACCCGTATATATATATATATATATATATATATATATATATATATATATATATATATATATATATGTTGCATTATAGATTATTGTTGAACAAGATAAAACCTTTGACTTAGAACCCAAGCAAGTATGAACATCCCTACATGGGAAAACATTTATGCGCCCAAGGCGGAACAAAGTGAACGATCCTATCGTTCTTGTAATGTAGTATTGATCAATGTAGGGCATAACGGGCTGATCACCCCCCGTGCCCGTAAGTTATGACGGTTTACAGATGAATTTATGTTTAACTTTTTCAAAAATGAAGAAAAAATGTTCATGGCATGTCACCATAACCCCAGTTAGAGTCAATATGTAGTTTCAAAAATTTAAAAGAGAGTTGTTATGTTATATTTATCGGTTCAGAATACTTCACAACTATTGACTTGTTGTAGAAGAATAGTACAAAGAAAACATTTAAATCCTTTCAGCTTATATATATATATATATATATATATATATTGCTATTACTTGTTGGACACTCAAATGCTCATCCTTGCTTAATTTATTTGTTTGCAGCTAAGTGTGAACGACCAGAGAGCTCTGCTAAGACCAAGGAAAAAGGGAAAGGTTGCTGATTGAATGCAAATGTTATCTTGTGTAACAGATGATATTAATATTAAGACAATTATGATATATATTATCTATCATGGGTTGTAATGAATGTTTAAAGATTACGTACTTGGGAGCTAGACTCTGATAATTATGTAAATTAAGTTTGACTTTTATATTATTGTTATTATTATTAGTATTATTTCGCTCATAGAAATGGTATCGTGAAGCACCGAGTTCGGGTTTCAAGTACCTGGATTTGGGGGCGTCACAGCAGTTCAGCGTAAGCTGTAGCTGTGCGTAATGCAAGTTTTTCTAACTTAATTCATATTTTACATGAATGCTAGTTTCTTAAACCTCTCAGATGTTAAACTTGAGAAGTCTGTATGTGCACCAATGTGTGATATTTGTACAAAGTGGTAGAACGTATGATGCCTTATTCCACAATGTGAACACTTCGGTGTTTCTTTGAGATGAACTGTTTTGTGATTGAACTGTTTAATATAAGTATGTTCTGTTTATACATGAACCGTTATTGTTAAGTCTATGCTAATGATTCTAGCCAGACAGGATATGTATGAAAAAAGGTAAAAGAATGAAAGTAGTGTAAAGAGTATGTGATGAATGTGGTAACCTGATAGGAATCAAGACTATTCCTATTATTTAAGCTGCTTCATAACCTTTGTTCGGTTATTGAAGTTATGAAGAATGTTTAAACTCTTGAAGTTGTTTGTTCAACTGTTATGACTTGCTGGGCAATTGAATGCTCACACTTGCTTTAAATGAAAAATATTTTCAGCGAACGACGTTAGAAAGAACTTAAGGATCCCGTAAAGATCAAGCTGATCGGTATCCAGACGAAGTGTCATTTAGTATGTGAATGTGCGTCATGATCAAATGAAGACTTGTAATATAGAATGCTAGAATTAAGCTATAGACTAGTTTAATGAACAGTTATGTATCCTTGGTGGCGGATAAAAGTCACTTGTGCAAGATGTAAAGAATAATCTAATTACCATTATTTATAATGAAAGAGATTTTAAGGTTTCGAGAACCTAGATTTTGAGAATGTATGTCATTATATTTAGCAATATAATGATGTGTGTTTGGAAGGTGATGGGATCGTGACGCACGGAGTTCGGGTCTGAAGGTAGACCGGATTTCGGGGCGTTACAGGCCCCATAACGGAAAGCGATTGGATGACAAAAATGACAAGTATAAGTTGTTTATAAATAACGGCGTAGTTGTTACCGTTAATACTGTTGGAATACTCGGTGGTTAAAACACAATAATACGCGTTGTTGCACAGCAGCACACGGTATTGCACCAATTATTGATTCTTACGTAAGAAGGCACTACTCAATAATTGTTATAGTAATTATTGTTCAATATTTTATTTTAATGATTCAATAATTGCTACGTTGATATTTTATATTATTGTTGTTTTAATAATTGTCACTACACAGTATTTTACATTAACAGATCAATAATTCATATCATTTGAATAATATTATTAGATAGCATTATTGACAATGGCTAGAAAGTTCTGTCTAAGGAGAGGTTTGGTCACCTAATTGCGCGCCAGTAAGGAGAAATCCTTATTTGAAAGCCCCCTCTTTCTTGGGAACGGCCTGGTTGTCAGTATTGTGTTTCTATGTGAATAGTTAATTATTGATTTATATGATAAGAAAAATATTCATTTTATGTGGATATAGATGGAGAAAAATTTTTAATGTGACAATTGTTGAAAATTGATATTTTATCTTTTCTGATAAATAATTCATTTAAATATATTATTATATTATAATAATATAAATAATGGTATATTTTTACAATGAATATGGGATATATGAATAAATGAGGAGGAAGAGTATTTTTGTTGTTAAAAATATTTAAAACATATTTTTCATGTTTGTGGACCCCATTTCTTGACTGAAATTTGATTATAGCCTGTAAAATCGGCAGTATGTGAATTTCGATCAATTTCTGTTTGAAATTTGGAAAAACTTAAACTTACAAAGTTGTAGAGAATTGAATTTCCTATGGAATGGACATAAGATTTGAATTTTTCTGATAAAAGAGCTATTTATTATGAATTATTGAAGTTCCGGAATAATTGATTTTTGAAGTTTTAATTATTTTTTAAGAAAAACATTTTTTTTATTTTGGTGAGGGGGGCCTACTTGTGTGGCTGATGTTTTGGATCAAAGGAAGTGTGCGTAGGAATTTATAAAAAATATATTAATATTTTATTAAATTTTTTACTTTGGTGTTCTAAGCATTTTCCTATAAATAGGGTGCTTAGGTTAGAATTAAAAATCACACCAGAAACTGAAGTTTTCTCTCTATATTATCGAGCGTATTCTTGTGAGTATTTTGATACTTTGAGTGTTGCTATACGGTGCAAGTTCCTTCAGTACTATATCCAGTATTCTAGTCAGAAGTACTGTCTTTTTGAGGTAAGAGATGTTATTTTTTTTGTATAAATGATATTATTTCTTTTAATATCATTATGCCGGAATATTGGTAAGATTTTTCTTGTGAAATTCTTGTCTTTTAGTGTCGGGATTACTATTCACGTATATGACACTATTTACGTATACGGCACTATTCACGAATACGGCACTCTTCACAGAAAAATTAAAATTTTCTTTTCTTTGTCCAATTTGTTTATTATGATTACTAGCTTTTATTATATCCGTGTTTTGATCTTTATTCTTGAATTTTGCTCCACAATGGTTTATTATAAAGTATTTTTGAACATGGATAAACCGATGTATGAATCCTTAATATTTGTTCTTTTGTCTCACTGGATTCGTTTTCTTTAAAATATTTTTCGTCATCCTCAGTCCTAAATGATGATATAACTGAATATCTTTGGCCTGTAGTGCAAAGATGAATGATTTCCTGATAAACATCTTTGGCCCGTAGTGCAAAGATGAACAGGTATTGAGATGAACATGACCAACTGATGAATATCTTTGGCCTGTAGTGCAAAGATGAATATTTGATTCAGGATGAATATTGATTTATGTTACAGAGATAAAATATTGATGATGGACTTTTAAATTCATAGATGATACTAGATTTCATTCTCTACTTAACTCTTCTAATGAATTGTTATTTCCGCTGCGAATATTGATCTGAAACTTGTTGTCTATTATATTCTATCAAATTTTTTCTTGTTGAGGACTAACGATAATTTGTTCTATATTATCTTAGTCATAACATTCTTTAATGGGCTAGTTGAGCTCACCCTTTTCCTTTTTGTTCCATTTTTCTTCTCAGGAGATGAGAATTTAGCAGGAACTAGCCGGGGTATGGAGTGAAGATTCAAGATAGTTGTTATAGTAGTCCTCACTATTTTGTAAAATAGTGTATTAATAATTATAATGAGGACTTATTTGAGTTTGAATACTGTCTAGAAGACATTATTTGTATTTAAACTCACAGTTTATGTGTTGTCGTAGTTTGCACGATAATTGTATTAATAAAGTTGTAGTTGTTTTTGTACCATATTTTGGCAACTCAAAATGGGTGATGTATACCTATTTTGGGGGCGTCACAGAGGTGGTGCAAGATTGATAATACTTGCAGGACTAAATTAAAAATAGAGGTATAGATGAAGGTACTTTACTATAATAATTAGAGCCCCTAAGCGTGCAATTATCGAAACTATGTTTTCCTATAAATAGAAGCTCATTCTTCTTTCATTCTCACCAATTCACTAAGACTCACAAGAACAATTATAGAGAGAGAAACTATAGAGAAGAAGAAGAAGAGTATTCTGCTATTTCACTATTCCAGTATCCAGTCTTCTTCTAAGGTAAGGGATGTTATTTATTTCTTATTCATAAGGAATATTATTTTTGTTCAATAATCATATAAAATAATATTTTCTTTCATACTCTATAGTATGTGAGTAATATTATTTCGTTTTGTATCCCTAATTCTATACTCATTTTGTTAAAGTATTGCTTCTATACTCCGTGAAATTAGTAGAATATCTTTGAAATTTGCGCTTCATCTAGTATCATTTCACAAGGATATTTTTTAAACATTCTTGTTAAATTTTAAGCTTTTCATGTCAGAATACTATTCACGGGGTATTATTCACAAAGTACTATTCACGAGTTACTATTCACAATATACTATTCACAGGATACTATACTCGAAGTACTATTCATGAAATACTATTCACAAAGTACTATTCCTAAAGTACTATTCACGGGGGTACTATTCACGGGGGTACTATTCACTCAGGTACTATTCACCCGGGGTACTATTCATGACAAAAATTAATTTCGTTTCGATCTATATTATTTTTGATACAATATTATTCTTTAATTTTACTCAACAAAGCAGTATCATGTTAACAATTTAAATATTCTTAAATTTTGGATAAATTAAATTATAAAATCTTTAAAATTTATCCTTGCTCTCATTTAATTGAATTCTTATATCATTGTCATCATCCTCATGTTTATATTGTGATAAAAGTCATCTTTGGCCCGTAGTGCATAGATGGACTGTTGGTTGGTATGATTATGACCAGGGATCATTCGGTATAATCATGACCTATAACGTTACAAGTGATGTGGATTATTTATTGAGCTGAGTCTTAGCGACAATTATTGGTATGATCATGACCATGCGTTCTCTTCGGCCAAGTGTGGAAAGATTAATTGTTGTTTGGCATGTTCATGACCATTGGTGAAAACACGAATATCCTTGGCCCATAGTGCATGGATAATTCAGTGATATGGATTATTTATTAAGCTGAGTCTCAGCGATAAAATTGATGATAAATTTTTAAATCATAGAAGATAGTAGATATCATGCTCTACTTGACTCTTCTAATGGATTGCCTGTTCCGCTGCAGTTGTTGATCTAAAATTTGTTGTCTATTGTATTCTATCAGTTGTTATACTGTTGAAGGCTAACGATAATTTATTCTGCATTATTTTAGCCATAATATTTCTTACTGGACTAGTTGAGCTCACCCTTTTCTTTCACTGTTCTCTTTAGGAAATGAGAAAATAAATGGGACTAACCGGGGAATGGATTGACGGTCCTGATGGTTGTTTTAGTAGTTCTCACTATTCTGTGAAATAGTGTGATAATAATTGTAATGAGATTGAAATTGAGTTTGGATATTGTCTAGGAGACAATATTTGTATTAAAACTCACAGCTTATATTTTGTCGTATTCTGTACGACACTTAACAGTTGTATAAATTAAGTTTTTATTTGAGTTATGTACCATGTATTTGGCGACTCAGAATGGGTGATGTATACCGATTTTGGGGGCGTCACAGTTGGTACCAAAGCTTAGGGATATGATCCCTGGCTGAGATTTGAGATTAGAACTAGGAGGGGAGAGACAGGTAAGTCCTTCGCTAGTATAACCTACCTAAGTTTTTTTTTTGTTATTGAATTGGTCGATTGGAGTATAGGGATAATATGTGACATGTCAATTAACCCTTGTTTTGTGGTAGTGTTTGAAAATGAAATCTGAAAATGTTGAGATAAGCAATGAAGCATATGAGACCGTTGAGTCACCAACGATCAATACCCAGGATAATGTGCAGTAGGAAGGCAACAATCCTCGTGTAAACAACAACACCGACCAAATGACGAACGATGGTATGTTTAGGAACTTTTTAGAATTTATGCAAAACCAAACGAGAGAGACTCCTGTTCAAAATGTAGGTGTAAACACTGGCAACTCACGGCTGGTCACCGCTAAGCAGTTCAAGGAGCTGGGATCACTAGAGTTTTTGCGAAAGCTAGAACCACTTAAGGCAGAGACGTGGATAAAGCAGATCACCAAGATATTTGATGTCTTGGGATGCTCCGAGGAGTAAAAGGTTCCCTTTGCCACCTTTATGTTGCGTGAAGAAGCAGATTATTGGTGGAAATCTGTAAAACGTACTCAACCTGCCGCATTAAATATGTCTTGGGAGAAGTTCCAAGAACTGTTCAATGACAAGTACTTTTCCCGAAAGTATTCGTCACATGAAGGAGGTGGAATTCATCAAGCTGGAGCAAAACAATATGACCGTATCGCAGTATGAGGCTAAGTTTGTCGAGTTATCCCTATTTGCATCCCATTTAGTCGATAATGAGGAGCTAATGACGCGAATGTTTCTAAGAGGTTTGAAACCCGAAATACTTCAATACCTTACTTCTCATAAACTTTGTTTATATTCAGATGTTGTGAATAGGGCTCAGTTATTGGAGCGCGATAATGAGTCAACCCAACCAAAAGGTAACGACCAACAACACGATAATAATCGTACCGGTGGCAACGACCATCGAAACAATGATAACCATCGTGGAGGAAATTATCAGGCAAGAAATGATAACCACTTCGGTGGTAATCAAGGCCAAGATAATAGGAAAGGTGAACCAGGTGGGAACGACTTTAAGAAGAGAAGATTCAATAATGACGGAAGGACGTTGGCAGCAGCACCATCACCCATTTCAAAGGAAGAAGAACGACTACCGACCGTATGTTTTAAATGCAGACAGGAGGGACACATCCGTCCAAACTGTACGCAACAATCCAAAGCATGTTATAATTGCGAAAGAGAAGGTCACATAGCTCGATTTTGTCGTGTAGTGAAGTCAAGTGTAGCTGGGATGGTGACACCAAAGGATGTTCCAGACAAGTTAAAGCTGGTAGTTTAAGTGAGAGCGTTTGTTGAGGAACTCGAATGAAGTTATCACGGGTAAGTTAGTCATAAACTCTTGCGAAGTCTGTACCTTATTTGATACCAGTTCTACCCATTCTTTTATTTTTCTCCTACTTGTGCTCAATGTTTAAACTTAACTCTGGAGAAATTAGACTTTGTCTTATATGTTGAAACTCGGTTGGGAGCTTCGTTGCATCCACTGTTTATAAATCTTGTTTGATTCAAATCGACACTTTCATGTTACTTGTCGATCTTATCTCTGAAAATACTTGCATTTGATGTAATTTTAGAAATTGATTGGTTAACTATTCATCATGCTAAAATTGATTATTTTCGTATGGTTGTTAGTTTTTATATTCCTATCCAACCTATTATGCGAATTCAAGCAACCAAACCACTAAAGTCAATCATTGTCATATCAAGCTATAAAGCCATTCGTTTATTGAAAAACAGATGTCAAGCTTTCTTAGCTCATATCACATATTTAAACAAAAATACGTCAGATTTGAATGATATTTCTATTGTTAATAAATTTTCTGACGTATTCCCCGAAGAACTTCCTAGCCTACCCCAAAACGTGAAATCAAATCTTGTATCAACCTTGAACCTAGTACAAAACCCTCAAATATTTCTTCACCTAGAACGAACGTAACATGTGCCAAACACGTTGGCTCGAGCTGTTGAAAGATTATGATCATACCATTCAATACCATCCTAGAAAAGCGAACACGGTAGCTGACGCGTTGAGTGGAAGATCGTATGCGTGTATGAGTGCGATATTGTTAACACAAAGACCCATTTCGTACGACTTACAAAAGATGGAGATAGAGTTAAAGACTCCAAGAACCAACGTGAAGATAGTGAATATACGATTAGAATCGACTTTAAATAGATAAAGTTAAAGCCACTCAAGCTACAGACTCAAAGTTGATGAATATGAAGAAAAAGGTGCAAGAAGCTGTTATTCTAGAAGTAAGAATCGACGAATAGGGGAAATCTCAACCCTCGATTTTATTGGTCTATTTGAAATCCTCGATCGAGTAGGAACTGTGGCCTATAGACTCGTTTTACCGCTAAGTATGTCGCGTGTTCATAACGTTTTTCACGTATCGATGTTACGTAAATATGTGGACGACCCGAACCACATTATTGAATTAGAACTATATGAGATAGCAGAAGATTTAATGTATGAGGAGATACTTGTTAAAATCTTGGATAAGAAGGAACATATTCTATGCTCAAAGGTTATACCTCAAGAGTTAGAATCTGAAATGAAAACAAGGTATCCTCGCCTCTTCGGCATACCAGGTACGTACGTAAATTTTGAGGGCGAAATTTTATAAGGAGGGGAGATTGAAAGACCCCGAATTTTATGAAATAAAAGTATTCAATTTTCTTATAATTAGTATTTTATTTAGTACATGGTTAAATTGATAAAAAGGTTAAAGTTTAGGGTGATATGTGAAAATTTTGCAAAGTAAGCAAGTTGTCATAAAATATTCGTTTGGTCGAGAAATATTCTTTTTGTCGGGAAATATCCGTACGACGACACAATCATTGGTGGACCCCACAACGGAAGTATTGACGGAGTTGGAAAACGATAGAAATATCTTTTTATAAAAATAACGGCGAAAGTTTTACCGTTAAACTGTTGAAATACCCGGTGGTAAAAGTACAATACATTACTACAAAACAATAAATAGATAACGCGAAAAAAATGTTGTGGTTTCAGTCAGAAAAACGTCGTGATTAAGGGTGTCATCTATTTGACACCCTTACACAACGTTTTTAAAACGTTGTAGTTAAGCACATTACACAACGTTTTAAAAAAAATGTTGTAGATTTGTTTTTCAAAAATTAGCAGATGCTTAAAAACGTTGTAGAATGTATGATTCCACAACGTTTTCTGGATAAAAACGTTGTAGTTTAATATATCAGACAACGTTTTAACTAATTTATACAACATTTTTAAAATGTTGTAGATAAAGAAAAAAAAAGGTTGTGGTTCACCTATATTACCAATGCACCTGCAATATGCTAATGCCATGATATATAGCTAAAAGGTCTAAATTCTCATTTAAATTTAAAGCCAAAATATATCAACCATTCAAAATACATCCCAATAATATCATTCGTTTACAGTTTCAAATTACTACATTCATAAAATATACCAAACTATCCATAAAATTAAGTTGTGGAGCACTACCTAAGCTGTGGTGCACTACCTAAGCTGTCGATCTTGGTCAAGAGCTCAGCAAACTTGACAGCAATGTGAGAGGTGTGGCAATCAAGAACTGGGGCATATCCATTTCCAATCTGTCCAGGGTGGTTCATGATGATGACTTGAGATGTGAAGTTGGCAGCTCCCTTGGTTTCCATTCAGAGGTGAGGGACCGAAGTTTCTGCTGCAAATCCGCAGACACAGAGGCACACTGATCCAGGTGGTCACGCAAGATGGCAGAGCTCAATACCTCATCACTCAAGAATTTGATAAGGAAAATTCTCTGCATCAAGGACAGAAGCAGCTTAGTCATACATAAGCAGGGAACAAATGTGGCAAATCAAATTCTTTGATAATTACAGATGGAACAGACAAAAAAAATTTCACAAGTTACTAAGGTACTACTAACATTTGCAACTGTAATAAAAATTTAACTATATAGGTTAGCAGTCACAATTGTTTACCCAAGCTCTACTCGGAAGCATACCACTTTTTCTGGAAATGAGGTGGAGGTTATCCTTATGGGAAAGTACAAGCATCTATGGTCATAATTAAAAAGATGTGTTTACTCCATCCCTTAGAACACAGAAAGGTACAACAATGAAATCTTCTATAAATGGTACAATAGCTAATTGCAAACTTAATGGAGGGAGTTGACATACACAAGAACAGTGTGCCTAACAGTATTTGTTCAATACCATAAACTGAATTCACAGCATTCTCACAAGTCTCTTTTCATTCCACAACAAAATATTGCCATTGTCATTTGTCCTAACAGTTACCATCAGTTCAGTGCAAGCTTAACAATGGGTCATGACAAATATGACTATACAAGGAATATCAAAACCAAACAACTAAAAATAGAAACAATAAATATACGATCAGCAGACAAACCTCATCCACACTGAACTCCCAATACTCTTTGAGCTCCAACGTGTTTGCTAATTGGGCTAGTTCCTCCAAATATTTATTAGTGAAGTCTCTCTCATGTCTCTTTCTCCTACTATTGCAGCCATACATGAACAAATGCAAGCTTAGCAATACAAACATGCTGCAAACATACATTGATTTCCACAATCTTAATTAGTTTAGACAGTGTCCAAATGTAAGTGTACCAATAGATTAATACAAGGACATCATAAAATTAGAAAGAAGTCTCTAAAAATTTCAACTTCTTTATTTTCAATGCAACCATAGGTTCCAAACTTGGTAATGTTTGAGAAAATTAAGCAACAGCTAGTATCAAACTATGATGAAGTTGAATTATAATTCCAATATTATGAAAATGGAAGATTCATATACTCAAACTCGGTATTAACTGAAATTCTAATAAGTTGAAATCTAAACTAGTGAATCCAATCCAGTCAATCCACGGTATTTGCCACTTGCACCAAGTCCAACAAAACATTTTTCTTTTGTTAAGGGTGACAAAAATTAATTACAGCCCTTCTAATGTTAGAAAGCCAAGCTTAAAAATGCGAAAAAGAAACCAAATAAATGCAACCATGGTTTTCATTAAAATTAAGACAATTAGAGTTTAGGATTAAAAAAAGCCACTTAAATTTTTTTTTTTAAATATAGGAAAAAAGAAAGTGATGCCTTACTTTTTTTTATAATGTTGAATAAAAGACTGAACTAATGTAATTTACATGAGCGGTAAAACTTCAATTTCTAGAGCCCAATGAATCATCAAAGTGACAATATCATCAAAATTACTCTGTAGCAGATGCGTGATGCCTGATGCCAGATCCAATCAAACCATACTACATGTCCAGATAAGCATCAAACAAAAACAGGATGCAATAGAGATTAGAGAGTTTCCATAATGCTACTAGCACATTAATATATTGAATTTATAAGTAACATCTCTTGGTCATATTTAAAAAGAAAGAAAATTAGAAAATTTATCTGACTAAAGTAAGCTTGTACAAGGTAAAAAGTAGTCAGGAAAAAATTGATCAATTCAAATGAAGAAACCACCTATTCCATATGCTGATAGTATTGCTCAAATCTTTTCTCAACCTGAAAATACAGCCAAAAAATTAAAAATTTAAAAAAAATAACAAAATTCCAAAGGCATCTATCTAAAATAGCATTAAAATTTTGATAGCACTATTTCAACATACCTCCTCCAACAAAGAAATAAGCTTTGATAATTTAGCTTCAAGTTTTTGTTTATCCAAGGCTAACCCATTATTACACAACTCTGCTTTGAGTTCAGAACAAAGTCCTAAAGAGACTCTTTTGTCACTGGAAGAAAATCTTTTGATATATTTCTCATTACTCAAGTGCACTGACTTCCCACCAACACTAACAACTTCTTCGAGAAGGGACTGAGCTGGTTTCAAATATTTTGAATCACCAATGGCAATAGAACCCTGCAAACCTAGATACATAGACCCATGCAAAATCTCCAAAGAAGCAAAGCTAATTAGGCAAATTTAGTAAAAAAATGAAAGAAAAGGTAATTAGGCAAGTGAAAATGCTTAAAGTTACAAGAAAGATGGTCACTTTCAACTTACCCCAAAGTAAAATAAAAAACTAACAACTACTCTTCTACTTGATTCCAGTAACAGAGAAGGCAACTTACCCCAAAGTAACAGCAACAGGAAAGATGAACCCTATACAAACTGTAGCAGTTGCTCCAGTAAACTGGAAAGCTGAGGCCACTAGTCATGAAACCATCGCCCTAAACACTTGTAGCAAAGTTATTAAAATTATTAAATCAAATGACAAGGGTTTGGAAAATGACGACGAAGCAATTTTGTAAGACCCCAACTTATTAATAAATAAAATTAAATTTCCTCTATTTATTATTTTGAAATAGAAAGGGTTGATTTGATTAATGTGGTTAGTTATGGGTAAAATGCGCAAATATTTCAAATAAGCAAGTGGTTATAAAATATTCATTTTTGGTCAGTGAATATTCGTTTGGTCGTGGAATATTCTTGTTGTCGGGGAATATTCGTACGACGGAGCAGCCTTGTGTGGGCCCCATAACAGAAAGCGATTGGATGAAGAAAACGACAAGTATAAGTTGTTTATAATTAACGGCATAGTTGTTACAGTTAATACTGTTGGAATACCTGGTGATTAAAATACAGTAGCACACGGTATTGCACCAATTATTGATTCTTACGAAGGAAGGCGCTACTCAATAATTGTTACAGTAGTTACTGTTCAATATTTTATTTTATTGATTCAATAATTACTGCATTGATATTTTATATTATTGTTGTTTTAATAATTGTTGCTGCACAGTATTTTCCTTTATTAGATCAATAATTCATATTATTTGAATAATATTATTATATAACATTATAGGCAATGTCTAGAAAGTTCTGTCTAAGAAGAGGTTTGGAAATCTAATTGCGCGCCAGTAAGGAGAAATCCTTATTGGAAAGCCCCCTCTTTCCTGGGAACGGTCTAGTTGTCATAAATGTGATTCTGTAATATTATTTGTGAATAATTAATTATTGATTTATATGATAAGGAAATATTTATTTTATGTGGATATAAATGAGGGATATATTTTTGTAGTTAAAAATGAAGGAGTTAATGTTGAGGTTTTTATCAGTATTTTTGTCGGAATTGAGGTATTAAAAATCAGTGTTTGTGAGATATTTTGCAGGGGTTATAATTTTTAATCCGACCGTTGGATCGTGGTAATTTTTGGATATGTTGTACATATATAAATTGAGTATATGTCCACAAATTTTGAACTGTTAAAAATGAACGTATGATTTATTATGAATTTTACGAGATGACTGGTTTAGAAATTGTTAAATTTTCGGAGTCAATCATTTTGGTGGAAAAATCTAGAATTGGTGGGCCCCACTCTTGGTTGGTGAAGAAATGTACTGAAATTTTTATTCAAATGTGGTGGGTGGGAATAGTTGCAGGTAAAGCCATCAGGTTGCAGGTCAAGTCTGCTTCGGCGTGCTAGCATTTTCCTATAAATAGAGGGCTAAGTTAGAATTGAAAATTACACCAGAATTCATAAGTTTTTTTCTCTTTCTCTCTCTATATTATCGAGCGTATTCTTGTGAGTATACTTTGAGTACTTCTATACGGTGCAAATTTCTGTCAGCACTATACCCGAAATTCAACCAGAAGTACTGATATTTTGAGGTAAGGGATATTATTTTCTTCTTAAATGATATTATTTTCTTCAATATCATTACGCTGAAATATTGATATGAGTTTTTTTTATCAAATTTGGAACTTTTTGTGTCGGGGTTACTATTCACGTATACGGCACTATTCACGTATACGGCACTATTCACCGAAAAATAAAATTTTTCCTTTTTGTCTAAGATGTCTATTATGGTTATTATCTTTGATTATATCCATGTTTTGATCTTTATTTTTGAATTCTGCTTCACAATTGATTATTATGAAGTATTATTGATCTTGCATAAACTGTTATACGAATCCCTACTATTTGTCCTTCTATCTCACTGGATTCATTCTCTTTAAGATATTTTTCATCATCCTCAGTCCTAAATGATGATATTACTGAATATCTTTGGCCTGTGGTGCAAAGATGTATGATTACTTGATAAATATCTTTGGCCTGTAGTGCAAAGATGAACAGGTGTTGAGATGAACATGACTGACAGGTGATACAAATGAATATCTTTGGCCTGTAGTGCAAAGATGAATACTTGGATAAAGATGATTATTAATTGATGTTACAGGGATAAAATATTGATGATGGACTTTTAAATCTTAGAAGATAGTAGAATTCATTCTCTACTTGATTATTCTAATGGTTTGTTGTTTCCGCTGCAGTTGTTGATCTAAAACTTGTTGTCGATTATATTCTATCAGATTTTTCCCTGTTGAATACTAATGATAATTTGTTGTATATTATCTTAGTCATAATATTCTTTACTGGGCTAGTTGAGCTCACCCTTTTCCTTTTTGTTCCATTTTTCTTCTCAGGAGGTGAGAACATAGCAGGATCTAGTCGGGGTATGGAGTGATGGTTCTAGAAAGATGTTTTAGCAGTCCTCACTATTTCTGTAAAATATGTTTGAATAATTGTATTGAGGACTTATTTGAGTGTGGATATTGTCTAGAAGACAATATTTGTATTTAAACTCACAGTATGTGTTGTCGTATTTTGCACGACAATTGTATTATTGAAGTTGTAGTTTGCTTTCTGTACCATGTATTTGGCGACTCAGAATGGGTGTTGTATACCTATTTTCGGGGGATCACAGTTGGTATCAGAGCTTAGGGATATGATCCCTGGCTGAGATGTGAGACAAGAACTAGGAGGGGAGAGACGGGGAATTCCTTGGCAAGTATGACCTGAATAAGTTTATTTGGAAATTATTTGGTCGGTCAGATATAGAGATGATATGTGACATGTCAATTAACCCTTGTTTTGTGGCAGTATTTGAGAATGGCAGCAGAGAACGTTAACAATGAAGTGAATGAGACTGTGGAGACACCTTTAATCACTACCCAGGGGAACGTGCAACAGGAAGGCAATATTTCTCCTGTAAACAACGTTACCGAGCAAACGATGAATGATGGACTGTTTATGAGCTTTTTGCAGTTCATGCAAAATCAGACGAGGGAGACTCGTGTGCAGAATACGGGTGGAAATGACAACAATGCGCGATTTGTCACAACCAAGCAGTTCAAAGAATTGGGACCACCAAAATTTAAGGGAAAGCCGGATCCGATCATGGCGGAAACGTGGGTCAAGCAAATTACCAAGATATTCGATGTCTTGGGATGCACGGAGGAACAGAAGGTTCCATTCGCCACTTTTATGTTCTGCGGTGAGGCAGACTATTGGTGGGAGTCTGTGAAGCGTACCCAGCCTGACGCACTCAACATGTCCTGGGAAACATTTCAGAAACTGTTCAATGACAAGTACTTTCCTGAAAGTATTCGTCATATGAAGGAGGTGGAGTTTATCATACTGGAACAAAACAACATGACGGTGTCCCAGTACGAGGTGAAGTTTACAGAGTTATCCAGGTTTGCACCTCATTTGGTCGAAAATGAGGAACGAATGACAAGGATGTTTCTGAGAGGTTTAAAACCCGAGATTCGGCAATATCCTATCTCTCATAAATTTTCTTTATATTTAGATGTTATAAACAGGGCTCAATTATTAGAGCAACATAATGAGTATGTTCAACCGAGGGACCACAACCAGTGTCATACTGGTGACAGCAGTCATCGGAGCAATGAGAACCAGCGAGGAGGGAAAAATACAGACAAAAGTGGTAACCACTCGGGTGGTCATCGTGGCCATGATAATAGAAGAGGTGAGTCAAGTGAAAATTTCAAGAAGAGAAGATTTAACAATGATAGGAAGACGTCGACAGCAGCACCAGCACCAGGAACAAATTCTAGGGGAGGAGAACAACCGCCAGTTAGATGTTACAGATGCGGAGAGGAGGGACATATAAGTCCAAACTGCCCACAACAGTTCAAGGTATGTTATAATTATGGACAGGAAGGACATATCGCTCGAGATTGTACTATAGCGAAACCGAGTCCAGCTGGGACGGTGACACCAAAGGCGGATACGGACAAAATAAAGTCGACGGTTTCTGGAAGAGTGTTTGTCGTGACTGCCCAAAATGCGAGGAACCCGAACGAGGTGATCACGGGTAAGCTAATCATAAATTCTTGCGAAGTTTATACCTTATTAGATACCGGTTCTACCCATTCTTTTATCTCTCCTGCTTGTGTTCAACGTTTAAACTTGACTCCGGAGAAATTAGACTTTGACCTATCTGTGGAGACTCCGTTAGGAGAAACTTTCATTACATCTACAGTTTATAAATCTTGCTTAATCTAAGTTGGCACAATCACATTACCTGTTGACCTTATCTCTTTAAAGATACTTACTTTTGATGTAATTTTAGGAATTGATTGGTTAACTACTCATCATGCCAAAATTGATTATTTTCATAAGGTTATTAGTTTTCATATTCCTAAACAACCTGTTATGCGAATTCAAGCAACCAAACCACTAAAATCAATCGCTGTCATACCAAGCCATAAAGCCATTCGTTTATTGAAAAATGGATGTCAAGCTTTCTTAGCCCATGTCATGGACTTGAACAAAAATACGTCAGATTTGAATGATATTTCTGTTGTTAGTGAATTTCCTGACGTATTTCCTGGCTTAACCCAGAGAGTGATATTGAATTTTTGTATTGATCTTCAACCCGATACAAAACTCATTTCTAAAATCTCATATTGAATAGCTCCTATTGAACTTCAGGAGTTAAAAACCCAACTATAGAAGTTGGTACCCAAGCCTTTATCTGGTGACTTCCTTTGTGGAATGTACCAAAGCCAGACTCTCCGTAAGGGACTCTATATTTGTGTGGTGGTAAAACAATAGGTGCCATTGTGACGTTCTATCCAAAATTGGGATATGAATCACAATTGAGAGCAACCGAAGTCGGTGACCAAAGTACGTAGCTTTCTGGGCTTAGCTGGTTACTATCGGAGATTCGTGGAAGGATTTTCTAGAATTGCTACTCCGTTAACTTAGCTGACTCAGAAAGATACAAAATTCGTATGGAGCGAGGAATGCGAGAAGATTTTTCAATAGCTCAAGAGGTGACTCATTCGAAACCTGTTCTGACCATACCATCCTGGAAAAGCGAACGTGGTAGCTGACGCGTTGAGTAGAAGATTGTACGCGAGTACGAATGCGATATTGTTGAACACAAAGACCTATTTTGTATAATTTATAAATGATAGAGATAGAGTTAATGACTCTAAGGACCCACGTGATGATATACGAGTAAAATCAACTTTAATCGATAACGTTAAAGCCGCTCAAGCTACAGACCTGGAGCTGATGAATATAAAGAAGAAGGTGTAAGAATGTGTTATTCTAGAAGTAAGAGTCGATGAAGAGAAGAAAGCTCAAGCCTTCGATTTATTTGAAATCCTCGATCGAGTAGGAACGGTGGCCTATAGACTCGTCTTAACACTAAGTATGTCGCGTGTTCATAACGTTTTTCACGTATCGATGTTACGTAAATATGTAGACGACCCGAATCATATTATTGCGTTAGAACCAGACGAGATAGCCGAAGATTTAACGCACGATGAGGTACCTATTAAGATATTGGATAGGAAAGAATATGTCCTATGCACGAAGGTTATACCACAAGTTAAGATTTTGTGGAGAAACCATGCTATTGAAGAAATGACTTGGGAGTTGGAATCAGAAATGAAAGCGAGGTATCCTCACCTTTTCGAAACACCAGGTACGTACGTCAATTTCGAGGACGAAATTTCATAAGGAGGGGAGGTTGTAAGACCCCAACTTATTAATAAATGAAATTAAATTTCCTCTATTTATTATTTTGAAATAGAAAGGGTTGATTTGATTAATGTGGTTAGTTATGGGTAAAATGTGCAAATATTTCAAATAAGCAAGTGGTTATAAAATATTCATTTTTGGTCGGTGAATATTCGTTTGGTCGTGGAATATTCTTACTGTCGGAGAATATTCGTACGACGGCGCAGCCTTGTGTGGGCCCCATAACGGAAAGCGATTGGATGAAGAAAACGACAAGTATAAGTTATTTATAATTAACGGCGTAGTTGTTACCGTTAATACTGTTGGAATACCTGGTGGTTAAAATACAGTAGCACACGGTATTGCACCACTTATTGATTCTTACGAAGGAAGGCACTACTCAATAATTGTTACAGTAGTTACTGTTCAATATTTTATTTTATTGATTCAATAATTGCTGCGTTGATATTTTATATTATTGTTATTTTAATAATTGTTGCTGCACAGTATTTTTCTTTATCATATCAATAATTCATATTATTTGAATAATATTATTAGATAACATTATTGGCAATGTCTAAAAAGTTCTGTCTAAGGAGAGGTTTGGTCATCTAATTGCGCGCCAGTAAGGAGAAATCCTTATTGAAAAGCCCCCTCTTTCCTTGGAACGGCCTGGTTGTCATAAATATGATTCTGTAATATTATTTGTGAATAATTAATTATTAATTCGTATGACAAGGAAATATTTATTTTATGTGATATAAATGAGGGATATATTTTTGTGGTTAAAAATGAAGGAGTTAATGTTGAGGTTTTTATCAGTATTTTTGTCGGAATGGAGGTATTAAAAATTAGGGTTTGTGAGATATTTTGCGGGGGTTATAATTTTTAATCCGACCGTTGGATCGTGGTAATTTTTGGATATGTTATACATATATAAGTTGAGTATATGTCCACAAATTTTGAACCGTTAAAAATGAACGTATGATTTATTATAAATTTTACGAGATGACTGGTTCAGAAATTGTTGAATTTTCGGAGTTAATCATTTTGGTGGAAAATTCTAGAATTGGTGGGCCCCACTCTTGGTTGGTGAAGAAATGTGCTGAAATTTTTATTCAAATGTGGTGGGTGGGAATAGTAGCAGGTAAAGCCATCAGGTTGCAGGTCAAGTCTGCTTCGGCGTGCTAGCATTTTCCTATAAATAGATGGCTAAGTTAGAATTGAAAATCACACCAGAATTCATAAGTTTTTTTCTCTTTCTCTCTCTATATTATCGAGCGTATTCTTGTGAGTATACTTTGAGTGCTGCTATACGGTGCAAATTTCTGCCAGCACTATACCCGAAATTCAACCAGAAGTACTGAAATTTTGAGATAAGGGATATTATTTTCTTCTTAAATGATATTATTTTCTTCAATATCATTATGCTGAAATATTGATATGAGTTTTTTTTATCAAATTTGGAACTTTTTGTGTCGGGGTTACTATTCACGTATACGGCACTATTCACGTATACGGCACTATTCACGAATACGGCACTATTCACCGAAAAATAAAATTTTCTCTTTTTGTCCAAGATGTCTATTATGGTTACTATCTTTGATTATATCCATGTTTTGATCTTTATTTTTGAATTCTGCTTCACAATTGATTATTATGAAGTATAATTGATCTTGGATAAACTGTTATACGAATTCCTACTATTTGTCCTTCTGTCTCACTGGATTCGTTCTCTTTAAGATATTTTTCATCATCCTCAGTCCTAAATGATGATATTACTGAATATCTTTGGCCTGTGGTGCAAAGATGTATGATTACTTGATGAATATCTTTGGCATATAGTGCAAAGATGAACAGGTGTTGAGATGAACATGACTGACAGGTGATACAAATGAATATCTTTGGCCTATAGTACAAAGATGAATATTTGGATAAAGATGATTATTAATTGATGTTACAAGAATAAAATATTGATGATGGACTTTTAAATCTTAGAAGATAGTAGAATTCATTCTCTACTTGACTCTTCTAATGGTTTGTTGTTTCCGCTGCAGTTGTTGATCTAAAACTTGTTGTCGATTATATTCTATCATATTTTTCCCTGTTGAATACTAATGATAATTTGTTGTATATTATCTTAGTCATAATATTCTTTACTGGGCTAGTTGAGCTCACCCTTTTCCTTTTTGTTCCATTTTTCTTCTCAGGAGGTGAGAACATAGCAGGATCTAGTCGGGGTATGGAGTGATGGTTCTAGAAACATGTTTTAGCAGTCCTCACTATTTCTGTAAAATAATGTTTGAATAATTGTATTGAGGACTTATTTGAGTGTGGATATTGTCTAGAAGACAATATTTGTATTTAAACTCACAGTATGTGTTGTCGTATTTTGCACGATAATTATATTGTTGAACTTGTAGTTTGCTTTCTGTACCATGTATTTGGCGACTCAGAATGGGTGTTATATACCTATTTTGGGGGCGTCACAAATTTCACCTCCATCACAATTATTATCAATCACTGGTGATGAGGAGTCACAGTCACTATGGCAATCATCCGGCAAAATTGGCGGTGACCTAGGGTAACGGCGGGAAGGTAAGACAGTCGGCTTCTGCGTCAAAGAGGGGAGCAAGTTCCCAGACGAAGCCAGTGTTCTCGGCGAACCAGTTAATGTAGCCTTCATTGCCGCAGTAGAAGAAGATGGGGCTGGCAGCCTTGTAAATTGGGGCTTGAGCGATGTTACTGACATGCTAGGCAGATCGCCCGGTGCCTTGTAAATTAGGGCTTGAGCGATGTTACGGCAGATCGGCCAGTGCAGACGTCGCTCAAAAGAGAAGGAACGAAGAGAGGAAACTGAAGAGAGAAGGAACGAAGGGAGGAAATTGAAGAGAGAAGGAGCGATACTTGGAGAAGGGAGAACGACGAGCACAGAGATAAAAGAATGAGACGAGGCTCTATTGGGTAAAATCTAATTACGCACAACACGCAAGTATACGTGGTCAACAAGTAATAAAGTGATAAGTTGAGTATCGTTCCCACAGAGAATTAGTTAACAAGAATTACCAAGTACTAACATATAACCAACTCAATCTTATTTAAACGAATGAATTTCAATTTATAAGTAAACTAATTCTAATTACCACTAGTTAAATTAAGATTATGGAGATTTTAGATCACAACTTCACTTATTGCTGCATTTAGGTTAACACACTTCTCATCAATTATTCTCTATCCTGAATTGTTAATCAAGAACACGAAAGTAGTATTAACCACCTCTCGATGCACTAATACCGTATTAACGTCAATCCACAATTAAGATAGAAATTCGTTAAACACCTTAATCAACTAACCCACTATATCTCTATGTGAATTACAATTGAAGAAAGTTTAAGAATAAGTTCTCTATCTGATTACATGCGATGTCAAGCATATCTCTACCTTAACATTCATCAAGATTAAGCTATTCACAAAATCATGAACACATGCTATCATGATAAGATCTAAATCAATACTTCATCTCTCGAGTTCATATATATTATCACGGTAATTGATGGCCAATCAATTAAACAATTGAGTCCAAATCATAATAGACATTCCTCACAATAGAACATAACAATTGATAGCGAAGCATATTAAAATAAACTACACAATAAGATCTATTGTAATCTCAAACAAAGAATTAGTTCATGATTATTGAATTAAAACTAAGAATCCACAACTGAATAATCATTAAAAGACAAAGATAGAAGAAGATGAGAAGATATAATCTATTGTCTGTAGATTTGATGCTTTCTCCTTGCTCCTACTTTGAATCTTCAATGGTCTCCAAGTTGCTTCAATCTCCAAAACTCATTAGAACTAATGTTTTGATCTAATTTACTCTAATATAATCTAATGGAATCCTCCAAAACTAATCTATATCCCTCTTTTATTTCTCTCATCATATATTTATAGTTCTAATGGATACCCAAACAAGTTAGGCAACTAAGAATCCTATTCTAGCTCAAATTGGACATCAAATAACCCAATTCAGCTGTCTTCCTACCGCCTAGCGCACCCCGCGCTGTCCCTAAGCCATTCTGGGCGCGGCCCGCGCTACTGTAGCAGAGGAACTGATGGACTAGCGCGCCCCTAGCGCGGTCCGCGCTACTCTATTTTCTGCTGTGACGTCCTTTGGTAAAACAGGCATAACTTTTGATCCGCTTGGAGTTACGGGGCGTGCCACCTATCAAATCGAAGATATCGACCAGATCTACAACTTTCATTCTTTAACAATTGACAGATTCGGGCTGGAGCAAGGCAGAAATCGAGCTTAAAGTAGATGCTGTGTAAATGGCAAGCATGACAACTCTTAACTTTGGTCTTTGTTGAGAAAAAGGCCATAACTCTCGCAACCGAACTCCGATTGGGATGATTCAAGATGTTCCGGAAAGTTAAGAAGAAGCTCTACAGTATAATCCAAATTCCAAGTCAAGAACATGCATCCAACTTTGTGACGCCCCCAAAATAGGTATACAACACCCATTCTGAATCGCCAAATACATGGTACAAAAAGCAAACTACAACTTCAATAATACAATTGTCATGCAAAATACGACAACACATACTGTGAGTTTAAATACAAATATTGTCTTTTAGATAATATCCACACTCAAATAAGTCCTCATTACAATTATTCAAACACTATTTTACAGAAATAGTGAGGACTGCTAAAACATCTTTCTAGAACCATCACTCCATACCCAGACTAGATCCTGCTATGGTCTCACCTCCTGAGAAGAAAAATGGAACAAAAAGGAAAAGGGTGAGCTCAACTAGCCCAGTAAAGAATATTATGACTAAGATAATATACAACAAATTATCATTAGTATTTAACAGGGAAAAATCTGATAGAATATAATCGACAACAAATTTTAAATCAACAACTGCAGCGGAAACAGCAAACCATTAGAAGAGTCAAGTAGAGAATGAATTCTACTATCTTCTAAGATTTAGAAGTTCATTATCAATATTTTATCCATGTAATATCAATTAATAATCATATTTAACCAAATATTCATCTTTGCACTACAGGCCAAAGATATTCATTTGTATCACCAGTCGGTCATGTTCATCTCAACACCTGTTCATCTTTGCACTACAGGCCAAAGATATTCATCAGGTAATCATACATCTTTGCACTACATGCCAAAGATATTCAGTAATATCATCATTTAGGACTAAGGATGATGAAAAATATCTTAAAGAAAACGAATCCAGTGAGACAGAAGGACAAATAGTAGGGATTCGTATAATAGTTTATCCAAGATCAATAATAATTCATAATAATCAATTGTGAAGCAGAATTTAAAAATAAAGATCAAAATATGGATACAAGCAAAGATAGTAACCATAATAGACATCTTGGATAAAAATGGAAAATTTTATTTTTCGGTGAATAGTGCCGTATTCGTGAATAGTAACGTATACGTGAATAGTAACCCCGACACAAAAAGTTTCAAATTTGATAAAAAGTTCATATCAATATTTCGGCATAATGATATTGAAGAAAATATCATTTAAGAAGAAGATAATATCCCTTACCTCAAAATAACCGTATTTCTGACTGAATATCGGATATGAGGCTGAATGAAAATTGTGTTGAATAGTAACTTTCAAATTATCTAAATACTCACAAAATACACTCAATAATCTAGAGAGAGAAAGAGAGAAAACTTATGAATTCTGGTGTAATTTTCAATTCTAACTTAGTCCTCTATTTATAGGAAAACGTTAGCACGTCGAAGCAGACTTAACCTGCAACCTGATGGCTTTACCTGCTACTATTCCCATCCACCACATTTGAATAAAAATCTCAGCACATTTCTTCACCAACCAAGAGTGGGGCCCACCAATTCTAAAATTTTTCACCAAAATGATTAACTCCAAAAATTAAACAATTTCTGAACCAGTCATCTCGTAAAATTCATAACAAATCATACGTTCATTTTTAACGGTTCAAAATTTGTTGACATATACTCAACTTATATGTGTATAATATATCCAAATATTACCACGATCCAACGGTCGGATTAAAAATTATAACCCTCGCAAAATATCTCAGAAACCCTAATTTGATTTTCAATACCTCCGTTCCGACAAAAATACAGATAAAACACCTCAACATTAACTCCTTCATTTTTAACCACAAAAATATATCCCTCATTTATATCCACATAAAATAAATATTTCCTTATCATATGAATCAATAATTAATTATTCACAAATAATATTACAGAACCACATTTATGACAATCAGGCCGTTCCCAGGAAAGAGGGGGCTTTCCAATAAGAATTTCTCCTTACTGGCGCGCAATTAGATGACCAAACCTCTCCTTAGACAGAACTTTCTAGACATTTCCAATAATGTTATCTAATAATATTATTCAAATAATATGAATTATTGATCTGATAATGGGAAATACTATGCAGTGACAATTATTGAAACAACAATAATATAAAATATCAATGCAGCAATTATTGAATCAATAAAATAAAATATTGAACAGTAACTACTGTAACGATTATTGAGTAGTGCCTTCCTTCGTAAGAATCAATAATTGGTGCAATACCGTGTGCTACTGTATTTTAACCACCAGGTATTCCAACAGTATTAACGGTAACAACTACGCCGTTAATTATAAACTTATACTTGTCGTTTTCTTCATCCAATCGTTTTCCGTTATGGGGCCCACACAAGGCTGCACCGTCGTACGAATATTCCCCGACAGTAAGAATATTCCACGACCAAACAAATATTCACCGACCAAAAATAAATATTTTATAACCACTTGCTTATTTGAAATATTTGCGCATTTTACCCATAACTAACCACATTAATCAAATCAACCCTTTCTATTTCAAAATAATAAATAGAGGAAATTTAATTTCATTTATTAATAAGTTGGGGTCTTACAACCTCCCCTCCTTATGAAATTTCTTCCTCGAAATTGACATACGTACCTGGTGTTTCGAAAACGTGAGGATACCTCGCTTTCATTTCTGATTTCAACTCCCAGGTCATTTCTTCAATAGCATGGTTTCTCCACAAAACCTTAACTTGTGGTATAACCTTCGTGCGTAGAACATGCTCTTTCCTATCCAAGATCTTAACAGGTACCTCCTCGTACGTTACATCTTCGGCTATCTCGTCTGGTTCTAACTCAATTATGTGGTTCGGGTCTTTCACATATTTACGAAGCACAGATATGTGAAAAACATTATGAACACGAGACATGCTTGGAGGTAATGCGAGTCTATAGGCCACATTTTCTATTCGGTCAAGAATCTCAAATGGACCGACAAATCGTGGATTGAGCTTTCCTCTCTTCCCAAATCTTGTAACTCCTTTCCATGGTGCAACACGTAATAATACATGATCCCCAATATTGAATTCTACATCCTTTCGATGAAGATCCGCATAACTCTTTTGTCGATCCTGTGCCGTTTGTATATGTTGTCGAATTGTTTGGATCTTCTCTGTAGTTATGCGTACCAATTCTGGTCCCAACAATGTTACTTCACCCACCTCGTCCCAGCATACTGGAGAACGACACTTTCGTCCATATAAAGCTTCAAATGGAGCCATACCTATACTTGCCTGATAACTGTTGTTATAGGAGAATTCTACCAGTGGCAAGTACTTATCCCAACTTCCTTTGAAATCTAGAACACAGAGTCTTAATAGATCTTCAAGGGTTTGAATAGTCCTCTCTGATTGCCTGTCCGTTTGAGGATGGTATGCTGAACTAAATCGTAAATTCGTGCCCATAGCTTTCTGCAAGCTAACCCAAAATCGTGAAGTGAATCTTGGGTCACGATTCGAAACTATGGATACTGGCATGCCATGCAATCTCACAATCTCATTCACGTACATACGAGCAAGACGTTCAAGGGAATAAGTCTCACGTATAGGCAAGAAATGGGCAGACTTGGTTAATCTATCAACAATGACCCAAATCGCATCTATGCCTTGAGAAACCTTGGGAAGACCTATAACGAAATCCATGGTAATGTGTTCCCACTTCCATTTCGGGATCTCAAGTGGTTGCAATGGACCCTTTGGAACTTGATGCTCCGCCTTTACACGTTGACAAGTTAAACACCTCGAGATAAACTTTGCGATCTCTCTTTTCATATTGCTCCACCAAAATGTATGTCGAAGATCATGATACATTTTGGTACTCCCAGGATGGATTGCAAACGGTGTGTTGTGTACCTCCATCATTATTCTATGCTTCAAGTCAAAATCATTAGGAACACAAAGTCTGGAGTTGACTCGAAGTATTCCTTCTTCATCGATTCTTGCTTCTGGAATAGCACCTTCTTGCACTTTCTTCTTCATACGCATCAGCTCCATGTCCGTAGCTTGAGCAGCTTTAACTTTATCGATTAAAGTCGGTTCTACTCGTATATTTATTATCATCATGTGGGTACTTGGAGCCTTCATCTCTATCTCCATCCTTTGCAAGTCATACAAAATGGGCCTTTGTGTTAACACCATTGCACTCGTACCCGCGTATGATCTTCTACTCAATGCGTCAGCTACTACGTTCGTTTTTCCAAGATGATATTGGATGGTATGATCGTAATCTTTCAGCAGCTCGAGCCAACGTCGTTGCCGCATGTTGAGTTCCTTTTGGGTAAAGAAATATTTGAGGCTTTTATGATCCGTATAGATCTCCACTTTCTCCCCATACAGGTAGTGTCTCCAAATCTTCAACGCAAAAACGACTGTTGCCAACTCCAAATCATGAGTAGGATAATTCCTCTCATATTCTTTGAGTTGTCACGAGGCATAGGCTATGACTTTCCCATGTTGCATGAGAACACATCCTAACCCTTTGCCTGAAGCATCGCTGTAGATAAAAAATCCATCCGAACCAGATGGTATTGTCAGAACAGGTGCCAAAATGAGTCTCCTCTTGAGTTCTTGAAAACTCTTCTCACAATCCTCGCTCCAACCAAATTTTGTATCCTTCCGAGTCAGCTGAGTTAACGGAGTAGCAATTCTAAAAAATCCTTCCACGAATGTCCGATAATACCCAGCTAAGCCCAGAAAGCTACGTACTTCGGTCACCGACTTCGGTTGCTCCCAACTTTGTATGGCTTCAATCTTCGCCGGGTCGATAGATACTCCATGTTTTGACACCACGTGCCCAAGGAATGCTACTTCCTCAAGCCAGAACTCGCATTTCTTCAATTTGGCATATAGCTTATTTTCACGAAGCCTTTGCAGTACCAGCTTCAAATGACGCTCATGATCTTCACGGCTTTTGGAATAGATGAGGATGTCATCAATAAAGACAACAACGAACTGATCTAAATATTCTTTGAATACACGGTTCATCATATCCATGAAAGCAGCAGGAGCATTAGTCAATCCAAAAGACATGACTAAGAATTCATAATGCCCGTACTGAGTTCTGAAGGCAGTCTTTGGAATATCCTCAGTTTTAATCTTCAGCTGATGATATCCAGAACGAAGATCGATCTTTAAAAAGAATTGTGCTCCTTGCAACTGGTCAAACAGGTCATCAATGCGAGGTAGCGGATACCTATTCTTAATGGTGACATGGTTCAATTCCCTATAGTCGATACAAAGTCGCATACTCTCGTCTTTCTTCTTTACAAATAAAACAGGAGCACCCCAAGGAGATGTACTAGAACGAATAAAACCGATGTCCAACAACTCCTGTAGTTAGACTTTTAACTCCTGAAGTTCAATAGGAGCCATTCGATATGGGATTTTAGAAATGGGCTTTGTACCGGGTTCAAGGTCAATAAAAAATTCAACTTCACGTTCTGGGGGTAGACCAGGAAGTTCTTCAGGAAATACATCGGGAAATTCTCTAACAATAGAAATATTATTCAAATCTGACTTGTCTTTGTTCAAATCCATAACATGGGCTAAGAAAGCTTGACATCCGTTTTTCAATAAACGAATAGCTTTGTGGCTTGATATGACAGTGACTGATTTTAGTGGTTTAGTAGTTTGAATTCGTATGACAGGTTGGTTAGGAATATGAAAACTAACAACCTAACGAAAACAATTAATTTTAGCATGATGAGTGGTTAACCAATCAATTCCTAAAATCACATCAAAAGCAAGTATCTTTAAAGAGATAAGATCAACAGGTAATGTGATAGTGCCAACTTGGATCATGCAAAATTTATAAACTATAGATGTAACGAAGGTTTCATCCAATGGAGTTTCAACAGATAAGTCAAAGTCTAATTTCTCCGGAGTCAAGTTTAAACGTTGAGCACAAGCAGGAGAGATAAAAGAATGGGTAGAACCGGTATCTAATAAGGTATAAACTTCGCAAGAGTTTATGATTAGCTTACCCGTGATTACCTCGTTTGGGTTCCTCGCGTTTTGGGCAGTCACGACAAACGCCCTTCTAGGAACCACCGACTTTGACTTGTCCGGAACAGCCTTCGGAGTCACTATCCCCGTTGAACTTGGTTTCACAACAAGACAATCTTTAGCTATATGACCTTCCTTTCCACAGTTATAACATACCTTGAACTGTTGTGGGCAGTTTGGGCTGATGTGTCCCTCCTTCCCGCATTTGTAACAAACGACCGGTGCTCGTTCTCCTCCCCTAAAAGCCGTTGATGTTTGTCCTGATGTCTTCACGTTATCATTATTGTACCTTCTCTTCTTGAAATCTCCTCCCGACTCGCTCCTTCTATTATCACGACCACGATTACCACCAGAGTGGTTACCGCTTTTGTTCGAATATTTTCCTCCCTGCTAGTTTTCATTGCTTCGATGACTGTCGCCACCGGTATGACCCTGGTTGTGGTCCCTCAGTTGCACATACTCATTATCTCGCTCTAATAATTGAGCCCTGTTTATAACATCAGAATATAAAGAAAATTTATGAAAGATAAGATATTGCCGAATCTCGAGTTTTAGACCTCTCAGAAACATCCTTGTCATTCGTTCCTCATTTTCGACCAAATGAGGTGCAAACCTGGATAACTCTGCAAATTTCGCTTCGTACTGGGACACCGTCATGTTGTTTTATTCCAGTCTGATAAACTCCACCTCCTTCATATAACGAATACTTTCAGGAAAGTACTTGTTATTGAACAGTTTCTGAAATGTTTCCCAGTACATGTTGAGTGCGTCAGGCTGGGTACGCTTCACAGACTTCCACTAGTAGTCTGCCTCACCGCGGAACATAAAGGTGGCGAATGGAAACTTCTGTTCTTCCGTGCATCCCAAGACATCGAATATCTTGGTAATTTGCTTGACCCGCGTTTCCGCCATGATCGGATCCGGCTTTCCCTTAAATTTTGGTGGTCCCAATTCTTTGAACTGCTTGGCTGTGACAAACCGCGCGTTGTTATCATTTCCACCCGTATTCTGCACACGAGTCTCCCTCGTCTGATTTTGCATGAACTGCAAAAAGCTCCTAAACATTCCATCATTAATCGTTTGCTCGGTAACATTGTTTACAGGAGGAATATTGCCTTCCTGTTGCACGCTCCCCTGGGTAGTGATCAAAGGTGTCTCCACGGTCTGATTTACTCCATTATTAACGTTCTCAGCTGCCATTCTTAAATACTGCCATAAAACAAGGGTTAATAGTCATGTCATATCTTATCCCTATACTCTGACCGACCAAATAAATACCAAATAAACCTAGTCAGGTCATACTAGCGAAAGAATTCCCCGTCTATCCCCTCCTAGTTGTTGTCTCACATCTCAGCCAGGGATCATATCCCTAAGCTTTAATACCAACTGTGACGCCCCCAAAATAGGTATACAACACCTATTCTGAGTCGCCAAATAGATGGTACAAAAAGCAAACTACAACTTCAATAATACAATTGTCGTGCAAAATACGACAACACATACTGTGAGTTTAAATACAAATATTGTCTTCTAGACAATATCCACACTCAAATAAGTCCTCATTACAATTATTCAAACACTATTTTATAGAAATAGTGAGGACTGCTAAAATATCTTTCTAGAACCATCACTCCATACCCCGACTAGATCCTGCTATATTCTCACCTCCTGAGAAGAAAAATGAAACAAAAAGGAAAAGGGTGAGCTCAACTAGCCCAGTAAATAATATTATGACTAAGATAATATACAACAAATTATCATTAGTATTCAACAGGGAAAAATCTGATAGAATATAATCGACAACAAGTTTTAGATCAACAACTGCAGCGGAAACAGCAAACCATTAGACGAGTCAAGTAGAGAATAAATTCTACTATCTTCTAAGATTTAAAAGTCCATCATCAATATTTTATCCCTGTAATATCAATTAATAATCTTCTTTAACCAAATATTCATCTTTGCACTACAGGCCAAAGTTATTCATTTGTATCACCAGTCGGTCATGCTCATCTCAACATCTGTTCATCTTTGCACTACAGGCCAAAGATATTCATCAGGTAATCATACATCTTTGCACTACAGGCCAAAGATATTCAGTAATATCATCGTTTAGGACTGAGGATGATAAAAATTATCTTAAAGAAAATGAATCCAGTGAGACAGAATGACAAATAGTAGGGATTCGTATAACAGTTTATCCAAGATCAATAATACTTCATAATAATCAATTGTGAAGCAGAATTTAAAAATAAAGATCAAAATATGGATACATTCAAAGATAGTAACCATAATAGACATCTTGAACAAAAAGGGAAAATTTTATTTTTCGGTAAATAGTGTCGTATTCGTGAATAGTGACGTATATGTGAATAGTAACGTATACGTGAATAGTAACCCCGACACAAAAAGTTCCAAATTTGATAAAAAGTTCATATCAATATTTCGGCATAATGATATTGAAGAAAATATCATTTAAGAAGAAGATAATATCCCTTACCTCAAAATAACCGTACTTCTAACTGAATATCGGATATTAGGATGAATGAAACTTGTGCTGAATAGCAACATTCAAAGTATTTAAATACTCACAAAATACACTCAATAATCTAGAGAGAGAAAGAGAGAAAACTTATGAATTCTGGTGTAATTTTCAATTCTAACTTAGCCCTCTATTTATAGGAAAATGTTAGCACGCCGAAGCAGACTTAACCTGCAACCTGATGGCTTTACCTGCTACTATTCCCACCCACCACATTTGAATAAAAATCTCAGCACATTTCTTCACCAACAAAGAGTGGGGCCCACCAATTCTAAAATTTTCTACCAAAATGATTAACTCCGAAAATTCAACAATTTCTGAACCAGTCATCTCGTAAAATTCATAACAAATCATACGTTCATTTTTAACGGTTCAAAATTTGTGGACATATACTCAACTTATATGTGTATAACATATCCAAATATTACCACGATCCAACGGTCGGATTAAAAATTATAACCCTCGCAAAATATCTCAAAAATCCTAATTTGATTTTCAATACCTCCGTTCCGATAAAAATACAGATAAAACACCTCAACATTAACTCCTTCATTTTTAACCACAAAAATATATCCCTCATTTATGTCCACATAAAATAAATATTTCCTTATCATATGAATCAATAATTAATTATTCACAAATAATATTACAGAATCATATTTATGACAACCAGACCGTTCCCAGGAAAGAGGGGGCTTTCCAATAAGAATTTCTCCTTACTGGCGCGCAATTAGATGACCAAACATCTCCTTAGACAGAACTTTCTAGACATTGCCAATAATGTTATCTAATAATATTATTCAAATAATATGAATTATTGATCTGATAATGGAAAATACTGTGCAGTGACAATTATTGAAACAACAATAATATATAATATCAATGCAGCAATTATTGAATCAATAAAATAAAATATTGAACAGTAACTACTGTAACGATTATTGAGTAGTGCCTTCCTTCGTAAGAATCAATAATTGGTGTAATACCGTGTGCTACTGTATTTTAACCACCAGGTATTCCAACAGTAATAACGGTAACAACTACGCCGTTAATTATAAACAACTTATACTTGTCGTTTTCTTCATCCAATCGTTTTCCGTTATGGGGCCCACACAAGGATGCACCGTCGTATGAATATTCCCCGACAGCAAGAATATTCCACGACCAAACGAATATTCACCGACCAAAAATAAATATTTTATAACCACTTGCTTATTTGAAATATTTGCGCATTTTACCCATAACTAACAACATTAATAAATCAACCCTTTCTATTTCAAAATAATAAATAGAGGAAATTTAATTTCATTTATTAATAAGTTGGGGTCTTACAAACTTGGTGTTAAAAGTCCTTCAATCTTCCCTCCTTTCATTTTATTACGTATTTTAGTCCAAAAGATGTCCGAATTGTTTTCCCTTGCTTCTTCATGCCAACGTCGTGTCATCGCCTACAAAATAACATAAAATGTATGAAAAGTAACTAAGAAACATGAGATTAAGCAAATAATTCAAGTAATAGATATCGGATAAGTAGGTATAAAACTTACTTATCAAATACCCCCAAACTTAAACCTTTGCTTGTCCTCAAGCAAAATCACTAAACAACAATGATATGCAATGCAACTAATCTACATGCCTACGAATCCAGCAGTAATGATAGAAACAAGTCTATTCAATCGGCCTTAGAGAAATCAAATAAACACGATAATACAGCACATCAAAACCAATCAATAACTTCTCAATCAATCATCAAATCTTAGACTGTTATCACTAATATAGTGCGTGTGTGCTCCACAACAATGTTAACTAATATAAAATCAAATTTAACACATAACAAGTCTCTTCGAAGGCATCATACAGTGTAAACTCAAGAAATCTAAAAATAAGCTAAATCCAACTAACATTAAACAATCACCAATATTGAGGGTCAACATGGGATACTTATGCTTTATTTTTCATCTACGAGGGCTTTTTGCTCTTATTTCTCGTTTTATTCAATTTTTTTCTCTTTTTTTTATAGTGAGTGCGTTTTACGCTCCATCTCACGCATGTGTTTATGGGGAGTGCATTTCACGCTTCTTCTCGACCCACCATAGGACTCAATTTATTCAACTCAATATCTTTTCTTCTTTTTTTAGAAGCTTATATAGCCCACTTTTTCTCCCAAACTTAGGTTCTTACCTAATTCTTCGCCTTCACTGCCTATCCTTGTCATTCTCTTATTTAAATTAGCATTATCCTTTAGAGTCCCATTATGTATCAATTTAAACTCAATCAATCAACAAGGTTGTTCCTAACGTGCTAACCTTGATTATACCAGTTTCAAACAGAAAAAGACTCAATTTATAACAAGAAATCACATCAAAGCTCGAATAGTCAGTACTATACTTGTCTACCCAATTCTAATTTCATCATTGGCCAAAATAAACTTAAACTATCTAACAATTGGATTCATGCAAATGAACATAGTAACTAATTAATATTTTTAAATTTTTTTTATTTTTGATTTTTGATTTTTTTTAGGAAAGTGAATGCAAAAACTAAATGTAACTATATGAACTTCAATGTAAATAACTAACTATATGCAATATTAAAATGCCCCCAAACTTAAAATAGACATTGTCCTCAATGGCTAAGATAGGAAAAATTAAAAGAGAGGACTTCCCTGAAAATACAGCATGTTCTCCTTGTCTGCTAAGTCTGAAGAATAGGCCAGACACATTAGAATAAATCGGGAACCACACTTGAGTTGGACTTGACTAACATTGCAATTAAACCACTTTTAACGCCGGGGATTTCTGAGCGGCGCGGCCCGCGCTGTATGTATGCCTTAAATGATTTTGGGGTTCCCTCTTTGTAAAGATGTCCCAATTTGAATGAATTTGTGCATGGAATGGATTAGATTTAGGATTGGATTGTTGTGTTTATGACTGATAGGAAACTGACTTCTTGGATGGTTGGAGTTCATATAGGGGATGGAAAACCAACGTGGTTAGGAAGATGGTGATGGACTGGTTTAATGGGAATGGAAGTTGAAAAGGAGAAGGAGAGGTAAAGATGGTGTAAATGGGAGTTATGGGGAATAGGAAGTGCAATAGAATTGGGAGATGTGGAGAGTTTGCATGTAATGAGGAGAGATGTCTTGATTCAGTTTATAACACGTAGCTCCAACTGTTCAGAATCTGCTAGTCCCGAGTAGCGCGGTCAGCGCTGGTTATGAACAAGGCATAGCGCGCCCCGCGCTTGGTATACAGAAGATGCTGGAATGATGGCGCGGTCCGCACTGGACATAGGCTTGATGTAGCGCTGTCCGTGCTGTGTATCCAGAAGGCGAGGGTTGGTTCAGCGCGTTTCGCACTAGGGGATCGGAGTCTTCGACGCGGTTAGCGCTGGGCTGGCAGATGATGCTGGAGTGCTAGCGCGGACTGCGCTTAGTTTATTCTTTGTGTAGCACGGTCAGCGCTGGGCTGGCAGTGGCTGTTTGTTCTTAAACTTCCTGTAATCAGCTAAGCGTGAAGTGATGGTGGCAATGGCGGCAACGATCATTTTCCTATCCATTGAACCTCCAATACCTGTAATAAAGAGAGACAACATGGATTAGATTATAAGAGAGCTTAATAAGCAAATTAATTCCTATCTACTAAATAAACTAGTAAAACATATAAATATAAAAATTCCTGGGTTGCCTCCATCCAATTCCTCTTGGAAAGTTGAGGAACCCTCCATTCATCGAAAATAATATAGCTTTTGGTAGGTTCCCATTTACGATGGTCAATGCATCAAAGTCACCTAGCATGCTCTAATTTGGTATGATCTCAATCAAGAACGTCCCACAGCTAGGTGTTTTCTCCATTATGTATGTGATCACTTTGGGGCATGGAAGCTTGCCACACATAATAGGCTCTTCGTCTATCTTCTCTTTCTCTTCCCACTATGGATTAAAAATTGTACTCACTCTTATGTCAACAAGAGCTTCGCCGACGACATGACTACCAAGTGGGCATGATTTTGCAAATCTGACCAACTCTTTGATCTTTGGTGGAGACCCATTTAGATCTTCGTGGACCTCTATTTCATTATTCCCAATTATCTCCACACTTCCTATATCTTGTGGCTCATCCAGTTGCAGATTTGGTTCGAGCACTTCATCAATCTCGGAATCCTCATCATAACACCAATTGTTTCGAGGAAGGTTGCTTACGGCTTTGGTCAATTGATCTATCTTATTTTGAAGATTTTGAATTGCTATTTCTTGATTCTGAATTGACCGCTCTTGATTAATCATCCTCTCCTCAGTTGATGCTACAAATTTGAACCACAAATCTTCCAAACTTGAATTATCTGTCTCAATTTTGGAATCTATGTATTGCGGACCATGTGTGGAAGTAGTGATGAGTTGTCCCATCTGGTTCTGAAAATTGTAGCTCGATATTTCTTGACTCATCATCCTCTCCTCTTGGTCTGCTATGCCCTTCAATATTACATCCATCGAATTTGGCTTTTCTTCTTGTGGCAATGAAGGTGGACATGAAAATTTCGGTGTGTATGATGGATTTGGAGCGTAGTATTGGTCTTCATAATTGTAGCTCCATGACGAATCCGGGTGCTACCCCCAAACTTGATGATAATTAGCATGTGTATAATCGTTAAGGTATCCACCACCTTGTTGTCCCGGCCCAAAACTAATGGTGCATTGATGACTCGGGTGATTACCAGCACAATAATTGCAATTAACTGCTATCCTTCGATTACGTTGGGCTGCGATGATGTCCAACCTCCTCGAAAGTGTCTCAAGTTGCGCTGATAATGCAGAAAATGCATTGAGACCATCAATCCCCACTCCCCTTGGCTGAGTCGTTCTCGTATATGGCCATTGATAATTAAATTCAGCCATGGTACCTGAAAAAGAAAGAAAAATAGGAAGAGAATTAAATAAAAAAAATATTTAAATTAAGACTAATTTGATTGAAGCTAATATTGATAAATAATTATTAAATTAATTCCCTGGCAGCAGCGCCAAAAACTTGTTGGGTAAAATCTAATTACGCACAACACGCAAGTATACGTGGTCAACAAGTAATAAAGTGATAAGTTGAGTATCGTTCCCACAGAGAATTAGTTAACAAGAATTACCAAGTACTAACAGATAACCAACTCAATCTTATTTAAACGAATGAATTTCAATTTATAAGTAAACTAATTCTAATTACCACTAGTTAAATTAAGATTATGGAGATTTAAGATTACAACTTCACTTATTACTGCATTTAGGTTAACACACTTCTCATTAATTATTCTCTATCCCGAATTGTTAATCAAAAACACGAAAGTAGTATTAATCACCTCTCGATGCACTAATACCGTATTAACATCAATCCACAATTAAGATAGAAATTCGTTAAACACCTTAATCAACTAACCCACTATATCTCTATGTGAATTACAATTGAAGAAAGTTTAAGAATAAGTTCTCTATCCGATTACATGCGATGTCAAGCATATCTCTACCTTAACATTCATCAAGATTAAGCTATTCACAAAATCATGAACACATGCTATCATGATAAGATCTAAATCAATACTTCATCTCTCGAGTTCGTATAGACTATCACGGTAATTGATGGCCAGTCAATTAAACAATTGAGTCCAAATCATAATAGACAATCCTCACAATAGAACATAATAATTGATAGCGAAGCATATTAAAATAAACTACACAATAAGATCCATTGTAATTTCAAACAAAGAATTAGTTCATGATTATTGAATTAAAACTAAGAATCCACAATTGAATAATTATTAAAAGACAAATATAGAAGAAGATGAGAAAATATAATCTATTGTCTGTAGATTTGATGCTTTCTCCTTGCTCCTACTTTGAATCTTCAATGGTCTCCAAGTTGCTTCAATCTCCAAAACTCATTAGAACTAGGGTTTTCATCTAATTTACTCTAATCTAATCTAATGAAATCCTCCAAAACTAATCCATATCCCTCTTTTATGCCTCTCATCTGTATTTATAGTTCTAATGGATACCCAAACAAGTTATGCAACTAAGAATCCTATTCTAGTTCAAATTGGACATCAAATAACCCAATTCAGCTGTCTTCCCGCCGCCTAGCGCGCCTCGCGCTGTCCCTAAGCCATTCTGGGCGCGGCCCGCGCTACTGTAGCAGAGGAACTGATGGACTAGCGCGTCCCTAGCGCGGTCCGCGCTACTCTATTTTTTGCTGCAACGTCCTTTGATAAAACAGGCATAACGTTTGATCTGCTTGGATTTACGGGGCCTGCCACCTATCAAATCGAAGATATCGACGAGATCTACAACTTTCATTCTTTAACAATTGACAGATTTGGGCTGGAGCAAGGCGGAAAGCTAGCTTGAAGTAGATGCTGTGTAAATGGCAAGCATGACAACTCTTAGCTTTGGTCTTTGTTGATAAAAAGTCCATAACTCTTGCATCCGAACTCCTATTGGGATGATTCAAGATGTTCCGGAAAGCTAAGAAGAAGTTCTACAGTATGATCCAAGTTTCAAGCTAAGAACATGCATCCAACTTTGTGTTAAAAGTCCTTCAATCTTCCCTCCTTTCATTTTTTTGCGTATTTTAGTCCAAAAGATGTCTGAATTGCTTTCCCTTGCTTCTCCATGCCAACGCCTATAAAATAACATAAAATGTATGAAAAGTAATTAAGAAACATGAGATTAAGCAAATAATTCAGGTAATAGATGTGACGCCCCCAAAACAGGCATACAACACCTATTCTGAGTCGTCAATAACATGGTACAGAAACAACTATAACTTTATTAATACAACATAAAAATTGTGAGTGTAAATACAAATATTGTCATCTAGACAATATCCACACTCAAATAAGTCCTCATTACAATTATTGGAACAATATTTTACAAAAAAAAATGGTGAGGACTACTAAAACAACTTCCTAGAACCTTCATTCCATACCCCGACTAGTACCTGCTACATTCTCGCCTCCTGAGAAGAAAATGGAACAACAAGGAAATGGGTGAGCTCAACTAACCCAGTAAAGAATATTATGACTAAGATAATATACAACAAATTATCGTTAGTCTTCAACAGGAAAAAATTTAATAGAATACAATAGACAACAAGTTTTAATTCAATATTCGCAGCGGAAAATAATAATTCATAGAGAAGTTACGTAGAGAATGAAATCTACGATTATCTATGAATTTAAAAGCCCATCATCAACATTTTATCCCTGTAACAACAATCAATAAATATCTTGAATCAAATAGTCATCTTTGCACTACAGGCCAAAGATATCCATCAGTTGGTCATGTTCACCTCAACACCTGTTCATCTTTGCACTACGGGCCAAAGATATTCATCAGAAATTATTCATCTTTGCACTACAGGCCAAAGATATTCAGTTATATCATCATTTAAGACTGAGGATGATGAAAAATATTTTAAAGAAAACGAATCCAGTGAAGCAAAATAACAAATATTAAGGATTCGTATTTCAATTTATCCATGTCCAAAAATACCTTATCATAGTGAAGTAAAATTCAAGAATGATCAAAACATGGATACAATCAAAGCTAGTATCCAGAATAGATATTTGGACGAAAAGAAGGAAATTTTATTTTTCGGTGAATAGTAACTCGTGAATAGTAACTCGTGAATAGTAACCCCGACATAAAAAGTTCTAAATTTGATAAAAATTCAGATCAATACTTCGGCATAATGATATTGAAAAAAATAATATCATTTAAGAAGAAATAACATCCCTTACCTCGGAAAGACGGTACTTCTGGCTGGAATACTAGATATAGTGCTGAAGGAAACTTGCACCGTATAGCAACACTCAAAGTATCAAATACTCACAAGAATACGCTCGATATAGAGAGAGGAATAGAGAGAAACTTGTGTTTTTGGTGTGATTTTCAATTCTAACCTAAGCACCCTATTTATAGGAAAATGCTTAGAACACCAAAGCAGAAAATCGAATAAATTAATAATATAATTTTCTTAATTTCCTTAGCACACCACATCAGCTGATTTCCACCATTAACATGTGCCACTCAAATGTCAAAAACGTTTTTCTTAATAAAAATAATTAAAACTTCCAAAAACCAATTATTTCGGAACTTCAGAACTTCAATAATTCATAAAAAAATAGCCCTTTATTCAAAAAATTCAAATCTCGCGAGTTTTTATAGGAAATTCAATTCTCTACAACTTTGCAGAAGAAAGTTTTTCCAAATTCCAAACAGAAATTGACCGAAATTCACAAACGGGTAATTTTACAGTCAATAATAAATTTTCGGTCAAGAATTATGTCCACCAACACACAAAACATGTGTTAATCATTTAATGCCACAAAAATACTCTTCCTCCTCATATACTCATATATCCCACATTCATTGTAAAAATACAACTATCAATATATTATTAAAATAATATATTTAAATGAATTATTTTATCAGAAAAAGATAAAATATTAATTTTCAACAATTGTCACATTAAAATTTTTCTCTATTTATATCCACGTAAAATCACTATTTTTCTCATCATATACATCAATAATTAATTATACACAAATAATATTACAGAACCACAGTACTGGCAACCAGGCAGTTCCTAGGAAAGAGGGGGCTTTCCAATAAGGATTTCTCCTTACTGGCGCGCAATTAGATGACCAAACCTCTCCTTAGACAGAACTTTCTAGACATTGCCAATAATGTTATCTAATAATATTATTCAGATAATATGAATTATTGCTCCGATAATAAAAAATACTGCGTAGTGACAATTATTGAAACAACAGTAATATAAAATATCAACGCAGCAATTATTGAATCAATAAAATACAATATTGAACAGTAATTACTGTAACAATTATTGAGTAGTGCCTTCTTACGTAAGAATCAATAATTGGTGCAATACCGTGTGCTACGCGTATTACCGTGTTTTAACCACCGGGTATTCCAACAGTATTAACGGTAACAACTACGTCGTTATTTATAAACAACTTATTTTTGTCGTTTTCTTCATCCAATCGTTTTCTGTTATGGGGCCCACACAAGGCTGCGCAGTCGTACGAATATTCCCCAACAACAAGAATATTCCACGACCAAACAAATATTCCCCGACAACAATGAATATTTTATAACCACTTGCTTATTTAAAATATTTGCGCATTTTACCCATAACTAACCACATTAATCAAATCAACTCTTACTATTTCAGAATAATAAATAGAGGAAATTAAATTTCATTTATTAATAATTTGGGGTCTTACAACCTCCCCTCCTTATGAAATTTCGTCCTCGAAATTGACATACGTACCTGGTGTTTCGAAAAGATGAGGATACCTCGCTTTCATTTCCGTTTCCAACTCCCAGGTCATTTCCTCAATAGCATGGTTTCTCCACAAAACTTTAACTTGTGGTATGACCTTCGTGCGTAGGACATGCTCCTTCTTATCCATGATCTTGACAGGTACCTCCTCGTACGTTAAGTCTTCAGCTATCTCGTCCGGTTCTAACTCAATAACATGGTTCGGGTCTTTCACATATTTACGAAGCACAGATATATATGAAAAACATTATGAACACGAGACATACTTGGAGGTAACGCAAGTCTATAGGCCACATTTCCTACTCGGTCAAGAATCTGAAATGGACCAATAAATTGTGGATTGAGCTTTCCTCTCTTTCCAAATCTTGTAACTCCTTTCCATGGAGCTACACGTAATAATACATGATCCCCAAAGTCAAATTCCACGTCCTTTCGATGAAGATCCACATAACTCTTTTGTCGATCCTGTGCCGTTTGTATACGTTGTCGAATCGTTTGGATCTTCTCTGTAGTCATTCGTACCAACTCTGGTCCCAACAACATTGCTTCTCCCACCTCATCCCAACATACTGGAGAGCGACACTTTCGTCCATACAATGCTTCAAAGGGAGCCACACCAATACTTGCCTGATAACTGTTGTTGTAGGAGAATTCCACCAATGGTAGGTACTTATCCCAACTTCCTTTGAAATCTAGGACACAAAGTCTTAATAAATCTTCAAGAGTTTGAATAGTCCTCTCTGATTGCCCGTCCGTTTGAGGATGGTATGCCGAACTGAACCGTAAATCCGTGCCCATAGCTTTTTGCAAGCTAACCCAAAATCTTGAAGTGAATCTTGGGTCACGATCCGAAACTATGGATACTGGCATGCCATGCAACCTTACAATCTCATTCACGTACATACTAGCAAGACGTTCAAGGGAATAAGTCTCCCGTATCGGCAAGAAATGAGCAGACTTGGTTAATCTATCAACTATAACCCAAATAGCATTTATACCTTGAGAAACCGTGGGAAGACCCGTAACAAAATCCATGGTAATGTGTTCCCACTTCCATTTCAGAATCTCAAGTGGTTGCAATGGACCCTTTGGTACTTGATGATCCGCCTTTACACGTTGACAAGTTAAACACCTCGAGATAAACTTTGCAATCTCTCTCTTCATATTGTTCCACCAAAATGTATGTCGAAGATCACGATACATTTTAGTACTTCCAGGATGGATTGCAAATGGTGTATTGTGTGCCTCCATCATGATCTTGTACTTTAAATCAGAATCGTTAGGAACACAAAGTCTGGAGTGGACTCGAAGTATTCCTTCTTCATCGATTCTTGCTTCTGGAATAGTACCTTCTTGCACTTTCTTCTTCATACGCATCAGCTCCGGGTCTGTAGCTTGAGCAACTTTAACTTTATCGATTAAAGTTAGTTCTACGCGTATACTTGACATCATCGCACTCGTTCCTGCATATGATCTTCTACTCAACGCGTCAGCTACCACGTTTGCTTTTCCAGGATGGTATTGAATAGTGTGGTCGTAATCTTTTAACAACTCGAGCCAACGTCGTTGCCGCATGTTGAGTTCTTTTTGAGTGAAGAAATATTTGAGGCTTTTATGGTCTGAATATATCTCCACTTTCTCCCCATATAGATAGTGCCTCCAGATCTTTAGAGTGAAAACGACTGCTGCCAACTCTAGATCATGAGTAGGATAATTCCTCTCATATTCTTTAAGTTGTCGCGAGGCATAGGCTATGACTTTCCCACGTTGCATGAGAACACATCCTAACCCTTTGCCTGAAGCATCGCTGTAGATAACAAATCCATCCGAACCAGATGGTATTGTCAGAACAGGTGCCGAAATGAGTCTCCTCTTAAGCTCTTGGAAACTCTTCTCGCATTCTTCGTTCCATACGAATTTGATATCCTTCCGAGTCAGCTGAGTTAACGGGGTAGCGATTCGAGAAAACCCTTCTACGAATCTTCGATAATAACCAGCTAAGCCTAGAAAACTACGTACATCGGTCACCGTCTTCGGTTGCTCCCAGCTTTGTATTGCTTCAATCTTCGCCGGGTCCACAGATACTCCATGTTTCGACACCACGTACCCTAAGAATGCTACTTCCTCAAGCCAGAACTCGCATTTCTTCAACTTAGCATATAGCTTGTTTTCACGCAGCCTTTGGAGTACCAGCTTCAAATGGTGCTCATGATCTTCACGGCTTTTGGAATATATGAGGATGTCATCAATAAAGACAACAACGAACTGATCCAAATAATTCTTGAATACTCGGTTCATCATATCCATGAAAGCTACAGGAGCATTAGTCAATCCAAAAGACATGACTAAGAATTCATAATGCCCGTACCGAGTTCTAAAGGCAGTCTTCGAAATATCCTCAGTTTTAACCTTCAGTTGATGATATCCAGAACGAAGATCGATTTTTGAAAAGAATTGTGCTCCTTGTAACTGGTCAAACAGGTCATCAATACGAGGTAGCGGATACCTATTCTTGATGGTGACATGGTTTAATTCTCGGTAATCGATACAAAGTCGCATACTCCCGTCTTTCTTCTTTACAAATAAAACAGGAGCACCCCAAGGAGATGTACTAGGACGAATGAAACCGATGTCCAACAACTCTTGTAGTTGGACTTTTAACTCCTGAAGTTCAATAGGAGCCATTCGATATGGGATTTTAGAAATGGGCTTTGTACCAGGTTCAAGATCAATAAAGAATTCAACTTCACGTTCTGGGGGTAGACCGGGAAGTTCTTCAGGAAATACGTCAGGAAAGTTACTAACAACAGGAATATTATTCAAATTTGACGTGTCTTTATTCAAATCCATAACATGGGCTAGGAAAGCTTGACATCCGTTTTTCAATAAACGAATGGCTTTATGACTTGATATGACAGTGATTGATTTTAATGGCTTTGTTGCTTGAATTCGAACAACAGGTTGATTAGGAATATGAAAACTAACCACCTTACGAAAATAATCAATTTTGGCATGATGAGTAGTTTACCAATCAATTCCTAAAATCACGTCAAATGCAAGAATCTTTAAAGAGATAAGGTCAACAGGTAAGGTGATGGTGCCAACTTGGATCAAACAAGATTTATAAACAGTGGATGTGATGAAAGTTTCCCCTAACGGAGTCTCCACAGATAAATCAAAGTCTAATTTCTCCGGAGTCAAATTTAAACGTTGAGCACAAGCAGGAGAAATAAATGAATGGGTAGCACCGGTATCTAGTAAGGTATAAACTTCACATGAATTTATGATTAGCTTACCCGTGATCATCTCGTTTGGGTTCCTCGCATGTTGACCAGTCACGACAAACGCTCTTCCAGGAACTGTTGACTTTGACTTTTCTGGGGCAGCCTTTTGAGTCACCGTCCCCGCTGAACTTGGTTTCGCTATCGTACAATCTCGAGCGATATATCCTTCCTTTCCACAATTATAGCATACCTTGAACTGTTGTGGACAGTTTGGGCTGATATGTCCCTCTTTTCCACATTTATAGCATATGACCGGTGGTCGTTCTCCTCCCTTGGAACCAGTTGCTGCTAGTGCTGACGTCTTCGTATTGTCATTGTTGAATCTCCTCTTTTTAAAATCTCCTCCCGTCTCGCTTCTTCTATTTTCATAGCCACGATTACCACCAGAGTGGTTGTCGTTCTTGTCTGTACTTTTCTTCTCCGCTGGTTATCATTGTTCTGATGACTGTTGTCACCGATATTGTAAGACCCCGAATTTTATGAAATAAAAGTATTCAATTTTTCTTATAATTACTATTCAGTAAATGGTTAAATTGATAAAAGTTTAAAGTTACGAGTGAAATATGATTTTTTTTTCAAAATAAGCAAGTGGTTATAAAATAATCATTGTTGTCGGGGAATATTCGTTTGGTCGTGGAATATTCTTTCTGTCGGGGAATATTCGTACGACGGCGCAGCCATTTGTGGGCCCCATAACAGAATAACTGTCGGGTGAAGAAAACGACAAATTTGAGTTTTACAAATAACGGCGTAGTTGTTACCGTTAACACTGTTGGAATACCCGGTGGTTAAAATACAGTAATACGCGTTATTGCACAGTAGCACGCGGTATTGCATAGTATTTTTGAAATTATTGATTCTTACGTAAGAAGGCACTACTCAATAATTGTTACAGTAATTACTGTTCAATATTTTTATTTTATTGATTCAATAATTGCTACGTTGAAATTTTGTATTATTGTTGTTCAATAATTGTTGCTGCACAGTATTTTCCTTTATCAGATCAATAATTCATATTATTTGAATAATATTATTAGATAACATTATTGGCAATGTCTAGAAAGTTCTGTCTAAGGAGAGGTTTGGTCATCTAATTGCGCGCCAGTAAGGAGAAATCCTTATTGGAAAGCCCCCTCTTTCCTGGGAACGGCCTGGTTGTCATAAATGTGATTCTATAATATTATTTCTGAATAATTAATTATTGATTCATATGATAAGAAAACATTTATTTTATGTGGATATAAATGAGGGATATATTTTTGTGGTTAAAAAATGAAGGAGTTAATGTTGAGATTTTTATCCGTATTTTTGTCGGAATGGAGGTATTAAAAATCAGGATTTTTGAGATATTTTGCGGGGGTTATAATTTTTAATCCGACCGTTGGATCGTAGTAATATTTGGATATGTTATACATATATAAGTTGAGTATATGTCCACAAATTTTGAACCGTTAAAAATGAATGTATGATTTGTTATGAATTTTACGAGATGACTGGTTCAGAAATTGTTGAATTTTCGGAGTTTATCATTTTGGTGGAAAATTCTAGAATTGGTGGGCCCCACTTGTGGTTGGTGAAGAAATGTGCTGAATTATATTTCAAATGTGGTGGGTGGGAATAGTAGCAGGTAAAGCCATCAGGTTGCAGGTCAAACCTACCAAAATTTTCCTATAAATAGAGGGCTAAGTTAGAATTGAAAATCACACCAGAAACATAAGCTTTCTCTCTTTCTCTCTCTATATTATGAAGCATATTTTGTGAGTTTTTAGATACTTGGTGAGTTTCTATTCATCAGTGCAAGTTTTCTTCAGCATCATATCCGATATCCAGTCAGAAGTACTGCTCTTTTGAGGTAAGGGATAGTAAGGGATAGTAAGGGATAGTAAGGGATTTTAAGGGTTGTTATATTTTCCAGTTTCGTAATTTTTCTGACCTTCAAAAATTCTGGAAAAATTTGAAACGATATTTTGATGAGTTTTCTTGATTGTGTCCAAAAATGGTGATTTTTGGATGTATAGATTGAGAGTTATGAATTTTATGAGAAAAGACTATTTTAAAAGTAACAGCTTATAATTCCTTGTGGTTAATTCCAAAATTGATGAAATTTTTATTGGGAGTACATGTATATGATAGAAGTATACTCTGTAAATTTCAGAATTTTTAGACAAAAGTACAATTTTTGATAAATGTCTAAATATTCGGCTATTTTGGCCATATGAAAAATAGTAAATGACTTTTAAAAATTCTGAGAAAAATATATGTTCACTATGGGACTATATTATGCTAAATTTCAGAAAAGAAATATTTTTGGAACTGATTTGGTATTTTTCATGAAAATGGTCTAGTTATGAGTAAATGAATTAAATATGTTTTGTGAAGAAAGAAAATTGGAAAATAGGATTTTATGGCTTGAGAATCCTATATGAGGTATATGCAAATTTTTGATGAGGGTTTTGGTTATTGTTGATGAAATTGTAAGAGTTGGCATTTTATGACGATTAAATGCATTAATTAGTAAAGTGTAAACAATTAAAATAAATTGTTTATAAATTTAAGTAATGTTATTCTTTCAATATCATTATACCGAAATATTGGTATGGATTTTATTGTGGAATTTCTATCTTTTGTGTCGGGGTTACTATTCATGAGTTACTATTCACGATTTACTATTCATGAGTTACGAATATTACTCTTGAGATTAAAACTATATGTTGATCATATTATTTTTATCATCATATATAACATTTTTATAACCCTGATGTTGAAATTCTCTTTCACTGGAGTGTAAAGATGGGTAGATTATTGGTATGATCATGACTAGGGTTCTCTTTGGCCTGTAGTGCAAAGCTGAATTGTGACTGGTATGATCATGACCATTGAATTTATAATTGAATATCTTAAGCTTAAGTGCAAAGGTGAATTGATCAACATGGTTATAATTATTATTTATATAAATTCTGAAATGATTATACATTTCTTTGAGATATGAATATATTTGGCCTGTAGTGCAAATATGAATTGTTGATGAATATCTTTGGCATGTAGTGCAAAGATGGCCTGTTGATGAATATCTTTGGCCTGTAGTGCAAAGATGAACTGTTGTTGAATATCTTTGGCCCGTAGTGCAAAGATGGTTTGTTGATGAATATCTTTGGCCCGTAGTGCAAAGATGGATTTGTTAGTATGATTATAAACAGGAACTGGGATTTGGTATAACCATGATCTTTGATGTTTCAGGTAAAGACAGGTGATGAAAATATTCTTCGTCCTGGGTGCGAAGAAAAATTTAGAGTCACAATTATGATTATGAGTTATTCATATGATTGTGAAAAAGAACTATTGAGTGATGTTACATGGATAAAAAACATTGTTGGTGGATTTTTAACATGGAAGAGATAATGGACTTTATAGTCTATTTGACTCTTCTAATGGATTACTCGTTCCGCTGCAACTATGGTTGAAATTTTTATCATTTACCATATGTTCTAAATCTCTGATTTATTATTGATGAAGGCTATTGATAATTTAATTATCTTTAGTCATGATATTCTTTACTGAGCTAGTTGTGCTCACCCTTTTGCTTCACAATTCCTTTCAGGTAATAAGAGTGTAGCTGGGTCGAGCGGGGGTAACAAGGGAATAGAACGGTGGTCATCATTTAGTAGTTATATTTGGTGAAGAAAATAGGGTGAGGCGAACCCAACGTTGGAAGGGTGTTTTGTCACTATCATACAAGATGTCTAATGACATACAACCTCGTGTCATCATAGGACAGGGTTGTGCTCATCCACTTGCTGAGTATATCTATGGGCACTACCTATATAATCTTGGTGTTTGTTTGAAGTATAATTCTCAATTAGAGACAGTGGAGATAATGATAAGTCAAGAGAAGACTCACCATTGGGAAGAATATGATAGTAATCTTCTCGTTTTTCTTTGGGGTCGTTACAGTTGGTATCAGAGCTATAAGTAAAGAGCCCCGAGCCTCTCGCTGGTGACTTCCTGTTGATGGGGAATGCACCGAAGCCAGACTCTCCGTAGGGGACGCCGTTCTGCGGTGGCAAGCTGATAGGTACCTTTGTGAGGTGCTGACACATGATGGTGTCCAATGTCACAGGTGGTATCAGAGCTTAGGGATATGATCTCTGGCGGAGATCGGGAAATATAACTAGGAGGGGAGAGATGGGTAAATCATTCGCTAGTGTGTCCTACCTAAGCTTATTTGTTGGTCAGTCATAATATTGGGATATTATGTGATATGTTAATTTGTTCAATTAACCCTTATTTTGAAGCTGTATTCTAGAATGATATCTGAAATACAGGAGATGAGCAATGGAGAAATCATGATGATAGGGAAGATGGAATCTGAAATGAAAGCAAGGTATTCTCAATTCTTTGAAATATCAGGTACGTAAATTTCGGGGACGAAATTTCATAAGGAGGGGAGATTGTAAGACCCCGAATTTTATGAAATAAAAGTATTCAATTTTTCTTATAATTACTATTCAGTAAATGGTTAAATTGATAAAAGTTTAAAGTTACGAGTGAAATATGATTTTTTTTTCAAAATAAGCAAGTGGTTATAAAATAATCATTGTTGTCGGGGAATATTCGTTTGGTCGTGGAATATTCTTTCTGTCGGGGAATATTCGTACGACGGCGCAGCCATTTGTGGGCCCCATAACAGAATAACTGTCGGGTGAAGAAAACGACAAATTTGAGTTTTACAAATAACGGCGTAGTTGTTACCGTTAACACTGTTGGAATACCCGGTGGTTAAAATACAGTAATACGCGTTATTGCACAGTAGCACGCGGTATTGCATAGTATTTTTGAAATTATTGATTCTTACGTAAGAAGGCACTACTCAATAATTGTTACAGTAATTACTGTTCAATATTTTTATTTTATTGATTCAATAATTGCTACGTTGAAATTTTGTATTATTGTTGTTCAATAATTGTTGCTGCACAGTATTTTCCTTTATCAGATCAATAATTCATATTATTTGAATAATATTATTAGATAACATTATTGGCAATGTCTAGAAAGTTCTGTCTAAGGAGAGGTTTGGTCATCTAATTGCGCGCCAGTAAGGAGAAATCCTTATTGGAAAGCCCCCTCTTTCCTGGGAACGGCCTGGTTGTCATAAATGTGATTCTATAATATTATTTCTGAATAATTAATTATTGATTCATATGATAAGAAAATATTTATTTTATGTGGATATAAATGAGGGATATATTTTTGTGGTTAAAAAATGAAGGAGTTAATGTTGAGATTTTTATCCGTATTTTTGTCGGAATGGAGGTATTAAAAATCAGGATTTTTGAGATATTTTGCGGGGGTTATAATTTTTAATCCGACCGTTGGATCGTAGTAATATTTGGATATGTTATACATATATAAGTTGAGTATATGTCCACAAATTTTGAACCGTTAAAAATGAATGTATGATTTGTTATGAATTTTACGAGATGACTGGTTCAGAAATTGTTGAATTTTCGGAGTTTATCATTTTGGTGGAAAATTCTAGAATTGGTGGGCCCCACTTGTGGTTGGTGAAGAAATGTGCTGAATTATATTTCAAATGTGGTGGGTGGGAATAGTAGCAGGTAAAGCCATCAGGTTGCAGGTCAAACCTACCAAAATTTTCCTATAAATAGAGGGCTAAGTTAGAATTGAAAATCACACCAGAAACATAAGCTTTCTCTCTTTCTCTCTCTATATTATGAAGCATATTTTGTGAGTTTTTAGATACTTGGTGAGTTGCTATTCATCAGTGCAAGTTTTCTTCAGCATCATATCCGATATCCAGTCAGAAGTACTGCTCTTTTGAGGTAAGGGATAGTAAGGGATAGTAAGGGATAGTAAGGGATTTTAAGGGTTGTTATATTTTCCAGTTTCGTAATTTTTCTGACCTTCAAAAATTCTGGAAAAATTTGAAATGATATTTTGATGAGTTTTCTTGATTGTGTCCAAAAATGGTGATTTTTGGATGTATAGATTGAGAGTTATGAATTTTATGAGAAAAGACTATTTTAAAAGTAACAGCTTATAATTCCTTGTGGTTAATTCCAAAATTGATGAAATTTTTATTGGGAGTACATGTATATGATAGAAGTATACTCTGTAAATTTCAGAATTTTTAGACAAAAGTACAATTTTTGATAAATGTCTAAATATTCGGCTATTTTGGCCATATGAAAAATAGTAAATGACTTTTAAAAATTCTGAGAAAAATATATGTTCACTATGGGACTATATTATGCTAAATTTCAGAAAAGAAATATTTTTGGAACTGATTTGGTATTTTTCATGAAAATGGTCTAGTTATGAGTAAATGAATTAAATATGTTTTGTGAAGAAAGAAAATTGGAAAATAGGATTTTATGGCTTGAGAATCCTATATGAGGTATATGCAGATTTTTGATGAGGGTTTTGGTTATTGTTGATGAAATTGTAAGAGTTGGCATTTTATGACGATTAAATGCATTAATTAGTAAAGTGTAAACAATTAAAATAAATTGTTTATAAATTTAAGTAATGTTATTCTTTCAATATCATTATACCGAAATATTGGTATGGATTTTATTGTGGAATTTCTATCTTTTGTGTCGGGGTTACTATTCATGAGTTACTATTCACGATTTACTATTCATGAGTTACGAATATTACTCTTGAGATTAAAACTATATGTTGATCATATTATTTTTATCATCATATATAACATTTTTATAACCCTGATGTTGAAATTCTCTTTCACTGGAGTGTAAAGATGGGTAGATTATTGGTATGATCATGACTAGGGTTCTCTTTGGCCTGTAGTGCAAAGCTGAATTGTGACTGGTATGATCATGACCATTGAATTTATAATTGAATATCTTAAGCTTAAGTGCAAAGGTGAATTGATCAACATGGTTATAATTATTATTTATATAAATTCTGAAATGATTATACATTTCTTTGAGATATGAATATATTTGGCCTGTAGTGCAAATATGAATTGTTGATGAATATCTTTGGCATGTAGTGCAAAGATGGCCTGTTGATGAATATCTTTGGCCTGTAGTGCAAAGATGAACTGTTGTTGAATATCTTTGGCCCGTAGTGCAAAGATGGTTTGTTGATGAATATCTTTGGCCCGTAGTGCAAAGATGGATTTGTTAGTATGATTATAAACAGGAACTGGATTTGGTATAACCATGATCTTTGATGTTTCAGGTAAAGACAGGTGATGAAAATATTCTTCGTCCTGGGTGCGAAGAAAAATTTAGAGTCACAATTATGATTATGAGTTATTCATATGATTGTGAAAAGGAACTATTGAGTGATGTTACATGGATAAAAAACATTGTTGGTGGATTTTTAACATGGAAGAGATAATGACTTTATAGTCTATTTGACTCTTCTAATGGATTACTCGTTCCGCTGCAACTATGGTTGAAATTTTTATCATTTACCATATGTTCTAAATCTCTGATTTATTATTGATGAAGGCTATTGATAATTTAATTATCTTTAGTCATGATATTCTTTACTGAGCTAGTTGTGCTCACCCTTTTGCTTCACAATTCCTTTCAGGTAATAAGAGTGTAGCTGGGTCGAGCGGGGGTAACAAGGGAATAGAACGGTGGTCATCATTTAGTAGTTATATTTGGTGAAGAAAATAGGGTGAGGCGAACCCAACGTTGGAAGGGTGTTTTGTCACTATCATACAAGATGTCTAATGACATACAACCTCGTGTCATCATAGGACAGGGTTGTGCTCATCCACTTGCTGAGTATATCTATGGGCACTACCTATATAATCTTGGTGTTTGTTTGAAGTATAATTCTCAATTAGAGACAGTGGAGATAATGATAAGTCAAGAGAAGACTCACCATTGGGAAGAATATGATAGTAATCTTCTCGTTTTTCTTTGGGGTCTATTGGGTCAACCAAGGATAATTCTGTGGCCATATGATATCTATCATAACCTAGAAGCATGGCCTCCCATGTACGAAGGTTTCCTTGAGCACTTCCCAAAGATTCTAATTTCTAAAACAGTTTTTGACTATACCTTTATGTAAGGTGTTATTGTGAGGTGATGTCCACGGTTGGAACATGAGTCACATTTGGTATATATTTGTATCCAAACTCACAGCATATGTGTTGTTGTATTTTGTACGATAATTGTTGTAATAAAGTTGTAGTTGTTTTCTGTACCATGTATTTGACGACTCAGAATGGGTTGGGTGGAATGGACCTATTTTGGGGTTGTCACAGATATGATCCTAGTTGTGGTCCCTCGGTTGACCGTACTCGTTATCTCACTCCAACAATTGAGCCCTGTTGACAACATCTGAATAGAGAGAAAATTTATGAGAAATGAGATATTGACGTATGCCGGGTTTCAAACCTCTCAGAAACATCCGTGTCATACGTTCCTCATTCTCCACCAAATGAGGTGCAAACCTGGACAACTCTGCAAACTTCGCCTCGTACTGGGACACCGTCATGTTATTCTGCTCCAGTCTAATAAACTCTACCTCCTTCATATGACGAATACTTTCAGGAAAGTACTTGTCATTGAATAGTTTCTGAAATGTCTCCCAAGACATGCTGAGTGCGGCTGGATGGGTACGCTTCACAGATTCCCACCAGTAGTCTACCTCGCCACGGAACATAAAGGTGGCGAATGGAACCTTCTGTTCCTCCGTGCATCCCAAGACATCAAATATCTTGATAATTTACTTGAACCATGTCTCCGCCTTAATCGGATCTGGCTTTCCCCAGAATTCTGGTGGTCCCAACTCTTTGAACTGCTTGGCTGTGACCAGCTATGCGTTGCCATTGTTTCTTCCTATATTTTGAACAGGAATCTCCTTCGTCTAGTTTTGCATGAACCGCAAAAAGCTTCTAAACATCTCATCGTTCATCGTCTGCTCAGTGGTGTTGTTCACAGGAGGAACATTGCCAGCCTGTTGCACGTTCTCCTCGTTGGTGAGTACAGGTGTCTCCACGGTTTCATTTACTCCACTGTTAACATTCTCAGTCGACATTCTCAAATGCTGCCATAAAACAAGGGTTAATTTAACAAATTAACAAATCACATAATATTCCTATATTATGACCGACCAACAAATAAGCTTAGGTAGGACACACTAGCGAAGGATTTACTCGTCTCTCCCCTCCTAGTTCTATTCCCCGATCTCCGCCAGAGATCATATCCCTAAGCTCTGATACCAACTGTGACGCCCCCAAAACAGGTATACAACACCTATTCTGAGTCGTCAATAACATGGTACAGAAACAACTACAACTTTATTAATACAACATAAAAATTGTGAGTGTAAATACAAATATTGTCATCTAGACAATATCCACACTCAAATAAGTCCTCATTACAATTATTGGAACAATATTTTACAAAAAAAATGGTGAGGACTACTAAAACAACTTCCTAGAACCTTCATTCCATACCCCGACTAGTACCTGCTACATTCTCGCCTCCTGAGAAGAAAATGGAACAACAAGGAAAAGGGTGAGCTCAACTAGCCTAGTAAAGAATATTATGACTAAGATAATATACAACAAATTATCGTTAGTCTTCAACAGAGAAAAATTTAATAGAATACAATAGACAACAAGTTTTAATTCAATATTCGCAGCGGAAAATAATAATTCATAGAGAAGTTACGTAGAGAATGAAATCTACGATTATCTATGAATTTAAAAGCTCATCATCAACATTTTATCCCTGTAACAACAATCAATAAATATCTTGAATCAAATAGTCATCTTTGCACTACAGGCCAAAGATATCCATCAGTTGGTCATATTCACCTCAACACCTGTTCATCTTTGCACTACGGGCCAAAGATATTCATCAGAAATTATTCATCTTTGCAGTACAGGCCAAAGATATTCAGTTATATCATCATTTAAGACTGAGGATGATGAAAAATATTTTAAAGAAAACGAATCCAGTGAAGCAAAATAACAAATATTAAGGATTCGTATTTCAATTTATCCATGTCCAAAAATACCTTATCATAGTGAAGTAAAATTCAAGAATGATCAAAACATGGATACAATCAAAGCTAGTATCCAGAATAGATATTTGGACGAAAAGAAGGAAATTTCATTTTTCGGTGAATAGTAACTCGTGAATAGTAACTCGTGAATAGTAACTCGTGAATAGTAACCCCGACATAAAAAGTTCTAAATTTGATAAAAATTCAGATCAATACTTCGGCATAATGATATTGAAAAAAATAATATCATTTAAGAAGAAATAACATCCCTTACCTCGGAAAGACGGTACTTCTGGCTGGAATACTAGATATAGTGCTGAAGGAAACTTGCACCGTATAGCAACACTCAAAGTATCAAATACTCACAAGAATACGCTCGATATAGAGAGAGGAATAGAGAGAAACTTGTGTTTTTGGTGTGATTTTTAATTCTAACCTAAGCACCCTATTTATAGGAAAATGCTTAGAACACCAAAGCAGAAAATCGAATAAATTAATAATATAATTTTCTTAATTTCCTTAGCACACCACATCAGCTGATTTCCACCATTAACATGTGCCACTCAAATGTCAAAAACGTTTTTCTTAATAAAAATAATTAAAACTTCCAAAAATCAATTATTTCGGAACTTCAGAACTTCAATAATTCATAAAAAAATAGCCCTTTATTCAGAAAATTCAAATCTCGCGAGTTTTTATAGGAAATTCAATTCTCTACAACTTTACAGAAGAAAGTTTTTCTAAATTCCAAACAGAAATTGACCGAAATTCACAAACGGGCAATTTTACAGTCAATAATAAATTTTCGGTCAAGAATTATGTCCACCAACACACAAAACATGTGTTAATCATTTAATGCCACAAAAATACTCTTCCTCCTCATATACTCATATATCCCGCATTCATTGTAAAAATACCACTATCAATATATTATTAAAATAATATATTTAAATGAATTATTTTATCAGAAGAAGATAAAATATTAATTTTTAACAATTGTCACATTAAAATTTTTCTCTATTTATATCCACATAAAATCACTATTTTTCTCATCATATACATCAATAATTAATTATACACAAATAATATTACAGAACCACAGTACTGGCAACCAGGCAGTTCCCAGGAAAGAGGGGGCTTTCCAATAAGGATTTCTCCTTACTGGCGCGCAATTAGATGACCAAACCTCTCTTTAGACATAACTTTCTAGACATTGCCAATAATGTTATCTAATAATATTATTCAGATAATATGAATTATTGCTCCGATAATGAAAAATACTGCGTAGTGACAATTATTGAAACAACAGTAATATAAAATATCAACGCAGCAATTATTGAATCAATAAAATATAATATTGAACAGTAATTACTGTAACAATTATTGAGTAGTGCCTTCTTACATAAGAATCAATAATTGGTGCAATACTGTGTGCTACGCGTATTACCGTGTTTTAACCACCGGGTATTCCAACAGTATTAACGGTAACAACTACGCCGTTATTTATAAACAACTTATTTTTGTCGTTTTTTTCATCCAATCGTTTTCTGTTATGGGGCCCATACAAGGCTGCGCCGTCGTACGAATATTCCCCGACAACAAGAATATTCCACGACTAAACAAATATTCCCCGACAACAATGAATATTTTATAACCACTTGCTTATTTAAAATATTTGCGCATTTTACCCATAACTAACCAAATTAATCAAATCAACTCTTACTATTTCAGAATAATAAATAGAGGAAATTAAATTTCATTTATTAATAATTTGGGGTCTTATAATAGATATCGGATAAGTAGGTATAAAACCTACTTATCAGCCTCGGAGAGAAGAAGACCAAGTCTTTTAATTTTAAGTGAGCTCTGTGCTTTATTAGATAGACAGCGTTTTAAAAAAAACGTTATCTAGTTAAAACCAAAAAAATGCCCTTTTAAATAGATAACGTTTTTGCATATATATCTACAACGTTTTTTTTAAAAACGTTGTGGAAAAAAATACCACAACGTTTTTATAAAAAACGTTGTAGTTTAAGTGTTGTTTATTTAGTATTTTGTAGTAGTGGTAATACGCGTGGTTGCATAGTAGCACACGGTATTGTACAATATCTTTGATTATTGATGCTTACGTGAGAACTCACACAGTTATACTCAATTATTGCTATAGTAATTGCTGCATAATATCTCTCATATTATTGATTCAATTATTGTCATAGTATCATCTGCATAATATTTTATATTTTTTAAATCAATAATTGAGATGACAAAGTTATTCATATTATTATTTATAATATTGACGATGTCTAGAAAGTTCTATCGAGGAAAATGGTTTAGTCACCTAATTGCGCGCCAATAGGGAGAAATCCTTATCGAAAAGTCCCCTCTTTCCTGAGAATGATCTGGTTGTTAAATATTGTGAGTTATAATATTAATGATGAATAAGTTCGTGTTGATTAAAAATAAAATTGTTGATAAAAAATATCTTCATTGTGTTGGGATTATTTGTGTTAGTGGAAATCGATATTTATTTCCATAATAATTGATTTCTAGATGTTAAATTGACCAATCGGGTAATTAATCGGATAAATGAGCAATTAATTGCTATTAATTCACATGCATATAACTATTTGCTCACATGAATGAAACTATTGGTTCACATGTATGTAATATTAGGGGAGGTGGTGCAAGATTAATAATACTTGCAGGACTAAATTAAAAATAGAGGTATAGATAAAGGTATTATACTGAAATAATTCGAGCCCCTAAACGTGTAATTATCGAAACTATATTTTCCTATAAATAGAAGCTCATTCTTCTTTCATTCTCATCAATTCACTAAGACTCACAAGAGCAATTATAGAGAGAGAAACTATAGAGAGGACAAAGAAGAGTACTCTGCTACTTCACTATTTAAGTATCCAATTTTCTTCTAAGGTAAGGGATGTTATTTATTTCTTATTCGTAAGGAAAATTATTTTTGTTCAATAATCATATGAAATAATATTTTCTTCCATACTCTGTAGTATGTGATTAATATTATTTCGTTTCGTATCCCTAATTCTACACTCATTTTGTTAAAGTATTGCTTCTATACTCCGTGAAATTAGTAGAATATCTTTGAAATTTGCGTTTCATCTAGTATCATTTCACAAGGATATTTTTTGAACATTCTTGTTAAAATTTAAGCTTTTCATGTCAGAATACTATTCACGAGGTACTATTCACGGGATATTATTCACAAAATACTATTTACGGGTTACTATTCATAATATACTATTCACGGGATACTATTCACGAAGTACTATTCACGAGATACTATTCACAAAGTACTATTACCGAAGTACTATTCACGGAATACTATTCACTCAGGTACTATTCACCCCAGGTACTATTCATGACAAAAATTAATTTTATTTCTGTCCAAATCATTTTTGATATAATATTATTCTTTAATTTTACTCCACAAAGCAGTATCATGTTGACAATTTAAATATTCTTGAATTCTGGATAAATTAAATTATAAAATCTTTAAAATTTATCCTTGCTCTCATTTAATTGAATTCTTATATCATTGTCATTATCATCATGTTTATATTGTGATAAAAGTCATCTTTGACCCGTAGTGCATAGATGGACTGCTGGTTGGTATGATTATGACCATGGATCATTCGGTATAATCATTACCTATAACGTTACAAGTGATGTGGATTATTTATTGAGCTGAGTCTCAGCTACAGTTATTGGTATGATCATGACCATGCGTTCTCTTCGGCCAAGGGTGCAAAGTTGAATTGTTGTTTGGCATGCTCATGACCATTGGTAAAAACACGAATATCTTTTCCCCGTAGTGTATGGATAATTCGTGGTCGTGATACTAATGAATATCATTGGCCCATAGTGCATGGATAATTTAGTGATATGGATTATTTATTAAGATGAGTCTCAGCAATAAAATTGATGATAAATTTTTAAATCATAGAAGATAGTAGATATTATGCTCTACTTGGCTCTTCTAATGGATTGCTTGTTCCGCTGCAGTTGTTGATCTAAAACATGTTGTCTATTGTATTCTATCAGTTGTTATACTGTTGAAGGCTAACGATAATTTATTCTGCATTATCTTAGCCATAATATTTCTTACTAGGCTAGTTGAGCTCACCCTTTTCTTTCACTGTTCTCTTCAGGAAATGAGAAAATAACTGGGGCTAGTCGGGGAATGGATTGACGGTCCAGATGGTTGTTTTAGTAGTCCTCACTATTCTGTAAAATAGTGTGATAATAATTGTAATGAGATTGAATTTGAATTTGGATATTGTCTAGGAGACAATATTTGTATTAAAACTCATAGCTTATATTTTGTCGTATTCTGTACGACACTTAACAGTTATATAAATTAAGTTTTTTTTGAGTTATGTTCCATGTATTTGACGATTCAGAAAGGGTGATGTATACCTATTTTGGGGGCGTCACATTGGGCCATACTTGAATTAGCATAGGTGTAACACATTAATTTTACCTTACCCTTTTTATTTGATTAGGGTTTCTAGTCCATTTATTTTGGACTTTAAATAATTACTCATATAGGTTTAATTATATAACCCAATTAGACTTGTTTTAATTAGGTTTAAATAATTTAATAGGTTGAGATAATAAAATAAATCTCTTAAGTTAGTCTACTAGCATATAATTTAATTACTAAAACACTTAGGTTATTTAATTCTCATTCCTTTAATATTTATAATATATTACAAGGCTTTTGTCTCAAGCTTAGTTAGTTAGTAACATAAGCTTAACTTTATAAATTCTTATTTCTTAGCTTTCCTTTTTGTTCTACTAATTCATTAACTTAATTAGCCCTAATTGGCTTGATAAATTATTACACATATTTAACCACTTTATATTAGTCATACTAATTAATTACTTAATGATCATTACTCTTTTTATTTACAATTCAAGGTTAACATTCAAGTTATGTTAATTTACAACATAAGCTTATCTTGTTTTCCTTAATCAACTTGATTTGTCATTCATCTTGGCCTCCTTTTCATTTCTTAGTTAACTTAAAATAAATAAATTAACTAATTTACTTAATTCATATCACATAACACATTCACTCATATGCTAAAGATAATTTCTAAAAAAAAAAATTAGTCATAAAAATATACATATATAATCATATAAAATTCTCGGTCCTTACACTTTAACCCAATTAGCCCAGAAAGAAGATTGGAATGAAATGATGTTAGTAAGGTGGACTAGAATTAGAGCATTATTCCAGTCAAGCAGATTTTTAATGCCTAACCCACCTTCAGAGGTAGAGAGGAGGAGATGGTGTGCCAGAAACTTTGGCTCTTTCGATAAGAATCGACATAAGATAGATTGAATAGCACGGGTGACTACTTTAGGAAGAATGAAGTGTTTGCTTCAGAAAGATTGAATAGCAAAGAGAACTGGTTTAATAAGTTGCTGTCTACCAACATAAGAAAGAGCTAAGGATGTCCAAGATGAGACTTTTTGAGTAATTCTATTAAAAAGAGGGATGCAGTCTTGAAAGAAAGTTTAGAGGAGATGAGGGGAACCCCCATGAATTTGATGGGCAGTGAGCCTGCAGAAAACCCAAGAATAGAAAGAATTAATTGGGATGTAATAGGGTTGATATTGGCTAGAAAGCATTGACTTTTGTGCATATTAGGGATCAACCCAGAAAAGATAGAAAAAGAGTGGATGCAAGAAATGATGATGTTAATAGAGTCAACACAACCATGGCAGAATATCAGAATGTCATCAGCAAAAATTAAATGAGTAATATTGTTGTGTCTTTAGTTCTCCAATGAAACTTGAAACTTGAAACCTGGCTGCAAAGACCCCCATTTCAATTACATAGACAAAACCTCCATTACTAAAACAAAAAGATAAGGTGATAAAGGGTCACCTTATCTTAGACCTCGAGTACCTTTAGTAACCAGTAAGAGTTCCATTTATCTTGATTGAGAACATAATTGTTGTAATGCAAGCTTTAATCCAAATGATGAATTTGGATGGAAATTTGAAGAGATGAAAAATATCAAATAATAAATCCCAATTCACATTGTCAAATGCCTTCCTAATATCAATCTTGATGGCACAACGAGGAGAACTAGAGGATCGGTGATAATTCCTAAAAGGCTCCTGAGCAAGCAAGATGTTGTCACTAATGCTTCTCCCATGTATAAAGGTAGCTTGAGCTTGGTCAATAAGAGAAGGAAGCACTACTTTGAGTGTATTGGAGAGAATCTTGGAAAAGCACTTATAGATAATATTGCAATAAGCAATGGGCCTAAAATCAACCATAGCTGAAGGATTGCTAGATTTGGGAATGAGAGCAATGGTAGTGGAGTTGATCCCCTTTGGCATTCGATTGGACAAGAAGAAGTATATGACATCATTAAGGAAATCTGTTCCAACAATGTCCCTACAATGTAAGAAAAAATTGACATAGAATCCATCTGGCCCTGGACTCTTATTCTTCTTCATTCATTTCAGAACAATAAAGATTTCAGCATTAATAATGGGAATTGTGAGAGAGTCAGCTTGGGATGAATTGATATGCTTGTTAAAGAAAGCTTCATGATCTTCAATAATAGGAGGGGCATAAGAAGGGGGACTTAGCAGACTATGGAAATAATCAATAGTTGCTTGTTCAATAGCCTCTTGCCCCTGCACCCAATTCCCAAAGGAATCCTGGATGGAAAGGATCTTGTTATGGTTCCATCTGCTTTTTCATGACATTAGAGAAGAATTTGGTATTTCTGTTCCTAGAAGAAAGCCAAGTTGCTCTAGATTTTTGTTGGACTAAATTTTCCTCAAGATCAAGAGCAGTCCACATGGAACGAAGGCAACTTTTCTCTTGATCAAGAAGAGAATGATCCAAAGGATTAGCTTGCAGGAGAGATTGGGTATGATGGAGAGCTCTAATCACAAGTTTGATAGAGGAGGACAAATATTAAAATTTACGTGATATATATTCAAATATATTTTTTTATAATTTAAAAGTAAAATTTTAATACTCATAAAAAGTACAAATTAACGCAATAAAATTATAATTATTTTTTCTAAATATTAAAATTTACGTAAAACAAACTTATTATTACAGAACGAATCTTATTATTCATATAAAAAAGGTATTAAAAATTGTATTAATTATTTTTCTCATATATTAAACTAAACATAAGTCACATTTAAGTATAATTATTTACAATAAAAATGACAAATGTTGTTACTCAAAAAAAGAAAAAGTATAATAAAAGAAATATCTTTTTGCAAGATAGTGGTATTAATAAATATTATTATATTTTCTTTTATTCAACATTGCATAAAAACAATGCCAACTATATACTAAAAAAATGTAATTAAAATCATAAACATCCCAATTTTTGACATATACCAAAAAAAAAAAATTAACATATAAAAATTAACATATAAAACTAAGAATTCAAATAATAATTTTTGTTGTTAAACACCAAAACTAAACTATCAACATATTCAACCACTCTAATTAGAATAGCTCCATTAATAATTTAATTTAAAATTTTAATATTTGTATCACTTATCTAAAAATATGTGTTAATTAAACTATTTTTTTATAAGTTACCAACAATTTAAATGAGATAGTCTTAATTAAAAATAAAACTATAATTAAAATGTATTGTATTAAAAAAAGGATAATTTTATATATATATATATATATATATATATATATATATATATATATATATTAGGAATTAAAATTTGATAACATATAAGAGTAAATATGTAACTTTATCTATTTAGTCAATCCAACAAACTTGCATGGGTACTAACTGTTAGGTAAAAAACTAGGGCGGATGTGAGTGTTATTATGGTTATCTAGAGGGTATATATATATATATATATATATATATATATATATATATATATATATATATATATATATATATATATATATATATAGGTTGCTAAAATTAGTAAAAAGGACAAAAATACTTATTATTTTTCTCTAAAAATCGGATGAAATTTTTTGTTGCACAGGTGATTTGGCCAAACTCAAACGGAAACAAAGTACATAAACATAGTTGGCAAAAATAAAGGAATGAAATTACAAAATTTTGAAAATTGAAACTTATCTCCTTTTATCCTATTTCGGCCAATAACGGGCAATAATGGAACATTTGTACAAACATTATTACGATCCTAGGATTAAGCTTTTGAAAATCAAATCCTAGCCATCCAAATTTCCAAGGGTTTGCCTATAAATAGTCTTACTATTGGTTCATTTCTTTCCAATCTAGTTTATGCAAAAATTCTCTTATATTCTCTCTATTCTCAAAATTCTTATAAGTTAGGTTCTAAGGGGTGTTTGATAAAAATTGAATGAATGAGTTGAATCTGAATCTGAATGAAAAAAGTTGTTTGATAATTGACATGTCTGAAACACGTGAATGACAAAACTTTATTATTTTACTCTTCTGAAAAAATTTAAAATTGTTGTAAATTTATTTAATATTGCTTAATATAATAGTTAATTTTTTTTTAAATTACATTTTTTTTTACTTCATTCAGCTGCCCATTCAGCCATTCAGCTAAAAAAATCTGACTTAGCCATTCAGCTCGCCCATCTTACCGATTCAGCCATTCAGACCAAAACAAACGCACTGATTGATTCAACCATTCAGATTCAGCTCCATTCAGTTCCATTCAACTCTAAACAAACAGCCCCTAAGAGAGGTTAAGAAAGTTTGTGAGCTAAAGTGCAAGATAGATTATTTGATTCCATACTAACATTAGCACACAAAAACACAAGGTTATCACAAACTTTAATATTCACACTTGTGTTCTTTATACTTTTTTAGTGTTTAATGTTATACCCAAAAGGCACAAAAAGATCTAAAAAGGGGGTTGAATATATTTTTAAGTTTTTTTGAAGAATTATTAACAAACCAGTTAAACAAGTTAATTGGTATGATATGTACAGCGAAATGTATTTTGAAAACCCCTTCAAAGATTGAGAGCCATAATTCTAAATTTAGTGCACATAGTAAAAATAAATCACAGTGCTAAAACGTAAAGTAATAGGGAAAATGAAAATGTAAAACTATAAAAGACATATAGATTTTTAAGAGGTTCGGAGCACTAAAGTCTCCTAGTCCTCTCTTTTACTCCTCGACTAGGGATATTCCACTAAGGAAGGGTGGTAATTACTGAGATTTCAGTTCACACATAACTGTTATACAACTGATTTTATAATATTTCAAACTCTTGTAATAAATTTCGTAATTATAAATGCAAATGTTATTAAAGTTTAAATTATAATTTTAAAATATTGTAGAGTATAAGTGTAGAATATATATATATATATATATATATATATATATATATATATATATATATATATATTGGAAGTAAAGTCATAATTGGTTAAGGTCTAGTTATAACCTACCAAAAGGATAAGCAAGAAAAATAATACAAAATAAAAAGAGAAGAGATAAATCCAAGGTCATCCAAAGGGGATGAGATAAGGAAGACGAGGCTTCCTTGAGAAATCTCCCAAGATATTTTGGGGGAAATCTTATCCACAAGCTTGACCAAGTTTGACTAATTAACCTAATGAGTGCTTAATTAACAAAAAAAAGTAATTAATTAAAATAAAACATGGTTAAACTTTACTAATGATAGGGCAAAATTATAATAAAAGTAAGTTAGATGGTTTGACTAGGAAAGAATAGTCTTGAGGGACTTAATTACGAACTTATATATATATATATATATATATATATATATATATATATATATATATATATATATATATATATATATATATACACCAAGATATTTTGGAGAAAATCTTATCCACAAGCTTGACCAAGTTTGATTAATTAACCTAATGAATGCTTAATTAACAAAAAAAGTAATTAATTAAAGTAAAACATGGTTAAACTTTACTAATGATAGGGCAAAATTATAATAAAAGTAAGTTAGACTAGAAAAGAAAAGTCTTGAGGGACTTAATTACAAACTTATAAAACTTATATATATATATATATATATATATATATATATATATATATATATATATATATATATATATAGCAAGCTCCCTTCATTTGCCTCACCTTACCAACAAATAAAATCAAAAAGCAAGAAACAAGAAAGAGAGAGAGGGTGTAAGACCCCGAATTTTATGAAATTAAAGTATTCAATTTTTCATATAGTAAATGGTTAAATTGATAAAAGGATAAAATTAAGGGTGATATGTAAAAATTTTACAAAGTAAGCAAGTTGTCATAAAATATTCGTTTGGCCGGGAAATATTCTTTTTTTTTATCGGGGAATATTTTTACGATGGCACAATCATTGGTGGACTCCACAACGAAATGATTGTCGGATATAGAAAGCGACATAAATAACCATTTTATAAAAATAACGACAAAACTTTTACCGTTAACTGCTGAAATACCCGGTGATAAAAGTACAGTAATACGCGTTGTTGCACAGTAGCACACGTTATTGCACAGTATCTCTGATTATTGATGCTTACGTAAGAAGCCACTCAGTTTCATTCAATAATTGTTACAGTAGTTGCTGCATAGTATATCATATTATTGTTTCAATTATTGTTACAGCATCATCTGTGCAATATTTTATATTATTAAATCAATAATTGAGACGATATAATTATTCAGATTATTATATTCATTATTGACATTGTCCAGAAAGTTCTGTCGAGAAAAGGGGTTAGGTTATTTAATTGCGCGCCAATAAGGAGAAGTCCTTATCGGAAATGCCCCTTTTTCCTAGGAATAATCTGGTTGTCAATATTGTGATTTATAATATTAATGATGAATAATTGTTGAAAGATTAAAAATGTGTTGATTGAAGATAAGTGATTTGTGGTAAATATTTATTCATTTTTTTATATAAATAGAGGGGTTTGTCATGAAGTATTTGTTGTAAGTTTGACTTATTATATGGACCCTAACTTACTCATTTTTCAAAATCGCCGGTAGAAAGTTATCTCAGTTTTGTTTTATTATTATTATAATAGTTATAAAACAGAAAATTTTTTATATAAAATAGAAAACTTTTTATATAAAATAAAATACTTTTTATATTATATATAAAGTTATTCGTTTTATTATATTATAAATATAATATATTATATTTTATATAAAGTTTTTATTTTATTAGAATATTTTATTGCATAGTAATGAATAGTAAAAATCATAATTTCTCATCGAACGCCCGTGAAAATTTTCTTCTGTTCACCTGTGAGAAAATTTTAAATAGTGCCCTGCTATTCTCCTATAAATAGGATGCTTAGTTAAGAAATGAAAATCATACCAGAATCAGATAAATCTTCTTCTATAATATTGTGCGTATTTCTGTTGAGTATAAAGATACTTTGAGTGTAGCAAATAGTGCAAGTTTTTCTCAAGAATATCTCCGCTATACATGTGACGCCCCCAAAATAGGTATACATAACTCATTTTGAGTCGCCAAATACATGGTATATAATACAAATACAAACTTAATTATACAATATGAGCTGAGAGTTTTAACATGAAAATTATCTTCTAGACAATATCCAAACTCAAATGGAGTCCTCATGATAATTATTATCATACTATTTTATAAAATAGTGAGGACTACTACAGCCACCATCTCGGACCGTCACTCCATTCCCCGACTAGTCCCAGCTACGTTCTCATTTCTTGAAGAGAATAATGAAAGCAAAAGGGTGGGCTCAACTAGCTCAGTAAGAAATATTATGACTAAGATAATGCAGAATAAATTATCGTTAGCCTTTAACAGTGTTAAACTGATAGAATACAATAAATAACAAGTTTAACTGCAGCGGAACAAGCAATCCATTAGAAGAGTCAAGTAGAGCATGATATCTACTATCTTCTATGATATAAAAAGTTTATCATCAATTTTATCGCTGAGACTCAGCTCAATAAATAATCCACATCACTGAATTATCCATGCACTACGGGTCAAGGATATTCATTAGTATCACATCCGCGAATTATCCATGCACTACGGTCCAAGGATATTCGTGTTATCACCAATGGTCATGATCATGCCAACAACTGTCCATCAATGCACTACGGGCCAATGAGGACTTTTATCATATCATTTTTAACATTACATGTCATGATTATACCGATACATAATTCTCTGGTCATAATCATACCAACAACTGTTCACCGATACACTACGGGCTAATGAGGACTTTCATCACAATATAAGCATGAGGATGATGACAATGATATAAGAATTCAATTAAATGAGAGCAAGGATAAATTTTAAAGATTTATAAATCAATTTATCCAGAATTCAATAATGTCCAAATTGTCAACATGATACTGCTTTGTGGAGTAAAATTTAAGAATAATATTGTGTCAATAATGATTTGGACAGAAAAAAATTAATTTTTTGTCATGAATAGTACCCCGGCATGAAAATATTAAAATTTAAAAAGAATATTCAGAAAAAATATCCTTGTGAAACGACACTAGATGAAGCGCAAATTTTAAGGATATTCTACTAATTTCAAGGAGTATAGAAGTAATACTTATCAACATGAGTATAGAATTAGGAATACGAAATAAAATAATATTACTTACATACTACAGAGTATGGAAGAAAATATTATTTCTTACGAATATTGAACAAAAATAATATCCCTTACGAATACGAAAGTAATATCTCTTACAAATATGAAATAAATAATACCCCTTACCTTAGTATGAGATTGGATACTGCAATAGTGTAGTAACAGAATACTATTCTTCTTTCTCTCTGATTCTCTCTCTATAGCTTTCTCCTGTGAGTCTTAATGAATTGGTGAGAATAGAAGAAGAAATAAGCTTCTATTTATAGAAGATTTCTAGCTTAGCCCTTGCAATGTGAAGAGGCAAGTGGCTTGACGACTAGCTCAAAACCATGTCTACAAGCTCAAAAAAGCTCTCTATGGTTTAAACAAGCTTCAAGGGTCTGGTACGAAAGGTTGAGTAAGTATTTACTTTTAAATGGTTTTATTAGAGGAAAAATTGATTCTACATTATTTATTAGGCATGAAAATAAAGATATTATTATTGTACAAATATATGTAGATGATATAATTTTTGGTGCTACTAATGTTTTTTTTTGTGAGTGGTTTTCTAAGTGTATGCATAAAGAGATCGATATGAGTTTAATGGGAGAACTTAACTACTTTTTGGGACTCCAAATCAAGCAAACAAAGGAAGGTATCTATATCTATCAAACCAAATATACAAAAGAGCTACTTAAAAGGTTTGGTTTTGAGGGATCCAATTCAAAGGCTACACCAATGAGCACTTCAATAAAACTTACGTCTAATGAAAAAGGTATAATGTGGACGCAACTAAATATCGAGGTATAATTGGATGTCCTATTATATTTAATTGCATCTAGACCAAATATTATGTACAGTGTATGTATGTGTGCACGTTTTCAAGTGAAACCTAAGGAATCTCACTTACAAGTTGTTAAAAGGATTTTTAAATATTTAAGTGGTATTATCAATTTGGGGTTATTTTATCCAATTTGAAATCATTTTGAACTAATGGGCTACTCAGATGCTGACTATGCAGGATGCCAAACTGATAGAAAAAGTACCAGTGGTGCTTGCACATTTTTAGGTCACTGTCTTGTTACGTGGCATAGTAAAAAGCAAACTTCAGTTGCTTTATCAACCACTGAGGGTGAATATCTTGCTGCAGGGAGTTACTGTTCTCAAATATTATGGTTGAAACAAACCTTATGTGACTTTGATGTTTTATGTGATAGTGTGCCTATTTATTGTGATAATTCTAGCATTATTGATATATAAAAAAAAATCCTATTTTGCATTCACGCACAAAACATATAGAGTTTAGGCATCATTTTCTAAGGGATAATGTTTCAATGGGTTTAATTAAATTAATTTTTATTCCAATAGAAAAACAATTGGCTGATATTTTTACCAAACCCTTAAGTGAAAAAAGGTTTTGCATGCTTAGGAGAGAATTTGGAATGTGCATGATATAATTAATGATTACATACTAAAATATTTCATGCATAAAATATCTCAAATCTACAGTATATCTGCATGATATTAATTTAAATACATCTGGTTGATATACATTATCTGTTTATAACCGATGGCTACTTACTATGGGAGATGTATCTATTTTTGGTGGCACAATTCACGGTAGAGATAATCATGAGTTTTAAAATTTGAAAAGACAAGAGCTGAAGATAGTTTATTTTCTCAAGGAGTCTGTTCAACGTCCAACGCTACTCTATTAAACACCGACTTCACCTTTTTCTCACACATACTCAGAAAACCTTTTTCTTTCCATCATTCTTGAGCGCTCTAATTTCTGCAACAAAAATGAAGACTCGCACCAACAAACGATCATCTGGTATCACCATTAAAGAAGGAAAAGATCCACAATCCCTTTATACTGTGAGATCGCCGAAGAAGTCCAAACGACAAACACATCAGGCATCTGTGCATGTCTCGTCCGGCGACTCTGATGGGTCTGATTTAAGCTTTTCCTTCCTGAAGTTTTCAGCATCTAGTCAAAAAGAGAAGCCACAACAATCTCCAGGTTCTGAATCTCCATCCTCTCAACTAGAATTGCCATCTACTCTGGTAAACCCTTTCTCTTCTTCTTCTAATTTACTAGATAATTTCTTTCGAGGTCATAGTTTTGAAGCCCGCTTCAAAACTTCTATCGCTACCAAATAGTTTGTTTATGAAAAAATCATGGATTTATTCTACTTCAAAAATTCTTCTTTAGAAAATCTTTTCACTTCTTGTGGCATGTCTGCTATGCTTTTTCCCCCAACTAGAGCGTATCCCCAGTTGGTACAGCAGTTTTATACAAATCTAGAATGTAATGGGGATTGTAACACGTCTTTTGTGAAGGGAAAATCTCTATTTTTCACGGTTATTGATTTCGAAAGTATTTTTGGTATTCCATCTGCTGGTCCTAGCCCTTTTACTTTAAAGGGTGCTGCTAATATTCCTTTTCCTCCCCTTGAGTAATTTCGCACTGTTATGAATGATTCTTCTTTGACTACTCTGTTTACTCCTAAAACTGTTGATGTGTGTCCAACTGCATGTGTCTTGCATAAGTTGATTCATTACAATTTGTTTCCACGAGTTGGTGGTGGAGCAGATTTTACGTATCAAGATCTTATGGTTGTTGTTATGATTTTAAAAGGTGTCACTTTTAATTATTCTCTCATGATGTTATCACACATTCTCAGTTGCATTCGGCAGGTTAACAAACGTCTTCCTTATGGGTTATTTCTTACAAAACTGTTCCAACATTTTAAAATTTTTCTTGATGATGAAATTGTGGTTTCACACAATGAGTTCATTGATTCTGCAAATCTAAAATAGTCTCATTTATCGTTTGTTGATGGACTATTTGTCTGGATTATTCTTGATCCTTCCCATATTCCACCAAGTTCTGTTTCATCCGACTTGCCATATGATACTCCTACTTCATCTACTTTTCCCAGTTCATCTGTCTCATCTCCTGAAATAGTCAATTTATTGACTCAAATTCTTAAGAATCAAGAGTCCATGCGTAATGATATTATTGATGTTAAACAAAGGCTTTTGGTTTTGGAAAAAGGAAAATTGCCCATTCGGGCTAATGATTTAAAATAATGTTTTTTCCCAAATAGAAGATGAGTTTATTGATTTACAAGCTGGTTTTGAGTTACAAACGGTGGCTATGGTTGAAGCCCTTCAAAGGAAGATTAATAGGAATTCTTGTCAATTGTGTCAAGAAATTAAGTTTGTTAGTTATCAAATTGGAGAATTTGCTGATTTTATGGCTGTACGTATGAATGATGTTGGTAGGAAGCTGCATTTTGACAGGATGTACTCTAGAATCCCTGAATGGCCTTGATGCAATTGGATGGCCGAGTATGTTGGAGATTTTTTAGACCTTCCTCTACCAAATGAGACCTTTATTCCTCGTCCCCCTCGTTTTTCTCATGACTTTTCTTTGGAATAAAAGCTCCATCGTCTTCTACACCGTCCTTATTTTACTTCTCGTCCTCTACCCGTGGTACATGTTGATGATATTGATTGAAGACCTTTTTGCCTGATGACAAAGGGGGAGACATTGGACGCTGGAAGCTAGAAGAGGTTGTTGGGTTGTTGTTGTGAAGGATTTTCTGCTGATATTTTATGTTATTTTAAAATATGGTTTTGTTTAAAATGATTGGTTGGCATCGGTACTTGTTAAGTTTCTGGTTCTGGTTTTATTTTTGAATGGGTTATTTTTGAATGATTGGTTGGCATCAGTATTAGATAATTTGATATTATGTTGAAAACGTTTTTATCTAATATTTGTTAAGACTAACAATTTTGCAGGATGAATAATGCCTAAACAAGAGGCATGTTGATAATCTGTTTGGATTATTGAATATTGTTGATTCTATCCTAAAATTTTGAAATATACATGAATTTAGGGGGAGTTATAATTTTGGTGTTGTCATCATGAAAAAGGGGGAGAATGTTGACTTCTTAATATTCTAACCTTATTGTTTTGATGATGACTTGATATTTTGTACTAATTTGTTTATTAAGAAATTTCACGAAATTGATGAAAGATCATTATTGAAAGGCTTTGAAGATTTGTGTCTTAAGAAAATTATGTAAGGTCATTGCAAATATTCGATTTTTCAATACAAGGCTCTAGGACATTTTATTTGTGCATTAAAAATGATTAATATTTTGTGCATGCTTAATATATTGCTAACTGATTTTATTGTCCAAATTTTATGTGGTTAGTAATTATATTTTGCCATACATGATAATCCTTGCTAATAGCTGTCACAATTATTTTTGACTAACCTTTTGCATGTATTGACATAATTTATTATGTTGGGTTATTCAAAAAAAGTTGTATATTACGAAATGGTTATATAAAAGATGTATGATTTGTGGCAGTTAAGAGTCATGATTATTTCCAAGTGATTTGATCACTTAAGCCTCAGTACTATCATATCGTGTTTATCCTGATTTGTTGGCTGACAACAATTACGAAAGTAACACTCCTATATTAAAGTTGTGATATCTTTTGCTTGTACTTCGGAAGTGATATATATTGAATGTACAATGTGATAAGCGGCGACAGACTTTATTAGTCATAATTGCTATAGGAATTGGAAAAGTCTAATCAGAAAATATTACTTACATGAATCAGTTTCTTTCTGGATTACCTTTGAAAGAGTCCAACAAATATTTGTTACAAACGAAGATACTTGGATTTGTTATTTACGTAAATATTTTTAGAACGTTACTTATCTTCTTAAGTATTCTGTTGGCAACGTAAATAAATGTCATACGACGAAACTGATTTGTAGAGAAACGGTAATATTTTGGGATATAAAAAGAGAATTGAGATATCAGTGCAAAACACACAATACTTGAATTAATTCTTGCACTCATATACTTGAAAAGCTAGTCTATTATTCTTTGTGCAAATCCTCAGCTGCCGTGCAATTAATATTCAGATTATTTCTCAGCTAATTTTCGTGAGCTTCATATTGGTGATATCTTTCTTACTGTTTTTACTATTTGATCATTTCATTTATTAGTTGAGCCTTGTATTGTTAAATTGTTTATTTGCTTTGCTTATTAGACCTCTATATTTGTAATGTTATATTTTAGACTAAGTGTTGTCTAAAGGAATTTAATCCAGGTGGATTAAGGTTTGTTTACAAACAAGTTCAAGGAAGCATTGCTTAAGGGGTGCATTGGTGCACAAGGAGCAAGAGTGCTCAAGTGAATTATTGTAATTCAAATTTGATAGAATCTGTTTTGTAACAAGAGTCAATTTAAAGAAATAAAGTGAGTCTCCAATACAAGTTGGTATTGGACGTGGACTAGGCTATTAGTATAGAGGGTAATAGTTGAACCACGTAAAAAATCTTGGTGTTGATTTTATTACTTGGTTTACTTTTATTACTCACAAAACCTAGTTAATTATCTTAATAGTTAAAATTTGAATATTTGCATTATCTTAAGATAATTCCTTAACACCAAGTATTTTCTCTAAGTAATAAATTCAGCAAGATATTTTCTTAAAAACAAATATTCAATTCGGTAGGCGATATTAATTTAGCAAGCTGCATTTAACTATATAGTAGGCTGAATTTAATAGTTTGGTGTAAAGTTTTAAAATTGGTCATAAATCGCTCCAACACTTATTCAACCCCCTCCCCCTTCTAAGTGTGCCTTATTTGAATTTCACTTTCAATTTTCCTTAACATAATGAGCTTTGAGATTCTAAAATTTAATTCTACGAGAATTTTAAGTTCAACAAGCAGTAAAAATATTTAGTTGATTTCCTTAATTTGAAATTAATATTAACTCTTTCTAAATCATTCATTATTGATTCATTCACATTTATTTTTATTTTGTTAAAACTATTTATACTTGCTAAGTAAATTAGTTGCTTAACCTTGCAAAATCTTGTGTTTACACATAAGATAAAAGGACCCAAGGGGTCAGGCATAAAGGATAAAGGGAAAGGCAAGACAAGTGTTTTCCTAAAATTACTACTAACAAATTCATGCAAGTACACGTGATCACTTATGAAATATAGCGACAAATAGAGTATTGTTCCCACGAAGAATAATCTAATAATTAATTCTCCAACTACTAATTTTGTATTAATCCAATTTTATCAAAACGAATGACTTCAAGTGTTAAAATAGTAAATTTAACGCGAGAACAAACTACGAAAAATATCTATTAAAGTAATTATCAAGATCACAATTTCCCACGATGAAGTACTCAACGTTTTCACTCTCTATTAAATTATTCAATTGTAGCAAGTTGATAACCAAGAATTCCTATATAATTACCTAACTTATTCCAAGATTAGATAATTGTGTTCATTTTTGATTAATCCATTATATTCATATGTTAACAATTAGTAATGAAGCAGTAATTACCAATTCTTATACAAGTTCATGCGACACATAGGTATAGTCCTATCCCACATGCAAATTGGTTATTCACTGCTAAGAAGAACAAGTCCAACACATTTATCATATTCCCATTCAAATCTAGAATCAAATCCCTAATATCATCTAGATCAATATATTAATTGTTGACCACACAATTATTACGTTAAGTACAAAAATATGATAAACAACCTTTCATACAATCAAACATAATCGAATAGAGAATATATTAATTAAATCCAATCATCGAGTTCCATTACAATCTTGAATTGGAATTTAGTTCATACTCATCAAATCCATAATCATGATCCATGTACAAAAATAGATGAGTAAGAGTAGAAGAAAGAATATGTTGACAGCTCCTAGTCCTATCCTTCAATCTTCAATCCTCGTCTTCTTCTTCCTTCCAAAAAAATTCTCTGCTGATGATAATAATGATCTCTTCCCCCTTGATGAATGATTGAATCAACGTGTATCTATTTTCCAGCCTTCTTTTTTGACTTCTTAATACTAATGACTTCTTCTCTAACGTGTTTTTATTAAATTGGGACTTTATTAGTTGAAAAGGTATCCTCAGTGTTGTTCGCACCCGCCTCACATGCCCGAAGGATCACACCAACGTCGCGACTCAACTCCCTTACTAATGCGACCCTCAGCTAGTGCCGCGACTCTCCTTAGCTAGTGTCGAGGCTCTACAGTTCTTGTCCATTTCTCTATTTTTCTTCCTTACACGTTTATTTGAGTCTTCCGTCCCCTATTAAGCCCAACTCCTTGCTCCAAGTCCATGCCTGACATTCTTTGCTTCATAGTAAGGCTGAATATACACTATTTATTATTCTTTCTTCATTTCAGATATTACATTCCATTCCTACATAAAAACACTAAAATAAACTTAAAATACTAAAGAACCAATAAAATAATTAACTCAAAAATACATGATTCGTAGATATAAAAGCCACTCATCAAATACTCTCAAACTTAAACTTTGCTTGCCCTCAAGCAAAAACCTAAATCATTTAACAACTAAATTACCCACCATAAGTAATGAAATAATGTTACTTGACTATTGGCCTCAAAATATTTTCTTCGAATATTCAAACATAATTTAATATATGCAATGTGTTAGGCTTATATATAGTGCAATCATGCGATCAAATTACATAAAAGGTGCGGAAGCACGATAATATCAAAATTTAAAATTTTCATACAAACCATTACCATGATCGTACTTTGTGCTTAATTATCAATCACATAGAAAGGAGAAGGAGATCATATTCATATCCTTGTAGAAACTAGCTTCCTCATGTACGAGTTTACCTCCAATCCTTTTCACGTTCAACTCGAATCCATATGGTTTGATTTCTTCGTTTGATCAACGTTAGCCACCTAAGTATTTGACCTTTAGAGGTGATCTACCAAGGAAGAACAAATATTTAAGAAGATGGGTGTTTGGAAAAAAAGCCTAGATTCTATCTCTATAGAATTATGTGTACTCTCCCAACCCTTAGAATAAAATGTGTAACCCTAATCCATAATAAGACTTTCTCATTTATAGATGTAGGCGACCCTCCTAAACAATTTAGGAATAGGGTTTTGTTTTAATTAGTTAAACTCTTTTAATTAATTAGGCTTCCTAATCTTATTAGGAATAATTAATTAAACTCTTTTAATTAATTTTCCTCCTAATCTTATTAATAATATATATGAGAGTACTTTATTAATTAATTCCCAAACTCCTTTAGGAATTAAACTAATAATAATTGTAATAATAATAATAATAATAAGTCTCCTCTTATTAATTTATATTTAATATTTTCAAAATATTAAATAATAAATATTAAGCTATTTAATTTATTCTATCACCATAGATTAAATTAAATACACTTAACTTATTATTACGATTATGTCATTTACTTCTTAAATAAATATTTTTCTTTTTATGGTGTGACCCTTTAGGTTCTCTATATTAAACCGTTTGTGAATAAATCAATTAGAACAATTCTAATCTTATTTAAATAAATAAATTAACTATTTAATTTATTTAAATAAATAAATAACATTTGTTCTACAATAAGGGTAAGCCTTTTAGCGATCAACGACTTTCCAGATAATATAGATTTCAACATTAATCATAAAAGAATATTTGAGTAAATAGTTACTGTACAATTCAATCCTTCCACCATATAATGTCCCAATTAAATATAAAACATGAAATTACTGTCAAGTCTTATTTTATTTAATTATATGTATTTCGATTCTCAAAAGCACAATTCTAAATAATGCAAATTAGAAACTACTTTCTAATTTCATTTTGCCTTGGCTAAGAACTACTGAACTATCATTTATCGAATCACATATGACATTCTCTTCTTTTACTAGGAGCGGTAGATTCTTTATTGATCATTCATTATCTTCATATATAACTTATTACACCCAAGCATATCCTTTGATATACCCACGTCAAAGTATAACTCATCACACACAAGATACTATGATGATCTCAAGTCTAATGATCACTTGAACTACTATCACTACAGGAATTCCTATTGACAGGCAAGTAAAGCTCCATTAGGTATTCCTTAGCGAGTCACGTTCAGTGAACTTATTCTCCAATAAACACCTACATACTTGCTTTAGTGTCTCCACACAAATGATCATGAGATCAATCATCGTCATCCAATGAACAAGCAACATATGTAAATCTCCTTTTTAGTAATCCAACGATTGAGAACAATTTTAGTTTGTGAGCTATCAAATAACTTAGATCTCATTAGCATGATCATCATCATTATTCTAAAAGTATTGCTTAAAACTATGAGTTTATCACATATTATAAAAACAAAACCATGTAGATAAAGTAAAAGCCTTTAATTAAAGAATTCTTTTATTAATAAATGAATAAGATTGTTACAAAGTATATGCTTTATCATATCAAATATGATTGACTTGTATGCATACTACTTTCAATCTCTCACTTGCACTAAAGCTAATCGCCATGATATCTCATTCCCTTCTTCTCTAAGTGACGATCATTATGCTGTTGGATAAATTTCAGTAAATGGATATGCAATGTTGTTCTTGAGAGTCCACTATCTTTATAGTGACTTCTCTTCTTTCAATGATTCCTCTAATAAAATGAAAGTGCCGCGACACATATTTGAATCCAGGATGAGACTTAGGAACTATTCCTAGTTCTGTAATGAACATTTCATCCAAACAATCAACTTGCAGCTTCATTTATAGTTATGCACTTTGTCACTAAACCAACAACTCTTTACTGTTTGGAACTTTTTTAATTCACTACATCACCATTCAATGTAACGACTTACCCTAAAGTGGATTTGATGTTGTCTTGGTCAGTTTGAAAAACTTGAGTCTGTTTAGTCCTCTAGTTTTAATTCAGACCCACCATGAATTATTAACACATCCTTAGTTTCGGTTAAGTACTTTTAAGATATTTTCCACTGTCTTGCAGTGATCATCTCCAGAATATGACTGATCAACATCAAGTCTCATCTATTTCATTGCATATATAATAGTTACTCATGCGATCTCTTTTTCCAGGAGGCTGTAGGGACTATAAAGAGAGATTGTAATAATCCAGAATTTTATTTGTAATTTCAAATATTTATTGAATTAAATAAATATTTTAATTGATGTGTTTGTTGTTAAATAAATAATTTATGAGTTGCAGGAATTAACTTAATTAACGTATTATGTTAATTAAGTTGATAATTTGGTATTTTGAAGTTAATTAAAATAAAAGAGTGATGAATTAAATTTTATGAGATAATATTCTAATTTAATTTAATAATTAAATTAGAGAGTTGATAAGGATTAAATGAATTGCTATAATATTATTTTAATTTAATTTAGTAATTAAAGTGATGTAGTAGTTTATTAAATAAAATTATAATGGAAATTATAATTTTGTTATATTGGATTATGTGGCTAATTGATTTGATAAGTTATTATTAACTTTAATTTAATTAAATTTGAATATAGAAATTTAATTGAAAAAAGTGTGACAATAAACTATATTATAAATGAGTTATGAAAATAAATTAAAAGAGTTTTAATTTGGTTTTACCATACAAAACCTTAGAGCCTTTGAAATTCTTTATTTTAATTTTGTTTTGCCAAACAAGGCCTTATGTTTTTTAATAATAATAATAATAATAATAATAATAATAATAATAATAATAATAATAATAAATAAAAAAATAATAATAAAAATAAAATATAACTTACATATATTAAAAGAGGGGAGTTATGTATTATCAGTTATATATGTATATCAGTTTTGTATTTTGTTTTTACGCTAAGTTAGAAAAGCTAAGAAAGAACAGAGTGAAAAAGAAGATAAAGAAGAGAGAGTTTGAGAGATAAATTGTGAGAAGAAGTTCTGCAAGAACAAGGAATAGTTGTAATCATCTTTTAGTTAACCTAAACAAGAAAGCAAATGTATAATCCTATCTTCTAAGGTTTTGTTTTTATTTTGTGAAAAGTTTTCTGTAATTGATTTTTGAGTATGATTGTTGAAAATATGAGTTTGTTATGTGTTAATAGATGATTGTAAACTGTTCTATATCATTCATTCATACGTTAGAGTAATCAATTTCATGAAATTATGTTTAGTAGTAAAGAAATTGAATTATAGTGATATATATGTGATATGACTTATTTTAGAATTAAAATTGATGTTCAATTCATGTAATAAACTAGTAATTATTGGTTGATTGTGAAAAGACATGAAGAAACTGTAACACCCCCAAATCTCGGTACTTCATTTCCTCAGGGTTTGGTGTTCACGTAATTAAAACATTCATTTCTAACTACCCAATTATAATAAAATTGAATAACAAAACCTGCCCATACAAGATTAAACTTAAATAAATCTCCCAGGTTAACTAACCTTTACAAACAATCATTCATGCGGAAAATTAAAATAAACTTCATTACAATCTTTAAACCAAGTCTGAAAATAAACTATTCAATTATTACAAGTCTTCAGCATTGCTTCGTCTTTCCTTTCCCTTTACTGGTACTAGGTACATCACCAGTTTCAACCTTAGCTGTAAGAAATTTTACAAGCAAGAGTGAGCAAATAAGGCCCACTTGAAATAACAATAATTAAATAATTAAACTTTTAAATCATTTGTTAACATTAAGCTCAATAGAATTTAACAATATATTCTATTAACTTTTGGAAAGCTTTAACCTTTACTGAGGGTCTAATGACCACGAATCATGTCCACAGTTATAAGTAATTTTTTCAACTTAAACTTTAACAGTCATAAGACTATAAGGACTTCACGTACTTAGGGGGATCAACCCTTCGTACAATGTATTGTGCACAACCATTTCAACGCTAAGCGTAACCTCTTATAAAAGAGTTGTTCTTCTCAGTATTTAGAATACAAGTCCGTACTAAAGTGAGTTTGGTTTGGATACATCATGGGGTAATTTAGAATTCAACGGTAATCAACTAAGGTTTAGTTGATTACAAACGACATAACTGTATACTATGGAATAATCATAGTTTAATTGATGTTTATAAATTGACATCATGCTTTAGGGATAATCTAATAGCATACAATTTGAATAATTATAACCTACCTTGCTTGAACAATAATAAGACAAGGTTAATTGAATAACAAACATCCACAACATGTATATAATTGTACATGCTAAACCACAAGTTAAGTACAAGAAAAACTTGCTCCAAATAAATTTACACCATTATATGATAATCGAAATTGAAACAATAATTAGTTCAATAACACCAATGATTAGAAAACTTATACAATAAAGAACTTGCTAAATATCAAAAGTTAAGGCTTAGAAACTTGCTCAATGTAAAAGGTAGGTTTAGGAAACTTGCCTTTAGCACAAGCTACACTTTTACCACTTGAATTGATACCCTAAACATATGTCATATTGACATAATTAGTCCTAACCAACATTGTACATTTATATAAATAATTACATTCATCATATGGGTTGAATTACCCATTCACATAATCAATTATTTTTCAAGTAGATAATACTTAATAACATGATAGTTCATAGTCTAATCATACTGAAATTATCATTTAACATTATTATGATAAACACATAATATTTATTTTCAAGTTTTGTACATTTAAACAAACCTGTCAGACAGTTCTGCCAAGCCGCGCTGCGGCGCCACAGTTTGTACTGTGGCTCGCACTGCGGCGCTGAGTCGGCGCTGCGGCGCAGAGATTATACTCTGAGCCGGCGCTGCGGCGCCAGCAATGAACTGCTGGGCCGCGCCGCGGCGCGAATTGTCAGCGTCGACTGACAGCTTCGGCAACCATGAAAGAAAAAGCTAAATTGGCCAAAAAGCTCGAATCTAATAGACTAGTTACACTCTATTTTGCACATAAACTTCATATAAACATATAGTAAAGACTTCTAACATGTTTCTACTCATAAATTAACACAAACATCAAATATTCAACACCCAATTTCAATATTTTTGTCAAAAACTCCATTTTTGATATCTTCCATGAAAATCAATACTGTGATTTTGTTATTCAACCAAAACAGTAACTTCTAAGAATCATGATTATGATGTTACATACTCTAGCAATTCTCATAATCAATTTATCAATACAATAACTAATTACACCTTAATTTCCATTTTAACTAAAGCCATACTCATTCATAAAAACTCTCTGTAAAATAATTTCTTCATAAAATACATACATACATGAACTAATATATCTTATAGTCATATATAACTCGTAAAACAACCATATAATCAATAATCATGCCAAATTATAAACATAACAACAATTTATCTTTTATAAAAATCACAGAGAACTTTTTAGAAGAAGAAAACTAAATTTTTAAAGAAAAAGATGGAGCTCCTACCTTGGATTAGGAAGATGATGATATTATCTTCTTTGATTGTCAAGCTTTTCTCCAAAACCTGTTAAAATATCTCTCAATTCTCTCTAGTTTTCTCTCTGTATTTCTTTCTTCTTCTTCTTCTTCTTCTCTCTGTAAAGTTCAACTGAGTCCCTAACTCTAACATACGTACTATAAAATATAACGTATATAGTAATAATATATATTAATTATATAATATAAGTATTGATATAAATATATCAGTTATATAAGTTTTGAAATTTAAAAGCCATAAGGCTTGTTTGGCTAGTCTAAATAAAATAACCCATTAATCCTTACTCCTTGTTTGGTAAATTGAATTAAAATAAATGGATTAATCCTTATACCTTGTTTGCTAAAACACTATTAGATTAAAGACTTATTATACAATAAGACATGTTTGACAAAACTAAATTAAACCATTTTTAATTTATTTTAATAACTCCTTTATAGCAAGGTTATTAGTCACACCTTTATTAAATTAATAAATCAATTAAACATTAATCTATTAAATTACTTTAACACATAAACAATTATAATTCTTTTTACAATTATAATTTCATTTAATCAACTAATATTTCAAACTACAATTTCTCATTTAAATATTATTATTTATTTACAATCATTATAAGCTCTCTAGCTTATTAAATTAAACTCAATTATTATAAAATCCCATAATAATTAATTTATTTAGCTCCTTAATTATTTACTCAACAAATAATTAATTAAATCACATCAACTCAAATTGCCATATAATTCAATAAATATTTAATATTGCCAATAAATATTTAATATTTAATATTTAATTATTTATTCAACAATAACATATCCATTAAATACTTAAATAAATCAATAAATATTTAATATCACACTTTAAAATTATGGAATGTTACATCATTCCCTCCTTACAAGGATTCTGTCCTCAGAATCACAACTCAAACAAATCATTCGTTACATTCTTCCCTACTTATAAAGATTCTGTCCCCAGAATCGAAGACACAGATTAAACAAATAACTCAGGGTATTCCTTCAACATTTTCTCTTCGAGTTCCCACGTAGCTTCTTCAGCGTTGTGGTTTCTCCATATCACCTTCACAAAAGGTATCACGTTATTCCTGAGCACTTGTTCTTTCCTGTCGACTATCTGGACAGGGATCTCTTCATAAGATAAATCTTTCTCGAACTGCAATGGTTCATACTCAATCACATGTTTGTAGTCTGGTTTATATGGTCGTAACACCGAAATATGAAAAATATTATGTATATTTTCCAACTCTGGAGGTAGAGCTACCTCGTAAGCCACTTCTCCCACTCTTCGCAGCACTTCAAAGGGTCCAATAAACCTCAGACTTAGCTTTCCCTTTTTAACGAAACGAATTTTCCCCTTCCAGGGAGAAACTTTTAAGAATACAAAAGTTCATACGTCAAATGTACGATCTTGTCTGTGTTGATCAGCATACTTTTTCTGTCTGTCTTGAGCTGCGACCAATCTTGTCCTGATGAGTTTGATCACTTCAGCAGTTTGTTGTACCAGTTCTGGTCCTAACAGTTGGCGTTCACCGATTTCATCCCAGCACAGTGGAGTTCTGCACTTTCTGCCGTACAATGCCTCGTAAGGTGGCATGCCGATGCTCGTGTGATAACTGTTGTTGTAAGAAAATTCCACCAATGGTAGTTGATCTTCCCAGCTTCCTTTAAAGTCCATGACACATGCTCTTAGCATATCTTCCAATGTCTGAATTGTTCGTTCGCTTTGGCCATCTGTTTGTGGATGATAAGCCGTACTCATTCGCAACTATGTTTCCATACATTCTTGTAGTCTCTTCCAAAAATTCGATGTAAACCGCGAATCTCTATCAGACACAATTGATACTGGCACTTCGTGCCTCGAAACGATCTCCTTAATGTACAATCTTGCCAGCTGATCAAAATTGAATCTAATCTTTATTGGTAAAAAGTGCGCTGATTTCGTCAGTCTGTCCACTATTACCCAAATCGCATCGCATCCTCTCTGAGTAGTTGGAAGACCCACCACAAAATCCATCGTGATGTGTTCCCACTTCCATTCCGGTATTTCTAACGGTTGGAGTAATCCGCTGGGTCTTTGATGTTCGGCTTTTACTCTCTGACATGTCAAGCATTTCGCTACGCATTCAGCAACATCTCTTTTCATATTTGGCCACCAAAAATGTCGGCGCAAATCCTGATACATTTTTGTGCTTCCTGGATGAATTGAATACTTTGAGCTATGAGCTTCAGTCAGAATTTCTTCTTTCAGCTCTAGCACTGCTGGAACCCAAATTCGTCCATCGAACCGTAGTAAACCTTCGGTATCGACCTTGTATTTTACATCTCCGCCTTCACCCAAATTCTCTTTGATTTTTCCACACTCTCCATCTTGTAATTGAGTAATTTTCACTTTGTTCACTAAAGTTAGATCAGCTTCTATCTGGAATAGTTGTTCGTCAGATTCTTTTGGAAATTTGATTTCCAACTCCAATTTTGTCATTGCTGAAATGAGCTCCTTTTGAGTTGTTATCAGCATCAACTTCTCCCGACCTTTCCTTCTTAAAGCATCTGCAACTACATTCGCTTTACCCGGATGATAAAAGATCTCACAATCGTAATCTTTTATTAATTCTATCCACCTTCTTTGACGCATGTTCAAATCCTTCTGAGTGAAAATATACTTCAGACTTTTGTGGTCTGTGTAGATCTCACATTTCTCTCCATAAAGATAGTGTCTCCATATTTTTAGAGCAAACACCACTGCAGCCAATTCCAAATCATGAGTCGGATACCCCTTCTCATACTCCTTCAATTGTCTTGATGCATAGGCAATAACTTTGCCGTTCTGCATAAGAACACAACCCAACCCTTTATGTGAGGCATCACTATATACCACAAAATTTCCTGTATTATCTGGCAAAGTCAATACAGGTGCCACACTTAACTTCTTCTTCAAATCTTGGAAACTCTCTTCGCACTTCTCCGTCCAAACGAATTTTACAATTTTTCTTGTCAAATTTGTTAGCGGAGTGGCTATCTTAGAAAAATTTTGAATAAATCTTCTATAATAACCAGCCAGTCCCAAGAAACTCCTCACTTTCGACGGTGTTTTTGGTTGTTCCCAATTGATTACTGCTTCCACTTTCGACGGATCCACTGAGATCCCATCTTTGTCAATCACATGCCCCAAAAATTGTACACGATCGAGCCAAAATTCGCACTTAGAGAACTTCGCGTACAGTTTTTCCTTTCTTAGTGTCTCCAATGTCAGACATAAGTGTTCCACGTGTTCTTCTTGAGTTTTGGAATACACTAGAATGTCATCAATGAATACCACTACAAACTTGTCTAGGAATGGTTTAAACACCCTGTTCATCAAATCCATGAACGCAGCAGGTGCATTGGTTAAACCAAAAGACATCACCAGAAACTCGTAACATCCATACCGAGTTTTGAATGTCGTTCGTGGTATATCCTCCTTTCTTACCTTCAATTGGTGATAACCACTTCTCAAATCTATTTTCGAAAAGTACTTAGCACCCTTCAGTTGATCAAACAAGTCATCTATTCTTGGCAACGGGTATTTGTTTTTAATAGTGACTTTGTTTAACTCCCTATAATCAATGCAAAGACGCATTGACCCGTCCTTCTTCTTCACAAATAAAACTGGCGCTCCCCACGGCGATACGCTTGGTTGAATATATTTCTTGTCCAGCAGCTCTTGCGACTGAACCATTAGTTCCTTTATTTCTACCGGAGCCATTCTGTACGGGGCCTTCGATATCGGTGCTGTTCCCGGTACTAAGTCGATCACGAACTCAATTTCTCTGTCAGGCGGAAGTCCTGGCAAATCCTCTGGAAAGACGTCTTCGAATTCCCTCACTACTGGTATTTCTTCCAGCTTTACCCCCTTCTTTTGAGTATCGACTATGTAAGCTAAATAGCCCACACAACCTTGACTCAACAATTTTTTGGCCTGCATAGTCGTCAGACAGTTCATTTGTCTAGGCGACTTGCTACCATAAAATACTACCTTTGACGGAGTCATAAGGTTTACACACTTCTTTTGGCAGTCAATTACCGCTTCGCACTTGAACAACCAGTCCATTCCCAAAATTATATCAAATTCTCCCAGTCTAATCGGAATCAAATCTACCAACAAGACATTCTCCTTAATGTTCACCCTACAGTTCTTGTATACGAATCTAACAGGGATTATTTCCTTATTCGCAATTTCTATGTTCAAAGGAAAATTCAGTTCTTCTCTAGGCAATTCTAACCTCTTAGCAAATTCATCAGATATAAACGAGCAAGTAGCACCCGAATCAAATAATACACATGCATCAATATCATTGATTGGGATAATACCTGAAACTACATCCTTTGATTGCACAGCATCTTGCACAGTCATGTTAAAGGTTCTGGCTGTGGGTTTGATTGATGCTGCAGGTCCTGTAACAGCCCACGCACCTCCATTGTTATCTCATTTGCTTCTGGTTGTCACTCCCTCCTTCTTCTTAGGACATTCACGAGCAAAGTGATCCTTGGATCCGAACGTGAAGCACGCATTCTTCTTTGATTGAGTGCAATTTGGGGCGATGTGACCCTCCTGGCCACAATTGTAGCAAACTCGTTTTCCCATCAAGCATGCACCCTTGTGAAACTTTCCACATGTCGCACATGCTTCAAACTTTTTGTTCTGCTGGTTACCTTGCTGGTTTCCAGTACCCATACTCCCATTCCACTTCCTCTTGTTGTTGTTGTTGTTGTTATTGTTGTTGTTTCCACTGCTACTACCACCATTCTTCACCTCATTCTCATTCTTCTTCTTCTTTTGTTCCTGGTTAAATTTTGTCACCGCCTCGCCTCCACCTTCAGCGAGTACTGCTTTCTCCATCACTGCTGCAAACGTCTTCAATTGGAACAAGGAAACCTTACTGCACAACCATGGCTTCAGTCCCTGTTCAAACCTCTTCGCCTTACGCTCATCTGTGCTAACCTGATATGGCGCAAACCTCGTCAATTCATTAAATTTTGCGGCATACTCAGATACCGTCATCGTCCCTTACTTCAGTTCTAGAAACTGTACTTCCAGCTAACTCTTCGAACTCTCCGGGAAATAGGTCTCGAAAAACAACTCCTTGAACCTATCCCAAGTCATCACTCCTGGCCCTTCACGAGTTTTATTAGCCTGCCACCAATAACTAGCTTCTGCTTTCAACATGAAAGTTGCAAAAGTAGTCTTCTGGTCATCCCCTACCCTAGCGACATCGAACACCTTCTCTATCTCCATAATCCAGGTTTGTGCTTCGACTGGATTCATGGACCCACGGAATTCAGGTGGTCCAACCGCCTTAAACTCCTTAAACGTTGTACCTTGGTTTTGAGGTTGATTTTGCAACGCTCCTGTCAGTAGTGTTACTAGTTGTTGAACGGGATTCGCACCAACATTGTCATTATTGTTAGTTCCTTCAGTGGTTCTCTGTCGTGTTGGCTGACGTCTGGGAGGCATTTTCTGTTAAAATAAAACACCTATTAGACCATTACTCAACTTCTTTAAGTATTTCTAATTAACTTGCTTCTATAAAAGAAATACCCACATAGCACATAACACTTTGAACAAAATAATAACATTTATTTATTCATAAACTTTCTGAAAACATAACACAATAGCATCTCTGTTATCTACATTCCTTTCCTGAACTACAAAAGTTTCAGGACAACATCATTATTATTATATCCCATGGTTACCTAACACTAGGGACTTACACATTATTTAATACTTATTACGTACATTACCGACACATTTTCTACGATGATCTATTAAGGTACTTCGTAGCCCTATCACGTTCTTCCTCCATGACTCGAAACATTGTTCTGCGATCTAACACGAATGATGGCAGTGTCTCGAACTGAATCGGATATCCCATGACCCGATCTTGAGCTCGATTAATTGCGGTGTTAAATACTTTATCCATCTCTTCCATCTTCATCCTTTTTGCCTGCGCGTCTCTCGCTGCTCTTCCAGTTCGTTGATAAGCTTCCTCGTATGCATCTTCAGCTCTTGCCCTCTTAGCAGCTTCTTCTCTTAGCTTGCTCTCCAGTTCAGCAACCATCTCAATCAATTGTTCTTTCTCTCCTTCAGTCTGTATTAATTTCTCCTTTGCGTTAGTCAATCGTTCTTCACGATCCAGGATCTCATCGTCCTTCTGTGTCATTGCAGTCTGTTGTTCAGCTACTAGCTCTTGCAATTCCTCAACTGTATCCTGAAGTTCCACGTTGCGGTCATGCACCTCATTGTAAATACGGCCTGTTATCGAGTTAAGTGGAATCCTTTCTTCCTCATCCTCCTCATCTGTCTCCACATCATTCTCCTCATCTTCAACTACTGTGACCAACGGTAACTCCCGTGGCAGTAGTTGTTCCCAAACTACCTGAATGTCGCGAGGCTCCTCCTCTATAGGCATTTGAGGTCCCTCCTCCCTAACCTGACTGGATTCTCTGACATTAGTCATCCTGACAACAAAATTTTAAAGTTTTAGTTATTAATCATTCTACTCGACACTCGCGAGCACATAAGTTATAAACACATAAGCACATAAGTGTTTTATTACTTCTTTCTTAAAACTCGATAAGAGTTATCTCCACTATCTTTTCAAAGGTTACTTCCTAAGGCTTTTTCCCCCCACCTAAGGTTCATAACCTAAAGCTCTGATACCAACCTGTGACACCCCCAAATCCCGGTACTTCATTTCCTCAGGGTTTGGTGTTCACGTAATCAAAACATTCATTTCTAACTACCCAATTATAATAAAATTGAATAACAAAACCTGCCCATACAAGATTAAACTTAAATAAATCTCCCAGGTTAACTAACCTTTACAAACAATCATTCATGCGGAAAATTAAAATAAACTTCATTACAATCTTTAAACCAAGTCTGAAAATAAACTATTCAATTATTACAAGTCTTCAGCATTGCTTCGTCTTTCCTTTCCCTTTACTGGTAATAGGTACATCACCAGTTTCAACCTTAGCTGTAAGAAATTTTACAGGCAAGAGTGAGCAAACAAGGCCCACTTGAAATAATAATAATTAAATCATTAAACTTTTACATCATTTGTCAACATTAAGCTCAATAGAATTTAACAATATATTCTATTAACTTTTGGAAAGCTTTAACCTTTACTGAGGGTCTAATGACCACGAATCATGTCCACAGTTATAAGTAATTTTTTCAACTTAAACATTAACAGTCATAAGACTATAAGGACTTCACATACTTAGGGGGATCAACCCTTCGTACAATGTATTGTGCACAACCATTTCAATGCTAAGCGTAACCTCTTATAAAAGAGTTGTTCTTCTCAGTATTTAGGATACAAGTCCGTACTAAAGTGAGTTTGGTTTGGATACATCATGGGGTAATTTAGAATTCAACGGTAATCAACTAAGGTTTAGTTGATTACAAACGACATAACTGTATACTATGGAATAATCATAGTTTAATTGATGTTTATAAATTGACATCATGCTTTAGGGATAATCTAATAGCATACAATTTGAATAATTATAACCTACCTTGCTTGAACAATAATAAGACAAGGTTAATTGAATAACAAACATCCACAACATGTATATAATTGTACATGCTAAACCACAAGTTAAGTACAAGAATAACTTGCTCCAAATAAATTTACACCATTATATGATAATCGAAATTGAAACAATAATTAGTTCAATAACACCAATGATTAGAAAACTTATACAATAAAGAACTTGCTAAATATCAAAAGTTAAGGCTTAGAAACTTGCTCAATGTAAAAGGTAGGTTTAGGAAACTTGCCTTTAGCACAAGCTACACTTTTACCACTTGAATTGATACCCTAAACATATGTCATATTGACATAATTAGTCCTAACCAACATTGTACATTTATATAAACAATTACATTCATCATATGGGTTGAATTACCCATTCACATAATCAATTATTTTTCAAGTAGATAATACTTAATAACATGATAGTTCATAGTCTAATCATACTGAAATTATCATTTAACATTATTCTGATAAACACATAACATTTATTTTCAAGTTTTGTACATTTAAACAAAACTGTCAGACAGTTCTGCCAAGCCACACCGCGGCGCCACAGTTTGTACTGTGGCTCGCGCTGCGGCGCTGAGTCGGCGCTGCGGCGCAGAGATTATACTCTGAGCCGGCGCTGCGGCGCAGTGATTGTGCAACAGGCCGCTTACGTCATGGTGATGGCGCTGCGGCGCCAGCAATGAACTGCTGGGCCGCGCCGCGACGCGAACTGTCAGCGTCGACTGACAGCTTCGGCAACCATGAAAGAAAAAGCCAAATTGGCCAAAAAGCTCGAATCTAATAGACTAGTTACACTCTATTTTGCACATAAACTTCATATAAACATATAGTAAAGACTTCTAACATGTTTCTACTCATAAATTAACACAAACATCAAATATTCAACACCCAATTTCAATATTTTTGTCAAAAACTCCATTTTTGATATCTTCCATGAAAATCAATACTGTGATTTTGTTATTCAACCAAAACAGTAACTTCTAAGCATCATGATTATGATGTTACATACTCTAGCAATTCTTATAATCAATTTATCAATACAATAACTAATTAAACCTTAATTTCCATTTTAACTAAAGCCATACTCATTCATAAAAACTCTCTGTAAAATAATTTCTTCATAAAATACATACATACATGAACTAATATATCTTATAGTCATATATAACTCGTAAAACAACCATATAATCAATAATCATGCCAAATTATAAACATAACAACAATTTATCTTTTATAAAAATCACAGAGAACTTTTTAGAAGAAGAAAACTAAATTTTTAAAGAAAAAGATGGAGCTCCTACCTTGGATTAGGAAGATGATGATATTATCTTCTTTGATTGTCAAGCTTTTCTCTGAAACCTGTTAAAATATCTCTCAATTCTCTCTAGTTTTCTCTCTGTATTTCTTTCTTCTTCTTCTTCTTTTCTCTCTGTAAAGTTCAACTGAGTCCCTAACTCTAACATACGTACTATAAAATATAACGTATATAGTAATAATATATATTAATTATATAATATAAGTATTGATATAAATATATCAGTTATATAAGTTTTGAAATTTAAAAGCCATAAGGCTTGTTTGACTAGTCTAAATAAAATAACCCATTAATCCTTACTCCTTGTTTGGTAAATTGAATTAAAACAAATGGATTAATCCTTATACCTTGTTTGCTAAAACACTATTAGATTAAAGACTTATTATACAATAAGGCATGTTTGACAAAACTAAATTAAACCATTTTTAATTTATTTTAATAACTCCTTTATAGCAAGGTTATTAGTCACACCTTTATTAAATTAATAAATCAATTAAACATTAATCTATTAAATTACTTTAACACATAAACAATTATAATTCTTTTTACAATTATAATTTCATTTAATCAACTAATATTTCAAACTACAATTTCTCATTTAAATATTATTATTTATTTACAATCATTATAAGCTCTCTAGCTTATTAAATTAAACTCCATTATTATAAAATCTCATAATAATTAATTTATTTAGCTCCTTAATTATTTACTCAACAAATAATTAATTAAATCACATCAACTCAAATTGCCATATAATTCAATAAATATTTAATATTGCCAATAAATATTTAATATTTAATATTTAATTATTTATTCAACAATAACATATCCATTAAATACTTAAATAAATCAATAAATATTTAATATCACACTTTAAAATTATGGAATGTTACAAAAACGAAAACATTATGGGTTAAATTAGTTGTTTTGGTTATAAAACGAATTCATAATGATGAATTTCGCTATGAATGTCAAAAGAAGAAGAAATAATAGAAATCATGAAATTAAAGGTTGTAATTTTGATGTTTATGTTGTTTATATGGTTAGAAACATGAAACATTAGTTTATGTTTCTGTAAACATATTACAACTTGTGTAAGTTGGAATAGTTGTTAGAAATGAGTTTTTAGGCCTAATTTGGCTTTCTGCTATATTCGTTAGCGAACTACAGAAGCTAATACTGGGTACCCCGCCCTGGAGGGCGTACCAGTGCATTTTTGACTTGCCCCAGCGGGGGGTAGTGTAACGCCCGAGAAAATCGAATTTTTAGGAGAATTAAATTTTTATTTGATTAAGTGGATTAAATAAATTTAATTGATTATTTATGGGAGTAAGCTAATTGAAGGTCATTCTATGATCTAGATATGTCGGAACGTCGTAGTATTTTGGCTACGTGATAGAATTAAAGTGTTTGAATTTCCAAGACGAAAATAAAAGCTTTTTGAGAAATTTTTTGAAAAATACTATTCACGCATTTCTGCTCGGGAATTATTTTTGAACTTCCGAGAAATACGTAACAATAGAATATCGAGGTGAGATGGAATATCCAATAATATTTTAGTTATGACAAACACAGTTTTTTGCCTGCGGACTTAAAACCTAATGGTTAGGGAAAGTGATTTCCGAGAAGGAAATGAAATGCGTATAATGAATTAAAGCAATGATAGTATGATACGAGGTATTATATGAGTATGTATAGATGATGGTATGTCGTATATGATGAATAAGTATACGAGTTAGAATACGAGATTAATATGTAAATTATATGTTCTAAGGCTTTACGCCATATGTAATGGACTTATAGGATTGGTTAGGATTTATACAAGTCTAAGTATAGGAATGGTTAAGCCCAATGGTAGAAAATGGATAAGTCCAATATGATTTAATGAACAAGCCCAATGTTTGTTAATGTAAGCCCAATTATAAGTTACGTTAATTAAGCTAGAAGCCCATAGTAAGAACCGGATCCGTGGATTGATCCAATGGGTAAAGATAAACCATGGGTGACCCAAAGTGGTGGCCAAGTAAAGTACTTGGTGGCTAAGCAAAGGATACATTAATTAATGACCAAGTAAAGTGCTTATGCTTGGAGGCTAAGTAAAGTGTTTATGCTTGGTGGCTAAGTAAATGTGATGAGCAAGCAAGAGATAAGCTAGGTGATTAGCAAGTAAGCTTAATGGCTAAGTAAGTGTGGTGATCAAGTAAACTTAATGGCCAAGCAAAGAGTGTGGTGGCCAAGTTAACTTAATAACTAAGTAAGGAATAGTAAGGAGGTGATTAAGGAGGTGGGTTTGGATTAATGACCCTTATGCCCTCCATTTTAGTTTCCTATAAATAGAAGCTTGGTTAGTTTATTTGATAGTTTAGAAATATTAGCCAACATATATTGAGAGAGAGAAAGAGCTAGAAACAAGTGATCAATCTACTTTGAAGCAAAACATAAGAAGTTTAGCAAGAACGCGAAGAACGAAAAAGGTAATATTTCATAAACGTTAGTTTTCAAACTTTTCGATTTCTTTCTCGTAGAGAATCCTAGATTGGTGGAGCATGTCTCTTCTGGAGGGAGAAGGATGTCTATTAGTTACTAAAACATTGATAAGTCATGTTTAAATAAGAAATCATAAGGGCTTATGTAAGTTCAAACCGTAGAAATCGTTGAATGTTAGCATAGTTATTGATGGACAAATTGAAAACCATCATAGATAAGATATGTGCATCTTGCTTGGTTAGGATGTATATGATGAATCAATGGAGTGTTCCATTTGATTTGGCTTATAGAACACGAGTAACGAAGTTATGACAAATTTTACAAAAATAGACGTTAAACGTCGAAAACGTAGAAATCTCGGATTAGTAGTCAAAAGTTGCCGCGTGACTTGGAAACTTTGGTTTTCAATGTCAACACGTGAGATAAGGTATTCAAGAGTCGTGGACTCAAGAATCGTCGAAGTCCGACTTAGAACGAAGAAAACGAGTATTGAACGCTCACGAACGATAAACGAACGCTCGATAATGAACCAAAAAGTGAATTTCGAGTTAACAGATTCGAAAATGTAAGATTCTTGCATGAACACCTAGAGTATGTAATTTGTGAGTTGTGGGCTTTTGAACAAGCCAATTCGAAGTTAAAAGGAATAAGTTATGAGCCTGGGAATTTCACATAAGAAAAAGTCTGTCAAAATTTTTTGAGGTTCAGGGTCCATTCCGCAGCGCGACCCAGAGAGGAATGGCCGGCGCCGCGGCGCGAGGTCAAACCTTAGTCCACTGTTAGTTGGCGTCGTAGCGCGGCTAATAGCGAAGGAGATGGCGCCGCAGCGCGAGTTGTAGAGCAAAAGCTGGCACCGCAGCGCCAGCACTAAATGAAGCATAGAGAGAAAAATGTTTTTGATGATAAAGAGAAAGATAGTAAATTATATTCATGCTAAACCTAAAGTAACATCAATTAAGATGTTGAAGACCTTAAGATTAATAACTAAAGGTTGAAGGAAAGATTAATTGAAAGTAAGTTATTGATAATAACACGATGAACGATAATAAGCCGTAAAGGCAAATAGATACTCGAAATGAGTTTTGTTAATGAAATAAGTATGATTAAGTATATGAAATGAAAGATAGTTAATTGATGATGAATTAATTAATTTAAGCAGCATCTTCGATGATGACAATAACGTTGAGAGTTACAACTAAAAGTTGTTGAATATTACGTGAATGGTATGCAATAAGTGTACTTTACCAATGATGATCGAATTTCGATTAATAACGTAAGAACGTTAGTAAGCCGTGAGGAAGGGTGATTAACTCGAACGAGTGGTATTAATAAAGTAAATCCACTTACAACATAGAAGAGAAAGAAGTTGGTAAGAACGATGTAAACGGCAAGCCAAAGCCAATAATAAACGATCTAATACATGATTAGATTGAGAAGAAGGGTAAGATTCATTAGGAAACATGTATGTTCATTCATGACCGAATGTGGTATGTTATATGGTTATGTGTTGTAGAGACTGTAAAGACTCAAAGGGAAGTAATTATATTGTAGCAGACGCTGAAGGTAAGTCTTTCTTATCGCTTGTCTAACCTTCGTGTTAGCCAAGTTTGCAGTGATTCATGTTATGAGATACATGAATGATTTTAAAGAAAGGGTCAATGCCAGTTTTAACTCGGCTAGACTATTCTTGAAGGATTGATTGATTTCTTTACCAGTCTTTCAATATAGAACTGTTAATGTTATCCTATGCCAAGTATATGGTACGAATGTAAAGGTAAGTTTGTCTATGAACAAACAAAAGTATTTTCATCGATTATTCGATGGGCACGCGAGGTTGCCAAAACTTAAACGTAAATACGTTTAGCGGATGAGTGTTGATCAACATAGAGTACTATAAGCTGATCACCTAGAAGTGCTCGTAAGTAATGCCGGATATACAGCCTTAGTGCCGAATTTCCTTTTCAAGTATGAAAATGGAAAGAGTATGTTCCTGGTCTTTTGACCGGTTCAGAATTCCTAAGCTATTATATATACTGTGGAATTGTTGTTATGAAATGAGAAGTGCTAGTCAAGGTTTCATAATACTTTATAACTATTTTTCAGTTACGGAGGAATAATCATATGATTCTTAAAGTGGTATTTATATTATACATTGTTAGACTTGCTGAGCTAGTTATGCTCACTCTTGCTTGAACCATATGATTGCAGCTAAGGTCGAGCGAACCAAAGGTTCCAGTAGAGATAAAGGCAAAGTGAAGATGCATGATTAGTTTATTTTGTAATAGACTAGTAAGTTGTATGTATCATATTATGATAAACAAAGAATGTAACGGTTTCAGAACTTGGGAACGGGATGTAACATTATTAATGTAATAAGAATGTCGTTGAAACACATATTTTGATGTCGTTTTAATAGAATAAATGTACAATTATGAGTATTGTGTAGCACCATCTGTCTGGTTAGAAGATATCCGAATTTGGGGGCGTCACAGGTAGGCAGACTTATAAATGTTAAAAAAAATCTAACCTGACATGTTTTACTAAAATGGGCATAATATTTTTATATGAACTTTGATTGATACGATTCCAGATGATCCGGAACGAGGACGAGTAGACCTACAACTTTTGTTCTTTAAGTTTTTCAATTGGATGTCGTTATTATGAGTCAAAATGGTCATCTTTAGGACTATTGTGCACTCAGAGGCAATCAGAGGGCGTCGGGATACACGAATGCAAGTGCAGTCCTTTGTATGTTAGTATAGCCTAATCGAAAGAGCATGATAACATGTTGAACATGTAATAGGATGTTTTATCAAGTTGTTAATGTGTATATGGTGCAATGACATGATAATTTGATTAGTTGTAATAGGGCTAAAATGTGATACTCATGAAAAGATGTGATGTTGCTTAAACCTAAACTTAGTTAGCGAGCTATACTATAAATGGGAACTAAACTCATGAAGTTAATATTAGTGTAACTAATGAGTATTGTCAATACATATGGTATGTGTAGGACTTATGGTGAACGTGAGTAGTGATTGTTTAACCTACGCACGAGGCAAGTTCTCTAACTCTACTTTTACGATTGTGCAAGTGCTTAAACCTTATTGATACATTGAGCAAGTTCCTAACCCTACTTGTATATCTGTTCTAACTTGATTATGTTCATGCAAACTCTTCAACCTAACTCTTACTTTGAGAAGGGTTCCTATCTTTATTTTGTTTCTTATTACGCAAGTTCCTAAATTCTGTTATTCCTATGTTGAGCAAGTTTTATTCCTCAACTTGATATTAATCATGCACGTTCATTAACTCACTTCTTTTATTTAGTAAGATTATAACCTTAGCTTATTGTTGTTCAAGCAAGGTTTGTTATAATATTCAATACCTATGCTTTTTAGTTCATTTCTAAAGAATGATTTCGATGTATAATGTTGATTCACTTATGATTCATGACTATTTCATTTCATATTGTTATCGAGCACTTGAAGTGATATCAAACTGTATTCATTCAACTAATCCTTTGTTGATGTTCGTTGAACTCTAAATTACCCTTGAAGCTTATCCAAACCAAACTTCCTTCGGTGCAGACTCGTATATTAAAATTGAGATGAACAACCCTATTATAAAGGATTATTTATGCATAAACGTTTAGATGTTTGTGCACAATACATGGTACGAAGGGTTGATCACCTTATGTATGGGGGAGTCCCTACAGTCTTATGACTGTTTAGGTTTAATTTGAAAGAATACTTATAACCTTGGACATAGTTCATAGTCTTGTGACCCTTAGATAAATTTCAAATTCTGATTTTAGTTCTTGATTATCAATGATAAAAAATGTTATTCAGTTTAATTGAGCTTATTCATTGGCAATTACTATGTTGTTATTATTCATTGTCATTTCAAGTGAGCATTTGTTTTGCTCGCTCTTACATATATAACCATTGCAGCTAAAGTTGAGAAGGTTGATGAACCTACCACTAGCAAAGGGAAAGGAAAAATGAACAAGTGTTGAAGATTTATAAATTTATTGACTTTTATATTGTCAGACTTTGTTTTAATTATGAGATGTAATTATTTATTTTTCTGCATTTGATGAATGTTTTAAAGGTTAGATAGCATGGGAGATTTATTGATTAAGTTATGTAACCCTTTAATGGGAAGATTTATTGTTTAAATTTTATTATATTTGGGTAGTTTGAAATGAATGAATGGAAAATGAACACCAAATCTTGTGGGAATGAAGTACCCATATTTGGGGGTGTCATAGAGATACACTCCATGACTTATTAACATGAGACATCTCTTGGAGTTTTCCATGCTAAACCCTTTTAGCATCGAACGAATATACGTTCCTTGGGTCAAGCCAAACATCCTTTTAAATCTATCAATATAGATCTTTATTCCCAAAATATAGGATGTTCCACCCATATCATTCATTGAGGAATATTTAGATAACTTTATCTTTATTAATTGTAGCACTGGTATGTCATTTCTTATCAGTAGTATATCATCATATAATACTAAAAATGTCACAGCTCTCCCACTGACCCTTTTGTACACACTAGGTTCATTTTCGTTTTTGTTAAAATCAAACTCCTTTTGATTGTCTCATCAAAATGAATGTTCCATTTTTGAGAAGCTTGCTTTAATCCATAAATGGATTATTGTAGCTCATATACATGATTTGCTTCAACCATTGAAACAAATCCATCTGGCTGTAGCATACATACATTTTCCTCTAATAATTTATATTTGAGGAAGGGTGTCTCCATGCCCATTTGCCAGAATCTGTAATAATAAGCTGCAATAGTAAGTAAAATCCAAATGGACTTGAGCATTACTACCGTAATAAGGTTTTATCATACTCAACTCCTTGACTTTGTTTGAAACCTTTTCCCACCAGTCTAGCCTTATAGGTCTCCACCTTGCCATTTGCTCCAAAGATCCATATTAAATATCATGGTCATTTGTCATTTCTCTGAGTGTCTATAACTCATAGCCTTATTATTTATAACTTGATCATCATCGTCTATGATGCGTACCTCATCATCATCATCTATGATGAATCCATATCTCCCATGTATCTTCGGTACTATTCCAAATTTACGATTCGATTGTGGTACAATTGGTTTATCTACAGGTTCCTCTTTTTAACTTATAGTGCTTTGTGGTTCTTGAACTCCTTTAAGATCTATTATCCTCCCACTATCCCCTTCAATGATAAACACCTTTATCTAAGAAACCAATGTGTTTCTCAAAAAACCCCTTTTTACTAAGTAGGATTATAGAACTCTTATGCTAAACTTACTTTAGGAAGTTCCACAAATCTGCACTTGTCAAATTTTGTCCCAAGCTTATCCTTTTTCAAACCTTTTTCACATAAGTTGGACAACCCCTTATCTTAACATACATAAGATTAGAAATCCTCCCTGTCCATAACTCTTATAAAGTCTTAGGGTCGAATTTTGAGGTTACCTTTTTTGTAGATATGAGCCATTTCTAAGGCATTACCCTAGAAGGATACTGGAATGTCTATAAAAATCATTATGGATCGCACTATATCCAACAAGGTATGATTTTTCCTTCTAGATACATCAATCAATTATTGCGTATCAGGAGGCGTCCATTATGAGAAAACCATTTAAGGTGATCTAGAAACTTATTGCACAAGTATTTTTTCCTCGTTCCAATCGAAAAATCCTTATACTTTGCCAAGTTGTTCCACTTCTGAATTCTTTGAACCTTTTAAATGATTCAGACTTGTATTTCATCAAATACAAATGTTCAACTCTTTGAATAATCATCTCTTTTTCTTTTATTAGTTTGTTCAATTTGCGAAATTATTTTTCATGTGAGTCAAGTATACAAAGTCCTATTAAGTAATCTTTCAGTTCTATACAAAATATTATTATTATAAATAAAGCAACAATTGTTCTTAAATATAATACCAAAAATTTCATTTTCCAACAACAAAATAGAAATAATATTTTTAAGGAGAAATGGAATACAATAACAACTTATTGACTTAATAGGCTTGCTTGTAGGCAATGCTAAACTATAAGTTCTCATGGCTAATGTAGCTGTGACAACCCGAGAATTTAGATAATTATTAAAATCCTAAAATGATGGATTAAAGGTTATAAGATGAACCTAGACAGAAAATAAGTGTATGGAATTGACGTTTCTGTGAAGGAATTTTAAGGATTTCAAAATTTTTAAGAAGAACCTATATGGTTTCTTAATTGAATGAGAATAAAGAAATATGTGTTACAAAATTTCGAAACCCTAGAAATGAATTAATATGTACTTGAAGGAATATCGAGAATAAGATATTACAATACCTGTAAATTCAGTGTGAACTGAATAATCTAAGAAATGTTATATAAGTACATATGGAAATTTTATTAAGGAGATAAGATTTCACATGAAGAGATGTTATAAGGTTAAACGAAGATGAGTATATGTATAGAAATATATATACTTAGTAAGCTGCTATAAATATTTTAGCAAGAGGAATGTTGAATTAAGTTAATGATATAAGGATCAAGATAAAACTATGTTAGTAATTAACATAGCTTGAACGTTGGCCTTGAATGGTAGATAAGAAGATAACTAAGTTTAAAGTCGTTAGTTAATACGATTAGCAATAAGAAAGGAGTAATTTAAAACTCAAAATTTGAGTTAGAGATAGAATTTTGAAGCACGGACTGCTCGGTTGCGTCCGGAACGTCAAGATTAGTCAAAATGGGCAGTAAACACAAAATGTGTAAAGGTTGACTTTTGGTCAAAGTCAACAGTTGACTTTTTATGGAGAAAAGTCAAAAATTAGTGTGAGAAGTGAAATATCTTATATGGATAATGATATAATATTTAATATTATACCAAATGATGTGAAGTAAAAATATGAGATGAGATCCAATATGTAGATATGAATATTGGTATCAAAGTAGTTAGTAAATTAAATTCATATTTGAATAAATGATTGAATATATTAATTTATATATTTAATATATAAATAGATTGTTTGAAAACAATTTATGGAGAGGAGGAGGAAATTAAATTTAAGTATACAATATGAATTGTATAACTTAAATAAGTTATTTAAATTATGTATGAGAATTAAATAACCTAAATGGTTATTGTTATTTAGTGGTCCTTGTAATTAAATATATACTAGTGACCTAATCTAAGAGAATTGTGGAGCATGACATAATTTATTTAATGATTATGTGAGTAAGTGAATACGAATATTATGTGATGATTTATATTTGTTTATTATATAAGCAAATAAAAGAAACTAGTGTAATCCTAATTATATATTAGGAATGAAGAATTAAATAACTTAAGGGTTATGAAATTAAAAATGCATGAGTAAAGAATTTATTTTCTAGAGTGAGAAATAAAAACCCTAATTAAATAATTAGGGTAAAATAGTATTAAAAGTAATGGACTATAATAATGTCATAGCCCAATAAATTATTTACAGTTCAAGAGAATTGGATTTAATGGGCTAAGGAGGTAATATTATTTAAACAAGCTCAATTAATTAATTAAGCATGAGACTTGTAGATAAAGTGACTAAGGGTGATTAAATTATGCAATCTAGCCCAATATATTATGTATGAGACAAGTATTATATTGACCCAATTTAATTAGGAATTGAAAGCCCAAGTTAGTGTTGTTAGTAAGTAAAATAATTAAATTTGTTAGCTCAATGAGATTAATTAAGGGCCCAAACTAGACCCACTTGTGGGAGAATAATAATATTAAAAATAATATTAAGTTAAGATATATATTTTAATTATCTCAAGTTATTAATTTTATAACTTAATTAAAACAAGTTTAATTGGGTTATAGAATTTAATATGCTAAAGTGAGGATTTAAATTCTATATATTTGGAATGGATATCCTAATTAAATATTTATGGTGGGGTAAGATGGAAAGGAGTGACTCAATTTTTAGCCCAAGAGTTGGCCCAAGCAATAATTTAAAGAGCCCAAAATTAAATCCAAGTATGTGGGATATTTTTGGACAAGAAAAGGCAAAGGAGTGATATTTTTGGGACAAAGAAATTAAGTCAATCTTGGTAGTTGATAAGGCCACATGGCCGGTTACCCATTAGAGGAAAAATAGAATAAGAAGAGATAAGAAGATAAGAGATAAGAAGAAAAGAAAAATAAGGAAAGAGAAAGAGGAAAAGAAAGAAAAGAAAGAAATGGGAAAGAGAAAAGAGAGAGAAGAAGAAGTGGCCGAAGCCATGAAGGAGTAAGAGAGTAGGGGCGGTGGCCCATGAGGGAGAAGAAGAGGAGTGAGAAGGTTCTCCGTGGAAGAAGGAAAAAGAAGAAGAAAAACAAATGTATAATTTCTTCCTTTATTTTTTTTTTGTAATTTGATGGAAAGGGGTTTTGATTTAGATGTTCAAATCCCTAAGATCTATGTGTTTTCCATGGATTCAAGTATGGATCTACCTATTTTGGGTGTTGATTTGGTTGGAAACCAAAAGAAATGAAAGCTTAATTTTTTCTAGTTTAGAAATCCTAAATTTCTATTTACTTTGAAAATCCACCGTTTTAAATCTATAACTCCTTTTTACGATCCGTCAAAGAGGGGTGCTAGATATATGTGTTTACTAGTTAACCCAAGTGGTAGCACTCAAACATGTTGTGTTTACATAGGGTAATGACTGATTTTGTGAAAACAGTCCCGTTTTTCTAGGAACTGTTTTGGACCACTCGAAAAACGGGGGCATTTTCGTCCACTTTTTGTGCTTTAAAAATTCTGGGCTTCTGGTATGTTCTAGTACACTGAATAAGCTTTCCATAGACTCCGGAACGGACTAATTCCGACTCCGGAGGAGGTAGTTATGACGTTCGGAAGAAGCATAATCAAAACTGTCCAACCCAATCCCGAACAGTCTCCGTTTACAAACATTTTGGACTGATGCGTTCGGATTTTGGAAAAATATCATTAGATAAAAGTTGTAGCCCTGGAAGTTAGCTTCGCGTGGGCCCAAGAATCGCTCAAAAATGTTTTAAAACGCGAGAGTTATGACTGTTTTAGCAAAGGACTCTAAAATTGTTTTTTTGGCAAAAAGTTGCTGCCCAGATTTTTGCGGGGGCTGTTTTGGCCACTTAAAGTGTGAAATAAATTCCGGCCTATTGGGACATGAAAATATATGGTATAAAGTACTTTGTGTCCAAAAATGAGCTCATTCCGAGTTAAAATGAGCAAGTTATGACCATTTCAATTTTTGTGATTTTCCGACGAAAATGGCTATAACCGGAGTTCTATAACTCCGATGGCCACGAAATTTAAACTGGAGTGTCACGTTAACACGTATAAGATTGTGCCAAGAGATGGGAATTTCTGGAGTTAAGCACGAGGTAGCTAATTTCTTAAGGAATTAACTAAGAATGATTTTTTAAAAATACCAAAGGAAGTTGGAAAATTTTGAAAAAATACTTTTTGTGTATGAAATATGTGTATACATGTTTGTGCAAAGGATGGGAAAATAATAAATTGATTTGGTATTTTCGTGTACGGATATGGAATCCAGCTTGCTGGATTAGAAAATCTGATGAATCCAGCTTGCTGGATTGAAAAGAAGTTTACTGAATTGAAAATATGTTGAATCCAGCTTGCTGGATTGCAATCTATTTGCTGGATTTGTAATCCAGTGTGCTGGATTGCTGTTTGGGTTGCTGGATTGGAAATTTGTTGAATCCAGATTGCTGGATTCTGTATTCAGTCTGCTGGATTGGCAATTTGGTTATTAAATTTAAAATCCAGGTTATTGGATTAGTATTTGACTTATTAGAGTATAAAGAAGAACTTATAATGTATAAGATTAAGTGTTTAATCATAATGAATATGATACAGTGATTGAAGAATTATCCAAGAATGATAATAATACCGATGTGTTAGGGTGTTATCTAATATTTGATTAAGTGTTAGATAATCTATTGACAAAGTAATTGTATTATGATACAAAGTAGAATATGCTGATTGAATAGGTCTTACCAAAAGAAGTTAACTTAAACTGTGTAGCAGTAGTCAACGAATTAGGCAAGTTTTTCCTAACTCAAACTTGAGTTGTATGTTCAAAGCATGTTAATGAATAATTGTTGTTAATTATTCACGTCTATATTGATTATTGATTCGCACGTTGTGCATATTGTAAATGTTCATCAGGTATGAAAGGCTGATCACCTTCATTACCATTTGGTTCAGTTAATCTGTTCATGTTTATGCTTGACCATTCATTTTTATTGACTTGGTCGTTCAGCTAAGAAAATTTATTCATGCTCTTTCACAATGTTTATATTGCTGAAAGTTATCTAGCTTATTGTTCAATTCTTTCAATCATGATATATCTTTATTGAATTTAAACTTGCTGGGCAAATTTGATGCTCACCGTTGCTATATCATGATAAAAATTTTCAGATTAAGATGAAAGCTCGAGTAAAGACAAAGGCAAAGTCAAAGTGCAAGATTAAATTACATTGCAGTTAGATCTATTAAATTTTCTGACGAAAATAGTATTGTAAATCTTCTAAGATATTGAAGGTATGTATTAAGTTAAGGTTGTAGACTTTGGGAATGATGTGAAAAAGTTTAATGTATAAACAATTTATGTTTATATCTTCCGCAATAGTTGTAGAAATAGTATACCAGATTCGTGGTAAAAAGTACCGGGATTTGGGGATGCTACAGTTGGTATCAGAGCTGTAGGTTATAAACCTTAGGTAGGTATACCTTAGGATATAACCGCGGAGAGATGATAAGTAATAAACTCGAATAGAGTTTAAGCGATTAGAGATGAATTTTTGGAAATTCATTATTAAGTAAAGAGAAAGATAATTAAGATTCAAAGAAGAATCTTGAAGAGCTATAAGGATAAGAATCCGGAGTTACCTAACTCCAGTAATAGAGATGAAAAGTGATAATAAATAGACTATGTCTATAAGATGAGAAGTGTTAATAAAATCATAATATAATATGATTAAAGAGAAGAATAAGAAGATCGTAAAATAAAACGATCGTAAGTATAAGAAGAAATGATTACGAAATAAGATCACGACGTGATCAGATTAAATCGTTGAATAACATATGATATGTTAAGTGATTGGAATGATATAGCTTGACGCTATAAAGAGAATGTACTATGAAATGGTACTATGTAAACTCAAAAAAAAAAAGAGTGGTAAATGTTAAGATACGGATTAAAGAAAATTCGTACTAAGAAAAGAGAAAGTAAGAATGGTGTGGGATTTCAATTGAGGACTCAAGTCAGCAGCTGAGTTGTATGATTCCTTGTATGGGCGGGGAGTTTGTACTTGGTTTTAGAATCACTTAGCTTCTTGGTCGATATAGTGGTTAGGTTGACTAATTCTTTGTATGGGCGGAGAATTGTCCGCTTAGCTTCCTATATTGATTAGTGGCCGAGTTTGGTTTGACGACCACTTAGTTTCTGATGCTGATACTCATTGGAACCTGGTATCGCGCTATTTATTATATGCATGTGGATAAGGTGATTCTTTTCTCATGTGTATAACGAATAGATAGAGAATATAAGGTTAAGTACGAGTTCTTAAAACTCATACTTATGGTACGTTCGTGACTCATAATTATATGAAATGTTTTGAACCCCTCAGCGAATGGACGCCAAAGGTCTGACTAGGATAAGTTCTGAACCTCATATGATTGTGGAAAGTTCCTGAACTCATATTGTGTGGTAAGTTTGATGAACTGGGTATGAGAAAGTTGTGAATGGAGAATTGAAGATGATAGAAATAGATAGACTTATTAAGAAATGGATCAGTAGAGAAATTAAAGTTGATGGTGGAATCATAGGTATTCCAAATCTTCTAGCTATGCTAGACATCAAAGTTTTTGACATCAAGCTAAATTCGCACTGATGTGCCTTTAAAAATGAATTTTTTTATTATCCTCAACACATGGTGACAAGTGTGTAGGTGTGGACTTCGGGCCACTAACACATCGTTACCTGTTGTGGCATGATGACACTAAAAATGATTTGTAAAGGTTTTAAACTGTTTAAAGAAGAGTCTAGGCCAATTGATTCGGCTAGACGAAAATGATTTGAATTATCAAAATGTATTTTTATATCATTAATGCATCATGCAACCTGGTGCAGAGATGATAAAAATGATGGAGTTATCAATGCAGAATTACCTAGTGTGGTATGTGATCTAAAGATCGTCAGCCCACTATGGAATGATGTAGTATGACAAAGTCACACAATGTCGGAATCCTCAAACGGACTGTAAATACAGTGCGGTATCATGACGTCAAAATGATTTTTAAGAATTTTAAAGATAATTTATTGCCAACTGAATTTGGCTAGAAATGTTTCGATTGAAATTCGAATTATTGATATGTGTCTAAGCTATTTGATTCAGCTAGACAATTTTTTTATGAAATTCAAAGTATTCTTTGAAAGCTTATGCCGAACCAAATTGCTTTGGTGCGGAATCTTATGATGAGTCTGAGGTGAATAACCCTAAAAATGGGGATATACTAATGGGATAAAATATTCCAATCTAAGAACGCATATAGTCGTTCCGATTACTAAGGTACAACAGACTGATCCTCTAAAGTACCCGCATCGGTAGTTTACCTTCTTTGTGATTGTAAACATACCAAATATAAAATATTTCAGAGGTAGAGCACCTTTCTTTCTTAATTGAAGGAGGTAGCAGGTAGAAATACCGTAAACCTCAAAGTTCAGGATTTTTATGATCCCTCAGACAGATATGAAAATATTTTAAACTCCTCAGAGTAATGTTGGGGTAGTATGTGATTATGGATATGAATAGTGTGAACTCGTTGAGTACGAGTAGAATCTGAGATGATTGAATAAAGGTTATTATGACAACCTAGTTTTGCTGAATGTTTAGAAGATGTAAACTCCTAGTGAGTAGTTATGGTGAAATGTGAAAATAGATGAGAAATTCTCAAAGGAGGAAATTGTAAAGGTTAAGTTAAAAACCTAGTTTTGATCAAGAGAATAAGCATAGTTTAGTATGCTTTAATTTCGGGGACGAAATTCTTAGAAGAAGGGGTGAATGTGACAACCCGAGAATTTAGATAATTATTAAAATCCTAAAATGATGGATTAAAGGTTATAAGATGAACCTAGACAGAAAATAAGTGTATGAAATTGACGTTTCTGTGAAGGAATTTTAAGGATTTCAAAATTTTTAAGAAGAACATATATGGTTTCTTAATTGAATGAGAATAAAGAAATATGTGTTACAAAATTTCGAAACCCTAGAAATGAATTAATATGTACTTGAAGGAATATCGAGAATAAGATATTACGATACCTGTAAATTCGGTGTGAACTGAATAATCTAAGAAATGTTATATAAGTACATATGGAAATTTTATTAAGGAGCTAAGATTTCACATGAAGAGATGTTATAAGGTTAAACGAAGATGAGTATATGTATAGAAATATATATACTTAGTAAGCTGTTATAAATATTTTAGCAAGAGGAATGTTGAATTAAGTTAATGATATAAGGATCAAGATAAAACTATGTTAGTAATTAACATAGCTTGAACGTTGGCCTTGAATGGTAGATAAGAAGATAACTAAGTTTAAAGTCGTTAGTTAATACGATTAGCAATAAGAAAGGAGTAATTTAAAACTCAAAATTTGAGTTAGAGATAGAATTTTGAAGCACGGACTGCTCGGTTGCGTCCGGAACGTCAAGATTAGTCAAAATGGGCAGTAAACACAAAATGTGTAAAGGTTGACTTTTGGTCAAAGTCAACAGTTGACTTTTTATGGAGAAAAGTCAAAAATTAGTGTGAGAAGTGAAATATATTATATAGATAATGATATAATATTTAATATTATACCAAATGATGTGAAGTAAAAATATGAGATGAGATCCAATATGTAGATATGAATATTGGTATCAAAGTAGTTAGTAAATTAAATTCATATTTGAATAAATGATTGAATATATTAATTTATATATTTAATATATAAATAGATTGTTTGAAAACAATTTATGGAGAGGAGGAGGAAATTAAATTTAAGTATACAATATGAATTGTATAACTTAAATAAGTTATTTAAATTATGTATGAGAATTAAATAACCTAAATGGTTATTGTTATTTAGTGGTCCTTGTAATTAAATATATACTAGTGACCTAATCTAAGAGAATTGTGGAGTATGACATAATTTATTTAATGATTATGTGAGAAAGTGAATACGAATATTATGTGATGGTTTATATTTATTTATTATTTAAGCAAATAAAAGAAACTAGTGTAATCCTAATTATATATTAGGAATGAAGAATTAAATAACTTAAGGGTTATGAAATTAAAAATGCATGAGTAAAGAATTTATTTTCTAGAGTGAGAAATAAAAACCCTAATTAAATAATTAGGGTAAAATAATATTAAAAGTAATGGACTATAATAATGTCATAGCCCAATAAATTATTTACAGTTCAAGAGAATTGGATTTAATGGGCTAAGGAGGTAATATTATTTAAACAAGTCCAATTAATTAATTAAGCATGGGACTTGTAGATAAAGTGACTAAGGGTGATTAAATTATGTAATCTAGCCCAATATATTATGTATGAGACAAGTATTATATTGACCCAATTTAATTAGGGATTGAAAACCCAAGTTAGTTTTGTTAGTAAGTAAAACAATTAAATTTGTTAGCTCAATGAGATTAATTAAGGGCCCAAACTAGACCCACTTGTGGGAGAATAATAATATTAAAAATAATATTAAGTTAAGAGATATATTTTAATTATCTCAAGTTATTAATTTTATAACTTAATTAAAACAAGTTTAATTGGGTTATAGAATTTAATGTGCTAAAGTGAGGATTTAAATTCTATATATTTGGAATAGATATCCTAATTAAATATTTATGGTGGGGTAAGATGGACAGGAGTGACTCAATTTTTAGCCCAAGAGTTGGCCTAAGCAATAATTTAAAGAGCCCAAAATTAAATCCAAGTATGTGAGATATTTTTGGACAAGAAAAGACAAAGGAGAGACATTTTTGGGACAAAGAAATTAAGCCAATCTTGGTAGTTGATAAGGCCACATGGCCGGTTACCCATTAGAGGAAAAATAGAATAAGAAGAGATAAGAAGATAAGAGATAAGAAGAAAAGAAAAATAAGGAAAGAGAAAGAGGAAAAGAAAGAAAAGAAAGAAACGGGAAAGAGAAAAGAGAGAGAAGAAGAAGTGGCCGAAGCCATGAATGAGTAAGAGAGGAGGGGCGGTGGCCCATGAGGGAGAAGAAGAGGAGTGAGAAGGTTCTCCGTGGAAGAAGGAAAAAGAAGAAGAAAAACAAATGTATAATTTCTTCCTTTATTTTTTTTTTGTAATTTGATGGAAAGGGGTTTTGATTTAGATGTTCAAATCCCTAAGATCTATGTGTTTTCCATGGATTCAAGTATGGATCTACCTATTTTGGGTGTTGATTTGGTTGGAAACCAAAAGAAATGAAAGCTTAATTTTTTCTAGTTTAGAAATCCTAAATTTCTATTTACTTTGAAAATCCACCGTTTTAAATCTATAACTCCTTTTTACGATCCGTCAAAGAGTGGTGCTAGATATATGTGTTTACTAGTTAACCCAAGTGGTAGCACTCAAACATGTTGTGTTTACATAGGGTAATGACTGATTTTGTGAAAACAGTCCCGTTTTTCTAGGAACTGTTTTGGACCACTCGAAAAACGGGGGAATTTTCGTCCACTTTTTGTGCTTTAAAAATTATGGGCTTCTGGTATGTTCTAGTACACTGAATAAGCTTTCCATAGACTCCGGAACGGACTAATTCCGACTCCGGAGGAGGTAGTTATGACGTTCGGAAGAAGCATAATCAAAACTGTCCAACCCAATCCCGAACAGTCTCCGTTTACAAACATTTTGGACTGATGCGTTCGGATTTTGGAAAAATATCATTAGATAAAAGTTGTAGCCCTGGAAGTTAGCTTCGCGTGGGCCCAAGAATCGCTCAAAAATGTTTTAAAACGCGAGAGTTATGACTGTTTTAGCAAAGGACTCTAAAACTGTTTTTTTGGCAAAAAGTTGCTGCCCAGATTTTTGCGGGGGCTGTTTTGGCCACTTAAAGTGTGAAATAAATTCCGGCCTATTGGGACATGAAAATATATGGTATAAAGTACTTTGTGTCCAAAAATGAGCTCATTCCGAGTTAAAATGAGCAAGTTATGACCATTTCAATTTTTGTGATTTTCCGACGAAAATGGCTATAACCGGAGTTCTATAACTCCGATGGCCACGAAATTTAAACTGGAGTGTCACGTTAACACGTATAAGATTGTGCCAAGAGATGGAAATTTCTGGAGTTAAGCACGAGGTAGCTAATTTCTTAAGGAATTAACTAAGAATGATTTTTTAAAAATACCAAAGGAAGTTGGAAAATTTTGAAAAAATACTTTTTGTGTATGAAATATGTGTATACATGTTTGTGCAAAGGATGGGAAAATAATAAATTGATTTGGTATTTTCGTGTACGGATATGGAATCCAGCTTGCTGGATTAGAAAATCTGATGAATCCAGCTTGCTGGATTGAAAAGAAGTTTACTGAATTGAAAATATGTTGAATCCAGCTTGCTGGATTGTAATCTATTTGCTGGATTTGTAATCCAGTGTGCTGGATTGCAGTTTGGTTTGCTGGATTGGAAATTTGTTGAATCCAGGTTGCTGGATTCTGTATTCAGTCTGCTGGATTGGCAATTTGGTTATTAAATTTAAAATTCAGGTTGTTGGATTAGTATTTGACTTATTAGAGTATAAAGAAGAACTTATAATGTATAAGATTAAGTGTTTAATCATAATGAATATGATACAGTGATTGAAGAATTATCCAAGAATGATAATAATACCGATGTGTTAGGGTGTTATCTAATATTTGATTAAGTGTTAGATAATCTATTGACAAAGTAATTGTATTATGATACAAAGTAGAATATGTTGATTGAAAGACCAATCTTATTATTAATGATAGGTCTTACCAAAAGAAGTTAACTTAAACTGTGTAGCAGTAGTCAACGAATCAGGCAAGTTTTTCCTAACTCAAACTTGAGTTGTATGTTCAAAGCATATTAATGAATAATTGTTGTTAATTATTCACGTCTATATTGATTATTGATTCGCACGTTGTGCATTTTGTAAATGTTCATCAGGTATGAAAGGCTGATCACCTTCATTACCATTTGGTTCAGTTAATCTGTTCATGTTTATGCTTGACCATTCATTTTTATTGACTTGGTCGTTCAGCTAAGAAAATTTGTTCATGCTCTTTCACAATGTTTATATTGCTGAAAGTTATCTAGCTTATTGTTCAATTCTTTCAATCATGATATATCTTTATTGAATTTAAACTTGCTGGGCAAATTTGATGCTCACCCTTGCTATATCATGATAAAAATTTTCAGATTAAGATGAAAGCTCGAGTAAAGACAAAGGCAAAGTCAAAGTGCAAGATTAAATTACATTGCAGTTAGATCTATTAAATTTTCTGACGAAAATAGTATTGTAAATCTTCTTAGATATTGAAGGTATGTATTAAGTTAAGGTTGTAGACTTTGGGAATGATGTGAAAAAGTTTAATGTATAAACAATTTATGTTTATATCTTCCACAATAGTTGTAGAAATAGTATACCAGATTCGTGGTAAAAAGTACCGGGATTTGGGGATGCTACAGTAGCAACCTTTGCTTCATTTTCCACACATAAGATTACTTATCCCTTGTTTAGCTTTCAACTTCTGCTTAGTCCCTTCATAAATCTGTATTTATGAGAACCATAGTCGGTATCCAATACCCAAGTAGAAACTTGACTCACAAAAATATTTATTTTAGTCATGAATAAACTTGTTACTATAACCGAAGCTTCATTAAGCTTCTTCTGGTTAACCTCTACAAGATGTTTCTCATTTTTTCTTTTCTAGTGTCTAGGCTTATTATAGTGAAAGCAAACTCCTTTGCTATCCATTTCAGTTTTGTTCTTATTATCCTTTCTTTTTGCCTTTATATTTACCTTCTATGAATTATTCTTCTTTTCAGAAGATCATTTGGCCCATTTTCATTTCCTGGAAGAATCATCTACCAGTAAGACTTGGTCTTTCTTGGTTGGAAAGTGACTATCAGCATTTTTCAACACGTTGAGAAAATTAACTAGGTTGATATTTAGCTTGTTAATATGAAAATTCACAACAATTATGAGAAGGAGTATGGGGGTGACTACAAGATCAAATCTTGACTCTACTCTCCATCTATGACAAAACTCCGTTGTCCTAATTGTCCATTCAAATTGATCATCTTTAGGACATGTGTCTATACTGTAATGTCAACTGTCATTCTAGATTGGAAGAGCTTCTTAGATATTTGATATCTAGCAGTCCTACTTTCCTTACCATCAACTACTTGATATGCAGGATAATAGTAGGAGCATCCATAGTTTCATGCTGACGCTGAAGCTACTCATAGATGCGAGCATAATGCATTGAGCTAACTGTGCATCATCTTGCCATTTTCTAAAAGTATGTGACATTTCGAAAAACCAAGTTTGGTATAATTATAACTTATAACATGGACTAGGAATATGATCAAATTCCAGGTCACTTGGACCTATAAAATGAGAATTATACAAATAAGAATACATGTCAAATATAAGGTCTGGCATGACCAAGTACAAGATGGCTACAAAAGGCAAAGATTTCTATAAACTTTGCACAAATAATTTGAGAATCAAGATAGAAATTAATGTAAACTAAAACTAGTTTTGCATTGGGTATATAAATTTAGTATATTACACTGATGTGTGTATGTATGGATACTTAATCTGTGTAGGATTTTGTGAAGCACCGATAACCGTACGTTATAGTTTCACACGAGATAAATCTTCCAGTTCCTATTTGCTATATGTACTTGACATGATTATATGATTTATCTGCTATGCTCATTGAAGTATGAAAGTCAACTTATGACTAAAACAAATTGAGTTTTGGAACTCGATCTTGACATGATATGAAATATGCTAAATGTTATCGTTCGAGATTATAATTCATGTTTAGTATGATTATGAACTGAGCATGAAAGTATGTGCTATATGATGCATGAAAACTGTTAGATTTGTTAAGCTATTGAGCTTAATCATGCAAAAATAAACTTTTTGCAGGTTAAGGATTCAAAGAAAGATTATCTGCTAATACAGGGGATCATAAAGGTTGTGATTCGGGGAACACAAGAAAGAAAGAATTATATAAAAAAATTATTTATCCATATTTTCAGTTGTTATATCATCCTTGTATAATTTAAAGCTGAATCAAACTAGTATATGACACACAAGGACGAGATTAAGTTGGTCTCGATTTTGGGGTCGTCACATTTGGTATCTGTGACACCCCCAAATCTAGGTACTTCATTCCCATAAGATTTGGTGTTCACTTGATATAAACATTCATTTCTAACTACCCAAATATAATAAAATTTAACAATAAACCTTCCCTTTAAAGGATTACATCAATAAGTTCAATAAAATCTCCCAGGTTATCTAACCTTTAAATACTAACATCAAGTACGGAAAATAAAATAATTACATCACACTATTTAAAATAGAGTCCGACAATATAAAAGTCAACATGTTTACAAGTCTTCAACACTTGTTCATCTTTCCTTTCCCTTTACTGGTGGTAGGATCATCAACCTTCTCAACTTTAGCTGAAATGGTTATATAAGCAAGAGTGAGCAAACAAATGCTCACTTGAAATGATAATGAATAAAAATATTATAACAACTGCCAAATAAATAGGCCCAATAGAATTGAATAATATTTTCTATCAATGATAATCAAGAACAGAATTTCAAATATATGTATCTGAGGGTCACAAGACCACGAACTATGTCCAAAGTTATAAGTATTCTTTCAACTTAAACCTAAACAATCATAAGACTGTAGGGACTTCTCATGCTTAGGGGGATCAGCCCTTCGTACAATGTATTGTGCACAAACATCTAAACGCTTTGCGTAAATTATCCCCTGTAATAGGGTTGTTCATCTCAGTATTTAGAATACAAGTCCGTACCAAAGTAAGTTAGGTTTGGATAAGTTTCAAGGTAATTTAGAGTTTAACAAACGTCAACTAAGGATTAGTTGAATAAAAATGTAATAACAATATGCTATGGAATAAGTCATAAATGAATCAACATTGGATATTAAGGTCATGCTTTAGAAATGAACTAAAAGTATAAGCATTGAATAACATAACATACCTTGCTTGGATAATATTAAGCTAAGGCTAGAATTTTGTTTAATAACATAATTGAGTTATTGAGCATGCATAATAAATAGCAAGTTGAACGATAAAACTTGTTCAACATAAGTGTATCATAATTTAGAAGCTTGCATACTAAGAAACACGTTACAAGTAGGAAACATTCTCAAAGTAAGAGTTAGGTTAAAGAGTTTGCTTGAATATAATTAAGTTGTATAAATAAGATTAGGAATTACTTGCTCAATATAAAGGTAAATAGAACAAACTCAAATAGAGGTTAGAGTTCAGAAACTTGCCTTGTGTGTAAGCTAAACCGTAATACTCGATTCTCAATACCCTATACACATGTCATCATGACAATATTTAGTTACTACATGTACTTCGTACACAGTTAAGTACCTATTTTATGTATGGTTTGGTTTTAATCATATAATCAAGTCACACTTTTAATACAATAACATAACTCATTAATTGTTAATAATGTTCTCACACTTGGTACTATAACACCACAATTAACAAAAATCACATTTTAATAGTCATAACATACTATTTATCAAAAATTACAGAATTGTATAATTAAAATAAACTTTCTGACCAACACTGCGAACCGGCACTGCGGCGGCCCAGTTTACACTGGGAATGGCGCTGCGGCGCGGTGCTGTGGCACGAGACACATGCCTATAATTGGCATTGGGGTTCGGACTTGGCGCTACGGCGCGAAAACTGTACTACGAGGCGGCGCTGTAGCGTCGAAGTACAGTTTCAGGCGACCAGTTTCGCGAAGAACACAAACAAAGCCAATTTGGCCTACAAGTTACTTTCTAGCAACCAAGTTAACACGTAATATATACATAGACCTCACAGAAACATTACATAAGGTCTCTAACATGATTTTACCCATATAAACAATATAAACATCGAATTTAAGACCTCTAATTTCACTGTTCTTGCTAATACTTCACTTGTGACTTTGTTTTTCAACTAAAACAGTTAATTTAAAATGCTTTGTTTTCGTTTCTTCATGTACTTTCACAATCAATAGCCAATTTATACATTATACAATGAATTAAACATCAATTTTGACTTCAAAATAAGTCATATTCATATATATATTTCAATGCTAAATAACTTTTTCCTTACATATCATATTTACATGAAGTAAACTACTCTAAATAATATATTAAACATATAAAACAATTTATCAACAATCATTATATATATACAATTGATATAATCACAATTACTTCCCATATAACTTTTACAGAGAACTTTTGGTAAAATAAAATTAGAACTATATAAAAACTAAAATTATACCTTTGATTGCTAGAAGATATGAAGAACTTGAAAATCTCTCCCCTTCTTCTAAATTCTTAACTCAAAGGGAAATTCTCTTCTTCCTTCTCTCTTTTCTCTCTTCTTCTTTTCTCTATTCTCCCTTTCTCTTCTACTAATACGTAATATAAACTGATATATTATAATATAATATAACGTATACTTATAATACCTATTAATATATAACATAAATACATATATAACTGATGTCAGTTATATCATTTGAAAATCAAAAGTCATAAGTCTTGTTTGGCTAAAACTACTTTAAAAATTAAAACTTAAAACCCTTAAGCCTTGTTTGGCAAAACAAGATTAAAATAAGAATTTCAAAGTTCTAAGGCTTTGTTTGGTAAAACCAAATTAAAACTCTTTTAATTTATTTTAATAACTCATTTATAATATAGTTTATTGTCACACTTTATTCAATTAAATTCCCATATTCAAATTTAATTCAACTAAAGTCAAAAATAACCTATTAAATTCGTTTGTCACATAATCATATTACTACAAAATTATAATCTTCATTATAATTTCATTTAATAATTTTGATAAATTAATACATCACTTTAATTACCAAATTAAATTAAAAATATTATAATAATTCATTTAATCACTATAATCTTTCTAATTTAATTATTAAATTAAATTAGAATATTATCTCATAATAATTAATTTCCTTAACTCGTAAATTATTTATTTAAAAAATAAATAATCAAATCAAATCAAACTTAACAAATATTTATTCAAAAATAAACACATCAATTAAAATATTTATATAATAAATTGAATAAAGATCTAATAAGCACATATATTTTAACAGAAATATGCCACCGAGAAGAAGACCAAACCCTAACCAGCCCAAGAAGAGTCGACGAATAACAACAACAACGCTAATGCTAACCCCATTCAGGAATTGGTGAACTTATTAGCTGGAGCGATTAATAATCAACCTCAAGCTCCACCGAATACAATGTTCAAGGACTTAAAAGCGGTAGGACCGCCAGAGTTTAAAGGCTCCATGAACCCAATAGAAGCTCAAACTTGGGTTATGGAGATAGAAAAAGTTTTTGACGTCGCCAGAGTCAGAGAGGACCAGAAAATTGTTTACACAACGTTCATGCTGAAATCAGAAGCTAGTTATTGGTGGCAAGAAAATAAGGTTCGTGGAGAAGAAGGCGTGATCACTTGAGAGAAGTTTAAGGAGATGTTCTTCGAGATGTAATTTCAGACAAGCTCGCAGAACCAAATGGAGGTACAATTTCTGGAATTGAAGCAAGGAAATATGTCCGTGCCAGACTATGCGGCAAGATTCAATGAGTTAGCTAGGTTCGCCACATATCAAGTGCACACGGATGAGAGAAAAGCAAGAAGGTTTGAACAGGGACTGAAGCCCTGGTTATATAGTAAAGTGTCAATGTTTCAGCTGAAAACTTTTGCTGGAGTATTAGAGAAGGCCATCCTCGCTGAAGGTGGGAGCGATGCGGTGACTAAGTATAAGCAGGATCAAAAGAAGAAGAAGAGTGAAAATGAGGGAATTAATAAGGCCAGTGTGAAAGTAGCATGCATATAAGCCAATCATGTATGATGATAAAGCATATACTTTGTAATCAATCTTATTTGTTTATTAATAAAAAAATTATTTATTAAAGGCATTTATTATCTACATGGTACTGTTTTAATAATATGTGATAAACCCATAGTTTTAAGCAATATTTTTAGAATCATGATGAGATCATGCTAATGAGATCTAAATTCTTAGATAGCTTAAACTAAAATATTCCCAATCAATGGATTACTAAAAAGGGGATTAGTGAATCCGGATAGATTGGTACGTATGTTGCTTGCTCATTGGATGAGGATGATTAATTTCATGATCATTTGTATGGAGACACTAAAGCAAGTATGTAGGTGCTTATTAGAGAATAAGTTCACTGAACGTGACTCGCTAAGGAATACCTAATGGAATTTTACTTGCCTGTCAATAGGAATTCCTGTAGTGATAGTAGTACAAATGATCCTTAGACTTGAGATCATCATACTATCTTATATATAATGAATTACACTTTAACTTATTCCTTAAGACTCTTAGAGTATATCAAAGGGTATGCTTGGGTGTAATAAGTTATATATGAAGATAGTGAATGATCAATAAAGAATCTACCACTTCTAGTAAAAGAAGTGAAATGTCCTATGTGATTCGATAAATGACAACCCAGGAATCCTTGGCCAATGTAGAATGAAATTAGAAAGTAGTTTCTAATTGGCATTCATTAGGAGTTGTGCATTTAGGAATCGAAATACATATAATTAAATAAAATAATACTTGACAGTAATTTCATGTCTTATATTTAATTGGGACATTGTATGGTGGAAGGATTGAATTGTACGGTAACTATTAACTCAAAGGTTCTTTTATTATTAATGTTAAAATCTATATTATTTGGAAAGTCGTTGATCGCTAGGAAAGCTTATCCCTATTGTAGAATAAATATTATTTATTTAAATAAATTAATCGTTTAATTTATTTATTTAAATAAGATTAGAATTGTTCTAATTGATTTATTCACAACCGGTTTAATATAGAGAACCTAAAGGGTCACACCATAAAATAAAGAATAATTATTTAAGAAATTAATGGCATAATCGTAATAATATGTTAAGTATATTTAATTTAATCTATGGTGATAGAATAAATTAAATAGCTTAATATTTATTATTTAATATTTTAGAAATATTAAATATAAATTAATAAGAGGGGTCTTATTAATATTATTATAATAATTATTATTTTAATTTCTAAAAGAGTTTAGGAATTAATTTAATATAAGTACTCTCATTTATTCCTAATAGGATTAGGAGGAAAAATTAGTTAAAGGAGTTTAATTAATTATCCCTAATAAGATTAGGGATCTCATTTAATTAAAAGAGTTTAATTAAATAAATAATACCTTATTTTAATTAAATAGGGTTACCTGATATCTTTATAAGAGGAGTCTTATATCAGATATCAAGATATACGTAATTCCAAGAGTTGGAGAGTACGCCCCTTTTTCTATAGAGATAGGAAAAATTAGGGTTTGAGCCAATACACCATTCTTCTTGAAAATTTTTCTTCCTTGGTGGATCACCTCTAGAGGCCATACACTTGGGTGGCTTACATTGATCAAAGAAAGGAATCTACCCGGAGATTCAAGGAGATCGCGGAGAAGTAGGAGGTGAACTCGTACCTGAGGAAGCTCGTTTCTACAAGGGTATGATTTCATAATTTCTTATTCTTCGTTCAATTAATAATATGCATAAAGGATGATCCGGGGAATTGGTTTGTAAAAAATTTTAAAATCTGATTTTATTTTTGCTTCCGCTTATTTTTGCAATTTGATTGCTACTTTGATTTTCACAAAACCTTACAGAGCCAAACTTTATGCTAATTATTAATTATTTTGATTCCATATATGTATGGGTATGTATTTAGAATAATTTATTGGGCATAATTTGTTGTATAAAATTAGTATTTTATGGAAAAAAAAATCGCGTAAGCTTATTACATAATTTTCGTTTTTACGCTGAGATTTTTTATTTATTTATCACTATCCGTGATTTACAAGGGAGGATTCGCCTTTTTGGAGTCAGATTCACTTTAGGAGTTAGGATAAGAAAGTCTTGGCAGATATATATATATATATATATATATATATATATATATATATATATATATATATATATATATAATTGTTATATATTAGATATATATTTTATATTTACCATCCTGTAATACTTCACGTGAAGTATGCTAAAGCCTGTAATCAATGTATAAAGATATATTACATTATACATCCTGATTCATTTTTTTCTTGCAAAGGTGATCTTTCTTTCATTCTGTTGTACGGTAAATCACGTGCTTCAATATATATATATATATATATATATATATATATATATATATATATATATATGGAATGATTTTATTTATTGATACATATAATGATATGTATGATAATAAATGGGATTGATTATGGACTATTGACCAATGTGATTGAATTTATTTTGGTTGGATGTTTGAATGAATGAGTTTTATTAAATAGGGTCTGCGTACCTCGTCTTTTTTGGTTTTTTTCTTGATGTAAATTCTATCTCTCTCCTATGTACTTCCCCTTGACTGCTAATCAAGGTTTCTATTTAAATTAAATAGTTTATGTAATATGATTAGTTAGAATTATGTTCGAAGAACAGGAGATCAAGGAGCAACCTGTTTGTAATGGAGCCCGGGTTTAAATGTAATAGTTATATTTAAATGTTTATTCTTGCACCCTAGGGTTTGACCTTTTTGTTCACTTGGTGGCTCTAGTGAACCAAAGTAGAATAAAAGTTCATAATCAATCCGGGTAGAATATAGTATTTTATATGTACATGCTAATATTCTATATATTATATATTATGCAAACATGATTCGCATGTTTAATAATATGACGCGTATTTTATATATATATTTGCATGCGCGCTAAACAAGATGAGACAAATAATAACAAATCTCTCAAAATTTTAATATATTAAGTCTTAAGTGTTCAAAGATATTTAGAATATCGAACATCACCTTCTTGCATGATAAAATTAATAGAGTATTAAATATTTAATATGAGTTTGTTGTGTCACCACAAGGCAAGTATTAAATATTTATGATGTTAATTTATCACATTTAATGCTTATAAAGAAAATTGAACAATATTGTTTTGTTGTGTCACCACAAGGATAATATTTTTCTTTTTTGAATATATGGAAGTGCTAGGTTGGACTTAACTTAGATAATTTTGATTCGGATGTGCCAACACTTGATCAAAATAATCTAAGAGGCAAAACATAAGGAGTTACATGATGATGTAATTGACAAGGAGTTGTCTACCTATTTATTTATATATAGTTTGTTTTGTCACCACAAGACTATATATATTTGAAATGGGATCCTTATTCTCACTAGCAAAAACTTTAATTAGATTTTGCCGAACTATATAAATGAGGGTAATATAGTTTGAAGAAAATAGTGAGAGATACCAATATAAAATAAGACCTAATTTATTTTGGTAATTAATTAAATGAATGTTTGCTAAAATATTGTCTTTTTACATGCAGAATTTTGAAAAATGTCACATTCACTAATTTCACTGCGTAGCATACTTGATGCTAACAAACTGACTGGACCAAATTACACGGACTGGTTAAGGAATCTGAGAATTGTTCTCACTGCTGGAAAGATTTCTTATGTCATAAATTCGCCTGTACCTACAAAAGTTGCAGAGACAGCCTCTGAGGAAGAGATTGCTACTTTTAAACAACGGCAAAATGATGCATCTATGGCTCAATGCATCATGCTCACATCCATGAGTAACGAGCTTCAACGTCAGCATGAAACCATGGATGCTCCTACTATGTTACTACACCTGCAAGAATTGTATGGTGAGCAAAGTAGGACTGCTAGATATGAAATATCTAAGGAGCTCTTCCGATCTCGGATGACCGAGGGCACTACCGTTGAGACTCATGTCTTAAAGATGATCAATCTGATTGAACGTCTTGGACAGCTTGGGTTCGTCATGGATTGGGAGTTGAGTCAAGATTTGATCTTGCAGTCACTCCCTGACACCTTCTCACAATTTGTTGTGAATTTTGACATGAATAAGTTGGACGTCAGCTTGCCTGAGTTACTTAACATGTTAAAAACTGTTGAAGGTCACTTCCCATACAAGAAGAACCATGTCTTACTGGTGGATGATTCTTCCAAGAAAAGGAAGAGGCCCAAGGTATCTTCTGAAAAGAAGAAATCCAAGAAGGCTAAGGGAAAGGCGAAGTTGAAGGATCAAAAGAAACCTGATCCAGCTAGCAAAGGAATTTGCTTCCATTGCAACAAGTCGGGTCACTAGAAGAGAAACTGCAAGGATTATCTTGCGAAACAAAAGCCGAAGAAGCTTGGAGAAGCTTCGAATCCTAATCAATGTTTGTTTATGATTGAAATTAATTTTTCTGAAAGTCAATCTTCTACTTGGGTATTGGATACTGGCTGTGGTTCTCACATATGTAATAATATGCAGGGACTGGTCAGAAGTAGAAAGCTGAGCAAGGATGAGGTCGTCCTACGAGTGGAAAATGGAGCAAAGGTTGCTGCATTAGCTGTAGGGACTTATTGTTTAGCACTGCCTACGGACAAGTTCGTTAATTTAAATAATTGTTATTTTGTTCCAAATATCATTAGAAACATTATTTCTATCTCTGTATTAGATATGGATGGTTTTAATATTATAATAAAGAACAACAGTTGTTCTATTTATAATGATAATGCTTTATATGGTGTTGGTAATTTACGAAATGGACTTTATATACTTGACTTGCATGAAAATATACTTCAAATTGAACAAACTAAGAAAAGAAAAAGAGATGATGTTAATTATACCTTCATGTGGCACTGTAGACTCAGTCATATTAATGAAATAAGATTATCCAAGTTGCATAAAGATGGGCTCCTAGAGCTATCGGATTATGAATCATATCCAACTTGTGAATCTTGTCTCATGGGCAAAATGACTAAATCTCCTTTTAGTGGAAAAGGAGAAAGAGTTACAGAGTTGTTAGCGTTGGTACACACAGATGTATATGGACCTATGACAACGATTGCATGAGGAGGGTATTCTTATTTTATTATATTCACTGACGACCACTCAAGATTTGGATATGTATATTTAATGAAATACAAATCTGAATCATTTGAAAAGTTCAAAGAGTTCAGAAGTGAAGTAGAGAAGCAAACTGGTAAGAGTATTAAGATTCTTCGATCTGATCGAGGAGGAGAATACTTAAGTGGTGAGTTTCTCAATTGTCTCAAAGAAAATGGTATAATCTCACAATGGACTCCACCAGGGACGCCACAGATGAATGGTGTATCTGAAAGGAGAAATCGAATATTGTTGGACATGGTTCGATCCATGATGAGCTTTACCGACCTTCTAGTTTCCTTCTGGGGATATGCCCTAGAATCGGCTGCATACCTACTCAACAAGGTACCTACAAAATCCATCCCCAAGACCCCATATGAGTTATGGACATGGAGGAAACCAAATCTTATGCATGTTAAGACTTGGGGTTGTCCAGCTTATGTCAAAACGTTTGAAAACGATAAGCTACAGACTAGATCTGACAAATGTAGATTTGTGGGATACCCTAAAGAAACTTCGGGGTATTATTTCTATCATCCAACTGATCAAAATGTGTTTGTTGCGAAACATGGTGCCTTCTTGGAAAAGGAGTTTGTCCTTGAAGGGGTCAGTGAGAGTAAGATATATCTTGAAGAGGTTCAAGAACCGCAAAATACTACAGATCAAAGTAAGGTACCTAACCAAGTAGAGATTCCTTCTGTACCACACCCTATTCATAAATATGGAAGAGTACCAAAGATACCTGAGAGGTATGGACTTGTCATAGAGGATGACGATGAGGTACGCATCATAGATGATGATAATCCATTGAATTACGAACAGGCTATGAGTAATAAAGACTCAGAGAAGTGGCAAGAAGCCATGAAATCTGAGATGGACTCCATGTATAAAAACCAAGTATGGACTTTGGTTTCACCACCTGAAGGTATTAAGCCTATTGGATGTAAATGGATCTTTAAAAAAAAGACTGGAGCAGACGACAAGGTAGAGACCTATAAGGCCCGACTGGTCGCAAAAGGTTTCAAACAAAGACAAGGAGTTGACTATGACGAAACCTTCTCATCAGTAGCAATGCTTAAGTCCATTCGGATTTTCCTTGCGATTACAACTTACCATAACTACGAAATCTAGCAGATGGACGTGAAAACCACCTTCCTCAATGGAAAACTTGAGGATGATGTGTATATGACACAGCCAGAGGGATTTGTTTTAAAGGTTGGAACAAATCAAGTCTGTAAGCTACAACGATCTATTTATGGATTGAAGCAAGCTTCTCGTAGGTGGAACATCCATTTTGATGAGACAATTAAAGAGTTTGATTTTATCAAAAATGAGGATGAACCATGTGTGTACAAGAAGGTTAGTGGGAGCACTGTTTCATTCCTCGTATTATATGTTGATGATATATTACTGATAGGAAATGATATTCCTATGCTACAATCAATTAAAATCTAGTTATCTAAACACTTCTCCATGAAGGACTTGGGAGAAGCATCCTATATTTTGGGGATAAAGATCTATAGAGATAGATCTAAAAGGATGCTTTGCTTGTCCCAAGGAACGTACATTGACTCGATGCTAAAGAGGTTTAGCATCGAAGATTCCAGAATAGATCTCATGCCGATGAGCCATGGAATACATCTCTCCAAGAAACAGGCCCCAAAGACACCTGAGGAGAGAGACCGTGTAACACCCCAACTTATTAATAAATAAAATTAAATTTCCTCTATTTATTATTTTGAAATAGAAAGGGTTGATTTGATTAATATGGATAGTTATGGGTAAAATGCGCAAATATTTCAAATAAGCAAGTGGTTATAAAATATTTATTTTTGGTCGGTGAATATTCGTGTGGTCGTGGAATATTCTTTCTGTCAGGGAATATTCGTACGACGACGCAGCTATTTGTGGGCCCCATTACGGAAAACGATTGGATGAAGATAATGACAAAAATTGAGTTTTTATAAATAACGGCGTAGTTGTTACCGTTAACACTGTTGGAATAATTGTAATGAGGACTTATTTGAGTGTGGATATTATCTATAAGACAATATTTGTATTTAAACTCACAGTATGTGTTGTCGTATTTTGCACGACAATTGTATTATTGAAGTTGTAGTTTGCTTTTTGTACCATGTATTTGGTGACTCAGAATGGGTGTTGTATACCTATTTTGGGGGTGTCATAGATCGTATGAGTAAGATTCCTTATGCTTCAGCAATATGATCTATCATGTACGGTATGATATGTACTAGACCAAATGTCGCTCATGCACTTAGTGTAACAAGCAGATATCCGTCGAATCCAGGAGAAGAACACTGGAAGGCAGTGAAAAATATCCTAAAGTACTTAAGAAGAACTAAGGATGTATTTCTTGTCTACGGTGGGTCTGAATTGGAACTAGAGGGCTTCACAGACTCAAGTTTTCAAACGGACCAAGATGACAGTAAATTCGTTTCGGGGTAAGTGTTTACCTTAAACGGTGGCGCAGTGAGTTGGATGAGTTCCAAACAGCAAATAGTTGCTGATTCAGTGACAGAGGCAGAGTACATAGCTGCAAGTGAAGCTGCAAAGGAAGCTATTTGGATGAAGAAGTTTATTACTGAACTTGGTGTGGTTCCTAGCATTACAGGACCAGTGTCTTTATTCTGTGACAACACTGGAGCTGTTGCGCAGGCTAAGGAACCCAGGTCTCATCAGAAATCCAAACACGTGTTGCGACGATTTCATTTGATCAGAGAGATCATTGAAAGAGGAGACGTCACCCTAGAGCTTGTGGACTCTCTAGATAATATTGCAGATCCATTTACTAAAGCGTTAACACAACAACAGTTTGATCGTCACTAAGAGAAGATGAGTATGAGATACCACGGCGATTGGCTTTAGTGCAAATGGGAGATTGAAAGTAGTATGCATACAAGCCAATCATGTATGATAATAAAGCATATACTTTGTAATCAATCTTATTTGTTTATTAATAAAAAAATTATTTATTAAAGACATTTATTATCTACATGGTACTGTTTTAATAATATGTTATAAACCCATAATTTTAAGCAATGTTTTTAGAATCATGATGAGATCATGCTAATGAGATCTAAATTCTTAGATAGCTTAAAACTAAAATGTTCCCAATCAATGAATTACTAAAAAGGGGATTAGTAAATCTGGATAGATTGGTACGTACGTTGCTTGCTCATTGGATGAGGATGATTGATTTCATGATCATTTGTGTGGAGACACTAAAGCAAGTATGTAGGTGCTTATTAGAGAATAAGTTCACTGAACGTGACTCGCTAAGGAATACCTAATGGAGTTTTACTTGCCTGTCAATAGAAATTCCTGTAGTGATAGTAGTACAAATGATCCTTAGACTTGAGATCATCATAGTATCTTATATATAATGAATTACACTTTGACTTATTCCTTAAGACTCTTAGAGTATATCAAAGGGTATGCTTGGGTGTAATAAGTTATATATGAAGATATCAATAAAGAATCTACCACTTCTAGTAAAAGAAGTGAAATATCCTATGTGATTCGATAAATAACAACCCAGGAATCCTTGGCCAATGTAGAATGAAATTAGAAAGTAGTTTCTAATTTGCATTCATTAGGAGTTGTACATTTAGGAATCGAAATACATATAGTTAAATAAAATAAGACTTGACAGTAATTTCATGTCTTATATTTAATTGGGACATTGTATGGTGGAAGGATTGAATTGTACGGTAACTATTAACTCAAAGGTTCTTTTATGATTAATGTTAAAATCTATATTATCTGAAAAGTCATTGATTGATAGGGAGGCTTATCCCTATTGTAGAATAAATATTATTTATTTAAATAAATTAATCGTTTAATTTATTTATTTAAATAAGATTAGAATTGTTCTAATTGATTTATTCACAACCGGTTTAATATGCAGAACCTAAAGGGTCACACCATAAAAGGAAGAATAATTATTTAAGAAGTTAACGGTATAATCGTAATAATATGTTAAGTATATTTAATTTAATCTATGGTGATAGAATAAATTAAATAGCTTAGTATTTATTATTTAATATTTTAGAAATATTAAATATAAATTAATAAGAGGGGTCTTATTAATATGATTACAATTATTATTATTTTAATTTCTAAAAGAGTTTAGGAATTAATTTAATATAAGTACTCTCATTTATTCCTAATAGGATTAGGAGAAAAAATTAGTTAAAGGAGTTTAATTAATTATCCCTAATAAGATTAGGGAGTCCATTTAATTAAAAGAGTTTAATTAAATAAATAATACCTTATTTTAATTAAATAGGGTTACCTGATATCTTTATAAGAGGAGTCTTATATCAGATATCAAGATATACGTAATTCCAAGAGTTGAAGAGTACGTCCCTTTTTCTATAGAGATAGGAAAAACTAGGGTTTGAGCCAATACACCCTTCTTCTTAAAAATTTTTCTTCCTTGGTGGATCACCTCTAGAGGCCATACACTTGGGTGGCTTACATTGATCAAAGGAAGGAATCTACCCGGAGATTCAAGGAGATCGAGGAGAAGTAGGAGATGAACTCGTACCTGAGGAAGCTCATTTCTACAAGGGTATGATTTCATAATTTCTTATTTTTCGTTCAATTAATAATATGCATAAATGATGATCCGGGTAACTGGTGTATGAAAAATTTTAAAATCTGATTTTATTTTTGCTTCCGCTTATTTTTGCAATTTGATTGCAACTTTGATTTTCACAAAACCTTACATAGTGGCAGTAACACGGGAGTAAGTAACAATCAGAAGAGGAGGTGGACTGACAACTCATCAACTAGAAATCAGCAAGGAGATCAGAAGAAGAGAATCGAAGCATGCCTGACCTACGGGAAAGCTCACCTAGGGGTTTGTATGAAGGGAAAATGGGTGTGCTATAATTGTGGTCAGGAAGGCCACATAGCACCTAACTGTCCTAACCCAAAGAAGGGTGCCTGCTTCGCTTGCGGCTCAAAGGATCATCTGGCAAGGGACTGTCCCAAGAAGGGATCTAGAGGTGCAGGATTAGGAGGGAACAAGGGAAATAGCTGTGGAAGTGCTCTAACTATCACGGGACCAACCACAACCAACAGACCAATCACCTGGACATTCAACATGACAGTGTAGGATACTATGCAGTCTCGCGATGTGGTGTTAGGTATCATTCCGATCAATAAAGTTAATGCTTATGTATTATTTGATTCGGGCGCTACTTGTTCATTTATATCCGATGATTTTGCTAAGAACTTAGAATTGCCTAAGGATGAGTTAGAATACCCCATGAACATAGAAATTGCGAATAGATAGATAATCCCTGTTAAGTACGTACATAAGAACTGTAGGGTGGATATTAAGGGTAATATTATGAACGTGGATCTTATCCCTATCAGACTTGGGGAATTTGATGTTATTCTGGGAATGGACTGGTTATTCAATTACGGGGCTATAATTGATTGCCAGAGGAAATGTATTAACCTTATGACTCTGTCAAAGGTTATATTATATGGCAGCAAGTCACCTAGACAAGTGAGTTATCTGATGATGATGCAGGCCAGGAAGTTGTTAAGACAAGGTTGTGTAGGATATTTAGCTTACATAGTCGACAGTCGTAAAGAGAACCCGAAAATAGAGGAGATACCAGTAGTAAGGGACTTCGCAGACGTATTTCCGGACGATCTGCCAGGACTTTCGCCAGATAGAGAGGTTGAGTTTGTAATCGATTTGGCGCCAGGAACGGCTCCAATATCGAAGGCACTGTATCGAATGGCACCGGTAGAGATGAAAGAATTGATGGTCTAACTACAAGAGTTTCTGGACAAGAAGTACATTCAAACGAGCGTATCATCGTGGGGAGCGCCTGTGTTATTTGTGAAGAAGAAGGACGGGACGATGCGTCTCTGCATCGACTATAGAGAACTGAATAAGGCCATAATTAAGAATAAATATCCATTACCGAGGATCGACGACCTGTTTGATCAATTGAAGGGAGCGAGGTACTTTTCCAAGATAGACTTGAGGAGTGGTTATCATCAACTGAAGGTGAGACCAGAGGATGTACCGAAGACAGCGTTCAGGATGCGATATGGTCACTACAAATTTTTAGTGATGTTATTTGGTCTAACGAATGATCCTGCAACATTTATGGGCTTAATGAATGGAGTGTTCAAGCAGTTTTTGGACAAATTCGTGATTGTATTTATCGATGACATTTTGGTATACTCGAAGACCAAGGAAGAACATGTAGAGCATTTGAAGGTAACGTTAGAGGCGTTGAGAAGGGAGAAATTGTATGCCAAGTTTTTGAAATGCGAATTTTGGATTGAGCGGGCATAATTTCTCGGTCATGTAATTGATAAAGACAGAATTTTGATAGATCCATCCAAAGTCGAAGCCGTGATAAACTAGGATCAGCCAAAAATGCCGTCGGAAGTAAGAAGTTTTCTTGGATTGGCAGGATATTACAGAAGATTCATTCAGGACTTTTCCAAGATCGTAACTCCACTGACGAATTTGACTAGGAAAACTGTGAAATTCGTTTGGACGGAGAAGTGTGAGGAAAGCTTTCAAGAACTTAAGAAGCGGTTGAGTACAACACCTGTGTTATCTCTTCCGGATGATACAGGAAATTTTGTGGTTTATAGTGATGCGTCGCATAAAGGATTTGGCTCTATGCTTATGCAAAATGGCAGAGTCATTACATACGCGTCAAGATAATTGAAGGACTATGAGAAGGGGTATCCGACCCACGACTTGGAGTTAGCTACAGAGGTATTTGCTTTGAAGATCTGGAGACACTATCTCTATGGAGAGAAGTGTGAAATATATATAGTCCAAAAGAGTCTGAAATATATTTTTAATAGAAGGACTTGAATATGCGCCAGAGAAGGTGGTTGGAGTTAATTAAGGATTATGATTGCAAAATTTTATACCATCCGAGTAAAGCGAATGTGGTTGTCGACGCCTTAAGTAGAAAGGGTCAGGAGAAATTGATGATATTGACCGCTCAGGAGGAGCTAATTTCAGCAATGGAGATGCTGGAATTAGAAGTTAAGTATCCTATGGAAATTGACGAAAAGTTGTTTCAGATGCAAGCTGGTACAACTTTGCTGGATAAAGTTAAGGAAGCTCAACTTCAGGATGAAGAATGTGAAAAGGTGAAAAAGAAGATATCCAAAGGAACCGAACTGAGATTCAAGATGGACAATGAAGGAATATTGAGATTTAAGAGCAGAATTTGGGTACCGCCAGTGCCAGAGATTAAGGAAGACATTTTGAACAAGGCTCATAGCTCACGATATTCGATTCACCCTGGTAGTACCAAGATGTACCAAGATCTTTGACAACATTTTTGGTGGCCAAATTTAAAACGAGATGTTGCAGAGTGTGTTGCCAAGTGTCTGACATGTCAAAAAGTGAAAGCGGAGCATCAAAGGCCGAGTGGGTTGCTACAACCGTTAGAGATTCCAAAATGGAAATGGAAACATATCATGATGGATTTCGTGGTTAGCCTTCCGACAACTCAGAAAGGATATGACGCAGTATGGGTTATCGTTGACCGATTGACAAAATCCGCACACTTCCTTCCGATCAGAATCAAATTTAACTTAGACCAGTTTGCAAAATTATATATAAAAGAGATTATTTTGAGACACGGAGTTCCGGTGTCAATTGTCTTCGACAGGGATTCACATCTTACATCGAACTTTTGGAAATGACTACATGAATGAATGGGTACACAATTGAGAATAAGTACAACATATCACCCTCAGACTGACGAGCAGAGCGAAAGAACGATTCAGACTTTAGAAGATAGGTTAAGAGCTAGTATAATGGACTTTAAAGGAAATTGAGATGATTATCTACCGCTCATAGAGTTCAGATATAACAACAGTTATCACGCTAGTATTGGCATGTCGCCTTATGAAGCGTTATATGGCAGAAAGTACAGAACTCTGCTATACTGGGATGAAGTGGGCGAGAGACAATTACTAGGTCCAGAACTGGTACATCAGACATCAGAGATAGTCAAAGTGATCCGAACAAGACTGGTAGTAGCTCAAGATAGGTAGAAGAAATACGCCGATCCACATCGTAAAAATGTTGAGTTTGAATCGGGTAGTTGTGTTTTTAAAAGTCTCTCCCTGGAAAGGAAAGATCATGTTCGAAAAGAAGGGTAAATTAAGCCCAAGGTTCATTGGACCCTTTGAGGTACTGCGAAGGATTGGAGAAGTTACGTATGAGGTAGCCTTATCTACGGCACTCGAGAATGTCCACAACGTCTTCCATGTTTCAATTTTATGACCATACAAACCCGATTACAAGCACGTGATTGAATATGAACCCCTACAATTTGAAAAAGATTTATCTTACGAAGAAATTCCTATTCAGATTGTTGACAGGAAAGAATAAGTTCTCAGAAATAAAGTAATACCTTCTGTTAAGATTATCTGGAGGAACCACAACGCTGAAGAAGCTACGTGGGAACTCAAAGAGCATATGATGAAGAATTATCCTCATTTATTTACTTAATTTGTGTGTAAGCTATTCTGGGGACAAAATTTTTGTAAGGGGCGGGAGGGAGAATGTAACGAGACGAATTGATTGAATTGATTGAGTCGTGATTCTGGGGACAGAATCCTTTTAAAGGGGGAAAGATGTGACGAACGAGATTTTGTAATCTAATTTGAATATTTATTGAATTAAATAAATATTTTTCGATAATTTAATTATTGGATTAAATAAGTAATTGATAAATTTATGGTAGATTAATTTAATTATGTTTTACATTGATTAAATTAATGTGGAGAATTTTATTATTCAAAGTATGTATTTAATTGAACTTATTTGATTAAATAAATTATTTAATAAGCATAATGTTATTCTATTTAATTTAATAATTAATTAGAGATTTAATGATTTGACATAATTAATAAATGAGAATTTAATTATGTGACGATGTGAATTAATGAGAAATTATTATATTTTATTTAAATTAAATTAAATTAGATATTTTATTTATTGTTTAATTGGGTGTGACATTATTAAACTATATTATAAGAGATTAATTAAATTAAATGAGAAAGAACCTCTTATTGGCTAGCCAAATAGGGCCCTACGAGGAGTTGTGTAGTTAACCCACGAAGGATTAACTGACCACAACCAGCGTCAGTTTAACTACGTATAATTATAATTATTACGTATACTTTATATCATTCATCAAAAGGAAAGTTTAGAAAATCCAGAGAGAATTTAGAGAGTGTAGAGGGAAATTGTGAGATTGAAGAATCAGAGAATCTGTGATAAGGTAATCTCTTCAACCCAACTTATAATTTACGTTGTTAATATTTTCTATGAAAAATTATTTCTAATTGAAATTTCAAGTCTCTGTAATTGAAAAGAGTAATGATTTATATGTATATATATGACAATATATTATCATAATATATTTGTTACCATATACGTATGTTTTCATAACATCAATTGCATATAAATATGTCGTAAATAGATTTTTAAAGTTACATAATATAAAAGTTGCATAAATATGACCCTTATGAACAATGGTATGCCACAAATTGTTGCTTAACTTGAAATTTAACAGTAGATAATGATAGCACATGTTAAAATGAAGAAAACAAACTTTGAACAGACAGATTCGGTGTTATAACGAAACCGTAATGTCAATTTTCATGTTTTATCTTCAATACTTTCAAAAACATCAAGAACAGTGAAATTACATGATTTGATTCAAGTAATTGTATGTTTTAACTTGTTAAAATTGAGTTAGAAAGGTTGGATAATGATTATATGTGTATTATAGTGTCTGGGTATGCTTGTGAATAAATTAATTGGGTGTTTTTGGCCATGTTATGTATTTTTCGCGAAATGTAAATTTTCAGAATTGGAGTGCCGCGTCGCAGTGCCAGCTCCAGGTATTTAAGCCGCACCGCAGTGCCACTATCCAACCTGCAGCGCCGTAGCGCCGCAGTGCCAAGGTTTGCCTGTATGGTGGCGCCGCAGCGCCACTCTGCAGTTTGTCCAGAAATCAGAATTTTAATTGTTTTAGTCCAGGGAATGTAATAGTAACCTAATCTAATGAATATAAAAATATATTAGACATATGATATGATATTAAAATATATTTTTAACATGTCAATAAGGTATTTACATGTTTAATTAGATTGTTAAATGCATAGTTAACTCGTCGTTCATGAAGTCTAATTTTATGTGAAAACAAGTGTTGTGACTAGTATAATCATGATCAGAGTGTAGTGAGAAAAGAATAAACTTGTGATGCTAGTTACATTATAATTGACTAATATTGTGAATGTAAATGGTATGTAGGATTAAATTGAGGAACATGTATAATTAACGTGTAACATACGCACGAGGCAAGTTTCCTAACCCTACTTGTTATCGTTATGTGTAAGACCCCGATTTTTTTTTAATAAAATGGAATTGTACCAATTATTGATTCTTACGTAAGAAGACACTACTCAATAATTATTACAGTAATTACTGTTCAGTATTTTATTTTATTGATTCAATAATTGTTGGGTTGATATTTTATATTACTGTTATTTTAATAATTGTCACTACACAGTATTTTTCATTATCGGAGCAATAATTCATATTATCTGAATAATATTATTAGATAATATTATTGGCAATGTTTAGAAAGTTCTGTCTAAGGAGAGGTTTGATCATCTAATTGCGCGCCAGTAAGGAGAGATCCTTATTGGAAAGCCCCCTCTTTCCTGAGAACTGCCTGGTTGTCAGTATTGTGATTCTGTAATATTATTTATGAATAATTAATTATTGATTTATATGATGAGGAAAATATTAATTTTATGTGGATATAGATGGAGAAATTTTTTAATGTGACAATTGTTAAAAATTAATATTTTATCTTTTTCTGATAAAATAATTCATTTAAATATATTATTATATTTTAATAATATAATAATGATGAAATTTTTACAATGAATGTGTGATATATGGATAAATGAAGAGGAAAAGTATTTTTGTTGCAATAAATGCTAAACACATGTTAAACATGTTGGTGGATTCTAATTTTGACTGAAATTTAATTATAGCCTACAAAATCATCCGTATATGAATTTTGGTCATTTTCTGTTTGGAATTTGGAAAAACTTTCTTCTACAAAGTTGTAGAGAATGGAGTTTTCTATGGAAAGGACAGGAGGTTCGAATTTTTCTGATAAAAAGGCTATTTATTATGAATTATTGAAGTTCCAGAATAATTGATTTTTTGAGTTTTAAATATTTTTTTAAGAAAAACATGTTTTGTGTGATTGGTGAGCCCACATGTGTTGCAAAATGGCTGAAATCAGATTTTCAAAGTAGGCGTAGGAAATTTTTTTATAAATATTATTATTTTATTAAATTTTTTTCTTTGGTGTTCTAAGCATTTTCCTATAAATAGGGTGCTTAGGTTAGAATTGAAAATCACACCAGAAACTGAAGTTTTCTCTCTCTTTCTCTCTCTATATTATCGAGCGTATTCTTGTGAGTATTTTGATATCTTGAGTGTTGCTATAAGGTGCAAGTTTCCTTCAGCGTTATATCTGATATTCCAGCCATAAGTACTATTCTTTTGAGGTAATGGATGTTATTTTCTTTTATAAATGGTATTATTCTTTCAATATCATTATGTCGAAATATTGGTAAGATTTTTCTCGTGAAATTCTTATCTTTTTATGTCGAGGTTACTATTCACGAGTTACTATTCACGAGGCATGATGATTTTTTTATGGAATTTTTACCTTTTAGTGTCGAGATTACTATTCACGTATAAGACACTATTCACGTATACGGCACTATTCACAAATACGGCACTATTCACAGAAAAATTAAATTTTCTTTTCTGTGTCCAAGATATCTATTATGGATACTAGCTTTGATTGTATCCATGTTTTCATCACTCTTGAATTTTACTTCGCTATGATTATTTATGAAGTATTTTTAAACTCAGATTGTTTGAAATATGAATCCTTAATATTTATTCTTTTGTTTCACTGGATTCGTTTTCTTTAAAAGATTTTTCATAATCCTCAGTCCTAAATGATGATATAACTAAATATCTTTGGCCTGTAGTGCAAAGATTAATGATTTTATGATGAATATCTTTGGCCCGTAGTGCAAAGATGAACAGGTGTTGAGATGAACATGACCAACTGATGAATATCTTTGGCCTGTAGTGCAAAGATGAATATTTGATTCAAGATGTTTATTGATTGATGTTACAGGGATAAAATATCGATGATGGACTTTTAAATTCATAGATGATAGTAGATTTCTTTCTCTACTTAACTCTTCTAATGAATTGTTGTTTCCGCTGCAGTTGTTGATCTAAAACTTGTTGTCTATTATATTCTATCAGATTTTACCCTGTTGAGGACTAATGATAATTTGTTCTATATTATCTTAGTCATAATATTCTTTACTGGGCTAGTTGAGCTCACCCTTTCCCTTTTTGTTTCATTTCTCTTCTCAGGAGGAGAGAATGTAGCGGGTACTAGTCGGGTTATGGAATGATGGTTCAAGATAGTTGTTTTAGTAGTTCTCACTATTTTGTAATATAGTGTATCAATAATTGTAATGAGGACTCCATTTGAGTTTGAATACTGTCTAGATGATAATATTTGTATTTAAACTCACAGTATATGTGTTGTCGTATTTTGTACGACAATTATAATAATAAAGTTGTAGTTGTTTTCTATACCATGTATTTGGCAACTCAGAATGGGTTGGGTAGAATGAACCTATTTTGGGGGCGTCACATTATGCAAGTTTCTAAACCTTACCTCTTTACATTGAGCAAATTCTAGACTTATATTCTACATCGAGCAAGTTCTTATTAATTATTGATCAAGTTCAAGATGTTATATTAAAGGTTATCAATCTTTTAAAGCATGATTCCTATTATACAATACTTATTCCATTGTATACCTCTTGAGTTTATTATTCAAATTGAATATCATTTATTGTTAAACTTTGTATGACTAGCGAACCCTTATTGATTCAACTAGTTCATAGTTGATGAACGTTCTAAATTTTAGAACCATTGTTGAGTTTATCCAAACCAAACTTTCTTTGGTGCGGACTCTAATGTCAAACTGAGATGAACAACCCTGTTATAGGGGATTACTTATGCTTTGGCATTAAGATATTGTGCGCAGTATGGTACTAAGGGTTGATTCCCGTAAGTACGAGTAGAAGAGTCTATAGTCTTATGACTATTAAAGGTTTCAAGTACAACACTTGACAACCTAGGACATAGTTCAAGGTCTTATGACCCTCAGGAGTTCTTTTGATTCTTATTATTCATTCTTGATTCAAAAGTTGAGTTTCTTATTTTAGAAGTCTTTGATTCACTCGCATGTTATTATATTGTTGTTATATTATTATACTTGTGGGCAATCGTGCTCACTATTGTGTAATAATAACATTACAGTTAAGAACGAAATGTCCGACGAGCCTTCTACTAGCAAAGGCAAGGGCAAGATTAACGAGTGATGAAGACTTGTTATTTATTTGTTATGTTATGTTTCAGACTTATGTTTAAATTGTGTAAGACTTAATATATGTTTATGTTTTCGCATTGAGATTTAAGGTTAGTATGACCTGGCATTGATGTATTTATTTTCAGATGTTGTAACTCCTTAAGGAGAGGATTTATTTCTATCTATTTATGGTTTCATTTATTATGGGTAGATAGACATGATGTTTGTACAGTGAACACCAGTTCAAGTGGGAATTGAAGTACCCAAATTTGGGGATGTCACAACACTTGTTCTTTCTTGTCAACTATCTGGATAGGAATTTCCTCATAAGACAAGTCCTTATCGAACTGTAATGGTTCGTACTCGATCACATGCTTGTAATCGGGTTTATACGGTCGTAACACCGAAACATGAAAAATATTGTGAACGTGTTCCAACCCTGAAGGTAGAGCTACCTCGTAAGTCACTTTTCCTACTCTTCACAGCACCTCGAAGGGTCCAATAAACCTCGGGCATAGCTTTCCCTTTTTACCAAAATGAATTTTCCCCTTCCAAGGAGAAACTTTTAAGAACATGAAATTTCCTACATCGAACTCACGATCTTGTTTGTGTTGATCAACATACTTCTTCTGTCTGTCTTGAGCAGCTACCAATCTTGTCCTGATGAGTTTGACAACCTCATCAGTTTGTTGTACTAGTTTCAGTCCTAATAGTTGACGTTCACCGACTTCATCCCAGCATAGTGGAGTTCTGTACTTTCTGCCGTATAATGCTTCGTAAGGCGGCATGTCGATGTTTGTGTGGTAACTATTGTTGTAGGCAAATTCTGCCAATGGTAAATGTTCATCTCAGTTCCCTTTGAAATCCGTGACGCATGCTTTGAGCATATCTTCCAATGTCTGGATTGTTCGTTCGCTTTGGCCGTCTGTTTGCAGATGGTATGCCATACTCATTCTCAATTGTGTTCCCATGCATTCTTGTAGTCTCTTCCAAAAGTTTGACGTAAATCGCAGATCTCTATCTGACACAATTTACACTGGAACTCCATGTCTCGAAACGATCTCCTTAACGTACAACTTTGCCAACTGATCTAGATTGAATCTAATCTTATTGGCAAAAAGTGTGATGATTTCGTCAGCCTGTCCACTATCACCCAAATCGCATCGTATCCTCTCTAAGTAGTTGGAAGACCTACCATAAAATCTATTATGATATGTTCCCACTTCCATTCCGGTATTTCCAAGGGTTGTAGTAATCCGCTTAGTCTCTGATGCTCGACTTTGACTCTTTGACATGTCAAGCATTTCGTGACACATTCTACAACATCTCTTTTCATGTTTGGCCACCAAAAATGCTGTCGTAAATCTTGATACATCTTCGTACTTCCTAGATGAATCGAGTATCTTGAGTTATGAGTTTCGGTCAAAATTTCGTCTTTAATATTTGGTACTGCTGGAACCCAAATTCTTCCCTCGAATCTTAGTAGTCCTTTGGTATCGATCTTGTATTTCACTTCACTACCCTCAATCACTTTTTCTTTGATTTTCCCACATTCTTCATCTTGTAGTTGAGCATTCTTTACCTTGTCCACCAACGTTGGATTAGCTTCCATATAGAATAGTCGTTCATCAGATTTGTTTGGATATTTTATTTCCAATTCTAGCCTTGTCATTGCTAAAATAAGTTCCTTCTGGGTGGTTAACAACATCAAATTTTCCCGACCTTTCCTGCTCAAAGCATCTGCAACCACATTTGCCTTGCCCGGATGATAAAAGATCTCACAATCATAATCTTTTATTAATTCTATCCATCTCCTTTGACACATGTTCAGGTCCTTCTGTGTGAAAATATACTTCAGACTCTTATGGTCTGTATATATCTCACATTTCTCTTCATAGAGATAGTGTCTCCATATCTTTAGAGCAATTACCATCGCAGCCAATTCTAAATCATGAGTCGGGTATCCTTTCTCATAGTATATGCAATGACTTTGCCGTTCTGCATAAGGACACAACCTAATCCTTTATGTGATGCATCACTATACACCACAAAGTTTCCTGTATTATCTTATAATGATAACACAGGTGCCACACTTAACTTCTTTTTTAAGTCTTGAAAGCTCTCTTCACACTTCTCCGTCTAAACAAATTTTACAGCTATCTTTGTCAAATTTGTTAACGGGGTGGCAATCTTGGAAAAGTCCTAAATAAACCGTCTATAATAGCCGACTAGTCCCAAGAAACTCCTCACCTCCGATGGTGTCCTTAGTTGTTCCCAATTGATTACGACTTCGACTTTTGACGGATCCACTGAAATTTCGTCTTTGTCAATCACATGTCCAAGAAATTGTACACGTTCTAGCCAAAATTCATATTTAGAGAATTTCGCGTACAACTTTTCCTTTCTTAGCGTTTCCAACGTCAAACGTAAATGTTTCGCGTGTTCTTCTTGAGATTTGGAGTACACCAGAATATCATCGATAAATACCACCACAAACTTGTATAAAAATGGTTTAAACACCCTGTTCATCAAATCCATGAATGCAGCAAGGGCGTTGGTCAAACCAAAAGACATCACCAAAAACTCGTAATATCCATACCGAGTTCTGAATGCCTTTCTAGGTACATCCTCCTTCCTTACCTTTAATTGATGATACCCACTTCTCAAATCTATTTTTGAGAAGTATCTAGCATTGATCAAACAAGTCATCTATTCTTGGCAATAGATATTTATTCTTAATAGTGACTTTGTTTAATTCCCTATAATCAATGTAAAGACGCATTGACCCATCCTTCTTCTTCACGAATAACACCAGTGCTCCCAACGGTGATACACTCGGTTGAATGTATTTCTTATCCAACAGCTCTTGCAACTGTACCATCAGTTCCTTCATCTCTATCGGAGCCATCTCGTACGGGGCCTTTGATATCGGAGCAGTTCCTGGTGCTAAATCGATAACGAACTCGATCTCTCGGTCAGACAGAAGTCCTGGCAAATACTCCGAAAATAAGTCCACAAACTCCCTAACCACATGTATCTCCTCCAGTTCCACACCCTTCTTCTTCTGAGTATCGACTATGTAAGCTAAGTATCCTACACATCCTTGACTCAATAACTTCTTGACCTGCATAATCGTCAGACATCTTGCTTGTCTAGGCGATTTGCTACCATAGAAAACTATCTTTGACGGAGTCATAAGGTTTACACATTTCTTTTGGTAATTAATTATCGCTCCATAATTGAATAGCCAATCCATTCCCAATATAACATCAAACTCTCCAATTTTAATCGGAATTAAATCTACTAACATAACATTCCCCTTAATATTCACCCTATAATTCTTGTATATGAACCTAACAGGAATCACCTCCCTATTCACAATTTCTATCTTTAAAGGGAAATTCAATCTCACTAGGCAATCCTAACCTCTTAGCAAATTCATCAGATATAAACGAGCAAGTAGCACTCGAATCAAATAATACATAAGCATCTATATCATTGATTAGGATAATACCTGACACAACATCTTTTGATTGTACAACATCCTGCACAGTCATGTTGAACGTTCTGGCTGTGGGTCTGTTTGATGACGTTGGTCCAGCAATGGTTAATGTACCTCCACTGCTACCTCCCTTGCTTCCCGTTGTCTCTCCAGCTTTCTTCTTAGGGCACTCACGAGCAAAATGATCCTTTAACTTGCATGCGTAGCAAACATTCTTCTTTGGTTGATGGCAATTTGGGGTAATGTGACCCTCCTGGCCATAGTTGAAGCATACTCGCTTATCCCTTAAGCACATGCCAGTGTGATTCTTTTCGCATGTAGCAAATGCTTTAAACTACTTTTTCCGCTGGCTATCTTGCTGGCTTCCCGCACCAACACTCGAATTCCACTTCCTCTTCAAGTTACTACTACCATTTCCACCACTACTACCACCATTCTTACCTTCACCCTCATTCTTCCTCTTTCTTTGTTCTTGATTGTACTTTTTCACAGCCTCGCCTCGACCCTCAGCGAGAATTACCTTCTCAAGCACCGCTACAAACTTCTTTAACTGAAACAAGGAGACTCTGCTGTACAACCAGGGCTTTAGTCCCTGTTCAAACCTCTCGCCTTGCACTCATCCATGTTCACTTGATATGGCGCAGACCTCGCCAACTCATTGAACCTTCTTGCATACTCTGACACTGTCATTGTGCCCTGCTTTAGCTCTAAAAATTGCACTTCCATCTGATTCATTGAACTATCTGGGAAATAGGTCTCGAAGAATATTTCCTTGAACCTTTTCCAAGTCATCACTCCCTGACCTCCTTTAGTTTTATTGGCTTGCCACCAATAACTAGCCTATGCTTTTAACATGAATGTTACAAAAGCAGTCTTCTGGTTCTCACCGACCCTAGCAATATCAAATACATTCTCTATTTCCATGATCCAGGTCTGTGCATCAACCGGATCCATGGTTCCACAGAATTCTGCTGGTCCAACCACTTTGAAATCCTTAAAAGTTGCAGCTTGATTATGCGGTTGATTCTGCCGTGCTCCTGTCAGAAGTGTCACCAACTGTTGAACTGGGTTAGTTTCAACATTGTTATTGTTGGTAGATCCCTCATGGGTTTGATGTCGTGGTTGACGTCTTCTTTGAGGCATTTTCTGATTAAAATACGCTTATTAGATTATTCTTAATTTATTTTAAGTATTTTCTACTTAACTTGCACATCATATAAGATCATCACATAACATATAACATCTTTAATAAAAATTAACATTTTTTTTATTTATCATCTTTAGAAAACATAAGAACAATAGCATCACTGCTATTTACAATACTTTCCTGAACTACTAAAGTTTCAGGATAACATCATCATCATATTCCATTAGTAACATAACACTTGGGATTTACATCTTATTTATCATATCATTAATCACATATCAAGTACATTCCCTACGATGACCTACTAAAATGTTGCATAGCCTTACGACGCTCCTCTTCCATAATACGAAACATTGTTCTGCGATCTAACATGTACGGTGGCAGCGTCTCGAAATGAATCGGATAATACATAACTCGATCTTGAGCTCGATTAATAACAATGTTGAATACACTATTCATCTCCTCCATCTTGATCTTCTTTGCTTGTGGTTCCCCCTCTGCTACTCCTGCACGCTGAGAAGCTTTCTCATACGCGTCTTTGACTCTTACTCTTTTGCCGGATTCCTCTTTTAATTTGTTCTTCAGCTCCGCGATCTCCTCTGTCATTTGCTTGTTCTCTCCTTCAGTGTGAATCAGCTTCTATTCGACATTACTCAGACGTCCATCTAGATCTCGGATCTCGTCGTCCTTCTGTGCCATCGAGGTCTGCTGTTCAGCTACTATCTCTTCCAACTCCTCGACTCTATCCTGAAGTTCCACATTGCAGTCGTACACTTCATCATACATACGGGCTGCAATCGAGTTTGGTGGAAACTCTTCTTCCTCGTCATCCTCATCCCCATCCAACACTGGCAGCTTAACGAGGTCCTCCTCATCTGTCTCTACCTCATCATCCTCATCAGGTAAACCCTCATGCTCAACCACTGTAACCAATAGAGATGATTCTCGTGGTAGTAGTTATTCCCAAACCACCTGAATATCTTGAGTCTCCTCCTCTCTAGGTATCTAGGGTCCTTACTCCCTATCCTGACTGGATTCTCCTACATTAGTCATCCTGACAACAAAATTTTAAGTTTTAATTACTAATCATTACTACTCGACACTCACGAGCACATAGGTTGAAACCACATAAGCACATAAGTGTTTTATTACTTCTTCCTTAAAACTTGATAAGAGTTTATCACCACTATCTTTTCAAAGGTTACTTCCTAAGGCTTTTCCCACACCTAAAGTTCATAACCTAAGGCTCTGATACCAACTTATGACACCCCCAAATCTAGGTACTTCATTACCATAAGATTTGGTGTTCACTTGATATAAACGTTCATTTCTAACTACCCAAATATAATAAAATTTAACAATAAACCTTCCCTTTAAAGGATTACATCAATAAGTTCAATAAAATCTCCTAGGTTATCTAACCTTTAAATATTAACATCAAGTATGGAAAATTAAATAACTACATCACACTATTTAAAATAGAGTTTGACAATATAAAAGTCAACAGGTTTATAAGTCTTCAACACTTGTTTATCTTTCCTTTCCTTTTACTGGTGGTAGGTTGATCATCAACCTTCTCAACTTTAGCTGTAGTGGTTATATAAGCAAGAGTGAGCAAACAAATGCTCACTTGAAGTGATAATGAATAAAAATATTATAGCAACTGCCAAATGAATAAGCTCAATAGAACTGAATAATATTTTCTATCAATGATAATCAAGAACAGAATTTGAAATATATGTATTTGAGGGTCACAAGACTACGAACTATGTCCAAAGTTATAAGTATTCTTTCAACTTAAACCTAAACAGTAATAAGACTGTAGGGACTTCTCATACTTAGGGGGATCAGCCCTTTGTACAATGTATTGTGCACAAACATCTAAACGCTTTGCGTAAATTATCCCCTGTAATAGGGTTGTTCATCTCAGTATTTAGAATATAAGTCCGTACCAAAGTAAGTTTGGTTTGGATAAGTTTCAAGGTAATTTAGAGTTTAACAAACATCAACTAAGGATTAGCTGAATAAAAATGTAATAACAATATGCTATGGAATAAGTCATAAATGAATCAACATTGGATATTAAGGTCATGCTTTAGAAATGAACTAAAAGTATAAGCATTGAATAACATAACATACCTTGCTTGGATAATATTAAGCTAAGGCTAGAATTTTGTTTAATAACAGAATTGAGTTATTGAGCATGCATAATAAATAGCAAGTTAAACGATAAAACTTGTTCAACATAAGTGTATCATAATTTAGAAGCTTGCATACTAAGAAATAAGTTAAAAGTAGGAAACCTTCTCAAAGTAAGAGTTAGGTTAAAGAGCTTGCGTGAGTATAATTAAGTTGTATAAATAAGATTAGGAATTACTTGCTCAATATAAAGGTAAATAGAACAAACTCAAATAGAGGTTAGAGTTCGGAAACTTGCTTTGTGTGTAAGCTAAACCTTAATACTCGATTCTCAATACCCTATACACATGTCATCATGACAATATTTAGTTACTACATGTACTTCGTACACAATTAAGTACCTATTTCATGTATGGCTTTGTTTTAATCATATAGTCAAGTCACACTATTAATGCAATAACATAACTCATTAATTGTTAATAATGTTCTCACACTTGGTACTATAACACCACAATTAACAAAAATCACATTTTAATAGTCATAACATACTCTTTATCAAAAATTGCAGAATTGTATAATTAAAGTAAACTTTCTGGCCAACACTGCTAACCGGCATTGCGGCGCCCCAGTTTACACTGGGAATGGCGTTGCGGCACGAGACACAGGCCTATAATTGGCACTGCGGCTAGGACCTGGCACTGCAGCTCGAAAACTATATTACGAGGCGGCGTTGCAGCGCCGAAGTACAGTTTCAGGCGACCAGTTTCGCGAAGAACATAAACAAAGTCAATTTGGCCTACAAGTTACTTTCTAGCAACCAATTTAACACGTAATATATACATAGACCTCACAGAAACATAACTTAAGGTCTCTAACATGATTTTACCCATATAAACAATATAAACATCGAATTTAAGACCTCTAATTTCATTGTTCTGGCTAATACTTCACTTGTGACTTTGTTTTTCAACCAAAACAGTTAATTTAAAATGCTTTGTTTTCGTTTCTTCATGTACTTTCACAATCAATAGCCAATTTATACATTATACAATGAATTAAACATCAATTTTGACTTCAAAATAAGTCATATTCATATATATATATATATATATATATCATTGTTAAATAACGTTCTCCTTACATATCATATTTACATGAAGTAAACTACTCTAAATAATATATTAAACATATAAAACAGTTTATCAACAATCATTATTTATATATACAATTGATATAATCACAATTACTACCCATATAACTTTTACAGAGAACTTTTGGTAAAATAAAATTAGAATTATATAAAAACTAAAATTATACCTTTGATTGCTAGAAGATATAAAGAACTTGAAAATCTCTCCCCTTCTTCTAAATTCTCAACTCACAGGGAAATTCTCTTCTTCCTTCTCTCTTTTCTCTCTTTTTCTCTTCTCTGTTCTCCCTTTCTCTTCTACTAATACGTAATATAAACTGATATATTATAATATATTACGTATACTTATAATACTTATTAATATATAACATAAATACATATATAACTGATGTCAGTTAAATCATTTGAAAATCAAAAGTCATAAGGCTTGTTTGGCTAAAACTACTTTAAAAATTAAAACTTAAAACTCTTAAGCCTTGTTTGGCAAAACAATATTAAAATAAGAATTTCAAAGTCCTAAGGCTTTGTTTGGTAAAACCAAATTAAAACTCTTTTAATTTATTTTAATAACTCATTTATAATATAGTTTATTGTCACACTTTATTCAATTAAATTTCCATATTCAAATTTAATTCAACTAAAGTCAATAATAACTTATTAAATTCATTTGTCATATAATCATATTACTACAAAATTATAATCTTCATTATAATTTCATTTAATAATTTTGATAAATTAATACATCACTTTATTTACAAATTAAATTAAAAATATTATAATAATTCATTTAATCTCTATCAACTTTCTAATTTAATTATTAAATTAAATTAGAATATTATCTTATAATAATTAATTTCCTTAACTCGTAAATTATTTATTTAATGAATAAATAATCAAATCAAATCAAACTCAACAAATATTTGTTCAACAATAAATACATCAATTAAAATATTTATATAATTCAATAAATATTTAGAATTACAATTTAAAATTTTGGATTGTTACTGTATCAAAGCTACGAGTTATAAACCTTAGGTAAGTATACCCTAGGCTATAACCGTAAATAAGGTAAATGAAAAGAAAAGAAAATGCTAAATATTCGAGGTATAAATGATCTTAAAATGAATTTAAAAATTCATAAAGAATACATTAAGATAATACGCAAAGATTCAAAGAAGAATCAGGAAAAGCTGAAGGATCATGGAACAATTGACCTAAATTATAGAGAAGATCACTACGTGATCTCATTAAGTCGTAAACATGGCAAATGATCAATTGAAGGTTTGAATTTTTTTAGTTAAATGTTATGCATAAAAGGAACTATGAATAAAACTCAGAAAGAGTTATAAAGATGAAGGAATGGGAATGTCGACGCCATAAAGATTTTGTCTCCCTCTTCTTATATGTTTTGTTACCCTTTATATTTTCTATATGTTTTGTTTGATCTGAAGGGTGAGATTTTCAGGGAAAAGACCAACATATAATGTCGACGATTTGAAAAGGTTTGATTTTATTGGTCCGAATTAGACAGAGCCGCCAGTTGGTATGAGTTAAATGGTTGTACCAACTCAACCGAGTTTTGAAAAGTTTTGCAATATGGCCCAATTATTGGACTATTTTTAATTGGACTTGGAAACCGAGATTCATAGAGTTCGGGTGCTTGATTAAGCAGGGGGAAGGTGTTAGGCTGCCCCTGACTTTCGTGAAACACGGTTACCACGCATTTTGTTCCCTAATTTGTGTGTATGTGTGTGTGTGCATTGTAGTTAATTGGGCCTAAGTGCGTTATTTGAAAGTAGTGTTCTGCCTCTTTTGCACCTATATACAAAGGGTTTGACTTATTGAAAAGTTCAATTTTAAGCAAAGAATATAAAGTGATGTTTTAAAAATAGGTTTTCAAACCCTTATGCTCAAATAGGAATTGAGACCTTTGATACTTTCATTCTATTCCGTATTCAGTTTGATTTGATTTTATTCTCAGGATGCGAAGCATCTTCGACAGTATATAAATATATAAAAGTGTCAGACTTCTAATGGGCATGAAAGTCATCAAAGTAAGCCTGAACACCACATGCATGATTTTCACTATTTCGGGGCCTTAAACCCGTATAGCCGTTTTAACGCCCTGGATTTACATGTACAGAGATTTGCAAGCTAGCATTTACAACTTAAACAAGTCCATTTTCAGAAACGGATCTAGATCCATTGATTGAATCATCAACCCTTTGTAGTTTCTAGGCTTACATGAATATTTAAAGCTTGCACAATGAATATACTTAAATAAAGTGCATATTTACTTCTAGACATCGCAAAATAAAGGATTCATCAGTTAAATCCTTGCATGAGCGTAGCCAGGCTCCACATTTTCTCTAGATATAGATCTTGGGTCCCGCAATTGCTAAATATTTACAAACTAGAAAGAAAACTAGATTTAACTAAGTCTTAGCCATTCTAGCTTATCGGTTCTAATTTCAACATTTTTGAATCGATTAAAAGCTAGATATGACTAGATTTATATAAATCTAGTCAGCAAACTTTAAATATTGCAGATTTACATCAAATGAATATTTATAAACTATATTTAATCACAATGATTAACTAAATATATATATATATATATATATATATATATATATATCCTAAAATCACTTAGGGTGGGACAAGTGAGGTTACTGAGTTGATCATGTATTCTTTCTGTAATGTTACTAAGAGTTCCTACAAAGTGTTTAATAATCGTAAATATTAACGTATTAACTCCATCAGGTGGACCAATGCCAGCATCTTCATCAAAGATGGGATTGCCGTCATCATCTAACTGGACAGCATGGATAATAGATACCCTAGAATCTTCTTTGAGATGTTTTTCCCACCAAGATCTCAGAATACCAGTAAATCCACTAGCTAATAATTCAACAATGTCTGGTTGAGACAAGTTATTGAATTTGGTGATATAGCTATTGGCTACCATAGACATATGATTTACCCCTATGGCACTATTAGCCTTCAAGACGCTCAGGACCCATTTGCCTGACGTCTCAGTCACCATCACCTGCTCTAGTAGCCATAGTCAAAGGTTTTCTTGCTTTTACACCGAAAGCATTCCAGTCACATGCATTGGGCCCTAAAGCCAAGCCTATTCAAATGAGTCATGAACAAATAGAGTTATGTAAAAAGGAAATTAATGAACTTCTTACTAAAGGTCTAATTAGGCATAGTAAATCCCATTGGTCTTGTCCTGCATTTTATGTCAATAATGATGCAGAAAAAGAAAGAGGTGTTCCCCGTTTAGTTGTCAATTACAAACCATTAAACAAAGTACTAGAGTGGATTAGGTACCCTTTGCCCAATAAGGAAGATCTCCTTAGTAGGTTAAGTGTCTCCACCATCTTTAGTAAATTCGACTTAAAATCAGGATTCTGGCATGGATAATAGATACCCTAGAATCTTCTTTGAGATGTTTTTCCCACCAAGATCTCAGAATACCAGTAAATCCACTAGCTAATAATTCAACAATGTCTGGTTGAGACAAGTTATTGAATTTGGTGATATAGCTATTGGCTACCATAGACATATGATTTACCCCTATGGCACTATTAGCCTTCAAGACGCTCAGGACCCATTTGCCTGACGTCTCAGTCACCATCACCTGCTCTAGTAGCCATAGTCAAAGGTTTTCTTGCTTTTACACCGAAAGCATTCCAGTCACATGCATTGGGCCCTAAAGCCAAGCCTATTCAAATGAGTCATGAACAAATAGAGTTATGTAAAAAGGAAATTAATGAACTTCTTACTAAAGGTCTAATTAGGCATAGTAAATCCCATTGGTCTTGTCCTGCATTTTATGTCAATAATGATGCAGAAAAAGAAAGAGGTGTTCCCCGTTTAGTTGTCAATTACAAACCATTAAACAAAGTACTAGAGTGGATTAGGTACCCTTTGCCCAATAAGGAAGATCTCCTTAGTAGGTTAAGTGTCTCCACCATCTTTAGTAAATTCGACTTAAAATCAGGATTCTGGCAAATTGCCATTCATCCGGATGATAGGTATAAAACAACATTCACCACTCCGATAGTCCTTCCGATTCCGATCAGTCAAATACAGTTTTTGATCTCAAACATCAGTTAAATAAATTAACTGTTAATAACACAAGTATTACTAGAAATTGGTATTCTAGACCTACTCCTCAGGATCTACAGTTCGAAGATAGAAATCTAGATAAACAATTTTCTGTTTCATCTAATAAAATTTATGAATGGAACATTGATGGATTTAGTAAACAAGAGATTTTAAATAAATTAAATCATATGTCTATGGTAGTCAATAGCTATATCACCAAATTCAATAACTTGTCTCAAGCATACATTGTTGAATTATTAGCTAGTGGATTTACTGGTATTCTGAGATCTTGGTGGGAAAAACATCTCACAGAAGATTCTAGGGTATCTATTATCCATGTTGTCCAGTTAGATGATGTTGGCATTGGTCCACCTGATGGAGTTAATACGTTGTGACTGCGGGCTGCTTTCGATGGAAAAGAAGGGAATCTTTTGACTAAGAGCTGCAATGGGGAGCAAGTAGGGCCCAATGCATGTGACTAGAATGCTTTCGGTGTAAAAGCAAGAGAACCTTTGACTATGGCTGCTGGAGCAGGTGTTGGTGACTGAGACGTCAGGCAAATGGGTCCTGAGCGTCTTGAAGGCTAATAGTGCCATAGGGGTCACTATTGTCTTCATCCTCTTCTTCTTCTTCTTCTTCTTCTTCTTCATTTTGACTGGAGTGATGAGAAGACGCAGATTCTGACGCTTCTTTATGTAACTGGTCGATGCGATGATGAATAGCATCAACAAGGAGTCTTACCTGTCCCGTTGAGTAACTTTGGACATTAGTAATATCAATAGGTTCAGGGAGAACCGATGAACTGACTTTTGATTTACTGGATGATCTATTAACAAAGCTATTCAATTTGCCGACCGATTTCCAGATAAGATTACCGACAAAACACAGCTACAGAGATTTCTGGGCTCGCTCAATTATATTGGCAAGTTTTACCAGAATCTCAGGAAGATTTGTAAACCTCTATTTTACCGTTTACAAAGTAATCCCCCTCCCAGGACTGACGTTCATACTTCTGTCGTCCAACAAGTCAAAAAATATGTTAAGGTTTTGCCTTGACTTGGCATTTCTAATGATTCAGCATTCAAAATAGTCGAAACTGATGCCTCAGACATTGGATTCGGAGGTATCCTCAAACAAAAATTAACTCCTACTTCGCCTGAACAAATTGTTTATTTTCATTCTGGCACATGGAATACTACACAGTTAAATTACAATACTATTAAAAAGGAGATTTTATCTTTAGTTTTATGTATTAATAAAAGGCCACAAATTTGCAATCCATGCAATATATATTAAATATTATAATTATATATATAGATATATGTATATATATATATATATATATATATATATATATATATATATATATATATATATATATATATATATATATATATATACTTATATATATATATATAATAAAGCAAGAAAATGTCATAGATTAACAATCCAGACAATATTAAACAATATATATATATATATATATATATATATATAATAAAGCAAGAAAAAACCACAGATTAACCATCCTGACACTATTATATATATAATAACTCAAAGAAACGCAAAAGATCAATATTTACACCATAAAACTAACTAATATACATATATATTACTCATATATAAATAAGAAAAATGAAAATTTGAAGAAACCTTACGGCCTTACACGAGACTGGCGATCAAACGGCTTTAAATGCCCTTAGACTCGATTTCCACTAGTGAAAACTTGATATGTTGCAATAGATATGTATATGAAAGCTTACAAGTGAGGTTTGCTGGTTTGGAAACAAGATTCGAGCTATTTCTGGCGCGAAATCTCTCTCATTTCTCTCTTTCTCTTTTTTTTCTTTATTCTTTTTTCTTTCTCTTCTTCTTCCTCTATAAGTTGATGGGTAGCTTGTATATAAAGCCCCGGGCTTCCGCAGGTAGACATGCGAATTCCACAGGTATACCTGCAAAATGGCCCAATAGGTCCCGCTGCCTCAAAGTACATATAATTTAATCGACGAGCGGTCCGCTGAAATGCTTGTAACTTGGAATCCAGGAATTCGATGGAGATGTGCCATACTATTTCGGAAAGCTCTCTCCAAGAGCTACGTAATGACATATGGCTTGACCTTTTCTAAATTTGGGAAGATGGGTCCATGTCTTCGGGTCTTTGCAGGCAGTCCATTGAGCTGTTTTGCGTATTTTATGCTCGAAAGGGCTGCAATGGCTCTTTGCAACCCTATTTGCATCTGTTTTATAGTTGTTAAAATTGACTAGTTAAAATGATTATTTTGCCCTTTCGGGGGTTGTCTCCAGGGTTGATGGGGCCTTTTACTGTCTCTCGGGGTTATCTCCGAGGATTGATCAGAATTAATTCTGTTTTTCCTCAAGGTTATCTCCGGGGATTGATTTGATGCTTCAGGGTTGTCTCCGAAGGTACATTTAATATCTCGAGGTTGTCTCTGGGGTATTGGTTTGATGATTTCCTGATGCTGTTGTGACACCCCCAAATTTGGGTACTTCAATTCTCACGAAATTTGGTGTTCACTATACAAACATCATGTGTCTATCTACCCATAATAAATGAAAAACCATAAATAGATAGAAATAAATCCTCTCCTTATGGAGTTACAACATCTGAATGTAAATACATCAATCTCAGGTTATACTAACCGTAAATCTCAAATGTGGAAATATAAACAAATAATAAGTCTTACACAACTTTAACATAACTCTGAAACATAAATACATTAAATAAACAACAAGTCTTCATCACTTGTTAACTTTGCCCTTGCCTTTGCTAATAGAAGGTTCGTCGGACCTTTCGTTCTTAACTACAATGTTATTAGTACGCAAGAGTGAGCACAATTGCCCACAAGTATAATAATGTAACAACAATATAATAACATGCGAGTGAATCAAAGACTTCTAAAATAAGAAAACTCAGTTTTTGAATCAAGAATGAATAACAAGAATCAAAAAAACTTTTGAGGGTCATCAGACCTTGAACTATGTCCTAGGTTGTCAGGTGTTTGTACTTGAAACCTTTAATAGTCATAAGACTATAGACTCTTCTTCTTGTACTTAGGGGGATCATCCCTTAGTACCATACTGTGCACAATATCTTAATGCTAAAGCATAAGTAATTCCCTATAACAGGGTTGTTCACCTCAGTTTGACATTAGAGTCCGTACCAAAAGAAGTTTGGTTTGGATAAGCTCAACAAGGGTTCTGAAATTTAGAACGTTCATCAACTATGGACTAGTCGAATTAATAAGGATTCGCTAGTTTTACAAGATTTAACAATTAATGATATTCAGTTTGAATAATAAACTCAAGAGGTATACAATGAAATAAGTATTGTATAACAGTAATCGTGCTTTAAAAGATTGATAACATCTAATATGAAATCTTGAACTTGATCAATAAATAACAAGAACTTACTTGATATAGAATATAAGTCTAGAACTTGTTCAAATAAAGTTTAGAGTTAGAAAACTTGCTCAATGTAAAGAGGTAAAGTTTAGAAACTTGCCGCGTGCGTAGATTATACGTTAACTATTCACATTACTCAATTTAATCCTGCATACCATTTACAGTCACAATACTAGTTAATTATAACGTAACTAGCATCACAAGTTCATTCTCTTCTCACTAAGCTCTGATCATAACATTAATTCTCACACATTATTAGACTTCACGAACGACGAGCTAAATACGCATTCGACAAATCAATTAAACATGTAAATACCTTATTGACATGTTAAGAATCTATTTTAACATCACATTATATGTCTAATACATTTTTATGTTCATTAGATTAGGTTACAATTACATTTCTTGGACTTGAACAATTAAAAATCTCATTTCTGGGCAAAACTGCAGAGTGGTGCTACAGCTCCACCATTTGAACTAAGTGGCATTGCAACTCCACCAATTGAACTAAGATTGGCACTGCAGCTCGGACTATAGACTTAAGTCTGGCGCTGCAGCGTGGATGGCGCTATAGCTCAGATTTTAAGCCTAGGGCTGGCGCTGCAGTGCGGAACGCCAGTTCCAGAATCTGAAGTTCGCAAAAAAACACAGAACAAGGCCATAACTTCCAATTTTCTTGTCCATACATTAAATTAAGCATACCCAGATACTATAATTCATATATGATCATTACCCAACCTTTCTAACATAATTTTAAGAACTTAAATCATACAATTACTTGAATCAAATCACATAATTTCACTGTTCTTGGTGTTTTTGAAAGTTTCTAAAGAAAAATATGAAATTTGACATTACGGGTTCGTTATAACTCCGAATATGTCCGTTCAAAGTTTGTTTTCTTCATTTTAACATGTATTATCATAATCTACTGTCAAATTTTAAGTTAAATAACAATTCATGGCATACAATTGCTCATAAGAGTCATATATATGCAACTTTTATACTCTGTAACTTCAAAAATCCAATTACGACAAATTTATATAAAATTGATGTTTTGAAAACATACATAGATGATAGAAAATATGTTATGATTATATATTATCATGTATATACACATAAATTATCAATTCATGCATTAATAATACAATATTTATTTTACAGAGAACTCAAAACACCCATTAATGGAAAACTCTGATTCTAACATGTTTACATGAAATCAATTACTCTAATCACATGAATATATGATATAAACATATTATAAACATCTACTAACATATACATAACATCATATACTCATTAATTAATAATTTCTTCAATCACAGAGGACTTTGAAATAGTTTTTCATAGAAAATATAAGAATGTAAATTACAGTTTGGGTTGAAGAGATTACCCTACTAGTTTGTGTAGATTAGTAGGAGATGAAATTCTTCTCTATTTCTTCTCCAATCTCACAATTTCTTTCAATTTTCTCTCTAAATCTCTCTGAACTTATTTTCCAGACTTACAAATTATGATATGAATAAAAGACGTATAATATAACTGACGTCGTTATGGTCAGTTAATCCCTTCATGGGTTAACTGGTCAACTCCTCTTAGGGCCCTGTTTGGCTAGCCTTTAAAAGGCTCTTTCCCATTTAATTTAATTAATCTCTTATTATATAGTTTAATAATGTCACACCCATTTAAGCTATTAATCAAATATCTTATTTAATTTAAATTAAATAGAATAATTTCTCATTAATTCACATAGTCAGACAATTAAATTCTCATTTATTAATTATGTCAAATCATTAAATCTCTAATTAATTATTAAATTAATTAGAATAACATTGTGCTTATTAAATAATTCAGTTAATCAAATAAGCTCAATTAAAAATATACTTTGAATAATAAAATTCTCCACATTAATTTAATCTATGTAACATATATAATTAAATTAATCTTCCACAAATTCATCAATTAATTATTTAACCCAATAATTAAATCATCGAAAAATATCTATTTAATTTAATAAATATTTAAATTAAATTAAAAAAATCTTGTTTATCACATCTTTCCCCCCTTAAAATTATTCTGTCCCCAGAATCACGACTCAATCAATTCGTCCTGTTATATTCTACCCCCTATAAAGATTTTGTCCCTAGAATCGCTTCCACATAAATTAAGCAAATAAATGAGGGTAATTCTTCATCATATGCTCTTCGAGTTCCCACGTAACTTCTTCAACATTATGGTTCCTTCAAATTACCTTAACAGAAGGTATTACTTTATTTCTGAGTACTTGCTCTTTCCTGTCGACTATCTGAACATGAATTTCTTCATAAGATAAATTTTTTTCAAATTGTAGGGGTTCATATTTAATCACATGTTTGTAATCGGGATTGTAGGGTCGTAAAACAGAAACATGGAAGACATTATGGATATGTTCTAAGGTCGGAGGTAAGGCTACCTCATAGGCAACTTCACTAATTCTTCGCAAAACTTCAAAGGGTCTAATGAATCTCGGGCTCAATTTTCCCTTCTTACCAAATCAGATCTTTCCCTTCCAGGGAGACACTTTCAAGAAAACATAGCTACCATATTCAAATTCTCAATTTTATCGGTGTTGATCAGCGTATTTCTATTGTCTGTCTTGAGCAGCTATCAATCTTATCCTGATCGCCTTGACAATCTCAACGGTCTGCTGTACTAATTCTAGTCCTAGTAGCTGACATTCACCCACTTCATCCCAACATAATGGAGTTCTGCATTTTCTACCATACAACGATTCGTAAGGTGGCATGTCAATACTTGTGTGGTAACTTTTATTGTAAGCAAATTCCACCAGCGGTAGATGATCATCCCAATTTCCTTTAAAGTCCATTATACAAGCTCTTAACATATCCTCTAATGTCTGAATTGTCCTTTTGCTATGCCCATCTGTCTGAGGGTGATATGTCGTACTCATTCTCAATTGTGTACCCATGCATTCCTGTAGTCCTTTCCAAAAGTTCTATGTAAAGCGCGAATCCCTATCGAAAACAATTGACACCAGAACTCTGTGCCTCAAAACAATCTCTTTTATACATAATTTTGCGAACTGGTCTAAGTTGAATCTAATTTCGATCAGAAGGAAGTGTGCGGATTTCGTCAATCGGTCAATGATAACCCATACTGCGTCATAGCCTTTCTGAGTTATCAGAAGATCAACCACGAAATCCATCATCATATGTTCCCATTTCTATTTTGGGATCTCTAACGGTTGCAACAACCCACTCGGCCTCTGATGTTTTGCTTTCACTATCTGACATGTCAGACATTTGGCAACACATTCTGCAACATCTCGTTTCAAATTTGGCCACCAAAAATATTGTCAAAGATCTTGATACATCTTGGTACTACCAGGGTGAATCGAATATCACGAACTATGAGCCTTGCTCAAAATGTCTTCCTTAATCTCTGGCACTGGCGGTACCCAAATTCTGCTCTCAAATCTCAGTAGTCCCTCACTATCTATCTTGAATCTCAATTCAATTCCTTCCGATATCTTCTTTTTCACCTTTTCACATTCTCCGTCCTGGCGTTGAGCCTCTTTAATTTTATCTAGTAAAGTTGTACCAGCTTACATCTGGAATAGCTTCTTATCAATATCTATAGGATACTTCACTTCCAATTCCAGTTTCTCCATTGCTGAAATTAGCTCCTCCTGAGCGGTTAAAATCATCAATTTCTCCCGACCCTTTCTACTTAAGGCGTCGGCAACCACATTTTCTACGGTATAAAATCTCACAATCATAGTCCTTAATTAACTCCAGCCACCTTCTCTGGCGCATATTCAAGTACTTCTGTGTAAAAATATATTTTAGACTTTTGTGGTCTATATATATTTCACACTTCTCCCCATAGAGATAGTGTCTCCAGATCTTTAAAGCAAATACCACCGCAGCTAACTCAAAGTCATGGGTCAGATACCCCTTCTCATAGTCCTTCAATTGTCGTGACGCATATGCAATGACCCTGCCGTTTTACATATGAACACATCCCAGTCCTTTATGTGACTCATCACTATAAATCACAAAATTTCCTGTGTCATTCGGAAGAGATAACACAGGTGATGTACTCAACCTCTTCTTAAGTTCTTGAAAGCTTTCCTCACACTTCTCCGTCCAAACGAATTTCACAGTTTTTCTAGTCAAATTCGTCAGCGGAGTTGCGATCTTGGAAAAGTCCTGAATGAATCTTTTGTAATAACCTGCCAATCCAAGAAAACTTCTCACTTCCGACGGCATCTTCGGTTGACCCCAGTTCATCATAGCTTCAACTTTGGAGGGATCTACCAAAATTCCATCCTTATCAATCACATGTCTGAGAAATTATACCTAATAAATCTAAAATTTGCATTTTGAAAACTTGGCATACAACTTCTCCCTTCTCAATTCCTCTAATGCTACCTTCAAATGGTCTACATGTTCTTCCTTGGTTTTTGAGTATACCAAAATGTCATCGATAAATACCACTACGAATTTATCCAAAAATGGTTTAAATACCCTATTCATCAGGTCCATAAATGATGCAGGAGCATTCATTAGACCGAATGACATCACCAGAAATTTGTAGTGACCATATCGAGTCCTAAACGCTGTCTTCGGAACATCCTCTGGCCTCACCTTCAACTGATGATAACCACTCCTCAAATCTATCTTTGAAAAGTATCTCGCTCATTTCAATTGATCAAACAGGTCGTCGATCCTCGGTAATGGATATCTATTCTTAATCGTGACCTTATTTAGTTCTCTGTAGTCGATGCAGAGCCGCATCGTCCCGTCCTTCTTCTTTACAAATAACACCGGTGCTCCCCACGGTGATACGCTCGGTTAAATGTATTTTTTGTCCAGTAACTCTTGCAATTGTACCATTAATTCTTTCATCTCTACCGGATCCATCCGATACGGTGCCTTCGATATTGGAGCCGTTCCTAGCACTTAATCGATCACAAACTCAACGTCTCTGTCTGGCGGAAGTCCTGGCAGATTATCTAGAAATACGTCTACGAAATCCCTCACTACTGGTATCTCTTCTATCTTCGGGTTTTCTTTACGACTGTCGACTATGTAGGCTAAATATCCTACACAGCCTTGTCTTAACAACTTCTTGGCCTGCATCATCGACAGACAACTCGCTTGTCTAGGCGACTTGCTGCCATAAAACATAACCTTTGAAGGAGTCATAAGGTTAATACATTTCTTCTGACAATCAATTACAACCCCGTAATTGAATAACCAATCCATTCCTAGAATGACGTCGAATTCCCCAAGTCTGATAGGGATAAGATCTATGTTCATAATATTACCCTTAATATACGTAATTAACAGGAATTACTTCACTATTTGCAATTTCTATGTTCATTGTGTATTCTAACTCGTCTTTAGGGAATTCCAAGTTCTTAGCAAAGTCATCGGATATAAATGAACAAGTATCACCCGAATAAAATAATATCTAAGCATTAACTTTATTGATCGGAATGATACCTGACACCATATCGCGAGACTGCACAACATCCTGCACTGTCATGTTGAATGTCCTGGCGGGCGGTCGGTTGGTTGTGGTTGGTCCCGTGATAGTAAGTGCATTTCCACCGCTGTTTCCCTTGTTCTCTCCTGTTCCAGTCCCTTCAGATCCTTTCTTGGGACAGTCCTTAGCCAAGTGGTCCTTCGACCCACATGTGAAGTAGGCGCCCATCTTTGGGGTCAGGGCAGTTAGGTGCTATGTGGCCTTCCTGACCACAATTGTAGCAGACTCTTTTCCCTTTCATATAGACCCCCAGGTGAGCTTTCTCGCAGGTCGGGCATGCTTCAATCCTCTTCTTCTGACCTCCTTGTTGATTTCTAGTCGACGAGTTGTCAGTCCACCTCCTCTTCTGATCGTTACTTCCTCCCGTGTTACTACCACTAGCCTTGTTATTTCCTTCATTTTCACTCTTCTTCTTCTTCTGATCCTGATTGTACTTGGTCACCACATAGCTTCCACCTTCAGCGAGGATGGCCTTTTTTAGTACTCCAACAAAAGTATTTGGTTGAAACATCGACACTTTACTATATAACCAGGGCTTCAATCCTTGTTCAAACCTTCTTGTTTTCCTCTTATCCGTTTGTACTTGATATGTGGCGAACCTAGCCAACTCATTAAATTTTGCCGCATAGTCTGATACTGACATATTGCCTTGTTTCAATTCCAGAAATTGTACCTCCATTTGGTTCTGCGAGCTTGTCGGGAAGTACATCTCGAAGAACATTTTCTTGAACCTCTCCTAGGTGATCACACCTTCTCCTCCACAGACCTTATTTGCTTGCCACCAATAACTGGCTTCTGACTTCAATATGAACGTTGGTAGGCAGTTTTCTAGTCCTCTCTGACTCTGGCGACGTCAAAAACTTTTTCCATCTCCATAACCCAAGTTTGAGCTTCTATCGGGTTCATGGAGCCTTTCAACTCTTGCAGTCCCACCGCCTTGAAGTCCTTGAAAGTTGTATTTAGTAGATCTTGAGGTTGATTATTAATCGCTCCAGCCAATAAGTTCACCAACTGCTGAACAGGGTTAGCATTGGCGTCATTGTTGTCGTTTGTCGACCCTTCTTGGGCTGTTTGACGGTTTGGTCTTCTTCTCGACGGCATATTTCTGTTAAAATATATGCTTATTAGGTCTTTATTCAATCCCTTAAATATTTAAGGCTTAACTAAAATATTTAAACATAATCACTAAACACATTATCTCAAATAAACTCTGATATTTAATTTAAATCGAAAGTTTTAACATCATACGATATCATCACTGCTATTTACATCATCTATCCCTAGATAAAGAATCTTCAGGATTAAATCATCATAATATTCCATTGTTTATAAGCAAATCGGAATTTACATTTTTAACTAACATAAATATTCACATAATTCATATTGTTCCTATCACGACTGTAAGACCCCAACTTTTATAAATAAAGATGAATTTTTTTTTATAAATATCATTTTTGAATATTATGGAGTTAATTTGATATAATGTTATAGTTGTGGGTAATATTTATAAATTTTGCAAAGTACGCAAGTTGTTATATAATATTCGATTGGTCGGGGAATATTCGTTTTAACAGGGAATATTCGTACAACGACACAATCATTGGTGGACCCCACAACGGAATTATTGTCGGATTGAGAAAACGACAAAAATATTTTATTAAAAATAACGGCGGAAATTTTACCATTGTTGCTGTTGAACTACTCGGTAGTAAAAGTACAGTAATACGTGTGGTTGCATAGTAGCACACGGTATTGATTATTAATGCTTATGTGAGAAGTCACTCAGTTTGATTCTATTATTGTCAGTTAATAATATGAATTATTTAGCGATAATGACGTTTTGTTTTATTCGTATTATTAACGTAATAAAACAGAAACATCTTTTTATATAAAACAAATACTTTATTAAAGTTATTCTATAAATAGAATATATTTTATTTTATTTAAAAGATTTTTCTTTAAATATGGACCGTCAGATTAAAGTAATCAATCTGGACCGTTCATGGATTAGTTACTATGCATTCTATTTTTCTATAAATAGCAGCTCATTCCTTCATTATTTCTTACGAATTCACTGAACTCTAGAGAGAGAAACTATAGAGAGAAATATAGAGAGAGAGAAGAAGAGTATTCTGCTACTTAACTACTTCCTTATTCAGCTCTTCTTTAAAACGGTAGGGGAATATTATTCTTTTATATTCATGAAGAGAACTTCTGTTATTCCATTCTTATTATTCTGTTGGAATAACCAGTATACGCGGTCTACCCTATACTTGGTGACATTCTTCTATTATTCTGTTGGAACATCCTGTCTGTGTGTTTTACACCGGACCTGGTTCCGTTTATTATTCTGTTGGAACATCCTGTCTGTGTGTTTTACACCGGACCTGGTTCCGTTTTATTATTATTCTGTTGGAATATCCTGTCTGTGTGTTTTACACCGGACCTGGTTCCATTATTTATTATTCTGTCGGAATATCCTGTCTGTGCGTTTACGCCGGACCTGGTTCCATTATTTATTATTCTGTTGGAATAACCTGTCTGTGCGGTCTATCGCATGCATGGTGATTTCTTTTGTTATTCCATTCTTTATTGTACTCAGTTGGTTAAGTTTTGACTTCTATACTCCATGAAATTTGTGGAATATCCTTGATAATTGCGTTTCATCCAGTATCTTTTCATGAAAATATTCTTCTAAGCATTCTTGAATTTTACTCCACAATGCAGTATCATGTTGACAATTTGGACGTTGTTAATTCCTGGATAAATTAATTCTTGAACTTGTTTTATTGAATTCTTATATCATTGTCATCATCCTCATGTTTATAAAATGTTGAAAGTCATCTGTGGCCTGTAGTGCATAGATGGACTTGGTATGATTATGACCAGGGATTATTCGGTATAATCATGACCGTAATGTTACAAATGATGTGGTAAAAGTCCTCATTGGCCCGTAGTGCATTGATGGACAGTTGTTGGCATGATCATGACCATTAATGAATACACGAATATCCTTGGCCGTAGTGCAGGGGTGATTCGATGATGTGGATTATTTTATTAAGCTGAGTCTCAGCGATCACAGTGTTGAAAAACCTTTTAAATCATAAAAGATAGTAGAGTTTATTTTCTACTTGACTCTTTTAATGGATTGCTTGTTCCGCTGCAGTTAAACTTGATGTCTATTATATTTTATCAGTTTAACATTGTTGAAGGCTAATGATAATTTATTCTGCATTATCTTAGTCATAATATTTCTTACTGGGCTAGTTGAGCTCACCCTTTCTTTCACTGTTCTCTTCAGGAAATGAGAACGTAGCTGGGACAAGTCGGGGAACGGAGTGATGGTCCGAATGATAGTATTAGTTAGTAGTCCTCACTATTCTATGTAATGGTGTGTTAATAAATGTAATGAGGACTCCTTTTGAGTATGAATACTCTCTAGAAGATAATATTTGTATTCAAACTCACAGTTTATGTTTTGTCGTATTGTACACGACAGTTGTATTAGTAAGTTGTATTTGTATTCTGTACTATGTATCTGACGACCCAAGATGGGTGATGTATACCTAATTTTGGGGGCGTCACAGTTGGTATCAGAGCTTAGGGATATGATCCCTGGCTAAGATGTGAGAATAGAACTAGGAGGGGAGAGACGGGGAATTCCTTCGCTAGTATGACCTACCTAAGTTTATTTGCATGGTATTTAATTGGTCGGTCATAATATAAGGATAATATATGACATATCAATTAACTTTTATTTTGTGGCAGTATCTGAAAATGGCATCTGAGAATGTTGAGAATAGCAATGGAGCACAGACGACTGTTGATTCACCACATATCAATAATCAGGATAATGTGCATCAGGAAGGTGACAATCCTCATGCAAACAACAACACTGACCAAATGATGAATGATCAAATGTTCAGAGGCTTTATGCAATTCATGCAACAACAGGTGAAAGCGGCTCCTGTCCACAACGTAGGTGGAAATACTGGAAACTCTCAGGCGGTCACCGCTAAACAGTTTAAGGAGCTGGGACCACCGGAGTTTAAGGGAGAACCCAAACCACTTGTAGCTGAAACATGGATAAAGCAGATCACCAAGATATTTGATGTCTTGGGTTGCTCCGAGGAGCAAAAGGTTCCCTTTGCCGCCTTTATGTTGCGAGGAGAGGCAGATTACTGGTGGGAATCGATAAAGCGTACTCAACCTGCCGCACTGAAGATGTCTTGGGAGAAGTTCCAAGAGCTGTTTAACGACAAATACTTTCCCGAGAGTATTCGTCACATGAAGGAGGTGGAGTTCATCAAATTGGAGCAGAATAATATGACCGTGTCGCAGTACGAGGCAAAATTTGCGGAGTTATCCCGGTTTGCGTCCCACCTGGTGGATAATGAAGAAAGAATGACGCGGATGTTTTTAAGAGGTTTGAAGCCGGAGATACGTCAACATCTTGTTTCTCATAAACTGTGTTTGTATTCAGATGTTGTAAATAGGGCTCAGTTGGTGGAGCGCGATAACGAGACAACGCAACCAAAAGAGAGCAGCCGGCAAAATGATAATACCAGTGAGAGCAGTCATCGAAGCGGTGACAACAAGCGTGGAGGGAATCAACAGGCCAGAAATGGTAACCACTTCGGTGGTAATCAGGGCCAAAACAATAAGAATGGACATTTCAAGAAGAGGAGATTCAACAATGATGGAAAGACGTCAGCACCAGCACCTGTCGTTAAGGAAGGAGAACGACCACCTATCATATGTTTCAAATGCGGAGGGGAGGGGCACATCAGTCCAAACTGCGCGATGCCGTCCAAAGCATGTTATAATTGTGGAAGAGAAGGTCATTTAGCCCGATTTTGTCGTTTACCGAAGACAAATTCAGCTAGGATGGAGGCACCAAAGGCCGTCCCAGAAAAGTCAAAACCGGTTGTGCAAGGGAGAGCGTTTGTTGTGACCTCCCAGAAAGCAAGGAACCCGAATGAGGTCATCACGGGTAAGCTTATCATAAACTCTAACGAAGTCTATACTTTATTTGATACCGGTTCAACCCATTCTTTTATTTCTCCTACTTGCGCTCATCGATTAAATTTGATTCCGGAGAAATTAGACTTTGACTTAGCTGTTGAAACTCCATTGGGAGAAACCTTCATTACATCCACGGTTTATAAGTCTTGTTTGGTTCAAGTTGGTACCCACACATTACCTGTCGATCTTATTTCATTAAAAATACTTGCATTTGACGTGATTCTAGGGATTGATTGGTTAACTACTCATCATGCAAAAATTGATTGTTTTCGTAAGGTTGTTAGCTTTCATATTCCTAATCGACCTATTATGCGAATTCAAGCAACCAAACCATTAAAATCAATCGCTGTCATCTCAAGCCATAAAGCTATTCGTTTATTGAAAAACGGATGTCAAGCTTTCTTAGCTCATGTCACAGATCTAAACAAAAATACGTCAGCTTTGAATGATATTTCTGTTGTTAATAAATTTCCTGACGTATTCCCGAAGAACTTCCTGGCCTACCCCCAGAGCGTGAAATTGAATTTTGTATCGACCTTGAACCCGGTACAAAACCCATTTCCAAAGCCCCATATCGAATGGCTCCTATTGAACTTCAGGAGTTAAAGACCAACTGCAGGAATTGTTAGACATTGGTTTTATTCGTCCTAGTACTTCTCCTTGGGGTGCTCCTGTTCTGTTCGTGAAGAAGAAAGATGGGAGTATGCGACTTTGTATTGATTATCGGGAGTTGAATCATGTCACCATCAAAAATAGGTACCCATTGCCACGTATTGATGACCTGTTTGACCAGTTGCAAGGAGCACAATTCTTTTCAAAGATCGATCTTCGTTCTGGATATCATCAGCTGAAGGTTAGAACTGAGGATATTCCAAAGACGGCTTTTAGAACTCGGTACGGGCATTATGAATTCTTAGTTATGTCTTTTGGATTGACTAATGCTCCTGCTGCCTTCATGGATATGATGAACAGGGTATTCAAGGAATATTTGGATCACTTTGTGGTCGTCTTTATCGATGACATCCTTATTTATTCCAAAAGCCGTGAAGATCATGAGCAACACTTGAGGCTGGTACTCCAAAAGCTTCGTGAATACAAACTTTATGCCAAGTTGAAGAAATGCGAGTTCTGGCTGGAAGAGGTAGCATTCCTTGGGCACGTAGTATCAAGTCGTGGAATATCGGTTGACCCGGCAAAGATTGAAGCTATTCAAAGCTGGGAGCAACCTAAATCAGTGACCGAGGTACGTAGCTTTCTTGGTTTAGCTGGTTATTATCGGAGATTCGTGGAAGGATTTTCTCGAATCGCTACTCCATTAACTCAGCTGACTCGGAAAGATACAAAGTTTGGTTGGAGCGAAGAATGTGAGCAGAGTTTTCAAGAACTCAAGAGGAGACTCATTTCAGCACCTGTTCTAACAATACCATCTGGCTCGGAGGGATTTGTCATCTACAGTGATGCTTCGAGCAAAGGGTTGGGATGCGTTCTCATGCAACATGGAAAAGTCATAGCCTATGCATCAAGACAACTCAAGGAATATGAGAGGAATTATCCTACTCATGATCTAGAGTTGGCAGCTGTTGTCTTTGCACTTAAAATTTGGAGGCATTACTTGTATGGGGAGAAAGTGGAGATCTTTACGGATCATAAAAGCCTCAAATATTTCTTCACTCAAAAGGAACTCAACATGCGACAACGACGTTGGCTTGAACTGTTGAAAGATTATGATCATACCATTCAATACCATCCTGGAAAAGCGAACGTGGTAGCTGACGCATTGAGTAGAAGATCATATGCGGGTACAAGTGCAATATTAACAACGCAAAGGCCCATTTTGTGTGACTTGCAAAGGATGGAGATAGAGTTAAAGACTCCAGGGACCCATGTGATGATGGCGAATATACGAGTAGAACCGACTTTAATCGATAAAGTTAAAGCTGCTCAAGCTACAGACCTGGAGCTGATGCGTATGAGGAAGAAAGTGCAAGAAGGTGCTATGCCGGAAGCAAGAATCGATGAAGAAGGAATACTTCGAGTCAACTCCAGACTTTGTGTTCCTAACAACCCTGATTTAAAGTATGAAATCATGATGGAGGCGCACAACACACCGTTTGCAATCCATCCTGGAAGTACCAAAATGTATCATGATCTTCGTCATACATTTTGGTGGAGCAATATGAAGAGAGAGATAGCGTTGTTTATCTCAAGGTGTCTAACTTGTCAACGAGTCAAAGCGGAGCATCAAGTACCAAAAGGTCCATTGCAACCACTTGAAATTCCAGAATGGAAGTGGGAGCACATTACCATGGATTTCGTTACCGGTCTTCCTAGGGTTTCTCAAGGTATTGATGCGATTTGGGTCATTGTTGATAGATTGACCAAGTCTGCTCATTTCTTACCGATACGAGAAACTTATACACTTGAACGTCTTGCTCGTATGTACATAAACGAGATTGTAAGACTGCATGGTATGCCAGTATCCATAGTTTCTGATCGAGACCCAAGATTCACTTCACGATTTTGGGTTAGTTTACAAAAAGCTATGGGCACGGAGTTACGATTTAGTTCAGCATATCATCCTCAGACGGACGGACAATCAGAGAGGACTATTCAAACTCTTGAAGATCTATTAAGACTCTGTGTCTTTGACTTCAAGGGAAGTTGGGACAAGTTCTTACCATTGGTGGAGTTTTCCTACAACAACAGTTATCAAGCAAGTATTGGCATGGCTCCATTCGAAGCATTGTATGGAAGAAAATGTCGTTCTCCAGTATGCTGGGATGAGGTGGGCGAAGCAACGTTGTTGGGACCGGAGTTGGTACGTATGACTACAGAAAAGATTCAAACGATCCGACAACGTATAAAAACCTCACAAGATCGACAAAAGAGTTATGCTGATCTTCATCGAAAGGACGTGGAATTTGATGTAGGAGATCATGTGTTCTTACGTGTTGCTCCATGGAAAGGAGTTACGAGATTTGGAAAGAGAGGAAAGCTAAATCCTCGATTCATCGGTCCATTTTTAATCCTCGATCGAGTAGGAACTGTGGCTTATAGACTCGCTTTACCGCCAAGTATGTCTCGTGTTCATAACGTTTTCCACATATCCATGTTACGCAAATATGTGGAAGACCCGAACCACATTATTGAGTTAGAACCGGACGAAATAGCGGAGGATTTGACGTATGAAGAAGTTCCTGTTCAAATCTTGGATAAGAAGGAACATATTCTACGCTCCAAGGTTATACCTCAAGTCAAAGTTTTGTGGAGAAACCACGATGTTGAGGAAATGACTTGGGAGTTAGAATCTGAAATGAAATCAAGGTATCCTTACCTCTTCGACATACCAGGTACGTACCCTAATTTCGAGGGCGAAATTTCATAAGAAGGGGAGGTTGTAAGACCCCAACTTTTATAAATAAAGATGAATTTTCTATAAATATCATTTTTGAATATTATGGAGTTAATTTGATATAATGTTATAGTTGTGGGTAATATTTATAAATTTTGCAAAGTACGCAAGTTGTTATATAATATTCGATTGGTCGGGGAATATTCGTTTTAACAGGGAATATTCGTACAACGACACAATCATTGGTGGACCCCACAACGGAATTATTGTCGGATTGAGAAAACGACAAAAATATTTTATTAAAAATAACGGCGGAAATTTTACCATTGTTACTGTTGAACTACTCGGTAGTAAAAGTACAGTAATACGTGTGGTTGCATAGTAGCACACGGTATTGATTATTAATGCTTATGTGAGAAGTCACTCAGTTTGATTCTATTATTGTCAGTTAATAATATGAATTATTTAGCGATAATGACGTTTTGTTTTATTCGTATTATTAACGTAATAAAACAGAAACATCTTTTATATAAAACAAAATACTTTATTAAAGTTATTCTATAAATAGAATATATTTTATTTTATTTAAAAGATTTTTCTTTAAATATGGACCGTCAGATTAAAGTAATCAATCTGGACCGTTCATGGATTAGTTACTATGCATTCTATTTTTCTATAAATAGCAGCTCATTCCTTCATTATTTCTTACGAATTCACTGAACTCTAGAGAGAGAAACTATAGAGAGAAACTATAGAGAGAGAGAAGAAGAGTATTCTGCTACTTAACTACTTCCTTACTTCAGCTCTTCTTTAAAACGGTAGGGAATATTATTTCTTTTATATTCATGAAGAGAACTTCTGTTATTCCATTCGTTATTATTCTGTTGGAATAACCAGTATACGCGGTCTACCCTATACTTGGTGACATTCTTCTATTATTCTGTTGGAACATCCTGTCTGTGTGTTTTACACCGGACCTGGTTCCGTTTATTATTCTGTTGGAACATCCTGTCTGTGTGTTTTACACCGGACCTGGTTCCGTTTTATTATTATTCTGTTGGAATATCCTGTCTGTGTGTTTTACACCGGACCTGGTTCCATTATTTATTATTCTGTCGGAATATCCTGTCTGTGCGTTTACGCCGGACCTGGTTCCATTATTTATTATTCTATTGGAATAACCTGTCTGTGCGGTCTATCGCATGCATGGTGATTTCTTTTGTTATTCCATTCTTTATTGTACTCAGTTGGTTAAGTTTTGACTTCTATACTCCATGAAATTTGTGGAATATCCTTGATAGTTGCGTTTCATCCAGTATCTTTTCAAGAAAATATTCTTCTAAGCATTCTTGAATTTTACTCCACAATGCAGTATCATGTTGACAATTTGGACGTTGTTAATTCCTGGATAAATTAATTCTTGAACTTGTTTTATTGAATTCTTATATCATTGTCATCATCCTCATGTTTATAAAATGTTGAAAGTCATCTGTGGCCTGTAGTGCATAGATGGACTTGGTATGATTATGACCAGGGATTATTCGGTATAATCATGACCGTAATGTTACAAATGATGTGGTAAAAGTCCTCATTGGCCCGTAGTGCATTGATGGACAGTTGTTGGCATGATCATGACCATTAATGAATACACGAATATCCTTGGCCGTAGTGCAGGGGTGATTCGATGATGTGGATTATTTTATTAAGCTGAGTCTCAGCGATCACAGTGTTGAAAAACCTTTTAAATCATAAAAGATAGTAGAGTTTATTTTCTACTTGACTCTTTTAATGGATTGCTTGTTCCGCTGCAGTTAAACTTGATGTCTATTATATTTTATCAGTTTAACATTGTTGAAGGCTAATGATAATTTATTCTGCATTATCTTAGTCATAATATTTCTTACTGGGCTAGTTGAGCTCACCCTTTCTTTCACTGTTCTCTTCAGGAAATGAGAACGTAGCTGGGACAAGTCGGGGTACGGACGGTGAGTGATGGTCCGAATGATAGTATTAGTTAGTAGTCCTCACTATTCTATGTAATGGTGTGTTAATAAATGTAATGAGGACTCCTTTTGAGTATGAATACTCTCTAGAAGATAATATTTGTATTCAAACTCACAGTTTATGTTTTGTCGTATTGTACACGACAGATGTATTAATCAGTTGTATTTGTATTCTGTACTATGTATCTGACGACCCAAGATGGGTGATGTATACCTATTTTTGGGGGCGTCACAACGACCTATTAAGACGTCGAATAGCTTCCCTGCGCTCTTCTTCCATGATACGAAACATCATTCTACGATCCAACATGTACGAAGGTAAGTCCTCGAACTGAATTGGTACAGACTCTTATAAATCTGCTGAGATAAACAACCCTCATTGAGGGGGGAATTATTTGTTATCAGGGAACCGACTACGTGTAAACAACATGTTCAAATGTTAAGCATAGCGTAGGGTATTTTGGACTGATCACCTATTATACTTGTTTTATTGGATTAGCAGTAGCATACTGTTAATTCTAGCAGGAGTTCTTGGTCCTTAGTGACTACTTAGCGCTCAATCTTCTTGAACTATTAAAATGATTAAACCTTTGAATCTTATTGATATATTTTAGTCCGTAGTGACTCTTATTTCAATCTAAGCACAAGATTTAATATGATTAATACTTCTTGTTATTCCTGAGCTATTATTTACGGTTCTACCCTTGAGATTTCAAACTTATAAAGGTTTACCCTTATTGCTATATTACTTGCTGGGCAAATTTGTTGCTCATTCTTGTTTCCCTAATAATATTACAGTTAAGGCAGAGCAAGGAAGTATCTCCGGTAAGGGTAAAGCTACGGATTAGTTTTAGTCTTTTAAGTTAGGAGGATTATTATTATGTTGTATTAAGAGATAATTAAAATATGTTTTAAGTTATGTCTTAGATCTATTTATGTAATGCTATAGTAACGGTTACGAGACCTTAGGACAAGAATAGTTTTGTTATAACAATATAAATTATTCTATTATTCCATTGTTGATGATTTTAACACAATATTAGAAATAGAACGTGAAGTACCGAATTTGAGATATTTGTATCTAACTTTGGGGGAGTCACAACGTGTATTACTGTACTTTTATCACCGGGTATTTTAACAGTTAACGGTAAAAGTTTTGTCGTTATTTTTATAAAAAGGTTATTTCTGTCACTTTTTATATCCGACAATTATTCCGTTATGTGGTCCACCAATGATTGCGGCATCGTACGAATATTTCCTGACCAAACGAATATTTTCCGACAACTATATACTTTGTATATTTTGCACATATCACTCATAACTATAACATTTATTAAATCAACACCTTACTATTTAGATTAATATATATAAAAAATCAAATCTTATTCATAAAAAGTTGGGGTCTACATCAGACATTGTGGGTGCCTATAAGTAAAGAGTTGAGCTAAATGTTTCTTCTACTTCTACTTGAAGAATCATTGGTCTTGCATTTTATATATAATAATTGATATATATATATAATATATATATATATATATATATATATATATATTTATATATATATATTTGAATTTGTATTTTTACGTGTGCAGCCATATGCCTTTTGGTAGCACATGGTTATGCCTCACAACAACAACTAAAACCAAAAAATAAAGTAAAATTTGAGCTTGATATTTATAGTTCAATGTTGAGGTGATATTCATGACCTAGAAATTGGATTGAGTAAAAATTGGACCTACAAATGATTATTATATTTGCTGCTAACTAATTATAATGTTTATCCAGCAGAAAGTTTGGATTGAAGATTAATAGTTTGTCTAAATACGGAATAGGAGTATATATATCTAATGTGATCAAAATACATTGTATGTAATTGTTAAAAAAATTGATTTAATTTGTGGTCAAGTAAATTAAACATGAAGGCCAGTACCAAGACTATGCGTATGATACTTCTAATAACATGGGGGGTTCAACAATTGACGGTTCATGTTTCAATATTTTTTGAGATTTAGGGAGTGGATAATGATATGAGTTTTGCCTGATTTGAGGGTTGAAGGGTTGACTAGAAGAAAGGAAACTAGCAAGGATAATGATGATCAACTTGGACTTAAACTATTTTTATTCTGGCAGTTGATAATATGCCACATGATTATTCTAACAGGATAGAAGAAATCATATTATCCAATTTAAACGTTAAAGGTAGCGCAAATAAATTAAATTGTAGCAAATAACTACATAAAATGCAAAGTATATTCTAGACAGGGTTGCATGCATTAATTCAGGTCCAAAAATGTTCAGTGTATGCATTAACTCAGGCTGCCGATATGTATTTTTATTCAAAAACTAATCTTATTTATATACTTTACTATGGAATTATACTATCTTCACCCACACATTCGAAAAAATGCTCACATACAGAGCGAGAGATAGAGTGAGAGATTGTGTTTTGTTATCTATAATGTTGACTCAAGTATCAAATTGTTGGACTCTCCAAAATCTTTTTGGACTAACATAGTAATGACATTAGAAGCAACATGTGCTCTTCAGATTGATAGTGCGATGAATCCAAATTGCTTTAGGGAGAAATTTTTTCAAGGTAGAATTAAGGATACGTCGGCATAGCTTCATTGCCACACTAAATATAAATGTATACTTTTAACAGTGTTACCGTATTACTACCTTAGTTTTAACATTTAGGTTATTTATTTTGACACAATTCATAACTTAGCACTTGCCTTTATCCCTTACCAGTATTTATGTACCTGAATTAATGAAGTCTCTTAGGTTATAATTCTTTTATGGAGCTTATAAATTTTATTGTTGTAGTAAATTAAGATTATAATATAGTGGGATGGTGTTATGGGCACTTCATATTCATAGTGTTATGAATCTGATTGCTTAAATCACATTGAACTTTGAGAACTTAGAAAGAACTATACATTCTTAAGAACTATTTTGCATGTCTCAGGTATGTTAAATCAAATTTGAAGTGTAATAATTCAAGTCCTTTCAATTGTTTTATTGTATGATAATTTTGAACATCTTCTAGGAGTCTTTTTAATAAATATTTGTGTTTCAATTTGCAATAGAATAGCCACTTTGTACAAGCTTGGATTCTATGTGTATGGAATTTTGATTTAGTGCATTTTGGAAGTTATTTTTGGGGTAATGACTCAGGATTTTGAATTATGAGAATGTTTACATACATGGTTCTATTTATTTTTCCTCCTGTTTTGTGTTTTGACTTTTATATTTTGGGTTTGCGGTCGTGCTATTGGTGTGTGCAAAAGTATTTGTCATTGAAAAATTGTTAATAATGGGCATGTATTATAGGAAAATTGCATAAAGAAGTATGAACTATTGGATATTGATTTTTGTTTATTTTGGTTGTTGTGAAGGATATTGATTAGATTGTGTAATATACATATAGAAATGAGAAATGGGTAGCTCAGGATTCTCATGGAAATTGGAAGAACACCCAAAGTTGCGAAAGGGGAAGATTATATATATGGTGGTTCTGGACGGGTTGAGTGAAGCCAAACCAAATCAGTACAACTACATCTCTGTTACTGATACACCCACTATGGTTTCCCTTAAAAATGTACTTTTTCTCTTTCACAAATCTCATTGTACTCCTATTTAAATAAGTTTTGAAGTTTTCATCTTTAATGAAATAAATATTTAATTGAGATTATACATAAATATTTGAGAAATTATAAAATCCGTTATCCAAACTAGCCGGTGTAATGCACGGGCTATCACCTAGTTGTATACTAATTGTAAGACCCCAACTTTTTCATAAATAAAATTGAATTTCGTCTAATTATTATTTTGAATAATAAGGTGTTAATTTGATATAATGCTTTGGTTATTGGTGAAATGTGCAAATCGTGCAAAATAAGCAAGTGGTTATAAAATATTTATTGTTGTCGGAGAATATTCGTTTGGTCGTGAAATATTCTTGCTGTCGAGAAATATTCGTACGATGGCGCAGCCATTTGTGGGCCCCATAACGGAAGACGGTTGGATGAAGAAAACGACAAGTTTGAATTTTTAAAAATAACGGCATAATAGTTACCGTTAACACTGTTGGAATACCCCGTGGTTAAAATACAGTAATACGCGTGGTTGCACAGTAGTACACGGTATTGCGCAGTATTGTTGGATTATTAATTCTTACGTAAGAAGACACTACTCAATAATTGTTACAGTAATTACTGTTTAATATTTTATTGATTCAATAATTGCTACGTTGATATTTTATATTATTGTTGTTTCAATAATTGTCACTGCACATTATTTTCTATTATCTGATCAATAATTTATATTATTTTAATAATATTATTAGATAGCATTATTGACAATGTCTAAGGAAGTTCTGTCTAAGGAGAGGTTTGGTCACCTAATTGCGCGCCAGCAAGGAGAAATCCTTATCGAAAAGCCCCCTCTTTCCTTGGAACGACCTGGTTGTCAGAATTGTGATTCTGTAATATTATTTGTGAGTAATTAATTATTGATTTATATGATAAAAAAATATTTATTTTATGTGGATATAAATGATGGATATATTTATTTTATGGGGATATAAATGAAGGAATTAATGCTGAGGTGTTTTATCAGTATTTTATCGGAATGGAGGTATTAAAAATCGTCCGTATGTGAATTTTGGGCATTTTCTGTTTAGAATTTGGAAAAACTTAAATCTACAAAGTTGTAGAAAATTAAATTTTCTATGGAATAGTTATGAGATTCGAATTTTTCTGATAAAATGGCTATTTATTATGAATTATTGAAGTTGCTGATTATTGTTTAAATTTTAAAACATTTTAAAAATTTCTAGAATGGGTGGGCCCTACTTTTGGTTGGTGAGAAATGTGCTGAAATTTTATTTCAAAAGTAGTGGACGTGAATAGTAACAGGTAAAGCCATCAGGTAGTAGGTTAGTCTGCTTTGGCGTTCTAAGTATTTTCTCATAAATAGGGTGCTTAGTTAGAATTGAAAATCACACCAGAAATAAGTTTTTTTTTTCTCTCTCTATATTATCGAGCGTATTTTTGTGAGTATTTAGATACTTTGAGAGTTGCTATTCAGTACAATTTTCCTTTAGCCTTATACTTGATATTTCAGCTGGAAGTACTGTTCTTTTGAGGTAAGGAATGTTATTTTTTTCGTAAATGATATTATTTTTTTCAACATCATTATGCTGAAATATTGATATGAATTCTATTGTGGAATTTCTACCTTTTTGTGTAGGGGTTATTATTCACGTATACGGCATTATTCACAAATACGGCACTATTCACCGAAAAATGAAATTTTTTCTTCTTTTTCCCAGATGTCTATTATGATTACTATCTTTGATTGTAACCATGTTTTGATTTTTATTCTTGAATTTTACTCCATTATGATTTATTATGGAGTATTTTTAAACTTGAATTATCTAAAGTATGAATCTCTAATATTTGTCCATTTGTCTCACTGGATTCGTTCTCTAAAATATTTTTCATCATCCTCAGTCTTTAATGATGATACTTGATGAATATCTTTGGCTTGTAGTGCAAAGATAAATGATTACCTGATGAATATCTTTGGCCCGTAGTGCAAAGATGAACAGGTGTTGAGATGAACATGACCAACTAGTGATATAAATGAATATCTTTGGCTCGTAGTGCAAAGCTGAATATTTGATGCAAGATGTACATTGATTGATGTTACAGGGATAAAATTTTGATGATGGGCTTTTAAATTCATAGATGATAATAGATTTCATTCTCTACTTAACTCTTCTAATGAATTGTTATTTTCGCTGTGAATATTGATCTAAAACTGATTGTCTATTATATTTTATCTGATTTGTTGAAGGCTAACGATAAATTGGTGTTCTTTATCTTAGTAATAATATTCTTTACTAGGCTATTTGAGCTCACCCTTTTTTTTTGTTCCATTTTTCTTCTCAAGAGGTGAGAACATAGCAGGAACTAGCCGGGGTATGGAGTGATGGTTTAAGATAGTTATTTTAGTAGTCCTCACTATTTTGTAAAATAATGTATCAATAATTATAATGAGGACTCCTTTTGAGTTTGAATACTATCTATTAGATAATATTTGTATTTAAACTCACAGTATTGTGTTGTCGTATTTTGAACGATAATTGTATTAATGAAGTTGTATTTGTTTCTGTACCATGTATTTGGTGACTCAGAATGGGTGATGTATACCTATTTTAGGGGCGTTACAGTTGGTATCAGAGCTTAGAGATATGGTCTTTGACGGAGATCAGGGAATAAAACTAGGAGGGGAGAGACGAGTAAATCTTTCGCTAGTATGTCCTACCTAAGCTTATTTGTTGGTCGGTCATAATATAGGGATATTATGTGATATGTTAATTTGTTTAATTAACCCTTGTTTTATGGCAGTATTTGAGAATAGGAGCCGAGAATGTTAACAATGGAGTAAATGAGACCGTGGTGACACCTTTAATCACCACCCAGGGGAACGTACAACAGGAAAGAAATATTCCTCCTGTAAACAACACTACCGAACAAATAATGAATGATGGAATGTTTAGAAGCTTTTTGCATTTCATGCAAAATCAGACGAGGGAGACTCGTGTACAAAATACGGGTGGAAATGATAGCAACGCGCGGCTTGTCATAGCCAAGCAGTTCAAAGAGTTGGGACCACCAGAATTTGCGAGAAAGCCGGATCCAATCAAGACGGAGACGTGGGTTAAACAAATTACCAAGATATTTGATATCATGGGATGCATGGAGGAACAGAAGGTTCCATTCGCCACCTTTATGTTCCGTGGTGAGGTAGATTACTGGTGGGAATCTGTGAAGCGTACCCAATCTGCCGCACTCAACATGTCTTGCGAAACGTTTCAGAAACTGTTCAATGATAAATACTTTCCTGAAAGTATTCGTCATATGAAGGAGGTAGAATTTATCAGACTGGAACAAAACAACATGACGGTGTCCCAGTATGAGGCGAAGTTCGCAGAGTTATCCAGGTTTGCACCTCATTTGGTAGAGAATGAGGAACGAATGACACGGATGTTTCTGAGAGGTCTAAAACTCGAGATTCGACAATATCCTATCTCTCATAAATTTTCTTTATATTCAGATATTGTAAAGCAAGATAATGAGTATGTTCAAACGAGGGACCACAACCAGGGTCATACCGGTGGCAGCGGTCATCGGTGCAATGAAAATCAGCGGGGAGGAAAACATTCGGACAAAAGCGGTAACCACTCTGGTGGTAATCGTGGCTATGATGGTAGAAGAAGCGAGTCGGGGGGAGATTTCAAAAAGAGAAGGTACAACAATGATAACGTGAAGACGTCAGCACCAATATCAACTGTTTCTAGGGGAGGAGATCGAGCACCAGTTGTTTGTTATAAATGCGGGAAAGAGGGACACATCAGCCCAAACTGCCCACAACAATCCAAGGTGTGTTATAACTGTGGAAAGGGAAGTCATATAGCTAAAGTTTGTCTTGTTGTGAAACTAGGTTCAACTAGAATGGTGACTCCGAAGGCTGTTCCAGACAAGTTAAAGTCGGTGGTTCCTGGAAGAGCGTTTGTCATGACTGGCCAAAACGCGAGGAACCCGAACGAGGTGATCATGGGTAAGCTAATCATAAATTCTTGCAAAGTTTATACCTTATTAGATAACGATTCTACCCATTCTTTTATCTCTCCTGCTTGTGCTCAACGTTTGAACTTAACTCCAGAGAAATTAGACTTTGACTTATCTATTGAGACTCCGTTAGGAGAAACCTTCATTGCATCTACTATTTATAAATCTTGCTTGATCTAAGTTGGTACCATCACGTTACCTGTCGATCTTATTTCTTTGAAAATACTTGCATTTGATGTGATTTTAGGGATTGATTGGTTAACTATTCATCATGCCAAAATTGATTATTTTTGTAAGGTTGTTAGTTTTCATATTCCTAACCAACCTGTTATGCGAATTCAAGCAACCAAACCACTAAAGTCAATCACTGTCATATCAAGCCATAAAGCTGTTCGTTAATTAAAAAATGAATATCAAGCTTTCTTAGCCCATGTCAGAGACTTGAACAAAAACATGTCAGATTTGAATAATATTTCTATTGTTAGTGAATTTCCTGATGTATTTCCTGAAGAACTTCCCGGTCTACCCCCATAACGTGAAGTTGAATTCTTTATTGACCTTGAACCTGGTATAAAGTCCATTTCTAAAACCCCATATCGAATGGCTCCTATTGAACTTCAGGAGTTAAAGGTCCAACTACAGGAGTTGTTAGACATCGGTTTCATTTGTTCTAGTACATCACCTTGGGGTGCTCTTGTATTATTCGTAAAGAAGAAAGACAGGAGTATGCGACTTTGTATTGACTACCAGAAATTAAACCATGTCACCATCAAGAATAGGTATCTGCTACCTCGCATTGATGATATGTTCGACCAGTTGCAAGGAGCACAATTCTTTTCAAAGATCGATCTTCGTTCTGGATATCATCAGCTGAAGATTAAAACTGACGATATTCCGAAGACTGCCTTCAGAACTCGGTACGGGCATTATGAATTCTTAGTCATGTCTTTTGGATTGACTAATACTCCTGCTACTTTCATGGATATAATGAATCGTGTGTTCAAGGAATATTTGGATCAGTTCGTTGTTGATGACATCCTCATCTATTCCAAAAGCCGTGAAGATCATGAGCACAATTTGAAGCTGGTACTGTAAAGGCTTCGTGACAACAAGCTATATGCCAAACTGAAGAAATACGAATTCTGGCTTGAGGAAGTAGCATTCCTTGGGCACGTGGTGTCAAAACATGGAGTATCTGTTGACCCGGCGAAGATTAAAGCAATACAAAGTTGGTAGCAACCGAAGTCGGTGACCGAAGTACATAGCTTTCTGGGCTTAGCTGGTTATTATCGGAGATTCGTGGGAGGATTTTCTAGAATCGCTACTTCGTTAACTCAGCTGACTCGGAAAGATACAAATTCATATGAAGCGAGGAATGCAAGAAGAGTATCCAAGAGCTCAAGAAGAAACTCATTTAAGCACCTATTCTGACAATACCATCTGGTTTGGATGGATTTGTTATCTACAGCGATGCTTCAAGCAAAGGGTTAGGATGTGTTCTCATGCAACATGGGAAAGTCATAGCCTATGCCTCGCGGCAACTTAAATAATATGAGAAGAATTATCCTAGTCATGATTTGGAGTTGGCAGCAGTCGTTTTCGCGTTGAAGATCTGGAGACACTACCTGTATGGGGAGAAAGTGGAGATCTATACAGATCATGAAAGCCTCAAATATTTCTTCACCCAAAAGGAACTCAACATGCGGCAACGACGTTGGCTCGAGCTGTTGAAAGATTACGATCATACCATCCAATACCATCCTGGAAAAGCAAACGTGGTAACTGACGCATTGAGTAGAAGATCATATGCGGGTACGAGTGCGATATTGTCAACACAAAGGCCCATTTTATATGACTTGCAAAGGATGGAGATAGAGGTAAAGGCTCCAAGTACCCATGTGATGTATCAAACATATGAGTAGAACCGACTTTAATCGATAAAGTTAAAGTTGCTCAAGCTACGGACATGGAGCTGATGCGTATGAAGAAGAAAGTGCAAGAAGGTGCTATTCCAGAAGCAAGAATCGATGAAGAAGGAATAATTCAAGTCAACTCCAAACTTTGTGTCCCAAACGATTCTGACTTAAAGCATAGAATCATGATGGAGGCACACAACACACCGTTTGTAATCCATCCTGGTAGTGCCAAAATGTATCATGATCTTCGACATATATTTTGGTGGAGCAATATGAAGAGAGAGATAGCGGAGTTTATCTCGAGGTGTTTAACTTGTCAACGTGTAAAGGCGGATCATCAAGTGCCAAAGGGTCCATTGCAACCACTTGAGATTCTGAAATGAAAGTGGGAACACGTTACCATGGATTTCGTTATGGGTCTTCCCAAGGTTTCTTAAGGCATAGATGCGATTTGGGTTATTGTTGATAGATTAACCAAGTCTGCTTATTTATTGCCTATACGGGAGACTTATTCCCTTGAACGTCTTGCTCGTATGTACGTGAATAAGATTGTCAGATTGCACGGCATGCCAGTATCCATAATTTCGGATCGTGACCCAAGATTCACTTCACGATTTTGGGTTAGCTTATAGAAAGCTATGGGTACGGATTTACGATTCAGTTAGGCATACCATCCTCAAATGGACGGGCAATTAGAAAGGACCATTCAAACTCTTGAAGATCTATTAAGACTATGTGTCTTAGATTTCAAAGGGAGTTGGGATAAATACCTACCATTGGTTGAATTCTCCTACAACAACAGTTATCAGGCAAGTATAGGTGTATCTTCATTCGTGCATTGTATGGACGAAAGTATCGCCCTCCAGTATGTTGGGATGAGGTGGGAGAAGCAACATTGTTGGGACCAGAGTTGGTACGTATGACTACAAAGAAAATTCAAATGATCCGATAACGTATACAAACCGCTCAGGATCGACAAAAGAGTTATGCGGATCTTCATCGGAAGGACGTAGAATTTAATATTGAGGATTATGTATTGTTACGTATTGCTCCATGGAATGGAGTTACAAGATTCGGGAAAAGAGGAAAGCTCAATCCAATATTTGTTGGTCCATTTGAGATTCTTGACCGAATAGGAAATGTGGCCTATAGACTCGCATTACCTCCAAGCATGTCTCGTGTTCATAATGTTTTTCACATATCTATGATTCGTAAATATGTGAAAGACCCGAACCACATAATTGAGTTAAAACCAGACGAGATAGCCGAAGATTTAAGGTACGAGGAGGCACCTGTTAAGATCTTGGATAGAAAAGAGCATGTCCTACGCACCAAGGTTATACCACAAGTTAAGGTTTTGTGGAAGAACCATGCTATTGAAGAAATGACCTGGGAGTTGGAATCAGAAATGAAAGCGAGGCATCCTCACCTTTTTGAAACACCAGGTACGTACGTCAATTTTGAGGACGAAATTTCATAAGGAGTGGAGGTTGTAAGACCCCAATTTTTTCATAAATAAAATTAAATTTCGTCTATTTATTATTTTGAATAATAAGATGTTAATTTGATATAATACTTTGGTTATGGGTGAAATGTGCAAATTGTGCAAAATAAGTAAGTGGTTATAAAATATTTATTATTGTCGGGGAATATTCGTTTGGTCGTGGATTATTCTTGTTGTCGATGAATATTCGCACGATGGCACAGCCATTTGTGGGCCCCATAACGGAAAACGGTCAGATGAAGAAAACGACAAGTTTGAGTTTTTAAAAATAACGGCGTAGTAATTACCGTTAACACTGTTGGAATACCCGGTGGTTAAAATACAGTAATACACGTGGTTTGCACAGTAGCACACGGTATTGCATAGTATTGTTGGATAATTAATTGTTATGTAAGAAGACACTACTCAATAATTGTTATAGTAATTACTGTTCAATATTTTATTAATTTAATAATTGCTACATTGATATTTTATATTATTATTGTTTCAATAATTGTCACTGCACAGTATTTCCCATTATCAGATCAAGAATTCATATTATTTGAATAATATTATTAGATAGCATTATTGGTAATGTCTAAGGATGAAAGTTCTGTCTAAGGAGAGGTTTGGTCACCTAATTGCACGTCAATAAGGAGAAATCCTTATCGGAAAGCCCCCTCTTTCTTAGGAACGATCTGGTTTTCATAATTGTGATTCTGTAATATTATTTGTGAATAATTAATTATTGATTTATATGATAAAAAAATATTTATTTTATGTAGATATAAATGATGGATATATTTATTTTATATGGATATAAATGAAGGAATTAATGCTGAGGTGTTTTATCAATTTTTTGTCGGAATAGAGGTATTAAAAATCGTCCGTATGTGAATTTCAGGCATTTTTTGTTTAGAATTTAGAAAAACTTAAATCTACAAAGTTGTAGAGAATTAAATTTTCTATGGAATAGACATGAGATTCGAATTTTTCTGATAAAAGGGCTATTTATTATGAATTATTAAAGTTACTGATTATTTTTAAAATTTTAAAATAATTTTGAAATTTCTAGAATGGGTGGGCCCCACTTTTGGTTGGTGAGAAATGTGCTGAAATTTTATTTTAAAAGTGGTGGGCGTGAATAGTAGCAGGTAAAGCCATCAGGTAGCAGGTTAGTCTGCTTTGGCGTTCTAAGTATTTTCCTATAAATAGGGTGCTTAGTTAGAATTAAAAATCACACCAGAAATAAGTTTTTTCTCTCTCTCTCTCTCTCTCTCTCTCTCTATATATATATATATATATATATATTAAATATATATTATCGAGCGTATTTTTATGAGTATTTAGATACTTTGAGAGTTGCTATTTAGTACAAGTTTCTTTCAGCCTTATACCTGATATTTCAGTCGGAAGTACTGTTCTTTTGAGGTAAGGGATGTTATTTTCTTCGTAAATAATATTATTTTCTTCAATATCATTATGCTGAAATATTGATATGAATTCTATTGTGGAATTTCTACCTTTTTGTGTCGAGGTTACTATTCACGTATATGACACTATTCACAAATATGGTACTATTCACCAAAAAATAATTTTTCTCTTCTTTTTCCCAGATGTCTATTATGGTTACTATCTTTGATTGTATCCATGTTTTAATCTTCATTCTTGAATTTTACTCAATTATGATTTATTATGGAGTATTTTTAAACTTGAATTATCTAAAGTACGAATCTCTAATATTTGTCCTTTTGTCTCACTGGATTCATTCTCTAAAATGTTTTCCATCATCCTCAGTCTTTAATGGTGATTGTCGACAACGAGATTTTTATTTATCCCTTTTCTATTCTTGTTCTTTTGTTTTCTCATGTTAGGTGAGATTTGTTTGAAAAAATAAGTGAAAAAGGTTTGACATGTATAATGTCGACGATGGACTGTTAAGAGTCGCCAGTTGGTTTTTTAACAGGTTGTACCAACACAACCGAGAAAAGGTTTGCACATTAACCCAGTGATGTGACACTGCTAAACGGGTCTGTGAAACCAAGATTCATTAAGGTCCGGGGACTTGCTTATGCGGAGGGAAGGTGTTAGGCACCCCCCGACATCCGTGTTGCCACAGTGACCGCCACTTTTCAAGAAACTATTATATGAATGTGTGTGTGTGTGTGTGTGTGTGTGTGGGTCAATGTGTTGTTATTTGGAAGTAGTGCTATGCCTCGTTTGCACCTATATACAAAGGGTTTAAATTTATTGTAAAAAATCAATTTTAAATAAGATACGGCAGTGATATTTTATAAAAGAGGTTTTTCAAACCCTTGTGCTCAATAGTAATTGAGGCATTTGATACTTCTATTTTATTAAATGTTCGGCTTGATTGCTTGTATTTTCGAGATGCGAAGCATCTTCGAGAAAATAATATATAAAGTAGTGTCAAACTCCTCGTGGGTATGAAAACCATCTGAGTAAATCCAACACCGTGAATAAATTTACAAGCTACTTACAGTTGAAAATGTCCATCACGGGAACCGAATCTAGATTCAGTAGACTGAATCTGTGATCACATGATTCCTAGGCTCACATGATACCACAGTTTATATTAAAGCTGTAAGCAGTTATATATATAAAAGCTATAAATATATATATATACAAACATGATCAACCACCACGAAGCACCTCCATGGGAGATCGAAAATATAAATATATAAAAGTGATATATATATATATATATATATATATATATATATATATATATATATATATATATATATATATATATTGACATGATCAACCACCACGAATCACCTCCATGGGGGATCAGAAATGTAAATAAAGCTGTAAAAGCGATCACTTGCCACGGAGGAAACTCCAGGTAGGAAGACATGTACAGAAAGCAGTAAAAATGGTCGACCGCCACGAAATAAACTCCAGGCAGGACGAATGTATATATATATATATATATATATATATATATATATATATATATAAAAGCAATTAAACGCTCCAAACATAAGTCTAGGCTCATGGAACAAAGTACGACACACAGTTCATATATATATAAAAACTGAAATGAAACCACGGACCGAAGTCTGGGCATACACACGCAATACGATTCTCAACGTGAAGAATAGTGTGTGCAAAGAAGAAGAGAAAGGCTTTAAAGTGTGTAAGAAGGCTTACAGTGGGCTGCCTAAGAAGACTTCTACAGCTTTAATTGGATGAACACTCGGCTCTCGCAGGTAAAAAGTAGCTATATATGAGCTTACAAGTGTTTAAAATGAGAAAGAACTCAATTTAGGGTGTGTACAGAGCAAATTAGATAGGGCTTCCTCGCCTTTTTCTCTCTTAAAATGGCCACCCCAAGCCCTCTATTTATAGAGAGGGGAGCCGCAGGTGCCGCAGATGTACCTGCGGCTGCTCGGGGTGCCCCGGGCTTCGCAGGTCTTGTCGTCTCGAAGTACGTGCATGCGTGCAACGTGATGTCTAATCGAACTTTCAGAACTTCAATACGGGCATCCGACTGAGATGTATAAGACCTGTTTCGGATCGCCGTTGTCGAGAGTTATGCTATGACATGGGATTAGAGGTTGTACGAAGTCAGGAAGATGGGACAATGCCCTCTGGTCTTCATGCTTCAAATTCTATCTGTTACCCTGCATAATAGTCACTCGGGATTGGACTTCCTTGGTTCTTGTGGGACATTATTGTGTAGAAATGTATGTCTAAAATATTGAGACGGCATGATGTGGTGTCAAGGTGGCAAGATGATGAATTTGCCCCTTACCGGGGTTATCTCCGGTTTGGGTTGATAAAGCAGACGTTGCTCAGGGTTAACTCTGAGATTGGACTGCTACAAGTGTTGAAGGTACTTAGTGTCATCTCTGAGGTGTGCCTGTCTTCCCGAGATTATCTCCAGATCTTGTATTGAGTGCCTCGGTGTGATTGTCGAGTGTTCTGAAACTGTTTGCATGACTTTGAAACAAGCATTTCTGGAGTTATCTCCGGAACTGCGACTGCATTCCTTGGGGTTATCTCCTAGGTTGGCGCTGCTATTCCCGGTGTCGGGACTGAGACTGAATATCTCGTGGTTATCTCCGGGATGAATCTGCCTTCTCCGGTGGAATTTTTGGTATTGGAACTGCAGGCCTCGGGGTTATCTCCGAGGTTGAAACTGATACTCCCATTGTGTGTTTCGGGATTAAAACTAAACTTCTGGTAGTATCCGGACTGGATGTGAGTTGTCTTCCAGGGTTATCTCTGAAAGACGAATCTGCCCTCCTACAATGTCAGTAACAGGTGTGCAGAAAATTTTGAGTGTCTACAGATGTCCCTCTTTATCATATTCATGCAATGTAATGGCATGGATATGATAAAGATTCCTAGACACTTGAAATGCAACAAGATAAATATGATGCTATGCGTAACAACATTATGCAAATGTATTATGCATATGGATTGTTTTCCCACATGCTGGGGATGATTACCAGCTCCCTATCGCTTCAACCGGGGATGGCAATAACGACAAGCTTGGATGTGTGATCCAAACTTCTTAGGATGTTGACGTTGGGGCTATCACCAAAGTGCTAAATCCTTGATACAGACTTTATTCCAAAGATGTGCCTCTCGTGTACAAGAGATCTGTGGGGATAAAATTTTGTATGTTTGAGGATGTGTATAACATATTCCATCATCGATTCTGTCTGATGATGTTGATCTTTCATGGTTTGTATTGCCAGGATATAGCAATGTTCTATCGGATTTACTGCCAACAGTGGATGTTGTCAGGGCTGCCTGACCTTCGTTGACGTGTGAACCAAAGGATGACCACGCGTTGTAACCCCCGCCGGGGATTCACTTGACTTCTGCTGACGTGTATATTAATGGATGAACTCCCTGTTGGGGATAAATGCCAAGGCTACTTCGCCCTTGTTGATGTGTGTATCAACTGCTGCAATCATCGGATGGCTTTCGATGCGTCGTTGGGTTTACTTACCAACGGCTGAATTGACATCAAGGTTGCTTGACCTTCGTTGACATGTATATCCCCCCACCGGGGATCCGTTTGATCCTCGCTGATGTGTGCATCAATGGATAATATGCATTGTAACCCCCACCAGGGATCTATTTTTGGACAGATGACCATGCATTGTGACCCCCGCTAGGGATATTTGAGAAGATTAGGGCGACGACCCTGATTTTAAGGCATTGGACCTCTGTACGGTATTACCGAATGTGATCTGCAATGATTGGGATCATCGGTATAGTATACCCTGTGTTTGGGCGAATACCACTGAATGATGTGAAAGCCACAGTCGGGCCCAGAAAAACCAAGATTTCAGGCTATTTCGCTCAATCGCGTAGCGTTTTTATCCCTGATTTGGCCTTTTCAGCTTGTGATAACTCCTTTGCAACTCAAACTGAACCGAGTCGGAGGGGTGGGACCCATGTAGGGGTGCCGCAGGTGGTTTTTGGGTGGCTTTGCCCCATTTCCCTGTATTTTTAGTTGTATAGAGATGATAATATATTTAGGAATACATGTACTATCTTCTATTACCTACATCATATTGCCATCTATTATCTATTATGCATGTTTCATGTTATGCATATGTATGTATGTCCAGAGATATTCAGCATTGACCCTGGATGGTATTATGATACGGCCCACACAGATGTCTTCTTCGACAGTCAGCCGCATAGATCACACCCCGCCACTATTGGTGGCATACCATCTGAGATATTAGTATGATAGTATGTCACCCTCAGATAGGGTTACTATAGATCAGCTGTTGCAGCATACCATGACCCTTTTGATGTTTCAGGTTCCCACAGGATTTGTGGAGGGCATGCTGGAGCACTGGGTACTGGAGAGACATGTTTTTAGGTTTGGGACCCAGGAGTTGACTTTGACTCTGGAGGATTATACTCGTTTGACGATGCTACCACTTGACAGGCCTTGTGTGCATATGGCCATTGGTGACATAAGCCGTCAATTTATTACTCTCATCGGGCTGAGGCGGAGAGTTGTGCAGGAGGAGATCACATCAGGCCACGTGATATCCCAGCATTTTTTGATCTTGATATTCTGCGAATTTCACCATACCAGAGGACCAGTGGCATTTGGCCAGAGTGGATGTATTGATGCTGTGTGTATTATCATACGTGTACATGCCACGATACATAGATGAGTTGGACATCGGTGTTGTTATGGCAATGAGAGCTCTCAAGGAGGGTCGTACCATTATTCCGATGATCATGGCAGAGACACTGAGGTCAGCCACATTCTACAGGACTTACCCTATAGGGGTATTCACAGGTAGTTCGGTCATGCTGTACGTGTGGTTTATATCACACCTGAGACCGATTGGCACATTCAGACGACACGGGTATTGTTTCACCCATGAGATAGCTATGTCGTATTCCTTCCAGCCTATGAAGTGTACAGATCCTACATCTTGGTCCGTTTTCCTAGTTGGGATTGGAGATTCGTTTACTATCTTGTCGTGTACAGGACTCAGTTTGCCCTATAGTTTCATTACTCATGCTCCGGGCATAAATTATCTCACTCTAGCTGGTTTGAGGGGCATGACTACCTACCACCCACTGGCCATGATGTCGCAGTTTGGCCAGTTCTAGAATTTCCATCCTTTTGATAGGGCGTTAGGTCAGCGTTTGGCTTCTCGCCACTTGTCAGCAGAGGATCGATCCCGTGTGTATGCTTGTTGGGATCAGCATGAGATAACTGCTTTTTCTGTTAGCCATCTGGGTTATTCGCTAGAGTATTTTGCGTGGATGGAGACAGAGACTTCGTCGGATGCGGTAGTATCCACAGTGCCGAGCATTAATTCAGATGATGGAGAGCCCATGGAGGAAATTAATTCTCACACCGAGGAGGAGCCATTTACTGGGTTGCCAGCAGCTCTCTTAGATTCTCCCAGTACTAGTATTATTGTGATCCATCATTCAGCATAGTACTTCGAATAGAGTCTTCAATTGATGACCTTTGAGAGAGATCAGGCTAGAGCCCTGATGTTGACAGCTCTTGATAGGAGAGACGCAACTTTATTAGAGAGAGATGAGATGTTAGCTCGTAGAGATGCCGCTATTGTTGAGCGAGATAAGGCCATATCAGCCAGAGATGTAGTGATTATCGAGTGGGATGCTGCCCTATCTTCCCGGGATGTAGCCATCAAAGATAGTACCATAGTGAGATCCCTGACCACTGGTATGCTTGCCAAGATGAGTGCGTACATTGATGAGCATCGCGTCACCATGTAGATGGCCTCAGACTTTCTGGCTCGTGTGGACACCCTTGTATAGGAGACCACAGTGTTACCTCCTTCTTCTGAGAGAGATGCTATGTTAGATCTGCTAGCTCGCATACATACCAATCTATAGATGGCCTTGTATTTTCCTGCACAGGCTAGCTTAGCCATTTTGTCATGTACAGTTTACATTGTGTATATCAAACAGTATTATATATAGTAGGGAAATATATTTTTGATCACTTCCCTTTTAGATATGCTTGAATACTTGCTTGATATTTACCTGCTTCTTCAGGACTTGTGATCTTGATGTATTCTGAATTCCTCCTTGCTGGATGGACATTGAGTTGTCTTTGGATAGTTCAGAATGGATCATGGATCTGTGTGTATCCCTACCATCTTTGGTGTCTTGGGACTGGTTTCTGTATGGAAATGTGGAGAGGAGTGTGGCTTTCCTCTCTGAGATTGACCACACCACAGATGGTCGCCAGTACTCCTATTTATGAGGAGCATATTTAATTCCATCTCTAATGGATTGATATTGCTCTTCAAGGAACAACTGCAGCTTAGATGGTCGCCGAGTCTCCCGTTTAGATGGGGAGGTGAGATAATTCCATCCCTTTGGTCTGAAGCCAATAAAATATGGTGGATTGAAGTTTAATCCCATTACTGTTGACAAGTATTTGTGTTTTGGCAGGGGTTAGACCGAACCATAAATGAATGCCTACGTACTCCTATTGAAGAGGAGATCAGGTCTGCGTAGTTCGAACCTGGTGTAAGAGGTTCAACGTTGTATGTGGCAGAAAGGGTGTAGGAATGTTTTTTGTTGTAATGAGAAGGGTGTAGTAATGTTTTTGTTGTTTTTGTTTTATTGCGACTGGGCCATATAAAATGGTTTTCTACGCACTCCCGTGTATCAAGGAGATCAGGTTGACGTAGTTCACCCCTCAGGACGAGTTTAAAAAGCTTGATCCTATGTACACATCAGACTGTGTGGAACAAGAAAGTTTAATCCTAAGTTCAGGATAAACTGCAGGTGTGAAAAAGTTTAATCCCATGTTTCGGGACAAACTGCAATCGCGAAAGGTTCAATCCCTAGGGGGATAACCGAAGTTGTATGAACGGAGTGAAGCTAGGCTGCTGGCTTGAAAAGTGTATTTTCCTGAGGGGCAAAGTGTAAAAAAGAGTTGTATGTAGTAAAGGGTTAAAAAACTGGAATGACTGGTGATCTGACAATCCAACACCAGGATGTTTGCTTGATGGTAACTTCAGAAATAGTATCGTTTCACGGTGTCTGAGTTAATGAGTTGTGGAAATTCATCGCCGTCCATTTCTTGCAATCTGAGAGCACCTCCTGTCAATATCTCTTTGACAACAAAGGGCCTTCCCAGTTAGGGGTAAATTTTCCCTTATACTGATCTTGGTTATCAATGATCTTCTTCAAAACCAAGTCATGTTGTTTAAACTGTCATCGCTGGACTTTTCTATTGTAAGACCTGGCGATCCTTTGTTGATATAACTGACCATAGAAGATAGTCGCAGTTCGCCTTTCGTCTATTAGAGATAATTGGTGATACCTGTCTTGTACCCATTGTTCTTCATCCAGCTAAGCGTCTATCAACACTCTAAGGGATTCTATTTCCACTTCTATGGGTAGCACTGCTTCCATCCCGTAGGTCAATGCGTAGGGGGTTGCCCCAGTGGAAGTGCACATTGATGTACTGTAGGCTAACAGAGTAAGAAGCAATAAGTCAGGCTATCCTCTGTGATTGGCAGACATCTTTTGCATGATCCTCTGGATGTTTTTTGTTAGCGGCTTCAACAGAACCATTCATCTTTGGACGGTAGATGACGGAGTTAAGGTGTTTGATGTGAAATTTATTGCATAACTCCTCCATCATTTTGTTATTGAGGTTCTTAGCATTGTCTGATACAATTACCTCTAGTTGTCCATATCGACAAATGACATTGTTTCTGATGAAAGCAATGATGACTTCTTTGGTAACCCTGGGGAAGGAGGCTGCTTCTACCCACTTGGTAAAGTAGTCGATCATGGTGAAGATAAATCGATGCCCATTACTGGCTTTGGGCTCGATGGGCCCGATCACGTCCATTCCCCACATTGAGAAGGGCCAAGGCGAACTCATATTATGGAGCTCCATCGGAGGGGCGTGGATAGCATTCCCATGAATTTGGCACTGATAACATCTCCTGACGTAGTCATTGCAGTCAGCCTTGAGAGAGAGCCAATAATGTCCTGTTCGGAGGATCTTCTTTACAAGTAAAGGGCCGCTCATGTGTGGGCCACATACTCCACCATGGACCTCATCCATGAGTCTCTGAGCTTAATCCTTGTTCAGGCATATGAGGAGACCTAATCCTGCATCTCTCTTGTAGAGTGCATCTCTGCTCAGGTAGAATTTCATAGCTAATCGATGAATTCGCCTTTTTTTAGTTAGGCTCGCCTCAGCGGGTGTAGATCCATCTCACAAGTACTCCTTGATATGTTGATACCAAGGCTGTTGGATGGGAGGTAGCTCATCCGATACTTCTCCAACGTAGTTCCCATAGACGGGTGCCTTTTGCAGGGCAAATGTGATGCTTGGCATGTGTTCCTTGTCAGGTATGTGAATCAAGGATGCCAAAGTTGCTAATGCTTTTGCGAAGTCATTCCTATTACGAGGAATGTGTAGAAAGGAGATCTCTTCGAACTCCGAAGCCATCTGTAAAACTTGCTGATGGTAAGGTAACAAATGTAACTCTTTGGTTTGATAGATTCCCGTGGATTGTATGACTACCAACTCTTAATCCCCAAAGACAGTTAACCGCCTAATGCCCATAAGGTGCGGCGGCTAGTTGATCCACAATTCATTGACCTTTAATGGACTTCTACGTCACGTAAACGATGCCAAATTATTGTAGAATCAATTGCCATCTGGACAGCCGACAATTCAGTAAGGGTTTGCTGAACACATACTTGAGAGGATCCACTTGGGATATGAGATGGGTTGTGTGCCCATGGAGGTAATGTTGTAACCTCCTGGCAGCCCATGCTAAAGCACAACATGTCTTCTCAATCAGAGTGTACTTGTGTTCACTGCTGCTGAATCTCTTGCTGAGGTAATTGATAGCTCGTTCTCGGCCTCTATCGTCTTTTTGACCAAGCATGCAGCCCATGGCATTGTCACTTATGGATAGGTACATGAACAGGGGAACATCATCCCTGGGTGGTACCAAGACAGGAGCTTTGACTAGCTGCTCTTTGATGGTAAGGAAGGCCTTCTAGCACTCATCATTCCATTTCGTGGAGGAGTTCTTCCTTAACAGCTTGAAGATAGGCTCACAGGTTGTTGTGAGTTGAGAAATGAACCTACTAATGAAGTTGACTCTTCCTAAAAATCTCCATATTTCTTTCTCTGTCTGAGGAATGGGCATTTCAATGATGGCCTGGATTTTGGTGGGATCCAGCTCAATCCCTTTGTGGCTGACTAGAAATCCTAGCAACTTGCCTGATTTAACGCCAAAGGCACACTTGGCAGGATTCAACTTCAAGTTGTACTTACACAACCTGTTGAAAAGCTTTTTGAGATGGTTTAGGTAGTCTTCCTCCCTTTAGGATTTGACAATAATGTCATCCACATAGATCTCTATCTCTTTGTACATTAAGTCGTGGAAAAGAGCCATCATAGCTCTCTGATAGGTAGCTCCGGCATTGATGAGGCCAAAAGACAACTGTCTGTAGTAAAAGATTCCCCAAGACGTGATGAAAGCAGTTTTCTCACGATCCTCCTCAGCAACCATGATCTGATGATACCCTGCAAAGCAATTAGCGAAGGAGTATATGCCGTATTGAGCAGTATTATCAATGAGAATGTGTATAAATGGCACGGGAAAGCTACCTTTAAGGCAAGCTTTATTCAGATCCCGATAATTCACGCAAAATCGCACCTTTCCTCCAGGCTTAGGCATATGAACGATGTTGGATATCCATTCAGGATATGTGGACACCATGATAATACCAGCTTGAAATTGTTTCACAAATTCTTCTTTCAACTTTAAACTCCACTCAGGTTTCAATTGCCTGAGCTTTTGCTTGACTGGCTTGAATCCTTCTTTAATGGGAAGGCAATGAAGGACAATTTCAGTGGATAAACCCACCATGTCTTCATGAGACCATGAAAATACATCCTGGAATTGGGTTAGTAGTGTAACCATGTCACTCCTCTGGTTTGGGGTAAGGTCTGAACCAATCTGGATTAACTTAGGATTTTATAAGGTTTCGAGATTGAAGGAGGTGGTTTGATCAAGGTTGGGTTTAGGTTTGTCTTCGACCCATTCTTTGATCTCCGGAGGCACCTCAATGTCCTCTTGTATTTCCATCAAGTCTGAGTCCAACTTTTCATCAAAGTTACAATCCTTGTGGAGAAGAGGCATCTTATCAGCAAGTACAGGCACATCTAAGTTCAGAGTCCTGAAACAAAATATTCTTTCACTTAATATATATGAAACTGTTTAATCATACAAAGTGTTAGCATGTACGGACAAAACAACTGCTAATACTGTACATAAAAGTAAGCAGTTATAATATCTACAGGGCAAAAAGAAGTTCTGCCCGTTTTACCCTTGTCGACTAATGTAAGGAGTGCTGCTCCAATTGGCAAGGGAAAGTCCTGGTGGACTGCAGTAATGGAGGGGTTGTCATCGTCCTCCTTCTCCCGAATGATGACCATTATGTCTGGGCAATCATCGTCTGGGCTGTATCTGTTTGTATGTTCATCATGGACAATGATGCGTACACCTGACATCATTCGGACGATGTCTTGTTTAATTTTTCGTTCCTCTTCTTCCACCTTAGGATCTGGAACACAGACTTCCTTCTACATTATCGGTATCGGCTTAGGAAATAACATAGCCATTACGTTGGCTGACACCTTTACTAGAGATTGTACGGACTCTGGATGTACAAGTGGAGATAATTGTAGTGTGGCTGAAGTTGAAGTAATCTGCTTATGCTTATGTGGATTCCTGTAACTGGAACTGGCAGAATAGCCTAGTCCGACTGTCCCAGTTTGACTGGATACTTGAATCGGGTGCTTCATACCCTGATTATTTTTACCCAGCCTGTGACAACCCGGAGAATCCGGATTGTCCAGAAATTAAGTTTAAAGAATTAGTTATTAATAAAATGAATTTTTATTAATACTATTATGTGCTATGTGTTTCTTAATCGTTCTATAACCTAGGATGATTATAAGTCGGGAGGATTCTGGCTACGAGTTAGATTGAACGAGTAAGAATTTTCAAGATGAAAATAAAATTTTTCCGGGAACAAAAATATTTCCGGAAAAAAAGACAAAATAGACACTATTCATCAGTTTCTGCTCGGAGTTTTATTTTGAAATTTCGAGAAGTTATTGATTAGGTAAAATGTTGAGACGTGATGGAACATTCAATAATATTTCAGTTATGGAAAAACGAAGTTTTCGCCTGCAGACGTAAAACCTAAGGGTTAGAAAAAGTAATTTTCGAGAATTTTAATGAGTAATAACTCGGGTTATTATGCGTGAGAGATACGAGTATAATACTAGTTATTATACGAGTATAGTACGAAGATTAGTACGACGTATAATACGAATATCGTACGAATGATATACAAAGAGAATACGAGAGAACGAGAATGAAATGCATAGAATACGATTAGTCTTAATAAACTTTGAGTTCATGGACTTTGTAGAATCCAATTGGACTTGGATTATATCAAGCCCAATGATTTGTGAAATCAAGCCCAAGATAAGCCCAATAAGAATTAGGGTTAAGGCCCAAACCAAGAAAAGAAACCGCAGATCGAGCCGATGGGTAAACGAATGGGTAATAACTATTGGGGCAACCCATGGGATGACCCATGGGCATATGGGCCGGCCACTTGGCCACCAAGTAAGGGTGGAGGCCAAGTTTACTTGGTGGCTAAGTGTTGGAGGAGGTGGGAATAGTAAGGAGGTAGGGGATGATGACCAAACTACCCATAGCCTTGAAATTCTATAAATAGAAAGCTTATGTTCATTATTTTGTGATTTTGAAAATCCTATAACTTGAGAGCTAGAGAGAGAGAGTTCGGAAGGGAGAAGAAGAGGGAGAGAATGAGGAAAAGCTAGCTTGAATGCACGCTTTGTCCGACGGAAGGAGATTAAAGAAGAACGGTAATCCGAACCCTAGTTTCTTCTAATTTTCTTTAAGTTTAATATGTTCAAAAATATAAATTAATGAAGATAAGAAGTAGATAAAGTTAAGAATGATTTCATATGGTTGAAATCATGAGAAAATGAAGAAATAAGAATTAGAAATTTAGTTTATAAATTTCTTAAGGAAGTATAAGATTCGTAAGGATTTTGTGCGGTCCAAACGAATATTATGAACGAGTAGATGAATTAAGTAAGGAATGATGGTCTATAACATCAAATTCTAAGAAAAAGTAGAATCGTAATCTAAAATATCAATTAAAACGAGGAACGAACGAAGAACACGAAGAACGTTGTTGATGGACAAATTTAAAACCATCGTAGGATAATTGTTGTTGATGGAAAAGCTTAAAACCATCGCATATAAGTTAGATGCTTATTGCTTGGTTAGGAACGGTAGAAACGTTCATGAAGAACGGATTAAAACGTAGCTATAACGAAGTTATGACGAAATTTTCGTAAAAGATGAACGAGAATTAGAAAGTTAGTAAATGAACCTGAACGTGTAGGGTTTCATAAGGAAGTAAGAGAACATAGAAAACGTGAGTCGTGGACTCAAGAACGATCGAGTTTCGAGTTCGGATAACCGAATTACGGATGAATGAGCGAAGAACGTTAAAAGAGTAAAAATGATCGAATGGTGTAGATTAAGCCAATCAAATGGCATGTTAATGGATTCAGAATGAAGTTTTGTCCAAGGGGTATTGAAGTACGTAAGATAAGGAAGAGAATGACTTTGGAACGACCTCGTTCCCAGTTATAACGAAGAAGTTATGAGATCGGGAAGTAAGCGTCTTGAATTGGATTTAACACTTAGAAAAATTTCTAAGGTTTAGGCTTGGCGCCACAGCGCCGGCTGAGCTTTAAGAAGTGGTGCTGCAACGCGAGCTCGGAGCCTTAGGTTCTGTTAGTTGGCACTGCAGCGCGAGTGATAACAAAGGGTTCGGCACCGCAGCGCCAGACCAAGGGAAGAGAGAGACGTAGGTCATGCCACAGCGCAAGAGAGAGGTAGAAGCACGGCGCCGCAGCGCCGGTGCAGGGCAAGGCCCAGAAATGAGACTTTATGAGCTCAAGTACTGGGGGATGTGCAAGAAAGAAATAGAAACATATAGTTCGCCTAAAATAACACTTAAGCAAGTGAGTTAAACCTTTATTAAAGGTTAAACGAAAGGATTAAACGAGATTAAAAGATAGAGAATGTAAGCGCTAGATTACGTAACCGATATCCGGGGACCGTAGTCGTGATGAACAAACGTGAGGGATTGCTATAATTATGATTCCTTAGACGTTGAGTGACGAAAGTAATGAATAACATTTTGATGCTATGTCATGGTGATGAGAGATAAGTGTAAAGCGTATAGACGCTGTGAACGCAACGTTGTTGAGATGAACGATCGGTCTTAGCATACAAAGAACGGTATGGCTTCGACATTAAGAAAGAAGAATGAACATGGGGTTCATGGGTTGGATAAAGAATGAATCTTGAGGTATGGCATTTAGTTGCCAGAAAGCCATAAGGAATAAGAAGTTAACTTAACGAACATTATAGTTTAATGGTTCGGACAAGTTAAGAGAAGTTAGGTTGTGGTACAATCGTAACCTTTGATGGTTGACATATGGGAGCTGGGCTAAATAATTCCTTCAGAGAGCGAAGGTATATACGAAACTGTCAATCGATCTAACTCACTGTTATGGGCAGTGTAGATGAGACGTGAACTTGTTTGTTGGTTGTTTGTGGGAAATCACTCAGAGTACCATATGGACTACTAGCAAAGAAGCGATGTGTGCTGAGTCCTATAGAAGTTATGAGAAGAAGATAAAAATGTAAATCATCAAAGATGATGAACGTTTTGAGTAAGACATCTCCGTATGTTATGAAGTCGTAAACCGGTAGTAAAGGAAGTTAGTCGCGTAAACTTAAATTACAAGAGCACGAACCTTAAGAAGTAAAGTTAAGTAAACCAATGCTTAAGTCAAGTATATTACTAATTGGTGTACGTGTTATTTCCTTATGTATTATATAGGGATTTGGAAATGAGCAGTTCAGCGTAAGCTGTAGATGTGCGTAAGGCAAGTTTTCCTAACTTCATTCATTTTATATGAATGCTAGTTTCTTGAACTTCTCAGATGTTAGACTTGAGAAGTTCTGTATGTGTGCGAATGTGTGATATTTGTACAAGGTGGTAGAACGTATGAGGCCTTATGCCACAATGTGAACACTTCGGTGTTTTTATAAGATAAACTGTTCTATGATTGAACTGTTCAATACAAGTATGTTTTGTTTATACATGAACCGTTATTGTTAAGTTTGTGCTATTGATTATATCCAGATAAGATGTGTATGAAAAAGGTAGAGAAACGAAAGTATTTCAAAGTGAAAGTGATTGATGTTTTAAAATGATAGGAATCAAGACTATTCATATTATTCAAGCTGCTTCATAACCTTTGTTCGGTTATCGAAGTTCTAAAGAATGTTTAAACTTTTGAAGTTGTTTTTTCAACTGCTATGACTTGCTGGGCAATTGAATGCTCACACTTGCTTTAAATGAAAAATATTTTCAGCGACCGACTTTAGAAAGAACTTAAGGATTCCGTAAAGATCAAGCTGATCGGTATCCATACGAAGTGCCATTCAGGATGTGAATGTGCGTGAAGATTAAGTGAAGACTCGTAATATAGAATGCTAGAATTAAGCTATAGACTAGTTTAATTAACAGTTATATATCCTTGGTGGCGGATGAAGTCACTTGGGCAAGATGTAAAGAATAATATAATTACCATTATTTGTAATGGAAGAGATTTTAAGGTTTCCAGAACTTGGGTTTTGAGAATGTATGTCATTATATTTATCTATATAATTTTGTGTGTTTGGAAGGTGATGGGATCGTTACGCACGGAGTCCGGGTCTGAAAGTAGACCAGATTTTGGGGCATTACACAACCCTTGTCCTGGCTGGTGTCCTAATGACATCATTTCTTGAGTAGCTGCCATCACTTCGGCAGAAATCTTGGGTACGGAAAATGGCATCCCAATAGAATGGTATTGAGTGTTGCTCACTTCTAAAGCACAAAAACTGACTGGCTCAACATCTAAATTGACATTGATGAGTGGAATGTCACCATGTTGAGGACATTTTGGTTTAGCGTTGACTGTGACTAGGCTATTGTTGATAATGTATTTAAGTTACTGATGAAGAGTGGAGGGGACTGCCCCGGCCATATGAATCCACGGTCTCCCTAGAAGCAGGTTATATCCTGTATCTATTTTGAACACGTGAAAAGATACACAGAATGTATGGGGACCAATCTCAATTGGCAGCTCAATCTCTTCGACTGAATTCCGGCGGGATCCATCAAAAGCTTTGATGATCGTATAGCTACTTCGGATCCGCTTGAGATTGACATTCATCTTTAGTATTGAAATTTGATGTGGAGCTTCTCTTAAGCTTAAAACCACCTTGGCTTCATTATGACCCATAGTACGGAGGAATTTTTCAATCTTCTCCATGGGAATTTTCCCCTTGAATTTGATAGCAGGCTTCATCACCCGTTGAGGAAGATATAGTGGATTTTCCTTCGACACTGCAGCAGTTGTATGAAATGTAGATCCTTCAATTTCTCCATAATTCTATGGAACTTTCTGTAAGCTGACAACGGGATATTGTGGTCTGAATGGCAAGGTGATTGGCTCTGGAGCAGCCACTTTCAAAGGATTGTTAACTCCTTTGAGTTGAATTGTGAATGGTTTAACAGTCCCATCAGCCTCAGAGGATATAACTGCTACCACTCTCAAATAGCACAATATAGTTGTCTGCCAATTACAGGACACTGCTATCGATTAAGTTCTGAATAAGTTGGTGGAGTGCCCAACATTTTTCCGTGCTGTGATCGCGAGAATGGGAGTGATACTGACATACTCCATTAGGATTGAACCGTCCTGAATGGGGATTAATTGGAGGTAGAAGGGATATGATTCTTCCTTCGTTGATTAGCATCTAAAGTATCTCCTCCATAGGTTGGCCCAGGTATGTAAATTCCCTTCTATTGGTAAAATCCCGATGGGCTTTGGCAATTGCTTTCTTCATCACTTTGTCCTCCAATTATTCATTTTTTGAAGGTGATGATGGAGCATACATAACCAAGGGGAGGAGACTAGCATGCTCCTGGCTGACTAATTGGCGTGTGACTTAATGCTGATAGGTCACCAGTTCGGCCAATTGCTCAACTTGCTTACACGGAGCTTTAATCTTTCGTTCCATCGTAAACTGGAACTTTGCATAATCTCATTTGTCAACACCATCTTTGATGATCTGGGATGCTTCATAGTTAAAATTGGAACTCTGTCCACTGCTCCAATTAATCTTGTTGACCTTTTCCTCTTTGTGTTGAGGAAGAGGGTTGTCTTGCACGTGAGGTTGATCTGGTTTGGTGACCACGATTTCACCGTTGTCTATCAAATCTTGGATCTTGTGTTTCAAGGCCCAACAATCTTGAGTATCATGTCCAGGTACCCCGACATGATAAGCACATTTCCGAGCAGCATTGAAACCCCTCCCATTGGCTGGTGGAAGAAGATGTGTAATTTTCTTCTGAGTCGTCAGAAGCTTGAGAATGTTATCGAGTGAGTCTCCTAGGGGTGTGAACACTTAAGGGCGTTTGGCTTCTCCACCCTTAGGCAATGGAGGGTTTGAAGACTGTGATTGAAAGGGAGTGTAATTTCTTCGTTGGATAGGCATATTCTGATTGCCTTTCTGACCTTATAGTATCAAGGAAACATCTTCCTCTTTCTTTTTATGGACCCTCTGGGGGTTGTTTCCATAATTTCTGGATTGGATGTGTTCAACAACACCTTTAAGAGCGGCTAGGTCTTGAATCTTTCCTGACTTCAACCCCATCTCAACTATCTCTCCATGTTTGGTCATTTCAAAAAATGGTTTACCAATGCCAGCTAAAACTTTCTCATAGAAAGGAGCTTCTTGTATGTCGATAAAGGTCATGACCATCTCTGACTCTATCATAGAAGGAATCACCTGAGCAGCAAGGCGCATCCACCTTTGAGCATATTCTCTAAAAGACTCATTGGACTTTTTCTTGACCTTGGTAATCTGGTGTCGGTCAGGAGCCATCTGAGACTGGAAGCTGTATTATGTGAGGAAGGCATAAGCTAGCTCTTCCTAACTATGGATCTTTGAATTGTCTAATCTGGTATACCACGAACGGGCTTCTCCAATCATACTCTTTTGGAACAGCTGCATTCTGAGCTTCTCGTCTTCTGCATAAGATCCAAGTTCTCCAATAAACACCTTCAAATGTGTGTAAGGATCTCCTAACCCATCATACTTTTCGAATTCAGGAGTTTTGAACTTTTTTGGATAATGAACATCAGGGAATATATAAAGGTCAGCATATGAGACACTCCCATGTGCTCCAATTCCTTTAATAGAACGAAGGGTTTCTTCCATTTGAAGGACTTTTTTCCTGATGTCACCGGTGTCTAGATCTCCTTTGAGATGGGTGGTATCATGAATTTTGTTGGTTGTATCCAACTGCAGCTCAGGTATTGTAAGGGCTTTATCAGAACCTGAGGTTCCTCCTTGTACAAAGTATTCAGCATGTATGGGTATCTTTGTACCTTGAGTAGACTGATGTAGTTCTTTAAGCAGAACAACCAAATCTGTAATTTGTTTACTTAATCCGTAAAATTCTTCGCGAGAAACTGGATTAGACTGGTCAGATGAAGACATGATTGGATGTAGGCCTGCGACCTTTTTGGACTTCGATTGAGTAATAGGGATTGTGTAAATGTTTACATGCTATGTGATGTATTCGTTTTAGGATTATTATCCTGCAAAAACGGATGTTAGCTGTTTGTAATACAGAATAGCATGCTAATTTAAATATGCACATTTTTCTTCATATTTCTCATTATATGGAGATGAACATGGAGTGAAATTACGAGTAATTTGAAATGAGAAAGCATGAAGAAACTTTCCTCCGCGTTTGGTTTATCAGAGGCTAACCTATCTTAGGTTTCTCTCGCAGCTTTTTGGCATGAAGGTTCCCAAATCATCGTAATTTACTCAACGGGAAGTTAATCCGGTCTTTTAACTGGAGCGAATTTGGGTGGTGCCTTTCCTAAGCCTCGTTGGAATTAGTCTTCCTACGAGTCCAATAATCAAACACCGACAGGATAGCCTCCTGGTGGAGGAACCACACAACATACATTCACATGCAACGTGTCTCACCGTTTTATGAAAATGATGACATGTGCGAAGTACTAATATCACAGATAGATATATTGCAGTGCAGTAAAAGAATGCATTCATACACATTCATCATAAATGTAAATGTAAAATTCACACAAGCATATAACAGGTGTGAAAAGCTTGTAATAGCGACTTAAGTCCTCTTACTGGAGTCCCCAGCAGAGTCACCACCTGTCAACGTCGGGATTTTTATTTGTCCCTTTTCTATTCTTGTTCTTTTGTGTTCTCGTGTTAGGTGAGGTTTGTTTGAAAAAACAAGTGAAAAAGGTCCGACATATATATTGTCGACGATGGACTGTTAAGAGTCGCCAGTTGGTTTTTTAATTGGTTGTACCAACACAACTGAGAAAAGGTTTACACATTGACCCAATGATGTGACACTGCTAAACGGGTCTGTGAAACCGAGATTCATTATGGTCCGGAGACTTGCTTATGCGAAGGGAAGGTGTTAGGCACCCCCCGACATCCGTGTTACCACGGTGACCGCCACTTTTCAAGAAACTGTTATATGAATGTGTGTGTGTGTGGGTCAATGTGTTGTTATTTAAAAGTAGTGATATGCCTCGTTTACACCTATATACAAAGGGTTTGAATTTATTGTAAAAATTCAATTTTAAACAAGATATGGCAGTGATGTTTTATAAAAGAGGTTTTTCAAACCCTTGTGCTCAATAGTAATTGAGGCCTTTGATACTTCCATTTTATTAAATGTTCAGCTTGATTATTTTTATTTTCGAGATGCGAAGCATCTTCGAGAAAATAATATACAAAGCAGTGCCGAACTCCCCGAACTCCTCGTGGGTATGAAAACCATATGAGGAAATCCAACACCGTAAATAAATTTACAAGCTGCTTACAGCTGAAAATGTCCATCACGGGAACCGAATCTAGATTCAGTAAACTGAATCTGTGATCACATGATTCCTAGGCTCACATGATACCGCAGTTTATATTAAAGCTGTAAGCAGCTATATATATAAAAGCTGTAAATATATATATACAGACATGATCAACCACCACGAAGCACCTCCATGGGGGATCAGAAATGTAAATATATAAAAGCGATAAATATATATATTGACATAATCAACCACCACGAAGCACCTCCATGGGGGTTCAGAAATGTAAATAAAGCTGTAAAAGCGATCAACTGCCACGGAGGAAACTCCAAGCAGGACGAAATGTACAGAAAGCAGTAAAAACGGTCGACCGCCACGAAGTAAACTCCAGGCGAGACGAAATGTATATATATATATATACAAACTGAAATGAAACCACGGACCAAAGTCCGGGCATACACACGCAACACGACTCTCAACGTGAAGAATAGTGTGTGCAAAGATGAAGAGAAATGCTTTAAAGTGTGTAAGAAGGCTTACAGTGGGCTGCCAAAGAAGACTTCTATAACTTTAATTGGATGAACACTCGGCTCCCGCAGTTAAAAAGTAGCTATGTATGAGCTTACAAGTGTTTAAAATGAGAAAGCACTCAGTTTAAGGTGTGTACAGAGCAAATTGGACAGGGCTTCCTCACCTTTTTCTCTCTTGAAATGGCCACCCCAAGCCTTTTATTTATAGAGGGGGGAGCCGCAGGTACCTGCGGCTAGCCGTAGATGTACCTGCGGCTGCCCGGGGTGCCTCGGGCTTCGCGGGTCCCGTCGTCTCGAAGTACGTGCACGCGTGCAAAGTGATGTCTGCTCGAACTTTCAGAACTTCAATCCGGGCATTCGACTGAGGTGTATAAGACCTATTTCGGACCGCCGTTGTCGAGAGTTATGCAATGACATGGAATTAGAGGTTGTACGAAGTCAGGAAGATGGGACCATGCCCTCCGGTCTTCATGCTTCAAATTCTATCCATTACCATGCGTAATAGTCACTCAGGATTGAACTTCCTTGGTTCTTGTGGGACATTGTTGTGTAGAAATGTATGTCTAAAATATTGAGACGGCGTGATGTGGCGTCAAGATGGCAAGATGATGACTTTGCCCCTTACCGGGGTTATCTCTGGTTTGGGCTGATAAAGCAGACGTTGCTCAGGGTTATCTTTGAGATTGGACTGCTACAAGTGTTGAAAGTCCTCAGTGTCATCTTTGAGGTATGCCTGTCTTCCCGGGGTTATCTCCGGGTCTTACATTGAGTGCCTCGGTGTGATTGTCGAGTGTTCTGAAGCTGTTTGCATGGCTTTGAAACAAGCATTTCTGGGGTTATCTCCAGAACTGTGACTGCATTCCTTGGGGTTATCTCCAAGGTTGGCACTGCTATTCACGGTGTCGGGACTGAGACTGAATATCTCGGGGTTGTCTCTGGGATGAATCGACCTTCTCCAGTGGAATTTTTGGTATTGGAACTGCAGGCCTCGGGGTTATCTCCGAGGTTGAAACTAATACTCCCGATGTGTATTCCGGGATTGAAACTGAACTTCTGGTAGTATTCAGACTGGATGTGAACCGTCTTCCAGGGTTATCTCTGAAAGATGAATATGCCCTCCTGTAATGTCAATAACAGGTGTGTAGAAGATTTTGAGTGTCTACAGTGATACTTGATGAATATCTTTGGCCTATAGTACAAAGATGAATGATTACCTGATGAATATCTTTGGCCCGTAGTGCAAAGATAAACAGGTGTTGAGATGAACATGACCAACTGGTGATACAAATGAATATCTTTGGCCCGTAGTGCAAAGATGAATATTTGATACAAGATGTATATTGATTGATGTTACAGGGATAAAATGTTAATGATGGACTTTTAAATTCATAGATGATAGTAGATTTCATTCTCTACTTAACTCTTCTAATGAATTATTATTTTCGCTGCGAATATTGATCTAAAACTGGTTGTCCATTATATTTTATCTGATTTGTTGAAGGCTAACGATAAATTGTTGCTCTTTATCTTAGTCATAATATTCTTTACTAGGCTAGTTGAGCTCACCCTTTTTCCTTTTTGTTCCATTTTTCTTCTCAAGAGGTGAGAATATAGCAGAAATTAGCCGGGGTATGGAGTGATGGTTCAGGATAGTTGTTTTAGTAGTCCTCACTATTTTGTAAAATAGTGTATTAATAATTGTAATGAGGACTCCTTTTGAGTTTGAATATTGTCTATTAGACAATATTTGTATTTAAACTCACATTATTGTGTTGTCGTATTTTGCACGACAATTGTATTAATGAAGTTGTATTTGTTTCTATACCATGTATTTGGCAACTCATAATGAGTGATGTATACCTATTTTGGGGGCGTCACACTAATTATACGTAATACTCCTTGGACTACACTAATTTTTTTTGTCATTATTTATAAATTTTAAGATAATACTCCTAGGGTAGGGCTTAGCTACTATACTTACTATTCCTTTTTAATACATATCAAATTTAGCAATAAAATAAAATAAAATTTAAGAGAATAATTGAAAGTAGTATACACGTATAAGTTAATCATATTTGATATGATGTTACATATACTTTGTAATCTTATTCGTTTACTAATAATGAAAGTAATTTATTAAAAGCATTTTACTTTATTTACATGATGATGTTATATTAAATGTGATAAACTCATAGTTTTAAGTTATGCTTTTAGAATCATGATGATGATAATGCTAATGAGATCTAAATTCTTTGATAAATTAAAACTAAAATCGTTCCTAATCGTTGGATTACTAAAAAAGGGAATTAGTAAATCTGGATAGATTGGTACATACTTTGCTTACTCTTAGGAAGAGGATGATTGATCTCATAATCATTTGTGTGGAGACATTAAAACAAGTATGTAGATGCTTAATAGAGAATAAGTGACGCCCCCAAATTCGAGTACTTTCAACCCACAGATATGGTGTTACACGGTATTACTAACTATACATTCATTCCAATAAAACTACATTAAAATGAATATATTTACTAAGTTCTTATTACAATAATAATAAATTCTTCCTAGGTTCTGTTAACCATTACATTCGTCATTGTTATAGTATAAGTTCATACCAATATACTAATCTATTACAGGATAATCTATTTATCCATCTTGGCTTTGCCCTTATCCTTACCGAAACCTGATAAATGGGATTTATAACCGCGAATTGGATTCTTTATTGCTTAAAAAGTCGCTTAATCTTCGTAGATTATATATAGCTTTTATATGATTTTAGTATTATTTTGCTTAACCCATGTGTTGCAGGGTTTATTAGGTCTTTTCCAGCCTGCAGGAGGCAAAATCGTCAATTTTCCTACATTGGCACTACAGTGCCCCAACCAGGTCAATGGTGACGTCAGCATGGCGTTGCAGCGCCCTAGTCCCTTTATAAACTGGCGCTGCAACACGAGCTCCGGTCTTTTGGTGCTGACTTGGCGCTGCAACGCCTATGACAGGTTTAAACATGGCGCCTTGCAACTAGTCGAACAGATCATCAATACGTGGCAATGGGTACCTATTTTTTATGGTGACATGATTCAACTCCCGATAATCAATACAAAGTCGCATACTTCCATCCTTCTTCTTCACGAATAGAACAAGAGCACCCCAAGGAGACGTACTAGGACGAATGAAACCGATGTCTAACAAATCCTGCAGTTGGGTCTTTAACTCCTGAAGTTCAATAGGAGCCCTTCGGTATGGGGCTTTGGAAATGGATTTTGTTCCGGGTTCAAGGTCGATACAAAATTCAATTTCACGCTCTGGGGGTAGGCCAGGAAGTTTTTCAGGGAATACGTCAGGAAATTTATTAACAATAGAAATATCATTCAAAACTGACGTATTTTTGTTTAAATCCGTAACATGAGCTAAGAAAGCTTGACATTCGTTTTTCAATAAATGAATAGCTTTATGGCTTGAGGTGACAGTGATTGATTTTAATGGTTTGGTTGCTTGAATTCGCATAATAGGTTGGTTAGGAATATGAAAGCTAACAACCTTATGAAAACAATCAATTTTTGCATAATGAGTAGTTAGCCAATCAATCACTAGAATTACGTCAAATGCAAGTATTTTTAATGAAATAAGATCGACAGGTAATGTGCAGGTACCGATTTGAACCAAATAAGACTTATAAACAGTGGATGTAATGAAGGTTTCTCCCAACGGAGTTTCAATAGATAAGTCAAAGTCTAATTTCTCCTAAGTCAAATTTAAACGTTGAGCGCAAGTAGGAGAAATAAAAGAATGGGTAGAACCGGTATCAAATAAGATATATACTTCACTAGATTTATGATAAGCTTACCCGTAATGACCTCGTTCGGGTTCCTTGCTTTCTGGGAGGTCACGACAAAGGCTCTCCCTTGAACTATCGATTTTGTCTTGTTTGGGACGACCTTTGATGCCTCCATCTCAGCTGGACTTGACTTTAGTGCATGACAAAATCGGGCTAAGTGACCTTCTCTTCCACAATTGTAACATGTTTTAGATGGCATCACGCAGTTTGGACTAATGTGTCCCTCCCCTCCACATTTAAAGCATATGATAGGTGGTCGTTCTCCTTCCTTAACGACGGGTGTTGATGCTGACGTCTTTTCATCATTGTTGAATCTCCTCTTCTTGAAATGTTCATTCTTATTATTTTGGCCATGATTACCACCGAAGTGGTCACCATTTCTGGCATGTTGATTCCCTCCACGCTTATTGTCACCGCTTCGATGACTGTTATCACTGGTATTATCATTTTGCCGGTTGCTCTCTTTTGGTTGGGTTGACTGATTATCGTGTTCCAATAACTGAGCCCTATTAACAACATCTGAATACAAACACAGTTTATGAGAGATAAGATATTGACGTATCTCCGGCTTTAAACCTCTTAAAAACATCCGCGTCATTCTCTCCTCATTATCAACTAAGTGGGACGCAAACCGGGACAACTTAGCAAACTTGGCTTCGTACTGCGACACGGTCATGTTGTTTTGCACCAGCTTGATGAACTCTACCTTTTTCATGTGACGAAAACTTTCGGGAAAGTACTTGTCGTTGAACAGTTCTTGGAACTTCTCCCAAGACATATTCAGTGTGGCAGGTTGAGTACGCTTTACAGATTCCCATCAGTAATCTGCCTTTGCCCGCAACATGAAGGTGGCAAAGGGAACCTTTTGCTCCTCGGAGCATCCCAAGACATCAAATATCCTGTTGATCTGCTTTATCCACGTCTCCGCCTTAAGTGGTTTTGGCTCTCCAAAAAACTCTGGTGGTCCCAGCTCCTTGAACTATTTGGCAGTGACCGTCCAAGAATTGCCAGTGTTTCCACCTGCATTTTAGACAGGAGCCGCTCTCGCCTGATGTTGCACGAATTGCATAAAGCCTCTGAACACTCCATCGTTCATCATTTGGTCAGTGTTGTTGTTTACATTAGGATTGTCGCCTTCCTAATGCACATTAACCTGATTATTGATCTGTGGAGACTCAACGGTCTCATGTGCTCCATTGCTATTCCCAACATTCTCGGATGTCATTTTCAAATACTGCCACAAAATAATGGTTAATTAACATATCACATATTATTCCTATATTCTGACCGACCAATTAAATGCCAAATAAACTTAGGTAGGTCATACTAGCGAAGAAATTTCTCGTCGATCCCCTCCTAGTTCTTGTCTCGCGTCTTAGCCATGGATCATATCCCTAAGCTTTGATACCAACTGTGACGCCCCCAAAATAGGTATACATCACCTATTCTGAGTCGTCAAATACATGGTACAAAATATAAATAAAACTTAATTATACAACTGTCGTGTAAAATGCGACAAAACATAAGCTGTGAGTTTTAATACAACATTTTCTTCTAAACAGTATTCAAACTCAAAATAAGTCCTCAATATATTTATTTTCACACTATTTCATAGAATAGTGAGGACTACTAATGCTATCATCTGAACCGTCACTCTGTTTCCCGACTAGTCCAGCTACGTTCTCATTTCCTGAAGAGAACAATGAAAGCAAAAGGGTGAGCTCAAATAGCCCAATAAGAGATATTATGACTAAGATAATATAGAATAATTTATTATTAGTCTTCAACAATGTTAAACTGATAAAATATAACAAACATCAAGTTTAACTGTAGCAGAACAAGCTATCCATTAAAAGTGTCAAGTAGAAAATAAAATCTACTATCTTTTATGATTTAAAAAGGTTTTTCATCACTTTTATCGCTTAGACTCAGCTTAATAAATAATCCACATCATCCCTGCACTACAGCCAAGGATATTCATTAGTATCACAACCACAAATTATCCATGCACTACGGGCCAAAGATATTCGTGTATTCATCAATGGTCATGATCATGCCAACAACTGTCCATCAATGCACTACGGGCCAATGAGGACTTTTACCACATCATTTATAACATTACGGTAATGATTACATCGAATAATCCCCGGTCATAATCATACCAAGTCCATCTATGCACTACAGGCCACAGATGACTTTCAACAAAATATAAACATGAGGATTATGACAATGATATAAGAATTCAATAAAACAAGTTCAAGAATTAATTTATCCAGGAAACCAACAAAGTCCAAATTGTCAACATAATACTGCTTTGTAGAGTAAAATTCAAGAATGCTCAGAAGAATATTTCCATGAAAAGATACTGGATGAAGCGTAAATATCAAAGATATTCTACTAATTTCATGGAGTATAAAAGCCAAAACTTTAACCAACTAAGTATAATAAAAAATAGAATAACAAAAGAATTCACCAAGCATGTGATAGACTGCACAGACAGGTTATTCAAACAGAAAAATAAATAATGGAACCAGGTCATGCGTAAACGCACAGACAGGATATTTCAACAGAATAATAAATAATAGAACCAGGTCATGCGTAAACGCACAGACAAGATATTCTAACAAAATAATAAATAATAGAACCAGGTCATGCGTAAACGCACAGACAGGATGTTCCAACAGATTGATAAATAATGAAATAACAATAGAATTTCACCATGTATGCGGTACTTCGCATAGACAGGTTATTCCAACATAATAATAAAGAACGGAATAACAGCTCTTACGAGTATTGGAAAGAAAATAATTTTCTTCATGAATATGAAAGAATAATACCCCTTACCGTAAAAGAAGAGTATTCCGACTGGTAAGGCGATGATATTCTTAAAGAAAACTTATACTATTTTTCTACGCTCAAAGCTTCTGAAAACTCTAAAGAAATACAATCAAGATTATAGAAGAGAAATCTCTGAATTTCTGGTGTGATTTCAATTCTAACTAAACATCCTATTTATAGGAGAATGGAAAGGATACTATGCTGCACTATGCAATAAAATATAATATATTCTATTTATAATCAAATAAAATAAAACATTATAAAAAGTATTACATTTTATATAAAAAGTTTTTACTATGCAAACACTATGCAGACACTATGAAAATACTATGCATAATAAAATATAATATATTCTATTTAAAATATAATAAAACAAATAACTTTATAAAAGTATTCTGTTTTATATAAAAAGATTTTACTATGAAAAATATTATGCATAATAGAATATAATATATTCTATTTATAGTCTAATAAAACAGATAACTTTATAAAAGTATTCTGTTTTATATAAAAAGTTTTTTTGTTTTTTTACTAATGTTTATATATATATATATATATATATAATATATATATATATATATATATATATATATATATATATATATATATATATATATAAACTTCCGTGACTTCATAAAAAGACACATCAATATAATTAACAACATTTATCATCATTATTATAATTCACAATATTAATCGATCAGGTCATTCCCAGGAAAGAAGGGACTTTCCAATAAGGATTTCTCCCTATTTGCGCGCAATTAGGTGACCAAACCTCTCATTGACAAAACTTCTAGACATCGTTAATATTACAAATAATAATATTAATAACTTTGTTGTCTCAATTATTGATTATAAAATATTGACAATAATTGAATCAAATAACGTGAGATACTATGCAGCAATTACTGTAACAATAATTGAACAAAACTGAACGACTTCTCACGTAAGCATCAATAATCAATATCGTGTGCTACTATGCAACTACGCGCATTATTGTACTTTTAACACCGGGTGTTTCAACAGTTAACGGTAAAACTTCCGCCGTTATTTTCATAAAATATTTTTGTCGTTTTCTCAATCCAATAATAACTTTATTGTGGGGTCCACCAATGATTGTGCCATCGTACGAATATTCCCTGTTAAAACGAATATTTCCCGACCAATCGAATATTATACAACAACTTGCGTACTTTGCAAAATTTAGAAATATTACCCACAACTATAACATTATATCAAATTCATTCCATAATATTTAAAAATGATATTTATAAAAAAATCATCTTTATTAAAAAATCGGGGTCTTACATCAGGGGTCGATCAGTGGTGTATGACAGTCAAGCCATCAATGCACTTTTCGCGACACCTAGCTATGATGACAAGGACTATTTGGAGTAGGGGCTTCGCAGCTATGACTTGGACGATATTGTCAGGAGGCTCTGCAAGCCCGGGACAACATGGAAAACCATTGACACAACGGGTGAGAAGACCAGTTTCCCGTATCATGCACTCAATCGCTATGGGAAGGCGTGGTGTAGTTTTGTAAGTGCCAACATGATCCCTACACGTCACCTTAGCGACGTGACTAAGAATCGAGCGATCCTATTATTCGTCATTGTCACGGGTCTGGACGTGGATATCAAAGTTCTCATTCAGGAGTCCATCCTGAAGGCGATCAAGAGTACCACTTCTGGGGGACTTCCGCATCCATCCTTGATCACCCGATTGTGCAAGCGGGCAAGTATTCATTGGGGACCAGAACAGATAGATTAGCCGCCCATGTCAGTCATCGACCATCAAGTCATCTCACGCTTCAGTGTATGGGATGGGGCAACCTCACATGTCAGAGGTGAGGGGTATGGCCACCTACAGAGCCACCTCCCATGTCAAAGGTCGGACACTCGCAGCCACCGGAGTCAGGCTCATCTTCACAAGGACTATTGGCAAAGATTATGGCATCCCTCACCCTACTACATTAGAACCAAGATGCCATTGCTCAGAGGCAGCAGAGGTATTGGGTAAAATCTAATTACGCACAACACGTAAGTATACGTGGTCAACAAGTAATAAAGTGAAAGTAGAGTATCGTTCCCACGAGAAATTATTTAATAAAAATCACCAAGTACTAACCCATAACCAACTCAATCTTATTTAAACGAATGAATTTCAAATTATATAATTAAACTACTATTAAATTCCACTAGTTAATTAAGATTACGGAGATTTAAGATCACAACTTCACTTATTGCTTCATTTAAGTTAACACACTTCTCATCAATTATTTTTTATCATGAATTGTTAATCAAGAACACTAAAGCAGATAAAATCACCTCTCGATGCATAATACTCATACTCACTTAAATCCATAGATGATAGAATTAAGTAAGACACCCTAATTAACTAATTCACTATATCTCTATGTGAATTACAATTAAAAAGGATTTAAAACACAAGTTCTCTATAAGATTACATATGGCGTAAAGGCATATCTATATCCTAAACACGAATAATGAATTCCATCTATGCAGAAATCACAAACACATGCTATCATGATCAGATCTAAACCTATACTTCATCTCTCGAGTTCATATAGATTATCACGGTAATTGATGGCCAATCAATTAAACAATTAAGTCCAAATCATAATAGACAATCCAAACAATAGAACATAATAATTGATAGCGAATCATATTAAAATAAACTACACAATAAGATCCATTTTAATCTCAAACAAAGAATTAGTTCATTATTATTGAATTAAAACTAAGAATCCACAATTGAATCAACAATAAAAGTCAAAGATAGAAGAAAATGAGAAGATAAAATCTATTGTTTGTAGATTTGACGCACTCTCCTTGCTCCTACTTTGAATCTTCAATGGTCTCCAAGTTGCTTCAATCTCCAAATCCCATAAGAACTAGAGTTTTGGTCCTAATCTATTCTAATCTAATCTAATGGAATCCTCTTTCTTTTATGCCTCCCATCATGTATTTATAGGTTACAAGTCTTATTTTTAGCTTAGGAACAAACCCAATCCAATTTGGAGTCAAAAATATATCAAAATTCGACCCAAAACGCATAAAAAACGTGTTATGTCCCGTACTCCCGCCCCGGCGGGGGTTTCCTTCATAAAAAGCCTGCCCCGGCTAGCTTTGCCACTGATTTTTAACCCATACCCCCGCTCCGACGGGGGGTAATAGGCTTAAATAGCCCGCCCCAGCAGGGGTTGTTTTTCTATTGCAGTGTCATCTGGTAAAACGGCCATAACTTTTGATTCGGGAGGAGTTACGGGGCCTGATACCTATCAAATCGAAGATATCGACGAGATCTACAACTTTTATTCTTTGAGAATTGACATATTAGGATTGGATCAAGGTGGAAATCGAGCTTGAAGTAGATGCTATGTAAATGGCAAGCATGACAACTCTTAGCTTTGATCTTTGTTGATAAAAATGTCATAACTCTCGCATCCGAACTCTGATTAGGACGGTTCAAGATGTTTTGAAAAGCTAAGAAGTAGATCTACAATAAAATCTAAGTTTCAAGCCAAGAACATGCATCCAACTTGGTGTTAAAAGTCCTTCAATCTTCCCTTCTTGCATTTACTTGCGTATTTTGGTCCAAAAGATGTCCGAATTGCTTTTCCTTGCTTTTTCATGCCAATAGTCGCCTTTTTCTTTTGTTTTCATACCCATGCATATAATCTACAAAATAAACACAAAATGCATGAAAAGTAACTAAGAAACATGAGTTTAAGCAACTAATTCAAGTAACAGATACCGGATAAGTAGGTATAAAACCTACTTATCAAATACCCCCATACTTAAATCTTTGCTTGTCCTCAAACAAAAATACAAAACAACAATGCTATGCAATGCAACTAATCTACATGTCTACGAATCCAGCAGTAATGACAGAAACAAGTCTATTCAACCGACCTTAGAGAAATCAAGTAAACATGATAATGCATCATATCAAAATAAATCATTAATTTCCCAATCAATCATCAAATCTTAGACTGTTATCACTAATATAGTGCGTGTGTGCTCCACAATAATGTTAACTGATATAAAATCAAATTTAACATATAACAAGTCTCTTCGAAGGCATCATACAGTGTAAACTTAAGAAATCCAAAAATAAGCTAGATCCAACTAAAATCAAATAATTACCAATATCGAGGGTCAACATGAGATACTTATGCTTTATTTTTTATCTACGGGGGCTTTTTGCTCTTATTTCCCATTTTATTCATTTTTTTCTTTTTTTTATATACATATAGCTATGTAATGTCTTATTCCCTTAGGCTTTTCAATGCTACCTTAACGAGCTTTCGACCAATGACTCCCAGACCATTAAGACCTTAGAGCGCTAAGTGTAAAGACAATCCCCTCGGGCATACTTACTCAAGTAACAAAGGCCACAAAACTAGACAAGCACGCCACGGTGTTTATTTATACTTTTCTTTTCTTTTCTTTTCTTTTTTTTTATAGCTTATATACCCCAAATATTCCCTCAAACTTAGGTTCTTGTCTAACTTTAGCCATCTCTACTTATTCTTGTCATTTTTTCATTCAAACTAGTATTATCCTTTAGAATCCCATTATGTATCAATTTAAACTCAATCAATCAACAAGTTATTTTTACTGTGCTATCCTTATTATACTAGTTTCAAACAGAAAAAGACTCAATTCAGAATAAGAAATCACATCAAAGCTCTAATAGTCAGTACTATACTTGTCTACCCAATTCCAATCTCATCATTGGCCAAAACAAACTGTAAATATTAAATAGATGGACTCATGCAAGATGTACTAAATGCTATATAAACATAGTAAACTAACTACTAATTTTTCAATTTTTCAATTTTTTTTATTTCAAGAAACTGAATGCAAAAACTAAGTGTAACTATACGAACTACAATGTAAGTAACTAACTATATGCAATACGACACTAAAATGCCCCCCAAGCTTAAACTAGACATTGTCTTCAATGGCTGAAATAGAAAAAAGTAAAGCAGAGGACTTCCCTAAAAATATAGTAATCCTCCTTCTTGTCCGCTAAGTTCGGAGAATAGGTTAGGCACATGGAACTAATTGGTCACCACACTTAAATTTGACTTGCATAACCTATGAATATGATAGAAGCAAGCTTATTAAATCCTTAAAAAAAATGAAAAAAAAATCTATCAACTAATATGAAACCTAAAAAAAACTAAAAATAAAAATTAAACTTGGGTTGCCCCCCAATAAGCGCTTGATTTATAGTCCTTCAGTTGGACTTTGTCTGGTCAATGCTATCTAAATCCTTTTCAAAAGTTAAGGAACCCTCCATCCATCGGAAACAAATTGTCCTTTTAGAGGTTCCCACATGCGATGACCAATGCATCAAAGTCACCTAGCATGCTCTGATTTGGTGTGATCTCAATCAAGAACGTTCCACAGTTAGGTATTTTATCCATTGTGTATGCGATCAGTTTGGGGCATGGAAGCTTGTCACACACTATGGGTTCTTTGTCTATTTTCTGTTTCTCGTCCCACCATGGATTTAAAATTGTACTCGCTCTTATGTCATCAAGAGCTTCGCCGACGACATTACTACCAAGTGGGCATGATTTTATAAATCTGACTGACTCTTTGATATTTGGTGGAGACCCATTTAAATCTTCGTTGACCTCTATTTCATTATCCCCAATTGTCTCCACACTTTCGATATCTTCTAGCTCATCCAGTCGCAGATTTGGTTCGGGTTCTCCGTCAGTTTCGTCATCCATGTCAGAATGCCTAGTGTTTGGAGGGTGGTTGTTTAAGGCTCTGGTCATTTGCTCCATCTGATTCTCAAGATTTTTAATTTTTCGTCCTTAGATTTCGATTTGACCTCTCTTGATTACTCATCTTCTCGTCATCTGCTATGAACTTGGACAATAATTTCCCCAGCCTTGAATTTTCTATTTCAGTCTCGAAAGCTATGTATTGAGGACCATTGGTTGAGGTAGTGACGAGTTGTTCCATGTGATTATTAAAATTTTTGGTTGACAGCTCTTGGCTAATCCTCATCTCCTTTAGGTCTGTTATGCCCTTCAATATTACATCCCTCGGATTTGGCTTTTCTTCTTGTGGCAATGGAGGTGGACATGAAAATTCTGGTGTGTATGATGGATTTGGAGCGTAATATTGGTCATCATAATTGTAGCTCCATGAAAAATCTGGGTGATACCCCCAATATTGGTGATAGATAGGATCAAAATAGTTGTAGTGGTATTCACCACTATATTGTACCGGTTCAAAATTGACGGTGCATTGATGACTTTGATGGTTGCCAACACAATAGTCACACGTAACTGCCATCCTTCGACTCCTTTGGGCTGCAATAACGTCCAACGTCCTCGAAAGTTCTTCAATCTGTGCTGATATTGTGAAAAATGCATTAAGTCCATCAATCCCTGTTTCCCTTGATTGAGTCATATTTGCCATCCTTCGACTCCATTGGGCTGCGATAACCTCCAACGTCTTCGAATTTGCCTCAATTTGTACTGTCTCTACAGAAAATGTATTAAATCCATCAATCCATATTTCCCTTGGTTGAGTCATGTTCATGTATGGCCATTGATAGGCAAAGTTATCCATGGTACCTGAAAAGAGAGAAATATAGGAAGAGAATTAAAAATAAAAATAAAAATATTTAAATTAAGACTAATTTGATTGAAATTAATATTGGTAAAAAATATTAAACTAATTCCCCGGCAAAGGCGCCAAAAACTTGTTGGGTAAAATCTAATTATGCACAACACGCAAGTATACGTGGTCAACAAGTAATTAAGAGAAAGTAGAGTATCGTTCCCACGAGGAATTACTTAATAAAAATCACCAAGTACTAACCCATAATCAACTCAATCTTATTTAAACGAATGAATTTCAAATTATATAATTAAACTACTATTAAATTTCACTAGTTAAATTAAGATTACGGAGATTTAAGATCACAACTTCACTTATTGCTTCATTTAAGTTAACACACTTCTCATCAATTATTTTCTATCATGAATTGTTAATCAAGAACACTAAAGCAGATAAAACCACCTCTCGATGCATAATACCCATACTCACTTAAATCCACAGATGATAGAATTAAGCAAGACACCCTAATTAACTAATTCACTATATCTCTATGTGAATTACAATTAAAAGGAATTTAAAGCACAAGTTCTCTATAAGATTATATATGGCGTAAATGCATATCTATATCCTAAACATGAATCATGAATTCCATCTATGCATAAATCACAAACACATGCTATCATGATCAGATCTAAACATATACTTCATCTCTCGAGTTCATATAGATTATCACGGTAATTGATGGCAAATCAATTAAACAATTAAGTCCAAACTACAATAGACAATCCACACAATAGAACATAATAATTGATAGCGAAGTATATTAAAATAAACTACACAATAAGATCCATTATAATCTCAAACAAAGAATTAGTTCATTATTATTGAATTAAAACTAAGAATCTACAATTGAATCAACAATAAAAGACAAAGATAGAAGAAGATGAGAAGATATAATCTATTGTCTGTAGATTTGATGCTCTCTCCTTGCTCCTACTTTAAATCTTCAATGGTCACCAAGTTGCTTCAATCTCTAAATCTCATAAGAACTAGAGTTTTGGTCCTAATCTATTCTAATCTAATCTAATGGAATCATCTTTCTTTTATGCCTCCCATCATGTATTTATAGGTTACAAGTCTTATTTTTAGCTTAGGAACACACCTAATCCAATTTGGAGTCAAAAAGGTATCAAAATTCGACCCAAAACGCATAAAAAACGTGTTCTGGCCTGCACCCCTGCCCCAGCGGGGGTTTCCTTCACAAAAAGTTCACCCCGGCTAGCTTTGCCACTGATTTTCAGCCCGTACCTCTGCCCCGGCGGGGGGTGATAAGCTTAAATAGCCCGCCCCGGCGGGGGTTATTTTTCTACTGCAGTGTCTTCTGGTAAAATGGCCATAACTTTTGATCTGGGAGGAGTTACGAGGCCTGCCGCCTATCAAATCGAAGATATTAACGAGATCTATAACTTTCATTCTTTGAGAATTGACAGATTCGGATTGGATCAAGGTGGAAATTGGGCTTGAAGTAGATACTATGTAAATGGCAAGCATGACAACTCTTAGCTTTGATCTTTGTTGATAAAAAGGCCATTACTCTCGCATCCGAACTCCGATTGGGATGATTCAAGATTTTATGAAAATCTAAGAAGTAGATCTACAATAAAATCAAAGTTCCAAGCCAAGAACATGCATCCAACTTGGTGTTAAAAGTCCTTTAATCTTCCCTTTTTGCATTTACTTGCGTATTTTGGTCCAAAAGATGTCCGAATTGCTTTCCCTTGCATTTTCATGCTAATAGTCGCCTTTTTCTTGTGTTTTCATACCCAAGCATGTAATCTACAAAATGAACACAAAATGTATGAAAAGTAACTAAGAAACATGAGTTTGTGCAACTAATTTAAGTAACAGATACTGGATAAGTAGGTATAAAACCTACTTATCAAGAGGCACACAGCAGCGGTTTCCCAGAGGCATGACATCGTGATGCGGTATCAAGCTGAGCTAGTCAACACTATACAGAGCATCTACACTGCCTATAGTGGCGAGGATGTTGATTTCATGCCATTCCAGTTCCCGGAGCCTCTTGTTTTCCCACCATACCCTCCACCATCATCGCCCGCAGAAGCTGATGAGGTTAATGATGATGCCCGAGTGACCAGACTTCAGGGAAGCCCTCTTGTATTGATTTATATATGCTTAGCAATGAGGGCATTGCTCATCTTAAGTTTGGGGGTATTATGTGTTATCAGTTTTATTCTGTCTATTGCCATAATAGATTGCCATCTTAGTATTTTCCTTATGTTTTATCAGTATTATAGTGCAATCATGTATGAACTGCGTTTTTGTTGACATCATTTTGGGCTTTATTAGCCTTTGGTTTATTATGTGTTGGTATTTTTATGGATGGATGTCATGAACAGTTTTTGTTATTTGTTTATGGATGCTTTTATTATTATCACCATGTATGTTAATGGCTTTATTACACTATTTTGATCTATTATTTTGCAAGGGTTTTATATTATTTATTTATTTTTGATTGTGACTAATGATAAGTGCAAGGTGATTATTTCTATTTCTTAGAGTTTGTGTCAAACGTGTATGGATGAAGGGTTAGTTTAGTTGATAAGTTAAGACTGTTATTGATCCGTCCTTATTAGCAAGCACCGACCAACAATTTTAACTGGTTATATTTTGGATATAGTTTATGTGTTTATTGCTTTGAGAATATGTTCACTCTTTTAAACTTTCATGACTACAAGGTAATAAAAGACTTCGACGCTTATTCAGTTTTGAATCTTGGGTTCTGGTATGTTTTCATATTGAAAAAATAAAAAAATAAAAAATAAAAAAATAAAAATAAAAATAAAAATCGAAAGTCTTACGGTGGGTCGAGATGGAGCGTGAAACGCACTCGCCCATAAACGCAGACTTAAGTTGAGATGTAGCATAAAACGCACTCACATAATAATCTTCGAATTTCGTAAAGTCTAATTTGGCTTAAGTTGATTGTGTGGCATTTGCTGCTTGAGTTATTAGATTTATGGGGGTGTTCTACACCTAGTGCACTAAAGTCGTCTGGCTTGGGAGTCATTGATCAAAAGCTCATTAATGGGTAGCTCTGAATAGCCTAAAGTAATTAAGCACTGTCCGAGTTAGATTTTACTGTCTTCATGCTAGAGCCTTTTGATCCATTCTTGCATTTGCGTCTTGTTCTTAATTCTTGTTGATTGTTCGTGTTGCAGAGTGAGCATATTGGTATTCACAATTAACTGTGTGAACTTTATTTGATTTATGATTAGTTAGGATGGTTGGTCTTCACACACACACACACACACACACACATAGAATGGATCGAATATAGTCTTATTCTTGTAATTGATTGAACCCTTATTCATATATGTGTTTGTCCTATTCTTTGGGAGTAGCTGTGATTTAGCTTAGAAGCCATGATGCTAGTATATAGTTTTATACTTCATTCGCGTGTTGTTTTACTGTTGTTATTTTTGTGTTAGATAGTTTGCTTGAGGACAATCAAAGACTTAAGTTTGGGGGTATTTGATGAGTGAGATTTATACCCGCGAATCGGATCCTTTATTGCTTAAAAAGTTGCTTGATCTTCATAGATTATATATAGCTTTTATATGATTTTAGTATTATTTTGCTCAACTCATGTGTTGTAGGGCTTATTAGGTCTTTTCCAGCCTACAGGGGGTAAAACTGTTAATTTTCCTACACTGGCGCTGCAGCGCCTATGCCAGGCTTAAACCTGGCACTGCAGCGCCTCAACCAAGTCAATGGTGATGTCAGCATGATGCTGGAGTACCCTAGTCCCTTTATAAATTGACGCTGCAACGCGAGCTCCGGTCTTTTGGTGCTGACTTGGCACTGCAGCGCCTATGCCATGTTTAAACATGGCGTTGCAGCGCCGACTCTGGTGCCCCGGTAGAAAAGAGCTGGTTTTTACCTAGCTTCAAGAGGAGACTAGTATATATGTGTAAGGGCAAGCCTCCTTACAAAAAGATCTGATATATCCCCCTCTGGGATAGTCTCTCCCTCTCTCTTGTAATTTCTTTCCCATTTTCTCTTAGGTAATGCTTATAAATATAGTTTAGCTAGATTAGGGAGATGTTTGGGATTTCTTGGAGCTCAAGAGCAATTAGCAACATGGATTGGAAAGCTTGATTGGAATGGAATTCTTGGAGACGGAAGAGCTTTAACAGAGTTTATTCTTATCCATTTGTTTCCTTTGATTTTGTAATCCATAAATGTTATTTTTATTGCTACTTATATTTTGTCCAAGAGCTATGAACTAATTATTGACACTAAGGTTATAATGGAACCCTTTGTTAATTTGAATTGAATGTCTTATTTCTTTGGTTGGCACCTTATGGTTTGGTTTAATATATTCATACTTAATGATTCTTGCTAAGAAATTAGTGATGATTTTGGTAATCTATGTGATGTTGAAAGAGGGATTGTAGATTTACACCTTAATATATTGGCATGTGATTATGAGTTCTCGACTTGATTCGACTGCATAAGTTGTGTATAGAATAGACATATCTATACACCACGTATGACCTAATTGAGAACTTAAGCTTTAAATCCTTTTTATGGTTAATTCACATAGACATGTGTAGGATTATCACCTAGCTTGGATGTTCTTTTATGTTCTATTCCCTGTGACGTCCCAAATCTGGGTATCTTCTAACCCGACAGATGGTGCTACACGGTACTCATAACCATACATTCAGTCCATTAAAACAATAACACAATGAGTGTATTAACTATATTCTTATCACAATAATAATAAATCCTTTCCCAGGTTCTGTAACCGAATACATTCTTTATTGTTCATAAGTGTAATACATACAAACATACTAGTCTATTACAGGATAACTAATTATCCATCTTAGCCTTGCCTTTATCTTTCTTAGAACCCTCAGTTCGTTCGGCCTTAGCTGCAATCATATAATTCAAGTAAGAAGTGAGCATAACTAGCTCAGCAAGTCTAGCGATGTATAATATAAATACCACGTCGAGAATGATATGATTATTCTTCAATAACTGAACAAATAGCTATAAAGTACTATGAAACATTGTATAGCACTTTTCTTTCTCATAAAACAATTCTGAAGTACTTATAGGAGCTTAGGAATTCTGAGTAGGTCAAAAGACCATGAACATTCTCTTTAGTTTTTATTCATGAAAAAGGGCAACCTGACACTAAGATCGTCAATCCGATATATCTTACAAGCACTTCCAGGTGATCAGCCTATAGTACTCTATGTTGATCAACATTCATTCGTTAAATGAATTTACGTTTAAGTTTTGGCAACCTGGCGTGCCTATCGAATAATCGATGTAAAATTCATTTGTTTATTCGTACTCAGGCTTACCTTGAATCCGTACCAAACAATTGGCGTAGGATAGCGTTAACAATTCTATTTTGAATGACTTGTAAATAAATCAATCAACTCTTAAGATTAGTCTAGCCGAGGTAAAACTGGCATCGACCCTTTCGTAAAACCATTCATGCATCTCATATCATTAATCACAGAAAACTTGGCTAACACGAAGGTTAAATGTAAGACTCCAACTTTTATGAATAAAGATTAATTTTTCTCGAAATATATTTCTGAATATTATGGTGTGGATTTGATATAATGTTATAGTTGTGGGTAATATTTACTAATTTTGCAAAGTAAACAAGTGGTTTTAAAATATTCGATTGGTCGGGGAATATTCGTTTTAATAAGGAATATTCGTACGACGACAAAATCATTAGTGGACCCCACAACAAAATTATTGTCGGAGTTAGAAAACAACAGAAATATCTTTTTATAAAAATAACGGCGAAAGTTTTATCGTTAAACTGTTGAACTACCCGGTGGTAAAAGTACAGTAATACGCGTGGTTGCATAGTAACACACGGTATTGATTATTGAAGCTTACGTGAGAAGTCACTCAGTTATACTCAATTATTGCTACAGTAATTGCCGCATAATATCACTCATATTATTGATTCAATTTTTGTCATAGTATCATCTGCATAATATTTTATATTATTAAATCAATAATTGAGACGACAAAGTTATTCATATTATTATTTATATTATTGACGATGTCTAGAAAGTTCTGTCGAGGAAAGGGGTTTGGTCACCTAATTACGCGCCAATAGGGAGAAATCCTTATCGGAAAGCCCCCTCTTTCCTGGGAATGATCTGGTTGTTAAATATTGTAAGTTATAGTATTAATGATGAATAAATTCGTGTTGATTAAAGATAAAATTGTTGATAAAAATATTTCCATTGTGTTGGGATTATTTTTGTGTTAGTGGAAATCAACATTTATTTCGATAATAATTAATTTCTGGATGTTAAATTGACCAATCGGGTAATTAATCAGATAAATGAGCAATTAATTGCTATTAGTTCACATGCATATAACTATTTGCTCACTAGTCGGAGAATGGAGTGACGGTCCGAGATGGTTGTTTTAGCAGTCATCACTATTTAGTATGATAATAAATATAATGAGGATTGAATTTGAGTTTGGATATTGGCTATGAGACAATATTTATGTAAAAACTCTCAGTTATGTTTTTTTGTATTGTATAAAAGAAGTTTGTATTTGATTTCTGTACCATGTATTTGGCAACTTAGAATGGGTGATGTATACCTATTTTGGGGGCATCACATTAGACAAGCATTAAGAAAACTTGCCTTCAAGCGTCTTCAAATTAATATTCAACAGTTCTCAGTCTTTACAGTATCTACATGATATATTCATATAGCACACTATAATTAGCTACCAAACAATCTAATCACATTATTTTTACTAACTTTTTTCTCTTCTATAACTTAACCGAATTTATTTCATTAATAAAACTCGTTTCAAGTATTTATCCGCCCTTACGACTTATTAACGTTCATCGTTTCATTACCAATAACTCACGTTCAATTCCTAAGGTCATCACCATAGATGTGATATAGGAATGGTCTTAACATGTACATTAAGTATATACACTTGCCCCATAATGGTCTTATAACATTTGTGTTCAAAAACTAACTAAGTCAAGCATTTCCCTATCTTGGTGTTGTGGTGTCGTCCTCAGGTTTACTATTGGCGATGCGGCGCCATTAGGCAGTAGCTAATCCTCAGTCTCGGCGCAGCGGCGCGAGAATTCTATGCAAGAGTGGCGCTGCGGCGCGACTCTGCAGTGTTCATGCTCTCTACCCGGCGTTGCAGCACGAGTAATTATAGCTTGGGGTGGCGCTGCGGCGCCGACCCTGAGCCCTGGATTTCTAAGTCTTTTTCTTAGTTCAATTCTTCCCGGACTCCTAACTTGGTCGTTATAAGTCGGAATTGGCACCTTCAAAAGCCATTTTCTCACATATCTCATGTACTTCGATTTTATTTGGATTAATATAGTTTTTAAATCCGTTAACGATGAATTCAATATTCAACGTCCTATTACACGTTCGTTTTACATTCGTGAGCATTCATAGCTCGTTTCTTCGTTCTACGTCAAAATTCGACGATTCTTGAGTCCACGACTCTTGAATACCTTATCTTACGTTATGCCATTGAAAACCAAAGTTTCCAAGCTAAATGGCAACTTTCGACTACTAATCCGAAAATTCTACGTTTTCAATGTTTAACGTCTAATCCCGCAAATTTCGCCATAACTTCGTTACTCGAGTTTTCTACGCCAAATCAAATGGAACAACTCCATTGATTCATCATCTACATCCTAACCAAACAAGATGCACATACCCTATGATGGTTTTCAATTTGTCCATCAACAACCAAATAAACGCTTTACGGTTTTCTTTGATTTTAAAACTTACTTAAACGCGTATAATTACTAATCATACATGACTTATAATGACTTAATCTACTATTAACCATCCTTATGACTCTAGAAGAGACATGCTCCACCAAATCATACTTCTCTACGAAAAAAAAATCGAAAAAGATCGAAGACTAACGTTTACGAAATATTACCTTTACGTTCTTCGTGTTCTTGATAAAGCTTGAATATTTGCTTAGAACTCACTTGATTACTTGTTATCACACTTTTCTCTCTCTCAATATATGTTGGTCAATGTTTGTAAAACAACAAATGAACCAAGCCAAGCTTCCTATTTATAGAAAAATCTAATTGAGGGCAAAATGATCATTGAGCCAAACCTCCTTACTATTCATGGCTTAGCCACCAAGTAACCACTTTACTTGGTGGCCAAGTGGCCGACCCACATGCTCCATGGGTCCCCCCCATGGGTTGCCCCATGGGTTTTACCCATCCGGTGACCCATCGGTTCGATCTGTGGTTTATTTTCTTGGTTTGGCCCTTAACATTAATTCTTATTAGGCCTATCTTGGGCTTGATTTTCATACACATTGGGCTTGACATAATCCAAGTCCAATTGGATTCTACAAAGTCCATGAACTCAAAGTCCATTAAGATTAATCGTATTCCACGCATACCATTCTCGTATTCTCTTCGTATATAGTTCGTACGATATTCGTATTATACGTCATAATTATCTTCGTACTATACTCGTATAATAACTAGTATCATACTTGTATTCCTCACGTATAATAACCCTAAGCATTATACGTTAACCATTAAATTTTCGGAACTCGCTTTTCCTAACCCTTAGATTTTAAGTCCGCAGGCGAAAACTTCGTTTGCCATAACTGAAATATTATTGGATATTCCATTACATCTTAGAATCCTATCATTACGCGTTTCTTAGAAATTAAAACTTAATCTTCGAGCAGAAACGGATGAATAGTGTTTTTACGAAAATTTTCAAAATAATTAATCCTAGCATATAGCCAGAATACTAACCACATTCGTACATTCTAGGTCATAGAACGACCTTCAAACATCTTACTCACATAAATAATCAATTAAATTTATTTAATCCAAATAATCAAATAAAATTTAATTCACAAAAAGATTCGATTTTCTCGGGCTTTACATTCTCCCCCCCCCCCCTTATAAGGAATTTGTCCCCAGAATCTCGCTACAATTACATTAAAAAATGGGGAAAATTTTCCTTCATTTTACTCTCGAGTTCCCACGTTGCTTCTTTGGCATTGTGGTTCCTCCAAATTACCTTTACCGAAGGTATTATTTTATATCTCAAGACTTGTTCCTTCCTATCAACAATCTGAATTGGAAGTTCTTCATACGTTAAGTCTTTTTCTACTTGAATAGATTTATACTCTATTACGTGTTTGTAGTCCGGTTTATAAGGACGCAACACTGACACATGAAAAACATTGTGTATTCTTTCCATTTCTGGAGGTAAAGCTACTTCATAAGCTACCTCTCCTACCCTTCTTAAAATTTTAAAAGGTCCTATAAACCTTGGACTTAACTTCCCTTTCTTTCCAAAATGTATATTCCCTTTCCAAGACGATACTTTCAGAAAGACATACGAACCTACTTCAAATTCCCTCTTCTACCGATTAGGATCTGCATACTTCTTTTGTCTATCTTGAGCTTCTATCAATCGTGTTCATATTATCTTAACCATATCTGCCGTTTGTTGTACCATCTCAAGTCCCAACATTCGATGTTCACCTACTTCATCCCAGCACAGTGGAGTTCTACACTTCCTCCCATATAACGCTTCGTAAGGCGGCATGCCTATACTAGCGTGAAAACTATTGTTGTAAGTGAATTCCACCAAAGGTAGATGTTCGTCCCAACTCCCCTTGAAATCCATAACGCAAGATCTTAACATATCTTCTAGCGTTTGAATTGTCCGTTCACTTTGTCCATCCATCTGAGGATGATACGCCATACTAAATCTCAACTGCGTTCGTAGTTGCTCTTGTAAACTCCTCCAAAAATTCGTTGTGAATCGTGGATCATGATCTGACACAATCAAAACAGGTACTCCATGTCTTGAAATAATTTCTTTAACATATAGTTTAGCTAACTGCTCTAGGTTATACCTAACTCCTATTGGTAAAAAGTGCGCTGATTTTGTTAACTGATCTACTATTACCCAAATCGCATCGTAGCCCTTCCTTGTCATTGGAAGTGCCACCACAAAGTCCATCGTGATATGCTCCCACTTCCACTCTGGAATCTCTAGTGATTGTAATAATCCACTCGGTCGTTGGTGTTCAATCTTAACTTTTTGACAAGTTAAGCACTTATTAACATAATCTGCTATCTCTCTCTTCATGTTTGGCCACCAAAAGTTCTGACGAAGGTCCTGATACATCTTAGTACTATTGGAATGTATCAAGAACCTCGAACTATGAGCCTCGTTCATAATCTCTTCTTTTAAATCAGAATTATTTGGAATCCAAATTCTTCCTTCAAAACGAAGTAAACCTTCTTTATCAAGGTTATACTTAGTCTTCACTTCATCCTTCATTATCTTTTTCATTCGCTCGCATTCCTCATTACCTAGTTGTACTTCCTTAACTCGTTCCACTACCGTTGGTCGAGTCTCCATCGTGAATAACATTTCTTTCGCTTCACTCGGTAATTTAACTTCTAACTCCATTCTTACCATCTCAGTTATTAACTCATTCTGAGTTGTTAACATTGATAGCTTTTCCTTACCCTTCCTACTTAGCGTGTCGGCTACTACGTTTGCCTTCCCTGGATGATATAAGATAGCATAGTCGTAATCTTTTATCAATTCTAACCACCTTCTCTGTCTCATATTCAACTCCTTCTGTGTAAAGATATATTTCAGACTTTTATGGTCCGTGTATATCTCATACTTCTCCCCGTATAAATAATGTCTCTATATTTTTAAGGCAAAAACTATTGCTGCCAATTCTAGGTCATGAGTAGGATAGACCTTCTCATAATCCTTTAATTGGTGTGACGCATACACAATGACCTTGCCATGCTGCATGAGCACGCAACCCAGCCCTCTATGTGAAGCATCGTTATAAACTACAAAATTCCCTGTATCATCTGGTAAGGATAATATAGGTGCCTCACTTAATCTCCTTTTTAGTTATTGAAAACTATTCTCACACTTCTCAGTCCATACATACTTCACTGACTTCCTAGTCAAATTCGTCAATGGAGTAGTTATTTTAGAAAAGTCTAGGATGAACCTTCTATAGTATCCCGTTAACCCCAGAAAACTCCGAACCTCGGTTGGCGTTTTTTGGTTGTTCCTAATTATTAACTGCTTCCACCTTCGCTGGATCCACAGAAATGTCATCTTTATCAATAACATGTCCTAGAAACAGCACCCTCTTAAGCCAAAATTCACACTTAGTGAATTTCGCATACAACTTCTCCTTCTGTAGTGTTTCCAACACTATACTTAAATTTTCAGCATGATCTTCTGGCGTCTTAGAATAGACTAGACTATCATCAATGAACACTACGACGAACTTTTCCAAATACTGTTTGAACACTCTGTTCATCATATCTATAAATACGGCTGGCATATTAGTCAACCTAAACGACATAACTAGAAACTCGTAATGACCCTAACGAGTTTTGAACACCGTCTTAGGTACATCCTCCTTCCTCACTTTTAACTGATGGTACCCCGTACGCAAATCTATCTTAGAAAAATACTTTACCCCTTTCAACTGATCAAATAGATCATCGATCCTGTAACGACCGAGAAATTTTAATTTATTGAAAAATAATTTTATTTAATTAAATAATGAATAAAATTATATTATATGTTATTATTATGTGTTAGCTAGATGACTGTCATTCTATAACCTAGATATGTCGGAACGTCGTAGTATTTTGGCTACGAGAAGGAATTAAAGTATTTAAATTTCCGAGACGAAAATAAAAGTTTTCCGAGAAATTTTCCGAAAAATACTATTCACTGATTTCTGCTTGGGAATTATTTTTGAACTTTCGAGAAATACGTAACGATAGAATATCAAGGGAAGATAGATTATGTAATAAAAATTCGAGTATGAAAAATGTAGTTTTTTGCCTGCAGACTTAATTCGAGAACGTTAGGCAAAATAAAGCGTTAACTAATTAAAGCGATGATCGTATGATACGTAGGTATTATACGAGGTAATGAATACGAGTATGATACAAAATATTATACAATTATGTATGAATGATGGTATGTTGTATATTATGAATGAATATACGAGTTAGGATACGAGAATAATACGTAGAGTATACATTATAAGGCTTTAAGCCAAATGAAATGAACTAGTAGGATTGTGTAAGGTGTTAGGTTTGTAATATTCATGAACGAAATCAAATTACACAAAGTAAGCAGAAACGTGTAAAAATCAGAGTTTAAAAATTTTACAAACCATATACCCGGATCATCCTTTATGCACAATTATTAATTAAACGAAAAATAAAGGACGAGAATCATATCCTTAAAGATCCGAGCTTCCTCAGGTACAAGTTCACCTCTAAATCCTTTTCGTGTTCAACTTGAATCCACCGGGTTGGGTTCCTTCCTTTGATCAACGTTAGCCACCCAAGTGTTTGGCCTCTAGAGGTGATCCACCAAAAAAGAACAAAAATTCAAGAAGAAAGGTGGTTGGCTAAACCCTAGTTTTTCTATCTCTCATAGAAAAGGGTGTACTCTCTAAACTATTAGAATTACGTATGTTGTTAAAAAGTCAACAACCCACAACATCCATAATAAGACTCCTCTTAGTTATTGATGTGGGCAACCCTCCTTAACAATTAAGGAATTGTGTTTTATTTTAATTAATTAAATTTCTCTAATTAATTAGGCTCCTAATCTTATTAGGAATAATTAATTAAAATCTTTTAATTAATTTACCTCCTAATCTTATTAGGATATTTGAGAGTACTTTTATTAATTAATTTTCAAACTCCTTTAGGAATTAAATAATAAAAATAGTAATAATAATAATAAGACTCCTCTTATTAATTTATATTTAATATTTCCAAAATATTAAATAATAAATATTAAGCTATTTAATTTATTCTATCACCATAGATTAAATTAAATATACTTAACTTATTATTACGATTATACCATTAACTTCTTAAAAAATTATTCTTCCTTTTATGGTGTGACCCTTTAGGTTCTCCATAATAAACCGGTTGTGAATAAATCAATTAGAACAATTCTAATCTTATTTAAATAAATAAATTAAACTATTAATTTATTTAAATAAATAATATTTATTCTACAATAGGGATAAGCCTCCCAGCGATCAACGACTTTCTAGATAATATAGATTTCAACACTAATCATAAAAGAACTTTTGAGTAAATAGTTACTGTACAATTCAATCCTTCCACCATACAATGTCCCAATTAAATGTAAGACATGAAATTACTGTCAAGTCTTATTTTATTTAATTATATGTATTTCGACTCTTAAATGCACAACACTAAATAATGCAAATTAGAAACTCCTTTTTAATTTCATTCTGCCTTGGCCAAGGACTACTGGGTTGTCATTTATCGAATCACATAGGACATTTCTCTTCTTTTATTAGAAGCGGTAGATTCTTTATTGATAATACATTATCTCTATGTACAATTTATTATACCCAAGTATACCCTTTGATATACCCTAAGGGTCTTAAAGAATAAGTCAAAGTATAACTCATCATACACAAGATACTATGATAATCTCAAGTCCAAGGATCACTTGTACTACTATCACTACAGGAATTCCTATTGACAGACAAGTAAAACTCCATTAGGTATTCCTTAGCTAGCCATGTTCAGTGAACTTATTCTCTAATAAGCACCTACATACTTGCTTTAGTGTCTCCACACAAATGATCATGAGTTCAATCATCCTCATCCAATGAGAAAGCAACGTATGTACCAATCTATCCGGATTCACTAATCCCCAATTTAGTAATCTAACGATTGGGAACTATTTCAGTTTTAAGTTTTCTAAGAATTTAGATCTCATTAGAATGAGCATCATCATTATTCTAAAAGCATTGCTTAAAACTATGGGTTTATCACATATTATAAAACAACATCATGTAGATAATTAAAAGCCTTTAATAAATTAATACTTTTTATTAATAACTGAATAAGATTGTTACAAAGTATATGTTTTATCATCAAACATGATTGGTTTGTGTGCATTCTACTTTCAATCTCCCACTTGCACTAAATCCAATCGTCATGATATCTCATACCCTTCTTCTCTAAGTAACGATTATCCTGCTGTTGGATAAGCTTCAGTTAATGGATATGTAATGTTGTTCTTGAGAGTCCACTATCTCTAGTGATTTTTCATCTTTCAATGATTCCTATAATCAAATAAAAGTGTCACAACACATGTTTAGATCCAAGATGAGACTTAGAAACTATTCCTAGTTTTGTAATGAATTTTTCATCCAAACAATCAATTTGCAGCTTCATTTATAGTTATATACTTTGTCTTTATCACTAAACCATCAACTTTTTGCTGTTTGGAACCTTTCCAATTCACTGCACTACTGTTCAAGGTAACGATTTACCTTAAAGTGAGTTTTCTGTCGTCTTGGTTTGTCTGAAAAATTTGAGTCTGTTAAGCCCTCTAGTTTTAATTTAGACCCACCATAAATATGATCACATCCTTAGTGCCGGTTAAGTACTTTAAGATATTTTTCACTGACTCATAGTGAACTTCTCCAGAATATGACTGATCAACATCAGGTCTCGTATATTTCATTGCATACATGATAGTTACTCATGTGATCTCTCTTTTAGGAGTCTATGGGGACTATTAAGAGAGGTACACTCCATGGCTCATCAACATGAGACATCCCATAGAGTTTGTCATGCTAAACTACTTTAGCATCAAATGAATATACGTTTTCTGGGTTAAGTCGAGCATCCTATTAAATCTATCTTTATAGATTTGTATCCCCAATTAAGATACTCTACCCAAATCATTCATGGAGGAATATTTAGACAACTTTATCTTTACTGATTGTAGCATTATTATGTCATTCCTTATCCATAATATATCAATATATAATATTAGGAATGTCACGGCGCTCCCACTGACCCTTTTGTACACACTAGGTTCATTCTTGTTTTTGATAAAATCAAACACTTTTGATTATCTCATCAAAACGAATGTTCCATATTTGAGAAGCTTGTTTCAATCCATTTTCCTGAGTGTCTACAACTCTTACCTCATCGTATGTTATTGGATCATCATCCTCTATGATGCGTACCTCATCATCATCATCATCTATGATGAATCCATACCTCCCAGGTATCTTCGGTACTATTCCAGATTTACGATTCGATTGTGGTACAATAGTTCTATCTACAGGTTCCTCTTATTTAACTTACAGTATTTTGTGGTTCTTGAATTCTTTAAGATATATTATCCTCTCACTAGCCCATTCAATGATAAACACCTTTATCTTAGAATGCAGCGTGTTTCACAACAAACACATTTTGATAAGTAGGATTATAGAACATTTACCCTAAACTTACTTTAGGATGTCCCATAAATTTGTACTTGTCAACTCTTTTTCCAAGCCTATCCTTTGAAACCTTTTCACATAAGTTGGATAACCCCTTATCTTAACATACTTAAGATTAGGAATCCTCCCTGTCCATAACTTTTATAGAGTCTTGGGGCTGGATTTTGAGGCTACTTTTTCCGTAGATATGCAGCCATTTCTAGAGTATTACCCCAGAGGGATACTGGAATGTCGGTAAAATTATTATGGACCTTACCAAGTCCAACAAGGTACGATTTTTTCTTTTAGATACATCAATCAATTATTACATATCAGGAGGCATCCATTGTGAGAAAACTATTTTGAGATGATCTAGAAACTCATTGCACAAGTATTCCTTCCTTGATCCGATCAAAGAATCCTAATACTTTGCTAATTTGTTTCATTTATGAATTCTTTGAACTTTTTAAATAATTCACACTTATATTTCAGCAAATACACACATTCAACTCTTTGAATAATCATCTCCTTTTCTTATACTAGTTTGTTCAATTTGCAAAATATATTTATACGTAAGTCAAGTACACAAAATTCATTAAGTAATATTTCAGTTCTATACGAAATATTATTATTATAAATAGAACAACAATTGTTCTTAAATATAATACCAAAGATTTCATTGTCCAACAATAAAATGAAATAATATTTCTAACAAGAACTGGAATACAATAACAACTTATTGACTTAATAGATTTGCCCGTAGGCATTGCAAAACTATAAGTTCATATGGCTAATGCAGCAACCTTTGCTTTATTTACCACACATAGGATTACTTATCTTTGTTTAGCTTTCTACTTCTACTTGGTCCCTTCATAAATCTATATTTATGATAACCAAAGTTGGTATCCAATACCTAAGTAGAATCTTGACTTAAAGAAAAAATTATTTTAAATCATGAACAAATTTGTATTTGTAACCGAAACTTCACTAAGCTTCATTGGTTAGCCACTGCAAGATGCTTCTCGCAATTTTTTTCCACTGTCCAAGCTTATTGCAGTGGAAGCAAACTCCTTTGCTATCCGTATCAGTTTTGTTCTTATTATCCTTTAATTTTTGCCTTTCTATTTACCTTCTTTGAATCGTTCTTCTTTTCAGAAGATCCTTTGGCCCCTACCAGTAAGACATGGTCTTTCTTGGTTGGAAAGTGACTCAACATTTATCAACATGTTAAGTAAATCAGCAAGGCTGATATCTAGCTTGTTCATATGAAAAATTCACAACAACTGTGAAAGGAGTCCGGGAGTGAGTGCAAGATCAAATCTTGGCTCAACTCTCCATCCATGACAAAACTTGTTGTCCTAATTGATCAATCTCATTGATAATGTTAAGGATTTTTATCTGTACTGTAGTGTCATCGGTCATTCTAGATCAGAAGAGCTCCTTTGATATCTGATATCTATTATTCCTACTTTCTTTACCATCAACTGCTTGACGTGCAGGAGTATAGTAGGACCATCCATAGTTTCATGCTAACGCTGAAGCTCGTTACTCATAGATGCGAGCATGATGCATTGAGCCAACTGTGCATCATCTTGCCACTTTCTAAAAGTAGCAATTTCTTTCTCAGAGGCATTGTCTGCAACCATTGCAGGGATAGGCATATTAAGGACATAAGATAGCTTTTAGCCATGAAAACTTTTCTCAATTTCCTTAACCAATCCGTTTAATACGGTCCGGTTAAATAGCATCTAATATGCTTCGCAGTGATAGTAATTTAGACATTGTAAAATTCTGTAAATGAATTTGTAATTAACAACATTTTAGCATACATTCTTTTATTAATTACCAAAATAATTTAGGTCTTGTTTTAAATTGGTATCTCCCACTATTTTTTTCAAACTATATTACCCTCACTTATATAGTTCAACAAAATCTAATTAAAGATTTACTAGTGAGAATAAGGATCCCGTTTCAAATGTATATAGCCTTATGGTGACACAACAAACTATATATAAATAAATAGGTAAACAACTCTTGTCAATTACATCAACTATGCAACTCCTTGTATTTTGCCTCTTAGATTATTTTGGTCAAGTGATGGCACATCCGAATCAAAATTATCCAAGTTAAGTCCAACCTAGCACTTCATATATTCAAAAGAGAAAAATATTGTCCTTGTGGTGACACAACAAAATAATATTGTTCAATTTTCTTTATAAGCATCAAATGTGATAAAATTAACATCTCAAAAAATTAAGATAAGCCTTGTGGTGACACAACAAATTTATAATAATTAATTGGTACTCTATTATTTTTATCATGTTAGAAGGCGACGTTCGATATTCCAAATATCTTTGAACGCTTAGGACATGATATAAAAAATTTGAGGGGTTTGTTATTAATTTGTCTCATCTTGTTTAGGGCGCATGCACATATATATATAAAATACGCGTCATATTAATTAACATGTGAAGCATGTTTGCATAATATATAATATATATAGTATAAGCATGCACATATAGAATACTATATTCTATCTGGATTGATTATGAACTTTTATTCTAGTTTGGTTCACTAGAGCTACCAAGTGAACCAAAAGGTCAAACCCTAGGGGTGCGAGAATTAATATTTAAATATAACTATTACATTTAAATCCAGCTCCATTACAAATGGGTCTTCAAGCGCTCCTTGATCCTTGATCTCCAATTCTTTAAAATTAATTCTAACTATTCCTATTACAAAACTATTTAAAATAAATAGAAACCTTGATCAGCAGTCAAGGGGAAGTACATAGGAGGGAGATAGAATTTACATTAAGAAAGAATTAGAGAAGACGAGGTACACAGACCACATTTAATAAAACACATACATTCATTCATCGAACTAAAATAAAATTCAATCACATTGGTCAATAGTCCATAATCAATCCCATTTATTTTCATACACATCACCATATGCATCAATAAATAAATTCATCTCATAAAAAATAAATATTTAATATATATACATATATATTGATATCATTTAATGAGCAAATTTAGTTAGTATAAAATCTAATTTTGAATCAAAATAAATTCCTTTATTTTAATCTAAATTTAAATCAAAATAAACTTCTTTTATTTTAATTTATCCTATTTTGAATAAAATAAACTATTTTATTTTAATCAAAATCTTTAATCAAAATAAACTCCTTTATTTTAATTAATTATGAAATCCAATTCTAAGTAAAAAAAATAAAACTCCTTTATTTAAAGGAAACACGAATTCTTTTCCTATTCACAAATAAACTCTTTTATTTATGAATAATATGAAATCTTATTCCATATCTAAATAAACTCCTTTATTTAAGGAAATACGGATTCTCTTTCCTATTCACAAATAAACTCCTTTATTTTAAGCTTTCTAAGAATTTAGATCTCATTAGAATGATCATCATCATTATTTTAAAAGCATTGCTTAAAACTATGGGTTTATCACATATTATAAAATAGCATCATGTAGATAATTAAAAGCCTTTAATAAATTAATACTTTTTATTAATAAATGAATAAGATTATTACAAAGTATATGCTTTATCATCAAACATGATTGGCTTGTGTGCATTCTACTTTCATAAGGAGTGTAAAGTCCAATAGGGATTAATGTGCAAGCCCAAGTGTTTGTTAATGAACAAGCAAATGTTGGTTTAATGCAAGCCCAAATCATAAGTAAGCTAATTGAACCTAAAGCCCAAACTAAGAATCCAATGGGTAAGGATGATCCATGGGGAAACCTATGTGGGCCTCATGATCACATGGGTGATCTTGGTGGCCAAGCAAAGGATATGATTTTTGATGAGCAAGTAAACTTAATGGTTAAGTAATGAATAGTATGGAGGTGGATAAAGGAGGTAGGATTGGTTTATTGACCATTATGCCCTAACTTTGGTTTTCTTATAAATAAGAGACTTGCTAGATCATTTGTTAATTGTTAACTTTCATCCAACATATTGAGTGCTTATTGGTTAGAGAGAATAAGTTAGAAAAGTTAGTCTTTCATATTTCAAAAAGTAAGAAGAAGAACAAAGTGATCTTCAAGGGTAAGACTTCTATATCATTAATCTTCTAACTCTTCAATTCTAGTTTGATAGAGAAGTGTTGATTAATGAAGTTTGTATGTTAAGAAGTGATGAGTATGGAGAATCAAAGGACTTAAGTCTTAATAAGCTATGAATAAGTATTTCAAACTTATTTAAGTTATGAACTTATGGAGAGTATGTAAGAACTTGTCATATGTTTACCTTAATAAAGTTGTATGATAAGAAGAAGTAAGGATGGTTGTTAGAAGACTAAAACCGTGATAAACCATGTAAAGTGAAATCATAAGTATATAAGTTGTGAGCTATCATGTATATAAGTTAATAAGATATGTATGTTAAGATGTTAGTATGATGGAAAGAATCCATTTGAAATGATGAACAAATCATAAGTAATGAAGTTGTGCCGGAATTTACACGATTAGACGATAATCGTCGAATTCGTGAAATTCTTGGAATGAAAGTCAAATTTTGACATTGAGCTTGAAAACGTTTGTTTTTTATGGGAACAAGTCTTATTTGGCATTATAGAGTTGCGGACTCAAAAATGACCGAATTCTGACTTAGAACGTAGAAACGAGCGTTGAACGTTCACGAACGTTTATCGTCTTCGTTAAAATGAACTAAAAGGTTAATTTTAAGTTAACGAATTTAAAAATATAAAATTCTTACATAAACACGTAGAGTATATAATTTATGAGCTAATGGCTTTTGAACGAGCCAATTCGGACTAAAAATGATCAAATTTGGAGTCCGGGAAGTTCGCAAAGTAGGGAAAACTATAAAAGTATATGGTGCACATAACCTACTGAAGTTTCGCGCCGCAACGCAGTCTTTTGAAATGGAGTTAGCACTACAGCACCGGGACCGGGTAAAAGCCACTGAAGAGTGGCACCACAGCACGGCATAGAGAAGGGAAGTTGGCGCCGTAGAGCCAACATTAGGGTTTGCACAGTAATAAAGGCTTATGAAGATAGAAGGAAGTTGATTGTTTAGTAATGAACTAAAACCTAAAATGACATTATTTAAAATGTTTAAACCTTAAGTAATACACTAAAGGTTGGATATAACTTACTTGAACGTAAACGTAAGAACGATGTAAATCATAACTGTAAACCAAAACCAATGATAAACAATCTAAGGCATAATTAGATTGAGAAGAAGGGTAAGATAAGTTAGATATTATACATGTCTGACTTTGACCTAATGTGGTATGCTATGTGGTTATGTCTTGTAGAGACCTTAAAGACTCAAAGGAAAAGTAATTATACAGTAGCAGACGCTAAAGGTAAGTGTTCTAACCCTTGTCTATGTTCAATCTAGACGAGCTTTATGATTCATATACTCTTACGCATGAATTGATGTATGATGAAGTCAAAGCCAATTCCTTAGGCTAGACTTAAGATATTTTATGGATTTCTTGTAATCTATCGAACTGTTGTCAAGTTTTGCCAAACTATGTTGGTGTGGTTTTCAAATGAAGACTGAGTATGCTAAACAAATGTTTTGTCGTCAAACGACAGGCACGTGAGGTTGCCAAACCTTAAACATACTTACGTTTAAAGAAAGTAGTGTTGTACAACATGGAATACTATAGGCTGATCACCTAGATGTGCTCATAAGTAATGTCGGACTTACGGACTTAGTGTCAAGTAGTCATTTTCAAAGAAAGTATGAAATGCTCAAGGTCTTAGACCGAAAATGATGTTTTACTGAATGTTATTCATTGTGAAACATTTTAAGAAAAGAGAAGTGTTATTTTGAATTATCGATAGTACTTCATAACTATTATTCAGTTATTGAAGATATACGATTCCTATGATTCAAACACACTGTTTAAATGTAATTGTTATACTTGCTGAGCTAGTTATGCTCACTCTTGCTTGAACCATATGAATGCAGCTATGACCGAACGGACCGAAAGATCCGGTAAAGATAAAGGTAAGGCTAAGGCGAACCTATAGAGTTCCTTTGTAATAGATTAGTACGAATGTTGTAATTACTTATTATTATGACAAGTACTCATGTAATGGTTATAAAGAACCTAGGGAATGGTAATATTGTTTTGGGATATATATAATACATATTCGTTCTTTTAAGACTTTTCAATTGAATGTATGTGTTAACTGTAGCACCGTGTAGCACCATATATCGGGTTGGAAGATACCCGAATTTGGGGGCGTCATAGGTTGGTATCAAAATAGTAGGTTATAAAACTTAAGGGGGGAAGAACCTTAAGTCATAACCTTAAGAAGAGTCAAAGAAGTAAAAGATGAAATTAACTCTAAAAATGCATTATATATGATATGTGTTTGTATTATTCTACTGAAGTGTACTAATCAAACTAAATTATTTTGTTGTAGATGTCAAGAGAAAACAAAATGTATAGGAATATACATGTAGCAAGTGAAGAATCGGTAAATCAAATAGAGATCATACCGAACCCAATAGCAGTAGAGCCAGAAGTGGTGGTAATCTAGTCTGGAGACTCGGAAGAACTAGACCTCATGTCCATGTTTGATGGCATGTCTGAAGAGGAGGTGGAGGCGGTGTCTTTTAATTCCGTAACACCTGAAGAAGAGATGACTCCGGGAGAGTCAATGAAAGCCCTATTTATGACAGTATTGGATAGAAATATTCAGCATTGTAAGGAGGTTAAGGAGCTAAGAGAAGAGCTCCATGCTGTCGTTGAAGATAAGACAAGTATGGAGACTATGTAGCATCCCCAAATCCCGGTCCTAATCACTAAGGATCTGGTATACTATTTCCATAACTATTGCGAAAGATATAAACATAAATTATTTATATATTAAACTTTTACAACATAAACCCCAAGGTCTACAACCTTAACTTAACACATACCTTCAATATCTAAAAAGGTTTACATTGCTATTTTCGTCAGAAAATTTAATATATCTAACTACACCATAATTTAATCTTGCACTTTGTCTTTGCTTCTGCCTTTTCTCGAGCTTTCATCTTAATCTGAAAATTTTTATCATGATATAGCAAGGGTGAGCATCAAATTTGCCCAGCAAGTTAAATTTATTTGAGGATATATCATGATTGAAAGAATATGAATAAAAGCTAGCTAACTTTCAACAATATAAACATTGTGAAAGAGCATGAACAAATTTTCTTAGCTGAGCGACCAAGTCAATAAAAATGAATGGTCAAGCATAAACATGAACACATTAACTGAACCAAATGGTAATGAAGATGATCAGCCTTTCATACCTGATTAACATTTACAACATGCACAACGTGCGAATCAATAATCAGTATAGATGTGAATAATCAACAATAATTATTCACTAACATGCTTTGAACATACAACTCAAGTTTGAGTTAGGAAACTTGCCTGATTTGTTGACTACTGCTACGCAATTTAAGTTAACTTCTTTTATAAGACCTATCATTAGTAATATTGGTCTTTTAATCAGCATATTCTACTATGTATCATAATACAATTACTTTATCAATAAATTATCTAACATTTAATCACATAATTAAATATTAAATAATTCCTTACAACATTAGTATATTATCATCCTTTGATAATTCTTTAATCACTATATCATATTCATTATGATTTAACACTCGTTTTTTCATTTCATAAGTTATTCATTAACACCTAATAAGTCAAATACTAATTTAGCAACCTGGATGGTCAAACTACAAACCCAACTGCAATCCAGCAAACTGGATTCCAAATCCAGCAACTAGATTGCAATCCAGCAAACTGGATTCCAAATCCAGCAACTATTTTTCAATCCAGCAAGCTGGATTCATAATATTTTCCAATACAGCAAGCTGGATTCATAATATTTTCCAATACAGCAAGCTGGATTTCATATCCGTTTCACGAAAATACTAAAATAACTTATTATTTTTCTATCCTTTGTCCAAACATATATACAAATATTTCATACACAAAAAGTATTTTTTTAAAATTTTCCAACTTCCTTTGGTATTTTTCAAAAATCACTTTTAGTTAATTCCTTAAGAAATTAGCTACCTCGTTCTTAACTCCAAAAATTCTCATCTCTTGACATAATCTTATACGTACTAACGTGACACTCCAGTTTAAATTTTGTTGCCATCGGAGTTATAGAACTCCGGTTATAGCCGTTTTCGTCGAAAAATCACAAAAATTGAAATGATCATAACTTGGTCATTTTAAGTCGGAATTAGCTCATTTTTGGACAGGAGGTACTTAATATCATATATTTTCATGTCTCAAAAGGCCATACTTTTTCTCATAAATTAAGTGGCCAAATATGCCCTTTTAAAGTTTTGGGCAGAAGCTAAATGGCATTTTATAGTTTTTCGTGCTCTGCTAAAAATATTCCATACGGAAATCTACAACTCCTTTTTCAGTGATTCCACTTGGAGATGTTAGAAAACTTATCATATTATCCTCCCAAATTTTTCAAAATTTTTTGAATGCCCGAAAAATGACTAAACTGCCCCTACTCTTTGACTGTCCAAAACAGTCTATTTTTCATTTTTAACAACGAAACTATTTTTGGTAAAATAGTCACTACAACTTGTGTACTTAACATTTTTGAGTGCTACCACTTGATTTTAGTAGCTAACTTACATATCTAGCACCTCTCTTTGACGGATCACAAAAAGAAGGTGTAGATCAAAAACGGTGGAAATCCAAAGTACCTAGAAATTTTAGGGTTTATAAACTAGAAAATCACTTTTCTTTATTTTCGATTTTCAACTAAATCAACACCCAATATGCGTAAATCTAAACATGAAACACTCATTAACAAATATATTCATGGTTTTTAGTTTTAGAAACATAGTTTCAAGATTTGATTTACAATAATCAGAAATACATACACAAAAGGGTTTATACCTTTTCTTGATTTTCTTTCTCCTTCAAAAAAAACTATGAGATGAATCTTGGGTGCATGAAGATCAAAGTCTTCTCTTCTCTTGCTCCCTTATTCCATCCGCCTCTCTCCTCTCTCTTCTCTAGTCTCTCTCTTTCTTTCTTCTTTAGTCTCTCTCTTTCTTTCTTAGTATATGCTAGATAATAAAATGAAATAAAAAAGGTAAGACTTAGATTTTTGTTGTAGTAAAAAAATGTATAGATATAATATGTATATGTAATACATTTTCTCACATTCTCATCTCTTTCTCTTTCTCACTTACTTAGTGGTTGCTTGCAAGAATGTACAAGAATGTTGGTGAATTAACCAAATGACACATAGGAGGAGTTAGTCACCTAATAAAGTAAGCAATGATTACATTTTTCCTCCTCCCTTTACTTCCTTCTCTATAACCGGCCATGTGGCCTTCATTTGCCCCTTTTTATTTTTCTTTTATTCCATTATTTAGCTTACTAAATGTCCAAAAAGTCCCTCTTCTATTGGGCTAAGTTTTAGGCTCCCAATTAATTCTTTTGGGCTTCTAAATTAAAATGATTGGGTTTTCTACTTAGTACATGTTTGGGCCATGTAAATAACATAATCCAACACTTCTAATATTACCATTCCCTAATTACGGTTTTTATTTTCTCAATTATAATATAAATTTTTACTTATGCACATTTAATTTCTTAACCCAATTAGACTTTCTATAATTAGGTTATAAAATTAATTAATTGAGATGTATAAAATAAACTTCTTAAAATTAGTATATAATTTATGTACTAATATTCTCCCGTATCATAACCTCTTAGGTTATTTAATTATCACACCTAATATATATATTAGGTTACATAACTTAATCCTTAATTCAACCTACTCACATATTCATACAAAATAATTTAATAAATTGAGACATGGTCCACAAATCTCTTAGATTAGGTCACTAGTATATAATTAAAATACTAAAACCACATACACATAATCTTATGAACTAAACATATACTTCATTATCAGACTATCACTTATAGTCTATCAAATCATTCAAGTTCTTCTCCAAAAATTTTGAAATCCTTAAAATTCCTTTACAGAAACGTCAAATTCATACACTTATTTTCTGTCTAGGTTCATCTTATAACCTTTAATCCATCACTTTAGGATTTTAATAATTATCTAAATTCTTGGATTGTCACATTCACCCCTTCTTCTAAGAATTTCGTCCTCGAAATTACAGTATACTAATCACCACTCCTTTTATTCATCAAAACCAGGTTTTCATACTAACCTTTACTTGATTTCATGCTCAATTTAGTGAGTACATCTTGCTTCCTACTATGAGGAGCTCTGCTACTATCACATTCTTTCATAACTTCAGTCTAAGGAGTTAAAACTTTTCAAATCATGCTGAGGGGTCATATAGACCATGAACTTTGAGGTTTAGGGGTATTTCTACCTGCTACCTCTTTCAATTACGAAAGAAAGGTACTCTACCTCTGAAAATATTTTATATTTGGTATGTTTACAATCACAAAGAAGGTAAACTACTGTTGCTAGTACTTTAGGTGATTAGCCTATCGTACTCTTACGTCATGCATAACGTATCAATCATGTCTAGCGAATATTTACACTACTAGATTAGATTATTTTATCCAATCAACATAGTTCATCTCAGTCTTATCATAGGATTCCGCACCAAAACAATTTGGTTCGGGATAAATTTTCAAAGAACGCTTAGGATTTTCATAAAAGTTGGTCTAGCCGAATCAAATAGCTTAGACCTATATCAATAATCAATTTCAAGCGAAATATTTCTGGCCAAATTCAGTTGGCAATAATTTACTTTAAAAATTCTTAAAATCATTTTATGACGTCATGATACCGCACTGTATTACAGTCCGTTTGAGGATTCCGTCATTTGGTGACTTTTTCATACTACAACATACCATAGTGGGCTGACGATCCTTAGATCGCATCCAACACTAAGTAATACTGCATTGATGACTCCATCATTTTTATCATTCTGCATCAGGTTCCATGTGTGACGCCCCCAAAATAGGTATACAACACCCATTCTGAGTCGCCAAATACATGGTATAGAAAGCAAACTACAACTTCAATAATACAATTGTCGTGCAAAATACGACAACACATACTGTGAGTTTAAATACAAATATTGTCTTCTAGACAATATCCACACTCAAATAAGTCATCAATACAATTATTCAAACACTATTTTACAGAAATAGTGAGGACTGCTAAAACATCTTTCTAGAACCATCACTCCATACCCCGACTAGATCCTGCTATGTTCTCACCTCCTGAGAAGAAAAATAGAACAAAAAGGAAAAGGGTGAGCTCAACTAGCCCAGTAAAGAATATTATGACAAAGATAATATACAACAAATTATCGTTAGTCTTCAACAGGGAAAAATCTGATAGAATATAATCGACAACAAGTTTTAGATCAACAAATGCAGCGAAAACAGCAAACCATTAGAAGAGTCAAGTAGAGAAAGAATTCTACTATCTTCTAAGATTTAAAAGTCCATCATCAATATTTTATCCCTGTAACATCAATTAATAATCATCTTTAACCAAATATTCATCTTTGCACTACAAGCCAAAGATATTCATTTGTATCACCAGTCAGTCATGTTCATCTCAACACCTGTTCATCTTTGCACTACAGGCCAAAGATATTCATCAAGTAATCATACATCTTTGCACTACAGGCCAAAGATATTCAGTAATATCATCATTTAGGACTGAGGATGATGAAAAATATCTTAAAGAGAACGAATCCAGTGAGACAGAAGGACAAATAGTAGGGATTCGTATAACAGTTTATCCAAGATCAATAATACTTCATAATAATCAATTGTGAAGCAAAATTCAAAAATAAAGATCAAAATATGGATACAATCAAAGATAGTAACCATAATAGACATCTTGGACAAAAAGAAAAAATTTTATTTTTCGGTGAATAGTGTCGTATTCGTGAATAGTACCGTATACGTGAATAGTAACCCCGACACAAAAAGTTTTAAATTTGATAAAAACTCATATCAATATTTCAGCATAATGATATTGAATAAAATAAAATCATTAAGAAGAAAATAATATCCCTTACCTCAAGATATCAGTACTTCTGGTCGGAATACCAGTATAAGGCTGAATGAAACTTGCTCTGATGAATAGAAACTCTCAAAGTATCTAAATACTCACAAAATACACTCAATAATCTAGAGAGAGAAAGACAGAAAACTTGTTTCTGGTGTGATTTTCAATTCTAACTTAGCCCTCTATTTATAGGAAAATTTTAGTAGGCTTGACCTGCAACCTAATGGCTTTACCTGCTACTATTCCCACCCACCACATTTGAAATATAATTCAGCACATTTCTTCACCAACCACAAGTGGGGCCCACCAATTCTAGAATTTTCTATCAAAATGATAAACTCCAAAAATTTAACAATTTCTAAATCAGTCATCTTGTAAAATTCATAATAAATCATACGTTGATTTTTAACGGTTCAAAATTTGTGGGCATATACTCAACTTATATATGTATAACATATCCAAAAATTACCACGATCCAACGGTCGGATTAAAAATTATAACCCCTGCAAAATATTTCAAAAACCCTAATTTTTAATACCTCCATTCCGACAAAAATACGGATAAAAACCTCAACATTAACTCCTTCATTTTTAACCACAAAAATATATCCCTCATTTATATCCACATAAAATAAATATTTCCTTATCATATGAATCAATAATTAATTATTCACAAATAATATTACAGAATCACATTTATGACAATCAGGCCGTTCCCAGGAAAGAGGGGGCTTTCCAATAAGGATTTCTCCTTACTAACGCGCAATTAGATGACCAAACCTCTCCTAAGACAGAACTTTCTAGACATTGCCAATAATGTTATCTAATAATATTATTCAAATAATATGAATTATTGATCTGATAATGGAAAATACTGTGCAGCAACAATTATTGAAACAACAATAATATAAAATATCAACGTAACAATTATTGTATCAATAAAATAAAATATTGAACAGTAACTACTGTAACAATTATTGAGTAGTGCCTTCTTACGTAAGAATCAATAATTGGTGCAATACCGTGTGCTACTGTATTTTAACCACCGGGTATTCCAACAGTATTAACGGTAACAACTACGCCGTTATTTATAAACAACTTATACTTGTCATTTTCTTCATCCAATCGCTTTTCGTTATGGGGCCCACACAAGGCTGCGCCGTCGTACGAATATTCCCCGACAGCAAGAATATTCCACGACCAAACGAATATTCCCCGATAAAATGAATATTTTATAACCACTTGCTTATTTTGCAAAATTTGCACATTTCACCCATAACCAAAGTATTATATCAAATTAACCCCTTATTATTCACAATAATATTTAGAGAAAATTTGATTTTATTCATTAATAAGTTGGGGTCTTACAACCTCCCCTCCTTATGAAATTTCGTCCTCGAAATTGACGTACGTACCTGATATTTCAAAAAGGTAAGGATACCTCACTTTCATTTCTGATTCCAACTCCCAGGTCATTTCTTCAATAGCATGGTTTCTCCATAAAATCTTAACTTGTGGTATAACCTTCGTGCGTAGGACATGCTCTTTCCTATCCAAGATCTTAACAGGTACCTCCTCGTACGTTAAATCTTCAGCTATCTCGTCTGGTTCTAACTCAATAATGTGGTTCGGGTCTTTAACATATTTACGAAGCATAGATATGTGAAAAATATTATGAACACGAGACATGCTTGGAGGTAATGCGAGTCTATATGCCACATTTCCTATTCGCTCAAGAATCTCAAATGGACCAACAAATCTTGGATTGAGCTTTCCTCTCTTCCCAAATCTTGTAACTCCCTTCCATGGTGCAACACGTAACAATACATGATCCCCAATATTAAATTTCACGTCCTTCCGATGAAGATCCGAATAACTCTTTTGTCGATCTTGTGCCGTTTGTATATGTTGTCAAATCGTTTGGATCTTCTCTGTAGTAATGCGTACCAACTCTGGTCCCAACAATGTTGCTTCACCCACCTCGTCCCAGCATACTGGAGAACGACATTTTCTTCCATATAACGCCTCGAATGGAGCCACACCTATGCTCGCCTGATAACTGTTGTTGTAGGAGAATTCCACCAATGGTAGGTACTTATCCCAACTCCCTTTGAGATCTAGGACACAAAGTCTTAATAGATCTTCAAGAGTTTGAATAGTCCTCTCTGATTGTCCGTCCGTTTGAGGATGGTACGCTGAACTGAATCGTAAATCCGTGCCCATAGCTTTCTACAAGCTAACCCAAAATTGTGAAGTGAATCTTGGGTCACGATCCGAAACTATGGATACTGGCATGCCATGCAATCTCACAATCTCATTCACGTATATACTAGCAAGACGTTCAAGGGAATAAGTCTCACGTATCGGCAAGAAATGAGCGGACTTGGTTAATCTATCAACAATAACCCAAATCGCATCTATGTCTTGAGAAACCTTGGGAAGACCCGCAACAAAATCCATAGTAATGTGTTCCCACTTCCATTTCGGAATCTCAAGTGGTTGGAATGGACCCTTTGGTACTTGATGCTCCGCTTTTACACGTTGACAAGTTAAACGTCTCGAGATAAACTCCGCGATCTCTCTTTTTATATTACTCCACCAAAATGTATGTCGAAGATCGTGATACATTTTGGTACTCCCAGGATGGATTGCAAACATTGTGTTGTGTGCCTCCATCATTATTCTATGCTTCAAGTCAAAATCGTTAGGAACACAAAGTCTGGAGTTGACTCGAAGTATTCCTTCTTCATCGATTCTTGCTTCTGGAATAGCACCTTCTTGCACTTTCTTCTTCATACGCATCAGCTCCATGTCCGTAGCTTGAGCAGCTTTAAATTTATCGATTAAAGTCGGTTCTACTCGTATATTTGATATCATCATGTGGGTACTTGGAGCCTTCATCTCTATCTCCATCCTTTGAAAGTCATACAAAATGGGCCTTTGTGTTAACAATATTGCACTCGTACCCGCGTATGATCTTCTACTCAATGCGTCAGCTACTGCGTTCGCTTTTCCAAGATGATATTGGATGGTATGATCGTAATCTTTCAACAGCTCAAGCCAACGTCGTTGCCGCATGTTGAGTTCCTTTTGGGTGAAGAAATATTTGAGGCTTTTATGATCCGTATGGATCTCCACTTTCTCCCCATACAGGTAGTGTCTCCAAATCTTCAACGCGAAAACGACTGTTGCCAACTCCAAATCATGAGTAGGATAATTCCTCTCATATTCTTTGAGTTGTCGTGAGGCATAGGCTATGACTTTCCCATGTTGCATGAGAACACATCCTAACCCTTTGCCTGAAGCATCGCTGTAGATAACAAATCCATCCGAACCAGATGGTATTGTCAGAACAGGTGCCGAAATGAGTCTCCTCTTGAGTTCTTGAAAACTCTTCTCACATTCCTCACTCCATACGAATTTTATATCTTTCCGAGTTAGCTGAGTTAACGGAGTAGCGATTCGAGAAAATCCTTCCACAAATCTCCGATAATAACCAGCTAAGCCTAGAAAGCTAGGTATTTCGATTACTAACTTAGGTTGCTCTCAACTGTGACTCATATCCCAATCTTGGATAGCACGTCACAATGGCACCTATCAGTTTACTACCATACGAATATGGCATCCCCTACGGAGAGTCTGGCTTTAGTGCATTCCACAAAGGAAGTCACCAGATAGAGGCTCGGGTACAAACTTCTACAGTTAGGTTTTTAACTCTTGAAGTTCAATAGGAGCTATTCGATATGAGATTTTAGAAGTGAGTTTTGTACCAGATTCAAAGATGATACAAAATTCAATATCACGCGTAGGCCAAGAAATTCTTCAGGAAATACGTCAGGGATTTATTAACAATAGAAATATCATTCAAATCTGACGTATTTTTGTTCAAGTCCATAACATAGCTAAGAAACCTTGACATCCGTTTTTCAATAAACGAATAACTTTATGGCTTGATATGAAAGAGTTTGACTTCAATGGTTTGGTTGCTTGAATTTAAATAACAGGTTGCTTAGGAATATGAAAACTAACAACCTTACAAAAGCAATCAATTTGGCATAATGAGTAGTTAACCAATCGATCCCTAAAATCACCTCAAAAGTAAGTATCTTTAAAGAGATAAGGTCAACAGGTAATGTGATGGTGCCAACTTGGATCAAACAAGATTTATAAACAGTGGATGTAACGAAAGTTTCTCCTAACGGAGTTTCAACAGATAAGCCAAAGTCTAATTTTTTCCGGAGTCAAGTTTAAACGTTGAGCACAAGCAGGAGAAATAAATGAATGGGTAGAACCGGTATCTAATAAGGTATAGACTTCGCAAAAATTTATAATTAACTAACCCGTGCTAACTTCGTTCGGGTTCCTCGCATTCTGACCAGTCACGAAAAACGCTCTTTCAGGAACCGTTGACTTTGACTTTTCTGGGACAGCTTTTTGAGTCACCATCCCCGCTGAACTTGGTTTCTCTACAGAACACTCTCGAGCTATATGACCCTCCTTTCCACAGTTATAACATACCTTAGATTGGTGTGGGCAGTTTGGGCTGATATGTCCCTCTTTCCCACATTTGTAACATACGACCGGTGGTCGTTCTCCTCCCCTAGAAACAGTTGATGTTTGTGCTGACGTCTTCACGTTATCATTGTTGTACCTTCTCTTCTTGAAATCTCCTCCCGACTCGCTCCTTCTATTATCACGACCACGATTACCACCAGAGTGGTTACCGCTTTTGTCCGAATGCTTTCCTTCCTGCTGGTTTTCATTGCTTCGATAACTGCCGCCACCGGTATGACCCTGGTTGTGGTCCCTCGGTTGCACATACTCATTATCTCGCTCTAATAATTGAGCCCTGTTTACGACATCTGAATATAAAGAAAATTTATGAGAGATAAGATATTACCGAATCTCGGGTTTTAGACCTCTCAGAAACATCATTGTCATTCGTTCCTCATTCTCGACCAAATGTGGTGCAAACCTGGATAACTCTGCAAACTTCGCCTCGTACTGGGACACCGTCATGTTGTTTTATTCCAGTCTGATAAACTCCACCTCCTTAATATGACGAATACTTTCAGGAAAGTACTTGTCATTGAACAGTTTTTGAAATATTTCCCAGGACATGTTGAGTGCGTCAGGCTGGGTACGCTTCACAGACTCCCACCAGTAGTCTGCCTCACCGCGGAACATAAAGGTGGCGAATGGAACCTTCTTTTCCTCCGTGCATCCCAAGACATCGAATATCTTGGTAATTTGCTTGACCCACGTTTCCGCCATGATCGGATCCGGCTTTCTATTAAATTCTGGTGGTCCCAATTCTTTGAACTGTTTGGCTGTGACAAACCGCGCATTATTATCATTTCCACCTGTATTCTGCACACGAGTCTCCCTCGTCTGATTTTGCATGAACTGCAAAAAGCTCCTAAACATTCCATCATTCATCGTTTGCTCGGTAACGTTGTTTACAGGAGGAATATTGCCTTCCTGTTGCACGTTCCCCTGGGTGGTGATCAAAGGTGTCTCCACGGTCTGATTTACTCCATTATTAACGTTCTCAGCTGCCATTCTTAAATACTACCATAAAACAAGGGTTAATAGTCATGTCATATATTATTCCTATTCTCTGACCGACCAAATAAACAACAAATAAACTTAGTCAGGTCATACTAGCGAAGGAAATCCCCGTCTCTCCCCTCCTAGTTCTCGTCTCACATCTCAGCCAGATATCATATCCCTAAGCTCTGATACCAACTGTGACGCCCCCAAAATAGGTATACAACACCCATTCTGAGTCGCCAAATACATGGTACAGAAACCAAACTACAACTTCAATAATACAATTGTCGTGCAAAATACGACAACACATACTGTGAGTTTAAATACAAATATTATCTTCTAGACAATATCCACACTCAAATAAGTCCTCAATACAATTATTCAAACACTATTTTACAGAAATAGTGAGGACTGCTAAAACATCTTTCTAGAACCATCACTCCATACCCCGACTAGATCCTGCTATGTTCTCACCTCCTGAGAAGAAAAATGGAACAAAAAGTAAAAGGGTGAGCTCAACTAGCCCAGTAAAGAATATTATGACTAAGATAATATACAACAAATTATCGTTAGTCTTCAACAGGGAAAAATCTGATAGAATATAATCGACAACAAGTTTTAGATCAACAACTGCAGCGGAAACAGCAAACCATTAGAAGAGTCAAGTAGAGAAAGAATTCTACTATCTTCTAAGATTTAAAAGTCTATCATCAATATTTTATCCCTGTAACATCAATTAATAATCATCTTTAATCAAATATTCATCTTTGCACTACAGGCCAAAGATATTCATTTGTATCACCAGTCAGTCATGTTCATCTCAACACCTGTTCATCTTTGCACTACAGGCCAAAGATATTCATCAAGTAATCATACATCTTTGCACTACAGGCCAAAGATATTCAGTTATATCATCATTTAGGACTGAGGATGATGAAAAATATCTTAAAGAGAACGAATCCATTGAGACAGAAGGACAAATAGTAGGGATTCGTATAATAGTTTATCCAAGATCAATAATACTTCATAATAATCAATTGTGAACCAGAATTCAAAAATAAAGATCAAAACATGGATACAATCAAAGATAGTAACCATAATAGACATCTTGGACAAAAAGGGAAAATTTTATTTTTCGGTGAATAGTGCCGTATTCGTGAATAGTACCGCATACGTGAATAGTACCGTATACGTGAATAGTAACTCCGACACAAAAAGTTTTAAATTTGATAAAAACTCATATCAATATTTCAGCTTAATGATATTGAAGAAAATAATATCATTAAGATGAAAATAATATCCCTTACCTCAAGATATCAGTACTTCTGGTCGGAATACCTGTATAAGGCTGAAAGAAACTTGTTCTGATGAATAGAAACTCTCAAAGTATCTAAATACTCACAAAATACACTCAATAATCTAGAGAGAGAAAGAGAGAAAACTTGTTTCTGGTGTGATTTTCAATTCTAACTTAGCCCTCTATTTATAGAAAAATTTTAGTAGGCTTGACCTGCAATCTGATGGCTTTACCTGCTACTATTTCCACCCACCACATTTGAAATATAATTCAGCACATTTCTTCACCAACCACAAGTGGGGCCCACCAATTCTAAAATTTTCCATCAAAATGATAAACTCCAAAAATTCAACCATTTCTGAACCAGTCATCTTGTAAAATTCATAATAAATCATACGTTCATTTTTAACGGTTCAAAATTTGTGGGCATATACTCAACTTATATATGTATAACATATCCAAAAATCACCACGATCCAACGGTCGGATTAAAAATTATAACCCCCGCAAAATATCTCAAAAATCCTGATTTTTAATACCTCCATTCCGACAAAAATACGGATAAAAACCTCAACATTAACTCCTTCATTTTTAACCACAAAAATATATCCCTCATTTATATCCACATAAAATAAATATTTCCTTATCATATGAATCAATAATTAATTATTCACAAATAATATTACAGAATCATATTTATGACAACTACGCCGTTCCCAAGAAAGAGGGGGCTTTCCAATAAGGATTTCTCCTTACTGACGCGCAATTAGATGACCAAACCTCTCCTTAGACAGAACTTTCTAGACATTGCCAATAATGTTATCTAATAATATTATTCAAATAATATGAATTATTTATCTGATAATGGAAAATACTGTGCAGCAACAATTATTGAAACAACAATAATATAAAATATCAACGCAACAATTATTGCATCAATAAAATAAAATATTGAACAGTAACTACTGTAACAATTATTGAGTAGTGCCTTCTTACGTAAGAATCAATAAGTGATGCAATACCGTGTGCTACTGTATTTTAACCACCGGGTATTCCAACAGTATTAACGGTAACAACTACACCGTTATTTATAAACAACTTATACTTGTCGTTTTCTTCATCCAATCGCTTTTCGTTATGGGGCCCACACAAGGCTGCGCCGTCGTACGAATATTCCCCGACAGCAAGAATATTCCACGACCAAACGAATATTCCCTGACAAAATGAATATTTTATAACCACTTGCTTATTTTACAAAATTTGCACATTTCACCCATAACCAAAGTATTATATCAAATTAACCCCTTATTATTCACAATAATATTTAGAGAAAATTTGATTTTATTCATTAATAAGTTGGGGTCTTACACCATGATACATTGATGATATAAAAAAAATACATTTTGATAATTCAAATTATTTTTGTCTAGCTGAATCAATTCGCATAGACTATTCTTTAAACAATTCAAAAATCATTACAAATCATTTTTGGTGTCATCATGCCACAACAGGTAACGATGTATTAGTGGCCCGAAGTCCACACCTACACACTTGTCCCCATGTGTTGAGGATAACAAAAATTCATTTTATTTCGAAAGGCACATCAGTGCGAAGTTAGCTTGATGTCAAAAACTTTGAAGTCTAGTATATCTAGAAGATTTGGAATACCTATACTTCCACCATCAACTTCACTTTCTCTAATGAGCCATTGCTTAATAAATCTATCTATTCCTATAATCCTCAATGCTGCATTCACCACTTTCCTATACCCAGTTCATCAAACTTTCCACACATTATGAGTTCAGTAACTTGTCATAATCATATGGGTTTAAGAACTTATCCTAGTCAGACCATAGGCGTCCATTCGCTGAGGGGTTCAAAACATACCATATGATTATGAGTCATGAACTTACCATAAGTATGAGTTTTAAGAACTCGAAACTAACCTTATATTCTCTATCTATTCGTTATACACATGAGAAAAGAATCACCTTATCAACATGCATATAGAAAATAACGCGACATTAGGTTCCAATGATTATCAATGTAAGAAACTAAGTGGTTGTCAAACCAAACTCGGCCACTAATCAATAAAAGAAGCTAAGCGAACAATTCCCTGCCCATACAAAGAATTGGTCAACCTAACCACTATATCGACCAGGAAGCCAAGTGATTCTAAAACCAAGTATAAATTCCCCGCCCATACAAGGAATCATACAACTCAGCTGCTGACATGAGTCCTCAATTGAAATCTTACACAATTCTAACTTTATCTTTCTTAATACGAATTTTCTTTAATCTGTATCTTAACATTTACCACTCTTTTCTGAGTTTACATAGTACCATTTCATAGTACATTCTCTTTATAGCGTCAAGCTATATCATTCCAATCACTTAACATATCATATGTTATTCAACAATTTAATCTGATCACGTCGTGATCTTATTTGGTGATCATTTCTCCTTATACATACGATCGCTTTATTTTACGATCTCCTTATTCTTCTCTTTAATCATATTATATTATGATTTTATTAACATTTCTCATCTTATAGACATCGTCTATTTAGTATCACTTTTCATTTCTATTACTGGAGTCAGGTAACTCCGAATTCTTATCTTTATAGCTCTTTAAGATTCTTCTTTGAATCATATTTATCGTTCTCTATACTTTAATGATGAATTTCTTAAATTCATCTTTTATCCCTTAAACTCGATCTGAGTTTATTGCTTATCATCCTCTCCGCGGTTATATCCTAAGGTACACCTACCTAAGGTTTATAACCTACAGCTCTGATACCAACTGTAGCATCCCCAAATCCCGGTCCTAATCACCAAGGATCTGGTATCCTATTTCTATAACTATTGCGGAAGATATAAACATAAATTCTTTATACATTAAACTTTTACAACATAAAACCCAAGGTCTACAACCATAACTTGATATATACCTTCAATATCTAAAAAGGTTTACAATGCTATTTTCGTCAGAAAATTTAATATATCTAACTACACCATAATTTAATCTTGCACTTTGTCTTTGCTTCTGCCTTTTCTCGAGCTTTCATCTTAATCTGAAAATTTTTATCATGATATAGCAAGGGTGAGCATCAAATTTGCCCAGCAAGTTAAATTTATTTGAGGATATATCATGATTGAAAGAATATGAATAAAAGCTAGCTAACTTTCAACAATATAAACATTGTGAAAGAGCATGAACAAATTTTCTTAGGTGAACGACCAAGTCAATAAAAATGAATGGTCAAGCATAAACATGAATACATTAACTGAACCAAATAGTAATGAAGGTGATCAGCATTTCATACCTGATTAACATTTACAACATGCACAACGTGCGAATCAATAATCAGTATAGATGTGAATAATCAATAATAATTATTCACTAACATGCTTTGAACATACAACTCAAGTTTGAGTTTGGAAACTTGTATGATTTGTTGACTACTGCTACGCAATTTAAGTTAACTTCTTTTGTAAGACCTATCATTAGTAATATTGGTCTTTTAATCAGCATATTCTACTATGTATCATAATACAATTACTTTATCAATAAATTATCTAACACTTAATCACATAATTAAATATTAAATAATTCCTTACAACATTAGTATATTATCATCATTTGATAATTCTTTAGTCACTATATCATATTCATTATGATTTAACACTCGCTTTTTTATTTCATAAGTTATTCATTAACATCTAATAAGTCAAATACTAATTTAGCAACCTGGATGGTCAAACTACAAACCCAACTGCAATCCAGCAAACTGGATTCCAAATCTAGCAACTAGATTGCAATCCAGCAAACTGGATTCAACAAATTTTCAATTCCATAAATTATTTTTCAATCCAGCAAGCTGGATTCATCAAATTTTCCAATCCAGCAAGCTGGATTCCATATCCGTTTCACGAAAATACTAAAATAACTTATTATTTTTCTATCCTTTGTCCAAACATATATACAAATATTTCATATACAAAAAGTATTTTTTCAAAATGTTCCAACTTCCTTTGGTATTTTTCAAAAATCACTTTTAGTTAATTCCTTAACAAATTAGCTACCTCGTTCTTAACTCCAAAAATTTTCATCTCTTGACATAATCTTATTCGTGTTAATGTGATACTCCAGTTTAAATTTTGTGGCCATCGGAGTTATAGAACTCCGGATATAGCCGTTTTCGTCGGAAAATCACAAAAATTGAAATGATCATAACTTGATCATTTTAAGTCGGAATTAGCTCATTTTTGGACAGGAGGTACTTAATACCATATATTTTCATGTCGCAAAATGCCAGAATTTTTCTCACAAATTAAATCGCCGAAAATGCCCTTTTAAAGTTTTGGGCAGAAGCTAAATGATATTTTACAGTTTTTCGTGCTTTGCTAAAAATATTCCATACGGAAATCTACAACTCCTTTTTCAGTGATTCCACTTGGAGATGTTAGAAAACTTATCATATTATCCTCCCAAATGTTTCCAGATTTTTTAAATGCCCAAAATATGACTAAACTGCCCCTACTCTTTGACTGTCCAAAATAGTCTGTTTTTCATTTTTAACAACGAAACTGTTTTTGGTAAAATAGTCACTACAACTTGTGTACTTAATATTTTTGAGTGCTACCACTTGGGTTTAGTAGCTAACTTACATATCTAGCAACTCTCTTTGACGGATCGCAAAAAGAAGGTGTAGATCAAAAACGGTGGAAATCCAAAGTACCTAGAAATTTTAGGGTTTCTAAACTAGAAAATCACTTTTCTTTATTTTTGATTTTCAACTAAATCAACACCCAATATGGGTAAATCTAAATATGAAACACTCATTAACAAATATATTCATGGTTTTCAGTTTTAGAAACATAGTTTCAAGATTTGATTTACAATAATCAGAAATACATACACAAAAGGGTTTATACCTTTTCTTGATTTTCTTTCTCCTTCAAAAAAAACTATGAGATGAATCTTGGGTGCATGAAGATCAAAGTCTTCTCTTCTCTTGCTCCCTTATTCCCTTATTCCATCCGCCTCTCTCCTCTCTCTTCTCTAGTCTCTCTCTTTCTTTCTTCTCTAGTCTCTCTCTTTCTTTCTTAGTATATGCTAGATAATAAAATTAAATGAAAAAGGTAAGACTTAGATTTTTGTTGTAGTAAAAAAATGTATAGATATAATATGTATATGTAATACATTTCCCCACATTCTCATCTCTTTCTCTTTCTCACTTACTTAGTGGTTGCTTGCAAGAATGTACAAGAATGTTGGTGAATTAACCAAATGACACATAGGAGGAGTTAGTCACCTAATAAAGTAAGCAATGATTACATTTTTCCTCCTCCCTTTACTTCCTTCTCTATAACCGGCCATGTGGCCTTCATTTGCCCCTTTTTATTTTTCTTTTATTCCATTATTTAGCTTACTAAATGTCCAAAAAGTCTCTCTTCTATTAGGCTAAGTTTTGGGCTCCCAATTAATTCTTTTGGGCTTCTAAATTAAAATGTTTGGCTTTTCTACTTAGTACATGTTTGGGCCATGTAAATAACATAATTCAACACTTCTAATATTACCATTCCCTAATTAGGGTTTTCATTTTCTCAATTATAATATAAATCCTTACTCATGCACATTTAATTTCTTAACCCAATTAGACTTTCTATAATTAGGTTATAAAATTAATTAATTGAGATGTATAAAATAAACTTCTTAAAATTAGTATATAATTTATATATTAATATTCTCCCGTATCATAACCTCTTAGGTTATTTAATTATCACACCTAATATATATATTAGGTTACATAACTTAATCCTTAATTCAACCTACTCACATATTCATACAAAATAATTTAATAAATTGAGACATGGTCCACAAATCTCTTAGATTAGGTCACTAGTATATAATTAAAATACTAAAACCACATACACATAATCTTATGAACTAAACATATACTTCATTATCAGACTATCACTTATAGTCTATCAAATTATTCGAGTTCTTCTCCAAAAAATTTGAAATACTTAAAATTCCTTTACAGAAATGTCAAATCCATACACTTATTTTCTGTCTAGGTTCATCTTATAACCTTTAATCCATCACTGTAGGATTTTAATAATTATCTAAATTCTTGGATTGTTACAGACTATGTGGGAGGAAGAGCATGATGAACGAGTTTTGGCGAAGGACAAGGCCCACGAGCTAAAACACGAGATTTTTGAGCTCAGACAGGAGCTAAAGACCGAGAAGCAAAAGATTGGGAGGATAGTCTATATACATAGGAGTTCTCATATGGATTTCCAGCAGCAGGTAGCTGGGTATCCGATAGAGGCAGGGCAGACTCAGCATACTATCAGTTGAGATGTTATTGTTGGTCTTGCCAACACAGATTTTGAGAATGCCTTACTGCAGATGTAACCTAGTATTAGCTAGAGTAGAGTTAGATATGTAAATATGATGCATCTAGTAGTGACATAAAACTCTCTTTTGTATATCAAAGGGTAGTCTTTTGTAAATCTCAATTTTTGAAAAGCAATTGCGGGATAGTAATGTAATCGGCTTAGGGTTGTGTAATGTGAACGATGTAGTATTATACTACAAGAAGTAAAACAATATAAGCCTTTTTATGGAACATATTGTGTAATGAGTTGAAGTTATTGTTTAATCATGAATAATAACTAACTAACAAGAAGCGAATAATAATGAAATGTGTTGTCTATCTTAACAGCAAAATGCCGCCAAGAAGGAGACAACGAAATCAAGATGCTAATGTTAATCAACCGGAGGGAGGTTCGGTTAACTCGATGCAAGAGTTCGCTAACTTGTTAACTGGCGCTTTTAATAGAAATGGGGCTAATATCCCTGTAAATCATGCAGTAGTACGGGCTACTACTTTTAAGGATTTCAAGAGTGTCGGTCCGCCGGAGTTCAAAGGAATTACGGACCCAATAGAAGCCCAGACTTGGGTAAAAGAAATAGGAAAGGCGTTTGTCATTGCAAATGTCGACGAGGGTCAAAAGGTTGCTTTTGCAACCTATATGATGAAGGGTGAGGCCAACTTTTGGTGGGAGGCTAACCAGGCTAGGGCTGGTATAGAGAACCTAACGTGGGTACAGTTCAAGGAGATTTTCTTTGAGAACTACTTTCCCATGAGTATGCAGGGAAGAATGGAGATGAGGTTTCTGAAATTGAAACAAGGGGAGATGACAGTTTCCCAATACGCTGCCAAGTTCAATGAACTGACGAGGTTTGCTCCACACCAAGTGGACACTGAGGTGAAAAAGGCTAGAAGGTTTGAGCAGGGCTTGAAACCCTAGCTCTATAGCCAAATATATGTGTTTCAAAGTACTTCTTTTGGGACCATACTAGAGAAGGCAATAATTGTCGAAGGTGGGAATGAGGCTCTAAGTTAGTACCACAAAGATAAGAAGAATAAGAATAAGATGGATGGGGGAGTAAAGACCGAGGGAACCAGTGGGAGTGGCGAAGGTTAGAAAAGGAAGGGGTTTAACTCTGGGAATATCAGAGCGAAGCAAGGGGATCCGAAGAGGAGGATGGAGGCATGAAAGACCTGTGGGAAGACTCACTTAGGAGTCTGTCTCAAGGGGAAGGCCGTATGCTACAATTATGGACATGAGGGGCACATTTCGCCTAACTGTCCAAGTCCGAAGAAGAATCACGGATGCTTTGTATGTGGATCAACTGACCACATAGCAAAGAACTACCTGAAGAAGGGGACGGATGGGAATAAGGGCACTAATAGTAGTAAGTTAGCTATTGGTGGTCCAGCGCAGCCGGGTAGGCCGATGGCCCGTACCTTTAACATGACAATCCAAGATGCAGTTGCATCAGGGGACGTAGTTGCAGGTATTATTCTGATCAACGACATAAATGCTTACGTGCTGTTTGATTCGGGTGCTATTTGTTCGTTTATAGCATGTGATTTTGCTAGACAATTAGGATTACTTCCCGAAAAGTTGCATATACCTTTGAATATCAAGGTAGCAAATGAAGAAATAATTCCTGTTGAAGATATTCATAAGAGTTGTTGTGTAGATATACGAGGGTATAAATTATCGGTAGATTTGATACTGATAAAGTTGGGAGAATTTTATGTAATTCTCGGGATGGATTGGTTGTTTAACCATGGGGCAATTATAAATTGTCAAAAGAAGTGTGTGAACATTAGGACGTTGAGACAACCTTCTGTAGTATTTTACGGTAATAAATCGCCGGGACGTTCGTGTTGTCTTTCCATAACACAAACTAGGAAATTATTAAGGAAGGGATGTGTAGGTAATCTGTGCCATGTTGTTGATACCCAGAGAGTGGGAACTACTATGGAATGAATACCTATAGTTAATGAATTCGTGAATGTATTTCCAAGCGAATTACCAGGTCTTCCACCGGATAAGGAGATCGAATTCATAATAGACATTGTGCCAGGAGCGGCACCAGTTTCAAGGGCACCGTATCGTATGGCGCCTGTAGAAATGAAGGAGTTAATGGTCCAGTTACAAGAACTGTTAGATAGAAAGTACATTCAACCGAGCGTTTCGCCGTGGGGAGCATCGGTACTATTTGTCAAGAAGAAGGACAGATAGTTAAGACTTTATATCGACTACCGAGAGTTGAACAAGTTAACAATAAAGAATAAATACCCATTGCCCAGGATCGATGATCTTTTTAATTAGTTGAAAGGGGCAAAGTATTTTTCTAAGATAGACTTGCGAACGGGGTATCACCAGTTGAAGGTTAGAAGTGAGGATGTACCTAAGACGACATTCAGAACTCGTTACGGCCATTACGAGTTTCTGATGATGTCATTTGGATTAACTAATGCACCAGCTGCATTTATGGATATAATGAACAGAGTGTTCAAATAATATTTGGATAAGTTCATCGTTGTGTTTATCGATGGTATTCTAGTCTATTCTAAGACACCAGAAGATCATGCTGAACACTTAAGAATAGTGTTGGAAACACTAAGGAAGGAGAAGTTGTACGCAAAATTCACTAAGTGTGAATTTTAGCTGAAAAGAGTACAGTTTTTGGGGCACATTATCGATCGGGAAGGGATTTTAGTAGATCCAACGAAGGTGGAAGTAGTGATTAATTGGGAACAACTAAAAATGCCAACTGAGGTGCGGAGTTTCCTAGGGTTAGCGGGTTACTATCAAAGATTTATCCAAGATTTTTCCAAGATAGCTACTCCGTTGACTAACTTGACAAGAAAGACAGTGAAGTATGTGTGGAGTGAGAAGTGTGAAGACAGTTTTCAAGAACTGAAGAAAAGGTTGAGTGAAGTGCCTATTTTGTCATTACCTGATGACACATAAAATTTTGTAGTTTATAGTGATGCTTCGCATAGAGGACTTGGATGTGTGCTCATGCAGCATGCCAAGGTCATTGCGTATGCATCACAACAGTTGAAGGATTATGAGAAAGTTTACCCTACTTATGATCTGGAACTGGCCGCGATAGTGTTTGCCTTAAAGATATGGAGACATTATCTTTACGGAGAGAAATGTGAGATACACACGGACCATAAAAGTCTAAAGTATATCTTCACATAGAAGGAGTTGAATATGAGACCAAGGAAATGATTGGAGTTGATAAAGGATTACGACTGTGAAATCCTGTATCACCATAGAAAAGTCAATGTAGTGGTTGATGCCTTGAGTAGGAAGGGTCGGGAAAAGCTGTCTATGTTAACGGCTCAAATTGAGTGAATAACAGAGATGGCTAGGATGGAGTTGGAGGTGAAGTTGCCGAGTGAATCGGGACAGAGACTGTTTATAACGTAGATTCAATCTACCATAGTAGAGAGAGTCAAAGGAGGTACAACTCAGAAATGAGGAGTGCGATCAGATGAAAAAGCGGTTAACCGATGAAAAAAATTTAAAGTATAGTCTTGATAATAAGGGATTATTAAGATTTGAAGGAAGAATTTGGGTTCCGAATGAGACGGAATTAAAGGAGCAAGTGTAACAAGAAGCTCATAGTTCGAGGTACTCAATTCATCCTAGTAGCACTAAGATGTATTAAGACCTTCGACAGAGTTTTTGGTGGCTGAACATGAAGAGAGAGATAGTCGAGTATGTGAGTAGATGCTTGACTTGTCAAATGTGATAACCCGAGTTTTCGAATAATCCAAAATTTGCGAATAATTTTTTTTTAATTAATATTAATATTAATTATCATTTATGTGACAAGTATCGGTGATACGTGTTTCGAGAAGGTCAATTTGTGTATTGACTAATAAAAATAGAGTAGAGTTGTGCTTAACAGAGAATAGAAATCCTAACCCTAAGTCCGGATAGGGATTCGATATAAAATATAATTAAAACAATTATATTATTGATTATGTGTTTGTACTGTGTGGTAGTATTGATCAATGATTGATTGGGTAAGGTTTAATATTTATAAACCCTAAGAAGAGATTAGAAAACCTAATCTCAGGATGAGAAACCCTAATGTACCATTAGAAATCCTAATCGAAAGCCGGGAAACCCTAATTTCATATTCGGGAATCCTAAACCCTAAATTTGGAAACTCTAATCCTAATTGGTAAGCCTAATGTGTGTATTAAACTTAAATATGATTAGAAAATCCTAATTATATTTTAGTTATCTTAATTTCTATTTTACGAACCCTAATTGTAATTTAGAAAATTTATTTTTCTAATTAAAACCCTAATTCGTGGGTTGTAAACTCTAATGACCATTTTGACCCTAATTGCTAAATTAAGTAATTTTAATTAGGAATATTAATCCTAATTAGCAAGATTGAATTTTATGATTAGGAAATATTATCATAATTATTGAATCCTAATTATAATTTTGGAATATTAATTTTCTATTTTGAAAACTGAAATTCGAAAATCTTGAAAATTAAAGTGTAAACCTAAAGGGTTTAAATCCTAAACCCTAAGGGTTCCAAACCCTAACCCAAACCCTAAACCTTAAGGGTTTGGATATTTGACCATATTGCCATTAAAATTATTTTACAAATGTCAAAAATGTCCTTTATGGATTTTTTATTTGGTTACTTGTAAAATTTACTAAACCTTTAGCTGGTGACCAACTAAAGGCAGCCCATTGACTCTTGTCTCAGCCACAATCTGAATTACATGACACCTAGCAAGGACATACATACATTATATCTAGATTTGTGAGATAAAGAGAGAGAATGTCCATAAAAGTAGTCATTTTGCTATCCCACTCTCCACAAACTCATTCCCTCTCCTAACCTCCGAATTTCTCAAGTAAATCAGTCACAATTTCAGCCCTTAGAACACCCAAGAACATATTGGAGATCAAAGATCAAAATCTAGAACATAAAGGTATAACCCTAAATTTATTTTTTGATCTTGTAGACTAAGAAAAATTTTCTGTTTAAGTGTTTAATCTTGTGTTATAGGATGTTTTTAGATGATCTATGATGATCTATCATAGATCCACAGCATCAAAGTTGGTAAAAATTGAAGTTTTTAAAAACTGTCCAAGAACACAAAAGTCGTCTGACAAGCTAATGTCAGTGGCCGTAGATCTCTGCATGTTTAAGATTTTTGTTGTTTTAAGTTTTGGTTTTGTAGTTTGGTATGAGATCTTTAGTCTGCAAAAGAAATCAGAGCCATTTGATGTAGGGATCAAGAATTATTAACGGTCAAAACCCAGAAATTTGAAATCAGCGTCTGACAACATTTCTAAGCTTCTTGATCTGTCAGTATTTTCGTGTTATGATGTTGTTGTTGTAACCAGTTTGTAGCTTGTTAGTTGAACTCTATATCCATGCTAGTAGATCTCTTAAACAATACATAAGATCGAGTGTAATTAATGGTCAAAGTAGGCATGTTGTTCACGGATAACGTTTCTGGGAAAAACCCAGAAACGGATGAACTAAGCTTCTGACAGCTTTTGACCGAGCCGGATCTGACGAGGTTAATGTAGTTTGGTTGATATGTTACTTTCGTGTTGTTCCTTGACATAAGGACTACAAATATAAACTTTAAGAACACATGAATCATTACAGGAACATGAGATTAAATGGGTTGAAAGGTGGTACCAAGAGACTGCCTGGGTTTCTGGGTTACCCAGAAAACCCAGAAGCTATCTGACAGAGACTTTGGATGGCTAAATCTTTTTGGTGTAATGTGTTATGACCTAGGTGATAATTGATTGGTGTAGTGTTACATAAACACTACAAGATCGAGGTTCAATATTTCCCAGAACATGTATGGATTTAATGTTACGCGCGGTCAAACCATGCACCTTGAACACTGACTTTGTCAATGTTCTTGAGCCAAAAACACCGAAGGCAACAGACAAGTGTCGCTAAAGGCTATTAGCGACGGTTTTATTTATTTTATTTTCAGAATTTCCGGTAATTAATTAAAAATAGAAAATAAATTATAAAAATTATTAAAAATGGTTTTAAAAATTATTTTAATTTATGAAAAATAATTTTTGACCAATTGAAATATTTTTCTTTAATATTTATAATTATTTAAATATTAAAGGTATTTAATTTATTTACTTAGTGTATTAAATAAATTAGAGGAAAATAATTTAATATTATAAAAAATCATTTTAAATAAGAATAATGAATTTAAAAATATTTTGAGTTATAAAATGTAACTTTTAATATTTTTGAAGAATTTTTATTAATAATTTAATATTAATGATATTAGATTTATTTAATTATTAAATTAAATAAATAAGATAAAAATGATTTTAATGATTTAAAAATTATTTTAAATAAGAATAAAGTGTTAGAAAATATTTTGAATTATAAAATATATATTTCAATATTTTTAGAGAATTTTTATTAATATATTAATATTAATGATGTTAGATTTATTTAATTATTATATTAAATAAATGAATTAAAAATGATATTATTGATTTAAAAATGAGATAAATGTTTTAAAAATATTTGAAGTTATAATTAATGACTTTTAATATTTTGATAATAATTTCATTAATATTTAAATATTAATGGTGATGATTTAAAAATGATTTTTATTATTTTAAAAATCATTTAAGTAGAATATTAATGATTTAAAAATATTTTAAGTTATTAATAATAACTTAAATATTTTGACAAGTATGTTATTAATATTTTTATATTATTAAATATTAATAATGATAAGATTTTTTGATAATTAAACCATTTAAAAATGATTTAAGTGTTTGAAAAATTATTATAAATTATATTAGTTGATTATAAATTATTAAAAGCTTCCGAAAAATATTATAAAACGATATTTGACTTATCTAAAATAATATTGAAGCTTAGAGACCAAGTTTAATTGACAATCAATGTGTTAATTGTCGGATAGGGTGACCAGAACACCGAGAAGGGACCGAAATCCAACTAGATCGAACTAGTTAGACTTGTTAAGTATTTATATAGGTTATAAACACTGATGTGACTATGTGGTAATGTGCCTAGGAGAAGTGTGACTGTAGAATACAGTGTTACGTGTTATACATGATTGTGCTAATTGTGAGACCGATATTGTTGATTATAGGTCTTACGAACGCAGTTAATTATATTATGTAGCTGTAATCAACGCGAAAGGCAAGTTTCCTAACTCAACCTTGAGTTATATTCATTCAATTATTATGGTTAATTATTGCTAATTATACCATGTCCAGGGAAGTTATTGTTGATTATTCCCAGTTAGTGCATGATTAATAATTCAAATTGAATTACTGATTCGAAAAATATATATTTGTAGAATTTCTGTTGTTGGATATTTATATCTGTAGAAACTAATATTGACAGTACAGATAATTCCTGTTTATTGTCAAATTATATTGAGAAATGTCTTAGCTAATTATTCTAGCTAGACGAACATTTGTTAGAACTTGATAAATACGAGAAGAGAAATCAATTGTTATTGATAGATCGATGTCAATTGTTTCGGCTAGATCAATAAGTAGATAGAATTTGAAATCACAGTATTTCGTTGTTAAATCAAAAATCTAGATTCTGAGACTGAGAAGAACAACCTTTTATATAAAGGGAACATTTTGGGTCTTATATTCGACCATTACGCTCTGTTAAGTATTATGCATAATATAGGGTATAATAAAGCTGATCACTTGTTATACTTGCAGAAGGGTATGATTTAATCTTTATGGTTATCGGATACGCCTGCGTATGTATCAAAGTAAATCTTTGATAGATACCCGAGAAAATAAGTTTAAAGATCAGGTGAGATCACTCAGCATAAATTTAGAAATTATTCCACTTTGTTATTACGTAGAATTGATTCTTGATTATTCAATAGAATATCGTAGAAACTTTGAAAGTGTTGTACTCTTTCATTATCATATTATTGTGTTGCCTAGAATACGAGAAAACTTGTTATTGATTAACGAATTGTTCAGCTATTTCAAAGTTCCCCGAACTTTGGTACCATTCTATCAAAATAGATAGTCTATTATTCTGATACTTATACATTCATTGTATATCTTAACTTGTGGGGTAAATTTGTTGCTCACCTTTGCTAAATAAAACTTTTCAGCTAGAAACGAAGTTGCAAAAGATGCTATGAAGAATCGAGGCAAAATGCTGGAGTAGTTATAATAAGCATATTTATTATGTTGTTTGTAAACTCTTTTTGTATATCTAAGGGGTATGTGTGTAATGTTAAGGTTAGCGGACCTGGGACTAATGTATTAACAATCTCTGTTAATGACTTATGTATTACTATTTCTATATGAATGGGTAGTTAGATGTTATTATATTGTGGATCATGAACACCAAACTCGGGGGTCAGGTAACCCGGATTTGGGGGTGTCACATCAAAAAGTTAAGGCCGAACATCAACTACCAAGTGGCTTGTTACAGTCATTGGAGATTCCGGAATGGAAATGGGAGCATATCACGATGGACTTTGTGGTGGGACTTCCAATTACAACGAAAGGGTATGACGCAATTTGGGTGATAGTGGACTGATTGATGAAGTCAGATCACTTTTTGCCAATAAGGGTCAAGTATAACTTAGACCAGTTAGCTAAACTTTATGTTAAGAAAATTATTTCCAGACTTGGAGTACCAGTTTCGATTGTGTCAGATCGTGATCCATAATTCACGTCAAACTTTTGGAGGAGTCTACAAGAACAATTGGGAACACAGTTGAAGTTAAGTACATCTTATCATCCATAAACTGATGGGCAGAGCGAAAGGACAATTCAGACGCTAGAAGATATGTTGAGATCTTACGTCATGGATTTCAAGGGTAGTCGGGATGATCATCTATCATTAGTAGAGTTTGTGTATAACAACAGTTATCGTGCAAGCATAGGTATGCTACCTTACGAAGCTTTGTACGGAAGGAAGTATAGAACACCATTGTATTGGGATGAAGTGGGAGAACGCCGAATGCTAGGACCAGAATTGATGCAGCAGACAGCAGATGTAGTGAAGTTGATACAGATGCGTCTCGTAGCAGCTCAAGATAGACAGAAGAAGTATGTGAACTCACATCGAGTAAATAGGGAGTTTGAAGTAGGCTCATTTGTATTTCTAAAGGTATCTCCCTAGAAAGGAAAGATACGCTTTGAAAAGAAGGGAAAGTTAAGTCCAAGGTTTATAGGACCTTTTGAGGTATTAAAATGGGTAGGAGAGGTAGCTTACGTGGTAGCGTTACCTCCATACCTAGAACGAATACATAACGTGTTTCTCGTATCTGTGTTACGTCCTTATAAGCCAGATTATAAGCACGTAATAGAGTATGAGCCTATTCATATCGAGAAGGACTTAACGTATGAAGAGATGCTGATTCAAATCATCGATAGAAAAGAGCAAGTTCTGTGGAACAAAGTTATACCTTCGATAAAGGTCTTATGGAAGAACCACGATGCCAAAGAAGAAACGTGAGAACTTGAAGAAAAGATAAAGAAGAATTACCCTCAGTTATTTGTTTAATGTAAGACGAGATTCTGGGGATAGAATCCTTATAAGGGAGGAAGGATGTAACGACCGAGAAATTCGAATTTATTGTAAAATAATTTTATTTAATTAAACAATGAATAAAATTATATTATATTTTATATTTATGTGTTAGCAAGATGAATGTCATTCTATAACCTAGATATGTCAGAACATCGTAGTATTTTGGCTACGAGAAGGAATTAAAGTGTTTGAATTTTCATGACAAAAATAAAAGTTTTCCAAGAAATTTTTTAAAAAATACTATTCAATGATTTCTGCTCGGGAATTATTTTTGAACTTCCGAGAAATACGTAACGATAGAATATCAAGGAAAGATGGATTATGTAATAATAATTCGAGTATGGAAAATGTAGGTTTTTGTCTGCGAACTTAATTCGAGAACGTTAGGGTAAATAAAGCATTAACTAATTAAAGCGATAATCGTATTATACGTAAGAATTGTACGAGGTTATGAATACGAGTATGATACGAAGTATTATACAAGTATGTATGAATGATGGTATGTCATATATTATGAATGAGTATACGAGTTAGGATACAAGAATAATAAGTAGAGTATACATTATAAGGCTTTAAGCCAAATGAAATGGACTAGTAGGATTGTGTAAGGAGTGTAAAGTCCAATATGGATTAATGTGCAAGCCCAAGTGTAAGTAATGGTAAAGCCCAAGTGTTTGTTAATGAACAAGCTAATGTTGGTTTAATGTAAGCCCAAATCATAAGTAAGCTAATTGAACCTAAAGCCCAAACTAAGAATCTAATGGGTAAGGATGATCCATGGGGCAACCTATGTGGGCCTCATGGCCACATGGGTGATCTTGGTGGACAAGCAAAGGATATGATTTTTGATGAGCAAGTAAACTTAATGGTTAAGTAATGAATAGTATGGAGGTGAATAAAGGAGGTGGGATTGGTTTATTGACCATTATGCCCTAACTTTGGTTTTCCTATAAATAAGAGACTTGCTAGATCATTTGTTAATTGTTAACTTTCATCCAACATATTAAGTGCTTATTGGTTAAAGAGAATAAGTTAAAAAAGTTAGTCTTTCATATTTCAAAAAGTAAGAAGAAGAACAAAGTGATCTTCAAGGGTAAGACTTCTATATCATTAATCTTCCAACTTTTCAATTCTAGTTTGATAGAGAAGTGTTGATTAATGAAGTATGTATACTAAGAAGTGATGAGTATGGAGAATCAAAGGACTTAAGTCTTAATAAGCCATGAACAAGTAATTCAAACTTATTTAAGTTATGAACTCATGAAGAGCATGTAAGAACTTGTCATATGTTTACCTTAATAAAGTTGTATGATAAGAAGAAGCAAGGATTGTTGTTAGAAGACTAAAACCATGATAAACCATGTAAACTGAAATCATAAGTATATAAGTTGTGAGCTTGTGAAGAACTAATAAGAACTTATCATGTGTATAAGTTAATAAGATATGTATGTTAAGATGTTAGTATAATGGAAAGAATCCATACTTATGAACTTATGAAGAGCATGTAAGAACTTTTCATATGCTTACCTTAATAAAGTTGTATGATAAGAAGAAGCAAGGATGGTTGTTAGAAGACTAAAACCATGATAAACCATGTAAAGTGAAATCATAAGTATATAAGTTGTGAGCTTATAAAGAACTAATAAGAACTTATCATGTATATAAGTTAATAAGATATGTATGTTAAGGTGTTATTATAATGGAAAGAATCCATTTGAGACGATGAACAAATCATAAGTAACGAAGTTATGCCGAAATTTACACGATTAGACGATAATCGTCGAATTCGTGAAATTCTTGAAATGGAAGTCAAATTTTGACATTGAGCTCGGAAACATTGGTTTTCGATGGGAACAAGTCTTATTTGGCATTATATAGTTACGGAATCGAAAATGACCGAATTCTGACTTAGAACAAAGAAACGAGCGTTGAACGTTCACGAACGTTTATCGTTTTCGTTAAAATGAACTAAAAGGTGAATTTTGAGATAACGGATTCAAAAATGTAAAATTCTTACATGAACATGTAGAGTATGTAATTTATGAGCTAATGGCTTTTAAACGAGCCAATACAGACTTAAAATGATCAAATTTGGAGTCCGGGAAGTTCGCAAAGTAGGAAAAACTATCAAAGTATCTGGTGCACAGAGCTGGCGCCGCAGCGCCAGCCCAAGGCTAAATGGTGGTGCTGCAGTGCCTAGTCGTGGCCATAACCTACTGAAGTTTTGTGCTGCAATGCGGTCTTTTGAACTGGAGTTGGCGCCACAGCGCCGAGACCAGGTAAAAGCCACTGAAGAGTGGCGCTGTAGCGCGACATAGAGAAGGGAAGCTGGCGCCGTAGCGCCAGCACTAGGGTTTGCACAGTAATGAAGGCTTATGAAGATAGAAGGAAGTTGATTGTTTACTAATGAACTAAAACCTAAAATGACATTATTTAAAATGTTTAAACCTTAAGTAATACACTAAAGGTTGGAAATAACTTACTCGAACGTAAACGTAAGAACGTTGTAAATCATAACAGTAAATCGAAACCAATGATAAACAATCTAAGGCATAATTAGATTGAGAAGAAGGGTAAGATAAGTTAGATATTATACATGTCTGATTTTGACCTAATGTGATATGTTATGTGGTTATGTGTTGTAGAGACCTTAAAGACTCAAAGGAAAAGTAATTATACAGTAGCAGATGCTAAAAACAAGTGTTCTAACCCTTGTCTATGTTCAATCTAGACGAGCTTTGTGATTTATGTATTCATGCGCATGAATTGATGTATGATGAAGTCAAAGCCAATTCATTCGGCTAGACTTAAGATATTTTATGGATTTCTTATAATCTATCGAACTGTTGTCAAGTTTTGCCAAACTATGTTGGTGTGGTTTTCAAATAAAGACTGAGTGTGCTAAACAAATGTTTTGTCGTTAAACAACAGGCACGTGAGGTTGCCAAACCTTAGACGTATATACGTTTAAAGAAAGTAATGTTGTACAACATAGAGTACTATAGGTTGATCACCTAAATGTGCTCGTAAGT